>CM059192.1:76342786-77731243 GCA_030323885.1 Branchipolynoe longqiensis
TTAGCATTGACAAAGGTGTTGCAAAGTCCTTAGATTTATCCTCAATGTAAAGCTAGAGAAAATACAACAACCTTATTTGTTTCTAGGATAATTTAATATAAAACAAAGGAATGCACTACACTTTAAGAATTGTGACGCCGACATCTTAAATAAACCACCAATTGGCCCATTTTCGTGAGGCTGACTCATATCTATATATATATATATTGATATGCATCATCCCCCATCCCAGCACACACCCATACATATATATTTATACATATATATATTAGAAGACGCGTCCCTGATTGAATCAGGCAATGCTCACTTACATGTCTGGAGCGTAGTAATCATCTGTCTTGGTGCCGACGAACGCCCCGACGAGCACCCCGGGGAGGACTGTAACAAAGCACAAGCACCTCTAAGTGGGCGAATCAGCGCGGGCGGGCCGGCGCCCGGACGCGCTATCTAATAACGCCGGCGCCAAAGGAAGTCCCCGGGAACCAGCGGCCCCGGCGCCGGCATCTGGAGCCGTTAGGGCCGCGTAGGCGCGATGGGGTTTTGTGTGGGCGTTAGGCAAGGTGTTGTATTCAATAAGAGAAATATTGCACTTGAGGTGGGGCAGTGGAGGAGGTGTCGCCGGGATTAGGTTTGGGGGGCTCTCTCCGGTGGGTGGAGAGTGTGGGCGCGATGGGTTTATGATATAAATGTGTGCGACCTGCTCAGTGAGTTGTATAGCTGGGAGTGTGAGAGTGTGAGGGGGTGAGGGGGTGATGGGAGGGTGGGGTATGGGGTGTGTGTGGAGGGAGGGGGAGAGGGCCTCTCTGGTGGGTGGAGGGGGTTGGCGCGATGGGTTTATGATATAAATGTGCGACCTGCTCACTGAGGGGTATAGCTGGTAGGCTGGGGTGTGAGGGGGGGGGCGGGCGGGGGGGGTGGAGGGTGGTTGGAGGGGTTCGATGGAGGGAAGGGGGGGTAGGGGCCTAAGGGGGGTATGGGGGTGTTGAAGGGGTGTGTGTGGTGGAGGGGGAGGGGGGATGGGGCCTCTCCGGTCGGGTGGATGGTAGGGGTTGGTGCGATGGGGTTTATGATATAAATGTGTGGTGACTTGCTCACGGAGAGGGGTAAAGCTAGGGGTGGTGTGGGGGTGGGGGGGGGGGGGGGGGGGGGAGGGGGGGGAGGGTGAGGGGGGGGGCTGGTAAGGGGTGGGTGAGGGGGCGGATGGCTCTCGGTCTAGTGGGGGTGGTGGGACGATTAATGGCTGATGGGGGTAAGTCGTGTGAGGTAGGGTGTGGGTAAGGGGGTGCAGGGGAGGGCCCTCTCCGGCGGGTGGAGAGTGGTAGCTCGATGGTGTTATAATATAAATGTGCGATGTATTCATTTAATTGTGTAGATGGGTATGTGAGGTGGGGGAGGGGATGGGGTGACGGGGTGAGGGGGCGGGATGAATGTAGGTGAAGGTGTGTGTGTGTGAACGGAAGGTAGAGGGAGGGTGGTGTATATGAGTGAGGAGTATGTGTGATTGTGTGGAGGGGTGTGCATGTGGTTGAAAGGGTGTGTGTGTGTGGAGTGGACGGAAGGGGAGGGATTGGAATGTGGTTGAAGGGAGGGGTGTGTGAAGAGGGAGGTCGAGGGGGTGAATGTGGGTAAGGGGTGTGTGTGTGTGTGTGGAGAGAGTGGAAGATGGGGAATGTGTGTGTGGAGGGATGTAAATGTTGATGAGGGGTGTGTGGGCGGAGGGGAGGGTGGGTAATGTGGGTGGGGGGGATGTTTGTGTGTGGAGGGTGAGAGTGTTTGTTTGGAGGGAGGGAAAGATGGGGAATTGACTGGTTATATATCTGTGTGTGGAGGTCTGGGAGGAGGTGAGTGTGGGTGTGGGGGATGTGTGTGTGGAGGGAGGGGATGAGGTGACTGTGGGTGGGTGTGGATCTGTCAGTGGGGGGATGTGAGGGGGCAATGTGGGTGAGTAGGGATGTGTGTGGAGGTAGGAGAGATTGCACAATGTGTGTGGGGTGTGTGTTTATGGAGGGAGGAAGGGGAGCAGGCTGAATAGGGGTGAGGGGAGGTGTGTGGGTTTGTAGTTTGGTTGTCTGTTGTCCTACAGTTCGTTTGTTTGTTGTTGTTTTACGTCATAGCAACAACTAATGTCATATCAGGATGGGTACCGACTTGTGACAGTGCACACTCATGGTGACATTATAGTGCTGCCTCACAGGGAGACCATTATCCTGACACTGAGCTAACCAGTCCTTGCCCTATCCTAATAATGCTGAACGCCTGGCTAGGAAGTGACAAGTATCACTTTTGAACTCATTGGTTTGATTTGACCAGGGTTTGAACCCACGATCCCATGCTCTACCAACACAGGAGAGGGACGCACTAACTCATTCGGCCATCCCATCTGGTCTTGTTATCGTGCATGTGGTACTGGTGTCTGAGTGTGAATAGATAGGTTGATCGGTAAATCTGGGCATGAGAGTGTGGTAGGATTGGTTGATTGTTGGAGTTTTACGTCCTGGCAAAATCTAAGGCCATATCAGGATGGGTACTGACTTGTGACAGTGCACAATCATGTCAACTTTATAGCGTGGCCCAAATCTGTAGAGCACAGCTCTCATGTTTGCTAGATCGGGAGTTTGGTTCCCAGTTGAGTCAAATCAATGATTTATAAAATTGATACTTGTCGCTTCCTAGCCAGGCACTCAATATTAATAGGATATGGCAAGGACTGGTTAGCTCAGTGTCAGGATAATTTGACTGGGTGGAATATTGGGTCATGGTTCCAACATCCTGATTTCACAGTGGGGCAGCACTATAAAGTCACCATGAGTGGGCATTGTCACATGTCGATAACCATCCTGATATGACCTTAGATGCTGTGAGGATGTAAAACTCCAACAACCAAACAGCAGCTGCACATGCTCCATAGAAATGGTTTCTGACATTTCCATAACTGGAGAGTTCATTTAGTTCGCGTTCTTATCACCAGTCGCGCCCACACTTACTGCACGCTTACGCCACCTCGTGTGTGGATCAAGAACCAATGATGGGGCAAGCATTTGTGGCGCCACCTAGTGTCTGAATGAGGAAGCATTTCACTTCGATTGGTCTTTTGGCAAGCAATACAAATAATCAGAAATAACCCATATTGGATTTGCTTCAGTTAGGTTATCAGATAAACGAATTAGATAAAATTATGCTTAGTTAATTAAGGTCGCATAGTCCGATGGTTTTGAGTTTCTGTCATTTTCTGAGTTAAATATATAAACATGATTGTTATAGCCTCTCTTACTTTAGTTTGAAGTAACTTTTATTTTAAATGTTTAACTTTTGAGATATATAAAGTGCAACCATCCAGAAATAATTTTGGCAAGCATGCCAAAACTCTGACAGCATAGGCTTCTGCAGTAACAGGTTCTATTAATTTGGTTCTGTATGCCCCTCTATATGGCGACAACTGCTTAATACGTCCACCAGTATCTAAGTTGATATGTAGAATCAAATCTGGATAATTGCTTTGGTTTTGAAAATTTGCTGTTTTCATCGGACTATGCAGCTTTAAGTAAGTCCATACTATAATATATACCCAGACATTTCGGTGTCCCATACTTGATAGCCTTTTAGAACCTTAGTAAAATGTTAGTTGTTTTATTCTGTATAATTGGATACAAATACCTTGATCGTGATGTACAATAGGTAAAGCCATGGGTCACGTATGGTCAAAACCAATTTTGTTTCCATTCAATCAACCATTGGTGTTGCTAAATACTCTCCCCCCTCCCAGATCCCCACCACTCACACAAAATGAGGAGCTTGTTTCAAATCAATCAACCATGTCATTATCTGTGTTATTAAAGTTGCATATTCCCATGGTTTGAGTTTCTGTCATTTTCTGAGTTAAATAAATTAAACTGATTGTTAAAATCTACCTTACTTTAGGTTGAAGTTCCTTTTAGTTTAAATGACTGACTTTTTAGATATTTGAAGTGCAAACGTGTAATATTAATTTAGGCAAGCATGGCAAAACTGTCACGATAGGTTTCAGCAGTAACATATTATATGAAACTGAGGTGTTCTCTGTGGCGGAGTGGTTAGAGTGTGTGACTTTTTTTTCTAGGTCGGACTCCTAATCTGAAGGTCGGTGGTTCGATTCCCCATGCCCCCCACCTCTGCCAATTTGGAATTGCACCGCTGTGTATAACTTACAGCATGATCAAAGGCCAGTTGCTCTCATAAACTATATCTATGTGATGTGGGAGGATACAAATCCCTTGGGTCGGTAAAAGTGTAGGCTCAGGCTTTCTCTCGACAAACTGTCTAATGGTGAAAACAAGTCTATTCAGACTTATCCATGATAGGCAGTATAAATCATAAAGAAAGGTCAGAATTACCTACTTGGTGGTGACAAAGTGTTTATTAAGTGCACCAGTGTCTAAGTTAAATATGTAAATTCAAATCTAGATTAGTGTTTTGGTTCTGAAAAGTTTATGTTTGCATCATACTATTCTGGTTTAAAGTTGCATATTCCGAGGGTTTTGAGTTTTGGTCTTTAAACAAAAAAAAGTAAATTGATTGTAATAATCTATCATATTTCAGGCTGAAGTAAGTTTGATTTTAAATGGATACGTTTTGAGATATTTGAAATTCAAACATGTATATATAGTTTTGGCAAGCACACCAAAACTCGCACACAATAGGCTTCTGCACTAACTGGTTCTATTAAATTGTCTCAGTGTTCCCCTCTATGTCGCAACCAATGATTAATAAGTGCATTAATATCTAAGTTAGATAAGGACCGATTTTTATCATTGGCTATAGGCTCTGTATAATTATTTTGGTTTTGAAAATTTGATGCCTCATATGGTTTTAAATACCCCCCCCCCTCCTTCCACACCTCCCACACACAGAATGGGCAGCTATACTTGTTTTCGTTTTGAGAATGTGATGTTTTTATCGAACTATGCAGCTTTAAATACCTCAAACCTGCACACCCCCCCCCCCACACAAAATGGGCAGGTCCACTTGTTTTGGTGTTGAAAATTTGATGTTTTCATCGGATTACACAGCTTTAATAAACCTCCCACGTGACACCCCCCCCCCCCCCCCCCCCGCCTCCACACTCATACAGACAATGATCGGCTCCACTTGTCTTGGTTTAGAAGATTGTATATTTTCATCGGACTATGCTACTTTAAATCAGTAGTATTTAAATCAGAAATATCTACAGAATTTCATTGTGTTACATGCTGCAAATTGTGTATTCAACAGTTATTGTATATGTTATTCTATATATACCTTTTGTGTAAATAACCCTGAATTGAAAAATGGCTGGAAGACCAGTGCTTCGGCACTGACAAAATAGTTAATCAGCAGAATAAACATATTTACCACACAAAAAATAGTCCGATGGTTTTGAAGTTTGGTCATTTTTTCTGAGATATGATGTTTTCAGCAGACTATTTTAAAACCTCCCACCTGCCCCCCCCCCCCCCACCCCACACAGAATGAACACTCCACTTACTCCAGCCGAGGATGTAGTAGCGCCACTGGGAGCTACTCTCGTGATGCTCCCCGTGCGCATGCGCTGCGTATGTAATGACGATGTAGAGGTTGAAAGCCTCGTTCATGAGCCATGAGAATGTGGCAAGGAAGAAGTAGTGAAACATGACGGCGAACACGTGACACATCACCTGTAACCAATGAGAGCCGGAAGTAGGTTAAACTTTGAAAATAGTAAAAGTAGGTCATACGTTGAAAGTCATATAAGTAGGTCAAACTTTGAAATTAGTAAAAATAGGTAAAACTTTGAAAGTGGGTTTAAGTAGGTCAAACGGTGAAAGTTATATATGTAGGTCAATTATTGACAGTTGTAAAACTAGGTCAACCTTCGAAAGTTGTAAAAAAATAGGTCAAACGTTGACAGTTGTATAAGTGGGTCAAACTTTCAAAGTTGTATAAGTAGGTCAAACTTTGATAGTTGTATAAGTAGGTCAAACTTTGAAAGCTGTATAAATAGGTCAAACTTTGAAAAGTTGTATAAGTAGGTCAATATTTGAAAGTTGGATAAGTAGGTCAAATTTTGAAAGGCGTATAAGTAGGTCAAACTTTGAAAGTTTTATAAGTAGATTTGAAAAGTTCAGGCGCAATACCATGTAAGTGGCAAATCTAAAACTGGAGATACACATCAGATTCACACCCTCAAAAACTTAATTTGTTTATCTCTGTACTCTTTTGTTCATTGGACAATAAGTATGTGATCATACAAAAAGAGGAATTAGTGAGAATGACAATTATTTTCAGGTAATAATCTTTTATTTAGAAAACATTTGTGTATTGGTGTTTACGTGGTTTTGCGGATGAACTCTTCATTTATAACAATAATATTTTTCGTTATCTGGCCTGCTGATCAGCATTATTAGGATATGAGAAACAGCAATGAGGGAGACCCATTTTCCAATATAAATAATTTAGTTACAGCTGCATAGGCTGAGGAAACCATCAAACTTTCAAAATAAAAATAATTGCAAAGATCTGATTCTACATATTAATCTTAGATACAGGACCACTTAATAAACATTTGTCGCCACACAAAAGGAAATACTGAAGCAATGTAATATAACCTGTTATTGCAGATGCCAATACCTGCTAGCATGTCAAGAGTTTTAGCGTGCTGGCCAAAATTAATTTGTCATGTTTGCACTTCAAATATCTCAAAAGTTACCCATTTAATGGCCCTGTCACATTATGATGCTTCTCGCCGGCGCGGCGCCAACGTGCAAAATCACTTTTAATCGTCGAGACATGTCAAACTTTTCGGCTTCAGCACAACGTATTGGTAGCGTGCAGCCGACGTTGTGAGAAAAAAAAAGAAAAAGTTTGGTGCACCATCCTGATATGACCATACATGTTGCTAGGATGTAAAACAACAACAAACAACCAAAGCAACAGTTTGGCGCAACATGTGGGAACGACCCTCACATGTGCGTGGTGTGTGCCTAGCATTTGCATAACGTTAATCCAGCGCATCCAATTTATCTCGATGTGCCCCTAACATCGCCATAATGTTGGCACGCACACGTCATCATCGCACATCAACAGTTTTGTGCAAGCACAAAACTTTCGACGTGCAACGACACGCGCAGCTGACCCTCGTCGACCCTCGCTGTCCATCAACGAATACCAACGCGCGCCTAATGAACGTGTAATGCTTTCTGAGGTATCCCAATGTTGCGCCAAAAAATCACATACGTCGACGCGCGTTGGCGAGAAGCAATATGATGTGACAGCACAATTACATACAAATTTAGGTAAATTATAATGATTAACCTAATATATTTATCTCAGAAAATGACAGAAATTCAAAAGCGTCAGAGTATTCAACTTTAGATGTGTGTTAAATAAAATGGTAACAATTTATACTGACCACAAACTCGAATTTATCTATCCCAGACATGAATGTTATTTGGCTGCATATAACGGCTACCGCAAAGTTTTTATGTATAGCGGCGGTCTTTGACGATGTCCTGGAAGAGGAAAATACACAATCGGTTAATTTATTGTGGAACCTTATGGCATCAACAGAGATATATCTATAGGGATAATTCTTTTTCTCTTAAAGCTTGTTTTATTTAACGATGTCTCTAGAGCACATTGATTTTCATATCATTGGCTATTGGACGTCAAGCGTATGGTTATTCTGACAGATTTCTTTGGAGGAAACCCGTTGTCACCACATAGGCTACTCTTTCCGATAAGCATCAAGGGGTTTTTCATAATCACTTTCCCACAGTCGGGACAGCACATACCACAGCCTTTGATGAACCAGTTGTGGGCCATTGGTGGGAATGGATAGTGATAAGTCAATGCACAAGCATTTTAAATCGCCTAAATGAGAAACTATTTAAAGTTGGATAACTACTGGAATGTGTAAAAGATTAAAGCTAAGATTCCTTATACACGGTATGCGGCATGCAGCATGCGGCATGTGAATGTTGTATATGCGGCGTAGATATATGCCAACCCCCAACATTTGTTGGGGTTTTTCCTCCAAATTTGTGAAGGAAGAGTATTGGTTTCTATGGCAAATGCAGCAGCATTCGCATTCGGATGCTGCACCGATGGCTACAGGGACTGATTCAATTGCCGCATTCGCATTCACATTCAGAGGCATGGAAACACCCGTATTCACTTAGATGCTTTTCCATTTGTTGACACATTCACATTCGCATTCGCATGCTGCATACAGTGTGTAAGGAATGCTAGCTTTACACCTCACAATGAACGTTCACTAATCAGAAAAAAGGACAATCGCAATCATTGACCTCTGCAATCAGGCAAGAGGCTGCTTTGGTCGTAATGCGTAGCATTATGTTTGATGCGAGGAAAGGGAGAGACCCTCCCCCGCCCCGGCTGTCGCGCTGCGCTGACACCTCACCCGACGCCGCCGCGCGCCGCTCCCTCCCCTGCCCCCCTGTCGCGCAGCATTCGCGCCTCACCGAGCCCGCTGCTCACCACCTCTCCCCTCCCCGGGCCGGCAGCATTCACACTCACCTGCTGTCGCCCGTCCCCCTCCCCTTATAAGGCCGCCCGGTGGCCTCCCTCAGGCACTCGCCCTCCTGCCGCCTTCCACCTCTCTCCCCTTTTCTCTTTGGGCCTACGTCCACCTCAGACCGCTGATACACCATGCCTCGGGGAAAAGGAAACGGACGCAAGGGCTCCCAGGCGGCCGCCCGGGGCACCCCGGGGCCGGCTTCAACCCCGCGGCGGGACGAGTCCCGGGCCTCCGCCCCGACGTCGCCCTCGGACCGCACCTCGGGCGCCGAAACCTCGGCCATGCTGGAGGCGCTCCAGTGTCTCCAGCTCAACCAGCGTCAGACTGCCGCCGACATCCGCCAGAATGCCGCCGACATCCATGCCCGGATCGATGCCCTGGAGGCCGGAGGAGCTCGGCCCGCCCCCGAGGCGACCTCCCCTGCACCCAGATGCCAAACCGCCTACACTGCCGCGCCCGCCCGCGCACCTCGGGCGCGCGCTTCGGCAGGAGCCCGGCCCCTGCCACCGCCTCCGGCGCCCCTGCCGGGGGCCGCTCACCCCCAGTATGAGCGCTCCCATCACCTCGGGACCCAAGCCCCAGCTGCCCCTTCGCGTCAAACCAAGACCATAACATTGATACTTGTCACTTGCTAGCCTGGCACTCGGCATGAATCGGATAGGGCAAGGACTCGTTAGCTTAGTGTCAGGATAATGTGATTGAGTGTGATATCGGGTCATGGTTTCCCAGTGGGGCTGCACTATAAAGTTGCCATGCGTGTACATTGTCACAAGTTGGTACCCGTCCTGATATGACCTTAGATGTTGTCAGGATGTAAAACTCCAACAACCAATCAACAAACCGACATGTGGTTCACACGTATTCGTTCCTAGTGGAAAATATTGCATCCAATGGCGCCACCTGGCGTGTAACTCCTACAGACTGCGCCTCCTACATACACATGAAGGAAACACCACGCAAGTAGGTTTCCACGTACTGTGACTTAGGGTTCGTCTAAAGTTGTTAACATTTTCACGGTCTCATAGATGACAATCTTCCGGATTTAGCCAGAATTCCGGGTCTTTGATCTGCCATATTTTCGTCTGGATATGGTCAAAAGTTGTTAAGTCCCCACATTTCTTAAAATATTTTCCTGATTTGTTTTGTGTCAGGCCATTCTCATCTATCTTCTATGGACACGCAATATGTTTAATAAGAGCACGAGGATTTAAGTTTTGTATGACTGCGGACATGGATTTCTAATGGGGATGACAAGTCAGTCCATTGCTCACCTATCTGGGTAGATGAGGCCTTGTTTACAGGACCAGTGTCACGGACCATGTTCTACTCCGCTTCAGGAATAAAGAGTAATACTTACTGAGTTTCTGAATATCTTAGAGGGCTCCCTTGTTTATTCCGCTAAAATCAGAGTAGAATTGACCTGCCACTGCCCAGTTGGGTAGTGAGCAACCTCGCTTGGGATGGAAAGGGGGGTGCGTGCTAGCAGTGAGTAGGTGGAATAGTCTATCCTCGGAACTGTTCCTGGTAGGGTGCTGCCACCTGTTGCTACTTCTTAGCAACAGGGGTCTATACAGTCGCCACCACCACCATGTGGTAGGGGGACTAGTTATGGACTACCACAATAGGTATTATATATCTCTCAAAACAAATACTATAAAACCTCTATAAATCGACCGACCATGGGAGCGACGTGAAATGGTCCATTTAGGGAGGTGATCGGTTTAGGGAGTTTACAAAATTATTACAATGGTATTGTAAGGGCGATTGTTTGGGACCAAAATAAAGCGATCGATATAGGGGAGTGGTCGATCTGTGGAGGTTGTTGGTTAGAGAGATTTTACTGTAGTTGGTGGTTCCATAGGTTTTGAAGGCAATAATTACATGCACACTGTCACAAGTCGGTATCCATCCAGATATGACCATAGATGTTGCCAGTAAGTAAAACTCCAACAAACAAACAAAACCTTCTTATATACAACACTATGCAGGTCTTCATCAGATGTCCGTGCAACATCGAAGCCCCCATGTCTAGACCCTCCCGCCCTCGCCTACAGTTCTATCAACTGTGAGGGTCCTTACTGATGGGGGCACGTCTAATAGCGTGGTACAGTTACACATGGATGAATGCAAAAAAAAGGAAAAGAATTCAGAGCAATTTTGATTAAAATTCTAGTTGACAGATTCAAAAGATTTGAGGACCCAGATGAAGAACATTTGATCAACATTGTGCTTGTTAATAACTTAAAAAGTGTTCCCACAGCAAACCATAAAGTAACACATGCCACAACACAGTGGGTACCATGCCGTTCCGGTTGGTAATCACGATTTCCGCCAGAGCGAAAGTTGGAAAACACTGCGATGTGCACATACCTATAACATGGAAAACAAAAATGTGGTACACAGTTTCTGAGAATGACCCATATGAGACTGTCTCAAAAGGTGCTAAGCAATATGGGACAAACCTTTGTCCATTGTAACGATCAACATACTATCTGCTTATGCATTTGCTCAGGATAAACTGATTAGTTTTTTACATGGTCTGTCATAATCCCAATAGAATACATATTGATTTGAAGCAAATGTCCTTGTGTTTTCAGTGTAAGTGTTTCTGTGCTGTTTTGTGTCAATCATTACAATGGACAAACACAAAAAGAGTTATCACCTTTTGAGACAGGCTCATATATAAACAGGTTGAGAGCAGTTTGTAAGGGGAGTGACTGGGTGGGGGTGGGGGGTGATGGGTGGGGGGTGGGGTAAGCCCCTCACATGCACGCGCAATAATAAATACAGCTATTGAATGCTCACCTGAGATATATGAGCATCACACATGTGGTAAGGCACAACAAGGCAGATAGGGCACACCCGATGTAGGACGGGACTTCCATGAGAATGTTCGGCTCTTCCCCCTTGTCCCACTGCAAAGCATAAACAATACAGTCAGTCCCCACACCACAAGGCTTCCCCACCACCCCAACAAGTGGCTTCAAGGTGACAAGAGCAATCAATGACCTACTTACAAAAATCAATCAACTTATCCAAAACAGAACATTTGGAGGATTTATTTTAAAATGTAGCAGTTATAAATTATATTGTTTGCATATCATTCAGGAGTGTTTAAAATTATATAGAATAGTAGTTGCGAAGGTTGAATATTAGCAGTTATGTTTGGAAAGAGACCAGGTCAGAGGTGCCAAGTCTCTCGATTTGGTGGGAGATCTCTTTTAAAATATAGCGAAATAACCCAAATTTCCTGATTTCCCCCTTTTATTTTATAATCTGCCCCGCCAAAGAATCAATTTAGTTTGCTGTTTAAATATTGTATGCATATTTTGGGTCAAAATGCACCAGACGGCACCGTTTTATTTAACTCCCCGGCACCCCCCTTTGGACACACTATTTCTCCCTAATTACAATTTGTGTTTTAGGGAGATCTGCTTACACACACTCTTATTTACTTGGCACCTCTGGAATATGTCTAATGGTATTGTTAAAATTGCCTAGAGGAAATGTGTACTTGGATAGATTTGTCATTTGTATATAGGTTGTGGCATTTGGAAATAGTCTCTGATTGGAGTTTGTAAGATTACACTTGAAATGATGAGGTTAAGGTTTAATATATGTATATAAATATATATTGTGACATCTAGTACTGCATTGGTACAGAATCAAATCATAGCCTACTTACTTCAAAAAAACAAAAGTCAATTTTAATCATCAAAACTCCAACAATTTCTCAAAAGAGAAAAATGATATTATGTTGTTAAAATTAATCGAGTCAAAAAAGACCAGACTTTGTACTGGCAGAAAAAAAAATCCCATTGACGCCTAATTACAAAACGGATACACCATATCTATGTTAACCTAGGATAACGGAAAGTATCTTTCACTCTGCCGTGTTTCACAAAGTGAGAACACTATTGGAATTGTCGTAGAGTGCACGTGTAGTCTAAGTAATGCTTTTGTTGAGATACATCGACATATTTATATATCAACGGCTGTTAGATAAATGTCCAGTTAGTCACATGGCTCTACACATCACACTACATTTGCATGCAGCAGATAGCAGAAAGTACCTCTTCTGAAATCTGTGTTCAAAAACCAATCAAAACTGTGCATTGTACCTCTGAGGATGCAACATTAGCAAATTAAGAATGGAGATATTTTTCAGATAAACAGTCATGTAAAACAACAAAATTCAAATGTAACTCATCACAATCAGTGATACCTAAATAAAACTTGTTTATATGTGATGTATAAGATTTATGCTCGTATAAAAGCGCGAAAGAGAATGTTCCCTATATGATCACCCATATGTTGTGTACTACATTATGGGTGACCCCTTTTCACAGTTGGGACAGGTGGCGCCACCACCCCCAACCGTACCAGTGGCATGAAATACTATCACTCATATATATATATATATATATATATGTAGGACTGCTTAAGGACAAGAAAGAGCAGATTGTGGATAATACAGTTTATTACCTGAGAATTACTGTACCTGGCTGGCCATAACCGCCGAATAAGTAACAACAATTTTTTTCTCTTGGTTAAGCTGAATCGGTGCGCAGGCCAGGTGGCGTATCAGGAAGGCGCCAGGCCGATCGAGCGCCGTGGTTATATACAGCTACCAGTGGCGCCATCTAGCGAGTAGCGGGCGCATAATGCTTAACTAACCCGGACGGCGTGTGTGGCGCAGCCTAGCACAAATCGCCAGAACCATTGCGCTGCCGGCGGGTTCGAAATGCCAATAGATAGACCAGTTCATTTGTATTATTCTGTCAACGCTTGCGGGTGCCTACACCAGTATATACGCATATATACCATCTATATATATGTAATTTAGTTCATTGTGTTGTGACCCCCCCCCCCACCCCCATCACCCTCCATGTCCATTATCTCTACGGGGCAAAACACCAGAAGGTAATGTTGTGAAGAATTAAGCCGTTTACAATAAGGGGCCGTCCAAAGTTATCAACATTTTAAAGGTAGTACAAAGAGTACTACTTTTCCAGACACCCACCCTCTCCTTCCTGCCAAAGTAACACACGTCAACATTTTACGACAGACCCCACTGGACCCAGACTAGGTGGCCGACATTGTTGAACGGCCGCCTCCCATTTTGGTAATTCCTGGGATTTGAAACCCCTGGTTCAAACACAAGGCGAGTCAAACCAATAACTCAAAAATGGGTAGTTGTCGTTACCTAGCCTGTCATTCAACATTACTAGGATACGACAGTGATCAGTGGAATGAGGAAGAACAATTGTCCACGATGGAAAATTCCCCTGATTACAGTTGCATAGTCCAATTGCTTTTGAATGTCCCCCTTAATTGTTCATGTTGGTTCGTCAACATGGGTAATTTGCATGCGAACAGCAGCTGCTGCAGTGGCGCCACCTGCATTCAATCCAGCCAACCACCCCGCGCCCTGCCAGCATTCTCGTGAACCACCTCTTGCCCGCGAGATTTGTGATGTCACTTCCGGTCAATGACAGCCCACCACGTCCTGCTTTCACCACTACGCCTCCAGCCACCGGACCAGCAACAACCACCACCCTATTCAGCTGGCCAACCCTTCCCTACAATAAGACAAACACAAGCGATAGGTTTGAAAGAACCTGATTTGATGAACTTTTGACGATTGAACTAGTACGAACACTACCCTTATACTTGACTCACTTGAATGAAGTCCATGTCTATAGCTCCTTGTTCGTGTTGTAAATTATGTTTCATTGGACAATGCAACTTTTATCAATTAATGTAAAAAAAACAATAAAAAAAATAAATAAAAAAAACAAACAAAAAAAACGCGAGAAAATATCAGCATTTCGATAAATGATGAAAATCATACTTTAGTCTCAGCCCCCCTCACTCCCTGTCATATGGTATCTACGATGGTGAAAATGTTTGATAACTTTGGATGGCTCCTTAATGGATCGATTTGAATCCCAGTGAACTAGTATGCGCATTGAGATAGTTAGACTTCGCATAAACGACATACCAGTTTCCCTGGTTGGCGATAATCAGTAGAAATTCACAAATGTATATTCAATAGCATTATAAATATATTTTTTCATCTCTTAGATTGTAATTTGGATTCAAACATGACGCCTTTCCTTTTGTGGTGACGGTGGGCGACAATTACTAAGTAGTGATTTGGGCAGAGGTGGATTCTAAATTGAAATCAAAATTCCCCAAAACTAAAGAAAACCTTACAAAATAAAAACAATTACAATTAAATTACCAATACGGAAGATACAAAGTGGTGTTAGTGTTTACCATAGCGATGTTTCGTTAGAATATATTCAGCTCCCCACACACACACACAATCCCTTATCCCAACACATGTGAAACATATATATATATATATATATATATATTATAGAGCTGTCCTTGGAACATACAAGGCTAGCATGAGTTGTGAGTCTAATGAAGTAGCTAAGTGAATGATGATTCCCTGGTAGCTGCCAATGTAGGATACTTTGGTTTAGCAAAATACTAAACATGAACAGTTGCAGCCGCCAAAGACCCAGTCACACTACAGCTTGCCACCATTTTGTGACCACTTTACGACCAGTTTGGACCAAAGAACCTACCTGCCGATGACCTCCTTCTGACCAAAGCAATGGTCGGCTACCTCTGGGCACGACAACTATTTTGGTCGCAAGGAGATTTTTAGTGCAGTAGCTGCAAACTTCTTGTGATTATTTTGGTCGCAAGGTTTTCGATGACCACTGAAGACTACTTTACGATGACTTGCTACAATATTGCGACCACTTGTAACCTCCTTTTAACCGCTCCTTTTTTTGTGGTCGCAAAGTGTTGACAAGCGGTAGTGTGACTGGGGTATAAGGGCAGCTGCGAAAACAATGCTGTTGCATCATGGATGAGATGTGAACTATTCAAGAGCCCAGTTATATTACCTCCTGCTAGAAGTGTGAATAAAATAAAAATGAAAAAAGAAGTCAGAATACAAAGCAATCAATTAATACCATATCGCAAAAGGAAAAAATAAAGGTAGACAAATCTGATTCTCATTTCAAAATTTGAAATCACAAAGCACTGATATGAGATATAAATCAAATATATTGCACTTTAAATCCTTTTGTTGTGATTTTGATTATAATTTATAATCATAATTTCTTTTTACAAATAAGGTGGTGATCAAGTGAAACAAATGCAATGTGTGTTGCATTATTATTGTCGCGAAGGCGTTGTATTTATAGATGAGTGCATCTTCTTAGATGAAGAGGATGGGAAAGGGGGTGATGGAACGAGGACTGAGTCATTCATGCAAGTAACATTAGGTTTGATGGCAAAAGGCAATGATCTAATTGGTATTGTTGAGCCATTAGAGAGGAAATTGTATTCCATGGTGGAATCACAAGAGAATTGCCCAACCCCCCCAAAAAAGGATTAACACTTGTAGTTATTTGTGTTGCTGAAGAATTATTGAAAGAACCACCAATACTGCAGCAATGCCAGTTTGAAATATACATGTGCAGCTTGTGTTATATAATGACGCCTCTTGAGCACATTGATTTTTATCATTGGCTATTGGACATCAAACATATGGTCATTGTGACATATTTCTTTGGAGGAAACCTGCTGCCGCCACATAGGCTACTCTTTCTGATAAGCAGGAAGGAGTCTTTTATATGCACTTTCCCACAAACAGGATAGCACATACCACATCCTTTAATGAACCAGTTGTGCACCACTGGTTGTAACGGGAAACAACCCAAACTGCAAATGGGTCCACTGAGCAGGATCAATAGGATGATCGACACCTTCAGAGGTGGATACACTACTGCCTGAGCTACGTCCCGTTCCCCTTTACCGGTATATTGATGAGCGGTAAGTAAATATGTTAGATACCTCCACTCACGCGTCCTCAACTCTGTCTAACTCAAACCTCAAACATTGACTCAGTAATCTACATTAATGTGTGTCAGTTTTATGCTGTAGTTTAGATAAGCAGTACTTATCAGTTTATTTGGTAGTTCCTAACATCTGTCCATGCTGTAATGAAAACCTACACCAACATGACAGTGTTTGTTCTTACCTATGGTCAAACTCTAGGATTTGATTGCTTAGAACAGGATGTGCTCTAAAATGTCTACATAGATGTATATATATGAGACTGTCTCAAAAGGTGCTAAGCCATATGGGACAAAACTTTGTTCATTGTAACGATCAACATACTATCTACTTATGCATTTGCTCAGAATAAACTGATTTGTTTTTTACATGATGTTTCATAATCCCAATAGAATACATATTGATTTGAAGCAAATGTTGTGTAACCGTTTCTGTGCTGTTTTGTGTCAATCATTACAATGGACAAAAAAATGAAGAGTTAGCACCTTTTGAGACAGGCTCATATACAGAATGCATGGAAGCTAATTGAATCTACTTAGGACAGAGCTTGCAGGACATTGACCGACATTTCGCGCAACTTATCTATGTAAGCTCACAATTCTAATACAGTTTTGGAATAGAATTGATAAAGAAGCCAAACTGGGCATTGTGGGGAACCTACCATAGTAGACATAGGAAATCTAGTACTTTGAATTGTATCGTTTATTCGCGTTAAAGTTGCATAGTCCGATGCCTTTGTGTTTCTGACATTTTCTGAGATAAAAACATTAGGTTGATGTTTAAAATGTATCTTACTTTAGTTTAAATTAACTTTTAATTGAAATGGTTAACTTTTGAGCTATTTGAAGTTGAAACATGTAAAGTTAATTTTCGCAAGCTTGCCAAAACTCTGACACCATCGCCTTCTGCAGTAACAGGTTCTATTCATTGCCTCAGTATTCCATTCTGTATGGCAACAAATGTTTTCAATAAGTGTAATAATGTGCAAGTTAGATATGTAGAATCAAATTGAGATAATGGCTTTGGTTTTGAAAATTTGATGTTTTCAGCGGAGTATGCAGCTTTAAATTCGGAAATTTACCTATTGTGAACTTTGCTAATAGTAGATGTAATTAATTTGTATTAGTCTTCAGCCTGGTATTACTTCCAGGTATTAAGGTTTGTCACTTGTGGCAAAAAACTACTCTAATCTCCATTCCAAACATGGATTCTACAGACTCTAAACCTGCTATTAAATTTTTGAGGAAATTTCGGTGAGAAAATCATCTCCAGTTAAAAGATCTAATTAATGTATTGTCGTGGGGGTGATGAAAATGGGAAATATTGTGCCTAGAGCGGGACTCGAACCCACATCTCTTTGCATTCCGGGCCAGTGTGCTAACCATTACACCACCTAGGCTCCCTGATATCAATACACTCCCCACGCCTACCTGTCTATGTGGTTACTTGCCTGAGAGGTGAGTGCAGACCACTACACTCGTCCCCCTGGAATTGTAAGTCTTGTAATGCTTACAATTACATACATACAGGCAATGCACTAACACATACATACACAGGGTAGGTTCAACAACCATACAGCGCAAAGCTTGTACAGGATCCTGGTCACGGCACCAGTGTCGTGGGGGTGATGAAAATGGGAAATATTGTGCCTAGAGCGGGACTCAAACCCACATCTCTTTGCATTCCGGGCCAGTGTGCTAACCATTACACCACCTAGGCTCCCTGATATCAATACACTCCCCACGCCTACCTGTCTATGTGGTTACTTGCCTGAGAGGTCAGTGCAGACCACTACAGTATTTTGAATTTGCGCGGGAGACAAACTAATTCACCTGCAATTCTCTGTCCATTCTCTCAAATGCAAATGCCTTAGCAATATCTAGTTTTTTTTTAAACAAAAAAACAACACTGGTGAGACCGAGTAAGTAAGTAATTAAAAAAGATTGAGCAAAGTGTTGGTAATCTAGTATCGAATATAATACAAGAGCAGTGTGGTAAGGTAAGGTAAGGTAAGGTAAGGTAATGTAAGGTAATGTAAGGTAAGGTAAGGTAAGGTAAGATAAGATAATATAAGATACTTCTAATCATCTTATTTACCATCGCAACAGATACATTGGTGCAATGTAAGCTCAGCATTCAGAGAAGTAAAAACAAAAAAAAAAAGAATTGACAGTGGTAATAGTTGACAGTGGTAATAGTTGACCGTGGTAATAGTTGACAGTAGCTATGTGACTTACATTGACATCGAACATGTCAGTTGTGACAGCGAAAACCCCGGTCCTGTAGCACTGACACACGGCGTACGTGGTCGTGCCGCGGGCATACTGACAGCCATCACGTGACCAGTGCCACGTGCCGTCATGTCCGTTGAGGCCCTTCTCCTCGGCTTCGGCTTTCCGGTTGAGGTATGTGAGGGCGTGGTCTCTGAACGAGGAGAGCAGGGTCTCGGCTTCCTTTGCGTAGACTCGGGTGGACGAGCTGTGGAGTGGCGGGATGCTTTGTTGTTGTAGTGTGTTAAAAAAACAACAAGTTAAACAAAAACAGAAAACCCAAATGAAGAGCTCTTTTCCAAAATGCATCAAGCGCCGATCCAAAAGATGAGCTTGCAATGCCAATGCCAAACTGATAGCTCATGCTTTTGAGAAGTGCTCTTCAAATATATATATATCTTCAAATATATATATATATATGAAGAGTTCAGATGCAAACCCACGTAAACACCAATCCGAAAATGTAGTTTAAATAAAAGATTTTTACCTGAAAATAATATAAATTCTCACTAATTCCACTTTTCATATGATCACATGCTTATGCAGCAATTAAGAAAACAAATATAAATTTCAACAAAACACTTTTTAAAGGTTTCAGTCAATGTTTATCTCCATTTTTGCATTGGCATTTACGTGGGTTTGCGTCTGAACTCTTCATATATATATATATATATATGTATATATATAGATATATATATATAAAGCTCATATATATGTATATATATATATAAAGCTCTTCATATATATAGGCCTACATATATGATGAGCTCTTTTCCAACGCATACGCTACAAGATTTGGCATTTGCATTGCAAGCTCTTTTTTTTGGTGATCGTCGCTTATAACGTTTTGGAAAAGAGCTTTTCAAATAGAAAATAGGCCATTACTATAAATGACCATAACTGCCTTGGAAACACTGGTTCTTATCTGACCGCTTCAAGTTTTAAACCCCAGTCATCCTATGGCGTGCGACCATTTTGATCGAAAGAACCCATCGTCACCGGCGACCTCCTTGTGACCAAAGCAATGGTCGCTGCCAACCTCTGGGCAATCATTTTGGTCAAAAGGAGTTTTTTGTGTGTGCAGTAGCTGCAAACCTCCTTGCAAACATTTTCGTCGCAAGGAGGTCATCAGTGACCACTTGCACGACAATTTTGTGAGCACTTACAAAAGGCTTGTGACATTGATTTCCCAGGTTGCTATCATCCATCTAAGTACTGATGGGGCTCATTGTTCCTTCAACTTCAGTGAAATGACGAAAACTCGGGTTTCCAACATATCATTGACAATGAAAACAAAATAAGGCAGTATTATACACCTGAATCGAAGACCAGCGCTTTGGCGTTCAATCAATCAATCAATAGTTCCATCCTCTAGTCGAGGGTTGGATGCAATGGTTCTCCACTTGTCCCGATGTTGTGCTGTTCTGATAGACTGTGAATAATTCAAGCCTGTCCACTGTGAAATATTTGTAAACCATGATGTTCTTGGTCTCCCTCTCCCTCTGCTGCCATTCACCTTCCCTTCCAACAATGTACGGTATATTGAACTCTGACGAATGATGTGGCCAAAATAAATAAGTTTCTTTGTCTGTATAGTGGCAAACAAGCTTTCTTTGGCGTTACAAAACAAGAAAGAAAAAGAAATTAGATCCCATATATGATGTCAACTATAAAGCAAATAAAAGTAACTTGCTTTAATCTTTGTTATTACTACTAGTTCATTGCAGCGCTGAAATGCATCAAATATGCAACAGCTGTTGGAAAAATTCAAACAAAGCCTAGAGTTTAAATCAGTATTACACCCCCATCACACCAAATTAGTTGTCAGCCCGTCCGACCTGGTTATAAATTGGGCTGTGGTTGGGGTAGAACGTGCCTGCAAGACAATTTTGGGCATGCTCAAAGTTCTGGAGCACCATTCCGTTCTAGCCCATCTATTCCATTTGTAAACAGACTGTAAATAGTTGCTACTTCATCCATTCCGTTTGCACATAGTTTGAGCCCATTCAGCAACATTTTCAAGAACGTAGTGAGAACTACTTTGGTGTGATGTGGGTATTACCGAAGCAAAGTTTATCTTTCTGTACCTCCGTCCTGTTCAGACCTTACATGTTGATAGGACGTAAAACAACAACCAATATTTCTCTTCCCAATTGAGGCTGATTCAATAGCAATGAGAAAAGTGGCATTGCTAAAAGATTTCCAGCATAAAAATCCAGGCATGCAGCTGATTATGTGTACTGTGCAAAATACAGCTATAATACCCACAGTGTTGGATGTTCAAGTGCGTCTAGTTCATAACAACGGAAGAAAAACAAGAGAAAGAAAAAAATAAAAATAAAAATAGGGAGAATATGGGGGGGGAGGGGGCACATTGCAGGACCGGAAACCACAGCTATGAAATATGTGACTTATATCAACCGGAAGTGATGGGCGAGCTTGAGGTCATTGGGTAAAATGACCTGACCTGAGCCACGTTCAAGGTACGCCTCAGAGGTGCCTCAGAGAAATTCCTGACATCAGGGCCGTGTTCAGGGTCCGTCTCGGAGGTGCCTCGGAGGCGCCTGTGATGTCATGCGTCACAATGGCTGCCCCCATAGGTGGCGGCCATTTGCAATCGAAATGCTGCGCTCTGATTGGATGAAACCACTGCATGCGGCGGCCATTTTCGAGGCGCTGTTTGTCTCCTATCTGAAAAGGGGGGTGTCACGGAGATATCGCCGAAACGCACCCTGAACGCAAATAGGACAAAATGTATCGCCGAGATGTCGCCGAGACATACCCTGAATGCGGCCCTGGTTAGTGTGAATGACTTTACTGTTGGTCATCTTGAAAATTGATGCCCCCAGCCAGGATATGGGGCAGCCATTTGCAATGGAAAAGTAGAGCTCTGATTGCCTGAAACCACTGAATATGGCGGCCATTTTCAAGGCGCTTTTTGTCTCTAGTCTGAAAAGGGAGACATCTCCAAGATCACTCCAAGGCGTGACCTGAACGGAAATACACCAAAAGACGTCTCAGAACCGTCTCGGAGTCGAGTCGGAGGCGTACCCTGAAAGCGGCCCAGGTCAATTGGATGACTTGCAGACTGTATATCTGTCGTGACCTTACCAGTCCTAAAGTGTTTGACGTTACTAGGAGACGGCAAGGATTGGGTAGTTCAAGGGCAATATAACTCTGCCTGAGTAGGATATCGGATTTTGGTTCCAGTGAGGCAGCACAATCAAGTTGCTTTTAGTGGTGTGCCGTACCTAAGTCGGTCCCCGGCGTGTTGTTATCATAAATGTTGCTATGAAGTAAATCGGTATTCGTGAGCTGCGAATATTCTGTCTTATCACTTATCAGAGAGGTTACTTTTGAGATTGGGGAGATATCTATGAGAAGTCTACTATGAGAGAACAGCAGAAGAGAAAGACTGCCATGAGGTTGTGTTAAGTCAGGTGGCGCCACCTGGTGTTAACCATCGGAAGTGTTCAAGGCCCCGTTTAGTGTACACCATGAGGGTCAACCCTGAGACAGCTCTGTGACATCTTTTTGGCCAATGTGCATTCAGGGTGCGCCTCTGTGTCGACTCGGAGACGTCACAATGTTCAGCTAAGAGGGAAAAAGCGCGGCCAAAATGGCTGTGAGTTTCAGCCAATCAGAGCTGTTCTTTTCAATTGCAAATGGCGTCATGCTATGGATGCTGCCATTTTCGAGGTGCCTGGCAGCGATATATGCCGTTCAGACTAGCGCAACGTCAGGATTTTTCCGAGGCACCTCCGAAGTGCGCACTTGAATGCAGCCCAGTAGACATATATGGGCGTCTCCGTCCTGATATGACCTTATATGTTGCCAGGATGTAAAACTCCAACAACCAACCTAGAACATTCAATGTTTGAGAGGGCGGTTATGAGGAGGGGACGGACTTGGTGTCAAGATTTGATTGCTAATAATAGTCTGCGTTATTTAGAATATACAACACAATTTGTGTGAGCTTCCTAGCCGGGATTCTCACTATATTAGATGATTAATGAATACACTTGTAATGCAAGTACTTTGCCACAGGCAACAGTGTCCCTGCTGTAAGTTGTGGTGCTGCTTGTAACACCCTCCCCTGAAACCCTCTGGTCAAAAGTATAGCATTATATATTTATATATATATATATATAGCATTATATATTTAGAAATACATATATATATATATATATATATATATATATATATGGGTCGGGATCATGAAAAGAGGCCAATTGGGGGAAGTTGTCGGCATTGAGCATGAATGTCGGCGTCGATCGGTATAATTATAATTAAGCATTGACAGAGGTGTTGGAAAGTCTTTAAATTTATAGTTTAGCATTGACAGAGATGTTGGAAAGTCCTTAAATTTATACTGGATGTAAAGCTCGAGAAAATACAACAATCTTATTTGTTTCTAGGATAATTTAAAGTGAAATAAAGAAATGCACTACACTTTTAAGAATTGTGACGCCAACATCTTCACTTGACCACCGATTGGCCTGTTTTCGTGAGGCTGACTCATATATATATATATATATACAGCTTTATATATTTAGACATATACTATGGTGTTCCTGGAATGAGATAACAAACAGTTATTGCCTGATATGGGATCTTTCATTTGAGTCTACTGTGTATTCTATAGCCGCTTTATATCAGTGAAAGCGAACCTGTTAGTGTTATTCGGGTGATGGACCATTTATTAAATAATGTTTTTTTTCCAATCTTAACCAATTTTGAATGGCATGAATTGAAATTTCAAAGTATTGCAATGATTAATAGACGAGTTTGTAATTCCGACTGCGCATTCGCTGAAAACGGCGTCGACAGCAAACCAAATGCCAACGGACATTGAGTTTGCTAATGCACGCATTGCAAACTGTTGATTTTATTCAAAATTAATAGAAATACAGAACAAAAAGGTATAAATTTGGATTCACTCATGCAACATAATAATATAATGATATAATGAGTATATTTAAGACACAACTATCCATAGTTAAGCATTTTGAGCTCATCATCATCATGCTGTCGGTTGCGATGTGACGAGGACTGCTTTCATTACTTGAGTGTTGCTCTCCATTTACCTCTCTGCTGTGAGAGTGATGTCCATGAGTCGGTCTTAATGTCTCTCAGCTTCAGGTTTCTCTTGATGGTATCCTTGAACCGGAGATGAGGGCGCCCTCTCTTTCTGTAACCAGAAGACAGTTGAGAGTAGAGGATCTGCTTTGGTAGCCTGTCTGATGACATCCTCATGAGGTGTCCAGTCCACCGGAGATTCTTTTTCATCAGAAGATCTTCCATAGAGGGCAGCCCTGTCCATTCGAGTATTTCCTTATTTGTCACTTTGTCCTTCCAGGTTAGCCTCATGATCGAATGCAGATGTTGCATCAAGAAGGCATGCAGCTTTTTCACCTGTCGTCTATACACTGTCGAGGCCTCGGCTCCATATAGTAGGGTGGATAGCCCGATTGCATGGTAGATCTTGGCTTTGACCCGCACGGACTCATGGTGGTTGTTCTAGAGTCTCTGGTGGAGTCGGCCAAAAGATGCGCTAGCCTTGACCATCCTCCTGTATTTCAGCATCAATGCATCCATCACTTGATATAGTGCTTCCGAGGAAGGTGAATTCCGGAACAGAGTTTATCTTGTTTTCATCAACCATGATATCCTCCTCTTGGTTCTTGTAGAGTTGGGGTGGTACAACACCTCCGTCTTCTTGATGTTAATCTTCAGGCCAAACTTCTTTGACGCATCAGAGAAAGCGTCCACTATTTTCTGGATCACTTCAGCAGAGTGGGAAACCAGTGCAGTGTCATCTGTGAATAGCAGCTCTCTCACCAATATCCGAGTTGTCTTGGTCTTCACTCTGAAGTGTGCGATGTTGAATAGGTCAGCGCTCTGTCTGGACTGTCTGGATTTTGAGCTAAGACACATCCAATTCCCCACAAAACAACCAGTCACTTTACTTAGTATTATGGTCATGTTCACATCACCATTTTTAATATTCTTCTTCTAAATTTTAAAATGTCAAATGTGTCACCAGAACTTTGTTTCAAAGAAATATATAACCAATATCTGAAGAACTCTACCCATTTCATAGCCCTATGGATGTTATTAACCATAAGATGTAAATACAAACACAAATAAAATACGTAAAACTGTCTCTGCCAGTCACTGGCTACATTAGATCTAACACTAGATTTATCTAGATCTGAATGCAGATGGCATAAGACATGTTGATTACTTTTATGTAAATGCAATGGTAGATCAAAGATCCACATCTTAATTTAACATATATATATTTTTAATTGGTATTCTGCATTTCATACATTAGCAGACAGTAGCAGATTTCATAGCAGCAGTAAGAGTTTTAGCTTCGCATGGGTTTGCTTTGCTGCCACACATCCCACAATGCACCGCGTGGTTGGAATTACAAACCCGTCTATTGGTAATAATCAAATGCTCACACAGACAACCTGACCCCTCCACCACACATGAAAAGGTCATCATCTGGAGCAAATTGAACAGGAACTGTATGTGGGTCAGTAGGTTTCCCATGCATGGCAGTGGAAACCACTACAGTACAACCCAGTTAAACCAAGCTCGGTTAAACCAAACGATCGGTTAATCCAAACTTTGTCTGGCGTTCCGGCAAAATACTACCATTTATTATATAAACAAATTGGTTTAAGCAAAGTCGATTAATCCAAAGTATCGGTTAATCCAAACAAAATTGTTGGCCCCAGGCCACTTCCGGTACAGTTAAACCAAACTTTCATGTGGTTTTAAGGTCATCTGAGACTTTTTTATATGATAAATGGTAGTATTTTGCCAGGTTGCCGAAAAAGTTTGGAGTAACCGATCATTTGATTTAACTCAGGTTGGTTTAATGGGGTTAAACTGTATATACATAAAAAACAATAATTGTAGTGTCCACATAAATTGTATAATCATAATGCACCCCCGTTTTTGCCAAAGCCAAGTGAAAGTCAAAGCTTGGTTAAAGCAATGATCGGTTAATCCAAAGACATTTCTAGGGTTCCTTCAAGTTTGGTTTAACGGGGTTATACTGTATAGGGAATGTGTTACTGTTAGTTGTCACCATCTAGGTTATTAAAGAACATTAATATTGACTCAATAAAATACAGAAAATGGGAGCACAACATCCATGCTGACTGCTCAAGTTTGGTTTTAGTTCCATAGTAATGGTGCCACTTATTGACGTTAAGTTCACCACAAAATGTATGTGTATGCATACACATATGCATATATATACACATGCATATGTGTATCCATTAATGTAGGCGCATTCATATCTGTTAACGCATGCGTGCATACATTATAGTATACATATATGCATAAGAACATATTTATTGCACTTTTATCTCACAAGCATTCAGAGACCTATATAGTATAGGGGGCCTACAACTTGAAAAATACATGGGTATACATATATAAGAATTTAATCAAAAGAAAATCAGATACTACACTAAAGGAGGTTGGACTGGAAGGGGATGTCTAATTTGAAAAAAAAAAATACAGAAAAATACAGAAAAATATGAAAATATTTGGATATTCTAAGGACTTTGTCTTAATCATAGGAATGTCTAGGATTTCTTTTTAAAATGACTATTATTTTGGTCCTTTGATAGATCACATTCCCGTAAGAGAAGTACATTTATTACAGGGATGTAGATATTTTGTGACACCGATAGATCATGTGAGAATGTGTACCAATCAAATGATGTGGATGATAATGGAAGTAATCTCTAAACATCTTTCTATCTGTCCTCTCTATATATATATATATGGCATTTAATTGTCTAAAGTCATTGTGGTGGGTTACATGACACTGCTCAGGGTAAGCCAATAAGGACTGCCTGATTGCCCAGGGCACCTAGTTTACTCAGTCGGGCAGGTGAAGTTCTCGATAACCTTCCCAAACAGCCAAGTTGTTATTTTTCTGATCTGCAGTAGAAGATGTCAGTTTCAATTGGCTGATTGGGCTTGGGCAAGTAGTTTTGCCACTCGGGCAAGTAAAAAATTCAGCCACTTTCCCGATTGGGTAAGTGGAAAACAAAGTTACTGACCTACCCGGCTGCTACCGGAAGTGCTTGAGAAGCTCTGGTGAACAGAATGGTTACGCGATAAGAGCTGGTGAAAATGAGCTGATGAAATTTAAAAACCGGAAATGGTCTGGAATATCCGCAGGGCAGTCACAAATTAGTGGACAATGCGCATGCGTAGCACTTTGTTGACCTTTGTGCGTCCCGAATCTCCAATGCGAAGGTCAAATACATATTTAAAAAGTTGGTGATCGTCCTTTTGATCATACAAATCAGGTTTGGGCGGGTGGGTTTTATTTGTATTTGGTATTTATCTGGTATATGACATAGACAAAATACGCTGTCAGATGGGATGGCCGAAGGAGTAGTGTGTCCGCCTCCCGTTGTGATAGGTCGTGGAATTCAAACTCCTGGGTTCGAACCCTGGCCGAGTAAAACCAATGACCTACAAATTGTCTAGTTGACACTAAATAGTTTGGGGCATGGCCTTGCTAGGATAGGGAAAGGAGTAGTCCACGATTGAAATTTACCCTGCTTAATCAACCAATGTAACCCCCAAAAAAACTATGGTGTACAGAATATGTGCTCATGAAAGTTGAATTGCTGCTAGCCGAACGCATTATTTAACAGTTTAAACAAAAGAGTTATTTAAGGCACGGGCGGGCATTGTTTTTTTCAGGCACGGGCGGGCATTGTTTTTTTCAGGCACGGGCGGTGACGATCACCATTTACAAAAATGTGTATTTGGCCTAAGTTGATTGATTGATTTGATTCATCGATTGACTTCTTCAAATAAGGTAATCACTGGATTTTTTATTTTTTATTTATTCTTTTGTTCTCAGCGGGGGAGTGGGGGGGGGGGGGGGGGGGGTCAGCATTCTCCCATGTACAATGTTTGCTAAGAGCATTTATTTGTGGAAGTCTAATAGCTTCTGCGTGAAGGTCTTAGTAAGTGCGGGGATGTGGGGGGGGGGTAGGGTATGGGAGGGCGTTGTGCTCATAAATCATATGCTGCAAGGCAGTATATATATATATATATATATATATATATATATATATATATATATATATAAGATGTGTGCTTATCTATATATCAGCCATTTTTCTTTATATCACTCCACGTTTGCCTAGAGACGGCGACGTTCATTTCTGTGAAAAATAATACCTGCTGCCATGTCGATCCTCTGCCGATCTGCGAATAAAAGTAACTCCTTGGAATATACTGCCTTCGCTTCTCCCCATCACCAGCCGGAATTAACGGAAATTGGCTCAGAATATAATCGGAATGAAAAAATGGAGAGAAGAAATAGAACACAATTTGACTGCGCCAACAAATTGTATATTTCGAAACTGATTTGATATGGATCGTTTGGATCAGGTTGCTTACCCTTTGTGGTCTATGTTATAAGGGACTCCCTTTCTCTTAGAAGGGAATCCCTCTTAGTAGGCACTCTCTCTTTGAGGGTAATCCCTCTAGGCAGGTACTCCTTCTTAGAAGGGACTCCATCTTAGAAGGGGATCCTTATTAGAATGGTCTCCCTCTTAGAAGGGTTTCCCTCTTAGAAGGGAATCCTTATTAGAAGGGTCTCCCTCTTAGAAGGGAGTCCCTCTTAGAAGGGAATCCCTCTTAGAAAAGACCACCTCTTACTAGTCTTAGAAGGGTATCCCTCTTAGAAGGGTCTCCCTCTTAGAAGGGCCTCCCTCCTAGAAGGGAGTCCCTCTTAGAAGGGACTCCCTCTTAAAAGGGACACCACTTCGAGGGATTCGCTCTTCTAAGGAGTTGCTTATCTAGGGATCTCATCTTCTAGGGACTCATGTCGGGAGTCCCTCAGGTAGGGAGTACCTGTTGTTGAGACTCTTCTTTGGAATCCCTCTTCTTGGCAGTCCCTAGAAAAGGGGGTCCCTAGAAGCGGGATTATTGCAGGGACTCCGTCTTATAGGGACTCCCTTTTAGTGAGACTCCCTCGCATAGGGAATCCGTCCTATCGGGAATCCCTCATTTAGGTCATCCCTCATGTAAGGAATCCCTTGAATAGGGAATTCTTCATATAGGGAATCCTTCATATTGGGAATCCCTCTTATTGGGGAATCCCTCTTATTTGGAAATCCCTCTTATTGAGGATTCCCCCCTTACTGGGGAATCCCCCCTTACTGAGGAATCCCCCCTTATTTGGGAATTCCCTCCTATGGGAGAATTTCCTGCTGTTGGGGAATCCCCACGATTGAGGAATCCATCTTACAGGACATTCTTATTATAAGGAATCCCTCCTGCACACTCTAGCAAGAAATCAGTCTGTGCTTTTTAAGAGAAATCCGCTGTGAATTCAGCAAGAGCCCAGGACCGTGGTATAATTTAGTGAAACTCTTTGTTTACCGGAAGAATCCATCTAATGTTTTCTTGCGAAAAGAGTTCGGTTTCAAATAGAATTTGTATCGCTGAAACAAAAATCTTTCCTTTGAAGACAGAGAGAGAGAGGGCTGTGCGAGATGATTGAACACCTCTTATTTCAACTTTCATTGAATGTGCAGCCCCATTGGAAATATCACTCACAAAGTGTCACTCGCTGCTTACACAAACATTGGAACACTGTTTCTGCACCTTTCCATTCTCTCTCTCTCTTCTTGTTCTCTCTCTTCTTGTTGATCATCTTTTTATTTGAAATGATAGTGATACGCAAATAGCATATGCCAGGAATGATATTTCCTTGTGGGTTTTTAAAAATAAATATACAATTAATTAATACAAGAAAAATTCACAGTCGCGGACACTAAATAATGAAAGTAACTTTAAAATCGATTAATTTTGATTAATTCTCTTGGACAATTTGATATGGAAACACAAGTAAGTTCTGAAAGGTTGGTGACGCATTCCATATAGACACATGGGCAGTTTCCCCCAACTGAAGAAGGTGTCCCGGAAACAGCTGTCGCAGTAGAACAATGTGATCCTTCGGAATTTAAAAGAAAATCTAATTTCCAAAGTACAGCTGTCGTCTCCCCAGTGCCGTGTTTCTAAATACAGGATGTGAGTGTGAGAAAAGACGAATTTCTGATGATATCTAGCAATATACATATATATATATATATTTATATATTTATATATACACTACACGGCAGCAGACGACAATCTATATGCATATATATATATATATATATATATATATGTATATATATATATATATACATATATATATATATATGTATATATATATATATTATATGTATATAGATTGTCGTCTGCTGCCGTGTAGTGTATATATATATATATTGTCGTCTGCTGCCACAAGTGTCGTCTCGCTGTCAGTAGATATCGTCTGCTGCCATAAAATATTGTCTGCTACCTACAAAATTAAACCAGGCGGAAGCTCCTACTTTTACCTAACTCAGCCATAGTGACTAAAGCCATCACCCAATGATATTTAGCGATAGCAGACAACAATTTACCATACTCACCCATAGTGACTAATACCATCAGCCAATGATATTTAGCGATAACAGACAACAATGGGCCTTACTCAACCGTAGTGACTAATGCCATCACTCAGTCACATTTAACGATAACATATGGCAATTTACTTACTCAGCCCTGGTCAATAACACCATCGCCTAATGATATTTAGCGATAGCAGACAACAATTTACCATACTCACCCGTATTGACTAACACCATCACCCAATGATATTTAGCGATAACAGGCAACAGTTGAACTTACTCCACCCTAGTGAATAACGCCATGACCCAGCGTATTTAACGATAGCAGATGGCAATTTACCTTACTCAGCCCTGGTCAATAAAACCATTGCCTAATGATATTTAGCGATAGCAGACAACAATTTACCATACTCAACCGTATTGACTAACACCATCACCCAATGATATTTAGCGATAGCAGACAACAATTGACCTTACTCAACCCTAGTGGCTAACGCCGTAACCCAGTCATATTTAACGATAACTGATGGCAATTTACCTTATTCAGCCCTGGTCAATAACACCATTGCCTAATGATATTTAGCGATAGCAGGCAACAATTTACCATACTCACCCATATTGACTAACACCATCACCCAATTATATTTAGCGATAGCAGACAACAATTTCATATTAATTTAGGCCTTTGTTTTTACTTCTAAAACTATCAACATAACCTGGATAGATTCCACTGGGAATACATGGGATTCATTTCAATGGGAATGAATTGAATTTCATTCCTCTTCACCTTTGGTTGGGCTTCGAGAACTATCCAAGTAACCTAAATAAGTCGCACTCTGAATGAATTGAGTGAGTTAGAATAGGGAGAGTGTAGCTGTACTTACGTGTTGGAATGAACTAATCTCACACATTCCGGGTTCGATATATTGAACGTCTGGATGCAATCAAGATAAGGTTTTAAATCAGTGAGACATATCAAGCAGGCATCGACAAACATGGATGGTTCTCAACAACATAGCTATTAAATAAGATATTAAAGCTGTACAGTCCGATGATAGATAAACTTTTCCAAACCAAAACAATTATCTAGATTTAATTTTACATATCTAACTTAGATACTGATGCATTTATTAAACATATGTCACCCGATAGAAGGGAATATTTAGTCAATTTAATATAACCTGTTACTGCAGAAGTGTATGGTTTCAGAATTTTGGTATGCTTGCCAGAACTAATTTTCCATGTTTGCACTTCAAATATCTCAAAGGTTTACCATTTGAAATAAAAGAAACTTTAATGTAATGTATAGTAGTGATGGATCTAATATATTTATCTCAGAGACATTACAGAAACTGACAGCCATCGGAGTATGCAACTTTAAGTAACGCATGCACAAAAGTAAATTAGTAATTAAAAGTCTAATATTTTCATCAATATTTAATTAAATCTCACATTGTAGTATAACATCAATACCCAATATATTTGTGTTCATTCTTCAAATGTTGAGCCTTAGTGTTTATGGCAGAACATAATGACATGGCTATTTTAAAGCCAGATGCATATTGATGATATAAAACAAAGTTAGCAAAGCAAACTTAATTTATATGATTTAACGACGCCTCTAGAGCACATTGACTTTATCATCAGCTATTGGACATTAAACATATGGTCATACTGACATATTTCTTTGGAGGAAACCCACTGCAGCCACATAACCTACTCTTTTCGATAAGCAGCAAGGTGTCTGTTAAATGCACTTTCCCACAGACAGGACAGCGCATACCACAGCCTTTGGCAAACCAGTTGTGGACCACTGGTTGGAATGTAAAATAACCTAAACTGCAAATGTGTCCACTGAGTAGGATCGATCGGATGACCCACACCTTCACAGGTGGACACTCTACCGCCTGAGCTACGTACTGCTCCCTAAAGTTAGTGAAGAGTTGGATTCTGGTGGTTTCAATCTCACTATCATTGGAAAGAAGAATATTGATGAGTGAAATTACCGTACTTTCACACCATTAATGCCCACCCCTACAAGGGGGTCAGCGGAGTTTACTTATATCGCTAAGTGATTTGACGAAGGGAAGCCGGATACCAATGTGGGAGTTGAAAGGGGGTTTATTATTTAAACTTATCATAACAGGGAGAAGTCGGTAAACATTGTTCAGGTCGAGGGAGCCTTCCCTGATCACCTGCACCTCGGAGGCCGCCCGAGCCGACCCCTACGAAGTAGTTCCTAATTAAGAGGGTTGTGGGTGTGGTAAATTGAGGTTAATGGTGGAGCGTAGCGAGCCCGAATGGCGATGTAGGATGGGGGAGGTTTATAGGACAGTGAACATTGTCGCTGCCGCTTGGGGCATGGTGCATAACCAGCTCCCCTCCTCGAATCAACAATAATTCGAAAAGTATGCGCCAATGGGTAGCTAGTTTATTCTAAATCCATAACTTGTAAATTACTAAAATTGGACCAACATTGCTTACTTAGCAATGAAGCAAAGCACAGAGTCATTTATTGGGAGAGGCAAATGAAAAAATTAACTTTTAAATTGATTCATATGGTGTAGATTTCAGGTACTTACATTTACATATGGCAGGCGTATTACAAAAGGATGTGTTAGGTTGCGTATTTCAGGATTATTTCGCAACTCGTCTTCAAAATGAAATATAATAGTGACTATCGGCGAATTGATGTTGTCTTCTTTACTTTTTCTGTGGTAAAGAAAAGACAAGGCAGATGTGGTCCGTTAAGCACAGGATTAAGCAGTTATTAACCGATATTTACGGATTCTTATAGTGACTTTTGCCGAAGTGATGTTATCTTCCTGACATTTTCTCTTGTAAAGAAAACAGGGTGCATGTGTGTTTTTAAGCACATAATTAAGCAGATATAGCCAGCGAATATATACACAATCCATGTATAGGCCTACTGCAAATTTAAATGTATTGCGCTGTCCCCAAAACGGTCTATTCATAATTGAAGAGATATGACAACATTAATACTATATCCCTTTTTGTAATTTTACAAACAAACCCCCCCCCCAAAAAAAACACAAAAATACATGTAGATTGTTTTGAAGCATCACCATCTTTTTTCAAGCATCATCCGTTAATCTTCGTAGGCCAATCCATCAAACTTCAGGGATTAACAAAAACATCTAGATTATTTTGAAGCATCACCATGTGTATTAATCTTTGTAGGCCAATCGATCAAACTTCAGATGGTCACTTTGTATTGCTGAGAAAACAAGTATGGAGGTGAAGGTAAACTGGCACCCTAGAATTGTCAGATTTGATGTGTGTGTACACCACATTGATGAAGCCTACACCGGAATCCCAGTCCTGATTGCAGATCAAATAATGCCATTGTAGTTTCAATCGATCCAGCTTACACTGCCCCGTCCCATCAATCCGCGTCCTGATATGACCTTAGATGTTGACAGGACGTACAGCTCCAACAACCGAACCATCAATCTGTCTGCCGTGGCAGAATCAGTAAAGCGAAGGCTTCCCATGCGGGAGATCGAGACTTCCACATTCCCGGTCGAGTCAAACCAATGACTTACAAAATGTGATATTTGTCGCTTCCTACCCTGGTGCTCGGCATTAATATGATAAGGCAAGGACTGGTTGGCTCAGTGTCAGGATAATGGGACTGAGTGGGACATCAAGTCATGGTGCCGGTGGCCTAATTTCCCCATGGGGTGGTACTATAAAGTTGTCATGGGTGCGCACTGTCGCAAGTCGCTACCCAGCCTGATATGACCGTAGATGTTTCCAGGACGTAAAGCTCAAACAAGCAACCACTCTAAATAAAAGCTATCAAGCGGGGTTAATTGAAATAGAAGCCACAACTATTGCTAGAGAAAACTGGGGAGGGGGTGGAGAGGGGGATGAGACACTTCCAAAGGGTGCTAACCAAATTATTTATAATTTAAAGAAAATTAATCGCTCTTCCTCAACCTATAATTGTTATATGAAGAAGGCAGGAATCCAGTCAACAACTCAGGCTAGAACAACCAAAATCACCCCATGTCTGAGTTTCAGTGCAGCTTCTGAGCATTATGTGATGCTGCACTCAATATTAGTAATTCAAGGGCGTGACACAAGTGGTGCTGCCCCCTAGGTGTGCCTAAAGAATGTCCGTGAGGTGTAGCTCGTCCTCCTCACAACCTATCTCTATATGATCAGCCAATCAGGAAACAGTGGCAATATAGGGTACCGTATATACGCAAATATAAGTAAACTCCAAGCATATGTCGAGGGATAGTTTTGAAGGAAATATCTGGAATTAGGCCTAACCCGACTATAGGTCGAGCTTCACTTTATTTACTGACAAATTGAACTTCATTCATACACATGCACACATATTCAACAAGATGACAAAACCACTGGACACTCAGAGACCTTAAAAGTCAGACTCATCATCAGACTCCTCCAGTAACTGCAGTACCTGCTCTTAACTTAACATCATCACTGTAATATTCATTAGCAGAGTCAATGTCAATGTCCGCAGAGTCATAAGAGTCATCATCACTGACTGAGTCAGACTCATCTTGCTACAAGATGTCATCCTTGGTGCCATCCATGCTACTTCGCGGGTTGGGGGTGGGGGGGGGGGCGATCGCAAGTATATGACAATCTCAGAATAGGAGAAGTTTTTTTGAGTGTGGTAAATTTCCTTGACTTTTATTCGAGCATACACAGTAACATAGCATGCAATACGCTTATTTAAAAAAATGTTTGTATAGTAATTATTATTACATTTGCATAATATAAATGATCAGATAGGTGTACTTATGGGCATTGCATGCGTAACCTACCTTACGATGTCATGATTTGGAAGTGTTTTGCCTGCTGAATATAATGCAGTTGATATGCCTATAATTTCTGGAAGATAAGAGAAAAAGAAACTCACATTAATGTAATAAGGAAACAGTTGGAAGGATCAGTTTTGCCCCGGAAAGTTCTGCGGAAGTTAAGATATATATCATAATTTAGAACTGAAAGCGCAATGGTCATATATGCAAGGATTCTACTATTTTATACTCTCCTGTATAGCAGAATCCTTTCTGCATACATACTATATAATTTATTATGCGGATATAAATAATGGCAGCCCCTTAATGTTTCTCTCTAACCATCTTAACCTCCATGATATTCACTGCGGAGCGGGCATTCTCTCCTCCCCGCCTCCTCCACGCCATGAGCCAATGGTCATTCTGCTCACTTTCAAACTCATACATACAGATATAATATATATAATATATATAATATATATATATATATATTGTAAATATGTTTATTTGACAGAATAAGTTCTTTTGTCAGTGGCGAAGCACGGGCCTTCCAGCCATTTTGTTCAATTCCGCATTATTTACAGAAAAATGGTATACAATAACTGTTGAATAAATAATTTGCAATACATAACACAATGAGGCATGGGATAAATGGCTTTACTGTATTCAACTTGCAGGCATTGTTTCTTTGTTACATAACCATTTTTTCAGTAATAGATTCCTTATCAGAAAGAAGAGAAAGGATGCCTCGCTGTACAGGTTTTACAAACAGGAAGTGGATTAAACTTCTGAACTTGTGACCGCCCTGAATTATTGTTGGTGGTATATTAGTTGTTTACACAGGGAAAATTTCAATCGCAGACGATTGGTCTTCCTCATTCCACTCCTCCTTGCCCTATCCTAATAATGCAAAACGCCTGGCTAGAAAGTGACGCGTATCAATTTTAAAGTCATTGTGTAGCGTCTAATGCTCGGATCTGTGGCTGTATACGAAGGCTATGAGGAAAACAATACAGACAAAGAGAAAGGCAGAGAGTAAAGTGTAAGAGAACAGAGTCCAGACCTCTAGTTTATTATTTATAGTTACATGGGTTCATTGTAGGGTATCATACCACCTCCTTCCACCAATGGGAATCGAGCATTCCTCGTCTCACCAATAGGAATCCAGCATTCCTGGTTTCTTTGGATAGCAGTGGTCTGCCCACCACCAGTAGCTGTATGGCCCCTTAGCCACCACCAACCTTGACCTTTTGAGTGTGGCGACCGCCACCCCAGCAGAAGGGCTAGGCCCTGAGTGCAATCACACCCAGACCTGCCAGCACCACTATGTCTATTTACATCCCACTCAAGCACCACCAACCCATATATATACATATATATATATGCACCTGGCCAAGTACACCAATCAGTAATAGAACAATTACATTTCCCCCTTGCCGAATATGGGAATATTTTACAATTGGTTTGACTCAACGAGGGTTGGAACCCATGATCTCACGATCTACCAACACGCTCTAACGTCATGCGGCCACCCCGTCTTAAATTATTAATACAAAGTAACAATGATTAAAGTTGTATAGTCCGACCGTTTCCAATTTCAGCTATTTTCTGAGATAAATACAATAGATTGATTGTTTTGATCTGCGTTACTTTAGTTTGAAGTAACTGCTATTTTAATGGCTAACTTTTGAGATATTTGAAGTGCAAACATGTCAAATTAGTTTTGGCAAGAAGCCAAAACTCTGACACCATAGGCTTCAGCAGGAACATAATCTATTACATTGGTTTGGTATCTATCCCTTCTATGCAACCACTAATAAGTTTACTAGTATCTAACTTGTATATCTAGAATCAAATCTAGATCATTGTTTTGGCTTTGAAAAATTGATACCGTCATCGGACTATGCCTAATTATCAGCCATTTTGTATGTACTTATTCTTCCCAGCGTGTTCATTATTAACATTATCGATGCAGGTATTTCCTTTCGAAATTTCCTATATTTCTGGGTGCCCTCCCCAATGTCTATCCAGCCTTCTCTCGAATGCTTCTACCATTGGTACTTCAACCACTTGGTCTGGAAGACTGTTCTGTGGATCTGTCACTCGAAAGAAAAATGATGATTTCCTAATCCTAACCTCAAGTCTGCGCCTCTCATGATATCAATAACTGCTCTGATAATATCAATAAATGCTAATTTTCAGATTAATTTGTGCAAATGTGAATAATCTAGCAGTTCTAACATAACAGATCCTCTTCTGGCTAATCTTGGCCCTCTTGAGTATCTAATGCCAGCTCGTTATGGTAAAAAAAAACAAAAAAACAATTTTGTATGTACTATGGAGGTCGACGGAGCCCTGAAGTCAAATCATGAGTTGCGCATGCTTAGTAAACTGTTCTGTGTGTACTCACCTGGAAGAGCTGTGTGGTTGAGATCGGACAGTGTATCCTTGGAGATGTACAGGTAGCTCCTCCGGCGACCTTTCCATATCCGGAAAGGAGGTTCCGACTCCTCCGGAAACCTCACTCCGGAGAACTCGGACTTCCGGTATAGGCGCGTCCGGAAGGCTGGGGACAGACGCACGTGGTGAGCAGCCATTGCCAAGCCATTGTCAAGAGAGGTTTTTCTACCATGGTATTGCGCTATAGATATTAAACATTTTATTTGATTAACTATGGATTTTTCCCATAGAAGAAAAGTAGGGGTCGAATAGCAATCTGCCAAACATCTATTTTAAAAAGAATTACCAGAATATAAACTGATAATCTGTGAATGCTAACTCAAGGTATAAATAAATCAATAATATATATATTTCTATATATATTTCACACAGGCAGGTGGCGCAACCGTGGAAAAGGGGATACATATAACCAATATACCATATGTATGTTAAGTAGACAGTTAGCAAACTGAAGGGGGTGATATCCATGTTTACTTTCGAAAACCTATATTATAGAATACCTGGATATATATATATATTTCTATCTATGAGTTTGTCTCACGAAAATGGGCCAAATTGTAGTTTTAATAACAAAATGCACAAAAGAGGGGAATGCATCTCCAAAATACTCTGGATAAAAGTTTCCTGCATGGGAAAGGTTGTAAGGAACAACGCTGTGAAAACCATGGTTACAAATATTTTTAAATGTTAAAAATAGGAAACCTTATCTGTTGCCTAAAAATAAGAAACAATTAGGTAAAATTTCCCTTTTGGTCATGTAGTGTTAAAAAAAAGCAATTTCCTTACAAAATCCTATGGACTGTGCACATTGAGGGAAACCCATTAAGAAAGAGGGTTCATCAATATATTTGTCTAAATGATCTCTATTTTCAAAGAGTGATTTTGGTCAATTTAACAGATATCGGCATCACAATTGTTAAAGTGTAGTGCCTTTCTTTGTTTAATATTAAATTATTCTAGAAACAAATAGGGTCGTTGTGTCTTCTCTCCCTTTACATCCGGTATACATTTAAGAACTTTCCAATACCTCTGTCAATGCTAAACTATAATTATGCCGTTCGACGCCAACATCAAATGGTTGACGCCAACATCTTTCCCCCATGCACCAATTGGCCTATATTCATGAGACTGACTCATATACATGCTAAAATCCAGTTGATCAGACATTTAAGGGAATTGAGCTCTGATGCGGTGTGAAAGTTCAGAAGTTTAAATCAAACCAATTACTTATCAAATTGAGAACTGTCGCTACCTAGCCTGGCGCTCGGCAGTAATAGGATAAAACCAGCACTGGTTAGCTCAGTATCATGATAATGTGACTGTGTGGGATATCGGGTCATGGTTACCGATGGCCTGGTCACCTAGTAGGGCAGCAAAATAAAGTTGCCATGAGTGCACACCGTGGCACAAGTTGGTACCCTTCCTGATATGACCTCAGATGTTGCCAGGATGTAAAACCCAAGCACACTGTCACAAGTCGGTACAACAACAAACACAAACTTGAAGGTGAATAGGTGGATGAAGAATCACATTTTCAAAACCAAAAACACGGCCCTAGTATTTGATTCTACACATTTAACTTAGATACAAGTGTATTTATTAAGGATGTGTTACCACACAGAAGGGCGTAGTGAATCAATTTAAAAGAATCCTGCATAAGTCTATGGTGTCAGAGTTTGGTGTGCTTGCCAACATTAATTATAAAAAAATAGCATATTTGGCACTTCAAATATCTTATAACTTTATATATATGTCATGGGGGTGTTGAAAATGGGAAATATTGTGCCTAGAGCGGGACTCGAACCCACATCTCTTTGCACTCCGGGACGGTGTGCTAACCATTACACCACCTAGGCTCCCTGATATCAACACACTCCCCACGCCTACCTGTCTATGTGGTTACTTGCCTGAGAGGTCAGTGCAGACCACTACACTCGTCCCCCTGGAATTGTAAGTCTTGTAATGCTTACAATTACATACATACAGGCAATGCACTAACACAGGGTAGGTTCAACAACCATACAGCGCAAAGCTTGTACAGGATCCTGATCACGGCAACCAGTGTCATGGTTAGCTGTTTAAAATAAAAGTTACTTCCATTTAAAATAAGATAGAATATAAAATCAATTTAATATATATATCTCAGAAAAAAACTGACTAAATCTGAAAACCATCGGTCTATGCAACTTCTTTTGTCCGTACATTTAGTTGAATAAACAATGGGAATTTCAGTCGCGGACGATTGGTCTTCCTCATTCCACTGCTCCTTGCCCTATCCTAATAATGCCAAGTGCCTGGCTAGGGAGTGACAAATATAAATTTGTACGTCATCAGTTTGACTCGACCAGGGTTCAAACCACTGGGTTCGAATCCCACGACCTACCAAAACTGTCCTGATATGACCATATATGTTGCCAGGATGTAAAACTCCAACAACCATCTCTGTGGCGGAGTGGTTAGACTGTCTGACTTTTTTCTAGGTCAGACCCCTAATCTGATGGTCAGCGGTTCGATTCCCCATGCCCCCAGCTCTGCCAATTTGGATTTCCACCGCTGTGTATAACTTACAGCGTCATCAAAGGCCGGTTGCTCTCATATCATGTCTATGTGGTGTGGGAGGTTAAAAATCCATTGGGTCGGTAAAAGTGTAGGCTCGGGCTTTCTATCGACCAGCAGTGGAATGAGGAAGACCAGTCGTCTATGACTAAAATTTCCCCTGCTTAAACAACTAATGGACCAAAAAAAAACAAAGCAAAAAAAAAGCGTAGAGCAATTGGGTCAGTTAGAAAAACAGAAAGCAGGTTCTGGCTCACCAAGGCGCCGTCGCATGGAGCTGACTGTGGCCTCCTCTGGGGGGAGCGCACCACTGTTGACGTTCTGCTGGAGGGACTGAGCAAGGAAGTAGAGCAGCTCCTCCAGGGTTCCAATGAGCGCGTCCCCCTCCATGCCCGGGGGCTTGGTGGCGCCCCACCCGGCGTTGTTCCGGTCGGTCACCAGTTGGTCCAACACCGTGCCCAGCACCTACAGGAGATAGATACCTTATATGTTTCCAGGAAGTAAAACTCCAACAACCAATCTAGCTACCTACAGGAGACATTGACATGATCCGTCCTGTCATATATATATATATATATATATATATATATATATATATATATATATATGAAAAGGTCAGGTGCAAAACCCTGCAAAACGCCAATCCAAAAATTGAGACAAATATTGGAATCAAAGTTTCAGCAACTTTATTTTTGTTATATTCCCCACTTTTTTGGTAATTGGTCCACAATCATGTGATCATAAGAAAAGTGGAATTAGTGAGAATGACAATTATTTTCAGGTAAACAATTTTTATTTAAACTACATTCTTGGTTTGGCGTTTACGAGAATTTGTGCCTGAACTCTTCATATATATGTAACCTTAGATGTTGCTAGGGCATAAAACAACAAATAAAGAAATACTCACTGGTTGGATAGAGTGAACTGCAATGACATATTATGTGCATATTGTGGATCACCGCTTCTCTTACTTAATGGTCTGTCCTTTATAGCTGACCCTGTCTCAAAAGGTGATAACTCTTTTTTGTTTTGTCCATTGAAACGATTGGCACAAAACAGCCAGAAACGGTTACACTGAAAACACAAGGACATTTGCTTCAAATCAAGATGTATTCTATTGGGTTCATGAAACACCATGCAAAGAGCAAATCAGTTTATCCTGAGCAAATGCATAAACAGATAGTATGTTGATCATTACAATGGACACAGTTTTGTCCCATATTGCTTACCACCTTTTGAGACAGTCTCAGCTGTACCCTGTGGACACAACGAGGATTGACGGAATGTGAGCTACTTCTCCCCGCTGGGTCACCATAGCGACCCAAATGAGTAACAATCAAACATTTATAATTCAGCATTTGTATGAGCTCCTTGCTTGAGAGGTCAGTGCAGACTACTACAATACTTTTATTATCAAACTCTTACAACTGCTGGTTTCATTTATATATCAAAGAATTGCACTGTACGACTCTGGTGCTAACAAAGGCATTATTCAATGAATAAACTACATTTAGTAAACAAAATACATCTGAATACAATACAACCCCTTTAAACCAAGCTTGGTTAACCAACCGATCCGTTAATCAAAACTTTTGTTGGCGGCCCGGCAAAATACTACCATTTATCATATAAAAAAGTTGGTTAAACCAAAGTGGGTTAATCCACATACATTGTACATTCATAATGCACCCCCGTTTTTGCCAAAGCCAAGTCAACGTCAAAGGTCGGTTAAACCAATGATTGGTTAATCCAAACAAATTTCTAGGGTCCCTTCAAGTCTGGTTTAACGGGGTTATACTGTATATATATTTGTATGTGATGAATTTATTTACCCTGCTCATGTATTTTTGTGTGGCAAATATGTTTATTCTGCTGAATAAGTCTTTTGTAAGTGCCGAAGCACTGGTCTTCCAGCCATTTTTCAATTCAGGGTTATTTACACTAAAGGTATATAGAATAAGGTATACAATAACTGTTGAATACACCATTTGCAGCATGTAACACAATGAAATTCTGTAACCCAAAAGTTCCATTGCAATATGGTAACAGTAGTGTCATATAACTAGATCAATATTAGTCAGATCAATGTGAATATTTACATAGTATTTAGAATGTAAGCAGAAGTTATCTTCTGTATTCAGTTGCTAAAGTTGTAGCAAGTTTTAATGTTCCGTTGCAGCTAGGCAAGTGGTATATAAATGTCAGTTTGTTAGAAATAATCTAGTGTAACTCTAGTGTAGTTAGTTATGTGAGTTTATGAAACAGTGGGACCAATCCCAGTGCATTTAGGTCTTAAATTTTACAATTTCATTTGGGCTGTCTCTGTCATTGTATATGGTTGACTGGATGTGTTTCTGTTTTGAAAATGTCATGCTGTCATGGAATTATGCAGCTTTAAGTGGGTCATCCGTATGGCGACCTACCTTTGCAAATCTGTGGATCTCGTCTAGAAGTGGGTAGAGCTGCTGTCTTCTCGTGTACCTTTGCGGACCGCCGCTTCTGTTACTCGATGATACGTCGTTAATAGCTTTACCCTGCAGACACAATGAGGAGTAACAGAATACTATGTACATAGGGTCATCCAACGTTATCAATATCTTCACAGTAGTATGTAGATACAAGAGTCACCCGGTACTTGTAGTACACGGTTGAAGATCAGCCTTATATAAAAACGGTCGAAAAATCGGGCTAATGAAATGAGTCCTTATGAGAGCCGAATTTCTCAATCTAAGAAGCAACATTTATTCTTTGTATATGTCTTCATGTTTACCCACTACTTTTGAGTTGGAAAATATAATAAAACATATACTTTAATGCAATTTAAAAGTGAAATCGACGGCGTTCTCTGGTCGCCATTTTTGCATTCTCGCCCATTTCACCAACTCTGTGCCTATATGAGTCACCATTTGATACTTGAGCCACAGTTTCTAGTTCATGTTCCATACTAAACCTATTTACGCCCGTATTTACACTAAATTGTCCTTCACCCGTGTACTACAAGTACCGAGTGAATCTTTTATCTAGGTAGTATGTAGAGTACTACTTTTCCAGACCCACCCTCCCTCCCCGCAATCCCCCACAAAGTACTAGACATAAATATTTTACACTACATACTCCGATATTTTTGGAGGTCACAGGAATCAAACGCCTGTGTTTAAACTACAGTTGGCTGAAGTAAATAACTTTTAAAGTGGTATGTGTCATTAACTAACCTGGTGCTTGGCATTGCTAGGATAGGGGTAGGAGGAGTGGCATGTAATGAGGGATACCAATTGTATGCAATTATAAATTCTTGCTTAATTGCCTAATCTACTATCAAGGAGGCGATGAAAATGTGAAATATTCTGCCGAGCTCAGGATTCTAATGCACAAGTCTTGCCATTCCATGGCTTGTGTGGTAACCATTACACTACCTAGGCTCCCTGGCCTTCTCTGTGTGGGAGTGGTTAGAGTGTCTGACTTTTTTCTAGGTCAGACTCCTAATCTGAGGGTCGGCGGTTCGATTCACCGTGCCCCCAGCTCTGCCAATTTGGATTTCCACTGCTGTGTATAACTTACAGCGTCATCAAAGGGCGGTTGCTCTCATACCATGTCTATATGGTGTGGGAGGTTAAAAATCCCTTGGGTCGGTAAAAGTGTAAGCTCGGGCTTCCTATCGACCAGCAGTGGAGTGGGGAAGACCAGTCATCTGTGACTGGGATTTCCCCTGCTTGGGACAACTACTGTATCAAAAAAAAAAAAAGGGAGACAAATAAGTGTTCACACTTCCTGTCTACCATTCGCTATATCGCTAAAATCGATTAGCCAGATTCATCAGAATTTCAAATCGAACAGTGCTAGTGGTGTCGAGAAATACAGGTGCCGTGTGCAAAACGACCCAACCCGAGTAACGCACCTCTTGGCTAGGGTGGCTAGGAGCGATGATATCACATTTTCGCTGGTACCGTCCTGCAGGATAACATCCACCGGTACCAGTCATACATGTTTTATTTGGGTATTAACATAGATTAATGAAATGGAAATATAACTAAACTATGCCATCATAAAACAATTTAAATCCTATTTTGCTGTCGTTATATTGGTTATTAAAAACTAAAAAAATGTTTTGGATTAAGCAACCATTTGTTCAACCCCGAGCGTGGAGAAGCGTATTCGATTATTCGACCCGAGTCTGTAGGATGTGCGCATCCGCCAAAAAGTGGCTTGGGTGACCCGAGTTGATTAATCGATTACGCCCCAGATGTCCACACATACCTCTCCATGTGGTTCCTTGACAGACGCCTACCTACTAGAGTACAAACAAAAATCAGCACGATAAAGTTGCCATTAGTGCGCACTGGCAGAAGTCGGTACCCGTGGGATATCAGGTCATGGTGCTGGTGGCATGGTTTCCCAGTGGGGCAGCACTATAAACTCGCCCTGAGTGCGCACTGTCACAAGTTGGTACCCGTCCTGATATGACCTTAGATGTTGCCAGAATGTAATACTCCAACAACCAGCCAATCATCTAAGAAAAGTCCGTCGCACGTCGCATGTGGCACCAATTGTGAATGGAACGCCGACTTTAAGGCAATTGGCTGGCTCGACGGCGCCCAGTGTCCGCCAGGGATCCGTTATGAAGGTTCCCGGAATAGTTCCTCCTCGAACCACCAGGTGGGGACGGTGCTGCTGAGTACATACCAGGGACCAGTGTGGGGTTCAGAGAACATTGGCTCCACTCCTTCAGGGGGAACCTCCTCCACGAAGCACTCAGTTTAATACACTGGACAAAGCGCTATGTGGCAGTAGGCGGCGGTATGTTGTGGTATAGCGATATAGCGATATAGCGAATGGTCGACAGAAAGTGTGAACACTTATTTGGCTCTCTTTTTTTTTTTGTACATTAGTTGTCCCAAGCAGGGGAAATCCCAGTCACATATGACTGGTTTTCCCCACTCCACTGCTGGTCGATAGAAAGCCCGAGCCTACACTTTTAGCGACCCAAGGGATTTTTAACCTCCCACACGACATAGACATGGTATGAGAGCAACCAGCCTTTGATGATGCTGTAAGTTATACACAGCGGTGGAAATCCAAATTGGCAGAGCTGGGGGCACAGGGAATCGAACCGCCGACCCTCAGATTAGGAGTCTGACCTAGAAAAAAGTCAGACACTCCAACCATCCGCCACAGAGGACACGGTATGTGGCGGTCTGTGGCGGTATGCGGTGGCATGTGGCAGTATATGGCGGTATGTTGTGGTATGTTGCGGTATGTGGCGGTATGTTGTGGTATTGTGTGGTAGAAGGTGGGATCTGGTGGTAGGTGGCGGTATGTGGCGGTATGTGGTGGTATGTGGCAGTGTGTGGCGGTATGTTGTGGTATGGTGTGGTATGTGGTGGTATGTTGCGGTATGTGGCGGTGTGTGGCGATATGCGGTGGTGTGTGGCAGTATGTGGCATGATGTTGCGGTATGTGGCGGTATGCAGCGGTATGTTGCTGTATGTGGCCGTATGCGACACAATGTGGCGGTATATGGCGGTATATGGCGCAACGTGGCGGGATGTGACGGAATGTGGCGGTATGTTGCGGTATGTGGATGTATGCGGAGGTGTGTGGCGGTATGCGGTGGTGTGTGGCAGTATGTGGCGGTATGTGGCGGTGTGTGGCGGTGTGTGGCGGTGTGTGGCGGTGTGTGGCGGTATGTGGCGGTGTGTGGCGGTGTGTGGCGGTATGCGGTGGTGTGTGGCAGTATGAGGCAGTATGTTGCGGTATGCGGCGGTATGTTGCGGTATGCGGCGGTATGCGGCGCGATGTGACGGTATGTGGCGGTATGTGGCAGTATATGGGGGTATGCACGCTATGTGGTGGGATGTGCCGGTATGTGCCGGTATGTGGCGGTATGTGGTGGTTTGTGGTGGTATGTTGCGGCATGTGACGGTATGCGGCGGTATATTGTGGTATCCGAGGGTATGTTGCGGTATGTGGTGGTATGTGGTGGTATGCGGCGGTATGCGGCGGTATCTTGTGGTATGCGAGGGTATGTGGCGGTATGTGGCGGTATGCAACGTTATGTGGCACTAGGTGGTGCTATGTGACGGAACCTTGTGCTACATGGCGCTACGTGGCGCTATGTGGCGCTATGTGGAGATATGTGACGGTATGCGGCGGTATCTGGCGCCACATGGTGCCATGTATTCCAGTTTTGGGACAAATACCTAGATAATGAATCGGCCTTTCTATCAATGAACACATGTAACTCTGGTTTTGAGCTTGGAGTCACAGGACACGATACCCAAAGCTGGTAGGTAATAAGGCAAGTTCCAAGTGCGGAAGGTAGGGAGTTTGAATTGCGGCTGCATCAAATCATTTACCTACAAACCTATTCTTGTCACTACCTAGCTTAGGGCTCGGCATTATTAGGATAGGGCAAGGGCTGGTTAACTCAGTATCAGGAAAATGTGAATCACTGGGATATCAGGTCATGGTACCCCGGCAGCTAGGTCTCCCAGTGGGGCTGCACAATAAATTTGCCACGAGGGGGCACCGTCACAAGTCGGCACACATCCTGATGTGATGTTAGGTGTTGGTAGAATATAAAACCCCAACAAACGAACCATTTTATTCCCAACGGACGCATCCACGTGATGATATTCTGAACCTAAATGTTTCCACATTTAACATTTTTTTACCATTTACTGTATTTCTTTTCTGTCATCTCTTTTCAATCATATCTTAGCATATTTAAGATTTTTAACTTCCTTTAATATTTGGGAAAAAAATTGAAAAGAAGGAAATAAAACAGATATCTGTTAATACAAGCAGCCTCTTGCGGTGATATATTAATTGAGGAACTAGATGCGTTAAAAACGTTGTGTCCTCTGAGGCGGGCAGAGTCATTAGAGTGTCTGACTTTTTTAGGTCAGACTCCTAATCTGAAGGTCAGTGGTTCAATTCCCCATGTCATTGCCTCTGTCAATTTGGGTTTGCACCGCTGTGTATAACTTACAGTGTCATCAAAGGCCAGTTCCTCTCATACCATGTCTATGTGGTGTGGGAGGTTAAAAATCCCTTGGGTCGGACAAATTGTATGTAGGCTTGAACTTTCCAATGACCAACTGTCTAATGGTGAAAACAGGCCTATTCAGACTTATCTATGATAGGCAGGATACATCTTCAAGAAAAAGATTGCATTCTCAATACATTGTGTTGCAAATCTCCTACAGGCATCATGGTCATATAGAATAGCATACCTATCTAACCCTTCAATTAAAAATGAAATAAAATAAAATAAAATGAAAACACCGACCATTATGCACCATTCCGTCCTTGATTGTTTTCTTCGAAGCGCTAAACAGGTCACCATAATATGTCGGTTTTGTCTTGTCAAATTATACGTGGTACAAGCGACATTCGCTAGACTCTCCTGTTTCCGAAATTAATTGCTTGGCCTAAGGACCATCTCATTGGAGGTTCCTCGTGAATAAGGAATCCTTATTTATGCAGCACATAGCGCCATTAACGAGTATTAAAAACTGGCAACTGCGATTACTTCAGTCCACCATTTTCAGTCCAGTTAGTATGCATTAAATGGAGAAGCACCTCCAGAGTGACATTAAGGCAAGACAACTTGTTGTTTTTTTCTCTACAAGAACATTCATAAATGAGCATCCTGTTGCTTGCAAGGATCCTATATTCTCTGCGTTTAGGTTGGCCGATGAGATGATAGGGTGAGGGATGTAGCTGTCAGTCACACTGTAGGTAATATATATGATACAGTATATGATATACATGATATATATAATGTATAACATACATATATATATATATATATATATATATATGCTGTATAAGAATTATAAAAGTTTAATCATCTGGAATAACCCTCCTTTCCCTCATCACCCAATTAGCTCCATGGACTGATGGAGTCTGTCCTAGTCATCTACTGCTCCAGCTTCCCCAACCCCAGCTCCGATTGGGGCACCATCACCCCAGTACACTGTCACTGCCAGTCACTGTACTGCGGACAAAATATGCGTTCAGATGAATAAAATATTTACAACCACAACCAAAAGAGACAATTGATTTTGGAGTGGTTTGACCTGACCTCTCAGACAAGGAGCCGCATAGACAGGTAGGCGTGGGTAGAATGGTGATATCAGGGAGGCTAGGTGGTGTGATGGTTAGCACACTGGCCCAGCATGCAAAGAGATGTGGGTTCGAGTCCCGATCTAGGCGCAATATTTCCCATTTTCATCACCCCCACGACAATACCTAACCTCAACTACCCTAGTAGTAGAAGCCAAGGAGCATTGAAATGAGGAAGACCCCTTGTCCATGATTGAAATTGCCCTATGCTTAATCAAATAAAGAGAAGCAAACTAATTAAAAATTACAGATAACCTCCCAGGGATGGTGGCTGAATAGCCATGGGTGGAACGGACCACCATATGGACCGATGTTGCTAGTGTGCTGCCACCTACCAACAGCAAACTGCAGTAGATCGTTAATGAGTACACACACACCTAAAGTGGATGTGTAGGATAACATTTAGCTAAGTGATTTTGTGTTTGGAAATTTGATGCTGTCATCGGCGGTGGGCAGCATTAAGGCTCTGTCACACCTCGACGGATTGGGGAAATGGAAAGAAACCGAACAAAATCCGTTGCTATCTGGCAAAGTCCGGTTTGTGCCCATTGCATATCCATTGATATCCGTTGATACCCTTTGATATCTGGCCCAATCTGTTAAAGTTTTGAGCATGCACAACACTTGTAACGGATTGCACCGGACTGACGTATGCAGTTATTATCTGTTACTATCCATTCCCTGTCCATTCCCCATCCGTTACCCGTCCGGTACCCATCCATCCCCATCTGTTGCCGTTCATTACCCATCCGTACCCGTCCGCTACATAGCTATTACACATCCATAGCCATTTGTTATACTTCTTTTTGTATACTGAATTGCTGGTTGATCGTTAGATACATTATCAAGCGGTACCATCAGTTACCTGTCCGTTACCATATGTTACCCATCCATTGCCATCCGTTACATATTCAATACATTTCATGTCCGAATCACACCGGACTAGAATATTTGTGTCTGGCTCTATCCAGTTCCTCAATCCGGCGAGGTGTGACAGGGGCTTTACAATTGATCATGTTGTGAGAGAGAACATAATTAAAATCAAGGTTACGTCTACCTGAATAACTCACCGTCTATGAGGTTAACGACAGGAAAAGAATGATAGCAATTAAGGACACTCACTTCGAACACAGATATTGCCAGCTTAATCAGGGTGCCATAGGAAGATGCAACAACTGACAACGAGCATCAAGCACCAGAGCCAAAAACAAACAAACCGTTAATTACAATTAGGACTACAATGGCCAAAAACTTTTAATAGTGTGATTATTTGACGGCGTAACCAAGCACAAAGGGTGGTTGTTTGAGTTTTACATCCTGGCAACATCTAAGGTCATATCAGGAAGGGTAACGACTTGTGACAGAGTGCATTCTTGGCAACTTTATAGTGCCGCCCCACTGCGAAATCAAGTTGGCAGCACCATGACTCGATATCCCACTCAGTCACATTATCCTGACACTGAGTTAAGCAGTCCTTGCCCTATCCTATTAATGCCGAATGCCAGGCTAGGAAGCATTAAGTTCAACTTTGATGAGTCATCGGTTTGACCAAACTCCAGATCTCCCACAAGCGAGGCCAAAAAAAGCATATGTTAAAGTCACCGCAGAGAAAGTACTGAAGAAGGATTCCAGACTTTCAAGGCAGGAGTATATCTTTGATTTCACTATTAAAATATAAGAATAGGAATATCCCAGTCAGTAAGGGGAGGAAATCTGATTGATTTAATATAGAATCAGGTCAGTCGATACAAGGTAGAATCCAATACATGTTATTTTGTTATGTTAAGAGTATGGTGAATTTAAATTTAAAAATAATTATCACATAGGAAAGAGGGCTCCCTAATTTCGAGGGCTAAATGTTGGTGGGAGCGAGTCAAATTCCCTAGATCTTGTTATCTGGGTTTAGTTGGGGTTTTCCATCCAAGTAACATGTGTCATGATATCTCGACATCCTTTGATTTGTATGATCCAATGCGGTGGGCGAATCGGCAGAGCGCAGGCCTCCCTCATGCTGATGGGTTTGTGATCGAACCCCTGCCTAGTCAAACCAATGGCTTATAAAATTGATCATCATCATCATGCTTTCAGTTACAATGCAAGAAAGACTGCTTTCATTACTTGACTGCCACTCTCCATTTAGCTCTCTGCTGTGAGAGTGATGTCCATGAGTTGGTCTTAATGTCTCTCAGCTTCAGGTTTCTCTTGATGGTATCCTTGAACCGGAGATGAGGGCACCCTCTCTTTCTGTAACCAGAAGACATTTGAGAATAGAGGATCTGCTTTGGTAGCCTGTCTGATGACATCCTCATGAGGTGTCCAGCCCACCGGAGATTCTTTTTGATCAGAAGATCTTCCATAGAGGGCAGCTCCGTCCGTTCGAGTATTTCCTTATTTGTCACTTTGTCCTTCCAGGTTAGCCTCATGATTGAACACAGATGTCGCATTGGTCATAATGCTTGCATTACGTTTGATGCGAGGGAAGGAAGAGACCCTCCCCCGCCTCACCTGCCGTCGCGCAGCTTTCCCACCAAACCCTGTCATCCGCCCCTCAGCTTTCTCTCACCGACAACCCCGTCACCACTACCGACAACCCCCCAGAGATCACCGACCGAAACACCGCCCAGACACAGCCGGGGACCATCACCTCACACCGCAGGCCCCAGACGCCGCCCACTCAGACGACGAATCCTCCCCAGACAGCACAGCCGCCAACCATCACGGCCTCCACGACACCGCCTTCCTCAACCCCTCTGCCAACAACCCCGTGACCACCACCAACAACCCCCCAGCGACCACCGATCGAAACACCACCCAGGACAAAGCCGAGGACCATCACCTAGCGCCGCAGGCCCCAGACGCCACCCACTCAGACGACGAATCCTCCCCAGACAGCACAGCCGACGACCATCACGACATCCATGACACCGCCTCTCTCAACCCACCCAAGCCGACCCCGACACCCACCCCCCCCAGCCCTTAGGATCGAAACACCACCCAGGACACAGCCGATCGAAACACCACCCAGGACACAGCCGAGGACCATCACCTCGCGCCGCACGCCCCAGACGCCGCCCACTCAGACGGCGAATCCTCCCCAGACAGCACAGCAGCCGCCGACCATCACGACTGCCCGAAACACCGCCCAGACTCAGCCGGGGACCATCACCTCGCACCGCAGGCCCCAGACGCCGCCCACTCAGATGACGAATCCTCCCCAGACAGCACAGCCGCCGACCATCACGGCCTCCATGACACCGCCTTCCTCAACCCGCCCGACCCGACCCCGACCCCCACCCCACCCAGCCCTGAGGACTTCGCTGCCCCCCCTGCTCGACCCTCGCCGCACCTCCTCACCGCAGCTCTCCAGGGAGCGGGCCTCCCCTTCTTTTTGGCCGCCCACATCCCTGTCGACGTAGGCCCCGGACTCACCACACCCAGAGCTTCACCCTCTACAGCCTCTGCCGAGGCGCCGCCCAAGACCTGCCACCCCGCCGGGGTGCCCCCGGCCGACCTCTTGGCGCAGGGCACCTGGACCTCAGAGGCGGTCCACGCCTCGTGCCCCGCCTCGCACCCTCGGCCGCGCCTCAAGCCCTCTCCTTTCTTTTTGGTGGAGGGCTCCTCGGCGCCCCTCCCCTGAACAGCTCCCACGAGCTCCCTAGCATAAGTTATACGGTTTGCTCCTTCTGAGCTCCTTTTTTACTCTCCACTGTATTGTTGTTACCTTGCTCCTTATGAGCTGCTTATTTACTCTCCTGTATCGCTTTATGTAGTGAGGCGTACCAATAAACGCCTCTCTTTTCTCCACCTCTGCCTTGCCTTCTTCCTTTTCGCCCATCGGTCGTAATGCTCGCATTACGTTTGATGCGAGGGAAGGAAGAGACCCTCCCCCCGCCTCACCTGCCGTCACGCAGCTTTCCCACCTACCCTGTCATCAAACCCTCAGCTTTCTCTCACCCCTATCGCCCTGCACCCCTGCCGCCCTCGCCCGCCGCTTTCCCACCTCCCCCCTTGCCTTTCAGCTCCCTCCCTTATAAGGCCGCCCGCCGGCCGATGCGCGGAAAGGAAGAGACCCTCCCCCCGCCTCACCTGCCGTCGCGCAGCTTTCCCACCTACCCTGTCATCCGCCCCATAGCTTTCTCTCACCCCTGTCGCCCTGCACCCCTGCCGCCCTCGCCCGCCGCTTTCCCACCACCCCCCTCGCCTCTCAGCTCCCTCCCTTATAAGGCCGCCCGCCGGCCTCCCTCAGGCACTCGCCCTCCAGCCATCCTCCCTGCAGCATCGATTTCTTCTCCACTCACCCACCCAACTCTCTTCTACTGTTTCTACTTCTTTACTCTCCTCCGCTGGTGGAGGGATCCTCGGCGCCCCTCCCTTGAACTCCAAGCTCCCACAAGCTCCCTAGCATAAGTTATACGGTTCGCTCCTTCTGAGCTCCTTTTTTACTCTCCACTGTATTGTTGTTACCTTGCTCCTTATGAGTTGCTTATTTACTCTCCTGTATAGCTTTATGTTGTGAGGCGTACCAATAAACGCCTCTCTTTTCTCCACCTCTGCCTTGCCTTCTTCCTTTTCGCACATCATGAAGGCATGCAGCTTTTTCACCTGTCGTCTGTACAGTGTCCAAGCCTCGGCTACAGATAGTAGGGTGGATAGCACAATTGCATGGTAGATCTTGCATTTGACCCGCATGGACACATGGTGGTTGTTCCAGAGTCTCTGGTGTAGTCAGCCGAAAGATGCGCTGGCCTTGGCCAGCCTCCTCTATATTTCAGCATCAATGCATCCATCACTTGATATAGTGCTTCCGAGGTAGGTGAATTCTGGAACAGAGTTCAGCTTGTTTCCGTCAACGATGATATCCTCCTCCATGGGTTCTTGTAGAGTTGGGTCGTGATGTTAATCTTCAGGCTGAACTTCTTTGATGCATCGGGGAAAGCATCCACTATTTTTTGGATCTCTTCAGCAGAGTGGGCAACCAGTCTCTGTCATCTGCGAATAGCAGCTCTCTCACCAGTATCCAAGTAGTCTTGGTCTTCGCTCTGAACTGGGTGACATGGAATAGGTCAGCACTTTGTCTGGACTGTATATAGATGCCATCCCCCATGTCTTGGAAAGCCTTGTCGAGCATTGCTGATAGGAAGATGGAGAAGAGCATGGGGGCCAGTACACAACCTTGCTTGACCCAATTGGTAAGGCCAAACAATTCTGAGACGTCCCCTCCAACACTAACATTCGCCATCATTCCTGTATGTGGAGCCTCGATCAGAGTTGTGAACTTCTCTGGGCATCCATACTTCCATGGGTACTATACTGGCATCCTTCCATGCTTGGGGTACATAACCCTCCTCCCAGGCATTGGTGATTAGTTGGTGCAGTCTGTTGAACAGATTGTCTCCTCCGTGATTCCACACTTCAGCAGGAATTCCATCACACCCAGTTACTTTGCCATCTTTCAGGATGGCGATTGCTCTAGCCATCTCATCCATGGTTGGAATCTCATCGAGGCATGTTTTGGTAATAAGCTGCTGGATGTTGTCCAGACCTTCATGATCTATGTCACCAGGGACGTTGAGTAGCTTCTGGAAGTGTTCACTCCATCTTGCCACAACTCTCTTGCTGTCAGAAAAGGCCTCCATTCGATCTGTTGATTTCAGGTGAACACTTCTTCACGGGTCCCCACACTTCCTTCAGTCCACTGTAGAAGCCCTTCGTGTTGTTTCTACATTTCATGAAAGCTGCCTGCAAAAGTGTTGAAGTGCTGCTGGCTTTTGCAAGTTACCAGCGGCACTCTCTTGGGAAGCAAATAGAGGTTTCACACTGGCAAGAACATGTCCAGACAGGCGCAAAACTATTTGTCCCTGCAGTGGCTGGTCGGGAGATGTTGGGAGTTCCATAAATTCACTGCTGCCACAGTGATATGCTTTTCTGTTTAGGGTCTGCTCCCTTAGCCTTCGGTTCTGTCAAGAACCTGTACCACAAGGGAGTGTTTTACAACTCTGCAGGGCAATTGATACCAGTCACTTATCTAGCCTGGCACTTGACATTAATAGGATAGGACAAGGACTGGTTAGCACAGTGTCAGGATAATGTGACTGTCTGGGATATCGGGTCATGGTGTCAGTGGCCTGGTCTCGCCAGTGGGGCAAAACTATAAAGTCACCATGAGTGCGCAATGTCACAAGTCGGTACCAGTCCTGGTATGACCTTAGATGATGCTAGCATGTAAAACTCCAACAAACAATCAAGCAATTTGTTTTCCAGAAGAGCAGAAACTGTGTCACGCCCAGCGCCGCCCCGTCCCGACTCGGCCCGACCTACCTCACCTGCCCCATCCCACCCCGCCACAGCCCGCCCCGTCCCGCCGCACCCGCCTCGCCTCGCCTCGCCTCGCCCCGCCCCGCCCGGCCCCGCCCAGTCCCCACCCACTGCACCCACCCCGACCCCACCCCACCCTGCCACGCCTTGTCACGCCCTGCCCCGTCCTTCTCCGTCCTGTCCCGCCCCACTCTGCCCAGCCCTGTCATGTCCCGCCCCGCCCTGCCCTGCCCTGCCCTGCCCCGCCCTGCTCCGCCCCGCCCCGCCATGCCCCGCCCCGCACAGCCCCGCGCAGTCCTGCCCCACGCTGCCCTGCCCCGACCTACCGCGTCCTAGCCCGCGCCGCTCCGCCCCACCCCGTGCTCCACCCCGTCACAGCCGCCCCCTCCTGCCCCACCTAACCCCACCCCACTCCACCCACCCCGCCCCACGCCACCCACCCTACCCCACCACGCCACGCCCCGCCCAGCCCCACCCTGTCCCTCCTAGCCCCGCCTTGCCGTTCCCTACCCACACCCCTCACCTCCCCATCCCACCCCACCCCACACCACCCCACCCCACTCACCTGTGCCTCAAGGAGGGCCGACACGGAGTCTATTACGGTGGCGATATCAACTGGGTTCCAGTACTGGCCGACGGCAGTCTGGTTCATCAGGTCTGTGGCCAGCTCCAGCACCTCTGAGGCGTTCACCTCCTCCCTCACCACAAACTCACCGATCTGCGACAAAGGAACGTAAAGCTTCATTTAATGACATCTCTAGAGCACATTGATTCTTGTATCATCCGCTATTGGATGACACATAATGGTCATTCTCATATATTTCTTTGGAGGAAACCCTCTGCCGCAACATAGGCTACTCTTTCCGATAAGCAGCAAGGGGTCTTTTATATGCACTTTCCCACACACACAGGACATCACATCCCACAGCCTTTGGTGAACCAGTTATGGACCACAGGTTGGCACAGAAAATAGCCCAAACTTGTATTTAGAATGCAGGCAGAAGTTATCTTCTGTGTTCAATTTGTAAAGTTTTAGTCAGTTTTAATGAAGGTTCTGGTCAGTTGGAGTTAGGCAAACGGTAGATAAATGTCAGTTTGTTAGAAATATTCCAGTGTTCCCCTATTACGGTGAGCTATGTCAGTTTGTTGTTTGCACTTTGTTGTTTTAGTGTTTTAGTCTTGATAGGAACCTATCTAATTTGCATAGTTCAATTAGTCCTTCATGTTTTGATCAGAAAGTAGCCATTTCATAACTGAACAAGCTACATCTTCAGTGACAAAAGTCTGGAGTGAATACATAGCAGGGATGTTATCACCTATTCATTATTAACTTAGTTGTCAATACACCCCCCCCTGCCCCACTCCATCAGTTAAGCTGGAAAGCACCCAAGTGGTTCCAGATTCTGCTGATAGATGTCACTAGCCTAACTGGCCATATGGTGTATTGGGAACATTTTTGGAAGGACCCTACTCCCCAGGTTCACGGAAAATGACAAGGTTTATTTTAATGAAATGATTTAACAATATTAATTCAATTTTGTTTTGAAACCTTTACATGTTTGGCTGTTAGAAGGCAGTGTTAGTTCACACGACTAGTGGCGTCCAATACGCACTCCACAAGTTAAAGTTGCATAGTCCAATAGTTTTGAATTTCTTGATTTGTTTCTGTGATAATTATATTAGATCAATCACTAGTATCTACTTTACATTAGTTCAAAGTCACTTTTATTTTAAATGGTAAACTTTTGAGATATTTTGGGTGCAAACATGGACAATTAGTTTTGGCAAGCTTGCTGATAACTCTGAGACCAGACTTCTGCAGTAAATGGTTCTGTTAAATTGACTCAGTACTGCCTTCTACGCAGAAACAAATACTTAATGAGTGCATCAGTATCTAAGTTAGATATGTATAATCAAATCTAGATAATTGGTTTGGTTTTGAAAAGTTGATATTTCATCAGACTATGCAGCTTTAAGCTGGAAAATACCCAAATATAGTGGTTCCAGATTGTGCTCAGAGATGTCACTAGCTTAACTCGCTGGGTGTATTAAATTACATATGGCAAACTTACTGTTTTCCTCATTTCTAGTTCCTTTTGTGAGACACAATCGTCCATGTAAGGTTCCGCCCAGACTCCATCATTAGAATCTGTCTGCATACAACTCCTTGTAGCGTAGACTGAAACATTATATTAAAAATATATTAATAAAGACACAATTTATCTGTCAGCATTTAAATATTTACACTTGGGAGAACATTACTCGTTCTGAGTATAATATGTTAATAACTATTGAAATAATATTAATTAATTTTTTTATAAGTAAATGTGTCACCTCTAAATAGTTATGCACTTGGGAGACCATAACTCATTCTGACAATAATATGTTAATAACTATTGAAATAATATTAACTAATTTTCTTATAAGTAAATGTATCGCCTTTAAATATTTACAATTGGGAGACCATTACTCATTCTGACTATAATATGTTAATAACTATTGAAATAAAATTAATTAATTTTCTTATAAGTAAATGTATTGGCTTTAACTATTTACACTTGCGAGAACATTACCCGTTCTGACTTATAAGAAAATTAATTCATATTATTTCAATAGTTATTTACATATTTTGAAACAGGACATAATGTAATACCGCTGTATTATTCCTATTTAATTCAGTATGTTTTAATTCAGCAACAAGGAACCTAGTCTCATATAAAGTTCACTTTTTATTTTCTCAAAGCATAACACCGGACGCGGTGGCCGAATAGGTAAAGCCCGGACCTCACGTGCGGGAGATCGGGGGTTCGGTTCCTGTGTCGAGTCAAACTGATGACTTATAGAATTAATACTTGTTGCTTCCTAGCCTGGTGCTTGGCATTGACATTAAAGCCGCATAGTCCGATGAAGCATCAGATTTTCAAAACCAAAGCAATTATCTAAATTTTATTCTACATATGAAGCGATCAGGTGCAAAACCATGTAAACGCCAATCCAAAAATGGAAATAAACATTGGAATCAAACGTTCAAAAACTTCTTTCTTATATATTCCTACTCTTTTGTTCATTGCCGCACAACCGTGTAATCATAAGGAAAGTGGAATTAAAATTATTTTCAGGTGAAAATCTTTTATTTAAACAACATTTTAGGATTGGCGCTTACATGGTTTTGCGCCTGAACTCTTCATATGTAAGTTAGGTACAGACGCATTTATTAAGCATTTATTGCCACAAAGAAGGGAATACTGACTCAATTTAATAAAACCTTTTATGGAAGAAGACTATGATGTGAGAGTTTTAGCGTGCTTACCAAAATTAATTTGGCATGTTCGAACTTCAAGTATCTCAAAACTTAATCATTTAAAATTAATGTTACTTCAAGCTAAAGTACGGTAGATTATAACAATCAATTTTATATATTTATCTCAGAAAATGACAATAACTCATGACTATCGGACTATGCAACTTTAATAGGATATGGTAAGGACTGGTTAGCTCAGTGTTGGGGTAATGTGACTGAGTGGGATATCGGGCATGGTGCTGGCATGGCGCTGATTTCCCAGTGGGGCAGCACTATGAAGTCGCCATGAGTGCACACTGTCACAAGTCGGTACCGATCCTGGCATGACCTCATATGTTGCCAGGACGTAAAACTCCAACAAACTATCAACTAAACCATAAATGTTCAGTATGGAGTGAAGCTCAAATCAGTTTCTTCAGAGCAAATTCCAGGACCATCAACCCTGTTACCGGAGCCTTTCAGTTTGGGAAGGTGGGTGGTGAAATTTGTCAGGACAGGCGCACACACCACAGGTCTTTATCGGGTGCTCCGGATGAAGTGTGGAGCAACGGCTCGTGGTGGTTGGGATGTTTCTGGGTGAAGCCGGTAGGGGGCGTATAGGTATTGAGTTCTTATTTGTTCTCTAGTTCGGGTTGACACCAACAGGTGGGGCCAGGGCTGTGCAATATTAAAGTTGCATAGTCCGATGACATTTGAATTTATGCCTAATTTTTTAAAATAAATATATAAAATTGTTCATTGTAAGATTACTAATCATTAGTAAATTTGATGAAAACTTGCTAATTTTGGAAGAATTTGAGCTCAAAGCACCCAACATAATTTCGGGAAGCTTTCTAAAACTCCTCTAGCTATGACCTCGATTGACATATCGCGGTGACCACGTGATGTGGGTTGACCTAAATCAAATATAGCCCGGTCTCCTAGCATTTTCTCCTGATGGCGCCATTATTTGATTGGATATATGGAATCAAATCTAGGTAGCTGTTTGGGCTTTGAACAAAATATGTTTCCTCGGACGATTCAACTTTGAACAATGTGATATGCTGATACCAATTAAACAACTCTGACATCATTTAGAAGGATCCTGGGTAACATTGTTGCTACAAATCCTATTTGAGGAAACCTGTGCAAATGTTCAAGCCGAGTTTTCCTTCAGCCGGTGTTGCAGTTTCAGCGGCACACCAGTTTGCGAGGGACACATCGCTTCTGCGCATGCATCAAAATCGAACAGCATCGTCACTAACCTAATACATTTTATATAATGTTTTTGGTAAGGATGTTTTCTATATGTGTACCAAGCGATTTGTTTCTAGGTGGTGTGCTTTTAGAGATATTTCACTTTTGCTGTATTTTCTGTATGAAGATTGCTGACGACCATTGACAATGCCTTGAGTTTGACGGTACGTGCAGTGCAAAACATTAGTTTTATTCAAAATTAATAGAAATCCAGAACCCTACCATTATCAATTTAATATAATCTTTTTGGTACACATGTTTTCTATATGTGTACCAAGGGATTTGTTTCCGTATGAAGATTTGCTCACGGCCATTGATAATGCATTGGAATGGATGTGTTCCTCGCAAACTGGTGTGCCGCGGAAACTGCAACACTGGCATCATGTTAGGATCAGCCACTGCTACCCTGACCGCCATCTGGTCCAAACACCATCCCCTTGATGGAAGATTTCCACGATTTCTTTGATTTTCGCGAATTGTACTCTACTGCAATCCAGCAGCACTATCAGCATCTCAGAATATATTGGTCAAATACCGCAGCACTATCAATGTACACAAATACTTATGAAACCTGACTTCCAGGAATTATCTGACTGCATGTACAAATATTCGGTCTTTCCTACGTGATATACAAGCTTGGAATCATATCAATATCTTGGGTAATGGAGTTGGGGACCATTGTTATGAAATAGCGACGCAATGTGTGCCCACTCGCTGTGTGACATATAAATAACTGTGTGGATATGTTATGACACGCAGTGACTGGGATTGCCATATGATGTCCGGATATTAAGATATGATTATTAATTATAGAAATGTTCCCTCCATGCACCCGGAAGAGTGCAAATGGAGGAGGAGCATATGAGACTGTCTCAAACATTGTCCATTGTAACGATCAACATACTATCTGCCTATGCATTTGCTCAGGATAAACTGATTTGTTTTTTACATGGTGTTTCATCATCCGAATAGAATACATATTGATTTGAAGCAAATCTCCTTGTGTTTTCCCTGTAACCGTTTCTGTGCTGTTTTGTGTCAATCATTACAATGGACCAACAAAAAAAGAGTTATCACCTTTTGAGACAGGCTCATATATTAATTGTTCATTGTAACTGTATTGCGACTACTTGTTACCACAGGACCGCTGGGTAAGCACACCCAGCCATTCTGCATAATTATATTATGGACACCACCTGCAGTGAGCCTTGAGTGACCGGTGCCCCTCTTGGGCGCCACCCCTCCCAGCCTGCAGAGGTGTCTGATTGGCTGGCTGTGTGAGCCCAGTCACCCTTGTACTCCTTGCACATGGTATGCAGACACACTCACTCTAGAGATACCAAAAGAAGCAGTTCACCACTGAGCTGTGTGTAATACCCCTGTCACACTACGACGTAACGAGCCAACGTGAGCCTAACGTGGTCATTTTTCGTCATTACGTTGGGTTACGGCATGATGACGTCATAATGACGTTAGAATGACGTCGAGCTACGTCACATTACGTCGTGTTACGTCGAGTTACGTCGAGTTACGTCAAGGTTTTGGACATGTTCAAAACTTTCCACGTAGCTCGAACGTAAGGGTTTACGTTCGCCGTACGTTCTGTTCACGTTCAGTGAACGTCAATGACGTTAAAAGGACGTTATTCCAACGCTGTTCACTACGTTCAACTACGTTCCACTACGTTGACCCACATTAAACCGAGTGCAAATGCCTACGAGGCTTAATGGGAACGTCAGGAGAACGTCAGGAGAACGTCAGGAGAACGTCAGGAGAACGTCAGGAGAACGTCAGGAGAACGTCAGGAGAACGTCAGGAGAACGTCAGGAGAACGTGCATTCAACGTACGTTCAACGTATCATGACGTGGCTAACGTAATGTAACATTCTTCTGGCGATGGAATAACGTTCATAACGTTCCGTGAACGTAGTGACGTTGTCCTCTCTCGTTGAATGACGGTATCACTACGCTTTACCGACGTTACGTTCTCGTCCACTACGTTGCATCCACGTTCAACTTCTGCCCAAATTTGCATACTACGCCGAGAAGTTCAACGTTCTTCACGTTCTCCCTACACTGACGTCATTACGTCCTAGTGTGACAAGCCATAACACCCATAGGACTTAGGGTGTGCACATTGATTTTGACTGAACAAGCAGAAACTATGTGGGTCTGTGCGGCAGGATGTAAGTGAGTCAGGGTGGCAGGTTACTAGTAGGTGAACAAGAGTTGTAGTAATAAAGCTCAACCTTATCACTGTCAATATTGTGTGACTTGTCTTCCCTTTCTTACTTCTGGGTTGTTTTGGTATTTAGGTGGGGGGGGGGGGGGAGACTGGCAGACAGTTCCCAGGATCCTCCTGATAGTAGTGAGTATAAGATGAGTAACTGCGAAGGCCAGCAGTAATTCTTCATGTAGATGTTGCTAGAACGTAAAACCCTAACAAACATACAACTATTTCAATCCATGTGGTGATGGTACTCCACCAAAAAGATTACCAACACCGAAAACCCATGTTAACACCCGAGTTTATTTGCTCGGAATCCATTGGCCTGCATCCTTCAAGTGTCCTTGCTTAGTTTGTTTGGCGCATGTTTGTTTTGTATTTTTTAACGGATAGGTCGGTCGTTCACCCCGAATATTTGTCAGACAGAGAAGGGAAGAAAAAAACAAAGAAAACAAATTAAAACAAAATCGGTTGGATTTCCAGCGTTTGCACGTAGATTGATCCAAGCCAGATGGAGCGGACGGTGGTTCGTTGTTGGAGTTTTACGTCCTGGCAACATCTACGGTCATGTCAGGATGGGTACCGACTCGTGACAGTTCACAAACTCAGGGCAACTTCATAGTGCTGCCCCCACTGGGAAATCAGGCAACCAGCACCATGACCCGATATCCCACTCAGTCACATTATCCTGACACTGAGGCGAAACAGTTCTTGTCCAACCCTATTAATAGCGAGCACCTGGCTAGGAAGCGACAAGTATCAATTGGTTTGATACTTGTTTGATTCAAGTCATTGGTTTGATTCGACCGGGAACCAAACTTCTGATCTCCCCGCACGCTAGGCCTGGGATCTACCAATTCGGCCAATGTACCGAATTGGAGCAAAAGTAATATGACCTACAAGACTATTCACGAGTCTGGAGGAAATGTTGGTTGTCAGCGGGTAGAGGGGGTCGGGGCAGGTGTGGGGGGGGGGGGGGGTATTCAGCAGGGTGGGTGGGGGGTTAATTCTAGTATCTACTGCCTGATCAATACAGAAATATCAAGATCAGTGTACCAGCGGGTCCGTGAGAATTGTAACCGATAAGTCTACATAAAATAAATTATAGATCGGACGCGGTGGCCGAATTGGTACAGCGCAGGCTTCCCGTGCGGAAGGTCAAACCAATGACTTACAACATTGATTCTTGTCGCTACCTACCACGGACTTGGCATTGCTAGGATAGGGCAAGGACTGGTTAGATCAGTGTCAGGGTAATGTGACTGAGTGGCAGATTGGACCATGGTGCCATACAGCCTAGTGTCCCACTGAGGCAGCACTATGAATTTGATATGAGGGCGCACTGTCACAACGGGGTGCCCATACTGATATGACCTTTCGATGTTGCCAGGATGTAAAACTCCAACAAACAAGCAAAATCAATTACATTTATTTCTGAAATGGAGGCGCAGTTACATAACCAAGTCTTTGCCCATTCCTGATGTGACTTCAGATGTTGCTAAGCCATAAATCCCCAATAAAACACCTCTGCCACTTTGGATTACCACTGCTGTGTATGTATAACTAACAGCGTCATCAAAGTCCAGTTGCTCTCATACCATGTCTATGTGGTGTGGGAGGTTAAAAATCCTGTGGGTCGGTAAAAGTGTAGGCTTGGGCTTTCTATCGGCAAACTGTCTAATGGTGAAAACCAGTCTATTCAGACTTATCTATGATAGCCAGTATAAATCTTCAAAGAAGAAATTCTCTTCTTCCATTATATTTGTTTCATATCCAACCGGACGCAGTACATGTAGAGCAGTAGGACACTTACCAGAACTTCCCCGTCCTGGAAACAGCAACAAACGAACCAGAACCTCCCGCCTTCCCCTCCCTCCCACTCCCCCTCTCACTGCCCCTCTCTCTCCCCTTCCCTCTCACCCTCCCACCCCCTCCCCATCCCCTCTTCCTCCCCCTTCCTACCGCGCTTCCCTTCCGCTCCCTCCCCCCCCCCTCCTTCCCCTACCCATTCCCCTCCCTATCCCAATCCCAGGAAGTCTGGGACACATCCACTCGAGTACCAAGGATTGCATGCAGAGATTCAAGGCCAGTTTGCAGACCACCTCTCCATATACACTGATGGTTCGAAAGACCAAAGCCTGGTAGCAGCTGCGGCAGTCTGCCAACGGGAAAAAGTTGGTGTACGTTTGCCCGATCAGAGGTCGATTTTCACTGCAGAAGCCCAAGCAGTCCTTCTCGCATTGGAGTGTATCGAGGTATCCAACCACACTAACTATGTTATATACAGTGATTCATTCTCTTGCCTCCTGGCTGTTGCTCGACTGAAAACGAATCACCCTATTCTAGCAATGGTCATTTATAAAATGAACCAACTGACAACAGATGGCTATGACATCCACCTGTGCTGGGTGCCTGGCCATGCCGGCATACAAGGAAACAAATGAGCTGATCGGGCTGCGAAGAAGGCCCTGAACTATGATCTTGAACCTCGTCTGATCCCTCACTCTGATCTGAAACCACTAATAGTCACCCGCATAAAATCCAAATGGGAACATGAGTGGGATGAAAACATTAATAAACTTAAAGAAATTGAACCATCTGTGGGAAGGCCACCACAGACTCATGCAGGGGGTCAGCGGGACCAAGTTGTCCTTAGCCGCTACGGTATTGGCCACTTGTGGCTTACACTGACACTCAAACACATTTTACTAAGTTGCGTTGATTTTTTGGCCCTGCACCAACAGTTCTACACTGCAGAGAGTATGCATGACCTTTTTACTAAGGTAAAACAGGAAAGCAATTGAGCCTTTTTGAGGGCAGCTGGACTGTAGCACCTCATATAGTTTACTAAATAGATTCTATCAATTATTAATAAAACCTTTCCTTTTCTATGGGAATTTGTTTCCCTTGACCACAAATATATGATTGTGAGCTTTCTAATTTAATGAGTGTCTATTGGTACATAATTGATTGTCTGCTTTTACATGTAAAAGCGATGGTTTGAACAAAAAAACTAACATTTCTCACCGTGAATATGGCCTATGCTGCCGACACGGCGTAAAGCAACCACCAATCAATCAATCAAAACCAAATCCCCCTCCCTATCCCACTCCCCTCCACCCTTCCCCCCTCCCCATCCTCCTCCTCCCCACTTAGGGCCCCACTTCTACAAACTACCCATTTCCAACACACTCAGCAACTTTCAACCAATTTCAGCGCACCATCAGTCAGGGCAAACGTCCACTGATACAAGGCACTCCCAGATGTCCATATAAACTCCTACCACACATACACCCCCTTCCCAACACGCCTATCTCCTGGAAGTCATGGCAACCAGCAGAGCGTGGGACTCACGTGTGGGATATCAGATCTTCATTTCCCGATCGAATCAAACCGATGACTTATCAAATTGATATGTGTCGCTTCCTAGCCTGGGACTTGGTATTACTATGATAGGACAAGGACTGGGTAGCTCAGTGTTAGGATAATGTGACTGAGTGCAATATCGGATCATTGTGTCGGTGGCCTGATTTTTCCAGCAGGGCAGTACTATAAAGTCACCATGAGTGCACACTGTCACAAGTTGGTACCCATCTTTATATGACCTTAGATGTAGTGAGCACGTAAAACCCCAACTCCCAACCAAGCAATCCACTGGACGCAAGGCACTCCCAGAGGTCAATATCACCTCGTGTCACCCCCTTCCCCTGGACGACTTAGCAGCCACTTTTTATTGCAGTATATTCCCAGAAATCACACCTAAATAAAATATTATAATAATATAGGACAGTCTTCACATGCAGTACATAACAACCCTGACGAGGTCTGTGTGTGTGCATTTTCACTACATTGCACAAACAATAGAGAGTTCTGTTGTACCCCAAGCAATACACATCCCTTTGTAGTGATGCAATTTGGCGGTGAGTGTTAGCAAAGTGTGCTCCTCCCTCCCCCTCCCCCACTCAGCCCCCCACCCCCCGGGCTGCTGACCTATTTATCCCGTCATCCCGCTACCCACTGGTCTGAATGGCTAATTGTCCTAAGCTAACAATCAGTAATCGGTCAGTGTCTAGTGTTTCCTCCAGGGTCGCAGTACCTCAAGCACCAGCACTCACCTCCCCACTCCTCCCGCCCCCATCTCACACTTGTCCCCGCCCTTCTCTTTTAATCTCCTAAAGGATCGCACCCTTCATCAGGATGCAAGTCCATGTGCAGCATGACATGCTCAACGAGCAGGTCAGTCCATAGGAGGTCAGTCCTTAACAGGCCACACCTTAACAGGCCACTCCTTAACATGTCACTCCTTAACAGGCCACTCCTTAACATACCACTCCTTAACATAACATTCATTAACAGGTCACTCCTTAACAGGTCACTCTTTAACAGGCCATTCCTTAACAGGCCACTCCTTAACAGGCCACTCCTTAACAGGCCATTCCTTAACAGGCCACTCCTGAACATGTCACTCCTTAACATGCCACTCCTTAACATACCACTCCTTAACATAACATTCATTAACAGGTCACTCCTTAACATGTCACTCTTTAACAGGCCATTCCTTAACAGGCCACTCCTTAACATGCCACTCATTAACAGGTTAATCCTAACAGAACATTCATTAACATAACATTCATTAATAGGTCACTCCTTAACAGGTAACTTCTTAACAGGTCACTCCGTAGCAGGTCACTCCTTAACATGCCACTCTTTAACATGCCACTCCTTAACATAACACTCATTAACAGGCCACTCCTTAACAGAACACTCATTAACAGGCCACTCCTTAACAGAACACTCCTTAACAGGCCACACATCAACAGAATATTCATTAACATGCCACTCCTTAACATGCCATTCCTTAACATGACATTCATTAACAGGCCACTCCTTAACATGCCACTCATTAACAGGTCACTCCTTAACATTCCACTCTTTAACAGGCCACTCCTTAACCGAACATTCAGTAACATGCCCATCCTTAACATACCACTCCTTAACAGGCCACTCCTTAACATAACATTCATTAACAGGTCACTCCTTAACATACCACTCCTTAACATGCCATTTATTAACATCCCACTCCTTAACATGCCACTCATTAACATCCCACTCCTTAACAGGCCACTCCTTAACAGACCACTCCTTAACAGGCCAGTCCTTAACATAACATTCATTAACAGGTCACTCCTTAACATACCACTCCTTAACAGGCCATTTATTAACATCCCACTCCTTAACATGCCACTCATTAACAGACCACTCCTTAACAGGCCAGTCCTTAACAGAACATTCCTTAATAGGTCAGTCCTTAACAGGCCACGCCTTAGCAGGCCATTCCTTACAAACCCATTCCTTACCAATCCATTCCTGAACCGCCCACTCCTTAACAGGCCACTGCTTAAATTTGCATGGTCCCATGGCTATTGAACTTTAATTTATTTTTGAGATAAATATATCAAATTGATTGTTATAACCTACTAATCATTAGTCCGGAGTAATTTTGATGAAACATGGCTAGTTTTGAAGCAATTTGAGCTGAAAGAACCCTAAATACTTTTGGCAAACTTTCCAAAAGTCCTCGAGCTATGACATGTATTGACATCTCGCGATGACCACATTACACATGGTACTTAGAATGAGGGTATGGCTAATTAGGCCACAAGATTGACCTAATTGCTTGATGAGCACTCCTGTCTCAAATTTGGTGTCCAAGGGAATGAGGTAGTAATTTCACTGATTATTCGTTATAGACTGTCCACAATGCTTAGCTAACGCATTAGTATCAAAGTTGGATATATAACACCAAATTTAGATAAGTGGTTTGGTTTTAAAAAAAATCCGTTTCATCGGACCATGCAACTTTAACATCCCGCTGCTTAACAAACCATTCCTTAACAGGTCATTCCCTAACAGGCCAATCGGTAACAGTCCACTCCTTAACAGGACATTCCCTAACAGGCCATTCCTTAACGACCACTCCTTAACAGGCCACTCCTTAACAAACCATTCCTTAACAGGCCATTCCTTAACATGCCACTCCTCAACATACCATTCCTTAACATGCACTTCCTTCACATGCCACTCCTTGACAGGTCACTCCTTAACAAGCCATTCCATAACAATCCACTCCTTAACATGCCACTCCTTAACAAACCATTCCTTAACATGCCATTCCATAACAGACCACTCCTGAACATACCATTCCTTAACATGCACTTCCTTCACACACATAACAGACCCTTACTCCCCGACTCGATGAGATATCAGGTAATGGTGCTGTCAGCCTGGTCTCCCAGTGGGGCAGCACTATAAAATTGCCATGAGTGCGCGCTGTCAAAAAAGTCGGTACCGGTCCTGATATGACGGTAGATGCTGCTAGGATGTAAAACAACAACAAACAAAAAAATCATACTTTACCTATTGGTTCATCCTCCCCAAAAGTGCGTCCGGGACAAGGCACGCTGGCCGTTTTGTCTGCTGGCGTCCGGGCCCATTCCACGTTTTCCACTATCTCAGCATTACACTGGGCACCTGTATACAAACAACACAGTCAACATTCACATTGTTAAAAGCAGCACGCCAAGCGGCAGAAACGCGCATACATAGCGACTGTCAACAGCTGCCAAGCCATCACATGAACTTGAATTATGCTCCTAGTCATTATAGATATTGGTTAGTTTTGGAGTTTTAGATCCTAGCAACATCAAAAGTCATACCAGGACAGGTACTGACTTGTGACTGTGCTCACTTATGGTAACTTGTTAGTGCTGCCCCACTGGGAGACCAGGCCATCAGCACAATGACCTGATATCCCAGCCAGTCACATTATCTTGACACTGAGCCAACCAGTCCTTGTACTATCCAAATAATGTCACTGACTGGTGTATTCTAATCTGGGTTTATCTCTTATATGTAACTCATTTTTCTTTCTATAGACACTGGTGCTGCCATCTACCTGAAACGCTGTGACTGTACGCATGCCACCAACTACCGATTATTGTTATGGTGCTGTAACCAAGGCACATGCCTTCTCAATATGCATATTTAATGTTATTTTAAGGAAAATTCCATTTTCAACTGCGCAATTCGTACCACTAGCGCCACCTTTGTGCCTTTTGGAACTAAAATGACCAGTGACCGAAGTCCGCTCCCGGCCTATATAAGGCTGCCATCTGCAGACATTCTCACTTCGACAAGGAGCAGGGAGGACACACTAAGGACAGTACTGACCTGAGACTGTAATATATTGCCATCCCACCCACCGAACATGTTAATAGGGTCCCATCTTATGCCTTACATTTACACAAGATATATATACATATACTTACTTACGAAGGTTAAACGAACATGTCAGGGGATAATAAATACCAACTTTTAAATTGGTATCATGTTTGTGTGGTTCAATTATAATATGTCCACCATGAGTGCGCCCCGTCGCAAGTCAGCACCCATCCTAAGTCTGACCTCATATGTTTTTAACCAATGACTTGTTGCTTCCCAGCCTGGCACTCAGCATTAATAGGATAGGCCAGCACTATAAAGTCACCATGAGTGTGCAATGTCACAAGTCGGTAACCGTCCTCAAATGACCTTACATATTTGACAGGAGTGCCCAAGTAGGCACCTGTCCTATGTCTGACCTCATATGTTGTTAGGCCGGAAATCCCATGCCGCTGTTTAGCGCGACAAAGCTAGAAGTTGTGCGTCCCTTGCATTGCATGCTGGTAGATACAAGATTCACCCCATACTTACAGTAGGGCTGAACGACAACGTAGTCAAAATACGGGCGAAAATAGCTTTAATATGGAAAAGGAAGTACAATCTCTGGTTCCAGTATCAAATGGCTGCTTGTATCAGCACAGAGTTTGTGAAATGAGAGAGAATGCAAAAAGACAGGACGGCGACCATAGAATACCATCGATTTAACTTTGAAATTCCTTTAAAGTCCACGGTTTATTATATTTGTCAAATTAAAAGTAGCGGGTAAATATTGAGATATAGGTGACACATATATTTTGTTTCTTAAATTAAGAATTTATCAGCTCAGTTAATTAAACCCAGCATGTCAATTTTGTCGGTCGCTTTTATATAGGGTTGGTCTTCACCCATCCTGTGGCTACCGCGGCAGTACTTGGTGATTTTTGTTGTATCTAGCACGCTGGGAAATAGTGCCCCACAGTTGATGTGACCACTGGCAATCTATGTCGCTATGGTAATAGTTATCGATGTGGTAACTGGGTTTTGGCGTGTGGCGCACTGGGTCACGCGGTCTGTTGGCACGACCGGCCGGGTTAATTATGAGACCTGGCAAGCCCCCCCTAAGGCACCGCATCGCCACAGGGTGCATTGTGGGAAGGGCGCACATGCCGATAACAACTGTGGCATGTTGACGGCTGGTGGTGGTGGAAGGGGGTGGCGGTAGGGGGAGTGTGGTGGGGAGGGGGTAGGGGGGTAGGGGTAGGGGGTAGGGGGTAGGGGGTAGGGGGTAGGGGGTAGGGGGTAGGGGTAGGGGGTAGGGGGTAGGGGGTAGGGGGTAGGGGTAGGGGGTAGGGGTAGGGGGTAGGGGGTAGGGGTAGGGGGTAGGGGTAGGGGGTAGGGGGAGGCAGTTGGCGGCCATTGGGGGGTCAATGCTGTGGTAGGATTGTGCTACTTCCGGTTTAACACTATGGGGCGGGATAGATATAGACAGAGACAGAGGTAGTGGCAGAGGGATATACATATACAGGCATAGAGGCATAGGTACATCGAGATATAGCGACATATATATGTAGATACTTAGAGACGTAGTGACATAGAGATGTCGATACATAGCGATGTAGAGACATATAGATATAGTGACATAGTTACGTATATATACTTAAGAGACGTAGTGATGTAGAGATGCAGATGCATAGTTTTGTAGATATATAGAGATATAGTGACATAGATATGTAGATACTTTGATATGTAGTGATGTACAGATGTAGAGGCATAGTGATGTAAATAGATAGAGATATAGTGACATAAATACATAGATAATTAGAGACATCGTGATGTAGAGATGTAGAGACATAGTGACATAGATACATAGACACATAGAGAAATAGAGATGTAGCAACATAAAAACATAGAGACTTGTGACGTAGAGACAGAGAGACAGAGACATAGAGTGGTAACAAAATATAAACATACAGACATATATACACAGAGAGGTAGAGACGTAGCAACATCGATACATAAACCGTGTTTACACGGGCAATTGTAAAGCAAATTAGACAAAGCGATTTATATGAAGCGAAGTAGTGGCACATTTACACACGGAGCGGTTTAAGGCAGAAATCGGTATCTGCGCATGAGCAAGTCCAGACTAACCAGCGCCAGTTTCGGTTAGTCGACGTCGCCACGAGAGTGTGGGGTCGACCTAGATATGTATGGACTGAATCATATTGTTTTGGAACGATCAAAACTTCTGCTGGGTAGTGAAAACCTAAAAATAAATGATGAAAAAAATATCAGCGCGCAGCTAGCGGTTTCATAGACTAAATTCTATAATATGCGCTTTTGTTCGACCGGAAAATCAACAAACTCAGGTCTCGACTGCGCATGCATGTGACATGCTTAAGCTAGTTTGCTTCGTATAAACTGCCTCGCGAGGCAGTTTACATAAAGTGAATCATATGAATCGAATCAGCCCTAATCCGCTTCAGTGGCGCATTTACACGGCGAATGTGAGGCGAACTAGGCAAGGCGCATTATTTGAGCCGTTTTAACTCGTCCGTGTAAACACAGCTATAGAGACATATATATCTAGTGGCATAGAGATATAGAGAGGTAGATACACATATGTAGATACTTAGATACATATATATATATAGTGACATAGAGGTATATTGACATAGAGACGTAGAGAGGTAGAGGCATACATGTCGATACGTAGATACATATATACATATAGACATATTGGTATATAGACATAGTGACATAGAGACAGAGACATAGAGTGGTAGAGACAGAGCCGTATAGACATAGATACATAGAGATATAGTGACATAGCGACATAGACATGTATATACAGAGACATGACTTAGAGATGTAGCGACATAGAGATGTAGAGACATACTGACATAGAGATGTAGAGATGTAGAGATGTAGAGATATAGAGACAGAGTGAACTAGAGATGTATATACATACTGACATAGATATGTAGATACGTAGAGACATACTGACATAGAGATGTAGAGACGTAGAGACATACTGACATAGAGATGTAGAGATGTAGAGATATACAGACATAGTGAAGTAGAGATGTAGATATATTCTGACATAGAGATGTAGAGACGTAGAGACACACTGACATAGAGATGTAGAGATGTAGAGATATAGAGACATAGTGAAGTAGAGATGTAGATATATTCTGACATAGAGAAGGCTGTAGACAAAATACACATACTCCATTTAACAAATTCATGCGTTTAAAACACCATATTTTGTTAATGAACATGTTGGCTTGTTTTACTATGTCACATTAGGCCTTAATCTATTCATATATATCCCTCCAAAGTGTACCAGTTCTATAAAGAAAATAACTCCTCTACTCTTTCAATAATTGTTTTTGACCATTATGTATGGGGAAATACATTGGCACCATTTACCATGAACCGACCCATATACATATAGACGTAGAGACATATATGTGTAGAGACCTAGGGATGTAGAGATGTAGAGATGTAGAGATGTAGAGACAGAGCTGTAGATATATAGTGAAGTAGAGATGTAGAGACAGAGAGGTAGTGATATAGAGACACAGAGACGTAGAACCATAGTGATGTAGAGACGTAGTGAAATAGAGACAAAGATACATAGTGATCCAGAGACGTAGTGACATAGATCCAAAGATACATAGTGATGTAGAGAAGTAGTGACATATAGGCGTAGATACATATACATGTAGAGACCTAGAGAGATAGAGATGTAGAGACAGAGCTATAGATATATAGTGATGTAGAGATGTAGAGACAGAGAGGTAGTGATATAGAGACAGAGAGATGTAGAACCATAGTGATGTAGAGATGTATTGACATAGAGACGAAGAGACATAGTGATGTAGATACATAGTGGCGTAGATACAAAGAGACATAGTGATGTAGATACATTGTGACATATATCCAAAGAGACATAGTGATGTAGAGATGTAGTGGCATATATACAAAGAGACATAGTGATGTAGATACATAGTGACATATAGACAAATAGACATAGTGATGTAGAGTCATTGTGACATAGCGACAAAGTGACATAATGATGTAGAGATGTAATGACATTGAGACGAAGAACCATAGTGATATAGATACAATGACATATATACGAAGAGACATAGTGATATAGAGAGGTAGTTACATAGAGACAAAGGGTCTTAGTGATGTAGAGACAGAGTAACGTAGATACAAACAGACATAGAGACATTGTGATGTAGAGACGGAGTGACATAGACACAAACTGACCCAGAGACATAATGATGTAGAGACGGAGTGAGGTAGATACAAAGAGACATAGAGACATAGTGACGTAAAGACATACAGACGGAGTGACATAGGGACATAGAGACGTAAAACAACATTATTGTGTATCACTTCGTTAGTGATACGCGATCATCATATCATAAGCTAATCTCCTCTGTCGCTGTCGGCTGGTGAAGTGACCAAAGCATAAAGCTAATCACAGACTGCCATATCCTTAGCGCCAAACTACTCACCCTAGGTGACATTACACTGATGCCATGGCAGGTGGCAATCAGGTCACGTGACCCACAGTTCTACGAAGCAGCACACTTGTGACGCATATGAAATACAGGCAAAGGACACTTGGCGAGGCAAGCCTACTTGTTTTGCCCCAACTGACCAGACGGGATAGCCAAATGAGTTGAGCATCCATCTCCCGTTCATGTAGATCATGGGATTCGGAAGCACGGGTTCGACCCGTGGTTGAGCCAAACCGATGACATACAAATTTATACTCCTTCCTTCCTAGTCAGGCTCTCGGTATTATTAGGAGAGGACAAGGACTGGTTGGATAATGTGACTGAGTGGGATATCAGGTCATGGTGCTGGCAGTCTGACCTGATATCCCACTCAGTCTCTCAGTGGGGCAGCACTATAAAATAACCATGAGAATGTACTGTCACAAGCCGGTACCCATCCTGATATGACCTGTGATGTTGCCAGGATGTTAAACCCCAACAACCACCCAAATGTTGCCGCACCTCAATTTTACCCATACCCCGGCCCCACCATCATTTCGTTGATAGTATATTGGATGGTATTAAGAGGACAACTACTTTTGTTAGTGGCATTCGTTTTTTAGCCAGTTGCACGAGTAATCGTATATAACGTAAGGGATGGCGGGTCTGCCATCTGCTGCCAGTGTAAGTTGACTAATTCAGTAAGCCCACCATCCGCTGGCAGCAATTATCACATACTGCCTATACATTTTCCACCAGCTCTACCGATTCCCGCCATCCCTTTCCTACCAGCTCTACAGATTCCCACCATTCCTTTCCTATCAGCTCTAATAATTCCCGCCATCCCTTTCTTACCAGCTCTACTGATTCCTGCCATCCCGTTCTTACCAGCTCTACTGACTCCTGTTATTTCTTTCTTACCAGCTCTACCGATTCCCACCATTCCTTTCCTACCAACTCTACCATTCCCACCATCCCTTTCTTACCAACTCTACCGATTCCCGCCATCCCGTTCTTCCCAGCTCTACCGATTGCTGCCATCCCTTTCTTACCAACTCTACCGATTCCCGCCATCCCTTTACTACCAGCTCTACCGATTCCCGCCATCCCTTTACTACTAGCTCTACCGATTCCCGCCATCCATTACCTACCAGCTCTACCGATTCCTGCCATCCCTTTCCTACCAGTTTTACCGATTCCCGCCATCCCTTTCCTACCAGCTTTACCGATTCCCGCCATCCCTTTCCTACCAGCTTTACCGATTCCTGCCATTCCTTTCCTACCAGCTCTACCGATTCCCGCCATCCCTTAGCTACCAGCTCTACCGATTCCCGCCATTCCTTTCCTACCAGCTCTAACAATTCCCGCCATCCCTTTCCTACCAGCTCTACCCATTCCTGCCATCCCTTTCCTACCAGCTTTACCGATTCCTGCCATTCCTTTCCTACCAGCTCTACCGATTCCCGCCATCCCTTACCTACCAGCTCTACCGATTCCCGCCATTCCTTTCCTACCAGCTCTAACAATTCCCGCCATCCTTTTCCTACCAGCTCTACCGATTCCCGCCATCCCTTTCCAACCAGCTCCAACAATTCCCGCCATCCCTTTCCTGAATAGTGGGGAGACCAATAACCAGGTATTATAGTTATTTCAGTGAGACATGTATAATTACATAATACATGTGTATAATACCAGCAGGATATATATGCTGTATAAGAATTATACAAGTATAATAACCCGGAATATTCCTCCTCTCCCTCATCGGTCACTCAGCTCCATGGACTGTGGGAGTCTCTTATAGGCATCTACTACGCCAGCCTCCACACTTCAGCTCAGAGGGTGGCGCCACCACCCCTTTCACACTGTATCCGCCTCGCACTGTACCGCTGAACCGCTGAAGAAGGAGGCGGCCATAGTGGACACATATAATTGATAACTTAACTGGTAGTGACCAGACGCAGCTGGTATCCGGGTGGCCAGGAGCCACTCACAGGTAGCACCCTAGTGGAGCAGGCATGAACTAACTCCTATGGCAGTATGACAGTAGGTAATAACTAACTCCTATGACAGTAGTACAGCAGGTAATAACTAATATAGGGATAACTGATAAGTGATAGTTTCCTTGTTTATATTCCCATAATAGATTATAGAGCACATTTTGTCGCATTTCAGTGTGTTCTTTGATCATTCCTTTCGGTCATAGTTTATCATGTTATATATATATATATATTAGCATTTGGGATCAAACCCGATTGGGACCAGACGGGATGGCCGAATGAGTTAGAGCGTCCATCTCCCGTGCTGGTAGATCGTGGGGTCATGGGTTCGAGTCCCGGTCGAGTCAAACCAATGACTTTAAAATTGATACTTGTCGCTTCCTAGCCAGGCGCTTGGCATTATTAGGATATGGCAAGGACTGGTGTGCTCAGTGTCAGGATAATGTGACTGAGTGGGATACCAGGTCATGGTGCCGGCAGCCTGGTTTCCCAGTGGGACAGCACTATAAAGTTGCCATGAGTGCGCACTGTCACAAGTCGGTACCCGTCCTGATATGACCTTAGATGTTGCTAGGACGTAAAACAACAACAAACAAACAAACCCGATTGGTATTGCGGAGAAGGTTTCTTTGCTACTTGTCACTGACATACTTTTTTTAAATCACATTTTATTGGCATCTTCTTCACTGTTGTAAACAAACGCTTACCGATCACATGGCTGCAGTATTTATCACAGGTCATTCCCGCCTCTTGTTCATTAAAACATGGTTGTGCACCTGCAAGTATAATAAGCAATAAGGGCTAGTTATATCTCTCTCTCTCTTGAAGATTTATACTGCCTATCCTGGATGAGCCTGAATAGGCTTGCTTTCACCATTAGACAGTTTGTCAATAGAAAGCCCAAGCCCACACTTTTACCAACCCAAGGGATTTTTAACCTCCCACACCCCATTGACATGGTGTGAGAGAAACTGGCCTTTGATGATGCTGTAAGTTATACACAGTGGTGGAAATCCAAATTGGCAGAGGTGGGGGCAGAGGGAATCGAACCACTGACCTTCAGATTAATCACTCCACCACAGATAACACCACAACTCTTATTAAACACATCCATGTATAGATTTATACTGAACATTCATACGCGCAACCTACCTTATGGGCTGTCCTCATCGATAGGATAATCTGGAAGTTAAATGTTTTCATCTCTACTCCTCCGTTTGAATTTCCATTACAGGTAGTTCATGATGGTGAAACCTCCTAAGATAGGCCAAATACATTTAAAGAAATGTTTGATCGTCCCCGCCCGTGTCTGAAAAATCTCCTTATGCAGCAGATGTCTTTGGCATCTTAACATTAACAATAACCGCTGATGTAAATGTTTTCTATTGCAAATGACATATATACAATCTCCAATCAAATTAATACAATCTGAATGCATAAGACGGAAAACTTCCTGAACATGCATCAAACAGATCGAAGCTTTACTTTTCAGGGCCATATTAATATGTAGCCATCATATTAATAAATATGTAGCCAACGTATATTTGGAGTTCAGGCGCAAATCCAAATAAAGGCCAATCCAAAAATTGAAAATAAACATTGGAATCAAACCTTCAAAAAGTACTTGTTTTTACATTTCTAATTTGTTTGTTCATTGCTTCAAAATGATTTCATCACAAGAAAAGTGGAATTAATGAAAATCAAAATTACCTTCAGGTAAAAATCTGTTATTTTAATCAAATATTTGGATTGGCGTGTACCTGTATTTACGCCTGAACTCTTGATTTGTCATTGCGATTTCAATATTTATCTAAATGAAAATGGAATATTTGAATACTAGTTTGTGCTACGTTGGTCTTCACTGTAGGTTAATTGAACCCATGATACGATGTGTATCTGCTTAGAACAGAGAATGAGTCTATATATAAGAGATTAGGAGAAGTAGGTAACTATTCTCTTTATATAATAACTACTTAGTCTGACGCCAACAAACTTCAATAGCTGATGCTATTAGACATGTCATATGTTAGACATGATTGTATACAGTGCTAATCCCATCGGTTAAACAAACATACTTAGACAATATATACAATGTTCTCAGCAATTCCCGGTTTTTTCACTTTGAAAAAATGGTATAAGAGTCTACATTTTTCTGTCAAGTTGCTCTAAATATTTTGCATAAAAGGGCAAATGAAAACATGATGTAGGCCTATCGATACTCGTTTTGCTTACAGGTGGGTCGTTCTCAGAAAGGGAGTGCCATATATTTGTATTGTACATTACATTGTTTATGAGTAATCCTTTTTTTAGTGTGGATATGGGGTAGCGAGTCAATAAGTTATTGTTGCCTCTATGTATTAAGTATCTTAGCAATACTACATATGTAGTATATAAATATGTGTTTATACCCTATATATTATATAAATATGTGTTTATACCCTATATCCCGCATCATCATCATCATCATCATGCTGTCGGTCGCGATGCGACAAAGACTGCTTTCATTACTTGACTGCCGCTCTCCATTTAGCTCTCTGCTGTGAGAGTTGCATCCATGAGTCGGTCTTAATGTCTCTCAGCTTCAGGTTTCTCTTGATGGTATCCCTGAACCAGAGACGGGGGCACCCTCTCTTTCTGTAGCCAGAAGACAGTTGAGAATAGAACATTTCATGAAAGCTGCCTGCAAAAGTGTTGAAGTGCTGCTGGCTTTTGCAAGTTACCAGCGGCACTCTCTCGGGGAGCAAATAGAGGTTTCACACCGGCAAGAACATGTCAAGACAGGCGCAAAACTATTTGTCCCTGCAGTGGCTAGTCGGGAGATGTTGGGAGTTCCATACATCAACCGCCCTTAATGCTGCCACAGTGACATGGTTTTCTGTTTAGGGTTTGCTCCCTTAGCCTTCAGTTCTGTCAAGAACCTTTACCACAGGGCAGTGGTTTACAACCCTGCAGGGCAGGGGCGTCAAACTCCCTGAGGTATTGGTATACCTGCAATATCCCGCAACATGTATCCAAAATGTGCTTATCTGATTTTGTTCTAAAGTGAACACATGAAAATGCGCAGATCGACACTGTGCATCTACCCAAACTTGTCTTTCAACTCTTTTTCTTGTAAGACATAACCTTCTTTGCTTTACTGGAATCAAGACAATCTTGTTTGAATGTGTTTGCTGTGTTAATATGATGTTATGGATTGGTGGTACATGATTATTTTGAACATTGTTCTCAATTTGTACAATATCAAAATCAAAAAGTGATTTTTGTTTGGGTCAAAGCTGACCTACGCACACCATCTAAACCTTCATACGGACATGACTTCTGGTATTATCTGGAATGTTTTCTGCTATTACTTGGAATGTTTTCAATTCTGGTTTACATCTCACAAATGTGGTACACAGTTTCTGAGAATGACCCACATAGCTAGTAATTCGCTTCACTTGGAGAAGAGAACAGGAGGAGAGATATAAATTTGAAAGTTTATTACATAAGAGATATCAGCCAGCACCTGTAGCAGGCTAAGCAAGTGGGTGACTGGGACCCAATGTTCAAGTGCCAGCAGGGGCGAAGGTGAAGGTAGTCCGGAATCATCATCAGTGTTCAAGTTAGTTTGTAGCTAGATCCATCAGCGCTCACCCAATAATAGACCGAACGCTGATGGGGCCTCTCGCACAGGGAGGGCGGAGAGGTAGGAGAGGAAGGCTCGACTCCTCCAGGTTCCTGCCTGGATGATGGCAGTAGTCGAGAGCCCAGCAGCTTGGCAGGCTTGGGTGGCTATGGAGTGTGAGTGGTGCGAGATGTGGTAGAGCAGCTCAGGTGGCGGGTTGAAGCATTCTGGTAAGTATCTTGATGGTCAAGGGGGATTGGGAAGGAAGGCGGAAGGCAGGGTCTTGAGGGTTGAGGGTAACGGAAGCTATGTAGCGCTTCTAGGCTCTTATTGGGCAGCAAGAGGAAGCTGGGATTCTGGGAGGCGGAATCTAATAGGGAAGGCTGAGGGAGTACGGGTTTTCGTTGAGTGGACCTTCACATAGAGGGCTGAGGCCGAGACGTGTATGCCTTTAAATCTGAGGAGATGGGGAGAGGGCGGGGATGAAGAAACCAAGTTGCTCTGCCTCAAGATTGTCATGTACCCGATATTGAGGCGAGTGAAGGGTCATTCAGAGCTAGCAGACAAGCAATCACCAATTTCAGATTATCCGGAGACAAGGTGGGAGCCTTATGCACATGGTGGCATGACGCTTTTAGGATTGCACGTTTAATAACAGAGATCTCATAGGCTTTGAGGGCATCATGATTTCCAGGGAAAGAGGAAATCCAGATTTTAACAGAGCTGTAGTAATTGAATTCAGCACATGGGGAGCAGGGGGATGTGGAGAGGAGTAGGAGAAAAGAGAGAATGTCATAATCATCATCATCATCATCATGCTGTCGGTCACGATGTGACAAAGACTGCTTTCATTACTTGACTGCCGCTCTCCATTTAGCTCTCTGCTGTGAGAATGATGTTCATGAGTCGGTCTTAATGTCTCTCAGCTTCAGGTTTCTCTTGCTGAGAGGGGCGGAGGTGACGGCGAATGCCTGTTCGGATGTCAACGGGGGGCTAGTGAAGGAGACCTGGGCCTGCTCGGCGTTGAGAGCGGACCTAGTGGGCGTGGCAAGGGAGACCGGTGTCGGCTAGAGCCTGGTGTCGTGGACCGAGGTTCAAGCACCCTAAGCCTAGAGGCGAAGTCTCCACTCATTCTTCTAGATTCCCTTCTAAGCCTTAGTAGCTCATCCTGCTCTGACTCAACATGGTGGGCGACAGATGCATGTTAACTCTGAGTGTCTGAGGAGGCAGAGCTTGACGAGTCTTGCATAGGAGTTCGCTGCCCTAGGCAGTTGAGCACGCCTTTGTTGTTGGGTGAGTAGGTGGCCTCCCTTGGCACTTCTGAATCTGTGGCATAGCGGTGTATCAGGTAGGAGAGAAGCAAAGTGGATATGCAGAGCCGCTGGGGCAGAGTGACATGCAAGCGAGAGGTGCAGAGCAAAGAAAAAGAAAATAGCCTCGTTCGCAAATTATGCTTGATAGCCTCGCTAACATGCTCAATTTAGCTCTGTGTATATTGTCCAGTACAGTCCTCCCTACTTATTTAGCTAGAATTGCCTGGACGTCTCTAGAACAACAACCAGGAAATGGCTGATATATTGAAAGGATTCAACTTACTTACTTACATTAGCGTATTCATTATCAGGAATCAGGAGCAATCCGAGAAAAAAAAATCTGTACCTACTCATGACATAAATAGAGCCTAGAAATTTAGTATGAGTGTAGAGTGCAGACACCTAATGCTAGGTACACACCTACCGTTTTTCCGCACCCACCTACCGCATACGATCTAAAACTGCCCAAAACTCGTGAGGTGTGCACTCCCCTAGCACAACTACCGATTGCGATTCGGGACTTAAAACTCAGTTTTAGGGCTAAAACTGCTTCCTTACGATTGCGATTCGCGATTCAAAAAATGAATCGGCCCGTTTTCAGTTTTAAGCGGGTCGGGTCAGGTGTTGAGTTTTAGTGCATGAATCGTATATGGTAGGTGTGTACCAGGCATTAGAATAAAGCAGGTGAGAAGCAGCATTATTAAACCAGTATTGAAAGGACAGGGAATGGCATGCCTCGAAATTATATTTGTCTGATAGTAATGCTCAAAGTTGGCCAAAATATGGCTCCAAGAATAACAATTTGAAATGCACTTCGATCCAAAATTAGTAGACTTATAACGGAATACAAAAGAGGGAGATGATCACTGAGTGGTGAGATACCAAAATGAAATGCAACTAAACAATGTATCTGTATATATATATATATATATATATATCAACAGCACAAATTTGACATAAAATTGAGCAACATTCAAACAGTTCTAAACGAACCATATCAGATCAAATTCAAAATGGGATATATGTACCTAAAATATATGTATCTAAAAAGATATATATATATATGCATATTAATATACATATATATATATATAAATATATGAAAATATATAATATGTAGGTAAACAATCTTTTTTGTAGAGTGAAGAAAGTAGAAAATTCAATTTCAAATTGAAAACAAAATCACACATCAATACAATTAGACAAAAAACAAAACAAAAACACCCATATAAAAACGCTTAGGAAAAGGTGATCCGAAAATGAGCGTACTGTATTAAAAAAGGAAGAGGGAAAAAAAAGAAAGAAAGAGCATTTGTGGGATCCTCTGCTCTTTGTCCTCACCATGTGGATAAGAAGCGTTAGGCTCACCCATGATGAAGGACGGCCACCGGAGCCGCACCAGGCCGCGAGTGCCACTGCGGAAGTCCGCCCACTCAACGGCGTCCCCGCACTTGATGAAGGTGCAGTCGTTGACCAGGTCGCGAATCTCCTGCCGGCCCATCTTTTTGTGCCAGATGTTGACGAAGCCCATCTCGCCCATGAACGCCTGGCTGGCGTCGAACTGGTCCTCCTATAGGGGGGTGGAGGCAGTGGAGGGGGTGCGTTGGGTTCGGTTCGGTTGGGTGGAGTGGGGTGGGTTGGTTGGGTTGTGATGATTGGTTTGTCTTGTGTTGGGTTGGTTTGTGCAGTGTTCGGTTGCGTTGGTTTAGGCTGGGTTGTGTTGGTGGAGGTTGGCTTGGTTTGGGTTGTGTTGGTTTGGTTTGTGTTGGTTTAGGTAGGGTTGGTTTGGGGTGTGTTGGTATAGGTTGTGTTGGTTTGGGTTGTGTTGGTTTGTGTTGGTTTGCTTTGGTTTGTGTTGGTTTGGTTTGTGTTGTGTTGGTTTAGGGTATGTTGGCTTGGGTTGTGTTGGTATAGGTTGGGTTGGTTTGGGGTGTGTTGGATTGGGTTGATTTGTGTGGTGTTGGTTTAGGTTGGGGTGGGTTGTGTTGGTTTAGGTTGGGTTGGTCTGGGTTGTGTTGGTATAGGTTGTGTTGGTTTGGGTAGTGTTGGTTGGGTCGTGTTGGTTTAGGTTGGTGTGGTTTGTGTTGGCTTGTGTTGGGTTGGGTTGGTTTGGGTTCTTGTGGTTTGGGTTGGTTTGTGTTGGTTTGGTTTGTGTGTTGTGCTGGGTTGTGTTGGTTTAGATTGTGTTGGTTTGGGTTGTGTTGGGGTGTGTTGGTTTAGATTAGGTTGGTTTGGGTTGTGTTGGTATAGGTTTTGTTGCTTTGGGTTGTGTTGGTTGTGTTGTGTTGGCTTATTTTGGTTTGCTTTGTGTTCCTTTGGGTTGGGTTGGTCCGGGTTGGGTTGGTGGGGTTTGGGTAGATTTGTTTTGGATTGGGTTGCTTATTGGTTTTGGGTGGTTTGGGCTTGTTAGGATTTGGATTTGGTTGCTTTGAGTTGGGTTTGGTTGGTATTGGCTGGGTTGGTTTGGGTTTGGTCTGGTGGTTGTTGGCTTTGGTTGGTTTTGGTTGGTTTTGATTGGTTTTGGTTGGTTTGAGTTGGGTTGGGTTGGTTTTGGTTGGGTTGGTTTTGGTTGGGTTGGTTTGGGCTGGGTTGGTTTTGCTTTTGGTGGTTTGGGCTGGGTTGGTTTTGGTTGCGGTGGTTTGGGCTGGGCTGGTTTTGGTTTGTTTGGGCTGGTTTGAGATGGGTTTGTTTGGGTTGGTTTGGCTTGTTTGTTGTTGATTTGATTGTTTTTGGCTTGGGCTGGATTGCTTTTTGAAAATTGTTCTCATTGTTTTGTTATAAAGCAGGTAGGATATTGTCGTTGTGGTGATGAAAATGGAACAGGTTGTCCATATAGCAGGTTATGTAACCCACACTTCTTCCCATTCAGGACCTAGCATGCTAAGAATTACACTACATAAGCTCACTGATCCAATCACGCTAAGAAGAGTTCAGACGCAAACCCCGTAAACGTCAATCCGAAAAAATAGGATAATAATTGGAATCAAACCTAAATCTGTTGTTGTTTTCACATTCCTATTATTTGTCATTGCTCCATAATAATGTCATCACAACAAAATTGGAATTAGTGAGAATTAGAATTATTTTCCAGTAAAATCTTATATTTTAATCAAATTCTTGGATTGGCTTTTATGAGGTTTTGCGCTTTAACTCTTCCCAGCCATCCATACACGTCATTGTGGCTCCTTTGCTTGGAGGGTCAGTGCAGACTATTACTACACTCGTGCCCATGGAATTTTAAATGGTTTCTGTCGATAAGTATGTTAATATCGAAATACCTGTTTTCACCAAACACTCTAGTGTACAAACGGCATCACAAATTTGCATCGTACATGTTTCACTGAAATATGAGTGATTAAATATGCGAACCGACGTCTCTTCAATGTAGCCAAGGACATTAACCACCACCTGCTGCTAAGAACTTGAATTCCGACAGTGGCCGCCCCGATTTGAGTGCCACCTAGCGTATTATACTGAATGCCAAATCAGACTTTGAATCACTTCGGCCTTAACGCTCAAACCATCAAGATATGTAACTATAGGGTTAAGCGTATGTGAACCTCATGACATAATGACTCAACAAACACTAATAAATGACTAATAAAAAATAAATGCCAATATATAATATGTCACATAGCAGTCCCATTACACATACACTGACTCGAGCCAGTCTTTACTGGAGCCAATAGCACAGGGTCACAATGCCTTATCTGAAATCCTTGGGCCGGCTGTGCTTCAGAATTCAGAATTTCAGAGTTTTCCGATTTTCGAATAAAGCTAGTAATCAAACATGAATATTTGAATAAAAACCCTCTGAATACTCAGAGTAACTCAGATATATAAAGACCACAACTCTTACACTTTATTTATGCAATAATATGTCGCTAAATGAAATCTGTGTATAATTATATACCATAAATACTCTAGTACATTTTATTTCCAACAAAATATTTGCTGAAATTTAAGCATGTTCAGTTTCGAATGAATGGTAATCTCCTGAGAAACCTATTGAATATTCCCCACTAAGTGTGATAAATACAAACTATATTTAGCATTACAATTTATTATGAATATGTTGTGTGAAAGAAACTTCGATTTTCAAATATTTTCGTATTTCAGAATTTGGATAAGGAGTTGTGGACCTCCCATTAGTATTACAGTTTATTTATATATTGCACCAACAACAAAAATCCTTGTCTAGAGGTGTTGGTATTTCCGATTTTGGATAAAGGATGGTGGACATCTTATTCCAATTGATATATTTGCTGTAGGGTACGAAATACGTACGGTTTTATGATATTTTTGGTTTTCAGATAAAGGGGTAATGGACCTGTACAGATCATCCAGCGACCCCATGGTTTCCCATTAGGTAAGCGATTGTTTTAGGGGTCTTCCAAAGTTTTCAACATGTTCACGGTCGTACAACGCATACAACAGGGGAGGAGCTAGGGTTGTCCTTAACGGTACAACTTTTAGCGTTTAATACAATGATGAATATTTATTTATTATTATTATTATTAATTTTTTGTTTTGTGTGTGTGATGGGTGTATTTATGCTGCCCATAACGGTTAAGTCAAATTACTTATTTTCGCCGCTAGACAGTAACAGTCTTGTGACTCCCCTTCTTTTTATCACTTTCAGTTGTTGTGTATCTAACTACTGCATGCGTTCTTTCTCTGTTTGTAAGCATTCTTCCACATCCCCCAAACCTCTGTGAGTTTGTTTGTTCTACAATCGGATATTTGTTTGGTTACCAATAGTTAATTTCTCTGAATGGGTTCACCTTGCTGTATTAGTGGTCATTAGGTCTGGGTTTTAGCTTTAAAGTTGACCTTTGTATGTAAAACTTTGCTTGAATTATCAGTGTATATTATATTTATTGTTGGCACTGTAGTAGACTGGCTTCTGGCAAGCAGCTAAAGGGAGAGGTGGTGATGGATATCATCAGAGTGGGAATGTATATCATCAGAGTCCCTAGGTAGTGTAATGGTTAGCACACCAGCCCTGGAATAACAGGACATGTGGGTTCGAAATCCTAAACTAGGCATAATAATTCCCATTTTCATCACCCCAAAGATACTCCACCAGGCTAGGTAGCGACACATGTAAATTTAAAACTTATTCATTTGACTCAATCGCGGTTCGAAGATGGGAATTTGAATGAATCCCATGACCTCCGAAAATGGGAGGCGGGCGGCCACTCAACTCATTTGGCCACCAAAGCTGGCTCTCTAGTAACATGTTGATGTGTGTCCGCCATACTATTTTGCCGATGGGTGGCGGCGGTGTGGGGCAGGGGGAGGAAGGGGGTCTGGAAAAGTAGTACTCTCTGTACTATCGTTGAAAATGTTAACAACTTTGGATGGCCCCCTTACCCAGTCGACCATTGGTGTGACTGACCTTCTGCGGTGTCCTTGAGGCCTGTCCAAGCACCAGTTCCCCGCCTCCCGGGATGACGAGCTGTGCCTTCCGGGCCCGGCCCTTGAGGAAGTAACCGGCGCCCCCGTTGATGTAGAGTGTCCAACGTCCGTCTGTAAAAGGATTGTTTCGTTGTTTGTTGTTTTACGTAAGTAAAGTAAAGCTTGTTTTATTTAATGATGCCTCTAGAGCACGTTGATTTTCGCATCATCGGCTATTGGATGTCAAACATATGGTCATTCTGACACATTTTTGTTTAGGAAACCTGCTGCCGTCACATAGGATACTCTTTCTGACAAGCAGCAAGTGGTCTTGTATATGCACTTTCCCACAGACAGGACAGCACATACCACAGCTCCCCCTAAGGTCATATCAGGACGGGTACCTACATACTTGTGGTACTATACAAGTTGCACTCATAGCAACTTTTATAGTGCTGCCCCATCAGACCGCCAGCAGCATGACCCAATATTCAACACTGTCACATTAACCTGATACTATACTTGTCCTATCCTATTAATGCCGAGCGCCAGGATAGGTAGCCACAAGTATTAATTTGATAAGTCATGGGTTTGAGTCGGCTGGGATTAGAACTTCCGACCTTCCATACGCGAAGCCTGGGCTCTACCGATTCGGGAGACGGGCATAGTCAATTCAATGATAAAACCTGTGACAATTAAAGTTGTCCAGCATTTCGCCCTGAAAACCGATATGATTGTGCATGTTTTCATATGGATCTTCAAAGTTAGCCATTTAAATAAAACATGTTTTAAACTTACATAAATCAGTGTATTCTGATCAACATGTTATAATACGTATCAAATAAATATGTCAGAAGTGCAAAACCATCGATCCATGCAACATTAAATTCACCTTCGCTACCAATAGTTTCCTTGCATTGTTTGAGATTTTCCATCAAGTGCGGTGCCCGAATGGGTAGAGCGTGGCTCTCGCGTGCGGAGGGTCGGAAGATTGGTTCCCGGTTTAGTCAAACCAATGACTTTAAAATTTATACTTGATGCTTCCTAGCCTGGCACTCGGTATTAATAGGATAGGACAAACCCTGGTTAGCTTAGTGTGTGGATAATGTGACTGAGTTGGATATCGGGTCATGGTGCTGGTGGCCTGATTTCCCAGTGGGGCAGCACTATGAAGTCGCCATGAGTGTGCACTATCGCAAATCAATACTCGACCTGATATGACCTTAGATTTTGGTAGGACCCAAAACAACGCACAGCTTACTCCGTTAACCCTTATCAATATGGCCAGACATGTTCCTAGGTATGACTTCAGATGTTGCCAGGATGTAAACCTCCACAAACCAATCAATCTGCCATTTTCCTAATCTTCTATCACCGGTGAATCCACTACATATTGATGATCAATATATTAGATAGTGAAAAGGAAGACATGGGATCGAGATTGAATTGATACAACACTCTGGCTAGTTACTTAAAGTTGCATAGTCCGATGAAATATATATTTTCTAAATGAAAATACTTATGTACATTTGATTCATCATACCCAACTTAGATATTGGTGTATTAACTAGTGTTTTGGGACAGCCTATACAGAATCTGTGAATTTACTACCTTATCCATTGTACACATACTTTGAGAAAGTCATTAGGCAGGGAGGCCACACCCAAATTAGGTCAATCTCGTGACCTGATTTGTCTTGCCCTCATTCCAGATTCCATATCTGGCATTAGTTAGGTTCTAAAATATATATACACATTACTAGATCAACAAACATCACGTGACCATCGGGGGATGGTAATCAGTAATAGCGAGAAGACCTTGGAAAGTTTGTCAAAAGTATTTTTGGTTGTTTCAACTCAAATAGCTCAAATTAGCCATTATTCATCAAAATAACTCCGGAGTAATGATTAGTAGCTCATAACGATTAAATTGATATATTTATCTAAACAAATAAGTACACAAATTCAAACGCGATCAGCTCATGCAACTTTGATAACAGATCCACCATTTATAATTTTCGGGGTGGTATAGATTGAGTATGGTCATATCAGTAGGCAATATACTTGGGGGGGGGGGGGTCCTGGGCACGAGGTTGATGCAGACCTGGTAGCCATGTCGCTGGAACGCCTTGGCTGGTTCTTTGTTGGAGTGTAACGTCCTGGCAACATCTAAGGGGGTACCGGCTTATGACAGTCGCACATCGGACTGCCAGCACCATGACCTGATATCCCACTCAGTCACATTATCCTGACACTGAGCCAACCAGCCCTCGCCGTATCCTAATACTGTCAAGCACCTGGCTAGGAAGCGACAATTATCAATTCCACAAGTCATTGGTTTGACTCGACCAGGGTTCAAATCCCACGATGTACCAAATCGGGAGATGGACCCTGAAATCATTCGGCCATCCGGTTTGGTCACACCCTTTAGATATCCATAATATTCTATAGAGATAATTATTTATTTTCGTTCTGGTGAGACGCTAAGTTAGTTCCTCCTTTTGCCACTGTGGCGCGCGGCATGAGTACTTCCGGTCAGACGACAGAAGCGACAGGCGACTCTGCCTAGTTACCGGCTTGTCCATCAAGAGAAGCACTTCCTTACAGAATCCTACCAGCATCTCCCGACCACCACACACACACGTTGTCGACTGCTCCTATTGGTCGAGGAGATAAGCATTGTGGAGGGAGGTGGGGTGTGGGGGGGGGACGTGGAGGGGGGGGGGGGCCCTTTCACCACCATCACTGCGCAATCGCACTGAATCTCGCGCGCAGCCTCAGGGAGTCTGTGTGTGATGGCGGATTTGCAGCAGAGGAGATAAGGCTGATGTAGTATAGGAGGCGAGTAAAGCATATATCGGAGCCGGGGGACTGTTGGAGTCGGTTCCCAAGTGGCGGGAAGCTGAGAGTGCCCAGTTACAGGGAGGGGCTGCAGAGAATCAGGGGTGTTGGGAAGCGAGCTTTGTCTGGATAAGGAGACCAACAAACATTAGGGACTATTCTTTATTTATATTCACATAATAAATTGCATAACTCATATATGTTTGTAAATATGTGTATATATTTATGTGTATGTTGATATGTGTAATGTATATATGTATAGATATATGTATATGAGTCAGCCTCACGAAAATGGGCCAATTGGTGGTCAATTTAAGATGTCGGCATCACAATTCTTAAAGTGTAGTGCATTTCTTTGTTTCATATTAAATTATCCTAGAAACAAATAAGGTTGTTGTATTTTCTCTACCTTTACATTCAGGATAAATTTAAGGATTTTCCAACACTACTGTCAATGCTAAACTGTAATTATGCCGTTCGACGCCGACATCCAATGCTCGACGCCGACAACTTTAACAGATGTTGGCATCACAATTCATAAAGTGTAGTGAATTTCTTTGTTTTATATTAAATTATCCTAGAAACAAATAAGGTTGTTGTATTTTCTCTACCTTTACATTCAGGATACATTTAAGGACTTTCCAACACCTCTGTCAATGCTGAACTATAATTATGCCGTTCGCCGCCGACATCCAATGCTCGACGCCCACAACTTTCCCCAATTGGGCTATTTTCTTGACCCTGACTCATATACATATATCTACAAAAATGTAAATGACTATTATGTATATATGCGTATATATCTAAATATGTATGTAGATTTATATGGAATTATATGTGTAGATATATACATATATTTATATTTATAATTATGTATATGCATATGTAGGTACATTTGTGGATATATGGTTGGTTGTTAGAGTTCTAGGTCTGGGAAACAAAGTATGTTTGTTGTTTTTTTACGTCCCAGCAACATCTAAGCTCATATCAGGAGAGGGAAAGTCTGGAGATATGTGAGATATATATGTATATATAGATATGTATATGGGTATACCTATATATATATATATATATAATGTAGATGTATACTGGTATATGTAGATATATAATGTAGATTTATATGTATATATATATAGATATGCAGATATGTATATATGTAGATATTTATTATGTATCCGTAGGTGTACATATATGTGCATATATCTACATATTTGTACAATTGTGTCTACATTTATTTATATGTAATTGGACCTTAAATATAATATAAGAATGGTAATAGTATTAGGAAAACCTCCTACCGATGATTTATACCCGTATATCTATACACTAACTATGCATACATATATATATAATATGCTTTTGTTTAATTGACTTGACCCTGGCTGCCTTCGACCAGAGACACCTGGTGGCGGGTCTGCACACCGCTGTGATGAATGGAGTCGATACAATAATGGCGCCCTGAGGAAGGACGATTAGGTCTATTTAGGTATGACTCTTCCCCCATACCCACCCCTCCCCAGTCCTGCTCCCGCTCCATCTCCCACTCCCCCTCCACCCCCTGCTCCCCCCGCCCCCTCCTCCTCATCTCACCCTACCACTCCCCTTCCGCCCACCGACCGCTACTCCCCACTCCCCCTGGCCACGCCCCCTCGTCTCCCCAATCCGCCCATCCCCTCCCCCCACCCCTTCTGTCTCCCCCTCCCCTCATCCTCCCTCCCCCCTCGTCCTCCTCCTCTTCCCCACCCCCGCCTCCAGTCCCCCCCGCATGCCCCTCCCCCCTACCCACCCCTCTCTCTTCCCCACCTCCTCCCCTCCCTCTCCCCGGCACCTCGCTATCCCGGCCTCCCCCTCCTCGTTCCCCTTCCCGCCTCCTTCTCCCACTCCTCCTCATCCCGCTCGCCATGCCTCTTCCCATCCTACTCCCCCTCCCACTCCCTCTCCTTCTCCGCTAACTCCTCCCCTTCTCCCTGTCCCTCCCCACCTCCCGACTCTGTATGGATTAGCTGTTAATCGCCAAGATTAATGAGTCTGCCGGATCAAGGGCGGCTCTGCTATCAGCTGCCCACTTGTGTGTGTAGGGGGAGAGGGGGGGGCGGCTGTGGGTGGAGGGGGGGGGGGCTGAGAGGCAGGGGATTAGGAACAGCGAGCAGTGAGCAAGGAGCAGATGGACGGGTAAGGAGGTAAGCACTAAGGCCTGTCCTGATAAGACCGTAGATGTTGCTAGGACGTAAAGCCACAACAAACAAACAGGTATTTGTGATTTGTTTTGGTTTGTTTTACTATTAGTGGATTACTCATTAGGTATGCAGGTATTGCAGGTATTGTAATACCTCAGGTAGTTTGAGGCCCCTGCCCTGCAGAGTTGTAAACCACTGCCTTGTGGTACAGGTTCTTGACAGAACCGAAGGCTAAGGGAGCAAACCCTAAACAGAAAACCATGTCAATGTGGCAGCATTAAGGGCGGTTGATGTATGGAACTCCCAACATCTCCTGACCAGCCACTGCAGGGACAAATAGTTTTGCACCTGTCTTGACATGTTCTTGCCGGTGTTAAACCCCTATTTTCTCACCGAGAGAGTGCTGCTGGTAACGTGCAAAAGCCAGCAGCACTTCAACACTTTTGCAGGCAACTTTCATGAAATGTACAACCACACAAAACAACATACCGGCTCGGTCGTCGCCTGAAGCTGAGAGACATTAAGACCAACTCATGGACATCACTCTCACAGCAGAGAGCTAAATGGAGAGCGGCAGTCAAGTAATGAAAGCAGTCTTTGTCACATTGCGACTGACAGTATGATGATGATGAATTGCTCATGGGAAATTTCAATCGCGGACAATTGCTCTCTGCCATATCCTAGGAATGCCAAGCGTCAGGCTAGGTAGCAACAAAATCAATTTTGAAGTCATTGGTTTGACTCAGCCAAGGTTCGAACCCAGGAGTTCGAATCCCATGCCCTACCAGAAGGGGAAGCGGACGCTCAACTCATTCGGCCATCGTGTAGGGTAATGGCAGGTTTGTGGGGACAATATATAACATATCGGGATGAAGTGGTAGACAGTCTTACTATACTATCAGTGCTCTTTATGTGATTTATGACAGATTATGCTAATATTATTAATTATGGCATTCTCTCTCATGGGACCGGTGCCGGTGGCCGAATGGGTAGAGCGCGGGCATCCCGTGCGGGAGATCGGGGGTTCTGTACCCTGTCGAGTCAAAGCGATGAATTATACAATTGATATTTGTCGCTTCCTAGCCTGGAGCTCGGCATTAATTGGGTCTAACAAGAACTGGTTAGCTCAGTGTCAGGATAATGTGACTGAGTGGGACATTGGGTCATGGTGATGGTCGCCTGCTTTCCTAGTGGGGCAGCACTATAAAGTCACCATGTGTGTGCACTGTCATAAGTCGGTACCGATTCGTACGGTGTTGGTGGCCTGATTTCCTATGGGGCAACACTATAAAGTCGCCATGAGGGTGCACTGTCATAAGTCGGTACCCACACTGATGGTGCTGGTGGCCTGATTTCCTAGTGGGGCAAAACTATAAAGTCGACATGAGTGTGCACTGTAATAAGTCGGTACCCATACTGATGGTACTGAGGGCCTCATTTCCTAGTGGGGCAAAACTATAAAGCCGCCATGAGTGTGCACTGTCATAAGTCGGTACCCATCCGTATGGTGCTGGTGGCCTGATCTCCTAGTGGGGCAACACTATAAAGTCGCCATGAGTGTGCACTGTCATAAGTCGGTATCCATCCTGATATGACCTTAGATGTTGCCATGACATAAAACTCCAACAATCAACCAACCCATTTCCACCACAACCCCGGCCTCTGACGGCAGTGGCAAGAACTAATGTTGTCGGTAGCAGCTGTCTGTGCAGCATCCTCTGAGGAAAAGGTTTCGTATAGGATTTCCACCACCATCCTGCCCTCTGACGGCAGCTGCAAGAACCAATGTTCCGGAGTTGCAGTTCCTTGTGCATGTCCGGTGGGAAAAGGTTCCTCAGATAATTCCCATCGCCAACCTGCCCTCTGACGGCAGTGGCAAGAATTAATGCTATCAGTAGGGGCTTACTGTTGAAAATGCTGTGTGGGAAAGGATCATTGGAGGCAGTCGACTGGGCCTCTCTATGCGAATATCAAAATATTTCCTTACAAATTCCTATTCGACTGGGACCGGAAGTGGGTTTCTATACGTATGATTCGGATCTGTGTTGTGGCTCCATCCGATCCATCCATAAATCTTGCGGATAGAAAGGTCCCAGTCGAATGCCTCCCATGGTGGTCTTGATTTTGAGAAGGATTGGTATTAGGATTTGACACCAGATGGCGCCACCTTATGACTTCTGTACAGTAACTGATAGCCGTAATACCTCCCGGAACACCAATGTGAATGTATGTATATTTCAGTGGTACAGTGAGTAAGCGCAATAGCCGCTGAGGCGGGGCCGAGTAGGTGGCGCCACATAGGGAGGTCAGATGGTAGCAGTAGATGACCTAATGAGTAGAAATGACTTAGTGGCTAGGGAGTAGATGGGATCTTCCCGCTTAGTATACTTGTATAATGTCTTATGAGTGGGATGAAAACATTAATAAACTTAAAGAAATTGAGCCACCTGTGGGAAAACCACCACAAACTCATGCGGGAGGTCGGCGGGACCAAGTGGTCCTTAGCCGCTGCCGTATTGGCCACTCGTGGCTTACACATGCTTTTCTGCTCAAGGGGAAACCTCCCCCTGAATGTATTGGGTGTCACTCCCTGCTGACCCTCAAACACATTTTACTAAGTTGCTTTGATTTGTTGGCCCTGCGCCAACAGTTCTACACTGCAGACAGTATGAATGACCTTTTTACTAAGGTAAAACAGGAAAACATTTGAGCCTTTTTGAGGGCAGCTGGACTGTACCACCTCATATATTTTACTAAATAGATTCTATCAATTATTAATAAAGCTTTTCTTTTTCTATGGGAATTTGCTTCCCTTGACCACAGATATATGATTGTGAGCTTTCTAATTTAATGAGTGTCTATTGGCACATAATTGATTGTCTGCTTTTACATGTAAAAGCGATGGTTTGAACAAAAAACAAACATTTCTCACCGTGAATATGGCCTATGCTGCCGACACGGCGTAAAGCAACCACCAATCAATCAATCAATCTTAGATAGCACATGGTACGGCATATGGTAATGTGAAGGAAAAGATAGTTGAGGTTTCCATTTTCTCAGAAAAAAAAGAACTAATTGAGTAGCCAGCCCCAAGTCTTGACTTATTAATCACCAAGTGCGGATTTATTAATCAAATCAATTATTTAATCAAATGTATTACATGAAACAATTATTGTTTACATTCTGGTCCCCTAAGGATAGAAATGCACTGTAAAGAAACCTGCATAGGATGGTTATATTTTTCCCAATTTTGAGTTGTGGATGTCACACAATAGAATGGGACACCAACAATAATATCGAAATTCAACTTCAATTTATTTTCATAAAGCTTTGGAGAAAAATTATATTACTAGCCATCATACTAGAAAATAGCTTTACACATGCAACAATAGCAAATGTTTTTTACTGACGCTCTGGTATTCCCACTATAACATATTTCCTAATTTAACAAGCAGGGGACACAACAGTTACATCCAGAACCAGTTTAATCATCCTGGAATATTAGATATACAAAATATATATAAATACATGCAAAATGAATATTTATTTCAAGTAAGAGTCTTCTTTTATTATTCGATTGACTAACAGGTAATATTCTATGCAAAATATAAGTCTAGTAAGCTGTATGCAGGTATTGCAATACCTCAGGGAGTTTGACGCCCCTGCCCTGCAGAGTTGTAAAACACTGCCTTGTGGTGCAGGTTATTGAGAGAACCGAAGGCTAGGGGAGCAAGCAAACCCTGAACAGAAAACCATGTCACTGTGGCAGCATTAAGGGTGGTTGATGTATGGAACTCCCAACATCTTCCGACCAGCCACTGCAGGGACAAATAGTTTTGCGCCTCTCTGGACATGTTCTTGCCGGTGTGAAACCTCTATTTGCTCCTCGAGAGAGAGTGCTGCTGGTAACTTGCAAAAGCCAGCAGCACTTCAACACTTTTGCAGGCAGCTTTCATGAAATGTATCAAGGGAAACCTGAAGCTGAGAGACATTAAAACCGACTCATGGACATCACTCCCACAGCAGAGAGCTAAATGGAGAGCAGCAGTCAAGTAATGAAAGGAGTCTTTGTCGCATCGCGACCAACAGCATTATGATGATGATGAGGCTGTAGAAAACTCAACATTCTCCATGTCACAAACACAATATTTTAGGAATGAAAATGTTGGCTTTCCTTTAACATGTCATATTAGGCCTTAATCTGATCATATCTATATCTCCAAAGTGTAAGAATACCAGTTCTATAAAGAAAATACCTCCTCTACTATTTACATAATCGTTTTTGACCATTACCTACTGAAAAGTTCATTGGCCACATTTACCATGAAACCACCCATATACATGTGATGAGTGGCGTAGCTTTGGCAGAACCACCGGCGTATCCCTTGACTCACAAATGTTAGCAATTGCATAACTTTATATGAAAACAAATTACATCACTATCTCCTTAAAATGTAATATATATGCTTGGTGGTGGTGGTAAGGGGTCAACATTGGACTGATGGAATGGAGTCAATGAGTGTTAACCATGTTTGGGGGGGGGGGGAGGGTAGCACTAAATGATCATTTTTATTCAGTGAAGGGTCTTCTGGCCATATTCTCTTCTTTTTTTTTCTTGAAGATTTACACTGCCTATCATGGATAAGTCTGAATAGACTTGTTTTCACCATTATACAGTTTGTCGATAGAAAGCCCGAGTCTACACTTTTACTGACCCAAGGGATCTTTAACCTCCTACACCACATAGACATGGTATAAGAGCAATTGGCCTTTGATGACGCTGTAAGTTATGCACAACAGTGGAAATCCAAATTAGCACAGGTGGGGGGGGGGGGCACAGGGAATCGAACCACTGACCTTCAGATTAGGAGTCCAACCTAGACAAAAGTCAGACAATCTAACCACTCCACCACAGAGAACACCACATACTATGTTACATTCATTTACATATTTACATATTTAACCTAGTGTAAAACAAACAACAGTTTGATACAGGGAAATGAAGGAGTACTCTTCTTACCCAATAGAACTGTGAGATAACAGCATATATCATTTATATTTTCACAGTCAATGTTAAGGTAACTTTGTACTAATAATACACATGATGAATGTGAAGTTACAGTAAAACCTTTGTAACCGACCACCTATTGCATAGTCCGATGGTTTTCAAATTGTTCTCTCATTTTTGAGATACATGTATCAGGTTGACCATTATAACCTAATATGCATTATTCTGGAGTCACTTTGATTAAAAACCACCTAAATTTGGAACAATTTGAGGTGAGGGAATCTCAAATAACTTTGGCAAGCTTGCCTAAAGTCCAGTTGTTGTGGTCCAGATTCACATCTCGCTATGGTCATGTGATGAGGAATGACCTTATGTCCTGGAACCTGACTAAAGCCATATATGGTACTGGAATGAGGGCCAGACTAATGAGGTCACGAGATTGACCTAATTGGTCAGTGCCCCCTCTAGACCAGACGGGATGGCCGAATGAGTTAGAGCGTCCATCTCCCGTGTTGGTAGATCGTGGGTTCGAACCCTGGTTGAGTCAAATCACTGACTTTAAAATTGATACTTGTTGCTTTCTAGCCTGGCACTGGGCATTATTAGGATAGGACAAGGATTGGTTGGCTCAGTGTCAGGATAATGTGACTGAGTGGGATATCAGCTCATGGTGCTGGCTGCCTGGAATTCCAGTGGGGCAGCACTATAAAGTCGCCATGAGTGCGCACTGTCACAAGTCGGTACCCGTACTGATATGACCTTAGATGGTGATAGGACGTAAAACAACGACAAACAACAAACAACAACAACCTAAAGGCTGTCTCAAAGTAGGTGTCCAAAGGGATGGGGTCATACATTCACTGATTATTCTGTATATGCTGTATTCTGAATTCTATACAAGAATCTGAAATCGACAGATTTGTATCAGATGACCGCAAAAGAGAAATGATATCCGATGCAACTTTGAAGTGGTACTTGCAATACACACCCATAAAGCCCCAGTCATACCATGGCTTGCGACCGCTTGCAACCACTTTGCGACCAAAGAACCCAGCTCCTTGCGACCTCCTTGCAACCAAAGTAATGCTTGCCGACCTCACGCGCCAGTTAGGTTACAAGGTTTTTAGTGCAATAGTAGCTGCAATCTCCTTGCAACCGAAATGTTCGGAAGGAGGTCCCCGACCACTGCAAACCACTTCGCGACCAGTTATATAACCACTTACGATCTCTTTGCGACAACGCCTTTTTGTTGTGGTCGCAAAGTAGTTGCAAGTGCCCACAAGCAGTGGTGTGACCGGGGTATATCATGACTGATAAATTGGTCTTGGGTGTTCGTTGCGAGGACATCAGACTGTTCAGTCTTCGCTTACCTCGGGAGCCCCAGGTGAGCGCGAGGTGCTGCCAGCTGGACCTGTTGAGTCGGTGATGGGTGTTGACTTCCTCGTCGTGAATCTTGAAGGACAGGTAGGGCCCACTGAGAATCCGCAGCACATCGTTCTTACCGCCCTGTGGGTGAAGGAGGAAGGTGAGAAGAGGAGAGGAGAGGTGTGAAGAACCGTTTATACCTTTGATGGCGTGTGATGGCGCAACACGGCACACTACAGCACAACACGGCGCAAGTCAACATTCCCATTTAGACTTTACGTCGACGCTTGACAGCGTTAGATGGCACAACACGGTGCAAGCGTTGGCCAGAGTTCAACTATATTTGATTCTATATATCCAACTATGTTGAACTTTAAAGGTCAGCGCTTTCACACGTCGGCAATCTGGCAGAAACAAAATTGTCACCAATTAAATATTAAATTGTATGCTTTTACATTATATGTAAAGTCGATTGTTGAATAAAAAACAAACAATTCTCGCCGTGAATATGGCCTATGCTGGCGACACGATGTAGAGAAACCACCAATCGATCAAACCACAGGTCAGCAGTTCAGCCAACCAGAGGTGGTCAGGTCACTTGGACCGTATTCGATTAACACCACCTGGGTGACCCCAGTAGCTAGAATTTAAAATCAAACACCACAAGTGGAGTCGACAAAATCAGGTGCCGTGTGCAAAAAGTCCCGACCCCTGGCAAATAGCTTGACCTTAGTGACCGTGTGCATCAAAGCATTCAGACTTTCATGGTGATGTTCCAGTCATAGCACTCCCCACCGTTTTGTGGCGTCAGACGGCGCTAACCAGTCTAAAGCTGATGGCGTCACATGCCATCAAAAGTCTAAACAGGCCTTTACTTTTAGTCAGCACCAACTTAAATGTGGGGAGAATATTATTAGTACTGCCGATATGTGAAATATTTGAAAGAATTGCAGGTTTGATGATACCATCATGACATTTGGCACACAGCTAAGTTATGCCTCAATGATGATTTATTTTAGTCATAGGGCCATCTCGGATTCGACCTGTGACAAAAATGGCAGCCATTTTCAAGATGTCTGCCATCGGTTATTATAATGGCTTTGATTTTTTTGTTTTTTTGTTTGAGTTTTTATGTCATGGCAATACACTATGGTCATATTTGGACGGGTACAGATTTGTGACAGTAAATATTCATGATAAGTTTATAGTGCTGCCCCATGGGAACTCAGGCCACCGTCACCATGACCCTATATTGCACTCAGTCAAATTATCCTGACACTGAGTTAACCAATCCTTGCCCTATCTTATTAGTGCTGAGGGCCAGGCTAGGAAGCGACAACTATCAATTTGATAAGTCATTGGTTTGAATCGACCGGGAACTGAACTCCCTATATCCCGCACGCCACGCCTGCGCTCTACTGATTCGGCGAACCACTGAACGCGGTGGCCTAGTCGGTACAGCGTGGACCTCATGTGCGGTAGGTCGGGACTTCGATTCCCGGTTGAGTCAAGCTAAGTCAAGCCAATAACTTTCAAAATTGGTACGTGTTACTTCCTAGACAGTGGTTTGGCATTAATAGGATAGCTCAGTGTCAGGATACTGTGACTGAGTGGGATATCGGGTCATGGTGTCGGTGGCCTGGTCTTCCAGTGGGGCCGCACTATAAAGTCGGCATAAGTGCGCACTGTCACAAGTCTGTACCCATCCGAATATGACGTTAGATGTTGCCAGGACGTAAAACCCCAATAACCAACGAACCAACCATAGTGCTGTTTAAATATGTATGCTAACCTCTTGTTGTGGCTTCTTTATTTATCGTTAATTTGGACACCAGCTTGCCAAAATAACCACATTTTTGTGTTTTTTGTTGCTACATTAGTCGTTTAAGCAGGGGAAATTTCAATCGCGGACGATTGGTCTTTCTCATTCCACTGCTGCTTGCCCTATCCTAATAATGCCGAGTGCCTGGCTAGGAAGCGAGAAGTATACATTGTTAAGTCATTGGTTTGACTCGACCATGATTCGAACCCACGATCCCATGATCTACCAACACGGGACACTGACGCTCTAACTCATTCGGCCATCCCGTCTGGTTACACATTGTGAGCAGGAGACATATGATAATCAATTCCTTTATTCCATATTTAATTAAACTGCAATTGCATACATTATTCATGGTAGTTTTAAAACTCTGAATGGATGGTGGCAGGTTTATATTTTGTTGTTGATTGATTGATTGAGGCTATGTCGATAACAAGAACCATATCGTCAAGAAAACGTAGTGCTATCTAGTTTGTCAGTCTTTAAACATTTCCTGTCATGGATAAGTCTGAATAGTCTTGTTTTCACCATTATACAGTTGGTCGACAGAAAGCCTGAGCCTACACTGTTACAGAGTGACCAGATTTGTAACCTCCCCCACCACAGAGACATGGTATCAGAGCAACTGGCCTTCATTGATGCTGTAGGTTATACACATCACAGTGAAATACCTACATTGAAATTTCTATGAAGTTCCGAAATGGACATATCTATTTCAAATGAAAACCAGAAAATAATTTCTCATGCAATTTTGAAGTGGTTACATCTATGTCAATTGACAATTGACTTGTATTTTAGCTACATCTTTGGATTGGCTTTTACGTGGTTTTGCGCCTGAACTCTATTATATATATGCATATACAGTGTGGATTTGAACGCATGGGTTCGAACCCTGGTCGAGTCAATCCAAGGCCTACAAAATTGATACTTTTCATTTCCTAGCCAGGCATTACTAGCATAGGGCAAGGACTGGTTGGCTCAGTGTCAGGATCATGTGACGGAGTGGGATATCAGGTTATGGTGATGGCAACCTGGTCTCCCAATGGGGCAGCACTAGCAAGTTGCCATGAGTGTGCACTGTCACAAGTCGATACCCATCCTGATATGACCTTAAATGTTGCCAGGATGTAAATCTCCAACAACCAACCAACTATTAGCACGCTGGTAGACTACGGCTACATACACAATCCCACCTTGAGACCACCCAACCATTTCAACGGGGGGGGGGGGGGGGGGCAAGTGGGGGGAGAGTAGCAATGGACAGGCGTGAAGAGCAGGTGTTTTATTTGGGGGGGGGGGGGAATCAATTAAGCATGATCGGTCTTCAGATTTTAAACGCGCCATTATCAGATTATGTCAGATGGAAAAATCGTGTTTCATTACTCGCCAGGGTAGCTATCAATCACCAAACTGTCCTGTCAGCTGAGCTAAGCAAAACCTTGTTGTCCAAGGCAACCCTCCCCCCCCCCCCCTTCACTACCACCATTTCACTGAGGTGTGTCACAGATTGAGGGAGGGGTGGGCGGGTGGGGGTCGGGAGGTGCGTGGAAGTGGGACAGGGGGTCAGGGAGTGTTCAATGCTCATTGGGTGACGTGGGTTGGTTGGTTGGTTGCTGGAGTTTTACGTCCTAGCAACATCTATGGTCATATCAGGACGGCTACCGACATGTGACAGTGCATGCTCATGGTGGCCTATCACGCTGCCCCACTGGGAGATGCCGCCGACACCATGGACCCGATATCCTGACACTGAGCTAACCAGTCCTTGTCCAATCGTATTCATGCAGAGCGCCAGGCTAGGAAGCGACAAGTATCAATTTTATAAGTGATTGGTTTGACTTGGCTGAGATTCAAACTTCCTACCTTCCGCACGGGAAGCCAGCGGTCTACCGATTGGACCGGCGCGTCCTGTTTTCGCTAAGGCGTGCGAACGCGTGTCCGAGGGAAAGAGCGAGGGCGAGGGCGAGGGCGAGGGCGAGGGCGAAGGCGAGGGCGAGGGGTAGATATGTTGGGTAGGCATTGACTGTTGACTTCGGATATCGATGAACAGTACCGTGATGCTAGACTGCCGATCTATGTGAACAGTACCGTGCTGCTAGACTGCCGCACTGCTGTTACAGTACCATACTTTTAGACTATCCCTCTGTCGCCATTATACCGTGACAAATAGAGGCATCCATAATTAAAACTATGCATTGTCCGATTTCCGATGCTTAATTATCAGGGGGATAGGCCTACTATGAAGCATGATCCTAAACACTCTGAGACAGAATTGACGTGCCAATCGAAAAATGTGAAACAGAATTAGCTCCACTATGTATAAATACTCGTTAGTGGAAGCCAGTGAGCCGATTGACACTTCCTTGGGATAAAAACCTGAATAGTCACGTCCGAGTTTGATTGCAATCCTATCGTCGTACGCCACTGGGCGTAAACTGACGTTGGCAGGTGCGCCACCCATGAGAAGGGTCCACAGCGAAGAAAGGAGGAAAATTGGATGACCACTGTCCCATATCGAGCATACCCTTGCAGGATGAGTTTCCCATTCTTTAAGTATTGATATTGTGTGATTTAAACAGTGGTTGTGGTGGATAACTTTCAAATATACTTCAAACACTTAAATCTGTGCAAAGATACATACATACATGTATGACAATGTCTGAACAAGAAACTACTAAACAAATAATGGATGACCTTTCCATAAGTTGAGCCAATCAGAGCTGTTCTTTTCTATTGGAAATGGCTGCCCCCTACGGGGGCCACCATTTGCAATAAACAATAATGGCTCTGATTGGCTGTCACTGAGAGCTGTTCTTAGCCAATCAGAGCTGTTTATTTTATTGCAAATGGCGCCCACCATAGGGGGCAGCCATTTTCAATCGAAAAGAACAGCTCTGATTGGCTGACACTGAGTTCTCGTGAAAATGAGAAGAGGAAAGTCCATTTCTGGCAAGTTCAAACGGGCTCAGACAAGTTCAACCGTGGGTGGTTGTCCCTCTCTTTTCAGCAGTGAATATGCTGATGCCGCCTGCAGCCTGAGGGTGTGCCTCGTTTGTGTCAGTGAGATGTCTGGGGATGTCTGTCCGTCCCTCTGATTGTAGACCCAGCCCCAGACTTCTCACAGTCAGAGCAGACACAGGGGGATGGGGGCGGGGCAGTGTGGGGGTGGGTGGATGTTGGTGATGGGTGGAGGGATGAGTGTGGATGGGCTCTTATCTTAGTCCATGCCTGTTTGACACGGGGCCCAGACGGGATTGCCAAATGAGTTGAGCGTCCGCTCCCGTTTTGGTAAATCGTGGGATTCTACCCAACAGGAGGGAACCCTGGTTGAGTCAAGCAAATGATGTAAACATTGATACATGTCACTTCCTAGCCAGGCACTCAGCATTATTACGATAGGGCAAGGATTGGTTGGCTCAGTGTCAGGATAATGTGATTGAGTGCAATATCAGGTCATGGTTCTGGTGACATGGTCTCCCAGTGGGGCAGTGCTACAAAGTCACCATGAGTATGCACTGTCACATGTTGGTACCTGTTCTGATATGACCTTACATGATGCAAGGATGTAATATTTCCATGAGTGCACACTGTCACAAGTTGGTATCCGTCCTGATATGACCTCATCTGTTGCCAGGGCGTAAAGGTCCAACACCCAACCAACTGTTTGACTTGGGTTGTGTGTATTGTGTGATGTATAATCCATTGTGGGTGTATACATAGGTGAAGTTTCCATTACTTGCTAGATTCATGTCTAACTAACTCTTCCGAATAACTGCCCCCAGTTTAAAGATCTAAGAAATTACTGCCTAAGAATGAGTACTCCACTCAAACCTTGAAATTGAAATCCTACAACCCTGCTGATAGCCAACATTTTTATTTTAAATTTCTTTTCTTGAGGAGTTTTACTGCCTAATCGACAAGTCTGAATAGACTTCTTTTCACCATTACACAGTTTGTCGACAGAAAGCCCAAGGCTACAATTTTACCGACCCAAGTGATATCTTTACCTCCCGCACTACACAGACATGGCATGAGACCAACTGGCCTTTGATGGCGCTGTAAGTTATACACAGCGGTGGAAATCCAAATTGGCAGAGATGGGGGGCATGGGGAATCGAACTAACAATCTTCAGATTAGGAGTCCAACCTCGAAAAAAGTCAGACACGCTAACCACTCTGTCCCAGAGAACACAAGCCCATTCAAGTCGATTCATCTCATTATGTCAGCAAGACTTCATGATTCCTTAATCATGCACCTGATTGCTCAGAGTTCACCTTGGCTGACTTACCATTATGTATCAAATCTGTTTTTGTTGTTTTGTTACAGTAGATAATAAAGTGGGCAAATTTCAAACACAGAGAGTTGGTCTTCCTCATTCAACTGCTCCTTACCGTACCCTAATAATGCCGAGGACCAGGCTAGGTACTGGCAAGTATAGATTGTTAAGTCATTGCTTTTATGCAGCCAGCAGCGTCTGAATCCCACGATTTACCAAAGCTGGAGGTCGAGTCAAATACATCGAGTCAGAGACCCTATAATACTAAGGCGGCTCACTAAGCCTGTACTGTGTAATCAAAATGATCAAACCCACCACTTGGTGTGCTGGTTGTTCTCTTGGTTAAACAGGTGCTATATTATATGTATACATGTATATATGAATGGGAAAGATGTGTGATGATGGCGATGCTGATGATGATGCTGATGATGATGGGTATTTGTTCATAGCAATTTCATATTGATGTGTATTCATACTTACCTATCTCATGTGTTTACATGTGAACCACCAACCAGCAGCCGGCTGATCAAACCCACCACAAGGTGGCACTGCGAAAGTTACATTAGTAAAAGCAAAAGTAAAAAAATTAAATTAAATAAATTTAAATAAAGGTAATATACTATGTAAAAGCAGAATACACCAAGCCTACGAGGCGGACGTTAACACTAACAGCGAAATCGGTATTGCGACAAACAACATAAAATTCTCTGGCCACCATACAAACGCTGCGCAGATTCAACAACGTGTTTGCACGCACTGGCGGCACAAGTATTGACAGCAAAGCAAGGTAGGTGACCACGAAAATAAATACAAAGCGTAAAAATAAAAATAAAATCGCTTTTAGTCATTAAGAGCACAAACAAAATCCCATCTCTAATCCACACTAGAGAAAAATAACCCAGCACAAGAGGCTATTTCATACCTAACTGCAGCGAGAACATGGTTGAGGAGATTGACTGCAGACTAGGCAGGGGCATGCATTTTGCCCATCTAAACTGCCAAAGTGCCTACAGCAAAATTGACAGCATTAAGCTGCACTTAAATATCTGTAAATTTGATGTATTGACACTGTCAGAGACATGGTTTCATGAACTTCATAATGACCAACTTCTAGAAATAGATGGGTACAGACTTGTGAGAGAGGATAGAAAAACACTGACCAGTTCAGAAATACAAAAAAGGGGTGGAGGGGTTGCAATATACAGCAAAAAAAAAACTAAACTCAGAACATAAGACTCTACAAGAAGCAAACAGATCTGACACAAATATTGAATTAGTATGGACGCTAATAAAAAATGAAAAACAAGCACACATAGCCATAGGGAATCTATACAGACCGGCAAATGGGGACATTGAGGATTTCACCACACAACTTGAAGCATCCCTAGACAATGTGTCAAAACTCACAAAAGCTGAAATATTCCTATTAGGGGACTTCAATATAAACTACAAAACAAACAAAAAGAACAAACACTCACTACAGAACTTACTCAAAGGAAGAGGATTACAGCAACAAATTAGTGAACTAACCAGACTTGGAGAAAACAGCTCAATAATAGACCTAATCATAACAAATGCAAATCATGCCCACACCTCAGGAACTAGGAACTGGGGCATTAGTGACCATGAATTGATATATATATTACTAGAAAGAAAATAAAAAACAAAAACAAAACTACTCTCCATATGGGTAGATCGTACAAAAATTACACGAAGGAAGCACTAGCAGCGCACCTAGAAAAAACTGTGAAATTACCAATAACACCTGATACAGATGTAAATGACCAATGGAACACTATCATTGGGGAAGTGAGAAGTCACCTCGACACTACCTGTCCAATAAAAAAAATTGAAATTGAAAAAAAACAGGACCCATGGGTAACCCCATAATTAATCAACGCAATTATGGACAAGTATAAGGCAGGTAAAGTGGCTAAAGCAAGCGGGAGACTTCATCACATAGAAGAGTACCATAAAGCAAGAAATCGAAGCCATAAATCAGTGAGGAAGGCCAAAAGGAAATTTATTATCACTCAAGACCAAAAATGGGGTAAAAACTCACATAAATTCTGGAACAATGTAAAGATCCTAATTCCAAACAACACAAATAAAGATACAATTACCTTATACAACAATGAGGGAATTGAAATCAGCAACAAGGATACAGCATACATAATGAACAAACACTTTTCTACCATAGGAAATAAACTATCCAGAAAATTCAACTCTAACTGGGCCACAAGAGCACCACAACTAAACGTAGTGATAGGGGATTGCGTAACCACAAAAAAAAGAAATAAAAACAGTTGATTGCAATAAGCCATCAGGCATTGAATATACCTCGAGTATAGTACTGAAGGATGCATTAGGATGCATCCCAGAGGCCCTATGTAGCCTATTCAACACATCTTTCAGAGAAGGTACCTATGTAGACTGCTGGAAGCTAGCCAAAGTAACCCAGCTCCACAAAGGGGGGGACAAACAAGACCTGGGCAACTATAGACCTATCTCAATACTCCCACTGCCTGGGAAGTTAATGGAGAAAATAATGCATAGGCACATTATGGACCACCTGACCGAACACAAAATACTAAACAGTAAACAAGGCGGATTCAGAAAATACCACTCGACAATTAAAACAATTGCTAACTTAATAAGCGATATCTCAAATAATATCAATAAAAAGAACCTAGTGGGTGCAGCAATTCATAGACTTCAGCAAAGCCTTTGACCCGGTGGACCACACTATCCTAATCAGCAAACTATCCCAAATGGGAATAACAGGAGTAACGGGAAAAATGGGTAACAAGCTACCTAAAAAAACGAAAACAATGCACAGCAATAAATGGAACCATATCAAGTGAGGAAAAAATAAACTGTGGCGTACCACAAGGGTCAGTCATGGGACCACTCCTCTTCCTCATATATATAAATGATCTAAACAACTGGCTAGACACTGAAAACATCCAACTATATGCAGATGATACTGTGGTATATACTGCAGGCAAAACATCTGAAGAGATCGAAACAAAACTAAATCAAACACTAATGAAACTAACTGAATGGTGCCATCTAAATAAGATAACTATAAATAGCAATAAATCGAAGTCGGTGCTATTCGGTACCAGACCAACCGGTAAGAACAAAATAAAATGTCTCCTGGGAAACAACAAGTTAGAACAGGTAGACAACTACCGGTATCTGGGAGTGGACCTGGACAGGCACTTAAACTATGACCTTTGCATAACAAACACTATCAAAAAAGCTAACCATAAAATATGGCTACTGGCAAAACTAAGGTACTACATGACTGAAAGCATGGCAATCAAAATATATAAAGGAATGATCCTTCCCTACTTCGACTACGGTGATGTAGTATACAAAGGGGGAAGTACCAAACTACTCAACAAACTACAAGTGATGCAAAATAAAGCCCTTAAAATATGCCTCCAAGTACACAAAAGATATCCCACGATAGAACTACACAAAAATGCAAAACAACACTATTAACAAGCAGAAGAGAAACGCACCTGAAAATACTAGCACACCACTACACCACAAAACCGGATTACACAGTAACCCCCCGCAGGGACACTAGACACATGGCGGCCCCAATACTCCTAACGGAAAGAAGCAACATGAAAATACATGAGAGAAGTGTACTAACCATGGCAGCACATGCCTGGAATAAACAAAATGTAAAAATGCGGGCGATCCGTAACCCTGACCACTACAACAAATTCCTAAAGAAAACAATTACTTACTGACACAACAGAACCGCACCTGCCCCTGAGCGCCGTGAATGCTTGCTGTGTACTGGCACAGAAAGCAAAAGACAGGCCAGGAAAAGTGGTAGGCACTAAACAGAAAAAATAGGGAAATTAGCTCTCCTAAGTATTAAGGAAATCAGGAAAGCTATCACCACATGGCGCAGTCCACCTGGGTATGTGTAATGGCACAAACCAACACAGAAGTGGACAAGCCACGGTCATGCAACTGATCCACCCTGAAATACAAAATGGCTAGGGAAGCAACACAGCCATCCCACCTGGCCACAGTCCTAAAGGGTCCGAGTGTGTTCTAGCACATGAGTGCACTATCTAAGGACAGGGTTCAGGTGAAAGGATGCTGTAACAAATAACAAAAATCTGAATGGAACGTGATTCTCTCCCACAAGCCTGCATGTCACCCAAGTAGATGTACATAGTAGGCTAAGGTATCCTTACTCAGACTAGACAAAAACAACTGGAAAATTACAAAAAAACTAACATAGGCTATTACTAACAACCAAAATTGCAGAAGGCTGACCCGAGCAGACACAGGTAAACACTCCTGGGCAAAGGAACAGATCAAGACAGCACCACAGCTGTCCAGCGTTGAAAACAAGCACCCTGACAGGAGCTTATACGTTATGGGCAGAGTAAATACCTTGTCAATAAAAAAAAACAAAAAAACAAACATTACCATTGGAGAGATAGGGAGTGAGCCGTCTTAGTATTATAGGGTCTTTGATCGAGACTGATCTGAGATAGTTAAATGTACCAGCTGCAATATACAATATAACCCCGTTAAACCAAACTTAAGGGACCCTAGACATTTTTGGATTAACCTATCATTGGTTTAACCAAGCTTTGGCTTCGACTTTCACTTGGCTTTGTCAAAAACACGGGTGCATTATGAAGTAACAAGCGTGTATTGCACATGTAATAGACAATGTATGGGAACACTTTGATTATTGTTCTTTATATATATACAGTATAACCCCGTTAAACCAGGCTCGGTTAAACCAAACAATCTGTTAATCCAAACTTTTTTCGCCAGCCCAGCAAAATACTACCATTTATCATATGAAAAGTTAGTGGGGTCTCAGATGACCTGATAACCACATGAATGGTTGGTTTAACCATACAGGAAGTGGCCTGGGGTCCGATAATTTTGTTTGGATTGACCAATAATTTGGATTAACCAACTTTGCTTTCACCAACTTTTTTATCTGATAAATGCTAGTATTTTGCCGGGCCGCCAACAAAACTTTGGATTAACCGATCATTTGGTTTAACCGAGCTTGGTTTAACAGGTTTATACTGTAATATGTGGTTCGAATCAATCGTGAGATCTGATTCCCTCAAATTTGAGGTCAAACTCCACTGACTATGAATTGCAGCAACCGACAAACTACAATAACGTGGCTAGAGGTAATTTTCTAAGAACAAGGGATACAAGGGCAAGTGTTGTAGTATGTGTGCACTCACAACCATCAACCAAGACCTACTTCTTCAGATACTGCCATATCCCGACCTCATAAAGTAACAGCATTTATAACTGAGTATCCGCACTAACGCTAGCGCATGGGGTAGGAATATACCAAAATGTTGCAACTGTGGCACCAACAAAACTAACATAATTAAAGCTAGCCACTAACAGCGAAAATGACAAGGCAACTACCAAATTCAGACTATTGCTGTTCAGTGATGAAAACAAGCCGTGATACGACATGCCCATTATGGACAGGGTAAATAAACCATGAAAAGAAATAGGAAAAAAAATGAATAAAAAGAATATATCAATAATATCTACACAGAACAAAAACACAGCAATGCCACCAGGAGTTGCTGCTCGCCAATGTTATCCAAACCCCACCCTGTCCCCGGTATCCCCCAACAGCAACAACAACTCCCATCCCCACCTTTTCTCTCAGATCACCCACTATTTCCCCCTCGCTACTTTACCAATGTCCCAACACCCCCCCCCCCCCTCCCTCCGGCTAACCCTCCCGCCCCCGCGTCATGTCCCCCCGCTGCTTCCGTCAAGCCCGGCCACGCCCCCTGTCGCAGACCTGCCCGCCCCACCCCGCCCCATCCACCCCACCCCCTTACCACATCCCCTCCCAGCTCCCACCCACTCATATTTCATCTCTGCTTCCCCTCTTCGACCGGTCATTCCCTCTGTGAACTCCTCCCAACAGACACACACACACGGACCAGATGAGACGGCAGAATGAGTTGAGCGTCAGTCTCCCGTTTTTGTAGATCGTGAGAATCGAATCATAATGTTGGAACCCTGGTCCAGTCAAACCAATGACTGACACAATTGATACTTGTTCTTTCCTAGCCCGGTGCTCTGCATTGATAGGATAGGGCAAGGACTGGTGTGCTCAGTGTCAGGATAATGTGACTAAGTGGGATATAAGGTCATGGTGCTGTTGGCCTGGTCTCCCAGTGGTGCAGTGCTCTAAACTCACCATGATTGCGCACTGTCACACGTCGGTACACATCTTGATATGACCTTAGATGTTGCCAGGGAGTAAAACTCAAACAAACCAACCAACCAACCCAGCACACACAGGTCTCCACACACACACATAGATAGACAGATAGCCCCTTAAAAAAGCAACACAAAAATAACAAAGCCCTACAAAAAACAAATGGCTGGGGGTGAGTGGGGTGGGGTGGGGTGGGGGTGGGGATGGGGGTAGGTGGGTGGGCAATGCTAGGCGCGTAAATAACACCAGTTCCCTGCGGCTCAAAGCGAGGCACAGTGAGAATCAATGAATGAGCGAATTGCATGTGGGCGATAACAAGGGAGTTGGGAGAGACCTCTGGAAGCCAATTCTGTCCTCACTGTGGTGACAGGGGGGGGGGGGGAGATGTCGGGTGTCGGGTGTGGGATCAACACCTCTGTGGTAAGCGTCACTTGTGACACAGGTTAATCATTGACAACAGGCTTTGCCTTCAACAACATCAACTTTAGTGTTTCATTTATTTAGACCTCGTGAACTAACGCAACGATATCATCTATATACATAGATCAGTGCCATAGATGACTTAAGCGGCATGCAGATTTACGTAGTTAAACCAGCTTAGTTTAACTGGTTTAGTTAAAGCGGTTCATCACTGCATTAACATGTATTTCATTTTGCAATCTATGCGCATTCACACATGCAGTAGTTAAACTGGTTTAAGGAGGAAGTTTGTATATGCACATGCGCAAACCAGCACACACTCACTCATATACTTAGTCACTTATGCTTAATGCACAATGAGCATCACTGAATGAGCTACTTGCATGTGGGCGATAACAAGGGAGTTGTGAGGGACTGCACCTGTGGAAGCTGTCACTGCAGTGACAGGGGGGTGGGTGGGGGGTGTCGGATGTCGGGTGTCGGGTGTGGGATCGACACATTTTCTGAGATAAATATATTAGGTTGATTGTTATGATCTACGTTAGTTTAGTTTGAAGTAATTCTTACTTTAAATGGCTAACCTTTGAGATATTTGAAGTGCAAACATGCTAAATTAATGTTGGCAAGCACGCCAAAACTCTGACACCATAGGCTTCTGTAGTAATAGGTTTGATTAAATTACCTCAGTATCCCCTTCTATTTGGCGACAAATCTTTAATAAATGCACCAGTATCTAAGTTAGATATGTATAATCAAATCCAGATAATTGCTTTGGTTTTGAAAATTTGATGTTTTCAACGGACTATGCAGCTTTAAGCAGCTTGCCCATTTACGCAGTTAAAGCTGCATAGTCCGATGAAATATCAAATTTTCGAAACCAAACCAATTATCAAAATTTGATTTTACATATCTAACTTAGATACTGATGCACTTATTAAGAATTTGTTTCTGCGTAGAAGGCAATAAATACTGAGTCAATTTAACAGAACCTGTTACTGCAGGAGTGTATGATGTAAGAGTTTTGACAAGCTTGCCAAAACTAATTTTCCATGTTTGCACTCAGAATATCTCAAAAGTTTACCATTTAAAATAAAAGTATCTTTGAACTAATGTAAAGTAGATACTAGTGATCGATCTAGTATATTTATCTCAGGAAAAATACAGAAATTCAAAGCCATCGGACTATGCAACTTTAATCTAGCTTAGTTAAACTGGTTTAGTTAAAGTGGTTCATCACTGCATAAACATGTACATACTTTTAAAATCTAGGCACATTCACACATGCAGTAGTTAAACCGGTTTAAGGAGGAAGTTTGTATATGCACATGCGCAAACCACCACACACTCACTCATATACTTACTCACATATGCTTAATGCAAAATGAGCATCAATGAATGAGCTACTTGCATGTGGGCGATAACAAGGGTTACCATTTAGAGAGTGCCATACCACTCAATACACCATCTCTATATTTAGATACCAACTGTGTTAATTTGCTGAGAGTGATAGACTCCTCATTGAAGTTATAAATTGTGGTCTATTCAAAGCACCCTCTATGTCGGTGAGTGTGGTGTGTGACAGCATGCCACCAGTCAGGTAACATGTGGCGTAGGCGACCCAATCTATCTGCTTACTATGAAGCTCAAGAGCCCTTGGCTTATAGAGAACAACACAAGCTGTTCCTCCCAAGTCCCTACTCTGCCCGAGTCGGGTGTCATAGCAACCAGGGTACTGGTCTACAGCACTGGTGTGCATTTTTAGCTGAATTCAATAATGAACAAGTGTAGCCAACTATCATATGGTTATTATGTTGTGATGGGAGTCGGTTACATCTTCATAATAAATTAGATTCTGTTCAGGCAAACCAATCTATGACTAATTAATAATCGGTTTGGACAAATATGCACGTTTGTACATGTTTGTAGATCACGTCTACATGGGTTATGGTTAATGTTGACTGATAATTTATTCAACACAGATTTTAATTGTATTAAATGGGTATTTCTTTTCTTTTTTTTGGGTAGATTACTTGATTAAGCAGGGACAATTTCAATCGAGGACGATCGGTCTTCCTCATTCTACTGCTACTTGCATTATCCTAATAATCCTGAGGGCCTGGCTAGGAATGGCTGGTATCAATTTTTAAGTCACTGGTTTGACTCAATCAGGGTTCGAACCCACGATCAAACAGATGGGAGACGGACGCTCAACCCATTCGGCCAACCGATCTGGTTAAGTCTGGTATATGTATATATACCCAATTACATTCAATGTGTATATATATGTATATAAAGTTGGGCTTCGAGAGAAGGAGAGAGACAAGCAGGTGATGGGTAGGACACTTTATTTGCATCATGGCTAAGCATAATACAGGCTTACCGGTAAAAGTTTGAAATCTGGGCTAAGAGTGACTGCCCTGCCTGCCCACAAGCCGGAATTGGCTGGTGGTGGCGCTCACATAGGCAATACCGGGGCAAATACAGGCAAGTCAACAATTGGACATAATACATCGAGAAGTAATAAATCAATTATAATAATAATCAGGTTAGAGCTCCGCCGCTTTTATATATGCATAATAAATTATACATCCTATATACACTTTTAAAATAATTTAAAGACATGTTGTACATAAATATATATATGGCAAACCATGCATTGCAGTTGCCTCGAATTTATGCATATTAAATATCTACACAACTAAAAAGCTTAATCTGATCTATCAACTAGAATCGACAGGTACTTTTTGTATGCAAGGGTTCAAATTGACAGTAATTAAAGTAAAAGTAAAAGTAAAGCTTGCTTTATTTAACGACGCCTCTGGAGCACATCGATTGTTATCATCGACTATTGGACATCAAATATATGGTCATTCTGACATATTACTTTAGAGGGAAACCATTGCCACCACATAGGCTACTCTTTTGGATAAGCAGCAAGGGGTCTTTTATATGCACTTTCCCAGACAGGACAACACCTACACGATCCTTTGATCAACCAGTTGTGGACCACTGCTTGGAATGCGACCTAATTATTAAAAGGTTCTATCTGACAAAATTGTGATTTCCCGATAATGAGGACTGAAGCTGTGTAATACATGGCAGCAAAGCAGATAGAACAATATTATATCAGGATCCTGTACAAGTTATGCACTGTATATGTGTTGAACCTACCCTATGTGTGTATGTGTAAGTGCATTGTATGTATGTAATTGTAAGCATTTAAAGACTTACAATTCCAGGGGGACGAGTGTAGTAGTCTGCACTGACCTATCAGGCGAGGGGGCCACATAGTCATGTAGGTGTGGGTACTGTGGTGACATCAGGGAACTCAGGTTGTGTAATGGTTAGCACACTGGCCCGGAATGCAAAGAGATGTGGGTTCGAGCCCCGCTCTAGGCACAATATTTCCAATTTTCATCAGCCCCCGCGACATATGTATGGATGCATATATATATGCATTATATAGATGGTATATATACACAACTTTTTGCACATAGTGCTAAGGCCGCAGTTCTTTCTCAAGGACCAGAAAACGCCGGTGGTGGCGCCACCGCAACCCTGAACTCCCACAGCTTATGAATACGCAGCCCTAGCAGATAACACATTGATTCATAATTAATTACAATAATGGAGTAGAAGAATGGTTAAATAAATAATACGTCCTGCTGAAGATCTATACCCGTATAATATTATACTACCTAGATATATATATATATACAATCGGCATAGGTTTCTGCGTCAATTAAATATAAGCAGTGTCGATAAAACCCCAGAAATTACTCTTCTGAAGAAAATTCATTGAAAATCCTAGACATTTTCTTGAATTAACATATAAACAGACAATATTTTCACTCGGGAGCAGACGACATTTAGATTTACTCCGAAGCAGACGACAGACGACAGACAGGCCACCTCGGGCGGTGCTGGTGGGCGGGCTGATTGATTTACTGACCTGTCGGTAGGAGATGACCGTGCCGGGCTTCGTGGGCCTGTAAACCTTGAGCCACAGCCCGATGGTGAAGGCACTCAGCTCCGGGAACGCCTTGGACCTGAGCAGGGTGAACTGGATGGGTTTGACACTGGAGAACTCGAGGCGCGAGTCAATGCCCATTGCTGCAGAGAGAACAGAGAAAAAGGATACATGTTCAGCAGTAATATCATGATCATGCCTTTGGCTTGTTTCATTCCGATGGTTTTGAGTTTGTCATATACTCATAATTAGACAATGACACAGCATATTAGTTTAAAGTTGGGTTTAATGTTTCAAGCACCAGCAGGCAAGTTTTTGATCAGCACAAAGTCCAATTCAAATAACAACAGGTTCAATCACAGCGAGGTCAAGAAGCTTTTAACCCTAGCCCTTAAGAATGTCACGTAGCGGTGGGCGGGTGGCAATTTTTAAGCTAGTCAGTGTCCTCCTCATGCCCGCGTCGATGTGAGCTCTCAGCCGCTAGTCCTGGCCTTATATAGGCACAGAAGGCGTTTAGTTCAGGAATTCAACCACAGATGGCAGATCGATATCATTAGTTATGTAATCAAGTTTCGTATTTTGAAAGTGACTATAGGCGGCGCTAGTGTACAAGGCATAACGTAGTATGGCCGGTTCTCGATAGGTGGCAGCATAAGGCCTTCTTAGTACTACGAGGCTATGGCTGTCTCCGAATGTCAAATTACCCGTGTTGCCGAACATCACGGATAATTGTATTAAATACACATGAGGAGTTCAGCCACAAAACTCTGTAGACGCCAATCCCAAAATCAAGATGAACATTGTAGTCAAACCTGCATGTGGTTAATTTTGTACATTCTTATTTATATTTCCATTGCTCCATATCTATTTCATCGCAATAAAAGTGGAATTATTGATAATCACAATTACCCTTCTCTAAAAGAATATTTGATTATAATTCAATTAAGGCCTAGACAGAGGCATATAGTGGGTTTCTAGTACATGGAATAACTCAATATCAAACATTTGTACATTCAGGTCAGAATCAGGTTCAGTCTCAATGTCAGTCGCTCTCATCATCTCGGGTCAGCTAAGATGGTGAGCTCCTGGACTCAAATGCTCAGCCCTACCTGTTCCGCCTATTGTTCGGTGTGGGTGGGTGGGCAAGGAAAACTTGAAGGTGGTTAGATGACAATGGCTGTGGCAGTTGTGTTCTGGTTAGACCGCTGCACTTGTGGGAAAGCGCTGGGTGGACTAGTGTCACCGCCTGGTGTTGATGTCTGCTTCCATTGGGGTTTATAGTTCGGGTGAATTCCGCAAGGTGGCGCCAATGCAGTTCGGCAGCCACTGGGTTACTGGCATTGTGTAGCGCGGGGGGGTGGGGGGGGGGGGGTTTCTTACAGGCGGCGCCAGTGGTCAGTTTGGCCAGTTCAGTAAGGTCCTGTACCCGCCCGAGAATTACAGTTAAATATTGGTCAAATTTTGGATTGGTGGGCCTGAACTCTTCATACATTACCTTGATTGGTATATTACACTTCACTTTAATTTGGAATAAGTTTCATTTTAAAGGGTTACCTTTGGAAATATTGAGTGTCTCATATATTCATTATTTATTTTAGATACATATATCACGTTGATGATTATATTCTACTTTACTTTAATTTGAACTAAGTTTTATTTTAAAGGGCTACCTTTGGAAAGATTTGAAGTGAAACCTTATAGAAATTATCTTTGGTATGCAGGTTGAAATGTGGGACCCCAAATGTTTCCGATGGTGTGGTGTTCTATTAAATTGACTTAATTTTCATTTTCATTTAATACAATAATACAAATGTTTAATGGGTGCACCCGAATCTAAGTTTTGCGTACGGGATGGCCGAATGAGTTAGAGCGTCCTTCTCCTGTGCTGGTAGATCGTGGGGTCGTGGGTTCGAGTCTCGGTCGAGTCAAACCAATGACTTTAAAATTGATACTTGTCACTTCCTAGCCAGGTGCTCGGCATTATTAGGATAGGGCAAGGACTGGTGTGCTCAGTGTCAGGATAATGTGACTGAGTGGGATACCAGGTCATGGTGCCGGCGGCCTGGTTTCCCAGTGGGACAGCACTATAAAGTTGCCATGAGTGCGCACTGTCACAAGTTGGTACCCGTCCTTATATTTTCCTTAGATGTTGCTAAGATGTAAAACAACAACAAACAAACAAACAACAAACTATATAGGATGACATCTAGGTGAGTAGATTTTGATAATCTAATGCCCTCATTAGATTATGCAGCTGTACTAATTTCCAGTTCAGGGCACCACATGCATTTATAAAGATCTTAAATAGAAAGGAACTTGCTTTTAATTGTATAACAGTATGCAGGTAGCACGTCAAGTTTTAGAAAACCAATATTTTGTATTATTCAAGAAATATCTACAGTAAAACTCTCGAATATGATATGACCTTAGATGTTGTTAGGACCTAAAACTACAACAATCAACCAACTCTCTAAATCGACCGACCAATGGGGACCGACATTAAATAGTCCATTTAGGGAGGTGGGCAGTTTAGGGTGTTTTCTTATTGTTACAATGATACTGTATGGGGGGATTGTTTTGGACCGAAATAATGCGATCGAAATAGGGGAGTGGTCGATTTGTGGAGGTGGTCGGTTAGAGAGGTTTTACTGTACATTTGTTATATATCTGTCACGATGCAAACGCGAGGAGTCAGCGCAAGTCAAACTGACTCCTTATGGGTCTCAGTCACATTATCCTGACACTGAGCTAACCAGTCCTTACCCTATCCTATTAATGCCGAGTGTCAGGTTAAGAAGCGACAATTATCAATTTTATAAGTCCTTGGTTTGACTCGACATGGAACCCGATCTTCCGCATGCGAACCCTGCACTCTACCCATTAGGCCTACGCGCCCGGTTATATCGGGGAAAGGTCTTCTGATTTGTTTGTTTGTTGGTGTGTTACATCCTAGCAAGATTTTAGGTCATATTAGGACGGGAGGTGTTCTGATGGTAAACAACTGAAGTCATGTTAAGCTGTTAACTCAAATACACTTTGTTGGACGAGGGAAATAGTCGATTGTTCTTTGTGTGCTCAATGCTATGGACCCTAGCTGGATTTCAGTCAGCAAATATAAGCGCACCTAATCATTATTCATGATGTCTCACTCATTCACATTCCGTGGAATTTTCTGAAATAATATCTAAATTATAGATTTATTATTACCCAGAAATGTAACCAAGTGGATCCATATGAAATGGGAGTAAGTTCAATCTGAAAGCCAATAGTTGTTTACCCTTAAATACAAGAGATTTTCAAGATTAAACTTGGAATCATGATCTTCGACCTCTTCCCGAGAGGAGTTGTGCGTTGGTACTTTCCGATGTACTAATATCTAGGGTCATATTATGGCAGGACCAGGCGCGGTGGCCACATAGGTAGAACGCAGGCCTTTGCGTGTGGGAGATCAAGAGCTTGGTTGCCATTCGAGTCGAACCATTGACTTATCAAATTGATGCATGTCACTTACTAGCCCGGCGCTCAGCATTCATAAGATCGGGCTGGTTAGCTCAGTGTCAGGATAATGTGACTGAGTGGGAAATCAGGTCAGGGTGATGGTTGTCTGGTCTCCCAGTGGGGCAACACTATACAGTTACCATGAGTGTGCAGCCATCACAAGTTGGTATTCACCCATCCTAACATGACCATATATATAGCCAGGGCGTAGCCCTCCCAACGAAACAAAATATAAATAACATTATTGTGAATTAAGTTATATAATATAATTATATAATTTGTATATATATCATCATCATCATGCTGTTGGTCACGATGCGACAAAGATTGCTTTCATTTCTTGATTGCCGTTCTCCATTTAGCTCTCTGCTGTGAGATTGATGTCCATGAGTCGGTCTTAATGTCTTTCAGCTTCAGGTTTCTCTTGAACTGGAGACGAGGGCACCCTCTCTTTGTCTTTCTGTAACCAGAAGACAGTTGAGAATAGAGGATCTGCTTTGGTATAGTCTGTCTGATGGCATCCTCATGAGGTGTCCTGTCCACCGGATATTCTTTTTGATCAGAAGATCTTCCATAGAGGGCAGCCCCTTCTGTTTCAATATTTCCTTATTTGTCACTTTGTCCTTCCAGGTTAGCCCCATGATTGAACGCAGATGTCATATCAGGAAGGCATGCAGCTTTTTCACATGTCGTCTGTACACTGTCCACCCCTCGGCTCCGTATAGTAGGGTGGATAGCATGATTGCACGGTAGATCTTTCGTTTGACCTGCATGGACACATGGTCGTTGTTCCAGGGTCTCTGGCGTAGTCAGCCCAAAGATGCGCTATATTTATAATATTTATATATATATGTAATTCTTGTAATCATGATTGTACGTTTCATATATATATAGGGCAACGGTTAGTTAGTTCAGTTTAAGGTGAATGTGACTCAGTGGGATATCGAGTCAATGAAAATGCAGGTGACAATATTTGCGGCACTGGTTGTGGTGGCCGGTGGTGGGGCCACCTTTCCCACTGTGAAAAGGGGGGGGGTCACCCATAAAGTAGTACACAACATATTTGGTGACCAATATAGGGAATCTTCCCTTACGCGCATATATACTCGCATAACTTTTATACATCACATATATATCTACAATTTCTTTATATTCCAACGGGTGTGGTGGACGAATCGGTACAGCGCGGGACTCGCGCACGGAAGGTCGGGAGTTCGGTTTCCGATCCAGTCAAACCAATGACATATACAATTAATACTTGTCGCTTCCTACTCTGCTGCCCGTCCTTAATAGGATAGGGCAAGGTTTGGTAAGCTCAGTGTCAGGATAATGTGACTGAGTGGGGAATTCGGTTATGGTGCTGGCAGCAATGGTCTCTCAGTGGGGCAGCACTATACACTTACCATGAGCGCACACTTTCACAAGTCGATACCCATTCTGATATGACCTTAGCCAGTAGGAACTTTTATTTAAGGTAACGTTGGTTGCTCGTCTAGAAGATCACCCCTTGGGTAAGTCATACTGTGACCGTACTACACGATTGTGGTTATATAAAACTCAACGCAACCCAACACAAGATATAACCCGCTAAAACAACAAAAACAAAAAAAATCCTTACATCGCAAGGCTTTTTTGATATTTGATATTTTTATATTTTTTTTAATTTCTTTTGTTAGAAAAGTCCTTGTGATCTGAACAAATGCTGCTAATTATTTGTTTGTATCAATCCCCCCCCCCCCTCGTCTACTGGTACCACCCACCACGCCCAGTGTAGTAAGTTCAAATCACTACCCCACAAAAACACTACTGGAGTGTTTTCAACCTAGGTTCAAAACACTACAGTAGTGTTTTTAATCTAGTTGAAGGTAGGTTCAAAACACTACTGTGGTCATGCTGAAAACACACTCCTTAAGTTCAAAACACTACCTTTAAGTTCAAAACACTACTCTAATTGTTTTAATACAATTGCTGCATAGTCATTATCATTTGTAGTAGGGTGGGGCAGTATGCAGTAGGGTGGGGCAGTATGCAGTAGGGTGGGACATTATGCAGTAGTGTGGGGCAGTATGCAGTAGGGTGGGACATTATGCAGTAGTGTGGGGCAGTATGCAGTAGGGTGGGGCAGTGTGCAGTAGTGTGGGGCAGTATGCAGTAGTGTGGGGCTGTATCCAGTGAGGTGGGGAAGAATGCAGGAGGGTGGGACAGTGATGTGTATACTACTAATATATGCAGCACCATCAGCGTATACTAACACGTGCTAAAATCGCCGCAGCACCATCAGCGTATTTGTATGTGTTGTGCAGACGCCACAGCGGCTATTAATGTATACTACTAGTAGTATGTGTGTCCTGATATGACCTTAGATGTTGCAAGGATGTAAAACTCCCCAAAACCAAACCAATTAGTACATGCTTCAAACGCCACAGCATGGTCAGTGTATACCAACATGTATATATCAGTAGGTTACATTTTGCTGTATTATATGTTATTGGGTGTTATGATAGTGTTTTGAACTTGGGTCGTGTTTTGGACGTACGGACTGGTAGTGTTTTGAACTTAACAGTAGTGTTTTGAACTCAGGTTTGTCAACGGGGTAGTGTTTTGAATGTCTACACCGCCCCCCCCCCCTCCCTCCTCTGAAGCCTGTAACTCCTGAAAGGCTATTAGTAATTGGTGGGTTAGAGACCGGCTGAGCAGACTGCTGTGGAGTGGCATAATGGCGTCGGTCTCCACACTAAGGTGTTTCAACTTAAGTCACGTCTCTTTTTCTTATTTTGTTTTAACTGCCCCTAGCGGCAGGATTCAATGACCACCTTGGCGGTGCTCACCTAAATGATGCTAGTTAAAGGCCCGGTCACATAGCCGTTGGTGGACATAGTGGTCCGTAGGATAGATTAACATGGGTCAAACATGGTTTAAGTATGGTAAACTAGATTGAAATACATCTAGGTATGCCAGGTTCTGGTATGGATAAATACGTTACGGTATGGTTAAATATGTTAAATATGTTCTGGTAGCGTTACAGATGCTGGTACGTTCAACTACGTTCAACTACATTCAACTACGTTCAACTACATAAGCCTCCACTATGTTCACCTATGTCTACTAACGGCTATGTGACCAGGGCTTCATCAATGTATGCTACAGTACACTAGAGCACTCTAGAGTATGCTAGAGTATGCTAGAGTACGCTAGAGTATATGAGCATCATGGATGCAAAGTCAGCCTCCAAGCTACCACTCTTTTGAACAGGTCCAAAAATTAAATCGGAGATCACGGCTCACCCACGTTATTACCAAGTTAAAATCACAGGCAAGTACGGATGCTGGTACGTTCAACTACGTTCAACTACGTTCAACTACGTTAGCCTCCACTACGTCAAATACGCCCACTAATGGCTATGTGACCGGGCCTTGACAGTCTGAAAGGTAGTTGCTCCGAGGGGTATATATATATATATATATATATATATATATATATTTATATGAAGAGTTCAGGTGCAAATCCCCGTGAACGCCAATCCAAAAATATAGTTTAAATTTGTTTTAATTACCTGAAAATAATTGTAATTCTCCCTAATTCCACTTTTCTTGTGATCATATGGTTATGGAGCAATTAACTAAAAGTAGGAATATAAAAAAAAACTAACTTTTTGAGGGTTTGATTTCGATGTTTATCTCCATGTTTGGATTGGTGTTTATGGGGTTTTGCGCCTGAACTCTTCATATATATATATGCGTATATATACATATGCATAGATACACACACACCAGTCAGGGTGGGATAGGGGACCTGTCCAATTGCCTTGTTTGCTGTTGGGTGGCAGCGCTGCATGAGTATACAATAAATTCTTATATGAAAGTGCTGCGTGGTGTCTTATTGTACATTGTAAGCAGCGGGACGTAGCTTAGGCAGTACAGTGTCCACCTCTGAAGGTTTGGGTCGTCCAATCGAATCCTGCTCAGTGGACACATTTGCAGTTTGGGTTATTTTCCATTCCAACCAGTGGTCCACAACTGGTTCATCAAAGGCTGTGGGAAAGTCCATATCAAAGATCCCTTGCTGCTTATTGGAAAGAGTAGCCTATGTGATGGCTGCACGGTTTCCTCCAAAGAAATATGTCAGAATGACAATATGGTTGACGGCCAATAGCCGATGATAAAAACCAATGTACTCTAGAGATGTCATCAAATAAAACAAACTTGTTGTTGTTGTACAATGTCTTCAGTGCCAATATGCTTGAGTCAGGCCAAGAGGATATGAGGGGTCATTAGAGCTTGACCGACTTCAATCAACTGTTACCTGATAATTTGACACCGACACCGCATATGAGTTTAAATTTGGATTTATTTCTTCTTTTTCGATAATGAGTCTGTAGTAAGCACATGTCAATTTTAGTAAGCACTTATTAAATTCAACAGAATAAGCACAGTGAGATAAGTCAATGAGTTATGCACAAAGAGGTCAACAAGCTTTATAACCCTATGCGCAATATAGTCTTTTTAGCAGGGGTGGGTGGGATGGCAGTTCAAAGCCAGCTAGTGTCCTCCTGTGGCCATGTCAAAGTGAGCTCTCTGCCACTAAGACGGTCCTTATATAGGCACTTGGGCCAGTAGTTTGAGCGGGCGACCGCAGATGGCATGTCAGCAAGACAGAGTTAGCATCTCGAAGTATTTCGTATCAAAGTACGAATAACCAGACGGCACTGACGCAGAAGTCAGAAAGGAGTGTCGCCGTAAGTAGATAGGTGGCAGCACAAGTATTAAACTTAAGGCTATGAGGCTATGGCGGTGATTGAATGCCAAATTACCCATGTTGCTGAGCATCACAAACAATTAAATCCTAGGCTTAAGGACAATGTTAATCTGACAACAAATATATTGGAGGGTGTGTGTGGGGTGGGTGGCATGAGGCGGCCACAGAAGCTTGGGTTGGTTGGTCAGGGCGGCGTTGGGTGGAATGAAGAGGAAGGGAGAGGAGGAGAAGTTGTCTGCATGAGCATTGTACACTCTGCCAAAAGTGTTGGGCCAAACAGTTTGGTGTTTATAGTCAAGTTTGTTATATTTAACGACACCTCTTGAGCACATTGATTTTAATCATTGGCTATTGGATGTCAAATGTATGGTCATTCTGACATATTTCTTTGGAGGAATCCTGCTGCGACCACATATGCTAAACCTTTTGATAAGCATCAAGAGGTCTCTTATATCCACTTTCCCAGAGCCAGGACAGCACTTACCGCACAACCTTTGATGAAGCAGCGGTGGACCACTGGTGTGAATGGATAACAGCCCAAACTGCACATGGGTTCACTAAGCAGGATCGAGAGGATGACTGACACCTTCACAGGTGGACACTCTACTGCCTGAGCTACGTCCTGCTCCCCATCACTGACTCATAATGCAATTCACTTACATCTGATTCATAGAGGCAGCGGACAAGGTTTTCTTTTTAGATCCTGTAGGTTATCACATGACCAGTCTTGTCCGATCTGAATGGGCATGGTGGCCGAATCGGTAGAGAACTGCCTAGCATGCGGGAGATCGGAAGTTTGGTTCTTGGTCGAGTCGAACCAATAACTCATCAAATTGATACTTTTCGCTTCCTAGCCTGGTGCTGGGGATTACTAGTATAAGGCAAGGACTGGTTCGCTTAGTGTCAGGATAATGTGACTGAGTGGGATATCGGGTCATGATTTTCTACCCGGGCAGCACTATACATTCACTATGAGTGCACTCTGTCACTAGTCGGTACCCGTCATGATATGACCTTATATTTTGATAGGAATTAAAACAACAACAAACAAACAAACATCCTAATGTGACCTTAGATTATTTAGTTTGTTTGTTGTTTTATGTCCTACCAACATCCCAGGTCATATCAAGATGGGTACTGACTTGTAACAGTGCACACTCATGGCAACTTTGTAGTGCTGCCCCACTGGGAAATCAGGCCACCAGCACCATGACCCAATATCCCACTAGGTCACATGATCCTGACACTGAGCCAACCAGTCCTTTCCCTATCCTATTAATGCTGAGCACCAGGCTAGGAAGTGACAAGTATACATTTTTAACTCATCGGTTTGACTCGACCAGGCTACGAACCCCAAAATCCATGGGTTCGGATCTCTCGATCTCCCAAAACAGGAGACGGATGCTCAACCCATTCGGCCTTCCCTCCTGGTATGTGTGACCATAGATGTTTCAAGGATGCACAACCGCCATGAACAGTATATATTAAAATTTATTCTCCAGCTCTCTGACAGTCCAACTACACAGTGCTGATTCTGGTCACCTATACCCTGTCCTAATTAGTAACCATAGTGAATGTTCACCCGCTCCTCTGTGCAGACACACAGGGCCCACTGGTGCTCCACCGTTGCACCACCCAGGGGACCGGGACGTAGCCCAGGCGATAGAGTGTCCACCTGTCAAGTTGTCAGTAGTCTGATCGATCCTGCTCAGTGAACCCATTTGCAGTTTGGGTTATTTCCCGTTCCAACCAGTGGTCCCCAATTGGTTCATCAAAGGCATGTGGTATGTTCTATTCTGTCTGTAGGAAAGTGCATATAAAAGACCCCTTGCTCCTTATCGGAAAGAGTAGCCAATTTGGCAGCAGTGTCAGAATGACGATATGTTTCATGTCCATGAGCCGAGGCTAGGAAAATGAATGTGCTCTAGAGGCATCGTTAAATAAAACAACTTGTCGCTTCCTAGAGAGGTGCTTGGCATTAATAGGATAGGGCAAGGACTGGTTGGGTCAGTGTCAGGACAATGTGACTGAGTGGGATATCAGGTCATGGTGCCAGCGACCTGGTTTCCCATGGGGGCAGCACTATAAAGTCGCCATGAGTGCGCACAGCCACAAATTGGTACCCGTCCTGATATGACCTTAGATGTTGCTGGGATGTAAAACAACAACAAACAAAGAAACAAATTAAATAATACAAGCTTCACTGTTTGTGCACACCACCCTTGCGCATTGATCAGACTCTGAGTGCTACTATGTTTGTTTGTTTGTTGTTGTTTTACGTCCTAGCAACATCTAAGGTCATATCAGGACGGGCTACCATGTACACTGCATTTGGTTTCTGGATTGATGCAGTGTGCAAGCACCCCACCCTCACAGGGCAAAGAGCCTGATTAGTGGCTTACCAGGCTGCATATCAGAATATTCATATTTGGACACCGGGCGCGGTAGCCAAATCGGTAGAGCGCAGGCACTCCGCGCGGGAGATCTCGAGTTCAATTTCCTGTCGATCAATGACTTACACAATTTATACTTGTCACTTCCTAGCCTTGGACTCGGCATTATTAAGATAGGGCAATTACTGGATAACTGACTGTCAGGATAATATGCCTGAGTGGGATATCGGGTTATGGTGCCACTGGCCTGCTCTCCCAGTGGGGCTGCACTATAAAATTGACAAGGGTGTGCACGGTCATAAGTCGGTACCTGTCCTGATATGACCTCACATGTTGCCTGGATGTAAAGCTCCAACAAGCAACCAGTCATATTTGAACAAACTTGTTGACGAATGGTTCATGTTGGTTTGCCAACATGGGTAATTTGCGTGCAAACAAGGAGTCTCCCCGGTGGTGCCACCTGTGTTTGAATCCTTACCCCCATGACCCTACTGGGTTTCACGATAACCCTAGTCTCTCGCGAGACCTCTGATGTCACGACCGTCCATCGTCGGCCCCCGAGACTCATCAAACATCACTACGACTCCAGCAGCAGGATGAGCAACTCACCACCTCAACTCAGCCGCCCACCCATCCCTTCAAAAGGTGAACACTTAATACGATGGGGTTGAGGGCCTGAGTCGACCTTAACTGATGGACAAACTTCCTACTTTAACTTACTTTAACGACTATTACAACCCTATCTGTTATTGAATACAATCCGATTCAATGAGCTGTTTGTTCGCATCGTCAATTACGTCAGACACTGGTTTTGAATACAGTAAAACCACTCTAAATCGACGGACCATGGGACCGACTTCCAATGGTCCATTTAGTGAGGTGGTTGGTTTAAGGAGTTATTTTATAATTACAATGGAATTGCATGGGCGATCGTTTGGGACTCAAATAAAGCGATCCTTATACGGGATTGATTGATATAAAGACTAATTGGTGAAATGGTCGATGAGTAAAGAATGTACTTGGTATATGATAATGATGCTGTAACTATGTTAATCGCTCAGTGGACGTGGTCGGTTAGAGAGGTTTTACCGTATTCAAAATGGGCAGTTGGTTTGACAAGGACATCCAGCCAACCTACATGATATCATCGGATATCGGTGGTCTGGTAGCTGTACGGTTTGCTCGGCGCGTAATGTCTACGTCACAATGCCTGCTTAGTATGCATTGGTACACATGCACTACGCTCCCTCGGACAGTCATTTGGATTGATGGCACGCATATGTACACAGGGTCTCTGCCCCAAGTGGGTCAGCTATGACTGACTAGCAAAGTGGGTAGAGATGGGATGGACAACATATTTGTCTGCAACGCCATATCGTATTCTCGCTCCGTCGTGTATGTATCAGTATGTATATATGCTGTGTGTATATATTTTCATGAAAGCTGCCTGCAAAAGTGTTGAAGTGCTGCTGGCTTTTGCAAGTTACCAGCGGCACTCTCTCGGGGAGCTAATAGAGTTTTCACACTGGCAAGAACATGTCAAGACAGGCACAAAACTATTTGTCCCTGCCGTGGCTGGTCAGGAGATGTTGGGAGTTCCATACATTAACCACCCTTAATGCTGCCACAGTGACATGGTTTTCTGTTCAGGGTTTGTTCCCTTAGCCTTCGGTTCTGTCAAGAACCTGTACCACGAGGCAGTGGTTTACAACTCTGCAGGGCAGGGGCATCAAACTCCCTGAGGTATTGCAATACATGCAATACCTGCATAGTATACAAGTATAATAACCCGGGATTCCCTACTCGCTCCTCATCGCCACCTGGTAGTATTCGGGTGGTGGAACCTGGCGATGATCATCCATTGTTCTAAGGACTGGTTAGATCAGTATCGAGATAATGTGACTGAGGGCGAAATCAGGTCATGGTACTGATGGCCTGGTCTCCCAGTCGGGCACTACTATAAAGATGCCACGAATGGCCACTGTCATAAGTTGGTACCCATCCTGATATGACCATATATGTTGCCAGGATGTAAACTCCACATCAAAGAAACGGACTTTGGAGCAATCTAAATGCAAATTAAATTAATATTTGTAAATCTACTAATCTGAATCTATGTGCTTCGCAGTAGATAGCAGCTCGTGGTGTGGATATAATTTGATGAGGTGTATTTGATGACGTGGGAGTGTCATGAGTGATAAACATTTATATCTGAAATTAGGTTGGTTGTTGAAGTGTTACGTCCTGGCAACATATCAGGACGGGTACCAACTTGTGACAGTGTACACTGATGGCAACTTTACAGTGCTGCCCCATTGGGAGACCAGGTCACAAGCACCATGTCCTGATATCACAGTCAGTCACATTATCATGACACTGAGCTAACCACTCCCTGCCCTATCCTATTGGACCAGACGGGATGGCCGAATGAGTTAGAGCGCCCGTCTCCCGTGCTGGTAGATCGAGGGGTCGTGGGTTCGAACCCTGGTCGAGTCAAACCACTGACTTAAAAATGAATACTTGTTGCTTCCTAGCCAGGCACTCGGCATGAATAGGATAGGGCAGGGACTGGTTGGGTCAGTGTCTGGATAATGTGACTGAGTGGGATATCAGAGCATGGTGCCAGTGGCCTGGTTTCCCAGTGGGACAGCACTATCGAGTCGCCATGAGTGCTCACTGTCACAAGTCGGTACCCATTCTGATATGCCCTTAGATGTTGATAGGACGTAAAACAACAACACACATACAACCAAACCCTATCCTTTCAATGCTGAGCGCCAGCCTAGGAAACGACAAGTACCAATTTGGTTATATTAAATTGACTTAACTTGTTTTGGTTTTGTAAATTTGATGTTTTCATCGGACTACACTGCTGTAAAATGGGTAGTATTCGAGCAGATTTTGAAGAATATTACCATCTGGCTGCCACCGGATGTAGTGCCTGAATCTGTAGAGCACAATCTTCGCATGTGGAAGGTCAGGAGTTTGAAATCCAGCCGAGTCAAAATAATCACTTATGAAATTGATACTTGTCGCTACCTATCCTCACACTCGGCATAAGTTGGATCGGGCAAGTACTGGTTAGGTCCGTATGAAAATAATGTGACTGAGTGGGTTATTTGGGTCAGGGTGCCGGCGGCCTAGTCTCAGTGTCGCAGTGGGGAAGCACTATAAAGGTGCCTTGAGTGCATACTGTCACAAGTCGGTTCTCATCCTGATATGACCCTAGATGTTGCTAGGACGTGAAACCCCAACATACAACCGCTGGGCGCCCTTTGGTGGCATACTACAGCTACCTGGTAGCAAGGCTTTCAATCGTGATCTATTAGTGCTATCTATATATAATACCAAATAGTGGTTAAGTTTTAGCGTCGTTCTGATCACTCTTCCTCTATTAATCGGCGCTACCAATATGCATAATCATACTCTCCTAATGCTTCCCCATGTATGGGTTGTTAATAGCATGTTTTTGTTGTGCCTGCCATACACATTTCATATTAAGTCTGATGTTTTTTTACTAACTTTGGTCACTTTGACCAGCGTGGCATCTATTTTGAGTCCTACAATTGTGAGGGTTGTTAACTCTGCCGTTAGATAGCACCACCGATATGGTTTACCACATAATAGCCACAGATGGATTCCACCAAATCGGAGCACTATATTAAAATGTGACCATGCACAAGTTTCCGATATAGCAGAGAACGTGGATATATACACTGTCTCAGAATATAGTCAGAGATCGTGAATATATATATATAATGACAGTTCAGCACAATATTGGTAATGGGATTGATGCAGAGCCTAGCCAGTATATGTATAGAATTATCTCTTGGTAATAGTCCCGTGACCAATTACTGATACCACTAGTCGCTATATTTATTATAATTATAATTATGATTAGCTTCTTCCCCCCACCCACCCGTCCATCTCTCTTTATTGCCCGAAGACCACAGGCGCAGTTCATCAGCTTACCAAAGTTGGCTTTTAAGAAGCTTACACCAATGTTCTAATGACATTTACATGACAACAATGGGAGGGGGTAAGCTTGCTGTCTAAGTGCATTACGCTGTAAGGCAATGTAAAACCCTGCCTTTATTCCATCGCAGTATCTCAAATACTACCACACTTTTATTACGCCTTCCTTATTTTATGTTATACATCCTAGGATATAGATGGAAGGAGAAGATGAGATTGGCAAGGTGGCCGAATCGATAGACTGCAGGCCTAGCGTGCGGGGGATCGAGACTTTGGTTCCTGGTCGAGTCAAACCAATGACTTATCAAATTGATACTTGTCACTTCCTAGCCTGGTGCTCAGCATCAATAGGATATGACAAGGAATGGTTGGCTCACTGTCAGGATAATTTGACTGAGTGGGATATTGGATCATGGTGCTGGCAGCCTGATTTCCCAGTGGGGCAGCACTAATAAAGCTCCCATGAGTGCACACTGCCACAAGTCGGTACCCATCGCGATATGACCTTATATGTTGCCAGGATGTAAAACCCCAACAACCAACCAACCAATGCGCACAATGGAAAAATGGTAGTGTCGTTCCTTGCCAGGGTTCGCAGCAAATTTAAGGATGATATTAAAGTCGCCAGCTACGACTCCCCATCACCCCCACCAAACCCCCAACAGCGGACTGAGCGATTAACATAGTTACAGCATCATTATCATATACCAAGTACATTCTTTACTCATCGACCATTTCACCAATTAGTCTTTATATCAATCTCCTCCCGGCTTCTCGGAGACTGTCCTAGGATGGAGATGGTTCAGGCGATCTAATTAGAGTGGATGTCTCATTCGATATTCTGAACGGCGAAACAATAATTATTATTCCAAATATATTAATATATCTGTGCTAATAACAATTTAAAGAAAAATAACTATCCACAAAGTATTACTGCTGACCCCAAAATTGTGCGCCTAATAATACAATCCTGTCGAGGGGTTGATGACAATGGTAAATATTGCACCTGCTATCAACACACTACCCACGCCTACCTGGCTATGTGGTTACTTGCCTGAGAGGTCAGTGCAGACTACTACACTCATCCCCCTAGAATTGTAAGTCTTTTAAATGGTCTTTTAATGATTACAATTACATACATACAGGCAAGGCACTAACACATACATACACAGGGTAGGGTCAACAACCATACAACACATAGCTTGTACAAGATCATCATCACAGCAACCAGTGTCATGGCGATGATGAAAATGGGAAATATTGTGCCAAGAGTGGGACTCGAACCCACATATCTTTGCATTCTGGGCCAGTGTGCTAACCATTACACCACCTAGGCTGCCTGATATCAACACACTACCCACGGCTACCTGCCTATGTAGTTACTTGCCTGAGAGGTCAGTGCAGACTACTACAGTACTAATCCACGCACAAACAATGCCGGATTGAGACAGTATATATTAATGTCAGTTGATAAGGGTCACTCTCCTGAAAACTGGTCATCATGGGATGGAATTTTAAAACATCAATAACAAGTTTCCTACTTATTTTTGTCCTTATACTTTGCATATTCATGTTGAGAGTTGATGAAAGAAATAAGGGAAATAAAATAAACTGTGTGCAACTTTGGTTATGAAGTGTTTTTGTACCAAAAAACCCCATTTTACAGTCAGCCATTTGTAACATGACACATGTGACGTGGTTGAATCCTTATTAACATCTTGTATTGCATTGATATATCAAACAAAACAGTTCCCAAATCAAAAAGGATGTATCTATTAACATGTATGCATGCTTAAATTAAAAATTAAAAATTGTATGTCTTCAGAAATAACATTACACATTTCCGTCACATGTGTAACCAGTGGTGTCTGGATGCCACACAAATAGTGTACACTAATTATCCAGTGAATAAAGCATGGCTGGGAATTACTTTTTTTATCAATATAAGCACTACATATTTCTGTATATTATGCCATGATTAATATGCTTCTAAGTATGATATTGTTTAATTCTGATTAGATTTATATTAAGCAGACTGTGTGGTGTCCTAAGCATGTGTTACACCTGTGAAACACATGCTATGCTGCCATAAGACATAGACTACACCTTCATTTTTTATCTCATCAATTTATTATATTTTACATAGATGTAAAAGTGAGAATTCCAGCTTTTATTTTGCAACCAAAAAATGTAAATAATTCAAATATTAGATTTTAACTCTCCACGTCACACTTCTGGCCAGTTTTCAGGAGAGTGACCCATTATACACATTTTGTAATTGATTATGAGCTTTTATATTCTAGGTAACGATTTCAAATGTCGATTTCTTGTAGCAATGTGTATTGCATAAGCATGAATTTGAATTAAATGCAACATTGGTAGCAGATGGGATGGCCGAATGAGTTGAGCGTCCGTCTCCTGTTTTGGGAGATCAGGGCATTCGATCCCATGGGTTTGCACATTCAAACCCTGGTCGACTTAAACCAATGACTTAAAAATTGATACTTGTCGCTTCCTACCCAGACGGATTATTAAGATAGGGCAAGGACTGGCTGGCTAAGTGAGTGTGTGGGATATCAGGTCATGGTGCTGGCAGCCTGGTTTCCCAGTTGGGCAGCACTATAACGTTGCCATGAGTGTGCCCTGTCACAAGTCGGTACCCGTCCTGATATGACCTTAGATGTTACTAGGACGCAAAGCAACATCAAACAAACTGTGACATTGATTGCTCGGCTGGAAGATGACCCATCAGGGAAGCAATACAGTGACCTTATTACATGTTTGTGGATAAATAAAACAAAACTCAACTCACTTGAACATTATGTATAAAAACGATGGATAAATTCTATGAAAGAATACAATTTAAACACTTCTCGTTGTGAATACCACCTTTCTTTCCGACATGGTATAACACTACCACCAATTAATCAATCAATGGAAACAAATTATTTGATAATATATAGCTAAATACACATACATATTATTTTCTTGGTTGTCCATCGGTGCTGACAACGACAGCAAATCAGGTAACCATGACAAAATTAGCCAGATCGCACACCACAGAGCTACGTACAAGCCTATGATATGTAAATAGGAGTAGGCTTGTCTAGTAGTAAGAGTAGAAAAAATAAAACACATATATGCCAAGAAAATCAAAAAAAGCTAACATAGGCTACTAACCAGACCAACCAACTTTCTATCTGCTACTGAAATGCAGGCAATCAAATACCTTATCAGCAGCTACTGGTGGTAAGATAACACCAACACTACAACTGGCCAGCATTGAAAACAAGCCTGAATACCCAGGATTCTATGCTATGGACAGTAAAAAATACAGCCTCAATTAAAATTTTTTTTTTAAAAACTCATCATTTGTTCTGTACTCGTCGATGACTGATGAGGTCAATTTGTGCTAAGAATGTGTGGTAGCACGTAGGACATGCCTGTGTAGCTGCTGTCAGAAAGTCTGGTCGATGAAGGAAATTATCTTTTCGCTGCCGACCATTTTGTTTAGCCTCAGATATACGATCAGTTTCAAACTGTGTCATGCCTTCATGAATAGAAGCATACCATGAACTCCTGTCCTTGGCCACTATTTCGCAGGTTGTAGGGTTGACATTACATTTCTTCAGGTTCTATTTAGGGAAGTTCTTGAAGCTTTTCTTCTGACCATTTGATTTCTGTCTCTTTTACAAGTTCATAGCAGAAGAGAGTTTTCGGTAATCCTTAAGAATGCAGACTACGTGGCCAGTGCACCTAAGTTTTGCTCTCATGACCATGCAGTCAATTCTGACCATTTATCCCCTCTCTAAGACTTCAGTGTATGGGATCCGTCGTGATATGACCTTGGATATTGCCAGGACGTAAAACTCTAACGACCAACCAACTAGTTCATATCTAGCTACGTAAAATTAACCATGATTCCAAAGGCAAAGAGCATGAGATTGACAGTGTCCATGTTGCTTTGGCAACACCGGTAATTAATGCATTGCAAAGGGCAGACACTCTCGACCTATGGTTCAACTCGACACCGACTATGCAGACACCTAGCATAATTTAATCGAATCCCCAGCTTTGAAGTCACTTCCGGTAGATTGACTATGCTACCAGGATGCACTTCTCACCAAGGTACCGCTCTGAAGAGTTATGGGGCTGTTACACTATGACGTAACGACGTCAGCGTAGGAAGAAAGTGAAAAACGTTGAACTTCTCGGCGTAGTATGCAAATTTGGGCACAAGTTGAAGGTGGATGCAGCATAGTGGACGAGAGCGTAACGTCGGTAAAGCGTAGTGATACCGTCATTCAATGAGAGAGGACAACGTCATTACGCTCACGGAACGTTATGAACGTTATTCCATCGCCAGAAGAAAGTTATGTGATGTTACATACGTCATGACACGGTGGCAAAACGTTGAACGTACATTCTCCTGACATTCTCCTGACGTTCTCCTGACGTTCCCATTATGCTGCGTGGACGTTTCCACTGGGTTTAATGTGGGTCAACGTAGTGGAACATAGTTGAACGTAGTGAGCAGCATTTGACTAACGTCCATTTAACGTCATTGACATTCGCTGAACATTTACAGAACGTACGGCGAACGTAAACCCTTACGTTCGAGTTGAGTCGAAAGTTTTGAACAGGTTCAAAACTGTGATGCGCGCTGATGTAACATGACGTAACATGACGTAACTCGACGTCAGTCTAACGTCATTCTGACATCATCATGATGTAACCCAACATACGTCAACGTAATGACGAAACGTGATCACGTCAGGCTTACGTTTGCTCGTTACGTTGTAGTGTGACAGGGGTATAAGGTTATTCTCCAATACTTTCTGCCCACCCACCCATAGATAGATTACTCTCAGGTAGGGTTGAGTGCCCGACTTCCGATTGGACTTGAACCCACCACCTGTCCGTCTAAAGTAAGCATTACGCATTGTACTGTGGAATAAAGACCCATACCATAGGAGTACACCGGGCACGGTGGCTAAATTGGCACGGCAAAGGCCTGCGGTGCGGGAGATCCGGAGTTCAATTCCCGGTTTAGTCAAATCAATTACTTACTAAATTGATATGTGTCGCATCTTAGCTTGACATTCGGCATCACTAGGATAGGGCAATGGCTGGTCAGCACAGCATCAGGATAATCTGATTGAGTGGGATATCGGGTCGTGGTGATGGCGGCCTGATTTGACAGTGGTGCAGCACTATAAAGTCACCGTGAGTGTGCACTGTCACAAGTCAGTAACTGTCCTGATATGACCTGAGATGTTACTAAGACTTATGGCAGGGTTCAGGATTGTGAGCATAACTGATCTGAATAATGAAACATTATTGTTATGTCTATTCTGTATGTAAATATTAGTGAATCGCAAAGTGCTTCAAGTGATGTTTTGACTCACATACTTTTGTACCTTTCTGCGCATCCTCGTCCTAGACTCTCTATTTCAGTCTTTGGCTTTGGCAAGCATTTGTTCGCATCAGGGTGCCCTGTCACAAGTCGGTAGCCATCCCCGCCAGGAGATAAAACTCCAACAATCAACTGACCAAACCCATACCCTTTTATCCCTGTGTCCGCGTTGTGAATGAATAAAGTTAGTGAGTACATGATAATGTAGGTGAATCCCACATAGGACAAATAAGTGAAGATTGTTTTATCTAACAACGAGTCTAGAACACATTGATTTTTATCATCAGCTATTGGACATCAGACATTTGGTCATTCTGACATATTTCTTTTGGAGGAAACTTGCTGCCGCCATCTAGGCTACTCTTTCAGATAAGCAGCAAAGGTTCATTTATATGCACTTTCCCACAGACAGGAGAGCACATACCACATCCTTTGATGAACGAGTTGTAGACCCCTGGTTGGAACGGAAAATAGCCAAAACTGCAAATGGGTCCACTGAGCAGGATCGATCAGATGACCCACACCTTCACAGGTGGACACTCTACCGCCTGGGCTACGTCCCGCTCCCTGAGAGGACACAGTTACAGCAGTTTGTCTGGTAAGCTCCTTATCAAGCTTTGAAAGTTGTCTCAGGAATCAAATGTCAGCAGGCTTTAGTGACTGACATCACATGCAAGCAGCGCCGGGCGAGGTGGCCGAATTGGTAGAGCGCGGGCCTCGTGTGCGGGAGATCGGAAGTTCGGCTCCCGGTCGAGTCAAACCAATGACTTATCAAATTGTTACTTGTCGCTTCCTAGCCTGGCACTCGGCATTGCTAGGATAGCGCAAGGACTGGTTACTCAGTGGCATGATAATGTGACTGAGTGTGATATCGGGTCCTGGTGCTGGCGGCCTGATCTCCCAGTGGGGCCATCAGGTCATTGAACACGTATGGGAAATCTGTACCCTTATTAGACGGGTCCGATAGAGGTGCTCTACGCAATTGGATGGATTTGATTGAGCGAATTGGTACTCTTTCTGGAGTTTCTGATCTTGACATTATTCGGTTTGCTTTATCTAATGTGATGGGTACTTTGCATGAGGTACTTTTCACTGCCTTTCAGCATGAACACGCAAGTCGGCATCAGGGCACACTGTCACAAGTCGGTATCCATCAAGATATGGCCTTATGGCCCTGTCACATTACGGTGCATCTCGTCAGTGCGCCACCAACGCGGAAAATCACTTTTTTCGGTCAAGAAGCGTCAAACGAGAAGCGTCAAACATTTTGGCATGGGGGGCAAAGTTGGATGTGTCCATACCGTATACATAGCGTATTGCGAATGTATGACCAATGTATGGCTAACATACCTCCCGGTGAAAAATGCTTCAATTATGCTACAGTATGTTCACAGAATGCCGGTGAATGTTATATACGTTATTCGATCGCCAGAAGTACAGGTCATATGTTACATATGTCAAGACATGCTGGAGAAATGCTAAATGTACGTTAGACATATGTTAGGCATACATTATCCATACATTGTCAGTCATGGCCTGTATGTTCCCACATCCTTTAAAGTAGGTGAATGTAGTGAAAAAGGTTTGACTAGCATACAACTAACATACATCGACATACGTCTAATGCATACATAGCGTACGGCGGACATAAAATCCACACATTCTGCATACACAAAATTTTGCCGACCCCCTGACATGCGACGCCATATCTCGACGAAGGTCGACATACATTGATAGATACCAATGTGCACCTAATGCATGCCTAACGCATAACGAGGTATCCCAACGTAGCGGCCAAAAATCACATACGTTGACATATGTTTGCGCGATGCGTCGTAATGTGACAGCACCATTAACGGCTACCAGGAGGTAAAAACTCCAAGAACCAACCAGGCAAGCAGCCACATGCACAGATATGTAGATGGATTGTCTTTGGGTACCTCTGCAAGTTAATTGCTGCAGGCCTTTCCCACTGGCTAGTAGAAATGTTTGTTCGAGTTCCACTATAGCCATGGTGTTCGTAATATGACTGTCGATCACAAATTGCCAAAGGAATATGACTTGAGGATAAATTGTTTGGTTATTGGGGTTTTATATCCTATCAGCATCTAAGGTCATATCAGGATAGGTGGAATTGGGACAGTGTGCACTCATGGCGACTTTATAGCAACAGTGCGCACTCATGGTGACTTTATAGTGCTGCACCACTGGGAGACCAGGCCTCTGATACATATGACCCGATTGCCCCTTCAGTCAAATTATCCTGACACTGAGCTAACCAGTCCCTATCCCATTAATGCAAAGTGCCAGACTAAATCGTACCAAAGATCAATTTTGTAGGTCATTGCTTTGACTCGGCTGGGTTTTGAACTCCTGACCTCAAGCACCGGAAGCCTGCGCTCCACATTCGGCCATCGCGTCCGATCATGTTGTAACTGCTGGCCTTTCATGGTAATCCCATGGGTTTCGAAACCTGGGTTCGAATCCTGCCCGAGTCAAACGTTATGGATGTCGCTACCTAGCCTGGTGCTCAGGCTTCCTATATGTTAAAGCAAGGAGAATTGGAATGAAGAAAACCGATTGATCCTGATTAAAAGTCCCGCCCTTGAATATATAAAAAATGACAAAAGAAAAGAAATCTGTGAAAAACAAGATTTAGCGGACACTCATAAAATTGTTAAATTTACGTATTTTGATAGATACAGATTATTATATGAAATTGAACACAGCCCCTGGTAATGTATTGTGTTTTCTTTTCTGGAATACTGGCCAAGGGCAGACTGGTTCAGGTTGCATTATGCCATTAGGACACTGGAAGTAGTATAAGAACATGGCCCCTGCATCAGTACTTGGATGGTTGTTGGAGTTTTACGTCCTGGCAACATCTAAACTCATATCAGGACGGGTACCAACCTGTGACAGTGCACACTCATGGTCACTTTAAAGGGCTGCCCCACCGATAAATCAGGCTGCCGGCACCATGGCCTGATATCCCTCTCACTCACAGTACCCTGACACTGAGCTAACCAGTCCTGGCCTTATCCTAGTAATGCCGAGCGCCAGGCTAGGAAGTGACAAGTATACATTTTTAAGTCATCGATTTGACTCCACTGGGAAACAAACTCCCGACTTTTCGCACTCGAAGCCTGAACTCTACGTATTAGGCGAACACGTCTGGTTCATACAAAATGTACTGTATGTAACTTGAAACTATTGCACAAAATGGCTAGCCATTTTATGAGTTGTACCAAAGACCCTATAATACTAAGACGGCTCAGTCCCTATCTCTCCCATGGTAATGTCAATTTTGCAGTGCCACCTTGTGGTGGGTTTGAACAGCCCGGCTGCTGGTTGGTGTTTCACATGTAAACACATACAATTATATTATACATGAGATAGGTAAGTATGAATACACATCAATATGAAATTGCTATGAACAAATATGCATCATCATCAGCATCATCATCATCGCCATCATCACACATCTTTCACATTTATAATTACAGTTATACATATAATATAGCACCTGTTTATCCAAGAGAACAGCCAGCGCACCAAGTGGTGGGTTTGATAATTTTGATTATACATTACAGGCTGAGTGAGCCGTCTTAGTATTATAGTCTTTGGTTGAACATGTATATCAACGCAAACAATGCCACACGTAATATGTATTGCCGACTTGCTCTAGCCATAAGTTAATTAAAGCTGCATAGTCCGATGAAACATCACATTTTCAAAACCAAAACAATTATCTCAATTTGATTCTACATATCTAACTTAAATACTGGTGCACTTGTTAAACATTTGTCATCACATAGAATGGAATACTGAGGCAATTTAATACAACATATTACTGCATAAACCTATAGTGTCAGAGTTTTTGCAAGCTTGCCAAAACTAATGTTGCTTATTTGCACTTCAAATATCTCAAAAGTTAGCTATTTAAAATAAAAGTTACTTCAAGTTAAAGTAGGGTAGATTATAATGATCACCCTAATATGGTTATCTCAGAAAATGACAGAAACTCTGAAGTCATCGGACTATGCAAACTTAATTAAATACAGTGATTTTAGTTCTGGCTTCTACCATCAGATGACAGGTTGGTGGTGGAAATCCCATATGAGCTTTTTTCCAAAGGGCCTGCTACCGATCAATGTGCTGCTCCCAACCAGTAGTACTTGGCACTGCATCAGAGGGCAAGTTAGTCGTTGAAATCCTCTATACTACCTTTATTACACACAGCATGAACCTGGTCAAACCCTCCCCCTGGACCTGATGACGCAGCTGGTGCCAGCGCAGTTCACACGGTGTTTTATAGTTAATACACGTGGTGTGCCTGCAGGGCGCTGTCTAGTCCCCCTGGTGGACAATACTCGAACTACCTCCCGCTCACATCAATAAGCGTCCCTCTGGTGGACAATTCTCTAACTATCTTCCGTTTACATCAACCAAAGTCCCTCTGGTGGACAAGTAATTAACTATCTTCGGCTCACATCAACCAGTGTCCCCCTGGTGGACAATTCTCTAACTACCTTCCGCTCAGATCAACCACAGTCCCCCTGGTGGACAACTCTGGAACGACTTTCCACTCACATCACCCACAGTCCCCCTGGTGGACAATTGTCTAACTACCTTCCGCTGACATCAACCACAGTCCGCCTGGTGGACAATTCTCTAACTACCTTCCGCTGACATCAACCACAGTCCTCCTGGTGGACAGTTATCGAAATACCTTCCGGTCACATCAACCACAGTCCCCCTGGTGGACAATTCTCTAACTACCTTCAGCTCACATCAACCGCAGTCCCCTTGGTGGACATTAGACATGCGACATGGGACAGTACACGCTCATGGGAACTTTATAGTGCTGCCCCACTGGGAGCCCAGCCTGCTGGCACCATGACCTAAAATTGAACACATATTACATTTTCCTGATACTGAGCTAAACCAGTCCTTGTCCTATCCTATTAATGCCAAGCGCCAGGCTAGGTAGTGACAAGTATCAATTCGATATAAGTCATTCCTTTGACTCGGCTGTGATTCCAATACCTGACCTTCTGCAAGGGAAGCCCGTGCTCTTAGCGATTCGCGACTCGGCCACCGCGTCTGGTTCCACAAGACAGATGCCGTTCAGTTTCCTCCAATTGGTTTGCGCTTGCGGAACAAATGTGTCCATTGAACACTCCCGTGTGTCGGGTCAGTCAACAGCGACAAACTGCGGTTGTTTTGTATCTGGCGGTTATCTGGGCACATATATCAGTTTGGTAGGAGGGTGGGTGTGGAGGGGGGGGGGGGGGGGGCAATGCCCTGCCCAACGGGGCCTTATCTGGTGGTGTCAGGCGGAGGTGGAATGACGTGGTGGTGGGTAGTTACCGTGGGGCTGACGTCACTGATGTCACTGACGTCACTAATGTCACTGACCACACTGATGTCACTTAGTAATGGACCATGTGTAGGCCAGATGTGGAGGCCTTGCGCAGGGCTTGTATGTGAGAGACTAGGAGTTTAGTTCCCGGTCGAGTCAAATCAATGACATACAAAATTGATACTTGTCGCTTCCTAGCCTGATGCTTGGCATGAATAGGATAGGGCAAATAATGGTTAAGCTCAGGGTCAGGATACAGTGACTGAGTGGGATACCGGGTCCATGATGCCAGTGGCCTGATTGCCCAGTGGGGCAGCACTGTAAAGTTGCCATGAGTGTGCACTGTCACAAATCGGTACCGATCCTGACATGACCTGAGATGTTCCCAGGACGTGAAACTCCAACAACCAACGGACCAGTGAGTAATGGACGGTGTGTACAGCTGCACAGATATGCCCCTTGTACAGAGGAGTCGTCCATGATGTAAGGAACTTCTGCATGCATGCCCATACTTGTGGTGATCGGTGAGTTGGGCGCAGGTGGTGGGTAGGGAGGCAGTGTCGTGATGGGGAGAGTGTTACTGTTAGTAATTGTTAGTGGGGCGGGTAGGGTGTTCTAAATGGTGGTGGGGCGGGGAGGGTGTTAGTAACTGTTAGTGGGGCGGGTAGGACATTAACAATGGGGCTGGTAGGGTGTTATTAGCTGTTGATGGGGTGTTAGAAGTAGGGCTGGTTAAACTGTTACTAAATGTTGGTGGGGTGGGTAGGGTGTTAGCAGTAGGGCTTGTAGGGTGTTACTACATGTTACTAGCTGTTGGTGGGGTGGGTAGGGTGTTAGAAGTAGGGCTGGTAGGGTGTTACTAAATGTTAGTAACTGTTGGTGGGGTGGGAATGGTGTTAGAAGTAGGGCTGGTACGGTGTTACTAAATGTTAGTAACTGTTGGTGGGGAGGGTAGGGTGTTAGAAGTAGGGCTGGTAGTGTGTTACTAGATGTTACTAACTGTTGGTGGGGTGGGTAGGTGTTAGAAGTAGGGCTGGTAGGGTGTTACTAAATGTTACTAAATGTTGGTGGGGTGGGTAGGGTGTTAGAAGTAGGGCTTGTAAGGTGTTACTAAATGTTACTACCTGTTGGTGGGGTGGGTATGGTGTTAGAAGTAGGGCTGGTAGGGTGTTACTAGATGTTACTAAATGTTGGTGGGGTGGGTAGGGTGTTAGAAGTAGGGCTGGTAGCATGTTACTAAATGTTACAAACTGTTGGTAGGGTGGGTAGGGTGTTAGAAGTAGTGCTCGTAGGATGTTACTAAATGTTAGTAACTGTTGGTGGGGTGGCTATGTGTTAGAAGTAGGGCTGGTAGGGTGTTATTAAATGTTAGTAACTGTTGGTGGGGTGGGTAGGGTGTTACTAGATGTTACTAACTGTTGGTGGGGAGGATACGGTGTTAGAAGTAGGGCTTGTAAGGGGTTACTAAATGTTACTACCTGTTGGTGGGGTGGGTAGGGTGTTAGAAGTAGGGCTCGTAGGATGTTACTAAATGTTACTAACTGTTGGTGGGGAGGGTAGGGTGTTATGGAGCAGTCACACTACGACGTGTATTCCGGCGTGCCGCCAACGCGCTTAAATATATCCAACGCGTCGAGAAACGTCAAACTTTTCGGCGAGTTTTGAGAAAACTTGGCGCGTTATTGGCGGGGTGCCAACGTGTTCCGGCGGTGGAAAAACAATGCCGCTTGACCCAATTTCGCCAGGTTCCCACGTTGTGGTATCGGCGCATTCTCTCTGTGTCTCTGTCTGTGTCTCTGTCTGTGTCTCTGTCTGTGTCTCTGTCTCTGTATGTGTCTCTCTCTGTGTCTCTCTCTGTGTCTCTGTCTGTGTGTATGTGTCTCTTTATATGTCTCTGTTTGTGTCTCTATCTGTGTCTCTGTATATGTCTCTGTCTGTGTCTGTGTGTGTGTCTCTCTCTCTCTGAGACACAGAGACATAGACACACAGAGACACACACAGAGACACATACAGAGACACATACATAGACACAGACAGAGACACAGACAGTGACACATACATAGACACATACAGAGACACATACAGAGACACAGACAGAGACACATACAGAGACACAGACACATACAGAGACACATACAGAGACACATTCAGAGACACAGACAGAGACACAGACATAGACACAGCCAGAGACACAGACAGAGACACAGACCGACACAACACGTCGGCGCACGTCGCCCAGCGCCGAAAGTTTTGTGCTTGCACAAAACTTTCGGCGCTGGGCGACGCGCGCCGACGCCTTGGTTCAGACCTACCTGTCACTCAAAGTGTACCGACGTGTACCGACGCGCCGGTAACACGTTTATAACGCATTTGTAACGCGTCTCGACGCGTCCCGACGTTTCGCCCAAAAACCCAACACGTTGCCACGCGTTGTCCAATGCCGGGCCAACACGTCGTAGTGTGACTGCTCCATTAGAAGTGGGTGGGCTGTTAGTCGTGGGAAGGGTAGAGCGTTCAAATTGGGGCTGGTAGGGGGTTAGTCCCTATTGGTAGGGTGTGTGGGGTGTTAAGAGTGGGACGGGGAGGGTGTTAGTTGGGCAGGGAGGGTGTTGGAATCGGGGAGGGTAGGGTGCTAAATGTGGAGTGGGGAGGGTGTTAGTGGAGTAGGGAGGGTGTTGGAATCGGGGAGGGTAGGGTGCTAAATGTAGAGTAGGGAGGGTGTTAGTGGGGCAGGGAGGGTGTTGGAATCGGGGAGGGTAGGGTGCTAAAGGTGGAGCAGGGAGGGTGTTAGTGGGGCAGGGAGGGTGTTCGAATCGGGGAGGGTAGGGTGCTAAATGTGGAGTAGGGAGGGTGTTAGTGGGGCAGGGAGGGTGTTGGAATCGGGGAGGGTAGGGTGCTAAAAGTGGAGCAGGGAGGGTGTTAGTGGGGCAGGGAGGTTGGTGGGATCGGGGAGGGTAGGGTGTTTAAAGTGGACCGGGAGGGTGTTGGAAGGGCGACAGGGGGAAATAGGTTTAGGAATAAGATGGGAGGGAGGTACTGGGGAAGGTACGGTGCTAGAAGTGGCACGATAGGCTGATGGGCGTGGGGAGGGTAGGGTTTTAGAAGTGGGTGGGTAGGGTGTTAGAAATGGGGTGGTAGGGTGGTAGAAGTGGTGCGAGAGGGTATTGGGCATGGGGAGGCTAGGGTTTTAAAAGTGGGGCGGTCGGGTGTTATAAGTGGCACGATAGGGTTTTGGGCATGGGGAGGGTAGGGTTTTAGAAGTGGGGTGGTAGGGTTGTAAAATATTCCGATAAAACGCATTGGTGGGGAATGTGAAATGGTCTATAAAGGAATACAAATGGTCTATTAATGTAAATGATGTATAGGGCCAGGTGCATAAATGTATTTATGTAGTTGATGGTGATTCTTTACCTGTGGTCAATAGTCATTGTGTATTAGGTAGATAGTGTGAATGAGGCACTACTGTTGGTGTGGAAGTAGCTCAAGAGCTCTACTCACTACCCCCTCCCCCCACCCAACTGTTAGTCACGGATCACCACACACACACAGCAGGCAGGTGCAGGCCAATCAGCCAGACCACAGGGTGGGGCTGGGTAGATCACAGTAGCCATGGTGACCCCAGAATGCTTACTGTTCATTGGTGGAACTAGAAATGCTTGTTCCTGATTGGAGATAATGGTCAGGTGGTATGCCTTATCAGATCTATGTACCACGATATAATAATAAACCTCTACTTTCACTCTTTGTACTCCTGCTTTCTCTCCTTGCCTGTATTGATTTCATATAGCCTGCCTACACAAACCACACCTGCCAGCGGTCGACTTTACAGGGTGTTAGAAGTGGCGCGATAGGGTGTTGGATTGTTGTTGTTTTGTTTGTTGTTATTTTACGTCCTAGCAACATCTTAGGTCAATAGGGTGTTGGACGTCTAGTGGATAGGGTGTTAGAAGTGCGGTGGGAGGGTGGTATGAATGGGGAGGGGAGGGTCTTAGAAGTGGGGCCACTACAGTGTTTGAAGTGAGCGGGTAGAGTGTTATTGCCTTAGATGCTGCCAGAAACTTAAACCGCGCAACAAACCATATGTGTATGGCTCAGATCATGGGTACCGAAAGTGTTACACTATAGCCATAAAATAAATGTGGCAACAGGGTCATCAAAGTACATGTCATGTGTTGTGTCGAATATCTCCTGAGGAATGAGTTATAATCTAGAGCAAGAAAGTTTGTATTTTGACTTTGTACTCTTCACATGTTGCAAAATAAGGGTAAAGACATGCATCATTAATGGTCACACATGAAAATTGGACAGAAGTGAAAACTTGCTACGTTAATGAGCTGGCTAAAAAACCAAAACACTGAATGTTACAAGTAGCTGCCAGTAAAACAAAACACCTTTTGAACTCATTAATGTGGAAATTAAATTTGTATTTTCATTCATTTTGGCAAGATCATTGTACACATATGCTCTCCGCAAGTACATAATCCGGAAATGATAGGTTATGTACAGAAGTGAAAAGTTGCTACGTTAATAAGCTGGCTAAAAAACAACACACTGAATGAGACAAGAATATGTCGGTAAATCATAACCCTTTTTAACTCATTAATGTGGAAATAAAATTTCTATTATCATTCTTATTGGCAAGAACTTTGTACACATATGCTCTTCGCAAGTAAACACTTCGGACATGATAGGTTATGTACAGAAGTGAACACTTGCTATGTTAATAAGCTGGCTAAAAAACAACAAGCTGAACGATACACAAATCTCTCAGTAAAACAAACATTTTTTTAACTCATTGATGTGGAAATTTAATTTCTATTGAGTGGCCTTATATTAGAAAGATGGTCTGAAAAGAGTGAGTGATGCCGTGTAACAAATGAGTGCTATTTTTAGCTAATTTTAAAACAAAGTTTTGTTCCTAGCTATAATTGTGCAGCACTGCGGCCATAATGTCTGCTTTCTCTAGGCAACTGAATATCACCTATTATCAGGGGGCATTTCAACATTTTGAAACTGTGGATGATTTAGTGGTTAGATTAATATTAAATGGGCAGGTACTGAATGGACCCATGATCAGAGCCTTACACAAACACACATATATATATATATAGCGAGTGGTACAGGCAAGATGCTGAATCATGACAGCTGAATAGGCCAGGTGGCAGCACCAGGCCAGGCAGAGAGCTTATACATTTGCCTGAGTTGTTAAAGGGTCTGTCACATTACGATGCATCGCGCCAAAGTATGCCGACGTATGTGATTTTTTTCCAGCTACATCGGGATACTTTGTTATGCATTATGCATGCGTTAGACACTCATTGGTATATGTCAATGTATGTCAACATTCGTCGATATACGGCATCCTGCATCAGGTATGACAATGTTCAACAACGTGTGGATTTTACGTTGGCCATACATTATGTATACGTTAGGTGTACATCGATGTGTGTTAGATGTACGTTAGACAAACGTTGGTCACCATGTTGCACTGCGTTGACCTACATTAAAGGCAGTGGGAATTTACAGTCCACATACTGACAACGTATGGATAACGTAGGTCTAATGTAGTCTAATGTACTGCTAGCATACGTCTAGCGTATATTTAGGGTTTCTCCAGTAGTTCTGGCGATCAAATAGTGTATATAACGTTCACCAGTGTTAGGCAAACATACCGAGAACGTAATTCAAGTGTTTTTTCACCAGGAAGCATGTTAGCCATATGTTGGCCATCCATTGGCCATATGCTATGTATATGGCATGTATACGTCCAACTTTGCCATCCATGCTGAAAAGTTTTAATCTTCTCCCCGTAAAAAAGTGATAAGTGTCAATAGCTGTGAAGTGTCAAGCAAGTTGCCAGGCAGAGGCACAGTTCAATGATAATCAGTTTACAGATAATTATACTCGTATAATTGCTTATACAGGACACATACTTCATTAACTCCCAACCATTAACTAATAATGTTATTCTCATGTGGATATAACTATAAGAATCCTGACTTCTGTGATTCCAGTCAAATTACTGCACTCGGAGGATGACTATATTCGTACTCCATTTGTTTTCACTGCCCGCATTCAGCATTATCCTATCACGACCCGCCTCAGCACCCACCCAAACACACTCACACACACACACCAGGCGCGGTGGTGGCCGACTCAGCAGAGCGCAGACCTCGCGTGCCGGAGATCTGAAGTTTGGTTCCCGGTTCAGCCAAACCAATGACGTATCAAATTGATACCTAGCCAGGCGCTTGGCATTAATAGGATAGGGCAAGGCCTGGTTAGCTCAGAGTCAGGATAATGTGACTGAGATGGATATAGGATCATGGTGCCGGTGGTCTGATTTCCCAGTGGAGCATCACTATAAAGTTGCCACAAATGTGTACTGTCACAAGTCGGTACCCGTCCTGATATAAACCTTAGATGTTGCCAGGACGTAAAGTTAACCAACCGCTCACACACACACCCACACCCACAACCACATCCACTCAGACACATCCACACATATACACCACTTTGAACATTACCCCGATCCGTTTCACCATTCAGACGCCGACCCACACCGTCCCACCCACCCACACACCCACACCCACACCCACACCCACACACCACTTTGAACATGGCAGGCATTAACCCGACCCGTCTCACCACAGACCCACATACCCAAACACCCACACACCCACATACCCATACCCCAACACATCCACACACACACACACACCCATACATGCACCCACCCACACACCCACACACCCACCAAAACACCCACACACCCACACACCCACTCTGCAAACATCCACACATCCACACACCCACACCCCCACACCCCCACATGCCCATAAACGCACCCACCCACACACCGACACACCCACCGACACACCCACCTAAACACCCACACACCCGCACGCCCAGGCGCCCCATGCACCCACGCACCCATGTACCCACACACCCAGGTGCCCCACGCCACCAGGCACCCACTCACACACACACCACCACCCACCCATACACACACACCCACGCGTCCCTCACCCACGCACCCACATACCCACACACCCACACACCCAGGCGCCCACCCCCACCCACCCACACCCACACCCACACACCCACACACATCCACGTACCCGCACCACCACCCACCCACCCACCCAACCACGCGTCCACGCACCCACACACCCACACACCCACGCGCCCACACGGCCACACACACACACCCACACCTACACACACACCACTTTGAACATGGCGGATATTACCCCGACTCGCCCCGCCCTTGCCGGCCCCACATATCCCAGCTGTCCGGCTAAGGAGCCGGCCAATCGGTCGGTGCAACAATCCGTGGGCACGCGGCCGTAAAATGGCCGGGGTCGGGAGCTGCTCAGACTCGATAACCCCCCCGCACCCCGCCCCCCCCCCCCTTCGCTCCCCCCGTCTCTCACCGGCTCCGTCTTTCCGCTCAGCCGCCACAGCCCCCACCCCCCCCCGCCACCCACCCCGCCAACCGCCCCCTCCCACTCGGCTGGCGAAAGTGGTCAAGAGGTGGGCGGCGCCACAAGACCAAAGCTGATTTCAACGGATCCAGATCAGCCTGGGGGAGGGGGACGGGGAGGGGGACGGGGATGGGGGGGGCGGGGGAGGGGGACGGGGATGGGGGGGAGGGGAAAGGGGAGGGGAGGGGGAGGGGGAGGGAGAGGGGGGAGGGGGAGGGGAGGGAGAGGGAGAGGGAGAGGGGGAGTGGGGGAGGGGGGAGGGGGAGGGGGGGGGGGGAGGAGGAGGAGGAGGGGTAGGGGGAGGGGGGGAGGGGGAGGGGGAGGCGGGAGTGGTGGGGGGGGGGGGGGCGACGGATGAATAGGGTGGGGAGAGGGGGAGGTGGGAGGGGGTGGAGGAATGCGGGGTAGTGTGGGGGTGGAGGGTGGGGGAGGAATGACGGGTAGTCTGAGGGTGGAGGGTAGAGAGTGGAGGATAGGGGACGGGGAAGTGGAGGAAGGAAGGAAAGGGAGCTGGAGGAAGAAGGGGTAGTGTGGGGGTGCAGGGTGGGGGACAGGGGGTGCAGGAAGGAAGGGTAGTGTGAGGGTGGTTGGTGGAGGGTGGGGTAGGTGGAGGAAGGCGGGATAGTGTGAGGGTGGAGAGTAGATGATAAGGGACGAGGAAGGAGGAGTATGAGGCGGAGGGAGATGAAGGAGGAGAGGCCGGATGGGAGAGGGATGATGGAGGGACGGGATGGGGAGGAGGGAAGAGCGTAGGAAAGGGGAAAGAAGGGGAAGAGGAGGAGGATGGGACGGCGGGGGAAGTAGGGGATGGCAGGTGGAGGACAGAGGTGGAGAGAGGCGTGAGAGGATTGAGGGGGGGGGGGGAGGAGGAGAGCGGAAGGGATGAGGAGGAGAAAGAAGCCCGACGGGAGAAGGGGGAGGAATGGGGGGAGGGTTAGGGAGGGTAGAGTCGGCAAGGTGAGGGGAATGCAGAATAGGGCCGAAGGACTGGGGGAGGAGGGAGGATGAGAGAGGTTTGAGGAGGGAGGGAAGGGAGGGGAACACATGGTAGGCCGGAAGGACTGGGAGGGGGGCAAGGAGAGGAGAGGAGGGAGGGGTTAGGATGCGAGCAGGGGAGGGGTAACTAGGGTCTGCCAAAATAAAAAAATGGAGGATCTTATATTGGGTATGGGGGAGGGGGGCCGTCTGGATATACTCCCGCAGAAATATCTTTAAATCTTAGATGATCTCTGCTGCATTTTGGAAACTTGGATATTTATATAATATGAAAAACCCGAAGATTGGCGTAAGGTGATGATGGGGACATAACATAGTGTACAGCTTACCGCGAAACCATAAGGGTTGGTAAACCTGGGTCAGCAGTTTCAGCGCCCGATCAGTTTCAGCTGCCTGTCAGTTTCATGCGCATGCGTCAAAATCTAACATCATCGTCACTAACCTCATAACTTTAATATAATGTTTTTGGTAAAGATGTTGTCTACATGTGTACAAAGCGATTTGTTTCTAGGTGGTGTGGTTTTAGAGATATATCACTTTTCCTGTATTTTCTGTATGAAGATTGCTAGCGACCATTGACAATACCTTGAATTTGACGGTACGCACAGTGCAAAACCTTAGTTTTATTCAAAATTAATACAAATCAAGAACCCTAACCTTATAAATTTAATACAATCTTTTTGGTAAAGATGTTTTCTATATGTGTACCGAGCGATTTGTTAATAGGTGGTGTAGGTTTAGAGATATTTCGCTTTTGCTGTATTTTCTGTATGAAGATTGCTCACGACCATTGACAATGCCTTGAGTTTGAGTCTATACGGGCGGTGGAAATTGACTGGGCGCTGAAACTGCAACACCGGGAAGGAGCAGAGAGAGTGCCCAGGAGGATGGGGGGGGGGGGGGAGTGGGCGGAGGGACAGCGAGTGGACAAAGGAGATGGTTACTTGCATTGTTAGCCTAGCCGAGCTGACTTCTGTGTTGATCGACCACCTACTTACACGTGTCGACATTGGGCGTGGCCGGTGTCACGAAATAGAATCTCCCCCTCAAATGTTCTCCATCCCTCCTCCCTCCTCCCCTCTCCTCTCCTCTCCTCTACCCACGTCCCGTCCTCAATCCCCACCTCATCCACTTCCATTCCTCCAATCCCTATAAAGCACCACACTCCTCCCTCCTCCGTCCTCCCTCCTCCGTCCTGCGTCCTCCCTCTTCCTTCCTCCCTCCTCCCTACTCCCTCCTCCCTCCTCCCTCCTCCCTCCTCCCTCCTCCCTCCTCCCCTCTCCTCTCCTCACCTCCCTCCTCCCTCCTCCCTCCTCCCTCCTCCTCCTCCCTCCTCCCCTCCTCCCTCCTCCCCCCTCCCTCCTCCCTCCTCCCTCCCCCCTCCTCCCCCCTCCCTCCTCCCTCCTCCGTCCTCCCTCCTCCCTCCTCCCTCCCCCCTCCGCCCTGTGATGACAGTCTTATCACTATCCATATATATAGGAAAACTGCTCTAACCGACCACCTCCACATATTGACTACTCCCCTATATCAATCGCTTTATTTGGGTCCCAAACGATCGCCCATACAATACCATTGTAATGATTAACAAACTCTCTAAACCGACCACCTCCATAAATGGACCATTTAATTAAAGTCGGTCGCATGGACCGTTGATTTAGACAGGTTTTACTGTATATATATATATATATATATATATATATGAAACTGAATTTCCAGGTGTAGGTTAATTCTATTTCAAGGGGCACTTTTTTTTCTAAATAGATTCGCCCCATGAGGAGACAATTTTGAGGGAGCCATTCTATTTCGTGACACCGGCCACCAGCTGCACAGAGAAATGAGTCACACTCACCCCTAGAGGTGGGGGGGGGGGTTGATAGCGGGGTCACGTGGTCTTAGACATGGGATTGACTCCAATTCTGAGACCTTTACATAGAGAGAAGGTCTTCCCAGAGCAAACAAAACACCATGGAGACTTGATTGCGCTCGGTATTATCAGAATGGGGTGATGATTGGTTGGGTTATAGTTATACCCTCGTCACAAAAGAGTGTTGGCAACAAAGAGATCACAAGTGGTTTCAAACTGGTCGCAAAGAGGTTGCAAGCAGTCGCAATGTGGTTGCAAACTAGGTCTCAGTGGTTGATGACCACCTTGCCACCATTGTGCTTGCAAGAAGGTTGCAGCTGCTGCGCTCCTTGCGACCAAAATGGTCACCCATATGCTGGTGATCATTTTCATTGGTTGCTTTGGTCACAAGGATGTTGCTATTGTCACTGAGCTCTGTGGTCGCAAGTGGTCGCAAGTGGTCGCAAGTGGTCGCAAGTGGTTGCAAGTGGTCGCAAGTGGTCGCAAGTGGTCGCAATTGGTTGCAAGTGGTCGCAAGTGGTCGCAATTAGTCGCAATTGGTCGCAATTGGTCGCAATTGGTCGCAATTGGTCGCAATTGGTCGCAAGATGGTTGCAAGTGCTCGCCAGTCACTATAACAAAATGGGTACTTGACGCTTCTCAGATTGACACTCAGCATCACTAGGATAGCGCAAGAACTGGTTAGCTCAGTGCCAGAATAACGTGACTGAGTTGGATATCAGGACATGGTGCTGGCAGCCTGATTTCCCAGTGGGGTAGCACTATGAAGTTGCTATAAGTGCACACTGTCACAACTTGGTGCCCGATCTGATATGACAGTTGATGTGGCCCGGACGAAAACTCCAAGAACCGAGCGACTGCCTTCTTGTTTCTAACTAGCTTGGTATCAGGATGATTCCAGTGGGAGCCGTAATCTATACACTGGTATATCATGGAAAGGTATTTACAAGGCACTACTGCTCACTCACAGTTCTTCCTACAATGTGATAGCAGGAAAGAAAGTTTGTTTTAGTAAATAACGCCTCTAGAGCACATTGATTTTCATCATCGGCTATTGGATGTCAACCATATGGTCATTCTGACATATTTGTTTGTGGAGGAAACCTGCTGCCGACACATAGGCTACTCATACCGATAAGCAGCGAGAGATATTTTATATGCACTTTCCCACAGACAGGACAGCACATACCACAGCCTTTGATACACCAGTTGTGGACCACTGATTGGAATGGAAAATAGCCCAGACTGCAAATGGGTGCACTGAGCAGGATTCGATCGGATGACCCAAACCTTCCCAGGTGGACACGCCACTGCCTGAGCTACGTCCCGCTCCTAGGTGATAGTGGGAAGTAACATGGTTGGCTTGCTACTACTACATCCGAATGTTGGTTGTTGGAGTTTTACGTCCTTGCAACATATTTGGTTATATCAGGATGGGTACCAACTTGTGACAGTGCGCACTGATGGCAAATCTATAATGCTGCGCCACTGGAAAATCAGGCCACTGGCATCATGACCCGATATCTCCACTCAGTCACATTATCCTGACACTAAGCTAACCAGTCCGTGCTTTATTCTATTAATGCCAAGAGCGAAACTAGGTAACGACAAGTATGAATTGTATATAAGTCATTGGTTTGACGCGACAGGGAATGTAACTCTGGACCTCCCGCACTGGAAGCCTGTGCTCTACCAATTCAGCTATGGTGCCCGGTTAGGTAACAAGATGATTCCAATAGGATGCTTAGGGATTTATTTGTATTGTTACAATGGTATTGTATGGGCTATCATTTGGGACCCAAATGAAGCCACTGATATAGGGGAGTTGTCGATCTGTGAAGGTGGTTGGTTAGAGAGGTTTTACTGTAGTTGGCGTGCTACAACCTGTCAACTACATATATATGTAGTTACAGCAATGTGTAGGTAGTGCTGACCTACACCGCTTCAAGCTGACATTTTGCTAGCTGACACAAGAAGCCATGGCATTTCCTAATCTGGATAAAGTACCCACCACCTGAACCTGGGGGGTGGGGGGGAATGTTGACACACTGCACTAGGCAAATAGTGCATTCTAGAACATATGAGCAGAAAAGCAGAATAGATCTACTTTCAAGTCGATGACCAAATAAGTTGAGTATCTGCCTCCTCTTCTTGGAGATCGGGGTTCCGAACACATGGGTTAGTGGGTTTGAATCCTAGTCGAGTCAAAGCTATGACTTCAAAAATGTATACTTGTCACCTCCTAGCCTGGCGGTCGCCATTATTAAGATAGGGCAAGTATTGGTTAGCTCAGTGTCAGGATAACGTGACTGAGTGCGATATCAGGTCATGGTGCTGGTGGCCTGGTCTCCCAGTGGGGTCGTGGGTTCGAGCCCTGGTAGAGTTAAACCAATGACTTAAAACATTGATACTTGTCACTTCCTAGCCTGGCGCTCACCATTGTTAGGATAGGGCAAGTACTGGTTAGCTCAGAGTCAGGATAATGTGACTGAGTGGGATATCAGTGCATGGTGATAGTGGTCAGGTCTCCCAGTGGGGCAACACTATAAAGTCACCATGAGTGCGCACTCTCACAAGTCGCTCCCAGCTCTGATATGACCTCACAAGTCGCTCCCAGCTCTGATATGACCTCAGATGTTGCCAGGATGTAAAACTCTAACAACCAACATCTACATTCAGATAAGGGGTCATATGGATCTACAAAAGTATTGAAGATCATGGAATTGTACAAACAAACACAAATTATTTAGTAAAGCATTTTCCATTAATTGCCAATCATGTAATTTAGATTATTGTGATTTTGTTTGTTTGTTTGTTGTTTTACGACCTAGCAACATCTAAGGTCATATCAGGATGGGTACCAACTTGTGAGAGTGCGCACTCATGGCAACTTTATTGTGCTGCCACACTGGAATACCAGGCCACCAGCCCCATGACCTGATATCCCACTCAGTCACATTATCCTGACACTGAGCCAACCAGTCCTTGTCCTACCCTAATAATGCCGAGCATCAGGCTAGGAAGCGACAAGTATCAATTTTTAAGTCATTGGTTTGACTCGACCACGGTTCGAACCCACGACCCCACGATCTACCAACAAGGGAGACGACGCTCTAACTCATTCGGCCATGCCATCTGGCGGATTAATATGATAATGTCTTCGAAAATCGTGGAATTCTTCAGCTATATATCGTAAAATGTTTAATCAATTTCCTACTTTTCATTAGTACTCAAATCTGTTTTTGTTTGCTCTGCATTTAATTTAGGAAAAAGACGGGAGATCGTTTCATTTGTAGAGTTGCTAAATGCCATAGCATGAAAAGCCTCATTGCTATCCCTCCTAATAATATCATTGATGTTGCTAGGACGTAAAACCCCAACAAACAAAACATAATCTTATTTTTAATCTATACCGTTCGACCATACTACACTGCATGGTTATCTTCTAATCGCTGCATCAGTCCTAGCCAAGTCATAGCGATTTTTCTCCTTTCATATAAAAATGGCCTAGCATTTCCAAATACTTGTTACGAAAAACCAAACAATTTAAGGTCAGAAGACGCAGGAGCGTTGTCCTATATCGAGTAGATTCATTTGAATTCTATCAAAGAATCGATTCAGGTAAAATATCCCTAATTCAAAATTTAAATGAAAGGTATAGCAAGTAAATTATTCCCGATTTTATATCGAGTAGATTCATTTGTATTATATCAAAGAAACGATTCAGGTACATATGCCTATTTCAAAATTAAAATGAAAGTTATAGCAAGTAAATTATTCCCGATTCATAGTGATATGTGTGATATAGACTGACTTAGTTGGTTGTTGGAGTTGTATGTCCCAGTAACATATCAGGTCATATCAGGATGGGTACCGACTTGTGACAGTGCACACTCATGGTGACTTTGTAGTGCTGCCTCACTGGAAAATCAGGCCGCCTACATCATAACCCGATATCCCACTCAGTCACATTGAGCTAACCAGTTCTTGCCCTATCATATTAATGCCGAACGTCATGCTCAGAAGTGATAAGTATCAATGTAATAAGTCATTGCTTTGACTCTACCGGGAACCAAGCTCCCGATATCCCACACGCGAGGGCTCGCGCTCTACCAATTCGGCCACCAAGCCCGGTGAAATAGACTGAATGGAACATTTATACATATGTAACTAAGCAACACAAATAAAACAGTTCAGGGCATGATTCGATTTCATGAGGCTAGTACAATCAGCCAGGGAACTGATTTTGCATGAGCGATCTGGGACAATTGATCTCGGACCATTACTCTTCGATGATTAATCTTGGGTGATTGACATCTGGCCTTGAAGTAATTAAAATGTAATAAAGCGAGAGCAGGAGCCTCTTTGGCTCACGACAAGACCACATCATACCCTTGCATAAACCACACATCAATGTCAAGAAGTCATGTATTATTGTGTGTATTTATCGCACATACAACTAAATAATCTACACATAAATGTTGAGAAGTCATAGAGTATTGTGTGTATTTACTGTAAATACTAATAAACCTCAATGCCGATAACTCATTTAGTATTGTGTGTATTTACCACATTTACAACTAAATAAACTACACATCAATGTCGATAACTCATTTAGTAGTATGCATATTTACCGTAAATACAACTAAATAAACTACACATCAATGTCGATAACTCATTTAGTATTATGTGCATATTTACTGGATATACAACTAAATAAACGACACATCAATGTGGAAAAGTCATTTAGTGTTGTGTGTATTTATCGTAAATACAACTAAGTAAACTGCACATCAATGTCAAGAACTAGGCAGATCGTGGGCCTCATGTGTGGAAGGTCGAGGTTTGGTTCCCAGTCCAGTCAAACCAATGCCCTCAAAATTGATAATTGTCGCTTCCTAGTCTGGAGCTTGGCATTATTAGAATATGGCAAGTACTGGTTAACTCAGTGTCACGATAATGTGCCTGGGTCGGATATTGGCTCATGGTGCCAGTGGCTTGATTTCCCAGTGCGGCAGCACTATAAATGTGCCATGAGTGTGCACTGTCACAAGTCAGTACCCGTCTTGATATTATCTTAGATGTTGATAGGACATAAAACAACAATAAACAAACATACAATCGTCAACGTTTGGGTATTGAGTTTATCTGTATACATGATTACATACATTTCTTTATACTAAAACTTAAAAGGAAAATAACATACATGACGTTGTGACTATAATGACTGAAGCTTTTCTCAACGGGTGAGTATTGGGTTAGCAAAATAAAATATTAAATTACAGAATGCATTATAATTCAGTTTGACTTACAATACATTAATATTTGTTGGCCTATTAGTAATATATCGTGTGCGTCATAATGCCGATATGACACAGACTAATAACAATGAAAACTTTCGATTCTTGCTGCTACTGGTAGCCGAATCCCATTTCTACGCCACACTTATGGCTGAATCCTTCAGTACAAATTGGATGGGTGTTGGAGTTTTACCTCCTGGCTACATATAAGGTGATATCACGACTTTTGAGAATGCGCCCTCATGGTGACTTTATAGTGCTGCCCCACCGGGAAATCAGGCCGGCGCCACCATAGCGCAATATCCCACTCAGTCACATTATGCTGACACTGAGTTAACCAGTCATTGCCCAGGAGGAGGATGTAGACCATGATCATACAGTATACTAATGAGGAATACTTTTGATCCTTGCTGCTACTGGTAACGAACACCCATTTCTAACCAGGGGGGGCCATAGGCATGACGCGGTGTTAACGAGCCAAAACGGGTTTTGACCGGGATTTCCAGTTTAGCGGCGAAAAGCAGTAAGCAAGGAGCGGTGTTATGGAAACACCGCAAGTTTAACATCGTGTACACTAACACCACTCCGTAGCGAGTTTACGGGTGGTGTTAGGTACTGATTAGGCCCAAATCTATTCAATGTTATCATATTTAACAGGATTACATACTAAAAAAGTGAAATTTCATCAAATTAACCCTAAAATCGAAGCGATATAAATGCCGCTGCTACATCGGTGGCAATATTCATATTGTCAAATGACTAAGCAAAACAAATGGCCGCCGATGCGGTGGCGGCATTAATATTACTTCGATTTTGGGTTTACTTTGACCAATTTTATTTAACAGAATAACATACAACATAAGTGAAATTTGATGAAAATAAACCATCAATCGAACCGATATTAACCCTCCCGCCGAAATTTGGTCAAATTAAACCAAAAATCGAACCGATATTAACGCCGCCACCGCTGCCGCCACCGCCGAATCGGCGGCGATATTGGCAAATAGCAGTGCTCACCGGGAACAGGTTTAGTAGGATTCCCCAAATGTATAAATAACTCCACATTTAGCTAATATGAAGGAGCTAGGCACCTATACATACAGCATGACATACTTCGCGACAGTGGTGATAGCTACCCGGTGTTACCTGTTAACACCACATGATGCTAACACCGCATAATGAATATGGCCCCAGTGGTCCACAACTGGTTCATTGAAGGCTACGTGGTATGTGCTGTCATGTGTGTGGGAAAGTGCATATAGAACATCCCTTGCCACTTATAGGAAAGAGTAGCCTATGTGGCAGCAGCGTGTTTCCTAAAAAAAAATGACCATATATTTGACGTCCAATAGCCAATGATAAAAATCAATGTGCTCTAGAAGCATCGTTAAATAAAACAAGCTTTCCTTTCCTTTTTTTGCAAAACCTATTTCTATGACACAGTTACGGTAGTATATTGTGTGTATCATAATGCAAGACGACACACAATAAAAACAAGGAATATTTTATTATGCCTGCTGTTACTGGTAGCCAAAACCCATTTCTATGACACAGTTTTCGTTGAATCTTCCAATTCAGTATCACAGAAGACACCAACCAGCATCTGACGGGCAATCGATACCAGTTCGCCTCCTGAATTATGCTGTGTTGTTATGAATTCTGACCGCAGCGCCTGGTCTTGTTGTCTTAATGTGTGATTGCTTGTTGTATTAAGAGATTACCCAGTTGACTAATGGAATTGGGGTGAGGGAGGGATACCCCATCAGTGACCGACCTTTCAGTGGTGTGGGGAGGGGAGCGGTAGGGGGAGGGGCTAGGGGAGGGGGGGGGGGGGGCAGGGTTGGTGGGGGAGGGGGGAGGGGTGGGGGGGGGGACGAGCCGGGTGGGGGGGGGGGAGGGTGGGGGGGGAGGGGGGAAGCCGGTAGGGTGGGGGAGGAGGTGGAGGGTAGGTGGAGGGGGAGGGAAAAGGGGACGCCGGGGGTAGGGTGGGGGGAGGGGGGAGGGTAGGTGGCGGGGGAGGGAAGGGGACGCTGGGTAGGGAGGGGGAGAGGGGCGGGCGGTATGGTGGGGGGGGGGGGGGGGGGGGTGGGGGGGGGGGGGGGGGGGGGGGGGAGGGGGGGGGGGGGGGGGGGGGGGGGGGGAGGGGGGGGGGGGGGGGGGGGGGGGGGGGGGGGGGGGGGGGGGAGGGGGGGGGGGGGGGGGGGGGGGGGGAGGGGGGGGAGGGGGGGGGGGGGGGGGGGGGGGGGGGGGGGGAGGGGGGGGGGGGGGGGGGGGGGGGGGGGAGGGGGGGGGGGGGGGGAGGGGGGGGGGGGGGGGGGGGGGGGGGGGGGGGGGGGGGGGGGGGGGGAGGGTGGGGGGGGGGGGGGAGGGGGGGGGGGGGGGGGGGGGGAGGGGGGGGGGGGGGGGGGGGGGGGGGGGGGGGGGGGGGAGGGGGGGGGGGGGGGGGGGGGGGGGGGGGGGGGGGGGGGAGGGGGGGGGGGGGGGGGGGGGTGGGGGGGGGAGGGGGGGGGGGGGGGGGGGGGGGGGGGGGGGGGGGGGGGGGGGGGGGGGGGGGGGGGGGGGGAGGGGGGGGGGGGGGGGGGGGGGGGGGGGGGGGGGGGGGGGGGGGGGGGGGGGGGGGGGGTGGGGGGGGGGGGGGGGGGGGGGGGGGGGGGGGGGGGGGGGGGGGGGGGGGGGGGGGGGGGGGGGGGGGGGGGGGGGTGGGGGGGGGGGGGGGGGGGGGGGGGGGGGGGGGGGGGGGGGTGGGGGGGGGGGGGGGGGGGGGGGGGGGGGGGGGGGGGGGGGGGGGGGGGGGAGGGGGGGGGGGGGGGGGGGGAGGGGGGGGGGGGGGTGGGGGGGGGGGGGGGGGGGGGGGGGGGGGGGGGGGGGGGGGGTGGGGGGGGGGGGGGGGGGGGGGGGGGGGGGGGAGGGGGGGGGGGGGGGGGGGGGGGGGGGGGGGGGGGTGGGGGGGGGAGGGGGGGGGGGGGGGAGGGGGGGGGGGGGGGGGGGGGGGGGGGGGGGGGGGGGGGGGGGGGGGGTGGGGGGGCGGTAGTGGTTTATTAAATGGGGGGAAGGGGGGGGTGGGGGGGGGGGGGGTTTTGGGTTGGGGGGACATTTTGGGGATTTTTTGGGGGGGGTTCTGGCCTTAATTAAAAGGGGGGGGTTGTTAGGGGGGGGGGGTTTTTGGGGTGGGGTTTTGGGCGGTGGTTTTGGGGGGAAAGGGTTGTAAGGGGTTTTTTGGAAAAGGGGGTGGGGGTTTTCCGGGGGGGCGGGGGGTGGGTGGGGTGGTTTAATTTAATGGGTGGGGGGGTGGTTGTAGATGTTTTTTTGTGGAAGTGGATGTGGAAGTTGTGTGTGGGGGGGGGGGGGGGGGGGTCATGGCGGCAAGAAGCATAATATGATGTAATCCAATTCTAACCACGTGATCTAATCATAAATATTGGATTCCATAGGATTATACACATGTCAGTGATATGGACATTGTTATCCGCTGATTGGCAGGTTATATTATCAAGACAATATTGATATCATAGACTTGTTAACCATACTGAGTTTAGCGAAGAGGTTAGCGACCTTGATTAAATGGCAGGAAATGTTCAGGTCATATCCGGTTCAATTACATTGACTTTAACTCTTTTATTTATTTTATGTGTTTTTGGTCAAACAGTTTATTCTTCAAAATATACATTTTGTTCAGTGCCGTGGCACTGGTCTTCCGGCCGTTTACTTTACATTGTAAATAGGTAGATCAGCAGGTACTTAGGTTGGGCATATTAGTAGATTGGGAAGGGGGTTAGTGCGGTAGCGGGTTAGCCATAAATAAGTTCAGTGTCATGGGTTAAGATGTTAATGCTGTTCACTTGTTGGTAGACAACATTTAGTTCATAGTGAGCAGCTATATTGAGTTTAGCATAGAGGATATAATCCTTCATTTAATGACAGAAATTCGTCTTCTTTTTAACAAAATTTGATGGTCTTAATATTTATCTTGTGTCCGTGCCGTAGCACTGGTTTTCCGACTGTATGTGTTGCAGGTATTTACACCATTTTCTTTTATATTCAGATCATTGTGAGCTCAATTATATTGACCTTAGCGATGACGTTAATGCCATTCATTTGTTGGCAAGAAATATTGAATTCCTAGCAAGATCAGTTATATTCAGTTTAGCGAAGAGATTAAAGCTGCATAGTCCGATGAAATATCAAATGTTCAAAACCAAACCAATTATCTAGATTTGATTTTACACATTTAACTTAGATACTGATGCATTTATTAAGAATTTGTTTCTGCGTAGAAGGCAATACTGAGTCAATATAACAGAAGCTGTTACTGCAGGAGTCTGTGGTGTCAGAGTTTTAGCAAGCTTGCCAAAACTAATGTTCCATGTTTGCACTCAGAATATCTCAAAAGTTTACCATTTAAAATAAAAGTATCTTTGAACTAATGTAAAGTAGATACTAGTGATCGATCTACTATATTTATCTAAGAAAAAATACAGAAATTCAAAACCATCAGACTGTGCAACTTTAAAGCCCTTTGTTCATGAGTAGGAAATATTAAGATCATAGTGGACTCAACTACATAGCCATTAGACATTTTGTATTCACAATTTCTATACATATTCTACAAACATAAACTAATCTGTTGACATGAAACATTGTAGGAACAGTGTATCCATTAATGGTTGTCTTCCTACTGCTATGTCAAGCAAAATCCTGAGCCCGGGAGCAAATATACAAATAACCTACAGACCGCTCTTTAAGGAGACAAACACAAAGATAGAATGAGATCAGGATATCTTCATCGTTAGACAAATTGAGTTTAATGAAGACATCAGGGCCCTTACTTTGTTGAAGGAAATATCCAGATCATAGTGAGATTATCTAATTTGAATTTAGTGACGAGGTTACATCCTATTATTTGTTCGCAGGAAATATTAAACCCAAAGCTACCTGAACTGTATTGAGTTTAATGAAGACAAAAGAACCATTCATTTACGAGACGGAGACATACGTATTATATAATGGTATTATTTCTTATCGTAAAGGGCTCATGTATGAAGCAACAGGTCAATATGATACATAATAACAGGTACGATGCAATACATCAGATAGATACAGGTAGTTCAAGCATGATATCAGATAGACAAAACAGTGGTCAGGTATGATACAATATTGATAACCGGCAGTACAGAGCTTTCCAGGCTTCCCCAGGCCATATGAGTCAAATGGATAAGGACCTGGACTCAAACTCTTGACCCTATCGTTACACCTTATGGCCCTGTCACACTACGACGTGACTACGTCAGCGTAACCACAACGTGAAAATAATGTTATCACGTCGAAGTTATCGGCGTAATATGCAAATTGTGGACGTGAATGCCGCGTAGTTGACGTGAGCGAAACGTGAAAGTAACGTCGGGTTACGTCGTGACGTTAGCTGTAACGTGACAACGTTAGAGGGGAGGGGTAATTGGCGACGTGACCGGGCGTTAGTGTAACGTGAGCGTAACGTCGCCGTAACGGGTGTGACGTGAACGTAACGTGACCGTAACGTGACCGTAACGCCACCGTAACGTGACCGTAACGTGACCGTAACGTGACCGTAACGTGACCGTAACGTGACCGTAACGTGACCGTAACCGTGACCGTAACGCCACCGTAACGTGACCGTAACGTGACCGTAACGTGCAAAACGCTGCCCACACGTTGCTCCCACCCGGGCCGTCGGTCTGATGTGACATAACGTGACTCTAACGTCATTTACGCTGCTATAACGATCGCGGAACGTCAACCTAACGTCATTGTCACGTCATCCCAACGTAACGGCTTCACGTTGAGATACGTCGAAAGTTTTGAACAGGTTCAAAACCTCGACGCGCGCCGACGTAACACGACGTAACATGACGTAGCTCGACGTCACTCTAACGTCATTATGACGTCATCATAACGTGACCCAACGTACGGCAACGTAATGACGAAAAATCATCACGTTAGGCTCACGTTGGCTCGTTACGTCGTAGTGTGACAGGGGTATTAATTACCAGTATGAGTGAGTAGGCAAAGAAAAATGACAGGGGTGCTGAGATGATGGCAGCTGCGGCAGTTATGTTCGAATTTCGAACGCGTTGGCGGTCACATGACCGAAAGGGTGGGTAAGAGCCCTGGTCGCCACCTGGAGGAATTTCCGAAAACTACGTTATAGTTTGTAGCATGTGTTTGGTTTGCTGCCAGGTGGCACCACCATACCAAGATAATCACTAGTCGATGGAGGAGATCCCAACCGTCGGACCTGGGCCTAGTTATATGTTGGTGTAAGTCAGTTCCTGTAGCTCATGTCTCCCCTGTAAATTACCAATTGTAAAATATTCCGGTATTCAGCATAGGGGGGAATGCAAATGTTCTATTACTGATCGGTGTGCGTGACCAGGCACATGTATGTATATACATGCATGTGGGTTGGTGGTGCCTGTGTGGGATGTAAATAGACATAGTGGTGCTGGCAGTTCAGGGTATGATTGCACTCAGGGCCTACTCCTTCTGCTGGGATAGGGATCACCACACTCAAAGGTCAAGGTTGGTGGTGGCCATTGGGGGCCATACAGCTTGTGGTGGTGGGCAGACCACTGGTATCGATGGGGTCTAGGAATTCTGGACCCCTATTGGTAGGGCCAAGAATGCTTGTTTCCCATTGGGGGAAAGGGGTTGGGTGATACTCTACAATGAACCCATGTAACGATATAAATAATAAACCAGAGGGTTGGATTATCTTCTTTTATACACTTTATACTCTTCCATTATCTTTGTCTGTGTTGATTTCACCATAGCCAGCCTACACAGGCACATATTCGAGCATTGGACTTTACTCAATGTCACCCATAACATCCACAATTATTTTACGGGAAATATCCAGGTCATAGTGAGATTAACCATTTTGAATCTCTTCATTTGTTGGCAGGAAATATTAATATCATATTCATAGTGATCTCATTCATCAAGGATGAAAGAGCTCTACGGTTTCGCGGATTTCCGTGATTTAGTTTTTTACATATTTACCGACTAAAGTTAATCAAAATTCCAAGGAACAGGATGTATATGACAACAAGTGCGGAGTTTGAATCCCATTCTTATAAGGCCTTAGCTGTTGCTAGATCATAAACCCAAAGCAAGAACCAGTTAGGTCTGGGCGATAATATAGGCACAACAAGGACAGTTAAAAGTTTACTGCAAGTGTTTTCCACGATTTCTTGACAGTGTTTATATTAGTCTATGGGAGAAAACCCGCATTTTCGCGTAAATTCGCCGTCACTGTAATAATCTCGGCTTTTTTGCCAAATTATTTATTCATCTGAATATGACATTTGTCAGTGCCGGAGTACTGGTCTTCCATCCATCTTACTATTGGAATTGACAGTCTATATAATCTAAGTTTGATCAGTGCTGTATTAGTTACAGCACCGATCCTGTAGACTTAAGGGAGTGGCTCCTGCTGTATAATGTACAGCACCAGTCACTGTAGTTCATGCAAAAATGAGGAGCAGCACCTATTAGAAAGTGTATACTCGGGGCAACTCAAACAGTCGTTGAGGGTTACATTTTTGCTTGTATAGAACATGTAAGTTTATAGTTGACAAGACATTTTGTCTGTCTTATAGTTGAGAGTTGTGTAGGATGTTCAGTGTGTTGATGATCTGTTCATGATGGTTAAGGGTCGTGGCAGGGGAGGGGGGCCCATTGGGATGGGTGTCTTCATCGTCACGTTTTTTGCTGGAGAGCACTTTCATCCCTGAGTTATATTGGATTTATATAAGGGGAAATAACCCTTCTTATATTGACCGGAAACATTCAGAGCATAGCTTAGCTCAGCAAAAAGATGAAGGCTATTCGGTCAGTGACATATTATACGTTCAGGAAATAATCAAAAGTATAATATATATTGGAGGTTAGTGAGGTGGTGAGGTCATTGGTAGACTGATACTGCATTTCGCAGATGGAGTCAGTGTATTAGGCGGAAACTAGTGCACCCCACCATTAGTTAGGAAGGTTACAGGTACGCCAATGGATGTTCTGACTGCACCTGAGACAACTTGAGCCTTTCATCTAAATGTGACGTGCAAGACAAAAGTGGGTGATTTAATGGAACTGAGATAGAATCAGAGGCATTTGAATAGTGTTTTTCTTTTTTTCAGTTTTAGGGCATTAAAAGGTCGCAATGAAGAGTCGTGTATGAAGAGCCCTATGAACACCTTTGCTTGTTTGTTGGTTTACCTCCTAGCAACATCTAAGGTCATATCAGGACGGGTACCATCTTGTGACAGTGCACACTCATGGAAACTTCATGTTGCTGTCCCACTGGTAAACCAGGCCACCGGCACCATGACCCGATATCCCACTCAATCGCATTATCCTGACACTGAGCCCAACCAGTCCTTGTCCTATCCTAATAATGCCAAGCACCAGGCTAGGAAGTGACAAGTATAAATTTGTAAGTCATTGGTTTGACTCGACCAGGGCTCGAACCCATGACTCCATGATCTATCAGCACGGGAGACAGGTGCTCTAACTCATTCCGCCATCCTGTCTGTCTCATTCGAACATTAGCGCATTGGGGATGTATAGACCAAAATCTTGCAACTGTGAGACAAAAAACACCAACAACAAAAGTAACATAACTACAAACAGCTAAGATGACGAGGCTATTACTTAATTGAGACGAGTGATGTTCAGCATTGAAAACAAGTTGCAATGCAGCTTACTCATTATGGACATGGTAAATAAACCATCACAAACAAACAAAACACAACAAAATATGCCAGGGCCTAACCAGTGTCAAGATATTGTGACGGAGTGGGATATCGGGTCACTGTGCCGAACCCGCTGGTTCGAACCCTGGTCTAGTCAAACCAAAGATTTAAAAATGTATACTTGTCGCTTCTTAGCCAGCTGCTCCACATTATTAGGATAGGGCACGGACTGGTTGGCTCAGTGTCAGGATAATGTGACTGAGTGAGATATCAGGTCATGATGCTAGCAGCCTGGTCTTCCAGTGGGGCGACATTATAACGTTGGGGTGAGTGTGCACTGTCACAAGTCAGTACCCATCCTGATATGACCTTATATGTTGCCAGGACATACAACTCCCAACAACCAACCAACCCTTCCAGTGATATTCACCAGATGTGATGGCCAAATGAGTTAGAGCATCCGGCTCCCGTGCTGGTAGATCGTGGGGTCATGGGTTCAAACCCTGGTCGAGTCAAACCAATGACTTAAACATTTATACTTGTCACTTACTAGCCAGGCACTCGGCTTTATTACGACAGGGCAAGGACTGGTGTGCTCAGTGTCAGGATAATGAACTGAGTGTGATACCAGGTCATGGTGCTGGCAGCCTGGTTTCCCTGTGGGACAGCACTATAAAATCGCTAAGAGTGCACACTGTCACAAGTCGGTACCTGTTCTGATATGACCTTATATGTTGCTAGGACGTAAACCAACAACAAACAAACAAACATCCAGTGATATTCTCAAGATTACCATCATGAATTAATACACTAGTGCAATGGAAGAAGTTAATTTCATTCTGCACTAGGTAAGGTACGTCAAATAATCAATAAACAAACAAAAAGATTCCGAGATGAAAAAGCTAGTCAGGTCTCTTGTTGAGATGCAGCTAGTACAATACAAGAGAGAACTGGTCCATTGTGTGTTATCAGACAAAAAGGGCCGTCTTACTCCCTGAGACTACGAGCTAAGATAATCGTTACGGAATAGCAAGATCAATGCGAGTAGACTAAAAGAGATCCCTGAGTGTGTTTGTGGATGTATAGTTACTTTGTTACAAAGAGCAGGCGGTGACTATCTGGTTGGTAGCAGATGCGATGGCCAAACTGGTAAAGCGCAAGGGTCCCATGCGAAGGTAGGGAGTTTGATTCCCAATCAAGTCAAAACCATGACTTACACAATTGATAGTTGTTGCTACCTAGCATGGCACTCTGCACTGCTAGGATAGGGCAAGGATGGGGTAGCTTAGTACCAGGATAATGTGACTGAGTAGGGCATTGGTCAAGGTGCTGGTCGCCTGGTCTCACAGAGGGACAGTACAATAAAGTCCCCATGAGTGTGCACTGTCACAAGTAGGTACACATCCTGATATGACCTTGGATGTTACCAGAATGTAAAACCCCAATAAAGAAATGATAATGTCACAAATTGCGGCTAAGAAAATAGTGACTACATTATTTTTACTTATGTGGCAAGCATCAGGATAGGCACCGACTTGTGACAGTGCATCTTGATGACAGCTTTATAGTGATGCACGACTAGGGGAAACCAGGCTGCCGGTATCATGACCCCATTTTCGCACTCACTCATATTATCCTGATACTGAGCTAACCAGTCCTTGCTCTATCCTGCGGAGTGGGACGTTGCTCAGGGGAATGGAGTATCCACCTGTGAAGGTTTGGGTCATGTGATCGAATCCTGCGCAGTGCACCCAGTTGCACTGCGCAGGCTATTTTCTGTTCCAACCAGTGGTCCAGAAGTGGTTCATCAAAGGCTGTGGTATGTACTCTCCTGTCTGTGGGAAAGGGCATATACAAGATCCCTTGCTGCTTATCGGATAGAGTAGCTGATGTGGCAGCAGCAGGTTTCCTCCACAAAGAAAGATATCAGAATGACCATATGGTTAATGTCCAATAGCCAATGATAAATATCAATGTGCTCTAAGGCTTTGTTAAATATAACAAACTTTCTTTTTTGCGCTATCCTAGTAATGTCAAGCACCATCCTTGAATAGCGAAGAGTATGAAGTTACTAAGTCTCTCATTTGGCTAGGTCTGGTTTTGAACTCTCGACCTTCCACACAGGAAGCCTGTGCTCTACCGTTTCAGCCACAGTATCCGGTTAGCACTACAATGTAAAACATGTACTGTCATGACATAAACTTGACAGGACCTCAACGGGGTCTGTGCGGGGCTGAAAAGTCTTGAAAAGTCTTTGAACTTCATTTTCTCCATTTCGAGGCATTGAAAAGCCTTGAATTTTACCTATTTTGAGTAATTAGTCTTGAAAAGCCTTACATTCCATTAAACTGTCCACACTGATCTAAATTAGTCTGAAATCGCCATTCACCATCATTCTTTTTTCGTGAAATCTGAATGAAAATAGTCTTGAATTCTTATCAAAAACAGCCTGGAAGAGCCTTGAATTCCATATCTTCACATGGGTACGGACCCTGCCTCAAATGTTGTTAGGGTTCAACCCTCCTTCTCCACCAGCAGATAAGACTAACTCGCACCATTTCACATCAATCTAGAGATGTTGGCACTGCTGCCTGTTTAATAGACACATACCCTCCGGTTTGTTTGTTGTTGTTTTACGTCCTAGCAAAATCTGAGGTCATATCACGACGGGTACCAACTTGTTACAGTGTGCACTCATGACAACCTTATAGTGCTGCCCCACTGGGAAATCAAACCGCAAGAACCATATCCCATACCATCACATTATCTTGACACTGGGCTAACCTGTCCTTACCCTATCCTACTAAGACAGAGTGCCAGGCTAGGAAGCAACAAGTATACATTTTAAAGTCATTGCTTTGAATTGACCTGGAATGGTTTAATGGAATCCAATATTTTTCAAGACTAATTGCCCAAAATAAGTTAAAGGCAATGCTTTTCAAGGCCTTGAAATCGGGAAAAGCTCAAAGACATTCAGCCCACGAGGCCCACACTAGATCGATTAGGCTACCACGCCCTGTAGACACTGCGGAGGACAGGTATATGCACCCTTCGCTTGCCTGTAGGTACACCACTCACGACATGACCTGCTTCTCTAATAGAAGGTTGGTGGTTCGATTGCTTGTGCACCCACCTCTGCCAATCTGCATTTCCGCCGTCGCGTATAATTTAGAGCGTCATCAAAGGCCAGTTGCTCTCTCATACCATGTCTATGTAGTGTGGGAGGATAAAAATCCCTTGGGGTCGGTAAAAGTGTAGGCTCAGGCTTTCTATCGTCAAACTGTCTAATGGTGAAAACAAGTCTATTCAGACTTATCTGTGATAGTCGGTATAAATCTTCAAGAGAAAAAACCCACTAAATTCGACAAATACACATAACAAAAAGAGTTGTGTCTTGTTCTAGAGAGGTTCTGTCTGTGCTTGGAACACGGCCAGGGTTGCTATTGTCGTGGGGTTGCTGAAAATGAGAAAGTAGGATAGGATTCGAACACTCACTTATTCCTATTCCACGGCTAACCAATACACTATCTAGGCTCCCGGATGCAATCACCCTTTCGATGCTTACCCATCCATGCCGATCCTTGCCCATTTAGATACAGTCAGTGCATATTACTACACTTTCTCCCATGGAATTAATTGTCAGTGTTTTACAGGATTTAAAAGATAAGCTAGCTGATAATCGAACAACTCTATTTGTCTAACAAAATGACAGAAACTCAAAACCATCGGACTATTCACTAAGGACTGAAGCCGCGAACCATCACCCCGGGTCGCAGCTTCAGCTTACAGATCAGAATCTGAGGTTGGTTGTAAAATTCTCCGATTAAGTATATATTGAATATCGAGAGGCTAAATATGAAACAGTACTCTCTTTATGATGCTCACAGCAGAGGAGGGAAACAATTCCCCTTTAAGCACAATCCCTCCCCCTTATCTCGCCCAGCCACACGGTCATCACATGTTATGTAGCCAGGTGGTGGCCAAAGCTGGGTGGGAGGGGGATGAGTCCTTAAAGCAGCTAATGGTGAACAATGTTAAGGAGAGATTATGCGGGAGAGGAGTGACTGGTGTGCATTAGTGCATGAGCCAATAAAAATGTCTATAACATCCACTGTGCATGTTTCTAATAACATATATAAACTGAATAAAACTAAGCAACCAGACTATTATCTACCTACACTTCTGCTGGTGATGTACTCGGGTCGTGTGTTATGTCGTGTGTTGTCTCTACTATGGGGTAAGCTCTAGCATGTAATTTATCTAATACAGATATAAAAGGGGGAACTGTGAATCATACGCCTTATGCAGGATATTATGCCTTATGCAGGATATTATGCCTTATGCAGGAGATTAAGCCTGATGCAGGATATTAGGGCACTCTAGCCTGGTGGAGTAGTATAGCCAATAACATGAGTGAACATAAGAAAATTAACCATAACCCCGTGTACCACCTAACTGGATCAGCCATCAATAGCATTCAAACGCCCGCATATATGATATGAGGGGACCCGCAAATATGGGAATTTATATGGTGTCATTCCCAGCTCTATCCTTCATTATGTAGACTTTATACTTTTAAATCATGTTTGTACTTATAATACCACAGGTATTGCAGGTATTGCAGGTATAGCAATACCTCAGGGAGTTTGACGCCCCTGCCCTGCAGAGTTGTAAACCACTGCCTTGTGGTACAGGTTCTTTCTTGACAGAACCGAAGGTTAAGTGAGCAAACCCTAAACAGAAAACCATGTCACTGTGGCAGCATTAAGGGCGGTTGATGTATAGAACTCCCAACATCTCCCGACCAGCCACTGCAGGGACAAATAGTTTTGCGCCTGTCTTGACATGTTCTTGCCTGTGTGAATCCTTTATTTGCTCCCTGAGAGAGTGCCACTGGTAACTTGCAAAAACCAGCAGCACTTCAACACCTTTGCAGGCAGCTTTCATGAAATGTACAACTGCACAAAAGGAGAGCGGCAGTCAAGTAATGAAAGCATTCTTTGTTGCATCGCGACCGACAGCATAATGATGATTATAAGGCACCGAGTGTGGTGGTCGATTCGGCAGAGCATAGGGATCGGGAGGCAATGGCTTATAAAAGTGAAACTTGTCAATTCCTAGCCTGGTACTCAGCATTAATAGGATAGGGAAAGGACAGTTTAGTTCCATGTTAGGATAATGTGATTTAGTGGGATATTGGGTAATGGCACTGGTAACCTGATGTATCAGTGTCGCAGCACTATATAGTCACCATGAGTGCACAGTCACATCCTTATATGATCTTTGATATTGCCAGGATATAAACCTCCAACAACCCACCTTTTCGATATGTTCCCTGAGGACAAAACTTGATATGATTATTCTCATTAATTTGGGCTAGGTGGCTCAGTGTCAGGATAATGTGACTGAGTGGGATATCAGGTCATGGTGCTGGCAGCCTGGTCTTCCAGTGGGACAGCACTATAAAGTCGTCATGAGTGTGCACTGTCACAAGTCGGTATCCGTCCTGATATGACCTTAGATGTTGCCAGGACGTAAAACAAACAAACTCATTAATTTGTTTCCAATGTAGACTGCAGTTAAATTGTCATAGTAATCATCTTGCATGATATATAATGCCATGTCCTGCATCATAACGTTCTCTGTTGCGGAGTGGTTAGAGTGTCTGACTTTTGTCTAGGTCAGACTCCTAATCTGAGGGTAGGCGGTTCGATTCCCCATGCCCCCAGCTCTGCCAATTTGGATTTCCACCCCTGTGTATAACTTATAGCGTCATCAAAAGCTGGTTGCTCTCATACCATGTCTATGTGGTGTGGGAGGTTAAAAAATCCCTTGGGTCGGTAAAAGTGTAGGCTCGGGCTTTCTATCGACCAGCAGTGGAATGAGGAAGACCAGTCGTCTATGACTGAAATTTCCCCTGCTTAAACAACTAATGGACTAACAAAAATAAAATAAAATAAAAATGATCATCATCTTTGCATTCACCACGTCCCACAGCTTACACTGTTCAGGCTGAAGATGCGACTCGGTTACAGGATCAATAAATCCTGGAAAACCAGTGGAATTTGAAATCCCAATAATCGGTCCAACTCTCCACCTCAACACTGATCCCATTGCCAAATGTAGCCTGTAACTTTAAAGAAAAGAAAATTGTGGTTTGACATATATTCTATCCTTCACCCATATTATTCATTAATTTATAAATACACACATTCCTTTCCGGCTCCAGTAAAGCTATCATTGGCAAATTCGGATTAATTTAATTACTATTACCTCGTCCTTAAAATTTACAATTTCATTTATATTTCGCACAGGAATACTGACACTTTACAAATAGAAAAAGAGGGACAGCATGAGTGATAGCGTTCAGCCTCTCTTTGAATGCAGAGTGTTGTGTGAGTTCAACAGTAAGCAAGGTGCCACAATGCAACTTTGTATTATTGTTAAACAAAATAGTAGTATTGCTAAAGTGCCTGTCACACTATGACGGATTGAGCAACGGACAGAATTGTCTAGTCCGGTGGTGATAAGTATCAACATGTATTAAAAGGTGTCAAAGTGTTGCAACATCGGGTCTACGAACGGACATGAAACGGACATGAAACTGACATGAAACAGACATGAATGGCTAGCCAACTGACAAAACAAAATGAAACTGGACAAGAACTGTAGACATCAGTCTGGCGGCATCTATTCTTAGTTTTGTGCATGTTAAAAACTTGTACGGACACAAACCGGACCTTGTTTGTTTTCTGTCTGTTTCCCCCAATCTGGTGAGGTGTGACAGGGCCTTTAGGTTTCCATAAGATGGATATTTTTGCAGCATATTCATATCTGTACGCATATGTATTTATTTTCATATCTATTATATCTATCCACATATCGATGCATATTTTTTATAAAATATGCATATATTTATCCATATGTGTATGTGTCTATGCATATATATGCATATGTGTATGGCTATACTAATGTATGCAAATGACCCCATACATGTACATATCTATTAATATTGCTATTTATGGATTAACAATATTCCAGTGTGAGAGTGACAGTATTTCGCGCCACTGGTAGGGTTGGGGGTGGTGGCGCCACATGACCCAACTATGAAAAGGGGTCACCCGTAAAGCACTACACAACATTTAGGTGATACTACAGGGAACATTCTCTTCCTTGCCTTTATACTCGCATAATCCTTATACATCACGTATGTGATTAGAGATATGTATGGACAAATTCCTCAGGTGCGACTGGGTGGGTGGTGCATCCATTAGTGGTGCGGATGTCTGGTGCTGGTGCTACCGGTCATGTGTAACAGGTCGAGGAGGCATAGTATAAACTAATCTGTAAAATATAAAACAAGTAATTCCCTTGCGAGCATTTATACTTGCATAATATATTATGCTTCACATATGAATATAGATGTGCATACACATATGTATGCATATCATTTGCTTGTCTGTTGTTAGCAAATATATCAGGACGGGTACCAACTTGAGACAGTGCACACTCATGGCGACTTTATAGTGCTGCCCCATTGGGAGACCAAGCCACTGGCCCAATGACCTGATATCCCACACAGTGACATGATCCTGATACAGTCCAGATGAGTCCTTGTCCTATGCTATTAAGAGCGAGCGCCAGGATAGGGAGCTGCAAGTATCAATTTCATAAGTCATTGGTTTGACTCAACTGGGATTCAAATGCCTGACCTTCCGCGCGGGAAGCCTGCATTCTCATTGATTTTGTCACGACATCTGGTGTCCAGGTCAGATTGTGGTTGTGTGCAGTAGGCTGTACGTATGTATATACAAACAGCTCTTTATATATATAAAGAGCTCATTTCCAAAGCACAAGCTACGAGCTTGGTATCGGCATTGCGAGCTCATTTTTAGCATCGGCGTTTGTCAAGTTTTCCTGATATGACCTTAGTTGTTGCTAGGACGTAAAACAAGAACAAACAAACAAACAACAAACAAACTGTCAAGTTTTGGAAAAGAGCTCTTCATATTCACTACCCGGCAGCACCGCTGGCTTGGGGGTTGCGGGTTCGAATCCATCGTGCGGAATATATATATATATATAACATAATAATGATAACAATAATATTTGTATAAATGCTTTATACTCTAGATATATATGGGTCAGGATCACGAAAAGAGGCCAATTGGTGGAAGTTGTCGGCGTCGAGCATGGATGTCGGCGTAGATCGGTATAATTATAATTTAGCATTGACAGAGGTGTTGGAAAGTCTTTAAATTGATCCTGAATGTAAAGGTCGAGAAAATACAACTTGATATGTTTCTAGGATAATTTAATATAAAACAAAGAAATGCACAAGATTTGAAGAAATGCGATGCCGGCATCTGTTAAATTTGTCAGCGTCGATCATTGGATGTCGGCGTCGATCGGTATAATTATAGTTTAGCATTGACAGAGATGTTGGAAAGTCCTTAAATTTATACTGAATATAAAGGTCGAGAAAATACAAAAACCTTATAACAAAGAAATGCACTAAACTTTTAAGAATTGTGACGGCAACATCTTCACTTGACCACCGATTGGCCCGTTTTTGTGAGGGTGACTCATATATATCTATATATATATATATATAAATATCCTCCAGAGTGTGACGCAAGGGGGCGCCCGCCCGGCACTACCCGACAGCTGGGAGGGGGGGGTGTTCCACCAATGCGCACAAGGAAATATAGGATGTACATGTTACCCTTGCATTTATACTCGCATAATGCATTATACATCACATATATGGATATAGATATGTATTTAAATATGAATACATATTCAAACATACCCCCGCGTGCGTGTTCCACCTAATGGACTCTGCTTCGGTGCAGTTGGATGGTGAACTGCTGGTTACTCACCAACAGGGGGCGCCACTGGGCAGGAGCCGTGTCAGTAGCCTAGCACTCATATTATCGGCTCGTGGCGAGAATGCCAACGCAATCAGCGCCGCCTGTTGGCAGTTCGGGCAAAGAGATCCCCCCCCCCTCTCTCAACCTTCCCCCTCCCACCCACCTTCATTCCCCTCCCCCCTCCACCCTCCCCCTCCTCTACCCGCCCACTCAGGCTTACAGCTCTGGGGCCCTTGATCTTATTGTGTGCTCCAAGGGGAGCGTGTGTCTGTGTCGGTGGGTTTGGGGTGTGTGGGGGTCTGTGTAGGTGTGGGTGTGGGTGGGTTGGTATTGGTGTGGCTGTGGGTGCGTAAGGGGAGTGTAGGGGTGTGGGGTTGAGGGGGGAGACTGGGACTTATGGCGATTGTGTGAGTGTGGATATTGAAACGAGGGTGTTTGTGGGTGTGTGGCTGTGGGTGGGGGGTTATGGGCGTGGGTGTGGGTGTCTATGCCGGTGTGTGTGTGTTTTTGTGTAGGAGTGTAGGGGTGTGCGGTGGAGGGGGGAGAGTGGGAGTGAGGCTGACCGTGTGTCAGCCTGGACTATGTGTTTTTATATGTGTGTGTTTGTGTGGCAGTGTAGGGGTGTGGGATGGAGGGGGGAGAGTGGGAGTGAGGCTGACAGTGTGTGAGCATGGACTATGTGTGTTTCTATGTGTGTGTGGGTGTGTGTGGGAGTGTAGGGGTGTGGGGTGTAGAGGGGAAACTAGGAGTGTGGGTGACTGCGTGTGAGTGTGAGTGTGTGCATCTATGTGCGTGTGAGCGGGTATATGTGGATGTGTGAGTGTGAGTGTGGGGATGTGGGGTTAAATGAGAGTTTTGTTTTGCTTTGTTTGTGTGTTGTTGCTTTACATCCTAGCGACATCTAAGGTCATATCAGGACAGAATGAGAGAGTGGGAGTGAAGGTGACTGTGTGAGCATCAGTGTGTATGCATAGCCGTGTTCACACCAGCGCGTTAAGTCGCCTCAACTAGTTTGCCTCCTATAGTTCGGCTCACATTCGCCGTGTGGACGCGACCCTAAGGTGGATTAGGGCTGATTCGCCTCAACTAGTTCGCCCCATGTAAACCGTGTCGCGAGGTAGCTTATATGAACCAAACTAGCTTAAGTCGGCCCACCTTGCCTGTGTGGACAGTAGCGGTTTACTTGAGGTGGATTAAGCACGTCACACTATATAATATAATTTGGTCTATCAACCTGCTAGAGGTGCACATATATTTGTTTCATGATTTATTTTAAGGTTTTCACTGCCCAGCAGAAGTTTTGACCATTCCAAACCAATACGATTCAGTCCATACATATCTAGGTCGAAGCCACACTCTCTCGTAGCGACGTTGACTAACCGAAACTGGTGCTGGTTAGTATGGATTTGCACATGCACAGATATCGATTTCCGCCTTAAGCCGCTCCATGTGTGGACATGAGACTAGTTTGCCTCCTCTAGTTCGCCTTATCTAGTTCGGCCTAAAGTTGTGGGTGTGAACAGGGCTTATGTCTATGTGGGTGGGTGAGTTTGTGGGGGTATGGGTTTGTTTGTGGGTGCGTGTGGGAGTGTAGGGTAGTGGGGTACTGGGGAGAAAGTGGGAGTGAGGTTGACTGTGTGGGAGCGTGGCCTATGTGTTTGTCTATGTGTGTGTATGAGGGGGTGTAGGGGTGTGGGGTGGCGGGGAGAGAGTGGGAGTGACGCTGACTGTGTGTCAGCGTGGACTATGTGTTTGTCTATGTGTGTGTGTATGTGGGAGTGTAGGGTAGTGAGGTGCAGGGGGCAGAGTGGGACTGAGGCTGACTGTGTGTTAGCGTGGACTATGTGTTTGTCTATGTGTGGGAGTGGGTGTTTGTGGGAGTGGTGGGGTGTGGGGTGCAGCGGAGAGAGTGGGAATGACGCTGACAGGGTGTAATGTCGGCGACGTCATTCAAACGTGTTGACTGACATCGGCCCACGTGCCGGTTACGTCAAGCGCGTCAGCCACGCGTGGTTATCACGCTGACAATGTTGGACTGACGTCAGGGCGACATTACGCTCTCAGTGGACTGACGTCGACTGACGTCAAGATATAACGGTCGAGTCGGACGTGGCAATGTTGGGGCGGGCATGATCACGCCTTGCCAACGCTGAGGCAGCGTTAAAGTCAGGCTAGCCCGGCATCGCGCACGCTGGAGTGTAGCTAGTCCGACATTGACACAATATGCTAGCCCGATGTTACGGTCACATTAGACTAAGGTCCACTACGCCGCATCGATGTCCAACTTGTGCCAAAATTTGCATACTACGAGAAGTTTGACGTATTTAATTATTTTCACGTTGTCCCTACGCTGACGTCGTTATGCTGTAGTGTGATAGGGCTTTAAGTAGTATAGGAGCATAGGTTTTGAAAGCAGGTGTGAGCAAGGTGAAATACTGCATCTGGGTCAAGACTGTCTGACCAGCACTAAACCGTTATACTCATATTTCACACTACATACCACACATCATATTTAATCCAATGTTTTGGCCGAATCGGAAGAGCACATGTTTCCAGCGCGGAAGGTCGAGAGTGGGAAACCTTCTCAAGTCAAACCAATGACCTATGCAAAATATTCTGACCTAGCCAGGCACTCAGCATTACTGAGATAGGGCAATGATTGGTTAGTTCACTGTCATGATAATATGATTGAGTGTGATATCGGGTCATGATGCCGGTGGCCTGGGGTATTGGGCCCAGTGGGGCAGCACTATTAATTCACTGTGAGTGTGAACTGTCACAAGTCGCTACACATCCCGGTTATGACCTTAGATGTTGCCACAATGTCATCATCATCATCATGCTGTCGGTCGCGATGCGACAAAAACTGCTTTCATTACTTGACTGCCGCTCTCCATTTTGCTCTCTGCTGTGAGAGTGATGTCCATGAGTCGGTCTTAATGTGTCTCAGCTTCAGGTTTCTCTTGATGGTAGCCTTGAACCGGAGACGAGGGTGCCCTCTCTTTCTGTAACAAGAAGACAGTTGAGAATAGAGGATCTGCTTTGGTAGCCTGTCTGATGACATCCTCATGAGGTGTCCAGTCCACCGGAGATTCTTTTTGATCAGAAGATCTTTCATAGAGGGCAGCCCAGTCCGTTTGAGTATTTCCTTTTTTGTCACTTTGTCCTTCCAGGTTAGCCTCATGATTGAACGCAGATGTCGCATCATGAAGGCATGCAGCTTTTTCACCTGTCGTCTGTACACTGTCCAGGCCTCGGCTCCATATAGACAGGTTGATAGCAGGATTGCAAGGTAGATCTTGCCTTTGACCTGCAATGTACTAATCCAATAAACACACACACTATATATACTTCTTCATGCACAGCTCTAATAGCATTACATGAAATGTATACGGCATTTGACAATCACACATGTGATTGGTGTACATCACAAGGCACACTACTACTGCTGATATATATGTGAAATATTTGGAAGAATTGTAGGTTTGACGATACCAGCATGAAATTTGGCACATGCTAGACTATGCCTCAGTGATGATGTTTAGCTAAAGGGCAATCTTGAGTTTTGACATGTGATGAAAATGTTGGCCATTTTCAAGATGGCAGTCATCAGTTATTATCAAGTCATTGATACAGTAGATTAAATCAAATTATTTCTATTAGATATTGCACAACAGTAGGCAGCCATTTTCAAGAATCAATGCTCATGCGAAATGTTAGCTTTACGCTTAGGACCACTGGCTCCACCTGGTGGCGCCTTTGCCTACCTTTGCATGGCTGCATTCAGTAGGTGTGTGACTGAATGCGTGTGCGTGGGTGTGAGAATAATGGCGTGTGTCTGTGTGTGATGGGGATGATGTGTGGGGGTGGTGTGTGGGGGGGCGAGCTAAGGAGCGCAGCAGTGACTCTTACCTGAGCCCTGCTCCCCCTCCCGAATACCAGGTAGCATAGCCTCAACATCATCTCTTTTACCGCCATCGCAGGCAGCCAGATTATTTAATCATCAGCCCAAAGCGGACTAGAACCAGAGCAGAGCTGAACAGTCTAAGCAGAGTGGGTTGGTCAGTTGTTGGAGTTTTATATCCTAGCAACATCTAAGATCATATCAGAATTAGGTACTGACTTATGAGAGTGTGCGCTGTTGGCAACTTGATAGTGCTTCCCTACTGGGAAATCAGGCCACCGGCACCATGTACCCGATATCCCACTCAGTCGCATTATCCTGACACTGAGCTAATCACTCCTTGGCCTGTCATATTAATGGCTAAGCGCCAGGCTAGGGAGTGACAAGTATAAATTGTATAAGTCATTGGTTTGAATTGACGGGGAACTGCTGAAAACTTGCGACATTCCGCACGCGAGGCCCACATTTTTCCGAGTCGGCCACCGCGCCAGGACTGTGCAGAGTTTGTGCAGAGTGTGAGAGTAGACTGTGAGTAGAGTCTGAGCAGACACTGTCTCCTCCCTCACAAAGTGACGTGACCAGCTCCTGCCTGTGTCCTCAGCGAGTGTAATCAGCAGAGCGCCAGATTGTCTCTATTCCGGCCAGGCCGTTCAGACCCAGGTTGCTGATAAAGCGAAGCCTGCCAGATTGAAGCCTTCCACCTCTCCCAGACCAACGCAGTCTTCCTACCTCGCTTCTTCTTCCCATGAACCACTACTAATTACAGCTATTTTAAAGCGCCCACACCCCCACCTCACCCAAACCCCCATACCCCCACCTCATCCCCCTCACTCCCACCTCGTCCTACTCACACACACAACCACCCCACCCCCACTCACCGACTTCTCCGATTGCGAGTCCCTCTCTTCATGCACACACTCACTTGATTGACTGGCATTCCTATGTCTGATCTATCTTTTGTGTGGGGAGGTGTGGGGGGGGGTCAGGAAGGATTCTGCTTATACAGGTGTATAGTAGTATATTTAGTTTCAGTACTACACGCCATAAAGGACATGGTTGAATGATACTATTCATAGATAATCTGTACAGGTTCACTCCCTGCAATTTCAAGTCTTTGTCATAGTTTCCGGAATCCCTCACTAATAATACATAGTTGGGTCATTCTCTAAAACTGGGCACCAAAGTGTGACATGGAAACCAAAAGTGAAAACCTTCCAAATAAGAACAAAAATCCATCCATTTCACTTTCTGAATTAGATCTTATACAAATTGAGCAATACATTGATATCACTTGTGTAACATGAAAATCAAAGACACATCCAAAATCTCATTTTAACATATACAACATAGGCAAACAAAGTTTTATTGATTACTGTTAAGCCGACAAGGTTCTGACTTACAAAAAGAAAGTTGACTATATGTATGGGGTCAATGTGTAAATTTTCATATTTTCACTCTATCGCAAAATCATACAATTATAATTTGTATATCTTATGTGGGATAAATTCAATATATGTAGAACTGCTAACATACCTAATAGACAACTGCTACAATAATTATTTGACTTGTATTGACAAAACAATGACTTATTTATCAGCATCGTAATGTGGAGACCAAATATGTGGTGCCCAATTTTGGAGAATAGACCAGTTACACAAACCAACATAATTTAAAAATGGCTACTCCTTTGTTGTTTCTGTCGTGACAAGTATTTGAGTATAGGCTGTCTGTAGGAGTCAGTCTTAAACAATGAATCTATTAAATTACATTAGCTGTTCATAATTATGTAGATCAGGGAATATTCCCATTTTTTGCTAAGTTTATTTAAAGGAGCAGGAATTAGTTGATTGAGAGGAGAGTGATGGGTGAGGGAGTGATTAGTTGTTGGTGTTTTAGATCATAGCAACATTTAAGGTCATATCAGGATGGGCACCAACTTGTGACCTTGCACACTCATGGTCTTTATATTGCTGCCCCACTGGTAAACCAGACCACCAGCATCATGAGCCAATATCCCACTCAATCACATTATCCTGACACTGAATTAACCAATCCTTGCATTATCCTAATAATACCGAGGGTCTGGCTAGGAAGCAATAGCTATCAATGTATAAGTCATTGGTTTGACTCGACCAGGGTTCCATCTCGTGGGTTTGAATCCCACGATCTACCAAAATGGGACATTAAATAGGAATTCCTAGTGAAAAATACCTGCATTATTAAAGTAATGAAGATTAATTTGGATCGTGTAACACGATTCTGGGTTCCCTATTAGACCTAACATTTATTATTTTATTTTATTGTTGTACATTAGTTGATTAAGCAGGGGAAATTTCAATCGATGACAATTAGTCGTCCTCATTCACCTGCTCCTTGATGGGGCAGTCACACTACGACGTGTTTTCCGGCGTGCCACCAATGCGCTAAATTTATTCAACACATTGAGAAACATCAAACTTTTCGGCGTGTTTTGTGAAAACTCGACGCAGGGCAGCGTGTTATTTGTGCGCCGCCAACGCATTGCGACATGCGGGGGAGCAACCTGTGAACGTCCCGCCAGTGGGTTCCCCGCGTGCCATCGGCGCGTGGACGGCATGGGGTTGGCGTGTTTGTGGCGTGTTATTGGCACGCCACCAAAGTGTTGCGCGGGTGGGGTGTGTGTGGAAAACAAAAAAAAACCGGCTGCTTGACCCAATTTCAAACCACCGGCGCCAGGTTCCCATGCAGAACGCTGGCGCACTGCTGCCAACGCTCCAGCAACACGTCCACACACGACACCAACACGTCCACACATGCCAGCAGCACGTTCAACCCGTCGAGAAGCGCTGGAGCAACGCCAATACCGCACCCCAAACCCTTGATGGAACGATAACGACACGTTGACTGGCCCGTCCCAAACGTGGGAAAATTCCACGACATTGATCAACGTTTCTCAATGCACTACGAGCGGGCCGGCTACGTGCTGGTAACGCATGTCAACGTCCTGCAAACGTGCCCGTGACGCGCTACGCAACCCATCCGCGCACATCAGCCAGCGTCGAAAGTTTTGCGCGCAAAACTGTTGATGCTGCCCGATGCACGCCGACGCGCACCGACATATTGCTTCACACTCAATGTGTACCGACGTGTACCGACGCGCTGTGTTTGTAACGCGCCAGTAACGCATCTCGACGCGTCCCGATGTTTCGCCCAAAAACCCAACACATTCCCATGCGTTGTCCAAAGTTGGTGCAACACGTCGTAGTGTGACTGCTCCATGATCTACCCTAGTAATGCCTAAAGTTAGGCTAGGTAGCAACCACTGTCAATATTTAAGTAATTGGTTTGACTCAACCGATGTTCAAACCTAGTGATTTGAATCCGATGGGCGCAGAGCCTTTATGCATCACTCCGGCAATTTGGGAAAAAAACTGACCTGTGATTAACACACACTTAGTCCAAATGGCAACAGCCATTCCTCCATCCCGCCCACGCTTTCACACAATTTAGTCAAAGTCTCAATCAGTCCAGCTCTCCTTCGCCGAGAAAGAGAATTTCAAAGGAACTGTGTGTGGTGAGTGGGCACCCTGCCAGACAGTGATGCTAAGCCAAAGGAACACCTGGTTCAACCTATTCTGGCACCAGACATGGTGGCCGAATCGCTAGAGCACAGGCCTGATCTGCAGTTTGATTCGGGAGTTTGATTTCCTGTTGAATCAAACTCCCGTTTGATTCAACAGTGCCGCTTCCTACATTAGCCTCCCGGCATTAATAGGATGGGACATGAACTGGTTAACTCAGTGTCAGGATAATGAGTAAGTGGGATATTGCGTCATGGTGCTGGCAGCCTGATTTCCCAGTGGGGCAGCACTATAAATTCGCCATCAGTGTGCAGTATCACAAGTCAGTACTTGTCGTGATACAACCTTAGATGTCCAACAAGCAACCTATGAAATCCTGTATTTGCGGGTCCCCGCATGGCATATATGTGGGCATTTAAATGCTACTGATGGCCGATCCCATTAGGCAGTACACATAGGTTATGGTTACTTTCATTATGTTCTCTCTTTTAGTAGATGTACTGCTCAACAAGGCTAGACTGCCCTAATATCCTGCATAAGGCGTAATATCCTGCATAAGGCGTAATATCCTGCATAAGGCGTACGATTTGAAGTTCCCCTTTTCATATTTGTACTAGATAAATTAAATGCTAGAGCTTACCCCATAGTAGATATGACACACAACACAACACACAATTCGAGTTCAGCACCAGCAGAAGTGTAGGTAGATAATATGATTGCTTATTCAGTTTATATATGTTTTTCTATAGATGCAACAGTGGATGTAAGGGACCTTTTCATTGGCTATTACACTTATGCACACCAGTCACTCCTCTCCCGCATGATCTCTCCCTAACATAGTTCACCATTGGCTGCTTTAAGGACTCACCCCCCTCCCACCCAGCTCTGGCCACCACCTAGTTATCTGGGATTACATAACCTGTGGTGACCCTGCGGCTGGGTGAGATAAGGGGGAGGGATTGTGCTTAAAGGGTAATTGCCTCCCTCCACTGATGTGAGCATTATACATCTCGATATTCAATATACACTTAATGGGAGAATTTTACAAATAACCTATTCTAGCCATGTTCCAAATCCCTTGGAAAACCGCCTCCCCCAACCCTTACTCCCAACCCCTTCCTCCCGATTGCTTCCAATGCAGAGTAAACCTAGCAGGTGGTTGTAATATATAACATGTACTGAAGTACCACTGGAGCTGAGAAAAACAGGTGGTGGTGCTCCGGCGTCTGAGTGAGAAGTGCCGATGGGGCAGACGCCGGAGGTGACGTCAGAGAGGGGTCAGCGGTTAGAGTCGCCGGCTGCCGGTGCGGCGCCGGTGTCGCCACCTGGAGTTAAGGAAGGGGCCACCTATGAATAAAAGGGGGGAGGGAGGAAGGTATGGTTAAATCGGGGGGGGGGGGTATAGCGCAAGCCATTCCAGATTTAATAATATGCGCATAATGCTTATACCATACATATTCAGGTGAAGTGCCATATTCCTTTACATTTCACGATCAACTTTAAACAAATTTAATAATTTGTGTTTGGGGGGGGGGGGAAATGTTATTGACCTGAACAAAATTGTTTTTCATCGGTCGTCGGGCTATAGGTATATAACACAAGTATTGGGTACTTATTCATATATTTATAGGTGCAGGTTCTAGCACTGGACAGAAATTCAGCAGTGAATGCTACTATTATTAATAATAATATCCAATTATTAACTAAACTAATTATGAAATTACCGGACTTGACGGACACATCGGTAAAGCGCAGGCTTCCCATGCAGAAGATCAGGAGTTTGCATCACAGCTGAGTCAAACTGATGACGTACCAAATTGATATTTGTCGCTACCTAGCCTGACGCTGGGCCTTAATAGGATAGGGCAAGGACTGGTTAGCACAGTATCAGGATGATGTGACTGTGTGGGATATCCAGTCATGATGATAGTGGCCTGTTCTCCCAGTGGGGTGTGGCAGCACTATAATGTTGGCATAATCACACACTGTCACAATTTGGTACCCTTTCTGATATGTCCTTAGATGTTGCTAGGATTTTAAACAACAACAACCAAACAAATATGCAATTTAAACACAATTGTTGCCGTTGTTCTCCTACCCTCGTTGGAAGTTCTCGATAAATGAATGGTAAAGGACATACTTCTGTCAACCTGTTATGTTATGACCTTACATGTTGTTTGGATACAAACCCCACCAAGTAAACCGACATATGTATTTTCCTTGACCTCTATTTATTCTCATGGCGCCATTTCAATTTTCTTTTAAATATTTATGTTGATACAAAAATGAAAATTCTTCGACTGACTTTTGAACTTGCACGTCTATCACCCACCGTCTCCATCTAGCGGCTGTATGCTTGCTCTCCTTCGAATTTAATTTACCAAACCCCATACAGACCCTGGTCCTCATCTGCATACAGCCATATCATAAGTGGTGACCCACATTAATCCATGAAGTTACGAGGTGTTCTGTATGGCGTAGAGGTTAGAGTGTCGGATGTTTTTTTCCAAGCAACTTTTCTCCTAATCTGAAGGTTGGTGGTTCTACTCCCTATGCCATGATCTCTGCCAATGTGGATGTCCACTGCTGTGTATAACTTACATCGCCATCAAAGGCCAGTTGTTCTCATACAATGTCTATGTGGTGTGGGATAGTAAAAATCCCTTAGGTCGATAAAAGGGTAGGCTCAGGTTTTCTATCGATCAACTGTCTAATGGTGAAAACAAGTCTATTCAGACTTATCCATGATATGCAGTATACCACCTTCAAGAAAAAGCTCATGGTGGTTCAATGGGTGTGAATCCCCGGGTTCAAACACTGCTGGAGTTAAAGAAATGAGTTTAAAATTGGTACTTGCCTTGGTTAGTTATTTAATGTGTATTAAAAAATACATATGCGATTAAAGTAAATCAATTAAAATTGCATACTCCGACGGGTTTGAGATCCTACAATTTTCTGGGATAAATACATTAAGTTGTTTGTTATAAGCTATTTGACTTTAGTTTGAAGTAACTTCTCTTCAAAATGGTTAACTTAAAGTTGCATAGGCCGATGGTTTTGAATTTCTGTATTTTCTCTGAGATACATATATTAGATCGATCAGTAGTATCTCCATTACATTAGTTCAAAGTTACTTTTATTTTAAATGGTAAACATTTAAGATATTTTGGGTGCAAACATGGAAAATTTGTTTTGGCAAGCTTGCTAAAACTCTGACACCATAGACTTCTGCAGTAACAGCTTCTGTTAAATTGACTCAGTATTGCCTTCTATGCAGAAGCAAATGCTTAATAAGTGCATCAGTATCTAAGTTAGATATGTAAAATCAAATCTAGATAATTGGTTTGGTTTTGAAAGTTTTATATTTCATCGGACTATGCAGCTTTAAGAGGTAGTTGAACTGCACACATGCAAGGTTAATTTTGGCGTGCTTAATAAAAAACTCTCTGTCCATAGGAATTAGCAGTAGAAGGTTATATTGAATTGATTTTGTAGATCATTATATGGAGCAACACATACTTAATAAGTAAACCAGCATCTAAGTTGGCCTTGTTGATCCAAAACTAGGCGAGTGTTTTGCTTTTGAAAATGTGATGTTTTAACGGACATTTCAATTTTATTCAAGTTGTAAAAGTTATGGCTCGAATCTGTGGTTGTGTAGGTAGACTATAGTGAAATCAATACAGACAAAGAGAAAGGAAGAGTATAAAGTGTGAAAGAAGTTTATTATTTATATGGTACATGGATTCATTGTACACTATCACCCTACCCATTTCCCCCAATGTGAAACAAGCATTCTTGGCTCTACCAATAGGGATCCAGCATTCCTGGTGCCCATGGTTACCAGTGATCTGCCCACCACCACCAAGCTGTGTGGCTCCCCTGGCCACCACCTGCCATGAGCCTGAGTGTGGTGATCCTGATTAGCAGAGGGGGGAGGGGGTAGACTCTGCCCTGCCAGCAGCATTATGTCTATTTACATCTCAATCAGGCACCACAAGCATGTACATATACACATAAATGCACCTGATCACGTATACCCGATCAATAATATAACATTTGCATTCCCCCACCAATACATTAAATCGGAATATTTTACAAAGTGATGTCCAAACAAACAAACAACTACAACAAGTTTGCTGAAAATATCAACATTTTATTAAACGATACATACAATTTCTACGACTCTCGAAATGTTGAAAACTTTGGATGGCCCTTTCAAATTGAGGGCATTTAACAGTTGGTTTGTCGGTTGTTTGAGTTTTACTTCCTGGCAACATCAAAGGTCATATCAGGACGAGTACCGACTTGTGCCACTGCACACTCATGGTGACTTTATAGTGCAGCCCCACTCGGAAATCAGGCCACCAGCACCATGACCTGATATCCCACTCAGTCACATTATCATATCACTGAGCTAACCAATCATTGTCCTGACTTGTTAATGCCGAGCACCAGGCTAGGAAGCGACAAATATCAATTTTATAAGTCATCGGTTTGATTCGGCCAGGAACCAAACTCCCGATCTCCCACATGCGAGGCCCTGCACTCTACCCAATCGGCCACCACACCCAGTCGTGAGGATAGGAGGAAGGGTGCTGGCATCCGAGTTAAGCGTATGTGGGCCCGCGAGTAGAGCAGAATAGATTAACTTCTTGATTAAATATGCGTTGCTGCCCTCCAGCCTAACTCTGTGTTTGGATTGGATAGGAGATGTGTACGCCAGCGGGACTGATTGAGATGTTGTCTAAATCGTGTGATAGCGTGGGTGGGATGAAGGGCAGGCTGTTGCCATCTAGACTAAGCATGTGTGAATCAGAGGTCAGTTTCATCTCAAATAGCCAGAGTGACGCGTAAAGGCTCTGCTCATGTTGAACCAATATGTGGTTGGGAGTGAAGTTTTGTTTTGTTTGTATTTGTTTTATGTTCTAGGAACATCTAAGGTCATATCAGGATGGGTCCCGACTTGTGACAGTGCGCACTCATGGCAACATAATAGTGCTGTCCCACTGGGAAACCAGGCCGCTGGCACCATTACCTGGTATCCTACTCAGTCACATTATCCTGACAATGAGCACACCAGTCCTTGCCCTGTCCTAATAATGCTGAGTGCCTCGCTAGGAAGCGACAAGTATCAATGTTTAAGTCATTGGTTTGACTCGACCAGGGTTCGAACGCACAACCCCACGATCTACCAAAACGGGAGTGGAGTAAAGAGGGGGGGCAAGTGTTGCCTTCTTGAGGCGTCCACGCTACAGGGAAGCATTTCTCAGATTGAGCCCCTCATTGTGAAATACGAACATAGTGAACCCAACCTCCATCAATCACTATGGCAACGCAAAAAACAGCTGCTTGTGGTCCCAGACACCGCTTTGAGTTTTTGCTAAAAAAAGAAAAGAGAAACGTCTCCCAAAGAAACAAAAGCTCTCGTCTCTTGGAAAATATCCGGTTGCGGTTGTGTCAATTTGAAACTGGTCAGACGTTTGGAGCAGCTCACAAGTCACTGCATGGATCTGGGTATGTGGGGATAGTACTGCAACGCAATGTAATGCAATCCTTTCCAACGTGATGCAATGCGACGTGAGGTAACGCGATACAACGGGATGCAATGCAATGTCATGCAATGCTGCACAATGCCAGGCAATACCACCCGACACCACGCAACGCAATGCAACGCAAGACAACCTCACACAATTTAACGCAACACAACACAATGCCACACAATGCAACGTAATGCAACGCCATGCAATGCCATGCAAAGCAACATAAACTGACACAACGTCACACATCAATCAAGGCTATGTGGTGTGATGTAATTTGATACTTCTTTTCACTTCCTAGCCAGGTATTCGGGATTATTAGGATAGGACAAGGACTTGTTGGATCAGTATCAGGATAATTTGACTGAGTGGGGTATCAGGTTAATGTGTTGGTGAACTGGTATGTCAGTGAGGCAGCACTCTGACTCTGACATCGTCATGAGTGTGCACTGTCACAAGTCGGTACCCATCCTGATATGACCTTAGATGTTGCCAGGACGTAAGACCCCAACAAGCAACCAACAACTTTAAAATGAATTTCCTTTGAATAACATGCTTTGCCATCACCCAGGTTGGTCTTCTGGCCTTAGCAGTTATGGTGCATTTAAACTATTTATGGATGAGATGATGAGGTGCTATGAACAATGTAGATAATGCCAGGAATTACATGCGTCAGGATTTGTAAATATTAGTCCTACAGGACGTGGTCCTGTAGTCCTACAGGAAGTGGTGAACCTGTACTTGTGGACTGGAGGGTAGTCATTTGACTTTACAATATATCATTGCTTATTTGTTTATTGTTTGTGTACGTACTAGCAACATCTAGAATCATATCAGGATATGCACCGACTTGTGACAGTGTTCACTCATGGCGATTTTATAGTGCTGCCCCACTAGGAAATCAGATCGCCACACCATGACCGGATTTCCCACGCAGTCACATTATCCTGATACTGAGGTAACCAGTCCTTGTCCTATCATATTAATGCTGAGTGCCAAGCTAGGAAGCTACAAGTACAACTATCTATTTTAAAGTCATTGGTTTGACTCGACCAGGAACCAAACTCCCGGCCTTCCACATGTGAGGCCGTGCTCTACCGATTAGACCACCGCGCCCGGTATATATCATTGAGTTGGTGACCATTTTTGGGGAGGATGGAGTTATCTCTTGGCTAGTTTGGAGGCATTAGCACTAAGCATAACACTTGCTGCTATGATTGTAGTGCATTTGCGAGTATGTCAATATTGGTTGAGAGATACGTTTGAATGATATTGGGCAGGTATAGCTTTGTGGCTACTATATGAGACTGTCTCAAAAAGTGCTAAGCAATATGGGACAAAACTGTGTCCATTGTAACAAGCAAGATATTATCTGCTTATGCATTTGCTCAGGATAAACTGATTTGTTTTTTTACATGGTGTTTCATAATCCCAATAGAAAACATATTGATTTGCAGCAAATGTCCTTGTGTTTTCAGTGTAACCGTTTCTGTGCTGTTTTGTGTCAGTCGTTATAATGGACAAAAAAAAAGAAGAGTTATCACCTTTTGAGACAGGCTCATATACATTGTCCGTGATTCTAGCAACATGGGTAATTGGGCAGACAAACTCAGTGCATCTTAGACTTTCGCATATCCAAGGCCGCCCAACACTGGTAGGGACTAGCGGCTAAACCCACTCTAAATTAGATGCACGCGCATTAACACCACCTTGCAGTTTTTCAGGCATCTCTTGCTGCCCCATAACCATGGGTCCTGAACTCTTGCCACCTGTCGTAATAACACCAAAATGTTGTGTTCTCTGTGGCGGAGTGGTTAGAGTGTCTGACTTTTTTCTAGGTCGGACTCCTAACCTGAAGGTCGGTGGTTCGATTCCCCGTGCCCCCATCTCTGCCAATTTGGATTTCCACCGCTGTGTATAACTTACAGCGACATCAAAGGCCAGTTGCTCTCATACCATGTCTATGTGGTGTGGGAGGTTCGAAATCCCTTGGGTCGGTAAAAGTGTAGGCTCGGGCTTTCTATCGACAAACTGTCTAATGGTGAAAACAAGCCTATTCAGACTTATCCATGATAGGCAGTATAAATCTTCAACAATAACAAAACTAGTTTCACCTCCGCCATTACCCAGAACTGTCTGAATCTCCTATAGAAGAGCCTGCGCACCTCCAGTTACATTACTTCAACCCAATCGCCAGAGGTACAACACTACTACATCCATTATATACATACTTGCCATCCAGCATCCTGCAGTGAGTAAGATGAATATGTACGAATTGGGTTAAAGCATCTCTCGCTTCACTTATAAATTCTCACAATATTTGACTATGTAAGAAAGAGCTGTAATAAAAATGTCAAACATATAATGTCTGTTGTGTTTGTGTTGTTTACTTATTTGCTTGGTGACGTGTTACAGGGTGGCGATGACGCTTTAGTGAATTTGTTTTTTTGTGTGAAAGGGGTAAAAATGGAGAATGTTAGTTTTTTTTGTATGGAAGGGTTCAACATGGAGAAAGTTAGTTTTTGTGTGTGAAAGGGGTCAAAATGGAGAAAGGTATTTTTTGTGTGTGAAAGGGGTCAAAATGGGGAAAGTTAGTTCTGTGTTGTGAAAGGGGTCAAAATGGAGAAAATTAGGTTTTTGTGGTGAAAGGGGTCAAAATGGGGAAAGTTAGTTTTTTTAGGGTGAAAGGGGTAAAAATGGAGAAAGTTAGTTTTTTTGTGTGAAAGGGGTCAAAATGGGGAAAGTTAGTTTCTTTTGTATGAAAGGGTTCAATCTGGAGAAAGTTAGTTTTTTGTGGTGATAGGGGTCAGAATGGAGTAAGTTAGTTGTTTGTGGTGAAAGGGGTCAACATTGAGAAAGGTAGTTTTTTTAGGGTGAAAGGGGTCAGAATGGGGAAAGTTAGTTTTTTTGTGTGAAAGGGGTCAAAATGATGGAAGTTAGTTTTTTTGTGGTGAAAGGGGTCAAACTACACAAACACTTTCCTTACTAAAATTGCAAAGACCCCTAATCTTTGAGACTTAACCATCCATTGTGAATTTAATGCTAAATTAATACTACTTCCTTAGATAGCTACTTTAGTTCAGAAAGAATACCCTAGGTGGCAGGCAAGTCAGCAAGTCAGCATTATCTGGATTTGATTTTACATATCTATCTTAGATACTGATGCACTTATTAAGCATTTGTTTCTGCGTAAAAGGCAATACTGAGTCAATTTAATAGAATCTGTTACTGCAGAAGTCTATGGTGTCAGAGTTTTGGCAAGGTTTCCAAAACTAATTTTCCATGTTTGCACTCAAAATATCTCAAAAGTTTACCATTTAAAATAAAAGTGACTTTGATACTAGTGATCGATCTAATATGTTTATCTCAGAAAAATTAAAGAAAATCAAAACCATCAGACTATGCAACTGTAAGAAGGGACACATACTAACAAAGGAGGGCTTCTCTTCCGTATGTTTGTTTTTAGTTTGTTTGTTTGTTTACATCCTAGCAACATCGAGGGTCATATCCGGATGGGCACCGACTTATGACAGTGTACACCTATGGCGTCTTTATAGTGCTATCCCACTGGGAAATCAGGCCGATGGCATCATGACCCAATATCCCACTCAGTCACATTATCCTGACATGGAGCTAACCAGTCATTGCCCTATCCTATTAGCTGACCGCCAAGCTAGGTAGTGACAAGTATCAATTTTAAAGTCACTGGTTTGACTCGACCGGGAACCAAACTCCCGACCGCGACTAATGTTGACATATAAAATACATAATTTATGATAATTTCAAATATGGAACTCTGTATGGTATTTTCCTCATCATTCTTTTATTTTAACTTTCCATTTGAAGGAACTATAAGATGCCTCATTTGCTAAATAGTCTGATGTGTCCGAGCGATATGATAGGATATATTAGTGACATGGTACTCCAATTGACTTATCACTTTGTCACTGCAACAACAAATAATTCTAACATGGGATGAATGGAGATTGTTTTACTCAGACGGATTCAAATTCATGGACTCACCTTACAAAGAAAAGTCATTGACATTTAAAAGTTTACATTTTTGCTGCCCCCAAAAACAGATTGCAAAAAAAATGTTCATGGAATTTATTAGTAAATGCGAACCACATGGACTCTAATCAACACTTCCGGTTACTGCATGCGACACGGGACGCTGCCTCTGTTCTCCCGGGGAGAAGAAGAGGCTTTGAAATGGCCAGATGAGGGTGAGGTTCATTAACAAAACAACACAAACCATAATATTAAAGTAAATACGTGCAGGAACCAAGCTTGGCACCTTCATTACTAACATTATCATATAGACTGCAGGGATCCCATATAAGTAATTAAATTAACAAATATATTCTTAAAGGATAGCAATTGAATATACAATTCCTCCTGTGTCTGTGGCGCGTGTGGGACCACCCGCATACAATTCCTCGACGGCTGGTGGGGGGGGGGGGGAACTCCTCCAATATGCAGATGGAGGAAGTAGCAAAGTATATATGTTCCCCTACCAGTTATAGTTGGATAATGCGTTATACATTACATAATATTCTCAAGATCTTTAGGTGGACATATATATTACAGCTGGACAGGGCTGCCCTCTATGGAAGATCTTCTGATCAACAAGAATCTCTGGTGGACTGGACACCTCATGAGGATGTCATAAGACAGGCTACCAAAGCAGATCCTCTATTCTCCACTGTCTTCTGGTTACAGAAAGAGAGGGCACCCTCGTTTCCAGTTCAAGGATACTATCAAGAGAAAGCTGAAGTTGAGAGACATTAAGACCGACTCATGGACATCACTCTCACAGCAGAGAGCTAAATGGAGAGCGGCAGTCAAGTAATGAAAGCAGTCTTTGTCGCCTCGTGACCGACAGCATGATGATGATGATGATGATGATATTACAGTTACCATATTTGAATTGCATGTTCATATTATAGTTCCCGAATGAACACATTATTTAGCACTCTAGTGTATTATTATTATATATAATGATGAGGCTATTCTAATTTCTAGAACACAATTTTAAAGTAATAATCGATCAAATACTGCCTACGACCATTTTCTCTGCTTCTAATAAAATACCAGTTAGTAGAACAGGGGAGAGGACCGCCACAGGAACGAGAATGGGGTGGCGGTTAGGGGTGGGAGTGGCTGTGGGTGTGGGTGTGGGAGCTGGCCGGGTGTGAGTGTGGGGAGAGGAGATCCTGCTGCCAGAGAAGATGTGCCATCACAGCCCTGATGGGCGTCATCAGGGAGTTCAAAGGTCAGCCAGGAGTAGGGACGCAGGGTCGGGCATGGGGGTTGGATGGATGGTGGTGTTGATGGTTGCAATTAGGGTGATGGTGTCAGTGCAGTGGTTTTCGCTGGTATGTATGGAAATTGTGGTGTTCCCAGCAGTGTTTCTCCTAATATATAATATATATCTAGTTTTTATATATGAGACTGTCTCAAAAGGTGTTAAGCAATATGGGACAACACTTTGTCCATTGTAACAATGAACATACTATCTGCTTATGCATTTGCTCAGGATAAACTGATTTGTTTTTTACATCGTGTTTCATAATCCCAATAGAATACATATTGATTTGAAGCAAATGTCCTTGTGTTTTCAGTGTAACCGTTTCTGTACTGTTTTGTGTCAATCGTTACAATGGACAAACAAATGAAGAGTTATCACCTTTTGAGACATGTTCATATATATATATCTAAATATGTATCTATATTAATTTATATAATATATATCTGATATATATCTAAATATGTATATATATCCATATATTAGTATGTTGATTGTTGGAGTTTTACGTCCTAGCATCATCTAAGGTCATATAAGGATGGGTACCCACTTGCAACAGTGTACACTCATGCTGACTTTATAGTGCTGCCCAATTGGTAAATGAGGCCGCCAGCACCATGACCTGATATCACACTCAGTCGCATTATGCTGACACCGAGCTAACCAGTCCTTGCACTATCCTAGTAATCGCCGAACGCCATGCGAGGAAGCTATACATATCAATTTTGTAAGTCACGTGTTTGACTCAACCGGGAATCAAACTCCCGGTCTCCCACACAGGAGAGCTGCGCTCTACCGATTCGGCCACCACATCCCATAATATATGTCTACGTATAATGTGGAGGATTATGTGGATATTATGGGAACGTATATTTTATTGCTAAACAAATGTTCATTTCTGACATCTGCAGACAAAAAGTAAACCAACATATGAACATGGATCATGCTGTTATTTAGAATGTTTTCTGCTATTATTTGGACTGTTTTCACTTCTGGGCCCGTATGCATGAATCAGAGTTAGGCTTAGCCGGTGCTAGGCGCTAGCTCTGGGGTAGCTATCCGCGGCTAGGAGGGCCTTGGTTAATTAGGTCAAGCCATATGCACCAATGTCCAAGCCGGGGCGGATAGCTAACCATGAAGTTATTTATAGATTTGGGAATTCCCTCGATTCGACAATATGAATAACGCCGCCAATGCAGCGGTGGCGTTAATGTCGCTTACATTTTATGGTTAATTTGACAAAATTTCACTTTCTGATTGTGATTATGATAGCATTTAATAGATTTGGGCCTAATATATTGCCGCCAATGTGGCGGCGGCGGCGATATTTTATTGATGTTCGACAGTATGGATATCGATGTCGATGCGGCGGTGGCAGCGGCAGCGATTTGTTTAGTTTACATTCATCGATTCGACAATATGACTAACGCCGCCAATCCGGCGGCGGCATTAATAACGGTTCGCTTTTAGGTTTAATTTGATCAAATATCACATTTAGAGTATGTAATTCTGTCAAATATGATAACATTGAATAGATTGACATGACTGACACACACTAACCAGACCGGGTAGCCCGTTACCCCTGCTCTGAAAGTAGTTTAGCTTAGCCCAGGCTACGGTCGGCGGCTAGCGCTGGCACCGATTGATGCATACAGATTTTCCACCATTAGCCGTGAGGAGCTAGCCAAACCGCAGTTACGGCCCTAACAGCGATTCGTGGATACAGGCCCTGGTTTCCATTTGACAACAGTGGTGCACAGTTTCTGAGAATAACCCATACCATATTTGTCCCAATAGACACGCCCTGTGTGAGTGCAGACACATGGATGCGCGTATATTCAAAGTTAAAGAATTTCATGGATTTGTTTTTGTTGTGCCTCTGAAATGAAGTGGGATTGTCTTATTTTATGTGCATTCAGTCTGAATATGATCGTAACGTTTGATTTGTCGTCCCTCTGAAGTAAAGTGGGATTATCTTATTTTATGCGCATTCAGTCTGAATATGAACGTACATTTGTGCATACTTTCACTCTGAAATGGGGGGTGTGATTCTATTAGGTAGTGTGCTTCTATTGGGACATATACGGTATATATATTTATTCTGTAAATTGTACTGTCAATGTTGGGAGTACCTGCCGTGTTGGCGGTAGTGAAACTGCATCACCATGTTGGTAAAACGGGTGTAATTATGCTGATTGTGCTGGTTAGAAGACATATAATAGACGGATAGATGGCTAAGTGACGTCATGAAAACGGGATCATTGTTCATTTTGAAATGGTGATAATTGTCCACCTCATTCATATGCTATAACCTTCTGCTATGCTTCTTTAGTGGTTTCATGTTGTATTACACCGACATGGTTTAGGAATGCACCCAGAACAATTTTGAAAAATGACCACTGTCCCTAGTAGTAGTAACACAGATAGTTGAGGGATATATGGTTAAGTGATGTCATGAAGGTGTGGTAATTGGAGAAGGGTCCGCAGCAAGGAAAGGAGGAAAAACAGGTGACCACTGTCTCATATTGAGCATACCCTTACAGGAATGGTTTCCCATTCTTTAAGTCCTGATATTGTGTGATGTAAACAGAAGTTGAGGTAGATACATTCAAAATATACTTCAAGCACTTTAATCTGTGCAAAAGATACATATATATGTGTAACTATGTCTGAACAAGAAACTACTAAAAAGATAATGGAATCTTTCCATAATTTGAGCCAATCAGAGCTGTTCTTTTCTATTGCAAATGGCCGCCCCTTATGGGGGCCGCCATTTGCAATACAAAAAGAACACAACACATGATTATGATAATTGAAATAAATATAATTTTATAGTTATAACAAAGTTAATGTATATTGTCAAGTATTTCTATTCTATAATCTATCAATAATGCAGAAAATTAATCTACTTCACTGAGTTCTCGCGAAGACAAGAAGAGGAAAGTCTATTTCTGGCAAGTTCAAACGGGCTCAAATGGGTTCAAACGTGACTGGTTGTCCCTCTCCTTTCAGCGCTGAATATGCTTAGGTTGCCCCTATCATCGCTCATTATCATGCTTCCAATATGGCGGCCATATTTTCGGATTGCATGCTGAGAGAGCCTCAAATAACCTCATTTGGCCATCCTTATATACAACATCCTTAGCTAGGCGGGCTCTGGTGTGTTAATCGGAGCCACCGTCTCTGTCATCATTTCTAGTGGCAACACTAAAATAACACATACCGCAGGGTTGAGATGGGAGGAGGCACTCCACAATTATACATACACTACCTTTAACCCATGGTGTGCACTTGTTAAAACTAGGTTCCACATCTAAACCAAGGCCAATTTTGGTTCTTGAAGATTTATAGTGCCTATCATGGATAAGTTTGAATAGACTTGCTTTCGCCATTAGACAGTTTGTTGATAGAAAGTCAGAGTCTACACTTTTACTGACCCAAGGGATTTTTAACCTCCCACACCACATAGACACAGTATGAGAGCAATTGGTCTTTGATGATGCTGTAAGTTATACACAACGGTGGAAATCCAAATTGGAAGAGGTGGGGGGGGGGGGGGCATGGGGACTCAAACCATCGACCTTCAGATCAGGAGTCCAGTCAGACACTCTAACCACTCCGCCACAATATATATATATTGTCATTATATATATATTTACGGCCTCTGATTATATTCCGATATCATGTATATAAATATCAATGTTCTCTTTTATACTCCAGATCCGTGCACGGTCCCATTGCAATATAGTGCTGGCATCTGGTGGAATCCATCCGTACCATTATGCAGTGACCCATAATGCCACAAGTTCACACTGTCAAAAGGTGGTATCCATCCTGATTTGACCTTAGATGATGCCAGGACGTAAAACGCCAACAACCAACCAACCAACAGCACACCTGGTGGCCGTGCCTGGAACTATTCGGTTTGTCATGAAATGTGTCACCCGGACGCTAGCCCTGCGCAGACAGCCATTAGTCGGGCGTGCCTTGTGGGCGATATTAGGTGCAGTTGTGGCATGCAGTAGTAGTCAGGTTCCCAGCAACACGTACCGGCAGTTTATGGGCGTGCTCCGGTACAGTGACCCGCCCAATGTCTTCGGGCAAACCCTTCTGCCATGATAAGGGCCAGAATATGGTTAGTTGTTGGAGTTTTACGTCCCGGCAACATTTAACGTCATACCGGGATGCTTACCGATGACTTGTGACAGTGCCCACTCATGGTGACTTGTATAGTGCTGCCCCACTGGGGCATTGGGCTGCCAGTACCATGCCCCGATATCCCACTCAGTCCCATTATCATGACATGGGGCAAACCAGTCCTTTCCCTATCATAATAATGCTGAACGCCTGACTAGGAAGTCACAATTATCATTTTTTAAGTAATTGCTTTGATTCGACCAGGGTTCGAACCCATGGGTGATAATCCCACTCTCTACCAAAGCGATTGAAAATCTGTCGCGCTTCTAGATGCCAGCGGCTAGGGCCAGTCAATCTGAAGGCCAGTTAATAGGTTCACTATGCACACACTAACCAAGCATTCCCCTGAATAAATGAACATGAATAAAATATATCCTCTTATTTCGGTCAGCGATTATAAGCCCCTCCCCGCACATACACTCACTCCATATCATCCTGAGGAAAAACTGCCCCGCCACCACCCACCTGGGCCGACTTATGCCAAGTACACACCTACCGTTTACGATTCGCACACTAAAACTCGCGACTCGACCCGACCCGCTTAAAACTGAAAACGGGCCGATTCCTTTTTTGAATCGTGAATCGCAATCGTAAGGAAGCAGTTTTAGCCCTAAAAGTGAGTTTTAAGTCGTGAATCGCAATCGGTAGGTGTGCTAGGGGAGTGCACACCTCACAACTTTTGGGGGTTTTTGATCGTATAAGGTAGGTGAGTGCGGAAAAACGGTAGGTGTGTACCTAGCATTACTCTTGGGACTAAAACTACATTATTGTAGCTTCATGATATCACCTTAATTGTTGCCAGGACGTAAAACTCAAGCTGGAGAAACACTCACCAGATCTTTGCACGGAATGGATTTCTACCAAATCCAGTTATCTTTCTTATCCTCAACACTCTATTATATCTGACCACGCCGCCCGCCGTAATAGTGACCTTTAATGTTGCTAGGGCATAGCACCCTAACAAACAAACAAAGGTTTCGCTGATACCCATCGCTAATCTGACATGCTGTATTGGGAGCCACACAACCAGTGGTCCAGAACTGGTTCATCGAAAGGCTAAGGCTAGCGCATCTTTCGGCCGACTATGCCAGAGACTCTGAAACAACCACCATGTGTCCATGCGGGTCAAAGACAAGATCTACCCTGCAATTGTGCTATCCACCTTACTATACGGAGGTGAGGCCTGGACAGTGTACATACAACAAGTGAAAAAGCTGCATGCCTTCATGATGCAACATCTGCATTCGGTCATGAGGTTAACCTGGAAGGACAAAGTGACAAATAAGGAAACACTCAAATGGACAGGGCTGCCCTCTATGTAAGATCTTCTGATCAAAAAGAATCTCCGGTGGACTGGACACCTCATGAAAGGCTACCAAAGCAGGTCCTCTACTCTCGACTGTCTTCTGGTTACAGAAAGAGAGGTCACCCTTGTCCCCGGTTCAAGGATACACATAAAGAGAAACCTGAAGCTGAGAGACATTAAGACCGACTCATGGACATCACTCTCACAGCGGAGAGCTAAATGGAGAGTGACAGTCAAGTAATGAAAGCAGTCTTTGTCGCATCGCGACCGACAGCATGATGATGTTATCCTGAGCATAACTAAACTTGACATTTCATAAATGCCATATTATAGTAGTCCGTGTCTGCGTCTTGAATTACGTACTGACAAGGATAGCAACAGTGCTAATCTGTTGAAGTGAAATTAATACAGGTTGGCTATACCTACTCTCTCATCTATAACAAGGTGTCTTTTCTTTTCAAGTCTTTTCATGTTGAATTTGATCAAATATACTCTTACCCGGACGCAGTGGCTGAATCGGTAGCATGCTTCCCATGCAGAAGGTTCAGAGTTTGAATCCCAGTTGAGTCAAACTAATGACTTATAACATTGATGCTTGGCGCTACCTAGCCTGGTGATCGGCATTATTAGGATAGGACAAGAACTGGTTAGCATAGTATCAGGATAATGTGACTGTGTGGATATCGGGCCATGGTGCCCGAGGCCTGGTTTCCCAGTGGGGCTGCACTATCCAAATTGGCATGAGTGCACAGTGTCACAAGTCGATATCCATACCGGTATGACCTTAGATATTGCTAGGACGTTAAACAACAAACACCAACAACTACTCTACTTGGCACATTCATAATATGAATAAGTCAAAATTATTGTCTGGATTGAAATCCAAATACTTTATAATATATCATTTATAATATATCTTTAAGCCTAATATAGCATTTATCATTCATCATACATCCATAAAGTCGCATAGTTCGATGGTTTTGAGTGTCCGTCATTTTTTTATAGATAAATATATTAGATCGATCCTTATAATCCATATTACTTTAATTTGAAGTGAATTGTATGTTAAATGGCTAACTTTTGACATATTTGAAGTGCAAACATGTCAAATTAGTTTTGGCAAGCACGCTAAAACTCTGACACTGTATTCTACACTTGTAACATAACTATTAAATTGATTCAGTTTTCCCTATATGCAGAAACGAATGTTTAATAAGTGCATCAATAGCTAAGGCCAGATATTATGTCAAATCAAATCTCGATAATTGTTTTGGTTGTGAAAATTTGATGCTTCATCGGACTATGTAGATAAACGATTCACCTGGTACTCGCAGTACACAGGTGAATGACAACGTAGTGTAAATACGGGCGAAAATAGCTTTAGTATGGAACAGGAAGTAGAAACTGTGGTTCCATGATCAAATGGCTACATATATTGGCACAGATTTGGTGAAATGGGAGAGAATGCAAAAAGACAAGATGGTGGTGATTTCAATTTTAAATTGTATTAAACTAGCTATTTTATTATATTTTTCAATGCAAAGGTAGCGGGTAAATATGAAGGCATCTACAAAGAATAAATGTTGCTTCTTAGATTGTGAAATTAGGCTCTCATTTCATTAACCCACTTTTTCGACCGTTTTTATATAGGGTTGGTATTCACCCATTTACTACAAGTACCAGGTGAATCTTTTATCTACGGGCTATGCAGCTTTAAAAGGTATCCTGGATGTTTAGGTCGGATCACTTATGGCATCCTCCATCAATTATGGCGCCCTTTGTATATCATTGCTCGATGGACCGAGGAGCTCTTCCATTAAGTGTAACTACTGGGCTGTATCTAGAGATGGCTCATCATGTGGAGTGGAGAAAGCCTTCGTTAGAGGCATATCGATCACCATCCGATAGATTTACTAACTGGAGTGTGCGGGCCTAGCGTGCAGAAGGTGGGTGAGTTTGGTTCCTGGTTGAGTCAAACCAATGACTTTGAAATTGATACTTGTCGCTTCCTAGCCTGGCGCTTGGCATTAACAGGATAGGACAAGGTTTGTTTAGCTCAATATCAGGATAATGTAACTGAGTGGAATATCGGGTAATGGTGCTACTGACTTGGTTTCCCAGCACTATGAAGTCACCATCAGTGTGTACTTTCACAAGTCATTTCCCATCTTGCTATTGCATTAGATGGTGACAGTGGGAAAACAACCATTAATGGTTACACTAGTCCTACAATATCTATTGTCAACAGGTTAATTTAAGTTTATTGCTGCTTATCTGAAAGAGTACCTGATGTGGCGGCAGTGGGTTTCCTCCAAAGAAATATCTGAATGACCATATGTTTGACGTCCAATAGACAATGATGAAAATGAATGTGCTTTAGCGGCCTTGTTAAATAAAACAAGCTTCGCTTTAGTTCAGATTTGTATACTCTGTATGGAAATGTTGACTAAAAAATGTCTAAATGTCTAAATGTTGGTCTAACTAATAATCCAACGCCCAACAATCTACAATGAAAATCCTTCCAAAAGTAATTAATTCATGCCAATTGTGAACAAACCAACTAACACGGATCATTTACGTTTCTGATATTCACCCCCATTCCCATTTCCCTTCCCACTATTTACCACAAAAAAGGCAGCGATACTGTTGTAGTATTCTCTAGCATAACAGCTTCACCTGCACAAGTAACCCATGCCTCATGCCATAAGGTCTGACAAATGGGAGGCAGCATGCAATTATATCTGATATATATATGTAGCCACCACTAGGAGTAAAGCAAGAAACTGAAAATCTGTCATAAGGTCTGACGAATCGGAGACAGCATGCAATTATATCTGATATATATGTAGACACCCACAGGAGTAAAGCAAGAAACTGAAAATCTGCCATAAACAAGGACATGGTTTCGTCTTTGCTCTTCTTATAGCTGCATTGTCCGATGATTTTGAGCTTCTCTCATTCTTTGATAAACATATTAGGTTGATCGCTATAATCTCTAGTATAACAACATCACCTGCACAAGTAACGCATGCCTAATGCCATGAGGTCTGACGAATGGGAAGCAGCATGCAATTATATCTGCTATATATGTAGACACCCGTAGGAGTAAAGCAAGAAACTGAAAATCTGCCATAAACAAGGACATGGTTTCGTCTTTGCTCTTCTTAGAGCTGCATTGTCCGTTGATTTTTAGCTTCTCTCATTCCCTGATCAATATATTAGATTGATCGCTATAATTAATCGACGTTACTTGACTTTAATGTACCTTTTATTGGAAATGGCTAACTTTTGAGATATAACCAGTGGTCCACAACTGGTTCATCAAAGGATGTAGAGTGTGATGTCCTATCTGTGGGAAAGTTCATATAAAAGATCCATTGCTGCTTATCGGAATGAGTAGTATGTGTGTTGGCAGCGGGTTTCCTCCAAAGAAATATGTCAGAATGACTAAATGGTTGATGTACAATAGTCGATGATAAAAACCAATGCGCTGTCGAGGCATTGTTCAATAAAACAAACTTTAAATTTTGAGATATGTGAAGTGCAAACATGCAAATTAATGTTGTCAAGCATGCCAAAACTCTGACACCATAGGCTTCTGCGGTAATAGGTACTATTAAATTGGTTAAGTATTCCCTTCTATGTGCTGAGAAATAAGTGCAGCAGTATCAAAGGTAGAGATGTACAATCAAATCTAGATACTTGTCTTGGTTTTGAAAATTGGATGTTTTCATCGGACTATGCAACTTTAAATTTAGCAGATTGTCTTTGCAAAATTTAAAAAAATTGTTCAGTATCATTTTTATTTGGTTTTGAAAGTTTTCTTTTCACTACAGAAACCGATTCCTTAGATTATATCATCTTCTTTCGCAAATATATTTATTTAATTTTCATTTCGGTAAGCAAGATAATCCTCAGATTAAAGTTGCATAGTCCGATGGTTTTGAATGCCTGTATTTGTTCTGAGATAAATATATTAAATCAATTTCTAATATCCACTTTACATTAGTTCAAAGTTACTTTTATTTTAAAAGGTAAACTTTTGAGATATTTTAAGTGCAAACATGTAAAATTAGTTTTGGCAAGCTTGCCAAAACACTGACATCATAGACTTCTGCAGTAACAGGTTCTGTTAAATTGACTCAGTATTGCCTTCTACGCAGAAACAAATAGTTTTGAAAATGTGATATTTCATCGGACTATACAGCATTAAGAATCAGAATCAGATTCATCAGAGACTAGGTGGTTAGCTTTTATTTTGGGTAAATAATATTTATTCATTGAATAAACTTCTTTTACCAGTGACGAAGCGCTGGTCTCCTAATTCCTTTCTGTGGATTATATTACTTGTATACCGGGCGCGGTGGCTGAATTGGTCGAGTGCGGGCCTCATGTGTGGGATATTGAGAGTTTGGTTCCCAGTCGAGTCAAACCAATGACTTATAAAATTGATACTTGTCACTTCCTAGCTTGGCACTCAGCCTTAATAGGATAGGATAAGGCAATAACGGGTTAGCTCAGTGTCAGGATAATATGACTGAGTGTGATATCAGATAATGGCGCTGGCAGCCTTATTTCTTAGTGCGGCAGCATAATAAAGTTGCCATGAGTGCACACTGTCACAAGTCGGTACCCATCCTGATATAACCTTAATTGGTTGACTGGATGTAAAACTCAAACAACCAACCAACAATATTACTCTGACTGCACCACTGACGATTGTTTTCTTTCAGAATTGGATATAATTGCTGCAGTATGATGTTTCGACAAGCTAGTAATGCAATTAGTATGCTGGGTGGGGTATGGTGAGCAAAGGGTTTGTGGATAGGAATGTCGATGAGTGAATGCAAAAGTTGTGCATTATTTTTCTGTCAGTCGCACCGTGGTTTAACGGTTTGCTGATGTCCCAAGCCGCTCTGTCTCTGTCACTGTCTGTCCGTGATGGAATGTGATGGTGCTGATGTAGTTGCATCTAGCAGCGTCACATAAACTGTCACCAATGCATGTGTGGTGTTATGACTGTAAAGTGATTATTGTCTGATATGAGACTTGTCACTCTATTATAATACAGTTAAGCTCTCATGATGGGGGGGGGGTGGCCGTTAGCCAGTCATGGAGAGGCGCAGTCCACCTGGGGCGTCATCGATTAACACAAGCTCGGCGATTCAGGTCAACTGAGTTGCTAGAATTTCAAATCGAACACCAAAACTTGAGTTGACAAAAACATGTGCCGTGTGCAAAACGACCCGACCCCAGTAACCCACCTCTTGACTGGGGTTTGCTAGGAATGATGACATCACATTTGTGTGGGTACCATCCTGCAGGATAATAGCTACCAGTCCCAGTCCTACATGTTTTTTTTTGGTAATAACACAGATTAATGAAATGGAAATATAACTAAACTATGCAATCATAAAATACTTTAAATCATATGTTGCTGTACTTATATCGGTTATTAAAAAGAAAAAAACTGTTTTGGATTAAGCCACCATTTTTTCCACCCCAAACGTGGAGAAGCGTATTCAAATATTCTACCCGAGTCTGTAGGATGTGCGCATGCGCAAAAAAGTGACTCGGGTGACCAGGGTTGATCAATCGATTACGCCCCTAGGGACCGCCTCAGGATAGACTGCTGTCACCTGTCACCGCATAAGGGCAACATAGTTTGGCGTAGTCCCTGCCGCCAGCATGTGGTGGTGACGCTCACATGTGGTGGTGAGGCTCACGTGTGGACTCATACATTATGTAATGGCTTCTGCGCTGGGTCAGTGTGCATGCACCAAGCGTATCAGGCCACATATTCGGGTGTCGACGTTGGTTACCGAACATGTTCAATAAAGTAGTTCTATACCAGAGCTAATTCTGGCTATCGCAGTTCACTCCACATACTCATCTACTTAGGCTGAGTTGATTGGTTGGTTGTTGGAGTTTTGCGTCATGGCAACATCTAAGGCCATATCAGGATGGGTACCAACTTGTGACAGTGCACACTCATGGCAAATTCATAGTGCTGCCCCACTGGGAGACCAGGCTGCCAGCAGCATGACCTGACATCCCACTCAGTCACATTATCATGACCCTTAGTCAACCAGAATCTTCGGTGGACTGGACACCTCATTAGGCAGGCTACCAAAGCAGATCCTCTACTCTCAACTGTCTGCTGGTTACAGAAAGAGAGGGCGCCCTCGTCTCCGGTTCAAGGATACCATCAAGAGAAACTGAAGCTGAGAGAATAGATAGTCTGTTTAGTAGGACCCTGGCGAAGATCTTGCCTGCTATGGAAAGAAGAGAGATTCCTCTATAGTTCCCACAGTCTGTTCGATCACCTTTCTTGTAGATGGTTACAATGCTGGCATCCTTCAATGCTTGGGGTACAGAAGCCTCCTCCCAGGCATTGGTGATTAGTTGGTGCAGTCTGTTGAACAGATTGTCTCCCCCATGCTTCCATGCTTCAGCAGGAATTCCATCACCCCCAGGTGATTTGCCATCTTTTAGGCTGGCGATTGCTCTAGCCATTTCATCCATGGTTGGAATCTCATCGAGGCATGTTTTGGTAATGCGCTGCTGGATGTTGTCCAGAGCTTTGTGATCTATGTCACCAGGGATGTTGAGTAGCTTCTGGAAGTGTTCACTCCATCTTGCCACAACTCTCTTGCTGTCAGAAAAGGTCTCCATTCCCTCTGTTGATTTCAGGTGAACAGGTCCCTTCTTCACGTGTCCCCACACTTCCTTTAGTCCGCTGTAGAAGCCCTTCATGTTGTTTTTGTCTGCAGCTCTCTGCAGCTCCTCTGCCTTCATTTCCCACCAGTCTGACTTCAATGCACGGGTGCATTTATGTAGCAATCTGCAGGCATCTTTGTATGCTGCAGTGGTGGATCTAGTGTTCCTGGTCTGCAACACTCTCTGGTGGGCTTGGTTTCTTCTGCTCATAAGATTCTGTAGCTCCTGATTGTTGGGGTCGAACCAGTCCTGATGTTTTCTGTCTGGCTTGCGGAGAAATGTTTTAGCTCTGTTGTATACAACCTGCTGCAAAGCTGCCCATTCCTCGTCTGGTGTTGGGCTTTCCTTCTCCTCCCATTGTGCGAGAGCACTGATCGTACTTAATTTTGCTGTGTTGAGCTTTGTCAGTTTATTTGTCCCTTGCATGTTGTGCTTTTGTCGTATTCTGAATGCCACTTTTGACCTTAGAATCTGGTGATCGGCCCAGCAGTTAGCTCCATGCATGGCTAGAGTACTGTGGATGTCCATCTTATCCCGGCACCTTGTGATGATGAAGTTGATCATATGCCAGTGTCTGGAACGAGGATGCATCCAAGTGGTCTTGCGTTCATCCTTCTGCTTGAACATGGTGTTTGTCAATATCAGTTCGAACTCAGAGCACAAAGCCAATAGGAGCTAGGCATTGGAGTTGCATTTCCCGCTTCCATGTTTGCCCATGACCAAGGGCCACTTGTCATTGTCTCTTCCTGTCCTTGCATTGAAGTCTCCTATCAGCAGTAGCTTATCAGTGCGAGGGATGTCACTGAGCGTACTTGCCAGCTGGTTGTAGAAGGCCTCCTTGTTATTATCTGGGTTTGTCATTGTTGGAGCGTACACACTGATAATTGTAGCAAAGTTGTCCTTGCTCAAATGTAGTCTCATCGTCATGATTCTGTCACTTACTGGCCGGGGCATTTCTGTCAGCTTTGTGACGATGTCCATTTTGATAGCAAAGCCCACTCCGGGCTCCCTTCTCTCTCCTTCGGGTTTGCCACTCCAGAAGAAAGAGTATTCCAGGTCATTGAGACTACCAGACCATGAGAACCTTGTTTCGCATGGGCGGCAATGTCAATGTTGTGTTTTGCTAGTTCCATTGCTACTAGTGCCATACATCTTTGTGGTCGGTCAGCTGCCTCTCGGTTGAGGAGAGTCCTGATGTTCCATTGGGCAATTGTCAGTAGTTGTGTTGCGTTGTGTTCCTCCTAGCTGATTTTCCGCGGTAGGCGGAAGATGAGTTCGAGCAGCACGGTCCTTGGTAACCCGGGCGACGACTGAGCCGGTATGGTGTTTTGTGCAGTTGTACATTTCATGAAAGCTGCCTGCAAAAGTGTTGAAGTGCTGCTGACTTTTGCAAGTTACCAGCAGCACTCTCTTGGGGAGCAAATAGAGGTTTCACACCAGCAAGAACATGTCAAGACAGGCGCAAAACTATTTCTCCCTGCAGTGGCTGGTCGGGAGATGTTGGGAGTTCCATACATCAACCACCCTTAATGCTGCCACAGTGACATGGTTTTCTGTTTAGGGTTTGCTCCCTTAGCCTTTGGTACTGTCAAGAACCTGTACCACAAGGCAGTGGTTTACAACTCTGCAAGGCAGGGGCGTCAAACTCCCTGAGGTATTGCTATACCTGCAATACCTGCATACAAATGCATAAACCTAAGTCATAAACCTAATTAATATACATATATCATACTAATTAACAATAATAAATAACACTATATAACACTGCTTGATATCCATATATAATATCAATTTAATATTCATATATAATAATAATTAATATGCATATATATAGCACTACTAAATGGCACTAATAACCTATATACCGCTAAAGAATATTCATATATAACACTAATGTATACCTGTATATAACGCTCATTAATAACCACAAATAACACTAATTAATATGCATGTACACCACTAATTAATATCAATATAAAACACTAGTATCAATATATAAACTCAACTAATATCTGTATATCCCACTAATGAATATCCCTATACAACACTAATGAATATCCACATGTGATCTTAATTAATATTCCATTTGTCCAGTAATTACACTACTCAATGAGTTTCCAAATTAATATTTTCTAAGGAAGTAACATATATAGGAATAATCCCCACAAAAACCATAACATTTAAAATCAATTACCTTCAACTATCCTTTGATATGGATACATTTTCCAGGATGAGGTGTATGTTTTTGGAAATATCCATTCGGTGATTGATTGATTGATTGGTGGTTGCTTTACGCCGTGTCAGCAGCATAGGCCATATTCACAGCGAGAAATGTTTGTTTTTTGTTCAAACCATCACCTTTACATGTAAAAGTAGACATTCAATTATGTGCCAATAGAGACTCATTAAATTAGAAAGCTCACAATCATATATTTGTGGGCAAGGGAAACAAATTACCATAGAAAAAGAAAAGTTTTATTAATAATTGATAGAATCTATTTAGTAAACTATATGAGGTGGTACAGTCCAGCTGCCCTCAAAAAGGCTAAAATGTTTTCCTGTTTTACCTTAGTAAAAAGGTCATGCATACTGTCTGCAGTGTAGAATTGTTGGTGCAGGGCCAACAAATCAATGCAACTTAGTAAATGTGTTTGAGTGTCAGCGGGGACTGACCCACAATACATTCAGGGGGAGGTTCCCCCTTGAGCAGAAAAGCATGTGTTAGCCACAAGTGGCTAATACAGCAGTGGCTAAGGACCACTTGGTCCCGCCGACCTCTCGCATGAGTCTGTGGTGGTTTTCCCACAGATGGTTCAATCTCTTTAAGTTTATTAATGTTTTCATCCAACTCATGTTGCCATTTGGATTTTATGTGGGTGGCTATTAGTGGCTTCAGACCAGAGTGAGGGATCAGACACGGTTCAAGATCACAGTTCAGGGCCTTCTTCGCAGCCTGATCAGCTCGTTCGTAATCATGTGGTTTCCCATAATGTGCAAGCACCACCTGGTGTCCCATTCCCCAGAGTTCTCCCTTTGAATTAGGCACAGTCCATGTTTTGTGTAAGGCAACTCCGTGTGTTTTAATGTTAAACAGTAGTTATCGGATGAAAGGAATCCATCCCATTTACAACTTGGGTTCAGCTGCCAGTGTTGAACACCTGAGGCCAGACATTCAGGTTTTTTTTAAACTTTAACTGAAGTTTTTTTTGCTACATCCCTTGGCACCAAAATAAAATAAAATGTCATATCGCCTTAATTAATATAGCTAGCCCGTTCTACTGATATGTAACTAGCTTGTTGGTTTGTTGGTTGGATGTTGGAGGTTGTTGGATACTCGTCACTTCCTAGCCAGGCACTCAGCATTATTAGGATAGGACAAGGACCGGTTGGCTCAGTGTCAGGATAATGTGACTGAGTGGGATATCAGATTAATGGTGCGAGTGGCCTGGTCTCCCAGTGAGGCAGCATTATAAAGTCACCATGAGTGCACACTGCCACAAGTCAGTACCCATCCTGATATGACCTTAGATGTTGCCAGGATATAAAACTCAAACAAACAAACTAATTGGTGTAGCTAACCCTTTCCCCTGATATGTAACTAGTCTGTTGCTTGGTTGGTTGTTGGATATTTGTCACTTCCTAGCCTGGAGCTCGGCATTATTAGGATAGGGCAACGACCAGTTGGCTCAGTGCCAGGATAATATAACTGAGTGGGATATTAGGTCATGGTGCTGGTGGCCTGGTCTCCAAGTGGGGCAGTACTATAAAGTTGCCATGAGTGCGCACTGGCACAAGTCAGCACTTACATATTCTAAACCAAAACAATTATCTAGATTTGATTTCACATATCAATCTTAGATACTAGTGCATTTATTAAGCATTTATCGCCACACAGAAGGGAATCCTAAGGCAATTGAATAACAATGTTACTGCAGAATCCTATGGTGTCACAGTATTGGCATTTTCTTGAAGATGTATACTGCCTGTCATGGATAAGTCTGAATAGACTTGTTTTCACCATTAAACAGTTTGTCGAGCCTCCACTTTTACCGACCCAAGGGAGTTTTAACCTCCCACACCACATAGACATGGTATGAGAGCAACTGGCCTTTGATGATGCTGTAAGGTATACACAGTGGTGGAAATCAAAATTGGCAGAGGTGGGCGGCACGGGGAATCGAACCACTGAGCTTCAGATTAGGAGTCCGACCTAGAAAAAAGTCTGACACTCTAACCACTCCGCCACAGAGAACACCACATGCTTTTCAACATTAATTCTACATGGTTGCACTTAAAATATATCCAAATATAGCTATTTAAGATACAAGTAAGGTAGGTTATAACGATCATGCTAGTATATTTATCTCAGAAAATGAAAGAAACTCAACAACTTTAGGCAAAGACTTGTTTGCTATATATGTGGGAAATTATCCCAGCTAATTGCATGGACCAAGCAGTAATTGATGTTCTGTCGCAGGATTCAACGTTGCTGGACGAGATGGGCTAATGGGTAGGGCGCCTGCTTCCTATGCGGTGGGAAGTCGTGGGTTCAATCCCCGACCGAGTTAAGCCAACAGTGAATTTTGTGGATGCTGGTTGGTCGGCATTCCAGGGACAGGTACATGATTAGTTTGACAATCAATCTCAGTGCCGAGATAATGTGACTGAGTGGGATATCAGGTCGTGCTGCTAGAAGCATGGTGTCCAAGTGTGACAACACTGAATAAGTACTCATGTCTCTGCGTCGTCACATATCGTCAGATATCCTCATAAACCTTAGATATTGCTAGGACAGAAACACCCCCCAATAAGACAAACCAAAGCAGACACAAATGAATGAGCGCAAATACCCCAAACAAATGTTGTGATCATCCTTTTGATCAAACAAATAAGGGTCGGACAGGCGGTTTTTATTTGTATCTTATATTTTTAATTTTTCTGGCATATGACATAGACTTAATATGTAGCCAGATGTGAGGGCCGAATGAGTTGAGCATATGCCTCCTGTTCTGGTAGGTCATGCAATTCAAACTACTGTGCTTCGAACCTTGGCTGAGACAAACCAATGCAAGTTGAATTGCTGCTAGACCTATGTATTTTTAACAGTTTAACAAATAAAATACAAATCAGGGACAGGCGATTTTTCCGACACGGGCGGGGACGATCACCACTTTTATTTTATTTGGCCTAAATATATATATATATATATATATATATATTATTTTTGTGACAAGTTTTTTATTCTGCCCATAACGTATAAGCTCCCGAGAGCCAGCCAGTGCCCTCTGACTAAGCAGAGGCACGTATCCACACGTATAGGCGTGTCCAGACCAATGCTACCCGTGCCGTGTCCAGAAGGATGGAGCGGAGGTGGCGTTCTACAAGGAATTCGCTGAGTAATTCCTCCAAAAACAGATCCATTCCACTGCGCTTTATTCTAGAGTCCAGTCAAACCAATGACTTAAAAAATTGATACTTGTCACTTCCTAGCCAGGCACTCGGCATTATTGGGATACAGCAAGGGCTGGTTGGCTCAGTGTCAGGATTAATGTGACTGACGGGGGGATATTAGGTCATGGTGCAGGCGGTCTGGTCTCTGAGTGGGGCAGCACTGTACAGTTCCCATGTGTGTTCACTGTCACAAGTCGGTACCCGTCCTGATATGACCTTAGATGTTGCCCGGATGTAAAACTCCAACAACCAACCAACCTAGATTCGAATAAAGTCCCAAATTTAGAACTCTTTCAGAATGCACCTCAGTATTAACCCACCTGAAATTAGAAGGATGTTAATGCTAAATTAATGTAGAAACTTGAAATTATTTGTTGTTGTAAATAAGTTTATTCTGCTGAATAAGCACTTTTGTTCAGCGCCGAAGCACTGGTCCTCCAGCCATATTTAAATTCGGGATTATTTACACAATTGTTTTCTTTAAATGTATTAAACCATGGCCTTAATTTGTGGTTACTTGTATTTATTGTGTACCAGCTTCTAAACACTTTTATTAATTCGGAACATTCGTTTTTAGTGATTTTTATTTATTGCGTACCAACTTCTATTCTATTAGATTAATTCAGAAAATTAGTTTTCGCTTATTTTCGTTTGTTGTTTACCAGCTTAATACAACTTTGATTAATTCAGAGAATCAATTTTCGGTGATTTTTGTTTATTTTGTATCAGCTTCTAAAGATACTTTTAATAATTCAGTAAATTAGTTTTCGGTTTCTTTTGTTTATTGTGTATCACTATCAGCTTCCAAAAATACTTTGATTAATTCAGGACGTTTGTTTTCTGTTATTTTAGTTTATTTTGTACCACCTGCTAAAGATAGAGTCACGAGGGTGATGCAAATGGGAAATATTGCACCTAGAGTGGGACTCGAACCCACATGTCCTTGCATTCCGGGCCAGTATGCTAACCATTACACCACCTAGGCTCCCTGATATCAACACTCTACCCAAACCTACCTGTATATGTGGTTACTTGCCTCAGAGGTCAGTGCAGCCTACTACACTTGTCCCCCTGGAATTGTCAGTCTTTTAAATGTTCATTTAATGCTTACAATTACATACATACGGGCAATGCACTAACACATACATCCACAGGGTAGGTTCAACAACCATACAGCATGTAGCTTGTGCAAGATCCTGGTCACGGAAACCAGTATCATGGGGGTGATGCAAAGGGGAAATATTGCGCCTAGAGTGGGGCTCAAACCCACCTCTCTTTGCATTCCGGGCCAGTGTGATAACCATTACACCACCTTGGCTCCCTGATATCAACACTCTACCCATGCGTACCTGTCTATCTGGTTACTTGCTTGAGGGGTCAGTGCAGCCTACTACACTACTTTCAATAATTCAGCATATTAGATTTCAGTTATTATTGTTTATTTTGTATCGGCTTCTAAAAAAACACTTTTGATTAATTCAGAAAGTAAATGTTTGGTGATTTGTGTTCATTGTGTATCAGCTTCTCTCCCTCTCTCCCTCTCTCACCCACACACACATACAAACACACACTTGTTCCATGTCCTGCCCCCACCCCAACCCCCCTACCACCTACCCTCACCGCCTTTCGCTGCCTTTGTCAGAACACACGCCCACATATAGACCGGCCCTGTGAACCAGAAGGCTTTGGTGATCTGGGTGTTCTCCGGGCGTGTCCCCCCCCCCCCCGCCTCCCCCCGGCCCGACCACTGTGAGTCCCCGGGCCCCACCCCCGACAGTGCTGATCACCCGTCTGACTCGGCCCCCGGGGCTGGCTCCGGGCCCCGGGTCGGTGACAAGTGAGCACCAGAACGGGCGAGCCTGTCCTTATTGGCCGTACATACACATGCATTCTACCGGGGCTAGCCGCCCTTAGTCGAGGTGCTCAGACCAGCTCTGAATTGCTCGCAGCATTTGGGGGACTAGGAAAGTAGGGATGTGTGAGTGTGTGGGTGCGTGGGTGTGAGTGTGGGTGTAAGTGTGGGTGTGTGAGTGTGTGTGTGAGGGTGTGGGTGAATGTGAGTGTATGAGTGTGACTGAGTGTGTGTGACTGTGTGGGTGTGTGAGTGTGTGGGTGCGTGGGTGTGAGTATGGGTGTAATTGTGGGTGTAAGTGTGGGTGCGTGAGTGTGTGTGTGGGCGTGTTAGTGTTTTTGTGAGTGTGTGGGTGAGTGGATTGTGTGAGTGTGACTGAGTGTGTGTGACTGTGGGTGTGTGAGTGTGCGTGTGTGTGGGTGTGAGTGTGTGGGTGAATGTGAGTGTATGAGTGTGACTGAGTGTGTGTGACTGTGTGGGTGTGTGAGTGTGGGAGTGGGAGTGTGGGCGTGAGTGTGTGGGTGAATGTGAGTGTATGAGTGTGACTGAGTGTGTGTGACTATGTGGGTCTGTGAGTGTGTGTGAGTGTGGGTGTGAGTGTGTGTGGGTGTGTAGGGGTTTGAATGTGTGAGTTGTGTGGGTGTATGAGAGTGGGGGTGTGTGGGGGTGTGAATGTGAGTGTGTCAGTATGTGATCATGCCTGTTTGTGGGTGTGTGGGTGGGTGAGTGTATGAGAGTGTGGGTGTGTGGGTGTGTGACTGAATGTGACTGAGTGGGTGTGACTGTGTGGGTGTGTGAGTGTGTGTGTATGGGCGTGAGTGTGTGTGGGTGTGTGAGAGGGTGAGTGGATGTGGGTGTATGAGAGTGTGGGTGTGTGCATGTGAGTGTGTGAGCATGTGATCGTGACTGTGTGTGCGTGTTTGAGTGTGTTCATGTGTGATTGTGTGGGTGTGTGTCTAGGTGGGCGGGTGAGCTTAGGTGTGGGTGTATGACAGTGTGAGGTACGAGTGTGTGAGTGTGACTGTATTGTATGGGTATGAGCTTAGTGAGTGTGTGTGAGTGTGTGGGTGAGCTTCTCCGTGAGGGTGGGGGCGAATATGAGTATGTGAGTGTATGAGTCTGGCTGAGTGTGTGGGTGTATGGGTGTGTGAGTGTGTGGGATGGTGAGTGTGAGGGCATGTGGGTGTGTGAGGGTGTGGGTGTATGAGTGTGTGAGTTTATGAGTGTCACTGTATTGTATGAGTATGAGTATGTGTAAATATGTGTGGGCTTGTGAGTATGTAGGTGGGTGGGTGTGTATGTGTACGAGTGTGACTGAGTGTGTGTGAGAGTGTATGTGTGTGAATATGTGAGCATGTGGGGTGTGTGGTTGTATGGGCGTGTGTGAGTGTGAGTGCGTTACCGTGAGAGTGTGTTAGTGCATGATTGCTTGAGTACATGAGTGTGTGATCGTAGTATTATGTGTGAGAGTCACTGGGGCCGTATTCGATTAAACAACTCGGGTCATCCGCCCACTGATTTTTTTCGCATGCGCAGGGCCTACACCCTTGGGTTGTATAAACGAATACGCACAGGGTGGAAACAATGGTGGATTAATCCAAAACCTTTTTTGTTAATAACCAATATAACTACAGCAAATTAGGATTTAAAGTATTTTATGATCGCATCAATCAATCAATAGTTCCATCCTCTAGTCGAGGGTTGGATGCAATGGTTCTCCACTTGTCCCAATGTTGTGCTGTTCTGATAGACTGTGAATAATTCAAGCCTGTCCACTGTGAAATATTTGTAAACCATGATGTTCTTGGTCTCCCTCTGCCTCTGCTGCCATTCACCTTCCCTTCCAACAATGTACGGTATATTGAACTCTGACGAATGATGTGGCCAAAATAAATAAGTTTCTTTGTCTGTATAGTGGCAAACAAGCTTTTCTTATTTTTAATTTTTCTGAGAACTTCTTTGTTGGTGATCTTCTTTGTCCATGATATTTTCATCATCCTTCGATAAGTCCACATCTCAAATGCTGCTAAACGTTTGTACATTTTCTTAGAGATTGTCCATGTCTCTGCCCCATACATTAGAGTAGACCACACATAACACTGAAGAATACGCTTCCTTGTTTGTATTAATATCTTACTTGATGTTAACACTCTATACATTTTGGAGAATGTTGTTTGGGCTATTGTTATCCTTCTTTTAATTTCTTCCTCACATCTCCCATCATTTGTAATCTTTTGTCCGAGATATATGAATTCGGATACTTGTTCTATGTTTGTGCCATCTATGGTTATATTGACATTTGGTTTATCTGTCTTTTTACTTATAACCATTGTGTTGGTCTTCCTGGCATTCATCTTCATGTTGAATAGTATTCCAGCTATATTGATTCTATTCACTATATCTTGTAGGTTTTTCTCACTGTCTGCTAGTATTACACTGTCATCGGCATATCTAAGATTGTTGACGTTCATGCCACCTATTGTCACTCCCTTGCAATCTTCAATGTGTCTGAAAATCATCTCTGTGTACAGGTTAAATAGACATGGTGACAATACACACCCCTGTCGAACTCCTCGTTTAATCATAACTTCATCCGATAGGCCCTTCTCCATTTTTATAAATGCACGTTGTGTCCAGTATAAGTTCACAATTAGTTTAATGTCTTTGCTATTGACACCAATATCTTGTAAACATTTGATTAACAGTTCATGATTGACTCGGTCGAAGGCCTTCTCATAGTAAGCAATGATCGCATAGTTTTGTCATATTTCCATTTCATTAATAAGAGTTATTTATACAACAAAATTAATATTTAAAAAACATGCAGAACTTGCACTGGTAGCTGTTATCCTACAGGTACCAGCACAAATGTGACATCATTGCTCTTAGCCACCCCCAGCCAAGACGTGGGTCGTTTTGCACACGGCACTCGCGATGTTCGATTTGAAATTCTGACAACTCGGGCGTCATAATCAAATATGGCCTCGAGTAATAGTTTGTCACCGTGTGTCTTCTCTTATCAACTAGCCAACACTAATACTTAAACATAAAAGTGCCTGTCACACTATGGCAGATTGAGCAACGAATAGAACCGGACAAAGAATATTCTAGTCTGGTGTAATTTGGACTTGAAATGTATCGATTATGTAATAGATGGGTAATGGACGGGTAACGGATGGTAACAGACGGTAAGGGTTGATCACATATGTAATGATCAATGGACAATTCAGAATACAAAATGAACTATCATGTAGGGCAATGGACATGTAATGGATATGTAACAGACTGGAACAGACGGGAACGGACGGAAACGGACGAAAACGGACGGGGAACGGATGGGGAACGGACGAGGAATGGACTGTAACGGATAATAACCACATAGGTCAGTCCAGCATAATCAGTTACAAGTTTTGTGCATGCTCAAAACTTGTAACGAATTGGACGCAATATCAATGGATATCAACGGATATCAACGGATATGCAATGGACACAAACCGGACTTCGCCAGATATCAACATACTTTGTTTGGTTTCTTTCTGTTTCCCCATTTCGGGGATGTGTGACAGAGCCTTAATGCATGTATCTGAATAAAAAACACTATTAGTGAAGTTACTCATCAATATGCTTGAGGCTGGGGGGGGGGTGGTGTCTGAATTGCATTAGAACTTGCTGTTGCCAGGACATCAAACTCCCAACAACCAATCAATCAGTCGTGGAATGAGGAAGAGCAATTGTCCATGATTGGCATTTTCTCCTGCTTAATAATTCAATAATTTGGGTATGCGGGTAATGCAGTACCTATCTGCTAAAATACCTCAGGGAGCTTGATGCCCCTGCCTTGCAAAGTTATAAACCACTGCCTTGTGGTATAGGTTCTTGATAGAACCAAAGGCTAAGGGAGTAAACCCTAACAGAAAACCATGCTTCCTTGGCAGCATTAAGGGCGGTGATGAATGGAACTCCCAAAATCTCCCAGCCAGCCACTTCAGGGACAAATAGTTTGCGCCTGTCTTGACGTGTTCTTGCCGGTATGAAACCTCTATTTGCTCCCCTACAGAGTGCTGCTAGTAACTTGCAAAAGCCAGCAGCACTTCAACACTTTGCAAGCAGCTTTTCTGAAATGCAAAACCGCACGAAATAGCAGCGGTTAAGAAATAAAAGCAGTCTTTGTCACATTGTGACTGACAGCATGATGATGATGATGATGAATAATTCAATCAAAAACCAATAGACTACATCACCATTCCAGCGGCGCAGTGCATTGTGGGATACGTCAAAGCAAAACAAAGCATAACACACTAACTAAAAGAATATATATAATAAATTAAGATATTAATCTTGTATCCAGCATTGAATTTACATCAGTATAATCAACACATCTTATGCCATGTGCATTTAGATATAGACACATCTGGGCACTCAGACTAGTGGTAGAGCCATAGTCAGAGTCAGTTTTACTTATTGTATTAATGTTTTTATTTATGTCCTATGGTTAATGACATATGTAGAACTAGAAGATTAGTACGGTTAATCAGATAGTGGTTATATATTTCTCTGAAACAAGTGTATATTGACACATTTGGCATGTTATTATTTAGAACAAGAAGTAATAATGGTGATGTGGATATCACTGATTGTTCTGTGTGTTTCTTAGCTCATAATCTTTAACTATGCCTAGTTTTGTCTTAGCTATTGTCATCAGATCATTATATTGCATGTGTGTATACATGTTTACGCCAAATTGTTAGGTATTTCTATTCATTTTGAATACGATTGAAGTTTTTTCCTACGTGTATCGACAAACTCAATGGCCATTCGCATTTGCTTTGCTGCCAATGCCATTTTCAGCGCATGCGCAGTCAAACCATGATCTCATCTATTGTCGTACCCCATGCCAACCCACCACATATTGGATCAGTGAATTAAACTTTGCGACATTGCGTTATCTCACAGTATGTTTGTAATAGTATTAATAGCGATACACACCTTTCCATTCAGAACAAAATACGACTACATGAAGTAATAGCAAATTCTTCATTGGTCAGAATTATACGATGAGATGTAACTCTAAGCTACGCTTCAAGTTAAACCAATACCCTGCGCATCACATTGTATAAATACCCAGAATATTAGTTTGAAATATATTGTGGCTTTGAATATTTGAGCAGGATGGCCTATGCACCAAGGGATGAAATAACACAATGGTTCGAGTTACTGTCGCCAGCTGAAAAGCAATTTTGTCTCCGTTTCCAATTATTACCTGTGTTAAAGGTAATAAATTTCCCAGGGGGCAAGTGCCGGGTTGGACCAAATATAGCGGCTCAGTCTGGCATTATTATGTATTACATAAGGTATCTGCTGTCATGATCCTAGCAAATCTGTGAAGTTGTCTTCAGTGTGCATAATCCAAAGGTTGAAAGGGTTCCTCTATGGATATTTTGTGTAGATAGATTTAATTTTATTTGTTGGGAGTAAATATGTTTATTCTGCTGATAAGTTTTTGTTTGATTTATTTTGATTTGATTTGAATATGAGTTGTGACTTGTGTGGGAAACATAATCTACATCACTTTGGTAGGAAGTAATTTATATTTTAAAGGTGTAACTTTGGAAATATTTGAAGTGACCGCAAAATACCACGGGTCAGTAACTGTACTACGTCTACACACTACTGGAACATAATTGTTGAACCGGATCTAGCTACTAGAAGATCAGACTGTGTGACAGTTGCCCTTTCGGTAGAAACTGACTATATATACATATATATATAAGTGTATATATAAGTATACCTATATATAAGTATATATATATTCCAGACTGCACCAGTGTGTTCCTTTCCTGCCCAATGTGGCCACCCAGGGACACTACAGTCGCCCGGCCGGCTAATCACGTGAGCGGTGACCGAGCCAATCGGCAGCCAGCATTTCCTCTCCATATTCCTGCGCATATATGGCTGTCATCACCACTACCAGCAGACGGGAGAGGGGAGGGAGGGAGTAGGGGCCGCGTTCTGAACAATTCAACCATCTCATCCACCAAATTAACCAACGCATGCGCATTCTACTGTCACTATTGGGGGGCAGGACGTAGCTCAGGTGGTCGAGTGTCCACTTGTGAAGGTGTCGGTCATCTTATCGATCCTGCTCAGTGCACACATTTTCAGTTTATGCTATTTTCCATTCCAAATCACACCAGTGGTCCACGACTGGTTCATCAAAGGCTGTGGTATGTGCTATCCTGTCTGTGGGAAAGTGAATATAAAAGAGCCATTGCTGCTTATCAGAAAAAGTAGCCTATGTGGCAGCAGTGGGTTTCCTCCAAAGAAATATGCCAGAATGACCATATGTTTGATGTCCAATACCTGAGGATACACAAATCAATTCGTTATAGTGGCATCATTAAATATGAAATTCTATAACCCAAAAGTTCCATAGCAATATGGTAACAGTAGTGTCATATAACTAGATCAATATTCGTCAGATCAATGTGACTATCTACATAGTATTTAGAATGTAAGCAGAAGTTATCTTCTGTATTCAGTTGGTAAAGTTCTAGTAATTTAGAAAATGAATTCTTGTTGCTAGGTTAGTATCAGGCTGTATGAGGATAGAACAAAGAGGAATAGAATAAGGAACACTGGTTGTCTGCAAATGGTCTTGCCGGTGATTGATCAATGGGCGTAGCTAAAAACAAACACGATCAAAGCCGGCATCGAATGGTGATCCATTTGATATGCTGATAGTTCTTATCATCAGCTTTAATTTTGAAGTTATCTCCTTCGTTTGTTGGTTGATTTTTGGAGTTGTACGTCCTGGCAACATCTACGGTCATATCAGTATGGGCACCGACTTGTGACAGGGCATACTACTGGTGACTTTATAAATGCTACCCCACGGAGAGACCAGCACCATGAGCTGATATCCCACTCAGTCACATAAACCGGACAGTGAGCGAACAAGTCCTCGCACATATATACTTAGTTGCTGAGCCCCAGGCTAGGATGCGACAAGTATACATTTAACAAAATAAAAAGCTTGTTTTATTTAACAAAACTTCTAGAACACATTGATGTTTGTATCATAAGCTATTGGATGTCAAGCATATGGTCATTCAGACATATTTCTTCACTGGAAATCTGCTGCCGCCACATAGGCTACTCAGCAAAGGGTCTTTTATGCACCCTTTCACATAGACAGGACAACACATGCTACAGCCTTTGATGAAGCATTTGTGGACTACTGCTTTATCAATTTTTAAGTCGTTGGTTTGATTCGAACCCATGGGTTTGAATCACTCGATTTAGCAAAGCGGAGGTTATTTTCAGGGAAGCTGTGATTCGGGCAATGTCTCGGTAACACACCCTACAGGAAAAGCACAGGATGAGGCTGCGGCGGCCAGGATCTGCCCCGAAGGTCACGGTCATCCTCCTGGGAAAAGGTCAAGGGTCAGCTCATCCCCCACCGGCCCAGTCACACCACATTTCCCTACATTCAGCACGGCATATCTATTCGGCAGCCGGTTTATCAACTCTGTGTAGAAAGTCACTTTAAATTCTCTTACATCGCAACCTTATACAGATTTGTCTCATGGACCAGTTAATCAGCATCAGTGACATCATAGTTTGTTATGGCGTTAATGAAAGTGAGAAATATATATATTTTAGTTTTCTTGAAGATTTGTACTGCCTATCATGAATAAGTCTAAATAGTCTTGTTTTCATCATTAGGCAGTAGCTCGATAGAAAGCACAAGCCTACACTTTTACCGACCCAAGGGATGTTGAATCTCCGACACCAAATAGACCTGGTTTGAGAGCAACTGACCTTTGTTGACACTTGTAAAATTTCCCGATAATTAGACATTGGTGGGTAGTTTGAACTGGTCTATACAAGATTACAAATGGTCTATAAAGGTAGATGATGCGATGTGACCAAATGCATATGGTATTGTGCAGTGTTGGTGATCCTTTACTTAATTTAGACATTGTGTATTATATAGATAGTGTGAGAGGGGAACTACCCTTAGTGTGATAGAGCCTTAGTAGCTGTGCTCACATACCCCCTCCCTCCCAAATGATATTTATGTATCACTGCACACCCAGACACAACAGGGCACTGTAGCCATAAACAACAAAGGCATGGATACAAGCATGCAGACTGTTCATTGGTAGATTGGAGAATGCTTACTGTTGATTGGAGGAGCTGGTCAGGTGTGACAGCCATCTTGGATTCTACAACCACTATATAATAATAAAACAAGCAAGCTCCTTCTGGTTCCTTCTGCACACTCTATACTCTGCCTTTCTTACTCTTGCCTGTAGTGATTTCATAGTTAGCCTGCCTACACAACTACAGCTGCCAGCCATCGACTTTACACACTGTTAATTATAGACAATGGTGGCAGAGATGATGCCATGGAGCATCGAACCACCGAACTTCAGACCAGGAGTCGGACCTGGAAAAATGTCAGACACTCTAACCAGTCCACTACAGAGAACAGCAGAGTTCTAGGACAGGGTTTGAACACATACTTCTTATGAATTTGGGGCTAGTGTGCCAACAATTACACTACCTAGGCTATACGATGCAATCACCCTATCTCACCCACCTGTCTATCTCGCCCACCTGTCTAAATGGTATGCAGGTATTGCAATACCTCAGGGAGTTTGACTCCCATGCCCTGCAGAGTTGTAAACCACTGCCTGGTGGTACAGGTTCTTGACAGAACCGAAGCCTAAGGGAGCAAACCCTGAACAGAAAATCATGTCACTGTTGCGGCAGCATTAAGGGCAGTTGATGTATGGAACTCCCAAATCTCCCGACCAACCACTGCAGGGACAAATAGTTTTGCGCCTGTCTGGACATGTTCTTGCCGGTGTGAAACCTCTATTTGCTCCCCGAGAGAGTGCCACTGGTAACTTGCAAAAACCAGCAGCACTTCAACAGCTTTGCAGGCAGCTTTCATGAAATGGTAATGAAAGCAGTCTTTGTTGCATCCCGACCAACAGGATGATGATGTCTATCTTGCCCCTTGCTTGAAAGTTCAGTGCAGACTCCTATCCTCATCCCCTAGAATTGTCTTGTGAATGGTTTATGCCCATGATTTGTGTAATGCTTACAATTACACACTGGACTAGTCAATATATCATCCGACCCCAAACAATTTATGAATAAAAGGTCTTGGATTGTGAAGGGTGTTCTGCCATAGTGGATGTAGTGAATGACAGAAAAAAAAAGTCTATCAAAATCTGACCCCTCGATTTGGATTAAAACATCAAGGTATATAAATGAGCCTGTCTCATGAGGTGATACCTCTTCTTTTTGTTTGTCCATTGTAATGATTGACACAAAACAACACAGAAACAGCTACACTGAAAACACAAGGACATTTGCTTCAAATCAATATGTATTCTATTGGGATTATGAAACACCATGTAAAAAACAAATCAGTTTATCCTGAGCAAAGGCATAAGCAGACACTATGTTGATCGTTACAATGGACAAAAGTTTGTCCCATATTGCTTAGCACCTTTTGAGAGTGTCTCATATGTTGCCAGGACGTAACACTCCAACAGCCAACCAACTTTGGTGGGCAGAGAAGAGGATCAATGGTCTGTTGTGACAGTCGGGTGGGATAACCCGGGCTGGCAGGGAGACGACGAATGGAGGCGCGAGTAGCAAAACGTGGGAGACCAGCAGGTGTGTGATCAAGGGACCTGGTAGGACTGCGCAGTCCTTCTGCGCAGAAGAAATGGGCACCAGTAAGTGCGTGTACACAGGGACCCATGTCTCAACAACTAATCGCAAACTTTTGTGTGTGTGTGCAATAGTTGATAATGATTAAGCAGGGCAAATTTCAATCACGCGTGGATGATTGGTCTTCCTGATTCCACTGCTCCTTGCACTATCCTAATAATGCCGAGCATCAGGCTAGAAAGTGACAAGCATGTATATCAAATTACTGTAGTCAGACTCTGTTATTAACGTAACGGTTAGGGTTGATAAAAAGTCATCGCGAAAGAAATGGGGGGTCGTGCTAAATCGCGGTTCAGTTTACTGAAATATCTTTGAATGAATGAATTCCGGGGCCAAAGACTCATTGTTTTATAAACGTATTCGCATTAAACTGGGGTGTGTCAAATCGGGGTTTCACTGTACATCTACACAGTATATCTTTTTTTGTTTTCTCTTTTTTTTATTGAGGCTGTATTTATACTGTCCATAGCATATGAGCCTGGGTACCCAGGCTTGTTTTCAATGCTGGTCAGTTGTAGTGTTGGTGTTATCTTACCATACAACTGCTGAGAAGTAATTTGATTTTGTTCTACTCTTCTACTAGACTAGCCTACTCCTATTTACATATCATAGGCTTGTACATAGCTGCGTGGTGTGTTATCTGGCTACTTTTGACATGGTTACCTTCCATTGGGTGTCCTGCTGGTGAGCCGTGACATATCACATGCCCCTTTGCTGTGCACAGTAAAAGCCCGGATTCAGTACAAATATTGGAGCTGCATTGGAACAGCACTATAAAGTTACCATGAATGTTCCCTGTCATGAGTGAGTACCCGTCCTGATATGACCTTAGATGCTGCCAGGACGCAAAACTCCAACAACGAACCAATCAATTGGGGACTTGGTTCATTCGAAATGTTGGTTCCAACAAAGGGCAGTGTTGTAGATAAGGTTGTCTGTTGTAACTGTGCACTGTCATCGATCCAATAAGGCAAATGTCGTCAACATAAACGATTTTCTGACATGGCTTAGATTTCAGCGCATGCTCCATGACAGTAGTGTCCGGACGTGTGGGTGGGCGGGAGGTAAGTGGGTATGTGCGTGGTCGGGACAGGAGAGGAGGTGTGTGTGCTGAAGTATGCCTACATGGGTATTGAGTAGGTGCGTGTATGTATATACGCGTAGTGTTGCGCTTTCTCCATCACAGGCTGCTTCCTCGTCGTGGTGTAGATAATGTCAGTTGCTTGTTGGAGTTTTACGTCCTCGCAACATCTAAGATAATACCAGGACGGGTACCGACTTGTTGCAGTGTGCACTTTTGGTGACTTTATAGTGCTGCTCCACAGGGAAATTAGGCCATCAGCACAATGATGTGATATCTCACTCAGTCATATAATCCTGAGACTGAGGTAACCAGTCCTTCTCCTATCCTTTTAATGCTGACGGCCAAGCTAGGAGGCGACAAGTCATTGGTTTGACTCAACTGGAAACTAAACTCCTGGGTCGCCTTCTAGGTATGCATCGGAGGCGCCTCGGAGATATTCCGGATGATGCGCTTGTTTGAACAACTTTATCTGGCGGGTGACTTGAAAATGGTAGACTTCATAGGGTGCAGTCATTTGCTATTGAAAAGAAGAGCTCTGATTGGCTGAAACCACTGAATTTGGTGGCCATGTTTGAGGCGCTTTTTGCCTCCTGTCCGATAAGCAAGACATCTCCGAGGTGACTCCGAGGCGTATCGTGAATGCAAATCGGCCCAAAAAACGTCTCCGAGCCGAGTTAGAGTCGATGCTGAGGCGTACTCTGAACCCGGCCCTGATGACTCGCATGCCAGGGTGGTGTTCTACCGATTCGGCCACCGATCCCGGTAGTGTCATGGGGAGCAGGGAGAGGGGGGCGTAGGGGGATGGGGGTATGTGTGGTCTGGGCAGGAGAGGAGGTGTGTGTGTTGAAGTATTCCTATATGGGTATTGAGTAGGTGGATGTATGTATATACGCCTAGTGTTGCACTTTCTCCATCACAGGCTGCTTCCTCGTCATGTGGTAGATAATGTTGCTTGGTTTTTGGAGTTGTACGTCCCAGCAACATCTAAGGTCATATCAGGTTGGGTACCCCACTTGTTGCAGTGTGCACTCATGGCGACTTTTCAGTGCTGCCTCACTGGGAAATCTTTCTCGCCAGCACCATGATGTGATATCTACCTCACTCACATAATCTTGGTAATCCTGACAGTGAGCCAACCAATTCATTGCCCTATCCTAATAATCCCGATATCCTGGCTCTGAAGCGATACGTATACATTTTTAAGTCATTGGTTTGATTCGACCAGAGTTTGAACCCCTGAGTACGAATTCCAATATTTACGGGATACGGACGCTCAACTCATCCAGCCATCCTGTCTGATGGGTAGATACTGTGGTGTACAACGGGGTATATGTCACAGTATATAATGTGGTTAAGTTCATAACGTGGTATATAACGTGGTATATAACGTGACATATATACCATTGTACATAACATGGTTATGTATTTACCATGGTATGTGTCACGGTATCTAACATGATATCGAACGTGGTTATGTATATAACATGGTATATGAGGGCATATATCACGTGGTGAGTAACCTGGTATATAACGTGGTATTGGTAAGTAATGGGGTATATAACATAGTCTCTGAGCTGGTCAATATTGCGGTTCATAACATGTTCTATAAACTGGTATATGTATATAATGTGGTACATAACGTGTTGTATAATGTGATATATAACGTGGTATATAATGTATAAAGTCACATATACCATTGCATATATCATGATATATAACATGACCTAGAAAGTGGTTGTCTATGTAATGTGGTATATAACATGGATCAGGTGGTATTTAATGTGGTATTTAAAGTTGCTCTAATGTGGTATATAAAGTGGCCTATAAGTTCAACGTGCTCTAAAGCAAGGTCTATAAGGTGGTATATGTTGTGGTATATAACGGTGTTCATAGGCTGGTATATAGCGTGACATATAAACTGGTATATAGAGTGGTTTATTATAGTGCAGATAACATGGTATGTCATCATCATCATACTGTTGGTCGCAATGTGACAAAGACTGCTTTTATTTCTTAACCACCGCTATTTTGTGCAGTTGTGCATTTCATAAAAGCTGCTTGCAAAGTGTTGAAGTGCTGCTGGCTTTTGCAAGTTACTAGCAGCACTCTCTCGGGGAGCAAATAGAGGTCTCACACCAGCAAGAACGCGGCAAGACAGGCAAAAACTATTTGTCCCTGCAATAGCTGGCCGGGAGATGTTGGGAGTTCCCTTCATCACCACCCTTAATGCTGCCATGGAAGCATGGTTTTCTGTTAGGGTTTACTCCCTTAGCCTTTTGTTCTATCAAGAACCTGTACCACAAGGCAGTGGTTTATAACTTTGCAAGGCAGGGGCGTCAAACTCCCTGAGGTATTTTAGCAGATAGGTACTGCATTACCTGCATTACCCGCATACCCATCGTGTTATGTAACATAATATATAATATTGTTTATAACGTGGTCTATAACGTTGCATATAATTTGAATGATGACATTGTCTATGGCATGGTATATAACGTTGTATGCAACGTGGTATACAATGTGGCATGCATAGTTGTATATAATGTGGTATATAATGTTGTAAATAACATGGCATATAATGTGGTATATAATGTGGTCTATGCTGCGGTGTATATCGTGATTTATGAAGTGTTGTATACCTCGGTATCTAACATGATATATAGGGTGGTCTAACACCGGGTATATACAACTATGTTATAATGTGGTTGATAACGTTTACCATATGGAATAAAGCATGATATCCAAGGTAATGAATAATGCGGTCTATAATGTCAGCTGGTATATACTGTGGCATATACCGTGGTATAGACCGTATTACTTAATGTGATATACAACATGGTATTCAAAGTGTTATATAATGTGGTATATAATGTGGTCTATAACATATCACATCAGGTGGTATGTAGCGTGACGAAAAACTGACATATAACACAATATACAATGTCTCACTTAATGGTGTATATAACTTGGTATATTAAGTGTTATATAATATGGTATATAACGTGGTCTATACCGTACCATGTAAGGTGATATATAACGTAGTATTCACCATGTTATATAATGTGGTGCATTATGTGTTATAGAACGTGGTAGATAACGTAATATATAACATTATACATGTATATGAGACTGTCTCAAAAGGTGCTAAGCAATATGGGACAAAACCTTGTCCATTGTAACAATCAAAATACTGTCTGCTTATGCATTTGCTAAGGATAAACTGTTTTGGTTTTGACATGGTGTTTCATAATCCCAAGAGAATACATATTGTTTTGAAGCAAATTTCCTTGTGTTTTCAGTGTAACCGTTTCTGTTCTGTTTTGTGGCAATCGTTACAAATACAATGGACACAAAAAAAAGAGTTATCACCTTTTGAGACAGGCTCATATAACAATGTAAATAATGTGCCATGTAATGTGGTATATAATGCGGTATGTAATGCGGTCTATGGCGCCGACATCCATGGATGTGTTCCTAAGCAGACAGCTCTCAGAGAGTTGGTGCGAGCAGTTGGCCCAGGCCGAGTAGTTGGGTGAGGGCGGAGGGGGGTGGCAAGGCGGGCGGGGAAGGTGGGTGGGTGGGAACAGTAGCTGTGAGTAGGAAACCATATGGCGGGCGCAATGTGGCCGACGTGAAGCTCCCGGAGCTGGTTGTTTGAGTGCCGCTGGTAGCGGTGTGTGCACAGCTAATGACATGACGTCACAGCTACTCCGGAGCTTCTCAAATTAGCTGGTGTTGGCAGGCAAACATATATATGTGTCTAGCACTGATTCCGGGGAATACAGCCTGAGCAGGGACAACTTTTAGCAAACGCTATTGCGATATTATTTTGAGGTTGTGTTTGTATTGGTTGCATTCCCGCCAATCTGTGAGTAATTCTCATGGGAACTGTACCCACAACCTGTTGGTGTTTGTTTGTTTGTTGTTGTGTTCCGTCCTAGCAACATGTAATATAATATCAGGACGGGCACCAACTTGTGACAGTATGCACTCATGGCAACTTAATAGTGCCGGTCCAATGGGATACAAGGCCGTAGCACCATGACCTGATATCCCACTCAGTCACATTATTCTTACACTGAGCCAACCAGTCCTTGCAATATCATATTAATGACAAGCACCTGGCTAGGAATCGACACATATACATTTTAAGTCATTGATTTGACTCGACCAGGGTTCAGACAAACAAACCCATGGTTTTGGATCCCCCGATCTCCCAAAACAGGAGACGGATACTCAACTCATTCAGATATCCCGTCTGGTCTACTGTAATGACTACATTCTGATTATCCTGAGCCTGTTTTTTTATATGATATTTACTATATTTTATAATTCGGTGAGGAACTGGGCAGATGCAAATCGATGGCAGCACAACCTGAAGGGAGAAGTGGAAAATTTAAGGGTCCCTGCCTAGTAGCAGATCACTTTGTCCCGCTTGTCGCTCACTGCTTTCCTCAAGGACCTCAAATAGCAGTAGGATGTTATAGTAGTTAGTTGACATATATCAGCACAATTGGAAGATCTTCTGATCAAAAAGACTCTCTGGTGGACTGGACACCTCATGAGGATGTCATCGGACAGGCTACCAATGCAGATCCATTATTCTTCTGTCTTCTGGTTACAGAAAGCGAGGGCGCCCTCGTCTCCAGTTCAAGGATACCGTCAAGAGAAACCTGAAGCTGAGAGACATTAAGACCGCCTCAGGGATGTCACTCTCCCAGCAGAGAACTAAATGGACAGCGGCAGTCAAGTAATGAGAGCAGTCTTTGTCGCATCGCAACCGACAGCATGATGATGATGATGATCAGCACAATTACAAACAGAGCAGATAACATTTGCGAAAACAAGACACTTCCATAATCAATCATACAGGTCTAATACATTTATACATTCCATATCCAGGAATAGTTGTATCCAATAATATTTAGATTTAATGATGGCAGTTGTGAATTTACTAAGTTTATTTGGTCATTTTTGAGCACATTTAATGTCTTACAAAGTGGCATCTATCTTCAGAGGGTTTGTGCTGTTCTGTCTGATGAAAAGTACATATAAAAGGCCCCTTGCTGCTTATCGGAGACAGTAGCATGTGACGGCAGCGGGTTTCCTCCAAAGAAATATATTAGAATGACCATATGTTTGACGTCCCACAGCCAATGATAAAAATCAAAGTGCTCAAGAGGCGTCATTCAACAAAATATGCTTTGTTTTATCGTCAGAGGGCAATTCTGCATTCGGATTCAATATCGACCTGGAGACAGTAGATGTCTTCAGAGGGACACTCAACTAAAACAAAGGGTTTGTGGATTGACAGATTCTGCCCAAATAAGAAGGGCCATGTTAGTTGTTGGTACCTCATCACGATCTGCCCTTTTTTCTCTTTATTTTCTTGAGGATTTATACTGCCTCTCATGGATAACTCTGGATAACTCGGAATATACTTGTTTTCACCATTAGACAGTTTGGCGATAGAAAGCCCATCCTAGACTTTTGCCTACCCAAGGGATTTTTAACCTCACACACCACATAGACATGGTATGAGGGCAACCAGCTTTTGATGATGCCTACTCAGTGGTGAAAATCCAAATTGGCAGAGGTGGGGAGGGGGGGCACAGGGAATCGAACCACCAACCTTCAGATTAGGAGGCCGACCTAGAAAAAAGTCAGACACTCTAATCACTCTCCCGCAAGTGCAAATGTAGCGTAGCCAAATACAGTTTGTTGTTGGGGTTTTACGTCCTAGCAATATATATGGTCATATCAGGACGGGTACCGACTTGTGACATTGTGCACACATGGCAATTTGATAGTGCTGCCCCACTGGTACGTCAGGCCGCCGGTGCCATGACCCGATATTCCACTCACTCACATTATCCTGATACTGCAGGAACCAGTACTTGCCATATCCTACTAATAGCGAGCACCAGGATAGGCAGCAACAAGTACCAAGTTTGCTAGTCATTACTTTTGATTCATGCGGGGATTCAAACTCCTGAACTTCCGCACGGGAAGCCTGCGCTCTACCGATTGGGCCACCGGGACCAGTAGCAAGATACGGGGAGGAAACTGGCCACACATGATCAGAGCGTGGTTGCGGCTGCTGTTTGCCAAGTCCTGTTGACATGTACCAGACAGAAAAATGTGGACAGAGCCAGGTAAAAAAAACATTACCAGTAGTGCCTCAACGACCCTTACAAGCTATGGGAAAGTGCAGTGAACTTGATACCCCTGTCACACTACGACGTAACGAGCCAACGTGAGCCTAACGTGGCCATTTTTCGTCATTACGTTGTGTTATGTCATGATGACGTCAGAATGACGTTAGAATGACGTTGAGTTACGTCACATTACGTTGTGTTATGTTGACTTACGTCAAGGTTTTGGACATGTTCAAAACTTTTGACGTAGCTCGAATGTAAGGGTTTACGTTCGGCATACGTTCTGTTCACGTTCAGTGAATGTCAATGACGTTAAACGGACGTTATTCCAACACTGCTCACTACGTTCAACTACGTTGACCCACATTAAACCGAGTGCATATGCCCACGGGGCGTAATGGGAACGTCAGGAGAACGTCAGGAGAACGTCAGAAGAACGTCAGGAGAATGTCAGGAGAACATGCATTCAACGTACGTTCAACGTCTCATGAAGTATGTAAGTCACGTAACGTTCTTCTGGCGATGGAATAACGTTCATAACGTTCCGTTAGCGTAATGACGTTGTCTTCTCTCGTTGAACGACGGTATCACTACGCTTTACCAACGTTATGCTCTCGTCCACTACGCTGCATCCATGTTCAACTTGTGCCCAAATTTGCATACTACGCCGATAAGTTCAACGTTCTTCATGTTCTCTCTACGTTGACGTCGTTCCGTCGTAGTGTGACAGCCCCATAACTGAAATCATTTGTTTGTTGTTGTTTTATGCCCTCGCAACATCTAACGTCATGTCAGGATGGGTACCGACTTGTGAGAGTGCGCACTCATGGTGACGTTATAGTGCTGCCCCACTGGGAGACTAGCCAGTCCTTGCCCTATCATAATAATGCCGAGCTCCGGGCTAGGGAGTGACAACTATACATTTTTAACTCATTGGATTAACTTGATCAGTGTTCGACCCCACAAACGCATGGATTTGGATCGCCAATATTCCCAAAACAGGATACGGACGCTCAACTCATTCGGCCATCCCATCTGGTCTAAATGAAATGAAAATCATGGAGCAAAGAAAAGCACCTTTAGTGGAATTTTCAAATGTTTTGACTCTTAAATTATTTAATTAGGCTGTTAATAACCCTATCAATTGCTGCTTGGCTCCGGACCCCTCATCTCACTTCGGGCTCCTGTGATTGGCAGGGTTTTATGTCCTTTCAACGGCTATGGTACTATTTCACAGCGAATAAGTTACTTTCAACACATACCATATATGGCTGGTGAATAGTAGTATATTTCAAGTCGGTATCCGATGAATTCACGTATCAGATATATGTAGCTTATTCTGAGGTGTTAACGTAAAATGAAATCATTTTGAATTACAAAACCTTCCCTATTTAATTGTCATGAGAGCACACTGTCACATGTCAGTACCTGTCCTGATATGACCTTAGATGTTGCCAGGACGTAAACTACCAACAACCAACCAGGCAATCAATCCAAGTAGTTCGATCCTGGAGTGTGGTGAGTTGCTAAACAGGTCATCACTACAAACCCACTTTGCATTGGGAAGCAGGCAGACAGGGTAGCAACACACTTAGTGCCACCAAAGACCCTATAATACTAAGACGGCTCACTCCCTATCTCTCCCATGGTAATGTACATTTTTACAGTGCCACCTTGGGGTGGGTTTGATCAGCCCAGCTGCTGGTTGGTGTTTCACATGTAATCACATACAATTATATTATACATTTAACTTAGATATTGGTGAAATTATTAATGCATGATTGATTGGTGATTGCTTTACGCAGTATCAACAACATAGGCCATATTCATGGCGGGAACTGTTTAATAAGGTTGTAAAGATATACGGATTTTCGGTTAAGAATTATTTATTGGCAGAGAGCATTATTATGCTTGGGCAATGGAGTGGGGACAACGTTATGTAAACTAAAAGTGATAGTATCCGACTCCCATTAGATATGATAATAAGTGATGTAAAAGATATGTTATATGTGATGCCTGAGATTACTGAAGAGATGTTTCTATATAAGGAGACAGTACATGATTATTAACATGTTTCTCTATGTATCCTTAAGGAGTGCAATTGGAGAAAAGGTCATATTAACAGAGATCTATTGTAACTGTTTGCAACTACCTGTCCACCTATGACCATGGGGCGGGCCCACCACAGCCTCATTTGCATATGCACCCAGGGCACCACCTGCAGCTGAGCCCAGTCACCTACACTTACCTTGGCCCTCTGACCAGACTAGCCTCATTCTGAGATTCATTAATTATTCAAGACTCTGCTTCAGACACACTGAAGAGAGATCACTCTACTCCTGGCTCTTGAGCGAGACACATCTACTCTAGAGCAGGAACCCCAGACACTCTGTCAGATGCTAGGCAAATTCATATATCTAAATTGAGGTGAGTGCAACACCCAAGGGACTCCGGTTCAATGGATTGTAGGCACTACTTCTTATACAGGCTAAAGTAGTAATGAGATTCTGTGTGGGTTGAAGGTAAGGGGTGTGGGTGATAGGTCACTAGGAGGTGGACAGGAGTTGATGCCATTAAAACACAACTTCACCACTGTTTATATGCGTGACTTGTCTTCCTTTTATTCCTTAGGAGTTTGTAGAAGGGTTGTTTAAGGGATGCATCAGGGAGTGAGATGAAGGGGAGAGTTTTGTAGGATTATATGGTGTTCATGCGGCCGGGCATCCAGTAATATTATAAGGTGTTTATAGATGTGGTCAGTCGGAGAGGCTATTGCAGACAGCGGGTGATGAGGTCCTGGACTCCAAATTATGTTATGATCTGATTGGTCGATCAGGTTGGAAGTGTGTTGGTAATTGTGTGTTTTGATTGGTTGGTTTGGGAGGGAGGGGGCTGAGTGTGTGTGTACAACCTCCCTCGGTAGTTAGTTGTCTTCCCCCCACGCCCGCATGGCAGTGCTGGGGGGGGGGGGGGGGGGGGGACATGTCAACTTCGCTGTCCCCGTGCCCAGCAATGAACCAGAATGAGAGATCCCGCACATTCCAGACAATTAAACTAAAAAGCTCACAATTATATATTTGTGGCCAATGGAAATAAAATTGCTGACAAAAAAGTAAAGGTTGTATTACTAATTCAATAATTAGATAGAATTTATTCAGTAAACTCTCTCAGGTGGTATATACCGCACCCCTTCAAAAAGGCTAAAATGCTCTCTTGTTTTACTTCAGTGGATGCACTTATTAAACATTTGTTGCAAACACAGAAGGGAATACTGAGGAAATTTAATATAACCTGTTGCTGCAGAATGCGATGGCAGAGGCTTTATGGAGTTTTGGCATGCTTCCAGATATTAATTTAGCATGGTTGCACTTCAAATAGCTCAAAAGAGAACTATTTAAACTAAAAGTGTGGTTGGGGTGTGGATATGGGTGTGGGTGTGGATGTGAGTGTGGATGTGAAGATGGCTATGGATGTGAGTGTGAAGGTGGGTGTGGGTGGGAGTGTGGTTGGGGTGTGTATGTGGGTGTTGGTGTGGATATGGATATGGGTGTGGATGTGAGTGTGGATGTGAGTGTGAAGGTGGGTGTGGGTGGGAGTGTGGTGTGGGTGTGTACATGGGTGTAGGTGTGGATATGGGTGTGGGTGTGGATGTGAGTGTGGATGTGAATCTGACGGTAGGCGTGGGTGGGAGTGTGGTTGGGGTGTGGATGTGAGTGTGGATGTGAGTGTGAAGGTGGGTGTGGGTGGGAGTGTGGTGTGGGTGTGTACATGGGTGTAGGTGTGGATATGGGTGTGGGTGTGGATGTGAGTGTGGATGTGAATCTGACAGTAGGCGTGGGTGGGAGTGTGGTTGGGGTGTGGATGCGAGTGTGGATGTGAGTGTGAAGGTGGGTGTGGGTGGGAGTCTGGTTGGGGTGTGGATATGGGTGTGGGTGTGGATGTGAGTGTGGATGTGAGTGTGAAGGTGAGTGTGGTTGGGAATGTGGTTGGGGTGTGGATATGGGTGTGGGTGTGGATGTGAGTGTGGATGTGAGTGTGAACGTGAGTGTGGTTGGGAGTGTGGATATGGGTGTGGCTGTGGATGTCAGTGTGGATGTCAGTGTGAAGGTGGGTGCGGGTGGGAGTGTGGTTGGGGTGTGGATTTGGGTGTGGGTGTGGATGTGAGTGTGGATGTGAGTGTGAAGGTGAGTGTGGTTGGGAATGTGGTTGGGGTGTGGATATGGGTGTGGGTGTGGATGTGAGTGTGGATGTGAGTGTGAACGTGAGTGTGGTTGGGAGTGTGGATATGGGTGTGGCTGTGGATGTGAGTGTGGATGTCAGTGTGAAGGTGAGTGTTGGTGGGAGTGTGGTTCGGGTGTGGATATGGGTGTGGGTGTGGATGTGAGTGTGGATGTGAGTGTGAAGGTGAGTGTGGGTGGGAGTGTGGTTGGGGTGTGGATATGGGTGTGGGTGTGGATGTGAGTGTGGATGTGAGTGTGAAGGTGAGTGTGGGTGGGAGTGTGGTTGGGGTGTGGATTTGGGTGTGGGTGTGGATGTGAGTGTGGATGTGAGTGTGAAGGTGAGTGTGGGTGGGAGTGTGGTTTGGGTGTGGATATGGGTGTGGGTGTGGATGTGAGTGTGGATGTGAGTGTGAACGTGAGTGTGGTTGGGAGTGTGGTTGGGGTGTGGATATGGGTGTGGGTGTGGATGTGAGTGTGGATGTGAGTGTGAAGGTGAGTGTGAAGGTGAGTGTGGGTGGGAGTGTGGTTGGGGTGTGGATATGGGTGTGGGTGTGGATGTGAGTGGCTGTGTGTATGTACATGCGTGCGGGTGTGTGGATGTGGGGTGTCGGGGTTGATAAGAATGTGGGTGTGAATGTGGGGGTGGAGGCGGAGTCATGTGGGGCAGGCAAACCACGGCAAATATGCCACGGAAACAGCGGAAATGTGGCAAGTTGCAGTGAACCCAGTGATGGCTGGCTATGTCTAGATTGGTTGGGTTATACGACTTCTTCGTAATTTCCTGCCAGAAGCCTCCTGGCTCGGCGGTCCGAATGTCCTAGAGGTTGGGGGGTCAGGCGGTGGGGGAGAGGGGGTCTAGGAGGGTCAACACACACTTCCAAGTAGATGCTGAACAGCGTACTTGAGTCACTCTAAGGCCAAATACAAAATAATAATTGGTGATCTTCTCCGCCCGTGCCTGAAAAATCGCCCGCTCCTTATTTTAACAATTGTTTAAGTTTGTTAAATTGTTAAATGGAGAGGGCGGATGGAGTGAGAAATGGAAAGGGAGTGATGAGGCGGGGGGGAATGGACAGGGGGTTGGGAGAAAGGAATGGAAGGGGATTTTAGGGGTGATTGGGAGGGAACTTAGACAGGGAGGGAGCAGGGTCGAGAGATCTTCCGGTTTCGCAGATTTCCCATAAGCATATACAGCGCGTTACGGAGCGACCCAACCAGCCATGGTGCGGCCCAACCAGCCACGGTTGAACTCGTTTCAGCCCGTTTAAACTTGTTTCCGGTACAAAGGCTAGGGGACCAGGTTGGAAACTGAGTGATAATAGATGAAAACTCCCGTTCCTCTGCCCGAGCAAATGAATGCCAGGGGACCAGGCTAGACCTCCACAGAGCTAGCAGTGTAGTCAAATATGATTTGACTAGTTTATTGTTCAGACATTATCACATATTTATATATCTTTTGCACAGATTAAATTGTTTGAAGTATATTTGAAATTGATCTACATTGATTTCTGTTTAAATCACACAATATCACTACTTACTTAATGGGAAACTCATCCTGCAAGGGTATGCTCAATATGACCCAGTGGTCAGCCGTTTTTCATCCTTTCATCGCTGTGGACCCTTCTCAGATTTCCCTCATTCAAAAAAAATATCTTGACCGATTACCGTTAAACAACATTTCAAGGAATCATGATGTATATGTCAACAGTTGGATAGTTTGAAACCCGTTCTTATATGATATTAGATGTTGTTAGAATATAAAAGCCAAACAATAGCGAGTTAGGGATGGGTGATAAAATAGGCACAACAAGGATAGTTGACTTCCGGTAATTTTCCGTGATTCCCTAACAGTCTATGTGATCCGCATTTTCGCGGAAATTAGCCGTTGGTGTAATAATCTCGGTTTGATTTCCAAGTTTTTTTGCTGGAGACCAGTTTCATCCCTGGTGGATAAAGTGCACAGACAGTACTGACTTCCTATCGGCAGTCAGGACGACTTTATAGTGCTGCCCCACTATCAAATCAATATCCCATTTGGTTCCATCATCCTAGCACTGAACCAACCAGTCCTTGCGCTATCCTAATAATGTCGAGCGCCTGGCTAGGAAGTGACAAGTAAACATTTTTAAATCATCCGTCATCAATGCTAACTGTCTGTGGCAAAGTGCATCTAAAAGGTACCTTGCTACTTATCGGAATGAGTTGCCTATGTGGTGGTAGCGGTTTTCTTCCAAAGAAATACATCAGAATGACCATATGTTTGACGTCCAATAGCCGATGATATCAAAATCAATGTAGTCTAGAGGCATCATTAAATAAAACAAGCTTTCCTTTATCTTGTTTGTTTGTTTTGTGTTATATCCTTGCAACATCTAAGGTCACCGACTTGTGACAGTGCGCACTCATGGTGACTTTATAGTGCTGCCCCACTGGTAAACGAGGCCACCAGCACCATGACCTGATATCCCACTCAGTCACATTATCCTGACAGTGAGCCAACCAGTCCTTGCCCTATCCTACTAAGGCCAAGCGCCATGCTATGAAACGACAAGTATAGATCTTTAAGTCATTGCTTTGACTCGACCAGGATTCGAACCCACAAATGCATGGGTTCGGATGTCCCGATTTCCCAAAACAGGAGACGGACGCTCTACACATTTGGCCATCCCGTCTGGTCCCTTAGTTTAACAGTACAAAAGCAATGGTGCTCCCCCCTCTACATTGCGTGTGTGTGAATATGTCCACCTGATAGGATAGTATTACTGCACCCTCAGCCCACAAAGAGGTTTATTGTTGCCATAATTCGTATCAGTTTAATAGCGTGGTAACGCAATTCAACATTAATGATACCTCCCTCCAGCTATTCGAACTGGAGAGGGTGTGGCATTTCTAGGTAAATCCATGAATTAAATGTTCGTCCCAATGTCCACTATAATCCAGTAAATGCAGAATATTTGTGGTATAATTGAAAGTTAATTCTGCGTTTGTAGAGTTCAGGTCATAGAAATGGAGCTAACATTAATGTGTAACAGTCATTATTTAGATTAAGTTTGTTTTATTTAACAACGCCTCTAGAGCGCGTTAATTTTTATCATCGGCTATTGGATGTCAAACATATGGTCATTCTGACATATTTCTTTGGATGAAAAATGCTGACGCCACTGCATCCATCTCCCACTTTGGTAGGTTTCTGGGAATTGAACGCACGGGTTCGAACCCTGGTTGAGTTAAACCAATGAATTAAAAATTGATACTTGTCGCTTCTATGCCTAGCTCTTGGCATTAGTAGGATAGGACAAGGACTGGTTGGATCAGTGTCAGGATAATATGACTGAGTGGGATATCATGTCATGGTGCTGGTGTCCTGGTCTCCAAGTGGGCAGCACTATGAAGTCGCCATGAGTGTGTTCTGTCACAAGTGGGTACCCGTCCTGATATGACCTTAAATGTTGCCAGGACGTACACCTCCAACAACCAACCAACTACTGGAGTAGCCAAATATGCGGTAAGCAGGTCTGCACTTAGTCGGTATCTGGGTCTGAAGTGAGCAGCAGGACTAGCACGCCCCCTGGTGCTGTCCACGCGCACCTACAGCTGCACTGGCTGTTCCCGCTATTGGCTTCCACCCTGCGACCAGCAATCAGAGGTCGGTCAATCAGGTCATGACACACAACACCTCGGCTTGTCTGTCTGTGACTGTTCCTGCATATCCAGTCTTTACTTAGGCGCCCTCCTCAGCATGTCTGATTCTATGTACAAATAGCTGTTTGTTTTGTTTGTGTTGTTGTTTTACATCCTAGCAACACCTAACGTCATATCAGGACGGGTAGCGACTTGTGACAGTGCACACTCATGGTGATTTTTTTATAGTGCTGCCTCACTGGGAAATCAGGCCGCCATCAGCATGACCCATTTATATCACTCAGTCACATTATCCTGACAGTGAGCCAACCAGTCATTGACCTATCCTAGTAAGGCCAAGCACTAGGCATAGAAGATACGAGTATACAATTTTTAGGTCATGCGTTTGACTCGACCAGGGTTCGAACCCGTGAGTTCGAATCAGACAATGTACCGAAATGGGAGACTGACGCTCAACTCATTCGGGCATCCCGTCTAGTCAAATGATGAGATGTCAAACCCCAATCAATGAATCAACCAATCAATCAATCAACCTTATCGAACCATAATATGCACGTAAGCAACTATGGATTGAACTAGCACCCAAATAAAATCATGTCCTCCTCTCTTATTCCCCCGGGGGGAGAAGGATTCCGACGCATGGAGGCTTAATACAAATAACATTAATACAAATAATAGAGAAATGTCCTCATAAGAAAATTAAATGGATTGGACTGGTTTATTGACACTACTTATTGCATAGTTATGGAGTGCGTGACCTAACATTTAGACGGGAATTATTATAGATTGCAGTGGATAAACTTGTCTAAAACCGACATTTACCGGAGTGTTGGTTATAATCTAATCATTGTAAACACAAATATTCTAAAACCTTGTTATTGTTATAGATGCCTCAAAAGCACATTTATTTTTATCGTTGGTTATTTGATTTCAAACATATGGTCATTCTGACTTATTTCTTTGGAGGAAACCTGCTGCCGCCACATGGGTTACTCTTCCCAATAAGCGGCAAGGGATCTTTTATATGCACTTTCCTACAGAGAGGACAGCAAGTACCACAGCCTTTGATGAACCATTTGTGGACCACTGCTTGGTGGGGAAAATAGCCCAAACTGCAAATGGGTCCACTAAACAGGATTGATCGGCTGACCCACATCTTCACAGGTGGACGCTATACTGCCTGATCTATGCCCTGCTCTAAATCATGGTTAGCATACCCAGCGTTATTTTGCCAGTATCTAGGACATGATGTTGTTGCCTTCTAAAAAGAACACACATGTCAGATGATAATAACGACATTTCCAGGACATAAACTGCATACCTTGGGTAAGTCTGTATAGCCTTATTTTCACCATTAGACAGTTGGTCGATAGAAAGCCAGAACCTATACTTTTATGGAACCAAGAGATTTTTTACCTCCCACACCATATAGACACGGTATGAGAGCCACTGGCCTTTGTTGACATTGTAAGTTATACACAACGATGGAAATCCAAATTTGCAGAGGTGATGGTACAGGGAATCGAACCAACAACCTTCAGATTAGGACTCTGACAGTCAGACACTCTAACCACTCTGCGACAGATAACATACAGTTTATGGATTGGTGATAATTGGTGGCGGGGGGGGGGCGGGTATACTGCTTGGAGGTCCCAATGTCCTGAAAGATATATATCACTTGCTGGAAGTGGGTTAGTTGTTTACTGGATTTTCCATCTTATCAACGTATATGATCATAGCAGGACGTGGTTGGCATGATACAAATGGTCATAGGTGATGGTGAGGTGATGTTGAGGGCATGGTGAAGTGGGGGTGGGGTGAGGGTGAGGTGCCGGTGAGGTGAGGGTGAAGTGACGGTAAGGATGAGGTGAGTTGAGGTGATGGTAAGGTACTTTAATGGTGAGGTGAGAGTGAGGGTGAGGGTTAGTTGATTATTGGATTTTCCATCTTAGCAACGTATATGATCATAGTAGGACGGGGTTGGCATGAGGCAGATGGATACAGATGATGGTGAGGTGATGTTGAGGGGTTGGTGAAGTGAGGGTGGGGTGAGTTTTACCCTTTGAGAGCAGTGATCTAGAAACTAATTTCTCCCTGTCCACAAATGGACAGTCGCGAATAAATATCAAAAGTTAAAATTGCTGGCAGCTATCTTGGTAAAGCATCACCCACACTACAAAGTGTGTGACTGGTCGTGCCACCTGTGCACACACCCTCGTACTGCACCTGCTTCCTGGGCCTATCGTGCCTAAGCCTAAGAGTAGGTGACTTTTTGTTTATACCATCTTTTAGAACACATTGAAGCGCACCCTATTTATAATAACATCAGATTAGGGTGGATGTGACAGAGCGAAAGACCTCATGGGGCTGTCACACTACGACGCTTCTCGCCGGCGACCCGTCAACGTGTGGTGTATTTGGGCGAAAATGGGTGAAATATCGAGAAACGCTGGGAGCGCGTTATGCGCGCGTCGGTACACGTCGGTACACTATGTTTGACGTTGACGGTCGGCGGAGAAAGTCGGCATGTGTTATTGGTCCCTGAGTGTTTTCAACATGTCAGAAACAACCCAACGACCGCCAGTGCGCGCAAATATATGAGTAAGGACGTTAGGCGCGCATCGCGCTGCGTTGGACGCGCCGGAATAACGTTATGGGAACGCTAGGAAGACGGTGCGCGCGCGGGAGGGTCGTTGCTCACACGTTGCGGCAAACTGGGCCGTTTTTGTTTTATGCCCTAGCAACATTTAAGGTTAAATGAAGACGTTGCGCCAAACTTTTTTTTTTTTTTTCCCCAGCGCGTCGACACACGTTGGCCGCGCGCGCATAACGCGCCGCGCTGTCGCCGGGAGAAACGTCGTAGTGTGACAGCCCCATCACATTTGATCTACACTCTGAGTAGGGTACCATTGTCATTTCTTTGGTTGGTTGTTCTACATCCTGGCAACATCTAACATCATATAGGGATGGGTATTGACTTGGGACAGTGCGCGATCATGGTGAGTTTATATAGTACTACCCCAGTAGGATATCAGGCTGCCAGCACCATGACCCGATATTCCACTCAGTGACATTATCCTTAGACTGACCTAACCAGTCCTTGCCCTATCCTGTTAATGCCGAGCGCCAGGCTAGGAAGCAACAGGTATCAATTTTATAAGCCATTGATTTGCTTCGACCAGGAACCAAACTCTGGATTTCCTCTATGCTCAACAGATCTGATCAACACACCCCAGTTTATCTTTTCATGAGTGAGTGTGTATACATTTAGTAGTAATTCATTTTCTGCTGAATAGTTTTGCGCCTATCTGGACATGTTCTTGCCAGTGTGAGACCTCTTTTTGCTCCCCGAGAGAGTGCCTCTGGTAACTTGCAAAAGCCAGCAGCACTTCAACAATTTTGCAGGCAGCTTTCATGAAATGTACAACCGCACCAAACACCATACCGGCTTGGTCATCACCCATGTTACCAAGGACCGTGCTGCTCGATTTCATCTTCCGTTGACAGTGGAAAAGGAGCTAGGAAGAAGAACACACAATACAGTTGAAAATGCTGCATGCGTTTCAACATTTGCGTTTCATCATGATGCTAACCTGGAAGGACAAAGTGACATATAAGGAAATACTCAAACGGACAGGGCTGCCCTCTATGGGAGATCTTCTGATCAAAAAGAATCTCTGGTGGAGTGGACACCTCATGAGGATGTCATCAGACAGGCTACCAAAGCAAATCCTCTACTCTCAACTGTCTTCTGGTTACAGAAAGAGAGGACACCCTCTTCTCCGGTTCAAGGATACCATCAAGAGAAACCTGAAGCTGAGAGACATTAAGACCGACTCATGGACATCACTCTCACAGCAGAGAGCTAAATGGAGAGCGACTGTCAAGTAATGAAAGCAGTCTTTGTCGCATAGTGACTGACAGCATGATGATGATGACATTATCTACCCTTTCCCACAGACAGGACAACACAGGCTTTAATGAACCAGTTCTGAACCACCGGTTCGAACAGAAAATAGCTCAAATCTCCAAATGGGTACATTGACAAGAATTGATCGGATGAGCTACAGTTTCACAGGTGGACAAGCTACCGCCTGAGCTACGTCCCGCTCTCCTTACACTCGGTAACTACTCCACAGGTCCACAGTCTGCTTATTGGGCGCGTCATCAGATGACCAATTCGATCCTGCAGGGTTGATTTAATTATGGAAACTTGAGTGGCGACGGTTCTAAGACGCACTGTGTGAGATCGATTCTGGCCCAAAAAGCTTGTCAATATGTTCAGGACGGGCTTTGAGGAACCCCACCGCTTGCAGACAGACAGACAGTGTAGACAAACCAGCCTCTCTGTTGGTTGGATGGTTCGGTTGGTTATTGGAGTTTTACATCCTGGTCACATACACGGTTATATCAGTGTGCTGTAAGGAGAGGGAGGTTCGGTTGTTTGTTGTCGTTGTACGTCCTAGTAAATCTAAGGTAATATCAGGATGAGGAGAGAGAGGGCGTGGGATGTTGAGATTTGTTGTTTTGTGTTGGAATTTTTCATTTTGGCAACATTTAATGTCATATCAGGACGACTTCTGACTTGTAACAATGCACACTTATGACAACTTTATAGTGCTGCCCCACTGGGAGACCATGCTGCAAGAACCATGACCTGATGATATCCCACTCAGTCACATTATACTGATGCTGAGCCAACCAGTCCTTGCCATATCCTAATAATGCCGAGCGCCTGGTTAAGAAAGGGATAAGAATCAATATTTAAATCATAGGTTTGATCTCCACCATGGTTCCAAGTGTAACTACGATCGAGCAAACGGGAGACAAACGCTCAACTCATTTGGCCATCAAAGGGATTGTGCTGTCTGTGGGAAAGTGCATATAAAAGACCCATTGCTACTTAGAAGAAAGAGTAGCCTATGTGGCAGCAGTGGTTTCCTACACAGAAATATGTCAGAATGACCATATGTTTGAGGTCCAATAGGTGGTGATATAAAGCAATATGCTCTAGAGCCGTTGGCATCATTAACTAAAGCTAGCTCTTCTTGTTCACACACCCACCTCAGCCCCATCCCTATCCAGCACATTCCCCCATCTCCGCCTCCCAGCCGACACGGTTACAGAATCGGTAGAGCGCAGACTTCCTATGTGGAAGGTTGCGATATCTGACTCCCAGTCGAGTGAAACCAGTGACTCACAAGATTTTTACTTTTTTCTTGAAGATTTAAACTGCGTATCATGGATGAGTCTGAATAGACTTGTTTTCACCATTAGACAGTTTGCCGATAGAAACCCCGCGCCTACACTTTTATCGACCCAAGGGATTTTTAACCTCCCACACCAGATAGACATGGTACGAGAGAAAATGTCCTTTGATGACGCTGTAAGTTATACACAGCGGTGGAAATCCAAATTGGCAGAGGTCTGGGGGGCACAGGGAATCGAACCACCGACCTTCAGATTAGGAGTCTGACCTCGATAAAAGTCAGACACTCTAACCACTCTGCCACAGAGAACACCACAATACTTGTCGCTCCCTAGCCCAGAAGTCAGCATTATTTGGAGATGGCAACGACTGGTTAGATCAGTGTTAGGATAATATGGTGTAGGTCATGGTGGTGGCAGCCTGCACTCCCAGTGGGGCAGCACTATAAAGTTACGATGAGTGCCCACTGCCACAAGTCGGTATCTGTTACCCCACCCCATGTTGTCCCTGTCCACTCCATCCCACTTACTCCACTAGTCCCAACCACTCCCCATCCCACGTACCCTCCCCCCACACAACCACTCAACAGCCCCCCACCACTCCCCCTCCCGGTTGCACATCCCACATTGTAAGCCTCCCCATATAATACCACAAAGACGGTGCAAATAAAGCAGACTCGAGGGGTGTGTGGAAGTAAGAGTTTGCTTGCCTGAACACCAATTTCCCTCACGGATACAAAAGGCAATAGGTACACCAGGGATTAATAACTAACTGGATTCTTTGTTTGTTTGTTGGCAACATCTAATGTCATATCAGGATGGGTACCGACTTTATAATGCTGCCCCACTGGGAAATCAGGCCACCAACACCATGACCCGATATCTCACTCAGTCACATTATCCTGACACTGAGCCAACCGTTGCTTGTTCTATCCTATTAATGACGAGTTGCCATACTTCTAGATTAATCAGATCTCTTCTTTATTTCATTAAATTGTCTTCTCTTTTTGAGGAAAGAAATGCCTCCAGGACGTGAAAAGTGACCACACAGCCATGAACATATATATATAATTCTTAATGGATGACCTACATAATGAATAAGAGGAAATGTTACCGGTAAAGTGGCTGTCAGACATCACCGGATTGAGCAATGGAAGAATTGTCTAGTCCGGCGGTGTTGGGGCATGATAAGTATCAAAATGGAGTAAAATGTGTCCAATTGTTGCGATATCGGGTCAAAGGCTACTGGACGAACGGACATGAAACGGACATGAAACGGACATGAAACAGACATAAAACAGACATGAAACAGACATGATCGGATAGCAAATGGACAAAACAAACTCAAACAGGACAAGAACCGTAGACGTCAATTCGGCGGCATCCGCTACAAGTTTTGCGCATGTTCAAAACTTGTATGCACACAAACCGGACTGACTCTCAAAAGACTTTGTTCAGTTTCTTTCTGTTTGCTTAAGTGAATTAGGTTAATGAGCAGAGGCGAGAAGTGACGCCACAGTTGGAGCTGAGGTTGAGTAGGTTGGAGCAGTAGATGACTAGCCCGAGGCTCCACCACCGGATTACTGGTGGGTGGGTGTGAGTATCGAGTACGGAATTCTGGGTTATAGTACAGTAAAACCTCTCTAACCGACCACCTCTACGGATCGACCACTCCCCTATATTGATCGCTTTATTTGGGTCCAACAATAACGTTGTAACGATTGTCTAACTCCCTAAACCGACCAGCTCCCTAAATTGACCACTTAAAGTTGGTTCCATGATCGGTCGATTTAGAGAGGTTTTACTGTACTCGTATTATTCTTATAATGTGCGGGTGAGGGTGAGTGGAGCGAGGGGGGGCCACCCGTTTACAACTCCCCGACAGCTGGAGTGGGGGGGTAGGACTCCACCAGTGAGATGGAGGAAGTAGCAAAGTATATATGTTCCCTTAGCATTTATACCTGTATAATGCGTTATACATCACATATATGTTTGTAAACCGATAATGCGGTCGGAAACCGATGGACCTTTTGTTCGAAAAGTGAGATGTTCGAAAAGCGAGCTTTAGGAAAAGCAAGGTTTCACTGTATTATTAGGTCGACAATGTCCTCCACAACATTATCTTGTGTGAACCCACTGCATGCACAAATCATTTCAGGTTTTCATTAGATTTCAATCAATTTTCATTGAAACTACCTGATAGTAGGCCTACAAGTTTTTGATTTAGCCTATTAATGTCTTACGTCATATATGGCAGCGATAAGTATTCTATTTGGAAGTCTTTCGTGTTTACTCGGCCGGGGATCGAACCCAGACACCTTCCCCCTTTGTCAGCACGTCCCGTAATCGGAAATTATGGAGTGTAAATCTGGTATACAATTCAGCTATTACCTAAATGATTAGCTGAAAGCTGTAGATAAGAAACGTTGAATTCTCGAAACGAAAACAGATATCGGCATTAGATCCTATAACTAAAGCTAAAATGCCTGTCAATCTATGCCGGATTGAGCAACGGACAGAATTGTCCAGTCTGGCAGTGTTTGGGCATGATAAGTATCAAAATGTGTCAAAATGTTGCGATATCGGGTCAAAGGCCGCTGGACGAACGCACATGAAACGGACATGAAACGGACATGAAATGGACATGAAACCGACATGAAACGGACATGAACGGATAGCCAATGGACGGTAAGCAGACTAAATGGACTCAAACCGGACAAGAACTGTAGACGTCAATCCGATGACGTCCATTCCAAGTTTTGTGCATGTTCAAAACTTCTAACGGATCGGGCTGGATATCAAAGGATATCAACGGATATGCAACGGATATGTGACAGACACAAACCAGACTTTGCCGGATATCAACAGACTTTGCTTGGTTTCTTTCCGTTTCCCCAATCCAGTGATGTGTGACAGAGCATTTAGACACAGCTTGGTCCCATTATCCTGACACTGAATTAACCAGTCCTTGCCCTATCCTATTAATGCTGAGCGCCAGGCTAGGAAGTGACAAGAATCAATTCTATAAGTCACTGGTTTGACTCAACTGGGAATCGAACACCCGACCTCCGAATCTCCCGCACCCGAGGCACGCGCTCTACCGATTCGGCTACTGCGTCCAGTAGATTTCACAGAGCGAATGCCGGGGAAGAGCATGATGTCACAAACTCAGCTGTCAACTGCACATGCTTCATTGCACACTGTCATTGTACACGGGTGTCAATAGCACGGCGTGTCAACCCTCCCCCGGGTCAAGCATTCGGTAACGCAGCAGTACACCCAGCCTTTACACTACAAGTTGGTTGCTTGTTGGGTGTTTCACATCCTGGCAACATCTAAGGTCATGTCAGAATGGGTACTGACTTGTGACAGTGCACACTCATGGTGACTTGATAGTGCCCCCGCCCCCACTGGGAAATCAGGCCACCAGCACCATGACCCAATATCCCACTCAGTCACATTATCCTGACACTGAGCTAACCAGTCCTTGCACTATTCTAGTAATGGCAAGAACCAGGCTAGCAAGCGACCGGTATAAATTGTGTAAGTCACTGCGTTGAATCGACCGGGAACCGAACTCCCGATCTCATGCATGCCAGGCCCGCGCTCTATCGATTCGACCACCGCACAATTGCGACTAGACCATGATGTCCAGTAAGATATGAGAGAAGTTAATGAGCAAGGTTAGCATTCAGCTGTAGTGTAATTTGAAGGATCAGCATGGCAACTTGCTTTTTTACTTTCTTTCAAATTCCCGCTAATCATGGTTGGCATTTTTCATTGAAGCCTTATACTGCCTATCATGGATAAGTCTGAAAAGACTTGTTTTCGCAATTAGACAGATTGTCAATAGAAAGCCTGAGTCTACAATTTGTACCGACCCAAGGGATATTTAACCTCCCACACCACATAGACATAGTATGAGAGCAACTGACCTTGGATGACACTGTAAGTTATACACAGTGCTGGAAATCCAAATTGGCAAGGGTGGGGGCATGGGGAATCAAACCTTCAGATTAGAAGTCTGATTCAGAAAAAAGTCACACTCTAACCACTCGGCACAGAGCCCAACATCCAATGCATCAAATTGTAAAATATTCCGATATACGGCATAGGGGGCATGCAAATGTTCTATTACTGATCGTTGTGTGTGACCAGGCGCATGTATATATATATATATATATATATATATATATATATATATATATTTAAATATGTATGGGTTGGTGGTGCGTGAGTGGGATAAAATAGACATAGTCATGCTTGCAGGTCTGGGTGTCAGTGCACTCAGGGCCTATCCCCTCTGCTGAGATAGGGATCACCACACTCAAAGGTCAAGGTTGATGGTTGCCATTGGGCCATACAGCTTGGTGGTGGTGGGAAGACCACTGGTATCCATGGGGACCAGGAATGCTGGATCCCTATTGGTAGGGCAAAGAATGCTTGTTTCCCATTGGGGGAAAGGGGTGGGGGTGATACTCTACAATGAACCCATGTAACCATATAAATAATAAACCAGAGGGCTTGACTCTCTCTTCTTCTGTACACTTTATACTATTCCTTTCTCTTTGTCTGTATTGATTTCACCATAGCCTGCCTACACAGCCACAGATTCGAGCCTTAGCTTTTACAAAATGACATAACCCGGTTCTATGGAAATAGCGCCTGACCTCATGTGACCTCATTAGCGTGCATATGTAACGAATACATGCATGCCTTCCATGTTGTGTCTCTGGCACTGAGGACAGTTCCGCGCATGCCCACTGCGGCAGAGCAAGCATGAGCATGTGTCACTAGCTACTAGAATACCGGACGCAGTGGCCTAATCGGTAGAGCGCAGGCCTCCTGTGTAAGAAATCAGCAGCTCAATTCCTAATTGAGTTAAATCGATGACTTACAAAATTGAGACCTGTCACTTTCTAGCTTGGCGCTCGGTATTATTAGAATAGGGCAAGGACTTGTTGGCTCAGTGTCATGATAATGTGACTGAGTGGGACATAAGGTCAAGGCGGCCTCGTATCCCAGTGGGACAGCACTATGAAGGCAACATGAGTGCGCATGGTCACATGTCATTACCCATCCTCATATGACCTTAGATGTTGCGAGGATGTAAAACTCCAACAACAAACTAACCGTGAGAACACAAAGATGCTCTCACAAACAAAATAACTAAATCATCAATGCAGCAAGCCCCCCCCCCCCCATCAAACACTCCTCCCACAAACAACTTAGTACTGCTTGATATTCCTTTATGTATGAGTTATGGATTTCATTTCGCAGTCACGCTATTTTTATCTGAAATGAAAGAAGGAATTTTGATTGACGTAGCATAATATCTCATGTATTAATCTCTTTGAAATGCATCTTTAGATCAATACAATATGCTGGTGATTCTAATCCATATTCCTTTCATTTCAAGCAATTATTATCTTACAAGGTTATGGCTGTGCAATCCCATGAGAGTATAAATTGCGTAGTTAAAATCCCAATTTAGATTAGATCCTACATATCTCCCTTAGGTCCTGATGCACTTATTAAGGTTGCATAGTCGAAGGGTTTGGAGGTTTTGTCTTTTCCTCTGAGATAAATATATTAGCGATATCGCGATATAGCGAATGGTAGACAGGAAGTGTGAACACTTATTTGTCTCTCTTTTTAATATTTTTTGTGGGTACATTAGTTGTCCCAAGCAGGGTAAATCCCAGTCACAGACGACTGGTCTTCCCCACTCCACTGCTGGTCAATAGAAAGCCAGAGCCTACACTTTTACCGACCCAAGGGATTTTTAACCTCCCACACCACATAGACATGGTATGAGAGCAACCGGCCTTTGATGACGCGGTAAGTTAGACACAGTGGTGGAAATCCAAATTGGCAGAGCTGGGGGCACAGGGATATTAGGTTGATTGTTATAATCCACCTGACTTTCATTTGAAGTAACTTGTATTTTAAATTGCTAACTTTTTAGATATTTGAAGCGCAAACACGCTAATAACTTTTGGCAAGCACCCAAAATTCTGACACCATAGGGTTCTGCAGTAACATGTTCTGTTAAATTGCCTCATTATGCCCTTCTATTTTGTGTTTGTTTGTATTGACAAGTTCTTTATTCTTCCCATAATGTATAAGCTCCTGTGAGGGTGCTTGTTTTCAATGCTGGACAGCTGTGATAGTGTTTTGGTCTGGTCCCGCACTCAGGAGTCTTTACCTGATCTTTCTCAGGCCAACCTTTGCGGTTTTGAGTGTTAGTAGTTTATATATTAGTTTTTTTGAATTTTTTCAAAGTTTTTTTTTTCCTAACCTGTATATGATAACTTAGCCTACTATGTACATCTACACAGATGACATACAGGCCTGCGGGAGAGGATCCCATCCCATTGTGGTTTGATACAGCATCCTTTCACAAATGTGATGACAAATGCTCAATATGTGCACCAGTATCTACGTAATACCCCTGTCACACTACGACATAAGAGCCAACGTAAGCCTGGTGTAGGTCACTTTTGGTCATTACGTTGAGGTATGTTGGGTTACGTTATGATGACATCAGAATGATGTTAGACCGACGTAGAGATATGTCACGTTATGTTGTGTTATGTTGACGCACATCAAGGTTTTGAACATGTTCAGAACTTTTGACGTAACTCCAACGTAAGGGCTTACATTCGCCGTACATTCGCCATATGTTCTGTATGCGTTTGGCGAACGTCGATGACATTAGACGGATGTTATTAAAACACTGGTCACTACCTTGCACTACGTTTGCACTAGGTTGACCCGCATTAAAGCCGGTGGAAATGTCCACGTGGCGTAATGGGAACGTCAGGAGAAGTACGCTGAAGATACGTCCAACGTACATTCAGCGTTTCGCCAACATTTCATGATGTAAGTAATGTAAGGTAACGTAAAGCAACATAGTTCTGGCAATCGAATAATGTTAATAACGTACCGTCAGCGTAATTACGTTGTCCTCTCTTGTTGAACGACGCTATCACTACGATTTACCAACGTTATGCTCTCGTCAACTACGCTGCATCCACATTCAACTTGTGCTGAAATTTGCATACTATGCTGAGAAGTTCAATGTTTTTCACGTTCTCCCTATGCTGACCTCGTTACCTCGTAGTGTGACAGGGCCTTAAGATATGTTGAATGAAATGTAGATAATTGTTTGGGTTTAGAAAATTTGATGTTTTCATCAGACTATGCAGGTTGAAGTATTTGTTGCAGCATAGAAGGGAATACCAATTCAATATAATAAAATCTGTTACTGAAAAAATATATATACTCTCCAATATTTTAATCCAATCATCAAAATTTCATTAGATTATTTTGATTGAAAACATATCCAAATTTACCCATTCATACCAAATGCTACCTTAAATTTGCATAGTCCGATAACTTGAATTTCTGTATATTTTCTGAGATAAATATATTAGATCAATCACTAGTATCTAATTTACATTAGTTCAAAGTTACTTTTATTTTAAATGGTAAACTTTAGGGATATTTTGAGTGCAAACATGGAAAATTACTTCTGGCAGGCTTGCCAAAACTCTGACACCATAGACTTCTGCAGTAACAGGTTCTGTTAAATTGACTCAGTATTGCCTTCTACGCAGAAATAAATGCTTATAAGTGCATCAGTATCTAAGTTAGATACATCAAATCAAATCTAGATAATTGGTTCCATTTTGAAAATTTGATATTTCATCGGACTATGCAGCTTTACCCTATAGAGCAAAATGGATATTAATGATCACTGTCTGAATGAAATGAGTAGCCTATGATGTTGTGAGGACGTAATACTCCAACAACCAACCAACCAGCCACCCACACATACACACCCATACACACACGTGGTGTTATCTGTGGCGGAGTGGTTAGAGTTTCTGACTTTTTTCTAGGTCAGACTCCTGATCTGAAGGTTGCTGGTTTGATTCCCTGTGCCCCCACCTCTGCCAATTTGGATTTCCATAGCTGTCAGGTCCCAGTGCGCATGTGTGATGTATTCCCGGGGAAATAGGCACCGGCCGTCTGATTAGCCCTCGGCGACATTCCAATTCTTTTTTCGGGTTCGCAGATATTATGGCCTTAGTAATTGTAATGGTAATGGTGTCCCATTACCAGTCCTTTGGTCGGCGTGATTAACCTTTGTTTGTTTGTTGTTGTTTTACATCCTAGCAATATCTAAGGTCATATCAGGACGGGTACGGACTTGTGACAGTGCGCAGTCATGGCGACTTTTAGAGTGCTGTCCCACTGGGAAATCAGGCCGCCGGCACCATGATCCAATATCCCACTCAGTCACATTATCCTGACACTGATCCAACCGGTCCACGCGATTAAATAATGTTGGTCGTGGTGTGTGTGGCTTTGGTGGACTCGAGTGGACATGATGGTGTGACACACAGTCATGTAAATATACACACATCTACACATGTACATGCATACACACATACACGTGTATACCCATACACATACACATACATACACACATCGAGATATACACGCATACCCACATACATACACACATACACATATAAACATGCATATATAAACAGATACACACATACATGCATACACACATACACATTACACATACACACATACACATATACACATGTACACACATACACATACAAGTTCCTACACATCGACAAATATACACATGCACACACATACACACATTCACACATATACCCAAGCATATGTGCAAATATAACCATATACATACATACATGGATACACACATACACACATACACATGTACATACATACACACCTTGACATATGCACACATACACACATACATACACACATTCACATGTGCAAATATAAACAGATACATGCATACATGCATGCACACCTACCCACATATACATATGCACACATATATACATAAGCACACATACACATATACACACTTACACAAATGCATAGTTACACACATACACATGTACATGTATACACACACATACACATAATACACACCCACACACACATGCACATATACATACACTCATACACATACATACATGTGTGCACAAATAACACATACACCCATATACATAAAGACATACCCACATATTCATACACACATACATATATATATACATATATATATACATGCATGCATACATCCACCCATACGCATACACACATACACATACACACATATATGCACATACACATACACACATACATACACCCATACATATATACACACCTACACATACACACATGCATACATACACATACATATACATACATGCATACCCCCATATCCACATACCCATATATACACATACATACCCCCATATCTGCACCATACATACACACATACACACATGCATATATGCACACATACACATACCACACTGACACATACACACACATAATCACACCTATGCATACATCCACATACACACATACATATACACGCATACATATACACATACCCACATGCACACATGCACATATGTACACCTACACAAACAGACACATACACACACACATACACCTAAGTACACATACACTTAAACACCTACACATACACACATATGCATACGCACACCTACACAAACACATACATACACATAATCACAAATACACATAAACACACATACACATACGCACACATGAATGTACATGAACATACAGACATCCACACACACACCCAAAATATATATGCACATTCGCATGTAGATGAGACCTGTCTCAAAGGTGCTACTAGCTCTTAGTTGTTTTGTCCATAGTAACGATTGACACAAAACAGCACAGAAACGGTTACACTGAAAACACAAGGACATTTGCTTCAAATCAATATGTATTCTATTGGGATTATGAAACATCATGTAAAAAGCAAATCAGTTTATCCTGAGCAAATGCATAAGTAGATAGTATATTGATCGTTACAATGGACAAAGTTTTGTCCCATATTGCTTAGCACCTTTTGAGACAGTCTCAGATACATACACCTGGCGCGGTGGACGAGTCGGTAGAGCGCTGGCCTCGCGTGCGGAAGGTCAGGAGTTCCGTTCCCGGTCAAGTCAAACCAATGACTTTAACATTGATACTGGTCGCTTCCTTGCCTGGCACTCGGCATCAATAGGATAGGGCAAGGACTGTGTAGTCCAGTGTCAGGATAATGTGACTGAGTGGCATATCAGGTCATGGTGCCAGAGGCCTTATTTCCCAGTGGGGCATCACTATAAAGTTGCCATGAGTCCGCACTGATATTACCTTACATGTTTGATTTAGAGTTAATGTTTGTTGTTGTTTTACCTCCTAGCAACATCTAAGGTCATATCAGAACGGGTACCGACTTGTGACAGTGCGTACTCATGGCGACTTTATAGTGCTGCCCCACTGGAAGACCACGTCACCAGCACCATGACCTGATATCCCACTCAGTCACATTATCCTGACACTGAGCCAACCATTCCTTGCCCTATCCTAATAATGCCGAGCACCAGGCTAGGAAGCAACAAGTATCATTTGTTAAGTCATTGGTTTGACTCGACCAAGGTTCGAACCCACAACCCCACAATCTACCGCCATAGTAGACGGACGCTCTACCTCATTCGGCCATGCCGTCTGGTCTGATTTAGAGTTACCATGGATCTGGTAGTCCTGGACTCTTCTCCAGGAACTATCCATCCCTGTGCAGGCAAACATGCCCTAAGTCACCCTTCTCCAGCGTCTCCTATTGATCCCTCCCCCCCCCCCCCCCCCCCCCCACATATATATATATATATATATATATATATATATACAGTGAGCCCTCTCTAACCGACCACCTCCACAGATCGACTACTCCCCTATATCGATCACTTTATTTGGGTTCCAAAACGATCGCCCATGCAATACAATTGAAATCATAAAGAAAACTCCCAAAGCCGAGCACCTCCTGAAGTAGACAATCTAAAGTCGGTCCCATGGTCGGTCGATTTTTAGAGGCTTTACTAAATCGACCGACCATGAGACCGACATGTAATGCTACATTTAGGGAGGTGGTCAGTTTAGGGAGTTAGAATATCATTACAATGGTATTGTATGGGCGATTGTTTGGGACCGAAATAAAGCGATCAATAGAGAGGTGTGGTCGATCTGTGAAGGCGGTCAGTTTGAGAGGTTTTACTCTATTTATATATATAAGGAGTATAATATATATTATGCGTATATAAATGCCGGAGTTAAAGTACTGATTAATATTATCGTTCTGTAATATTATTATTCCAATATTGTCCAATCAATGCCTTACTTGTTAGCCCGGACCTGCCCTGCAAGGGCGCCAAAACGGCGGGTTCGGACACCGGCCCTCCATATTGGTCAGTCTTCGGCCAGTATGGGTTATTCTCCAAAGCTGGGCACCACATATTTGGTTTCCACGTTACGATGCTAATAATTAAGTCTTTGTTTTATTGATAACATGTCAAATAACTATTACAGCCTCTGTCTATTAGGTATGTTCTACATGTATTGAATTTATCCCACAAAATCATAATTGTATGATTTTGCTCTAGAGTGAATATGTGAAAATGTATACATTTACACCATACATGTAGCCAAACTTTGTTCAACTTATTTTTCAACTTTGTTCTTCTAAGTCATAACCTTGTCTGCTAAAGAAAATCTTGTTTGACTATGTTGTATTTGTTAAAATGAGATTCTGGGTGTGTCTTTGATTTTCATGTTACACGAGTGATATTAATGTATTGCTCAATATGTATAAGATCTAATTCAAAAAGTCAAATTCATTTTTTTCAACTCTGACATATGCACAACATGCATACCTTCATAGGACCTTGGATTAGGCTATTATTTGGAAGGAGTTTTGCTATTATCTGGAAGGTTTTCACTTTTGATTTCCATGTCACACCTTTGGTGCCCAGTTTTAGAGAATGAACCATATCTACATATATATATATCTACATATATATATATATATATATATATATATATTTATATGTAGATATATATATCCACATCCAGCACGTTCAAAGAAGCGCTCTTCCTAATTCGATTCAGCCACTGTGTGCTCTGAAGAGAACTACACACATAAGACTGTTAGGGTCAATGCTTCTTGGAGGGTCACCATATCTATGAGAATTGTAAAGAAAGTCCTCTCTGGTTGCCAACCCTAACCCAATTTTAACACACCGTCTTCCCCAGCATCATGAGGTGTGCGCTATAGTATAAGATTGCTACTATGCGCCACCTGTGACAGGATCGGGAATTAGTGCAACATGCCCGATGCCACCTGTACTGAAGATGACAATTTTTGTTGGTACATTAGTTGTTTAAGCAGCGGAAATTTCAGTCGCAGGCGATTGGTCTTCCTCATTCCACTGCTCCTTGCCCTATCCTAATAATGCCGAGCGCCTGGCTAGGAATCGACAAGTATCAATTTTTAAGTCATTGGTTTGACTCGACCAGGATTCCAACCCATGCCCCCAGATCTACCACACGGGAGACGGACGCTCTAACTCATTTGGCCATCCCGTCTGGTTATCATGAACATTGTTAAGGGTTTTTTTGTTTTGTGTTTAAAAAGAAATCAACATTTTATTACAGTGGAAAATCGGTAACAGCCAGTAAATCCTTGTCCTATCCTAATAATGCCGAGTGCCTGGCTAGGAATCGACAAGTATTATTCTTTAATTAATTGGTGTGACTGGATCAGGGTTCGAATCCCACTATCTATCAAAACGGGAGACATAAGCTCAACTCATTCGGCCATCCCGTCTTGTCCTCCTTCGTGAGGTCGTGGTCGAGTTCATCTAATTTCTCACAACAATTCATATAAGTGATTATGTAGCCCGGCGCTCATCATTATTAGGATATCGCAAGGATCGGTTTGCTTACAGTCAGGATAGTGCAATTTAATAGGATATTGGATCATAGCCCCTGTGGCCCGGTCTTCCAATGGGGCAGCACTATAAATTCACCATGAGGGTGCAGTGTCACGAGTCGGTACCCGTCCTGACATGACCTGAGATGTTGCTAAGACGTAAACCCTCAATAAACAAATAGCTAGAAATAGTAGGAGAGTGCCCTTTATTGAAATGTTGAATTCATGAATCAGTCACTGATGGTTCGTTTGAGTCGGAATATTAGTTGGTTGGCTGTTGGAGTGTTACGCCCTGACAACATCTAAGGACACATCAGGACATGTACCGACTTTTGACAACGCACACTCATTGGGACTTTATAGTGCTGCCCTAGTGGGAGACCATGCCTCCATCAACATGACCTCATATCCCACCCAATCACTTTATCCTGACCCTGAGCCAACCATTCTGTGCCCTATCCTAATAATGCCGAGTGCATCGCTAATAAGCGATAAGTATCAATTTGTATGTCATTGGTTTCACTCGACCAGTGTTCGAACCCCACGATATACAAAAGCAGGAGACGGATGCCTGGTGGAGTGTTAAGGTGTTGAAGTCCTAGTCTCAACTCTCAACAACTTTCCTAATTTATTATCTTGCTACAATTATTGCTCAGATGAAATTCCATTCACGATGATGGAATTGGTTATAAACTGTTAGTCCTATTTTTGTTGTAATTGTGTGTCTCATCTAAAGAGAACTATATATCTAAAAACAGAAAGAAAACTTTGTTGCATTTTCTTTGTGTGTGTGACATGTTCTCGGCGAATATTTGATAATCCCGAGTGTCTGTCTAAGATAGTATTGACATTTCCGCAGTAACCCATGACAGAATTGTGTAGAAGGAGACGCACTTGGACATGGGAAAGCCTTCTCAATGCGCTCCACGGGCCACACACAATTCGGCTTAAGCCCCTGTCACACCTCGCCGGATTGAGGAAACGGAAAGAAACCGAACAAAGTCTGTTGATATCCGGCAAAGTCTGGTTTGTGTCCATTGCATATCCATTGATATCTGTTGATATCCGGCCCGATCCAGTCCAAGTTTTGAACATGCACAAAACTTGGAACGGATGCCGCTGGATTGACGTCTATTGTTCTTCTCCGGTTTGCGTTTGTTTTGTCTATTGGCTATCTGTGCATGTCCATTTCATGTCCGTTTCATGTCCGTTTCATGTCCGTTTCATGTCCGTTTCATGTCCGTTTCATGTCCGTTTCATGTCCGTTTCATGTCCGTTTCATGCATTTTTCATGTCCGTTTCATGTCCGTTTCATGTCCGTTCATCCATTCGTCCGGCGGCCTTTGACCCAATATCGCAACATTTTGACACATTTAAATACATTTTTATACTTATCATGCACAAACACCACCGGGCTAGACAATTCTGTCTGTTGCTCAATCAGGTGAGGTGTGACAGGGGATTAATGGTCATGAGATCACACATACATCTTACTAACACATCCTCCACTCGAGGTTGGATGGTTGTTGGTCCTGTTGGTCCTATCCACTTTTGTTGTTGTCTTTTCGACCAGACGGGATATCCGAATGAGTTGAGAGTATGTCTCCTGTTTTCGAGGATCGGGGGATACCAATCCATGGGTTCGTGGGTTCGAACCCTCATCGAGTTAAACCAATTACTTAAAAATATATACTTGTTGCTTCCTAGCCAGGCATTACTAGGATAGGCCAAGGAATTGTTTGGTCAGTGTCAGGATAATGTGACAGAGTGGCATATCAGGTCACGGTACCAGCGACCTTATTTCGCACTGCGGCAGCAAGTCTTGGATTCAGGACGTGGTAAAGATAAAATTGTGTGCGCATGCGCAAGGCAGCTATGGTTAATTGCAGCTACGAAAAATTGTGAACTTGTCATTTTACATAAACCAGGTAAAGAATTAATTTTAGCTGACGCCCTTAGTAGAGCCCCACATGATGAAACCCATAAATTATCAGCGCTGAATATGTGTCAAACCCGTGGTCTGCAAGAGGTTACTCTATTGACATCGCTTAACATCTTGAAATGTAAACTGTAATAATCAGGTTCGGAAGATAGTAATTTTGTGGCTCTATCTTCCAGGATTCTCGCTAATACATCACCAGAGACTCCTGGATAGCTATGTGCTCGCATTAGCGCCTCGGACATGGAAGAACAAGGCAGCTCATGTTAAACTATATATAGACTTTTGTACTCAGCATGGCACAGATTGTAAAAACCCTTCAGTATACGTCCTCTTGTCATTTCTTATGTTCCTCAAAGATCGTCTTAAATCACCTGGCGCCATAATGAACTATTTTAGTTCAGTCAAACTATGGGTAGCGGCAGGTGTTGGTACTGCAAGTGCGTTCGATGCAGCTGAGATTAAGCTCTTTAAATCCGGAATATTTAAAAATACCCGCCACATAGCTACAAGAGCTACCCCAATTAATCCAACCGAACTCAAGGCTATAATCGAATACCTCCAGAGCCTATGGCCAGCACCTAATGTAATCATAGCGGCTATCCTAATAGGATATTTCACCTTTGTTAGACAAGGAAACTTAGTTTCCTTATCGGTCGAGCCAAGCACCTTGAGGCATGTACTAAGACACAAGGATATCTACGTAGATGGAAATAACTTAATTGTCGTCTTAAGGTCCACAAGACGAGGCCTTCCTCTGCTCCACCTGTAATTTTCCGGCTCCCAGTCCTCCCGCGGTCTTCATGTTGTCTGGTCAGAGCCTGGCAAAGATACGCGATAACGCCTGCGTACCCTAATGCCCCTGCCTTCATGTTGCCATCAGGCTTACCCCTGACACTCCCGGTCCTGAAACGAGCATTGAGCTTGGCCTCCTTCATGGCCATGGGTAGAGACACAGGCTTTACCCTCCGAAGAGGTGCTGCTCAGGCCTGCCAAGGTGAAGGGCTAACCCTGGATACGATAATGGCTGCAGGTACCTGGCGAACCGCATCTGTAAACGCATATCTAAGTGCAGTACACGTTAGTGCCGCCCCGGCAGCGCTCGGAAGGTTGTTGGGTTGAGTGCTGCCGAGGTGTTCCGAGCTGCTCGATTACTTCATGATAGATACGATACTATGTTTGTATTCCTGATTTGAACCTACAAGAAACTGTAACTGACTGTAATACTGTCTCGCAAGACTAAGAGGCCCCGATGCCTATGTACGATATATACGACTATTCATTAACGTTACTAGACATTGCTGCATGTGTTTGATCATGAAAGAGGGCCCCTGTCTCCACCTCGAGAATGCTGCTCCTTGAGCCTTTTTAATTGTTTTCAGATAATAATAAATCTGATTCCAAATATACATATAAGCGTATTGTGTCTCGTGTAGTGAATTGGTGATGTTGGCTAGCTAACATCCCTAATTCACTCACGAGACACCAGGGCGGTGTATCGGTCGGTAGCTCGCGGCATCACAGCCCGCCTGGCCGCTAGTGGACTAAGACGTGCTAAAAAATTCCCACCCACACACCCTTAACGGAAAGGGGGTTGAGCACTGCCGAGGTGTTCCGAGCTGCTCGATTACTTCATGATAGATACAATACTATGTTTGTATTCCAGATTTGAACCTACAAGAAACTGTAACTGACTGTAGTACTGTCTCGCAATGCCTATGTACGATATATACGACTATTCATTAACGTTACTAGACATTGCTGCATGTGTTTGATCATGAAAGAGGGCCCCTGTCGCCACCTTGAGAATGCTGCTCCTTGAGCCTTTTTAATTGTTTTCAGATAATAATAAATCTGATTCCAAATATACATATAAGCGTGTTGTGTCTTGTGTAGTGAATTACTAGGATAGGCCAAGGAATTGTTTGGTCAGTGTCAGGATAATCTGACAGAGTGGCATATCAGGTCACGGTACCAGCAAACTTATTTCACACTGGGGCAGCAGCATAAAGTCACCATGATTGTGTACTGTCACAAGTCGATACCCGCCCTGATATGACATTAGATATTGCTAGGACATGAACGAACACCAAACAAACTGTTGTCTTTTCAACCTTACTTCGGTCTACCTCTTCATCGACCACCAATTGAGTCCACATCCTCATCATGATCATCATCAATCTGTTAAACTGCAAGGGACTTTAGGGCAGCACAGTTGACTTTGCAACCTGCCCTCTGTTATTGGCCAAACTCCATGCGTGTCCATTATCCGACTTTATCATCTTATCTCTTCCTTTCTCCGCCTTCTTTTACGTACCCTTTACAAAGTGCCTTGAAAAATGATCTTTGACATACCTGACCGTCCTGATATGACCTTACTTGTTCCTAGGACGTAAAACAACAACAAAAAACAAACAGACCTGATGTATGGGAAATATGGCCACACCACTTTAGTTTGCATCTCTCTATGATTGTCAGCAGACCTTTGTGTAACCCGGGGTCATTCTCTAAAACTGGGCACTAAAGTCTGAGGTGGAAACCAAAAGTGAAATCCTTCCGAATAATAGCAAAAAAACATCCAAACAATAGCAGAATCCATGTTCATATGAAGATTTGCAAGTTCTGCATATGTCAGAGTTGATCAAATATGTATTTCCCTTTTGGATTTAGACATTATACAAATTGAGCCATACATTAATATCACTTGTGTAACATGAAGATCCAAGCCAAATCCAGGACCTAATTTTCACGTATACAGCAAAGTCAAAGAAGATTTGATTGCTCACTGTTTAGCAAACTAAGTTCTGTCTTACTAGAAAATAGTTGAAAACAAATTTGGCTAAGTGCATGGTGTAAATTTGTAAATTTTCACTTTTTTCACGTTATCACAAAATCATATAAGTATACTTTTGATTTCTGTTGGGGGATAAATTAAATATATGTAGTATTGCTAACATACTTAATACACAAAGGCTGCAATAATTATTTGACTTGCAATCAATAAAAGAAATAGCTAATTATCACCATCATAATGTGGAAACCAAATATGTGGTGCCCAGTTTTATAGAATAACCCTGATCCAATTGCCTGTTGGATATTGGCAGTGACGTCCTCATTGGTAACATAGTCTTTTGCATAAAATGTGTAGCATCTTGGAATAGCACCTCATGTTCATGGTTTGCGTTCTTCTATGGAGTTTTACTGTGAAGAATATCCATCGTTCACAATCATATCCACGTAACATATCCAACAACAATATAAATCAAATCAAATCCAAACAAACATAACTTAACCACCTATTACGTACAAGCCTATGGACATGTAAATGAAATAAAATAGGCTAGTATAGAACTAAGTAGAACAAAAAGTGGAAAACTCTTTCCCAAGAAAACCCCAAAACACTAATATAGAACGTTAAGAAAACAACTAACATAGTAATAAGAATATAACAAAAATACAATGCCAAGAGGGCCCAAAACAGTAACATAGGCTACTAAACGTACCAACAGACTATCTATCTGCTACTGAAATGCAGACAATCAAATAACTTATCAGCAGCTACTGTCTGGTAAGACAACACCAACACTACAGCTGGCCAGCATTGAAAACAAGCCTGGGTACCCAGGCTTACATGCTATGGACAGAATAAATACAGCCTCAATAACAAAATACAAAAAATAAAACAAATATCGGAAGATGATGAATGTGATAAAGAAGCGAGTGTATCAGTCAGCTAAGTTTGTTTGTTTGTTGTTGTTTTATGTCCTAGCAACATCTAAGGTCACATCAGGATGGGTACCGACTTGTGACAGTGCGCACTCATGACGACTTTATCGTGCTGCCCCACTGGAAGACCAGGCTGCCAGCACCACGACCTGATATCCTACTCAGTCACATTATCCTGACACTGAACCAACCAGTCCTTGCCCTATCCTAATAATGCCGAGAGCCAGGCTAGGAAGCAACAAGTATCAATGTCTAAGTCATTGGTTTGACTCGACATGGGTTCGAATCCACGACCCCACGATCTACCAATACGGGTGAAGGACGCTCTAACTCATTCGGCCATCGCGTCTGGTCTCAGTCAGCTAAGAGAAATACTCTTGTGAAACCAAACTATGTTTAGCCTTGACAAGGACATATGATCATATGCCATAGCCTTACAAATTCAGTTTACCCTTCTGTTTAATTTTGTTTGATACATTAGTTGTCCAAGCGGGGGACATTTTAATCGCGACCGATTGGTCTTCCTCATTCCACTCTTACTTGTCCTATCCTAATAATGCCAAATGCCTAGTTAGGAAGCGATAAGCATACATTTTTAAGTCATTGGTTTGACTCGACCAGGGTTTGAACCCACAATCCCATGATCTACCAACACAGGACACAAACGCTCTAACTAATTCAGCCATCCCGTATGTTGGGGTTTTATATCTAAGCAGCATCTAAGGTCATGTAAAGATGCGTACCAACCTGTGCTAGTTTGTAATCATGGTGACTTGATAGTGCTGCCCCATTGGGAGATCAGGCTGCCAATAGCCCTACCATGGCCTAATATCCTATTCTGTCACAGTTTGCTGAATCTGAGCTAACCCTATCCTAGTAATAGTGAGCATTGGTCGTAATGCGTAGCATTACGTTTGATGCGAGGAGAGGAAGAGACCCTCCCCCGCCCCGCGCTGTCGCGCTGCTTTCCCACCTCGGCCGACGCCCGCCCGCCGCCTCCTCCCCCCCGCCCCCCCTGCCGCGCAGCACTCGCGCCTCGCCCGACGCCCGCTGCTCGCCACCTCTCGCCCTCCCCCGGGCCGGCAGCATTTACACCTCACCCGCTGCCGCCCGTCCCTTCCGCTTATAAGGTCGCCCGCCGGCCTCCGTCAGGCACTCGCCCTCCTGCCGCCTCCAGCTCTCTACCCTTTTTCTTTGGGCCTACCTCCACCTCGGACCGCTGCTACACCATGCCTCGAGGAAAAGGCAATGGACGTAAGGGCTCCCGGGCGGCCGCCCGCGGCACCCAGGCTTCAACCCCGTGGCGGGACGAGTCCCGGGCCTCCGCCCCGGCGTCGCCCTCGGACCCCACCTCGGGCGCCGAGACCGCGGCCATACTTGAGGCGCTCCAGCGTCTCCGACTCGAGCAGCGTCAGACTACCGCCGATCTCCACGCTCGGATCGATGGCCTGGAGGCCGGAGGCGCTCCGCCCGTCCCCGAGGCGACCTCCCCTGCGCCCAGACGCCAGGCCGCCGACACTGCCGCCACCGCCCGTCCACCTCGGGCGCGCGCCCCGGCCGGGCCCGGCCCCCCCCCGCCGCCTCCGGCGCCCCTGCCGGGGGCCGCCCACCCCCAGTATGAGCGCTACCATCACCTCGGGACCCAGGCCCCAGCTCCCCCGTCGCCGGCCTACCACGAGGAGCCCACGCACCACACCCCGGCGTCCGCGGCCGACGCCGTCCGGAAAATTCTTGCCTCCGCCGAGGCGCGGCACTCGGTCAGGCGGCGAGGGATCCCGGTCGAGTATATCTTCCCATCGGACCTGGTAGAGAGGGGGCCTGAGAGGAAGTCGGTGAAGAGGGGGGAGGCAACCAAGGACGAATATAGCCTCGCCCTTCTCACCCTGATCGACCACCCCGACTTCCCGGCCCACTCCTTCCAGGGCCTTCCCGCCCCTCAGGCCGCCCCAGCAGCAGCGGTCCCCCGAGGTGACGACCCTCCCCGAGGCACACACCTGCCCCGAGCCCACGTCGACGCCCGCACCGCCTATGATAGGCACACCCACGGGGCCCCCTGCCCGGCCTGGAACCGCGACCCTGCTCTGCGATGGCCCTGTCGGAGAGGCCCACGCGAGGCGGGGCAGGCGCCGTCACATATGCGCCTACTGCGCAAACGTGAGGCGCATTCTGACTATGCACTGCGAGGCCGGATGCATGACCAAACAAGCCCGTGAGCGCCAGACCCCCCCCCCCCCCCCCCCCCGCCTCGGCGGATTTTTTATTCGCCGGCCTCCCCCCGGCCGGCCCGGGGGGCCCTTCCCGGCGCCTCACCCTCACCACTGCCGACAGCCCCGCGACCTCCACCGACAACCTCCCAGCGACTACCGATCGCAGCGCCGCCCAGTCCCAGCCGGGGATCATCACCTCAGGCCTCACGCCTCGGACCACATCCCAGCCCAGCCTCACGAGGAACCCTCTGCCGCCGACCCTCACGACACCGCCTTCAACAACCCACCCGCCCAGACCCCGACTACCCAGCCCTGAGGACTTCGCTGCCCCCCTGCTCGACCCTCGTCGGACCTCCTCACCGTATCCCGCCAAGGAGCGGGCCTCCTCCCTTTTGGCCGCCCGCTCCATGTCGACGCAGGCCCCGGACACTCGCCGCCCCCCGAGGGAACCTGACCCCTGACGCGGTCCGCCTCTATACCGGCCCACCCCACATGCTCCGCCCTGTCGACCCCCCTCGGGCGTGCCGCGAGCCCTCTCCGCCTTTTTTGGTGGAGGGCTCCTCGGCACCCCCTCCCTCATCTACTGACACTCAACTATAACCTTCATTCACCTGTACTTTGCTCCTCATGAGCCCTTTCTACCTTATCTCCATTTATTGATTTACCTTACATTGCTCCTTATGAGTTCCTTACATTGCTCCTCATTACACTGCTCCTCATGAGCCCCTTCTACCTTTCTCCATTGATTGATTTACCTTACATTGCTCCTTATGAGTTCTTTACCTGCTCCTCCTGAGCCTCTCCCTCTGTATGCTCTGTTTTGTTTGAGGCGTAAATAAACGCCTTACTTCCACCCCCGCCTTGCCTTCTTCCTTTTCGCGCATCGGTCGTAATGCGTAGCATTACGTTTGATGCGAGGAGAGGAAGAGACCCTCCCCCGCCCCGCGCTGTCGCGCTGCTTTCCCACCTCGGCCGACGCCCGCCCGCCGCCTCCTCCCCCCACCCCCCTGCCGCGCAGCACTCGCGCCTCGCCCGACGCCCGCTGCTCGCCACCTCTCGCCCTCCCCCGGGCCGGCAGCATTCACACCTCACCCGCTGCCGCCCGTCCCTTCCCCTTATAAGGTCGCCCGCCGGCCTCCCTCAGGCACTCGCCCTCCTGCCTCCTCCAGCTCTCTACCCTTTTTCTCCACCCACCCACCCATCTTCTTCCTATACTCTTTCTTCCAGCAGGGTGGAGGGCTCCTCGGCACCCCCTCCCTCATCTACTGACACTCAACTATAACCTTCATTCACCTGTACGTTGCTCCTCATGAGCCCTTTCTACCTTATCTCCATTTATTGATTTACCTTACATTGCTCCTTATGAGTTCCTTACATTGCTCCTCATTACACTGCTCCTCATGAGCCCCTTCTACCTTTCTCCATTGATTGATTTACCTTACATTGCTCCTTATGAGTTCTTTACCTGCTCCTCCTGAGCCTCTCCCTCTGTATGCTCTGTTTGTTTGAGGCAGTAAACAATCGCCTTACTTCCACCCTCGCCTTGCCTTCTTCCTTTTCGCGCATCATGCTAGGTAGCGACAACTATCAATTGTGTAAGTCATCAGTTTAAGTCGGCTAGGATTCACCTTATCAACCTTCCGCATAGGGACCGGTTAGCTCGATGCCAGGATAACATGACTTGGTGGGATATCGGGACATTGCGCTGGCAACCTGATTTCAAAGTGGACCAGGACTATAATGACACAATGAGTGTGCACTGACACAAGTCGATAGACATCCTGATATTACCTTAGATGTTGCCTGGACGTAAAACTCCCCAAAACAACCAACCAACTGCATCGGCAACCTGTGCTATTTACCTATTCGGTCCCTGCGTCTGGTATAAGAATGCAACCCATTGAAATGCTGTGCCGAACCTCAGTTGAGCATTCCAAGAAGCGATCTCACCTTCATATACAAAAATCCTGTCCGCAGACAGAAATAAGAGACACATAGAGACACAAAGAGAGAGACCAGCTGTAGAGGAGTTCTTGTGAAGGCATGCATGGTTTAACATCACAGTGGATGCATCTAAGGCCTGGCCCACTTTGGATGCAGCCCAATGGGGTGAGGTTAAAAATAAACTCTGGATATCCAGGCCAAGTTCTACTAGAAAACAGCCTACCTTCTCCGACACTTCCACCCCTACACAGGGATGTAGCTACTGGACTAGTAATTGTAATATATGCATAAAAGACATCCAGGCTCGAGTGGAGAACAAAGGAATATGTAAATGAGATGACGTCAGAAGTAAAGGGTGCTGGTGGTCCAGGGCCCTGGACAGTGAATAAAGCATTCAGTATCCAGAAGTCAAAGTGTTCAGATGTCGTACTTTCACTGTAAGGATGGCTAGAACCCCCCTCGCTCCCTCCCTACCAGACGGATTGGCCGAATGAGTTGGGTGTCCGTTCCCCGTTTTGATAGATAGTCGGGTTCGAAACCTGGTCGATCGAACCCTGGTCGAATCAAAACAAAGACTTAAACATTGACACTTGCCACTTCCTAGCCTGGTGCTCGGCATTATTAGGATAGGACAAGGACTGGTTGTGATAGTGTCAGGATAATGTGACTGAGTGGGATATCAGGTCATGGTGCTGGTGGCCTGGTCTCGCAGTGGAGCAGCACTGTAAAGTTGCCATGAGTGTGCACTGTCACAAGTCGGTATCTGTCTTGATAATTATGACCTATCATGTTGCCATGACGTAAAAACTCCAACAACCATCCTATGACACTTCCTTCCATACACAGGTCTATATTTGCTGGGGAGTTAAAGTTGCGTAGTCCGATGGTTTAGAGTCGCTGCTATTTTTCTGAGACAGAGTGGTTAGAGTGTATGACTTTTTTCTAGGTCGGACTCCTAATCTGAAGGTTGGTGGTTCGATTCCCCCTGCCCCCACCACTGCCAATTTCGATTTCCACCGCTGTGTATAACTTACAGCGTCATCAAAGGCCAGTTGCTCTCATACCATATCTATATGGTGTGGGAAGTTAAAAATTCCTTGGGTCGCTCAAAGTGTAGGCTTGGGGCTTTCTATCAACAAACTGTCTAATGGTGAAAACAAGTCTATTCAGACTGATCCATGATATGCAGTATAACTCTTCAAGAAAAAAAAAATATATATATATATATTTAATTGATTGTTATAATCTACCTTATTTTAGCTTGAAGTAACTTTAATTAAAAATGGTTATGTTTGGAGATATTTTAGGTGCAAAAATGTCAAATAAGCTTTGGCAAGATTGTCAAAACTCTGACACCATAACCTTCAGCAGTAACAGGTTCTATTAAATTGACTCGATATTCTCTTGTATATGGCAACAGATGTTTAAGAAGTGCATCATTATGTAAGTTAGATATGTGGAATCAATTTGAGATAATTGTTGTGGTTTTGAAAATGTGATGCTTCATCGGACTAATCAGCTTTAAGGACGGTAGAGACCCCCCCCCCTGTCCGCTCCCGCTCCAGACACTTGACCGCATTAGGAAGTCGCAAAACCCCGAAAACGCCAATCCAAAAATTTGAGATAAACATTGGAATCAAGTATACAACAAGTAATTTCTTTTTATATTCCTATTATTTTGTTCATTGCTACATACCCATATGATCATTGGAAAAGTGGAATTAGTGAGAATTACAATTATTTTCAGGTACAACTCGTTTATTTAAACTACATTTTTGGATTGGCGTCTACGTGTGGGGGAGTTCGCAACCAGACATTTCTACTTATATATATGTTCGTCATTTCCATTTGGCCATTTTGTGAATATTTTGTTTGTGAGTTGGTCTTCTACGGCCTGGCAACATCTAAGGGAACATCAGGACATGTTTGTGAATCTAAACAGCGAGAGATTTGTGGAGTTCAGCTAAATGAAGGGCAGCCTTTGATTTCTTGCGAAAACATCACATACACACACACATCAACCCCCCCCCTCCCCGCGCCCCCTCCCCTCCACTCACTCTCCTTACTCACAATTCTTCCCTTTCCTCCGCCCTTGAATGATTCCTGATTTATTTTGGACACGACCATCTGTCCAGAAGGATAATGGACTATTTTTGCCCGTCGTGCCTGATTAAGAAGTGTGTCGAGCTCTAATTAAGCTTGATCAGAAACCCGTCTAATTGTGGGATCAAACAGCGACACATACTCGAGCTGTCCAATCACGCGTGTGGTGAGGACCTGCAAAAAGAGTCCATTGGAACGCATGAGGGAATCAATCTTCGGGGTTTGCATGGTGGTTTGTTGCCTGGTTATTGGAGTTTTACATCCTGGCAACATCTACGAACCAACCAATCTGAAATCTCCTAATGATTCTTTGGGGAAGAGAAGGTTACAAAGCGTTCTCAGTAGCTAGTAACGTATTAATATTGTTGTTGTTGGGAGTTTTACATATTGCCAACATCTGCGGTCATATCAGGAGGAGTAGCGACTTGTGACAGTGGGAACTCATGGCGATCTATAGTGCTGCCCCACTGGGAAATTAGGCCATTCTCACCTTGACCCAATATCCCACTCAGTCACATTATCCTGACACTGAGCTAACCAGTCCTTTCCCTATCCTATTAACGCCGAACACCAGGCTAGGAAGTGACAAGTATACATTTTAAAGTCATTGGGTTGACTCGACTGGGAACCGAACGTCCGACCTTCCGCACACGAGGCGCACGCTCTTCCGATTAGGCTACCGCTCCGTTACATGGTGTGTGGTGTATCCCAGGGAGTGAATGAGTGAGTGGAGGAAGGGGGGCTTGTGGAAAAGAGAAAATAGAGAGCTGTGGAGAGTGGGAGCTGGGGCGGAGATGGGGGGGGGGGGTCTGAGCAGGCAGGAGAGTTGTGAATTTCACTGTTTGTCTAGTTAAAAAATTAGTTAAACTTCAGAAGTTTGGAGATTATGGGGGTATTTTTGTTATATGTGCGTGTGGGGGAGGGGGGGGGAGCTCATCAATCTTAGATATAATGTGATTGTACTAACGTAGTTGGGTGCTCCTTGGACGTTTATCTCCTAACAACATCTGAGGTCATATCAGAATGGGTACCGACTTATGACAGTGCATACTTTCTAGTCCTGCTCCACTGGGAAATCTGGCCACTAGCACCATGATCTACTATCCCACTCAGCGACATTATCTTGACACTGAGCCAACCAGTCCTTGCCCTATCCTAATAATGTCAAGTGTCTGGCCAAGAAGCAACAAGTACAATTTTTTAAGTCATTGGCTTGACTCGCCCAGAAATTGAACTCCCGATCTCCCGGACAGGAAGCCTGCGCTCTATGGGTTCGGCCACCGTATCAGGTGCTTGTACTACTCTATATAATTTATATATCTTTTGCAGAAGATTGCGGCATGTTGAGCATGCATTGCTGAAATTGGTTAACCGCTTAAAAGGAAAGCTTCTTTAATTCGGTCAGCAATCAATATATATATATATAATCAAAGGCATAGGCCCTACTTGCGCATTCTCGACGCAGTTCGCAAAATCAAAGCGAGTATCTTAACAGGACGCCTTATATATCACTGTATAATTACTTTTAGCTGCAGCACTGTTTACTGACTTTCATTGATTCATTTAGTTGTTATTTTGTTGGTATATTAGTTGTTTAAGCAGGGGAAATGTCAGTCGCAGACGACTGGTCTTCCTCATTCCACTGCTCCTTACCCTATCCTAGTAATGCAGAGCATCTGGCTAGGAAGCGACAAGTATACATTTTTAAGTCATTGCTTTGACTCAACCAGGAGTCGAACCCACGATCCCACGATCTACCACCAAGGGAGACAGACGCTCTAAATCATTCAGCCATCCCATTATTGAGCGATAATGGGGGTTATTGTGGATACAAATAGAACTCACTTATGTAACGGTGTGTGCATTTAACATCGTGGAATAGATGGAGTTCCAGGCGTGTTTTCAGATTAGATTAATGATAACACAACGTGCCACACGGGGAGAGTTCAGTTTTATTGAGGCTGCCCGTCAGGCTTCACATCAGTTAAATTGATATATGCATCTTACACTGCAGTAAGGATTTCTTTGTAAATAGGCCTAGCTTGCAAGTGAGCACCACACAGTGGTTGGTTTGGTTTATGGAGTTTCACGGCAATATCTAAGGTGATATCAGGATGGGTATCGTCTTGCGACTGTGCACATTCATGGTGACTTTATAATGGTGCCCCATTGGGAAATCAGCATAATGACCCCATATCTCACTCAGTCACATTATCCTGACAGTTAGCTAACCAGTCCTTGCGCTATCCTATTAATGCCAGGGGTGAAGCTAGAAAGCTACAAGTATCAATTTTGTAAGTCATTGGTTTAACTCGACCGGGAATTCCCGATCTCCCACATGTGATGCCTGCGCTCTATCGATTCGGCCGCCACGCCCGGTTGCTACACAGTGTCATCTGCTGCTGTTTCTGATTGACTCCTGAGGATCCTTGCCTGAGATCAGTGCAGACTACTACAATATCACTAGATTTTGGCTAGCGTTGTTCACTTCAAGGTAAATAAGTGACTGTACATGACTGCTATATCAGGTCATGGTATTGACGATACAAATGCATATCAGGCAATAAAGTTGATTATATGAATATGAATTACGACGGTACTCAAAGTGTATTTTGTATGACTTCAACTCTGGTTCGCCATACCTGGCAACACATGAGTGCTTACATTTTTTGATTACCTTTTTTGCTTACGTTTTTTTATTACCCCAATATTGCGCTCTCGCTCAGAAGCATATATTATACCCACGTATATATATAGTACGTATATGCGGATGTAAGTGAATTGCACCATGCTGCCACCCAGCGGCTCCTGGGGGGTTCACAGGATAGTACGCGGCCGATCCGCTAGGTGGCTCCGGGTTCTCAGGTAGCAGCTGGGGCCTGCTGCTCGCCTCAGTGTGTCTCGACCAGACAGTGTAGCCACACTTAGCACATTTCAAAACTTATATAAGTATGTGCCCTATAAACTAGTATGGGAATATAAACAAGGACACTATTTATCTTCAGTTATAGTGTACTCAGTTATAGTTCAGTTCTTGTATACTCACTATATCCTATCTACCTGACCCTTTGTAAGTACTGTATTGGCCAGAGTGGCGCCACCTGTGAGGGGCTCGACGCACTGCATGCCAGCTGCGTCTGGTCATTATCGCCTATAGACCCGTTTGGACGGTAAAATATATACGCATGTATGAAAATAGGAAATATTGTGTCTAGAGTGGGACTCGAGTGGTTACTTGCCTGAGAGGTCAGTGCAGACTACTACACTGGTCCCCCTGGAATTGTAAGTATGTTAATGCTTACAATTACATACATACAGGCAATGCACTAACCCATACATACACAGGGTAGGTTCAACAACCATACTTCGCATAGCTTTGTATAGGATCATGGTGAGGGCAACCAGTGTCGTGGGGGTGATGAAAATGGAAAATAGTGTGCCTAGAGGGGGATTCAAACCCACATCCGGGCCAATCTGCTAACCATTACACCACCTAGGCTCCCTGATATCACCACACTACCCATGGCTACCTGTCTATGTGGTTACTTGCCTGAGAGGTTAGTGAGATTACTACAGTAGCGATACTAAAAATGTCACCAATGCCACAAATAGTAGCAGTATTACAATTGTCACCAATACCACAAATAGTAGCAATATTACAAATGTCACCAATGCCACAAATAGTACTGATACTACAAATGTCACCAATGTCACAAATAGTAGCACTACTACAAATGTAACCAATGTCACAAATAGTAGCCATACTACAAATGTCACCGATGCCACAACTAGTAGCGATACTACACATGTCACCAATGCCACACATCGTAGCGATACTACAACTATCACCAATGACAGTTGACACAAATAGTGGCAATACTACAAATGTCACCAATGACACAAATAGTAGCGATAGTACAAATGTCACCAATATAGCAAATACCCTCAATATAGTCACCATTGTCAATGTCACCAACTATGCAAATATTGCAAATTCTGTTTACTACTGTCAACTCCCATTAGCATGCCCAGGACCTGTCTTTGGATAAGAGGTTTAAAATGGGAATGGCGATGGGGCGGGGGGTGTTACACCACAGGGGTTTCCACAGGCAATTTCATTATCAATGATTTGTGACGTCACCAAATCAGATTTTGCATCCAACCCTCTTATGGGCTAGACTTTAATTGCGCTTGTTGCCCGAATGGTGGTTGGTGCTGAGGTGAGAGAGAGACAAGCAGTGTGAAGCGGTACAAGGTTGATTATTGGAGTTTTACATCCTGGCAACATCTAAGGTCATTTCAGGACGGCTACCGATTTGTGACAGTGCACACTCATTGTGGTTTTATAGTGCTGCCCCACCAATGCTTTCACAGGTGGGCGCACTACCGTCCATCTGTGACTGTGTTGGTCATCAGATCGATCCTGCTCAGTGGACCCATTTGCAGTTTGCACTAATTTACGTTCCAACCAGTGGTCCACAACTGGTTCATCAAAGGTTCTGGTAAGTGCTGTCCTGTGTGTGGCAAAGTGTATAATTATAGAAGACCCATTGCTGCTAAATGGAAAGAGTAACATATCTGGCTCCAAAGGTCCAGAGTTGATTTCCCGATCAAGTTAAACCAATGACCTACGGACATGATACGTGCCACTGCCTATCCTGTCACTCAGCATCACTAGGATAGGGCAAGGACTGGTTTGCATAATATCAGGACAATGTGACTGAGTGTAACATCAAGTCATGTACCAGTGGCAATGCATCCCAGTGGGGCAGCACTATAAAATCACCATGACTGCTCAATGTCACAAGTCGGTACCCGTCCTGATATGACCTTAAATGTTGCCAGGATGTAAAACTCCAACAAACAAATAAAGAAATGAATATTCCATACTGTACTTGCCTGTTCTAGGTATCGGTGAATTACCTACCATGTATGGGAGAGTGTATATAAAAGACCCCATGCTGCTTATCGGAAAGACACTTGCTATCCGGACCGCACTTCGTCCACACCTCTCTCCATCTCCTCTCTGCTGGTCTTGCTCTTCCTTGATATGTCTGAAAAGATTTCCAGGATGGGGAGCCTGCCAGCATTTCACTTTCTACTCTTAATCTGTCAGTGTCTATGGCTCGCTGGTTGGTCACCATAGAGCAAATAGACATGGTTCTTTGACTAAACTCTCCTCATTTCCCTTTCCTAGACTCTACCCTTTCTATTTCTCCCAGGCATACTTCTCCCCCTGACCAGGGGAGTTGTGTGCTTGGGTGAGGCCCTGTTCCTTTACACTTCTCTCGCTTTGTTCTCCTTGCTGGAACCACCGCGGCACCCATCTTTACCCGCCCTTCCTTGAAACCCTTGCTGCTGGATACAAGTGCTCAACTACTGCCGGACTGAAGAGATTTGGTGCCACCCCAACGCTTTGCTGTTACAACATTGAAAAGATGTCCCCAGCTTCTACAACCATCCCTACTGAAGAGTAATCTTCAACCAAAGATTGGGCCGATTTATCGGAGGCTCTCTATAATGTTGCAGTTCTGCAACCAGTAACCGTTGTAAGGTTACAAACCACCCCAAGCAAGCAAGTATCAGAAAGAGTACCCTATGAGGCAGTAATGTGTTTCCTCCAAAGAAAAAAGGCAGAATGACTGTATGTTTAACGTCAAATAGCCAATCATACGAAAATCAGTGTGCTCCTGAGGCTTGGTTAAATAAAACAAACTTTCCTTAAAACAACAACAACAGAATAAACACAAGCTTATCAGAACGAGTATCCTATGAGGTGGCAGCGGGTTTCCTCAAATGAAATATGGCAGGATGACCAGATGTTTGAAGTGCAATAGCCGATGATACAAAAATCAATGCGCTCTAACGGCATCAGTAAATAAAAGAAGCTTTACTTTTACTACCTACCATATCTTACCTATTAGGGTTAGCTTGCCGTTATCGACCAATGCTCTCACTCTGCTGAGCCCAACTCAACCGACCCCACAACCCACCCCACAACCCACCCCACCCCACCCCCATCTGCCACTCTGGTTATCAGGTTATGAGAGTTCACAGTGCAGTGGAGCAACAATGTCGGCATCAGAAACTTTACGACGTGAATAATTGATAATGCTATTTTAAGCTCATGTGAGACGCATGGTTAGGAGTGTGGTGCGGAGGAGAGGATGTTGTTGTAAGAGGTGGAGGGGCGAGTGGTGCTGGGGATGGGGAGGTGCCCAGGACCAGATGAGCTCCAGGCATCACGGCATGGGGTGGGGTGGGGGGGGGGAGGTGGAGGCTGGGGTGTGCGTGGGGCGGTGGTGGTATGCAGAAGAAGTAGATAAGTGGCCATGGACGAAATACAAAGAAAGTTTGTTTTATTTCATGACAGCTCTGAGCGCATTGATTTTGATCATCGCCTATTGGACTTCAAACAAATGTTGATTCTGACATATTTCTTTTGCGGAAAACAGCTGCCGCGACATAGGCTACTCTTTCCGATAAGAACCAAGGGGTCTTTCATATGTGCTTTCCCAGAGATGGGGCAGCACAGACCACCGCCTTTGATAAACCAGTTGTGGACCACTGGTTGGAAAGGAAAATAGCCCAAATGGAAATGGGTCCACTGAGCAGGATCGATCGGATGACTCATGCCTTCACAGGTGGACATAGTACCGCCTGAGCTACGTCCCGCTCCCTCCATCGATTAAATAATCTGATTGTTGTATATGACTCCACTTCCTCTCTCTTCCCCATCTTGTGAGGGGATCGACTAAGGAACTATTTTTAGAAAATTGCTGGCATGGCTGAATTTGACACAAAACAGTACAGTAGCTAGGGGTGGTTAATCCATATGTTTTGCTTTAAAGATACAGATTCAACATTCTGGACTTAACTATTTTCTGTGATTGTTTGCTTGTAAGTAAAGTACCTGTTTTTCATTTTAAGATGTTCATCGAACTGGTTTTAACCATAACACAAGGCAGCCACACCAAACTCCCTGCTAGAGTTCACATCAAAAATCCACCTGAGTATAGGATTTTTTCTTTTTTGTCCTTCTTTTTTGTTGTGTTGATGCTGTGTTTATACTGTCCATATCATGTAAGCTCGAGTCCTCGGGATTGTTTTCAATGCTGGCCAGTTGTAGTAGTGGTTTAATCTTATCACGCAGTAGGAGGTGATAAGATGTTTTTGTTTCTCTAGCATTATTTGTATTACTCCTTGGATTTAATCAGTATCCAGTTCTACGAACAGAATAACCTAACATTCACCCTGTGTATTAGGACCAAACACGTTGACCCAGTCCATTAGGACAAAATGACCCTCACCTAGAACTTGAAATTGTTCATGTTGGCACAATAGGGGTAATTGAGCACTTCAAACTCGTATCTCCTATGCCAACAATACTTTAAACCCTTAAGCCACATTGCCTATACTACTGTGTGCCTTAACCATTTGATGTGATCTCGACTCACACTACTTCTTACATTGATTACTTGCATTCATAGTTTCTCCTTTCCCATTGGCCTCACACTTGGTATGTATATATTTACTCCTTCGCTAAAATTATGATAGACGGTGTGGCACCTCCATTATTGAACTGGTTCTGCATACGGCGACTAGCGGATAAATCTCACACTACTGGTTGCTCATTTGTATCTGTATGTTGCCATCGCTGCTTCCACATTGTTGCTGTCACATATCATTTACTATTGTCCTATTACATTATGCATACAGCTTGTAGCAGCAGCATGCCTGATACTGTAACCATGGGCACTCCCTCCCTAATTAGGATATTAATTAATCGTCATGGAAAAGTTCCAAATCGACTGTAGAGTTACGTCATCGCGACACTAGCGCCGCCCTTGAGACTTCCGTGTACTAAGACCACCAAAGTCTTCTTGTGCTTGTTTGGGCTTATATAAGGCCTCAAAGCCAGAGAAATTCTCAGTTTGGACACATGATCTGAACAGGACACAAGTAAGGACTTCAATTGTCATCCCACCCACCACACATTTAAGAAAATAACGCTCACCATCTTAGGCCTCACACTGTACGGGGACAAATTTGCTATGACACTGTAAACTGATTATACCAAAAATAAATGCCAAACTTTAATGTACTGATCGAGCTTGTGTTGTTCAATTATCACATGTACGCCCTGCTATCCCACTATCCTGTAGGATAGCATAAGTATTATTTATCTCCATTCTAGAAATATATAGATAATGTACATCCTGTTATCCGATAATTTCATGGGGCATCAGCTGGATGCTGTCTTTCCTTTCTAGCCAACCTCACTTTATTTTACCTTATATTATATATAAAATGGATACCCTGTTATCACCAAATTATGTGGGGTAACAACACTAGTTGTTCTTGTCGTTCTAGCAAACCCTTCTTTATTTTACTCTATATTAAATAGAGATATATATATGGGATGTATAAATGTATTGAAGGGAATATTATTTAGCATTATTATACTACGTAAGACACGACCCCATACCAGTGGCTCCACCTCGGCCCACCTGGCCCCCACCAGGTGTTGACCAATGTCAGTCGCACCCGGGAATTCTTTCTCCACACCCTGCTCTCCCACACATCTCTTGGGTTATAGTACTATTCTTTCTTGCCATTCTAGCAAACCTTTCTTTAATTTACACTATATCATCTATATATCTACAATGTATATATATATAATGTACACCCTGCTACCCCACCGTTATGTGGGTAGCATATATATTCTTTCTTCCCGTGCCAGGAAATGTCTTTATTTTATACTATAAACTTTCCATCCAAGTCAGTAATGGTGTACGTCAGGGAGGGATATTGTCCCCCTATTTATTTAATATTTATATGGATGACCTGTCGAAAAGGTTAAATCAGTGTAAAACTGGATGTATTAATGGATTATTACTTCTAAATCATCTCATGTATGCCGATGATTTGGTAATATTCTCACCATATAGCAGTGGACTGCAAATGCTACTCAATATATGCTCTGAATATGGCATAGAAGCTGATATCAAATACAATGCTATTAAAAGTATGGTTATGATCATTCGATCAAAATATGACAAGGATACTGTGTTTCCTGATTTTATGTTAACTGGTGCTCCCCTGTCAATCTCTACTGAAGTCAAGTACTTAGGACACTTTATGACCGATGACTTTAGAGATGACAGGGATATTAATAGACAGTGTCGCAAGTTATATGCTCAGGGAAATATGCTCATCAGGAAATTTCATATGTGTACAGCTGATGTGAAAGTAAATTTATTTAGAACTTTCTGTACTCCCTTGTATACTGCCCAGATTTGGTGGAACTATAGAATGTATAGCATTAGAAAACTGAATGTAGCATATAATGACATTATGAGGTTATTACTCCGGCTACCTAGGTATCACAGTGCTAGTCAGCTGTTTGCCAATATTGATGTGCCAGCCTTCCAGGCTGTTTATCAGGAATCTAACATTCAAATTTATTACTAGACTTGACAAGTCAGAAAATGTTATAATACAGGGACTTGTAAAAATAGAAGAGAGTGATCTCAGATTTACGTCTGCCATATGGAGACATTGGTACAAACTACTGTATGTAGACCAACATTTTGATATTGGTTAGTATGGTAGTATTCATACTATTACTTATATCCTATTTACATTAATTTTTATATCTACCTACTATGGACCGAATTATGTAACTACCATAATCCTGAGTCTGAAATAAAGAATTGAATTGAATTAAATTGAATACCTTGATACCAAATATACAGAATTTGGTAAGCTGATTGCCAGTTGTTATTCCGGTCTTACAATAAATAACTTTTACTAGGGGTGGTTATGGTAATCTGTTTCGCTCTTGTATCCAAAACTTGTCGAGTCGGGCCTGACACTGTTCATCAATCAATCAATCAATAGGATACAACTGTAATAGGCCTTGGACCTGGAAGCCGCTCTTAATTAATAGAAATCGAGACGTTTTTTTGTATGTGGTGGATTGTAGCAACTGTCACTGGTTCCAACATGTATGTAATACTTCACCAGTATGCATCCAGTCGGCACTTGAATCAGTTCACCGTCTCTGCTGCTATGACACTCTCCAGAAAGTCATTCCACAGGTCAACCACCCTAAAACTGAAAGAGTGGTGTCATTGGTCCAGCCTGCAGTACCGCTTCCTCAGCTTCATCGAGTATCCTCTGGTTCTGTCATGTCATTGAGGTGCTAGACATTCACACTACTCTAGAGTTGCAACTGGAAGGATGAGTTGTCGCCCTTGTGTGGAGTGTTGTCTTGCAGTACGCGTCCTTGCATGTGTGCAATCGGCACCTAATTATTTAACCTTAGCGATCCCCTGTCATCAGTGTGTGAGTGTAGTGCTGATGGGATGTTCGACCTGACGATAAGAGAGAGGGTCAGGTCTGCAGGCTTCTCTCTTTTAGCGAACAACAATCGAGCACTATTCTGACGATACCATCGAGATATTTGAATGTGAGATATTTGGTTTCGGCAAAGAGAATAGATTCAGGGAGGCAGTTCATATATTCAAACAAATATAACGTGATATCCAGGATCCCGGTGCTGAAAAAAATACATCTGTATTTGTTTAAAGTTGCATAGTCCGATGGTTTTAAATTTCTGTATTTTTTCTGAGATAAATATATTAGATCGATCACTGGTATCTACTTTACATTAGTTCAAAGTTACTTTTATTTTAAATGGTAAACTTTTGAGATATTTTGAGTGCAAACATAGAAAATTAGTTTTGGCAACCATGCCAAAACTCTGACAACATAGACTTCTGCAGTATCAGGTTCCGTTAAATTGACTCAGTATTGCCTTCTACGGAGAAGCAAATGCTTAATACATGCATCAGTATCTAAGTTACATATGTAAAATCAATCTAGATAATTGGTTTGGTTTTGAAAATTTGATATTTCATCGGACTATGCAGCTTTAATTAAAGAATATCATTCACTGAAACAATTATCCTAATCAGATGTTCTGCGTCCCTGCCCCACGTATTGCGTGTCAATTAAAGTAGGGCTGACCTTGACTTACCTACACACATTTGCATATTCCAGTAGAATCCAGGTCCACACGCACATCCGTAGCCATCGGGATGATCGATACACACAGGCCAGTGGTAGTAGCTGGGGTGACAATGGCTTTTGTAGTGGTCTGCAGTGAGAAGATAGAGGAACTACATGAATAACCTTAGATGTTGCCAGGACGTAACACTCCAACAACCAACCAATCACAATGTTTTTCTTGAAGATTTATACTGCCTATCATGGATAAGTCTGAATAGACTTGTTTTCACCATTAGACAGTTTGTCGATAAAAAGCCTGAGTCTCCACTTTTACCGACCCAAGGGATTTTTAACCTCCCACACCACATAGACATGGTATGAGAGCAATTGGCTTTTGATGTCGCTGTAAGTTATACACAGTGGTGGAAATCCAAATTGGCAGAGGTTGGGGCACAGGAATCAAACCACCAACCTTCAGGAGTCCGACCTAGAAAAAAGGATTAGGAGTCCGACCTAGAAAAAAGTCAGACACTCTAACCACTCCGCCACAGAGAACAGCGTACTTTATCTAACTTTATGGGTCGTTCTGATAAACTGTGTATCACTTTTGTGACATGGAAACACCAAAGTGAAAACATCACAAGTAATAGCAGAAGACATTCCAAATACAGTATAACCCCGTTAAACCAAACTTGAAGGGACCCTAGAAATTTGTTTGGATTAACCGATCATTGGTTTAACCAAGCTTTGGCTTCGACTTTGACTTGGCTTTGGAAGAAACGTGGGCGCATTATGAATGTAATATACAATGTATGTTGACACTTTGATCATTGTTTTCTTTTTAGGTATATACAGTAAAACCCCATCAAACCAAGCTTGATTAAACCAATCGATCAGTTAATCCAAACCTTTTTCGGTGGCCCGTCAAAACACTACCATTTATCATATACAAAAGTGTCAGATGACCTTATAACCACATGACAGTTTGGTTTAACTGTATCCTAAGTGGCATGGGGCCCGACAATTTTATTTGGATTAACCGATAATTTGGATTAACCGCCTTTGGTTTAACCAACTTTTGTATATGATAAATGGTAGTATTTGTCTGGGCCGCTTAAAAAGGTTTGGATTAACCGATCGTTTGGTTTAACCGAGCTTGGTTTAACGGGGTTGTACTCTAATAGGATATCTAATATTATTCTTACCACTACTATTATTGTTCGTTGTAATTATCTCACACATTTAATTAACATCAATTGATTATATAGCGCATGCAACCTCATCTGACATTATATCAAGGGCAGTGTGCTGGCTCTATTGGCGTCACCAGGCATGCGGCGGCAGAAGGTGGTACTACTTCATCGTGTCCTTCCACCAGTTATCTCAAGGGATTTTCAAGCAGAGGTATGATCTTTATTTGTGGGATGTGCTCTAGGTGGTGGATAGTGGTAGCAGGCTTTGCAATCAGATAGCTGATTCCCAGGGCCACGATATGGACACTCCTGCTGTGGCCAGTTTGTTGATAGAAAGCCCAGGCCTACACTTTTACCGACCCAAGGGATTTTTAACCTCCCAGACCACATAGACATGGTATGAGAGCAACTGGCCTTTGATGACGCTGTAAGTTATACACAGCGGTGGAAATCCAAATTGGCAGAGGTGGGGGGGGGCATGGGGACTCGAACCACCGACCCTCAGATCAGGCATCCGACCTAGACAAAAGTCAGACACCCTAACCACTCCGCCACAGAGAACAACACCATGGTGTTGACAATATTGATCCCATGCCGAGGCGGTTTGGAGCTATGAGTGGTCAAACTCGGGAGAGCTGTTCTGACGGTACTGTGTGGATGTGTAGATGTGGCGCCACCTGCTGGCAATGGGTGTGTTTTCTCACCATTTCATCATCGGTAAATAGTTTTATTCTTCGGAGCAATACATTTGTCAGCGCAGGGACACTGGTCTTCCAGCTATATCATTGTGGATCGTTTACCCATTTAAACAAGGCATTTAAAATGTTGTCGGTACATTAGTTGATTAAGCAGGGACAATTTCAATCGCGGATGATTGGTCTTCCTCATTCAACTGCTCCTTGCCCTATCCTAATAATGCTGAGCGCTATGCTAGGAAACGACAAGTATCAATTTTTAAGTCATTGGGTTGAGTCGACCAGCATTCGAACCCACAATCCTATGATCTACCAACACGAGAGACAGACGCTCTAACTCATTCGTCCATCCCGTCTGATATCATGAAAAAACAAGGTACAATCAGCATTATTTTGTAAATGTCAAGTAAACTACCTAGGTCAGATGTGCCTGCCATTTTGGTGACGTCATTTGCGGGACACGCTATGACGTCACACGGCGTACGTTGGCCTAATCAGTAGATCCCCGACCTGCTATGCGGAAGGTCAGGAGTTTGGTTCCCGGTCGAGTCAAAGCAATGACTTATAAAATTGATACTTGTCGCTTCCGAACCTGGCGCTCGGCATTAATAGGATAGTACAAGAACTAGTTTTCATATCACAAATAACACTGCAGAATAGAACCATCCCGCTCCTCAACCCAGAAACATCCCCTCAAACTTTACCAACCAGATTCAAACGACTGAAAGAGGGGAATGTTATTCCAACGGACTGTTTTTTTTTCCTCATTCACGCACTTCACACCACTCCGGCTCCTTGGGGTGTGTTTGTCTTTAATTCGCCCCAAACTCGAGCTGACATAAGACGGGTTCTAGACGCTTCAATATTACTATACAATATCACCTCCACTCCTTACCTTCTGGTTTAACTTTACCGGGTTTTATGTCCTAGCAATGTATGGGGTCATATGACAATGGGTACCCATGTGTGATGGTGCACATATAAGGTGAATGCATAGCCGTTGCCCATCTGTAATACCGTTTCATAGAACAACATGGCCCAATATCTGACTCAGTCACCATATCCTGGCCTTAAGTTAACCAGTCCTTGCGTTCTCCAAAGATAAGATCGTCTTGATATGATTTTAGAATTTGCTAGGACATAAAACCTAACCTCGCAAAAAAAACCAAGGTAAGGAACCCTGAAACAACCCGTCAAACTTTACCAACCAGATTCAAACGACTGAAAGAGGGGAATGTTATTCCAACCGACTTGTTTTTTTTTCTCATTCATTCACTTCACACCACTCCGGCTCCTTGGGGTGTGTTTGTCTTTAATTCGCCCCAAACTCGAGCTGACATAAGACGGGTCCTAGAGGCTTCAATATTACTTTGGTAGCAAACATGATTCCATTGAAATGGAAAAAAAGGTTTGTATTCCTAAATAACTTGTGGCAACGCGACAAAGACTGCTTTCATTACTAAACTGCCGCCCTCCAATTAGCTCTCTGCAGGGAGAGTGATGTTATTTGCGCGGTTGTAGATTTCATGAAAGCTGCTTGCAAAGTGTTGAAGTGCTGCTGATTTTGTAAGTTACTAGCAGCACTCTCTCAGGGGGCAAATAGAGATCTCACACTGGCAAAAACACATCAAGACAGGCACAAACTATTTGTCCGTGCCGTGGCTGATCGGGAGATGTTGGGAGTTCCATTCATCACCACCTTTAATGCTGCCACAGGGACATGGTTTTCTGGTAGTGTTCTATCAAGTGGTTTACAACGTTGCAAGGCAGGGGCTTCAAATTCCTGAGGTATTTTAGCATGTAAGGGATCAGAGGTACTGCAATACCCGCATATCGAGTAAAACCAATGACTTATAAAAGTGATAGTTGTCACAACCTGGTCTGGAGCTCTGCATTAATAGGATAGGACAATGACTGGGTAGCTCAGTATCAGGATAATGTGACTGAGTGGGATATCAGATCATGGTGCTGTTGGCCTGGTTTCCAAGTGGGGACTCCCGATAAAGTCGCCATGAGTGCATAATGTCGAGTAGGTCGCCAACCTGTTATGACCGTAGGGGTTGATAGGCCGTACACCACCAACAAACAAATGTTGTGGAGTTGATGAAAATGGGAAATATTGCACCTAGAGCAGGAATCTAACCCAGATCTATAGCATTCCTGGCTAGTGTGCTAACCATTACGTCACCTAGGCTCCCGAGAGTCCATCACCTTTTCCTCGCCTACCTGCTTATTTGGATCCTTGCCTAACAAGTTAGTGCACACTACTACCCACACGTATAGGTGCTGTATAAGCATTATACAAGTATAATTATCTGTAAACTGATTCTCCTTTAATGGTGCCTCTGGTTGCACCATATCTGGACACTTCACAACTACTGACCCTTAACAAGTCAGGCGGAGTGGACAGGCTCTCTGCCTTGCCTGGTGCTGCCACCTGGTCTATTCAGCTGTCATGACTCAACCTCTTGCCTGTACCACACGCTTAACATGTTGTTGTTTATTGGCATACAGTACTTACCTCTTGCCAGAGAATACAGTTTTCCATCCCACCACCTTGTCTGTCTTTCCTTCCATCTTGTATGAAATAAGTATGTGCTATATAAGTGATTATGTGAATATAAATACAGAATATCCCCGTAAATGTTTCGTTGCTCCCTCTGGGCAACTGCTCACTTCCCAACACCCCTTACTCTGAGCTGAACGCCTGTAACCGGGCACTCTCTCCTCCCCCTCCCTCGAACCGGCACTAACGGTCTCCCTGCCTCACTTCAAATTAAATCTCCCTCTGAAATGGAAATCTTACATGGCCTTATTTCACCATCACTCAGTGTGTCTTTTAGTCGAGGAATAATACGAAAGTCACACAAGCTGGTTTAACTTTACCGGTTTTATGTCGTAGCAACATATGGGGTCATATGATAATGGGTACCCATATGTGACGGTGCACATATAAGGCAAATGTATAGCATTGCCCATCTGTAATACCGTTCCATAGAACAACATGGCCCGATATCTGACCCAGTCACCATATCCTGGCGCTAAGTTAACCAGTCCTTGCCTTCTCCAAAGATAGGATCGTCTTGATATAATTTTAGAATTTGCTAGGACATCAAACCTAACCTCACAAAAAAAAACAAGGTATGGAAATTACATGTATTCTGTAAATTTTGGGTCTGAGGATCGAATCCGCAACTTTGGACATGGGAAGCAGGCACCAGCCAGTGGTCCACAAGTGGTTCATCAAAAGCTGTCGTATGTGTTGTCCTGTCTGTGGGAAAGTGCATATAAAAGACCCCTTGCGGTTTATCAGATTGAACAGCCTATGTGGTGGCAGCAGGTTTTCTCTAAAGAAATATGTCAGAATGACAATATGTTTGACGTCCAAAAGCCGATGGTATTTGCATGTTAAATGTTCTAATCTAATATAATCAGATGTTGTTGCTATGTTATGTTATCATATGTGCTGCATATGACATCTCATACCATAAACTGACCAGATACCATGACCTTATGTCGGTCGTTACTGCTCTCATACCAACATAATTGATGTTTTGTTTGTTGTTGTTTTATGTCCTAGCAACATCTAAGGTCATATCAGGACGGGTACCGACTTGTCACAGTGCACACTCATGGCAACTTTATAGGCCGCTGGCACCATGACCTGGTATCCCACTCAGTCACATTATCCTGACACTGAGCACACCAGTCCTTACCCTGTCCTAATAATGCTGAGTGCCTAGCTAGGAAGCAAAAAGTATCAATTTTTAAGTCATTGGTTTGACTCGACCAGGGTTGGAACCCACGACCCCACGATCTACCAGCACGGCAGACAGACGCTCTAACTCATTCGGCCATCCCGTCTGGTGCATAATTGATCATGATGGGGTGAAGGCGCCTGAATAAAAGTCACGTTTTCCCAACCTCAGCTTCCACGTCTTCTGTGCCCGAGAGCAATGATACAAAAATCAATGTTCTCTAGAGGCGTCATTAAATTGTTTTTAAACTTTGTTGGGGCGGGGCGGAGGGTGGGGGGGGGGATGTCTTAACCGCTCACTGACAAGCCACTCAACACACACAGCTGGGCATTAAGTGTGTTTGGTCTATAACTGATTGTCAACATGCACCTCTGTCCAGCCCTGTCTGCATCTTTGTTCCGACTGAACAGCGAGCGATCTGCGGTAACGTCGCTACCAACAATGAAAACAAGGGGGGGGGGTCGACCTTGTGCTATTGAGAGGGTGGGTGTGTGCCGACCACGGTCAATGCCCCGTCGCGGTCTGGGTGATCGAGTGCCATCCGCCGCACCTCGGCCGCACCTCATCCCCACATCGGCCCCACATCGCACCCCCCCCCCCCCCACCTCAGCCCCCCTATCCTCCGCCAACTCGGCCCCACCGCCAAGTTCGAACCCTGATTGAGTCAAATCAATGACGTAACAAATTGATACTTGTCGCTACCTAGCCTGGCTTTCGGCATTAATAGGATAGGGCAAGGAACTGTGGAATGAGGAAGACCAATTAATTATCCGCGATGGAAAATTCTGTTGCTTAATCAATTAATTAAATGTGTGATTTGTCTATGCAATTCTTTTAATTTATGGGTTTTTCCTGTTCATATTTCAGACCCCGGTGAGGGTGAGGTAGCGGATAGGACGGTGGATATCGTTGTATGTTTTTCCGTTTTCTTAAAGCATTGATGTTTATATGCGCATTAGTCAGATATCATTGTAATGTGTGCGTTTATGGTAATGAGCCAACTGGTGTATGTCATGTCACGTGACCTCGGATGAGACGCCAGATTCAGGTTGGGTAATAAGCATTCTCTAAATATACTTCGACGTGTCCACACTTCATTAGAGACTGTTAGAGACTCACAGAAAAAATATATAATACCAGATAGCCCTACAAAACAAATGGACTCTGATAAAATATATTAAACCCGTTACTTTGACTTATAGGTGTAGTTAATAGGCTAGCAGAAGCAAAGGTATTACAGTGTATGTATTAGGAATGTAGGCTAAAGTTACTGTATTGGTTTTCAATTGCAGTATTTTTGACCTTAGTAAAATAATAAATAAACAACACAAATTATTAATAAAATGTCCCAAAGTCATATAGATAAAACATCTTTTAAATGCATCCGCACTACCTTTGACAAATAACAGATAATTATTAATTAAAATATGCAAAAAAGCAACATGATCAACAAAAGCACATGACCTGCATCATATAAATATCAACAACAGTACATGACAAACCAATCAGAATGCTGCATTTTGGGTCAGGCAATGGAGTGGAGAAATGAACTCGATCACTTTGCGCTTCAGAAGAATTAAAATCTCTCTCAAAATTGCACAATATTACATCAAGTCGCTTTGCACACAAAGAGACAACATGTTTATCAATCTGATTGTAGGGTTGCATGTTCGAGGCTTTGGCTATGTAGGTAGGCTACGTTGAAAAACACTACAGACGGAGAGAAAGAGAGAAAGTAAAGCAAAGTGAGAGTGTGAGAAGAGAGAGCCCAAGCCTCTCTGGTTCATTATATACAGTACATGGTTCATTGTAGAGATTCACACCGCCCTTTTCCCCCATTGGGAAACAAGCATTCTTGGTTCTACCAATAGGGATCAAGCATTCCTGATCCCCATGGCTACCAGTGGTCTGCCAAGCACGACCAAGCTGTGTGGCCCCTCTGGCCACCACCAGCCTTGAACATTGACCCTGAGTGGGGTGATCCTACCCAGCAGAGGGGGAGGGAGTAGGCCCTGAGTGCCCCTGACACACAGCCCAGCCAGCACCACTATGTCTATTTACATTCAACTCAGGCACCACCAGCACTTACATATATATATATATATATAAATATACATATATATATATATATATATATATACATGCACCTGGTCACGCATACCCTTTTAGTAATAGGACATTTGCATTCCCCCTAACGTCGAAAATCAGAATATTTAACATGATGATGCTAATTTTATAAGAGGGCCATTTGGCATTTCACAGTGCTGAGCACTGAAATGTTGGTCCCATAGAGATAGCATTGGTGATGGAACACCATGCTTGGTCAAGTTTCTCCTATGGGACGATGCGTGATATGAGGACAGTTTCACGCAGAATTACAAGGCTCTACCGAGGTACCCAGTATGTCTTGTGCACATATTTGAGTCAATTTGTTATCTTAACAAACCAGACATGGCGGCATTGAGGAAGGATGGCCTTTGCTGACTGTTTTTGCTCTTCTTTAAGTATCGGCTGAACCAGTGACTAGTAATATGAAACCACATCAGGTATACTATATGTAGGGCAATACAGCACAGACTGCGGCGAAGTACATTTGTTTGTGGGGCAAATTGGAACAATAAATTTAATGAAGGATTTGCATTCACCAGGAGATTCATGAATATGTGTGTGAGTGTGTGAGTGAGAGGGGCCCTTCTTGGGGGACATTATTTAGGGAGATTGAATGAAGAGTTAGGTAACTGTCCATTCCAAGACGAATATACACTTTCCCAGATCCTAAGGTCACAACCACTCAAGCACCCAACATGCGAACCACCCAACCCGCCAAGCTCCCAACCCCTAACCTCCCAACCACCAGACTTCCCAACCTGACAATCAACCCAACCTCCCAATCAACCCAACCTCACAACGCCCCAACCTCCCAAACCCCAACCTCACAACCATCCCGGCTCCCAACCTGACAATCAATTCAACCTCCCAATCAACCCAACCTCACAACACCCAACCTCACAACCCCCAACCTCACAACCCCCAACCTCACAACCACCCCGGATCCCAACCTGACAATCAACCCAACCTCCCAATCAACCCAACCTCACAACACCCAACCTCACAACCCCCAACTTTCACAACCACCCCAGCTCCAAATCTGACAATCAACGCAACCTCCCTCCCAATCAACCCAACCTCCCAATCAACCCAACCTCACAACGCCCAACCTCCCAACCACCAGACTTCCCAACCTGAAAATCAACCCAACCTCCCAATCAACCCAACCTCACAACCCCCAACCTCCCAAACCCCAACCTCCCAACCCCCCAACATCCCAACCCCCCAACCGCCACACATCCCAACCTCCCAACCCCAACCTCCTAACCTCCCACCCCCAACCTCCCAACCCTCACCCTCCCAACCACCACACCTCCCACCTTCACAATCAATCCCCACATCCCCCTCCCGAACCTCCCTACTTCCCCTCCTCCCAACCATCCCCACCCCCAAATCCCAGACATACACCAGGCCGGTGTCCGTGTTGGTGTTGCTTCCTTAAGGGCCAACCAGACCTGACAGTGCCGGCCGTAATTGCTAATCCTCCCTGACACGGCGGGCCGGTCGGGATCCCTGCCAACTATGTAGCCGCGTCTCCCGGCCAATCCTCGCCGGCGTTCCTCATCCTTCGTCACCGCATATCACGGCCCGCGCTAACTGGCCCGACTCCCCGACAAGACGGCCGTCCGCCAACTGCCTAGCGTTTAAATCGGGCCAATCTGGGCGTGCACACGTATGTACGTGTACATGTGTGGGGGAGCGGGCTGTGGAGTGGGACACGTAAAGTATAGCTTGGTTTATTTAATGATGCCTCTCGAGCAGAGTGATTTTGTTGTTATTTTATCATCGGCTATTGACGTCAAACATATGGTCATACTGACATATTTCTGTTGAGGAAACTCACTGAAAACGTCAATTTTATTACAAATTAATAGAAATCCAGAACCCTACCTGTATCAATTTAATATAATCTTTTTGCTAAACATGTTTTCTATATGTGTTCCAAGCGGTTTATTTCTAGATGGTGTAATTTGGGACATATTTGACTTCTTCTGTATGAAGATTTGCTCACGGCCGTTAACAATGCATTTGAATGGAAGTGTCCCTGTCAAACTGGTGTCCCTCGGAATCCGCATCACCGGCGGCGGCGATTTGTTTACTTTACGTTCGTCGATTCGAAAATATAACTAGTAATATCGCCGCCAATGCGGCAGTAGCCTTAATAACGCTTCGAATTTAGGGTTAAATTGGTAACCAAATAAGTGAAATTTGACCAATTTAACCCTAAACTCGACGAACGTAAAGTAAACAAATCGCCGCCGCCGCCGAATGGGCCACGGCAGGGGCTGCGATCGGGCCGGGGTTTTAAACCGTGACAGCGGCGGTAGCCTTAATAACGCTTCGAATTTAGCCGGCACATAGGCTACTGTTTCCAATAAGCAGCAAAGGGTCTTTTATATGCACTTTCCCCCAGACAGGACAGCACACACAACAATCATAAACCAGTTGTGCACCGCTGATTGGAACGGAAAATAACCGAAACTGAAAATCGGTCCACTGCGAAGGGTCGATCGGATGATCGACAGCTTCGAAGGTGGACAGGCCACTTACTACTGCCTGAGCTACGACCTGCTCCCTGGAGCGGAGTAGGTTTTGTACCATGCTGTTGGTTTTATATTACACCACTATATAGATCTCATCACGAGTAATTCTGCATTCTTTCTTTTTTTTTTCCTTCTTTCTTTCTTTCTTTCTTTCTTTCTCTTTCTTTCTTTCCTTTCTTTCCTTCTTTCTTTCTTTCTTTCTTTCTTTCACTGTTCTCCTTTGTGGTTCGACGATATGCATCCATCGCCCTATTCACCCATATATATTCATTTGTATTCATATTCACTCATGTTCTGCCATATTGAATCCCGCCCTCATATGACCTAAAAACTGCAACAACCGATCAACTCACATATTCAATCAGTCACCCATATCTGCTGCTATTCACTGCTATTCACTGATATTCACTGATATTCACTGCTATTCACTGCTATTCACTGATATTCACTGATATTCACTGATATTCACTGGTATCCACTGATATTCACGGATATTCGCTGATATCCATTATTATTCACTGATATCCACTGATGTCCATTGATATCCACCGATATTCACTGATATGCAATGATATCCACTGATATTCTATGATATTATATGATATTCTATGATATCTACTGATATTCACTGATATTCGCTGACATTCACTGATATTCACTGATATTCACTGATATTTACTGATATCCACTGATATTCATATCCAAACATATCCACTAATATTCACTCATATTTACTCATATTTACTCATATTTACTCATATCAATTCATATTCGCTCATATCCACTGATACTGATAGTCAATAATATCCACTCATATCCACTCATATCCGCTCTTTTTTTTACTAATATTCTATCATATTCACCCAAGTCCAATAATATTTACTAATATCCACGTATTCACTTATATTCACCCATATCTCCCATATGTACACGCATCCACTTATATTCACTAGTAATCAGACGCATTTATTTATATTCCCTGACCTGCTGACAGTCATTGTATCTTGCAAGCGAAAGCTGTTATATAAAACCCTTGGGTAGATGCATGGTGTCGATATGTTCACTTAGCATAAAATCACATTATATTTATAAGCATTTGATGGATACATTTTGTGGGATAAATAAAATAGCCCCCCCCCCACACCCTCACCACACCAGCCCCCATCTCTCATTGCACAAGGACCAAATGGGATGGCCGAATGAGTTAGAGCATCCATCTCCCGTGTTGGGAGACCGTGGGATCGTGGGTTCGAACCCTGGTCAAGTCAAACTAATTGAAGAATAACTGGTTGGCCGTCTCAGTTACTCATCTTACTCAGTACTATCAGGCAGATCCTGGCAACTGTCTGCCAGTCTCCCCCCACTAAATACCAGAAACAACTCATGAGCAAGAAAGGGAGGACAAGTCACACAAGATTGACAGTGATAAGGTTGAGCTTTATTGATACAACTCTTGTTCACCTACTACTACTAGTGACCTGCCACCCGGACTCACTTACAACCTGCTACACAGACCCACATGTTTCCTGCTTGTTCAGTCTAATCAGTCCCATGGGTGTTACGCACAGCTCAGTGGTGAACTGCTTCTTTTGGTATCTCTAGAGTGAGTGTGTCTGCATAGAAAGTGCGAGGAGTAGAAGGTGACTGGGCTCACTCACCAGCCAGCCAATCAGCCTCTGCAGCCTGGGAGGGTGGCACCCAAGAGGGGCACCTGTCACTCAACCCCAGTACAAGCCAATCTTCCCACCCCCTTCACCTCCCCATACCCCCCCCCCCCTTTCCCCGACCGGGCACGGTGGCCGAATCGGTGGAGCACAGGCTTCCCGTGCGGATGGTCGGATTTTGAATCCCAGCCGAGTCAAACCAATGACTTATAAATGTGAGACTTGTCACTTCATAGGACATGTGACTTCATAGGACACAGCATCAGGATAATGTAACTATGTGGTCATGGCATGGGGAGCTGGTATCCCAGTGCGGCAGCATTATAACCTTGCCAGGAATTTGCACTGTAACAAGTCAGTGTTTGTCCAGATATGACCTTAGGTGTTGCTAGGACGTCACCCTCCCTGGCCTCCCATTCCCCATACCCCATACCCCATCCCCATCCCCCATCCCCATCCCCCATCCCCCATCCCCCATCCCCCATCCCCCACCCCCCATCCCCCATCCCCCATCACCCATCACCCATCCCCCATCCTCCATCCCCCATCCTCCATCCACCACCCTGTCCAGCCACCCTCCCCTCTACTTTTCCCCTCCCCTACCACCAACGCCCACCCCCCACCCTTCCCTTCCCCGCCCCCCCCCCCCCACACACACACCGCCTCATTGCACCTCAGATCAGGCTAACAAGCGGACCTTGATCGTGGCGCGCATTGAGCAGACGACCGAACCGCAACACGACGCGAGCCGAATGAATCACTACGCGCCGTGCGCATGCGCACACGCCCCGGGGTCAAAGTGGGCCGGCCCCCCCTTTTATCGCTCGCCAGTGCATTCACAGCATGGCGCCCTGCTCACTCGGGGTTTTAACTCGCCGGGTCCGACACAAGAGGGCGCCTGCCGTCTTAGTCACGTGGGTTTGGTAGGCAACTGGATGCAGGGGACTAATCGGTAGAACGCGGGCTTCCCGTGCGGAAAGTTGGGAGTTGGAATCTCTGCCGAGTCAAAGCAATGACTTATAAAATTGATCCCTACCTAGTCTGGCGGTCCATTAATAGGATGCAACAAGGACTGGTTTGCTCAGTATCAGGATATGTGATTGTGTTGGATATCAGCTCCTGGTGTCGGAGGCCTGGTCTTGCAGTGGATCAGCACTATAAAAGTTGCCATGAGTGTGCACTCTGACAAGTCGGTAGGCCTATTCGTCCTGAAATGACCTAGGACATAAACACCAACCGATCAAACAAACATCCTGCGCACCCACCTTCAATCCATCAAGCGGTTACGGCCATAAGCCATCAATTTATGGTTATATTGTTCAATAACTATGTACCGTCATCTCACTTTGAGAGTTATATTTGAATCATGTATGTTTAGGGAATGTAAATATCGATCCCGAAATAGATGCCGGGATTTGTATATGTTAAATACGCTTAATGCCTTGATGGCTAATGCGCTTAGCGCCTTGAAGGTTCCGCCGTAGAGTCATGCATGCCACGTGGAGGAACACCTACACTGGTCCCTCCCTACATGGCTTCCATATATGGTTTGAGGAGATAATGTTTTGGGCCAAGCCAAAAGTCTGGGAGCCAAGCTTGGCGCCATGCTCCCTGGGATTTTCAACTCGCCGTGTACACGCAAGAGGGTGCCTGCCAACTAATGGTGCTGTCACACTACAACGTTTCTCTCCAACGCGTGTCGACGTGTGTCAGTTTGAGGCGAAACGTCGGGAAACGTCGGGAGACGTCGAGAAGCGTTACACTTGCATTAGGCACGGGTCGGAACGGCGTCGGTACACATCTGTACACGTTGATGTACGTTGATGGTCGGTGAGGATCGTCGGCGCGCATCAGCGCGCGTCGAAAGTTTTGTGCTTGCACAAAAGTTTTGACGTTTGACGACGTATGACAATGCGCAGGTGCGAACGTTATGGGGACGTCAAACGCATGGCACTATCGCTGGAATAACTTTATGCGAACGCTAGACAGTCGCAGCGCGCGTGTGACACACGTTGCGCCAAAATGGTGCATTGTTGTTTTATGTCCTAGCAACATCTAAGGTCATATGATGACGTCATGCCAAACTTTTGTCTTTTTTTCCGCACGGGTCGACACATGTTGGCCGTGTGCTACTAACACGCTGCGTTCACACCAAACTTTTTCCCAACACCGCCGAAAAGTTTGACGTGTCTCAACGCGTACAACTTATTTTGTGCGTTGTCAGCGCGCCGGCGAGAAGCGTCCTAGTGTGACAGCACCATTAGTGACGTCACAGGCCGTGAGCTCATTCATTCTTATATAGGCAGCCTTAAAGTAGCCGCTTTTGCATGAAGGGGAACATCGTTCCTAGACCGACCCTCAAACTCATGTGTATGTCATTCTAGAGAGAGAGATGGGTCTTGCAAACAGAGAGGAACATCGTTTGTAGACCTACCCTCGAACCCATGTGTCTGCAATTCTAAGGGAGGAGGTGGGTCTTGCAAACAGAGCGGAACATCGTTCCTAGACCGACCCTCAAACCTGTGTGTCTGCCATTCTATAGGGAGAGGTGGGTCTTGCAAACAGAGCGGAACATCGTTCCTAGACCGACCCTCAAACCTGTGTGTCTGCCATTCTAGGGGGGAGAGTTTTGTCTTGCAAACATAGGGGAACGTCATTCCTAGACTGACACTCAAACCCACGTGTATGTCATTCTAATGGGAGAGATGGGTCTTGCAAACAGAGTGGAAAACGTTCCTAGAGACCGACCATCGAACCCATGTGTCTGCAATTCTATGCAAATAGAGAGGAACATTCTTCCAAGACCGACCCTCGAACCTGTGTGTCTGATATTCTAAGGGGAGAGGTGGGTCTTGCAAACAGAGGGAAAATGTACCTTGACCGACGCTCGAACCCATGTGTCTTGCATTCTAGGAGAGATGCGTGTCTTGCAAACAGAGGGGAACATCGTTCCTAGACCGACACGCAAACCCATGTGTCTGCCATTCTAAGGGTATAGATGGGTCTTGCAAACAGAGGGGAACATGGTTCCTAGACGGACCCTCAAACCCATGTGTCTGTCATTCTATAGGGAGAGGTGGGTCTTGCAAAGAGAGGGGAACATCGTTCCTAGACCGACCCTAGAACCCATTTGTCTGCCATTCTAGGGGGAGAGTTTCATCTTGCAAACATAGTGGAACATCATTCCTAGACCGACACTCAAACCCACGTGTCTGTCATTCTAATGGGAGAGATGGGTCTTGCAAACAGAGGGGAAAACCTTCCTAGAGACCGACCGTCGAACCCATGTGTCTGCCATTCTATGGGGAGAGGTGGATCTTGCAAATAGACGGGAACATTCTTCCAAGACCGACCCTCGAACCTGTGTGTCTGATATTCTAAGGGGAGAGGTGGGTCTTGCAAACAGAGGGAAAACGTTCCTAGACCGACCCTCGAACCCATGTGTCTGACATTCTAGGAGAGAGGTGTGTCTTGCAAACAGAGGGGAACATTGTTCCTAGACCGACACGCAAACCCATGTGTCTGCCATTCTAAGGGTAGAGATGGGTCTTGCAAACAGAGGGGAAAACATTCCTAGATGGACCGTCGAATCCATAGGCGTAATCGATTAATCAACTCGGGTCACCCAAGCCACTTTTTGGCGCATGCGCAAATCCTACAGACTCGGGTTGAATAATCGAATACGCTTCACCACGCTCAGGCTGGACAAAATGGTGGCTTAATCCAAAAACATTTTTTTGTTTTATTTAATAACCGATAAAACTAGAGCAAAATAGGATTTAAAGTATTTTATGATGGCATAGTTTAGCTATATTTCCATTTCATTAATCTAAGTTATTAACAAAACAAACATCTATGACTGGTACTGTTGTCTGTTATCCTGCAGGACGGTACCAGCGCAAATGTGACGTCATCGCTCGTAGCCAACCCCAGACAAGGGGTGGGTTAGTGGTTTCGGATCATTTTACACATGGCATGTGTATTTGTCGACTCTACTCGCAAGGTTCAATTTGAAATTCTGACGACCTGGGTGACCCGAGTCGCCCGGGTCGTGTTAATCGATTAAGGCCCAATGTGTCTGTCGTTGCAGGTGGAGAGGTCAGCCTTGCTAACAGAGGGGAGCATCGTTCCTAGACCGACCCTCGAACCCATGTGTCTGCTATTCTAGACATTATCTTTTAATGCTGGTGCAATCTACTGACCAACATCGAGCTGTAATTTGTACGTGTAACTTTACAAGTTAAAAAATCCCTACCTACCTCTTTTTTTTGCTTGCTTGCAACCGGAAACACAAGTATTTTAGCCCAAACGAGAACCAAGGATCTGTCCGTCTCCCCTTTTGGTAGATTGTGGCATTCGAAGCAAGTACATACAAATGGGGGACATCCGATGTTTTAGTTCAAATTCCTGCCGTTGGCGTCGCCACTGAAGTAGTGGGCCTAAACCGCGCACTGTCACACTGCAACCTCAATGGCTATGAGCAATCTTCATAGAGAACAAGTGAAATATCTCTAAAACCACACCACTTAGAAACAAACTGTTTGGAACACATATAGAATACATATTCAACGAATAGCGCGTACCGGCAAACTCAATGCATTGTCAATGGCCATGAGCAATCTTGAATTATATTCATACAGAAGAAGTGAAATATCTCTAAAACCACATGACCTAGAGACAAATCGCTTGGTACACATTTAGAAAACATATTCACCAAATAGAGTATATTAAATTTATAAGGTTAGCGTTCTGTATTTCTATAAATTTTGAATAAAATAAACGTTTAGCAGTGAGCGTACCGGCAAACTTAATGCATTGTCAATGGCCGTGAGCAATCTTCATACAGAAAAAGTGAAATATCTCTAAAACCACACCACCTAGAGAGAAACCGCTTGGTACACATATAGAAAACATATTCAATAAATAGATTATATTAAATTTAGAAGGTTAGGGCTCTGCATTTCTATTAATTTTGAATAACATAAACGTTTTGCACTGCGCATACTGGAAAACTTAATGCATTGTCAATGGCCGTTTAGGCCCACTAGTACCGACGCGCCACCAAGTGTAGGACAAATTAACTACACCAAATGTCCCCCATTGGTAGAGTGCAGGTCTCCCATGGTGTTCAATTCCCAGTCGAATGTATCCAATGACTTTAAAATTGATACTTGTGTGAATAGTGAGGATTTGCAGAAGTGCCACCAGGCTGCTGATCAATACTAGAGGAATACGTTGAAATGTATAGCCCACGGTCACTACCGAACATCAACTGAATGTTATCCTGCAGAACCCTTCCAGGATCCATATCTGCTAGTATCTCAAACACACAGCGAGGATAAATATTGCAATATGCAAGTTGGTTGGTTGTCGGAGCGCCATGACCTGATATCACACTCAGTCACATTATCCTGACACCAACCCAACCAGTCCCTACCCTATCCTAATAATGCCAAGCGTCAGGCTAGGAAGCGGCATGTGACAATTTTGTGTAAGTCATTGCTTTGACTCGACCTGGAACAAAAACTCCAGACCTTCCGCACGGGGGCCTGCGCTCTGCCGATTCGACCATCTTATCCGGTGAAAGCAACATGCAAGATAAACACTCATCGTTACACACTCACACACACCAAAACAAGCGCAAGTAAATTCAATTGCCAAATTACAAATATACCGGCAGCACCGATAGGGTGGCGTCCGCAGGGGACGCGGGTCACGGCGAACACACACTGTCTCCGACGATTTCAATTTCGGATGCACATGTAGTCAATTTAGGGCAGACCCTAGAGAACGCCCACCAGGGGGCTCTCCTGCACCGGGACGCAGACCCGTGTGATGACGAGTGACGAGGCCCCCTACCGGCCGAACCAGCGCACTACAACCCCTTATGATACACAGGGCCTAAGGAGTTGGGAAGTGGGGGCTGGGGTGTTGGGGGTGGGGGGTGGGGGGGGGCTAAGGTCATGTCCTATTATTCATAGTAACTAGCCTATTTAAGGAGAAAATAGGGGAGCACTGTTATGGTGTGAGTAATATATGTACATTAAAACCTCTCTAACTGACCACATCCCACATCCACAGATCGACCACTCCCCTTTATCGATCACTTTATTCGGGTTCCAAAGGATCGCTCCTACAATACCTTTGTAACAATAAAAAAAAAAACGTCACTAATCCGACCACCTCCGTGAATGGACCATTTAGAAGGTGGTCTCATGTTCGGTCGATTTAGAGAGGTTTTACTGTATACATGTTTTGCTTTGATGTTGCCAGGATGTAAAACTCTAACACCCAACCAAGCAACCAACTAAGAATGGTGGTTAGTGGGTTAGTGGGTTAGTAGGTTAGTAGGTTAATGGGTTAGTGCGTTATCCATCAGTTTATGCTTGGTATCATGAGCTATGGTGGTGGGTCTGGGTGAGTTATGTGTAGGTTCAAAATCCCACTTATAACTTTATATTCTTTATTTAGTCTCGTCTGGTACTTACTTTATCTAGAACAGGCGATGACTGATGTTTCCAGTCAAAATCCTTCTGATTTTAAATTACGGACATTGGTGGGAATTCAAATGCCAGCCGAGTCAAACCTAATGGCTTACAAACTTGATACTTATTGCTACCTAGCTTGGCACTCAGCATTACTAGGATAGGGTAATGACTTGTTAACTCAATATCAGGATAATGTGACTGAATGGGAAATTGGGTCATGGGTTCTTCCACTATACAGTTTCCCTGAGTGGCGCGGTCACAAGTCGGTGCCAGTCCTAATATGACCTTGGATGTTGCCAGGACCTAAAACCCAACAAACAAACTCTACTGTCTATTTCAGTTCATTATCCAGTGACTGTTGCTGACAAAATAGAGTGTTAATTATTATAATGACGCACATTATTATTATTATAATTAGAGTGCTAATGCTTCTGATAATTACGGGATAATTACTAGTATCGTTATTATTCTCAATCAGAAATTGGTTCTACCTTAAGCCCCTGTCACACCTCGCCGGATTGAGCAACAGACGGAATTGTCTAGTCCGGTGGTGTTTGGGCATGATAAGTATCAAAATGTATTTAAATGTGTCAAAATGTTGCGATATCGGGTCAAAGGCTGCCGGACGAATGGACATGAACCGGACATGAAACAAACATGAAACGGACATGAAATGGACATGCACGGATAGCCAATGGATGACGCAAACTCAAACCGGACAAGAACCATAGATATCAATCTGGCAGCATCCGTTCCAAGTTGTACGCATGGTCAAAACTTGTAGCGGATCTCGCCGGATATCAACAGATATTAACGGATATGCAATGGATATGCAACGGATATGCAATGGTCACAAACTGGACTTTGCTGGATATCAACAGACTTTGTTCGGTTTCTTTCCGTTTCCTCATTCTCGCAATGTGTGACAGGCTTTAGGCATGGGCATTATTATACCACAAGAAAATATAGCTGCAGTTGCTCATCTAATTCTTATCTAAATGGTTTAATTACTATCCATAGTGACAAATGAGCTTTTAACTTGTTAATGACCAGAGACTAAAGCTGTGTTCACACGGGCAAAATGTGAAGCGAGTTAGACAAGGCGAATCATATGAAGCGATTTAGATGCGCGTTCACACGGGCAGTACTTGGGCCGGAAATCGATATCTGCGCATGAGCAAGTCCATACGAACCAGTGCTTAAGCTAGTTTGCTTCATATAAACCACCTCGCTAGGTGGTTTATATAAAGCAAATCATATGAATCGATTCAGCCCTAATCCGCCTCACATCGCGTTCACACGGCAAAATGTGAGGCGAACTAGGCAAGGCGCTTTATATGAGGCGGATTAAATCGCCCGTGTGAACACGGCTAATGGCTCCCATCTATCTTTAGCAATTTTCAAACATCACATTTAAGCCTATTTATTCTTCTTTTCTTGAAGATTTATAATGCCTATCATGGATACGTCTGAATAGACTTGTTTTCACCATTAGACAGTTTGTTGATAGAAAGCCCGAGCCTACACATTTACCATCCCAATGGATTTTTAACCTCCCACACCACATAGACATGGTATGAGAGCAACCGGCCTTTGATGACGCTGTAAGTTATACACAGCAGTGGAAATCCAAAGGGTGGGTGGGCACAGGGAATCGAACCACCAACCTTCATTTTAGGAGTCCGACCTAGAAAAAAGTCAGACATTCTAACCACTCTGCCATAGAGAACACCAGCAATTATAGGGATAAATATTTAGGTAGTGACAATGGCACTTATGCTGTTGATATTAAAGTCCACGCATTATGACCTATATAGGTTATGCCTCGTTCTCGTTATGGCATATCTACACTCTAGAAGTGATGTAGCTGTTGGAAATTGTCACTCTGGAATGCCAGGAATATGAAGTGGCAGCACTAACAGGCCTACTCCCACCGCTGGAATGTCGCATAGTCAGATGCTTTTGAATTTCTGACATATTTATTGATACACATATTAGTTTGATTGTTATAATCAAAATTACGCTAGTTTGAAATAATTTGTATTGTAAATAACTAACCACTTATGGTGCTGTCACATTACGATGCATCGCACAAACCTACTTCGATGTATGTGATTATTTGCCGCTACATCGGGATACGTCATTATGTGTTACATGTGCATTAGGTACTTGTTGGTATACATCAATGTACGTTGACATTCGTCGAGATACAGTGTCGCATGTCAGGGGGTCTGCAATGTTTTGTGCATGCACAACGTTTGACAATGTTTGGATTTGACATCCGCCGTACGTTCTGTATGTGTTAGGCGTACATCGATGTACGTTAGACATATGTTGGTCAAATGTTGTTCACTATGTTGCACTATGTTGACCTACTTTAAAGGCAGTGGGAATGTACAGTCCACATACTGACAATGTATGGATAATGTATGCCTAATGTACGTCTAACGTATGGTTAACATTTCTCCACCGTGTCACACGTGTGACGCATAGTTCTCCCCATCGAATAACGTATATAATGTTCAACGGCATTCTGTGAATGCACCGTGAGCATAATTCAAGCATTTTTCGATGGGAGGTACGTTAGCTATACATAGGTCATACGTTGCCCTTACACTATGTATACGGTATGTATAGACAAGTTTGCCCCCCCCCCCCCCCATGCCAAAAAGTTTGACGCTTTTCGATGTAAAAAAGTGATTTTACGCATTGGCGGCGCTCTGGGGAGATGTGTCGTAATGTGACAAGGCCATTAAAAACAGCCCAAATTGATGTCAGTATGTGCATGTCAAAATTATGACACCATAGGCTTCCAGTTCCTTTAATAAGCGTTATTTTATACTCATCTATGCAGCAATTAATGCTTCATTTTATTTATTTTTGGTAAATGAATATCATTCATATAAAGATATATGGGTCACTTGTCGGAAAACTGGCCAGAAGTGTCATTTGGAGAGTTCAAATCTAATATTTAAATGTTTAACTAGCTGGAAAGCTCCCCTTTACATCTATGTAACATATAAAGTGATGAGATAAAAAGTAAAGGTGTAGTCCCTGATTAAGTTATGTCATATGGCAGTATAACATGTGTTCCTCAGCGGTTACACATGTTTAGGACACCACACAGTCTGCTTAATAAAAAATCTAAGCAGAATTAAATAAGTTCATACTTAGAAGAATATTAATCATGGCATAATATTCAGAAATATGTAGTGATTATATTGATAAAAAAAGTAATTCCCAGCCATGCTTTATTCACTGAATAATTAGTGCACAATATTTGTGTGGCATCCAGTCACCACTGTTTACATCTGTGACGGAAATTTGTAATGTCATTTCTGAAGACATCAAATAATTTCTTTTAAAATTTAAGCATGCTTGTTAATAAATACTTCCTTTTGATTTGGGAACTGTTTTGTTTGATATATCAATGCAATACAAGATGTTAAAGTCCGACTCATGGACATCACTCTCACAGCAGAGAGCTAAATGGAGAGCGGCAGTCAAGTAATGAAAGCAGTCTTTGTCGCATCACGACTGACAGCATGATGATGGTGATGACAATATGTTAGTAAGGATCCAACCATGTCTCAAATGTCATGTTACAAACGGCTGACTGTACAATGTTTTTTTTTTGTATAAAACCAATTCAAACTAAAAAGACCAAAGTTGCATGCGGTTTATTTTATTTCCCTTATTTCGTACATCAAATCCGAACATGAATATGCAAAGCATAAGGACAAAAATAAGTGGGATGTTTTTATATTGATGTCTTGAAATCCCATCCCATCTTGACCAGTTTTCAGGAGAGTGACCCATATATCTTGTGTCAGGGCCCGATCTCCGACACGAGAGGCCTGCACTCTACCGATTCGGGCATCGCGTCCGGCACTTGCCTATCTAATGCTACCTTTAAAACTATGCCTTCTGTCAGTGGGTTGTCGTGGTGGATGTGGGTGTGTGGGTGGCAAGAGGCTGAGCATACCAGTAAGTGTGTGTGTGGAGGGGGGGGGGGGTCGATCGCACCACGCCTCACCGTGTTTCAGTAGTTGCTGCAAGGCGGGTGGGTAGTTGGGTGGGGGTGTTGTGTGTGTTTGGGGGGGAGGCGGGTCCTGTGTAAACTTGCCTCTTCGATCGGCTGCCACCGCCTTCATTGGTTATACTGAAGCGTGGTCTCCAATGCATCAAACTTAATTGGATTCATAAGTATTCAATAGTAAAAACACAAAAAACTACAATGCATTGGCAGCACGATGAGAGGAGCATGGGGCAGATTCCGAGATCACTCTGACCTGGGCCCATATGCAGGAGTCAGTGTTAGCGAGGCAAAACGGTATTTGGCCGGAATTCCCATTTAGCGGCAAAAAATGGCATGCATGAGTCAGTGATAGGCCTAACACCAGAAGCTCAGACTAGGTTAAGGTAAACCAGAAATTTAGCTAGTTTACAGCGTTATAAGGTATCAAATCTATTCAATCATGTCATATTTAACAAAGTTACATAGTCAAATAGTGAAATTTGATTAAATTAACCCTAAAATCGAAGCGAGATTAACACTGCCACCGCAAAGGCGATCAAACCGAAAAATGCAAGCAACCGCCGCCGCCAGTATGGAAAGCGACGTCGATGCGGCGGCGGTGGCGATTTGTTTAGTTTACATTCGTCGATTTGAAAATATTAATATCGCCGCCGTTGCAGCGGCAGCATTAATATTGCTTCGAATTTAGGGTTAATTTCATGAAATTGCACTTATTGCGTACGTAATTCTGTTAAATATGATATAGCATTTAACAGATTTGAGCCTAATATATGGCTACAGACCCAGAGGGATTTCCCCAATCTATAAATAACTAAACGTTTAGCTATAATGAAAGTGTTAAGCGCTCCTGCATACCACTTGACACAGTTCCCGACATCGGTCATAGCTAAACGGTAACAGGCTGTAACACCAAATGCCGCTAACACTGACTCCTGCATACGGGCCCAGACCCGTTGGCTGAATAGCTAGAGCAATTGCTTCCTGTGCAGAAGGTCGGGAGATTGATTCCCGGTTGAGTCAAAGCAATGACTTACAAAATTGAGACTTGTCGCTTCCTAGCCTGGTGCTAGGCATTATGAGAATATGGCCTGGAGTGGTTAGCTCAGTGTCAGGATAATGTGACTGAGTGGGATATCATGGCATGGTCCTGGCGGTCTGGTATCCCAGTAGGGCAGCACTATACAGTTGTCATGAGTGTGTACTGTCACAAGTCAGTACCCATCTTGATATGACCTTAGATGTTGAAAAGAGGTTAAGCTCCCAACAAACAAACAAAACCGAAATCACCGTTCGTCCAAACAGAGACAGTAAGACGGCGTTTGCCCGGACGTCCTACTTAGAATGTGAACCGGGCGCGGTGGCCGAATCGGTAGAGCGCGGGCCTCGCGTGCGGGAGATCGGGAGTTTGCTTCCCAGTCGACTCAAACCAATGACTTATAAAATTGATACTTTTTCGCTTCCTAGTATGGCACTCAGCATTAATCCGATGTGGAAAGGACTTGGTAGCTCAGTGTCATGTGACTGAGTGGCATATCGGGTCATGGTCCCGGTGTTGCGGTTTCCCAGGGACACCAGTTTGCGAGGGACACATCGCTTCTGCACATGCATCAACATTGAACAGCATCATCACTAACCTTATAAATTTAATATACTATTTTTGGTAAAGATGTTTTCTATATGTGTACCAAACGATTTGTTTCTAGATGGTGTAATTTGAGAGATATTTGACTTCTTCTGTATTTTCTGTATGAACATTGCTCACGACCATTGACAATGCCTTGAGTTTGACGGTACGTGCAGTGCAAAACGTTAGTTTTATTCAAAATTAATAGAATTCAAGAACCCTAACCTTATATATTTAATATAGTCTTTATGGTAAAGATGTTTTCTATATGTGTACCAAGCGATTTGTTTCTAGATGGTGTAATTTGGGAGATATTTGACTTCTTCTGTATGAAGATTTGCTCACGGCCGTTAACAATGCATTTGAATGGAAGTGTCCCTGGCAAACTGGTGTCCCTCGGAATCCGCATCACCGGCGGCCCGGTCTCCCAGTAGGGCAGTGCTATAAAGTTGTCATGCGTGCGTACTGTCACAAGTCGGGGCCCATCCTGATATGATCTTAGATGTTGCCAGGACGTAAAGTCTTTTTTTTTTTAAACATTTAGAATGAGTGGAAATTATGTCATGGCCATGTCGGATTTGCCTACGTGAAGCGCAACTCTCTCACTTTAGGAATCGAGAGGAGCTGTGTATTTTGTGGACATTGTGTAAATAGGTCACGTGACTAGGTCACATAGGGTAGCTCGTGTTCAATCAATCAATAGTTCCGTCCTCTAGTCGAGGGTTGGATGCAATGGTTCTCCACCTGTCCCGATGTTGTGCTGCTCTGCTAGACTGTGAATAATTCAAGCCTGTCCACTGTGAAACATTTGTAAACCATGATGTTCTTGGTCTCCCTCTCCCTCTGCTGCCATTCACCTTCCCTTCCAACAATGTACGGTATATTGAACTCTGACGAATGATGTGGCCAAAATAAATAAGTTTCTTTGTCTGTATAGTGGCAAACAAGCGTTTCTTATTTTTAATTTTTCTGAGAACCTCCCTGTTGGTGATCTTCTTTGTCCATGATATTTTCATCATCCTTCGATAAGTCCACATCTCAAACGCTGCTAAACGTTTGTACATTTTCTTAGAGATTGTCCATGTCTCTGCCCCATACATTAGAGTAGACCACACATAACACTGAAGAATACGCTTCCTTGTTTGTATTAATATCTTACTTGATGTTAACACTCTATACATTTTTGAGAATGTTGTTCGGGCTATTGTTATCCTTCTTTTAATTTCTTCCTCACATCTCCCATCTTTTGTAATCTTTTGTCCGAGATATATGAATTCGGATACTTGTTCTATGTTTGTGCCATCTATGGTTATATTGACATTTGGTTTATCTGTCTTTTTACTTATAACCATTGTTTTGGTCTTCCTGGCATTCATCTTCATGTTGAATAGTATTCCAGCTTTATTGATTCTATTCACTATATCTTGTAGGTTTTTCTCACTGTCTGCTAGTATTACACTGTCATCGGCATATCTAAGATTGTTGACGTTCATGCCACCTATTGTCACTCCCTTGCAATCTTCAATGTGTCTGAAAATCATCTCTGTGTACAGGTTAAATAGACATGGTGACAATACACACCCCTGTCGAACTCCTCGTTTAATCATAACTTCATCCGATAGGCCCTGCTCCATTTTTATAAATGCACGTTGTGTCCAGTATAAGTTCACAATTAGTTTAATGTCTTTGCCATTGACACCAATATCTTGTAAACATTTGATTAACAGTTCATGATTGACTCGGTCAAAGGCCTTCTCATAGTCAATAAAGCAGGCAATAAACATCCTGGTTCACTTCACAATAACGTTCACAAATCATTCTCATATTGAAAATCCCTTCACGTGTACCTCTTCCAGATATAAACCCACTTTGTTCTTCAATTTTCTGTCTGTTTCTCATTAAAATTATTTTCAGGATCATCTTCAACATATGACTCATCAGGCTTAGTGTTCTGTACTCAGTACACAATGTTGGTTTTAGCTTCTTTGGGAGTCGTACAAATATGGATTCATTCATATTCAATGGTATAAATCCAGTCTCATAGATGTCATTTACTAGCTTATGAATGATTTGAATTCCCACTTCGTCTAGTCCTTTTATCATTTCTGATGTTATCTGGTCACTTCCAGGAGCCTTACCTGACTTTAGATCATTGATAGCCTTCTCAACCTCTGATACTAATATAATATTCCCATCTTCTTTCTCAATTGTGGGTGGGTTCCCTCTGTCACCATTGTATAGTTTGTTTACATATTCTTCCCATCTGGACTTTATTTCATCTTCTTCAAAGAGCATTTTGCCGTCTTTGTTCTTGATACATTTACTGCTTCTCTGTCTGTATCCTTGACCTGTTATCTCTTTCACTTTCTTGTGCATCTCTCTTGAACGATGTTGAGACTCAAGTTGTTCCACTACTTCACACTTCTTATTCCACCATTCATCTTTAGCTTTTTTGCATTCATCTTCTATTTCATTCTTCAGGTGTTTGTATTTAGGTGGATCAGTGGTTTTCACTTTCTTCCTTTCTGCCATCTTTTCTAGTATGGTTTACGTCATCCATGATTGCTTTGTCTCTCGTTTTTTATTTGGTAACACCTCCTCTGCTGACTTGACCATGCTTTCTCTGAGAGCTTCCCATTCCATTTCAATGTTGTTATACTCTCTCTGAGGAGTTTCTTCATTCATCAGTACACTGAATTTGTTATGAACAGTGACATTATACTTAGTTCTGTATTTTGCATCTTTTAACATGTTCATATCCATTTGAATGTTGTTTTTAATTTTGTTCTGCTGTTTCAATTTCACTACCATACTGATTACTACTGGATTATGATCCGAACATATGTCAGCACCTGGATATGTCCTTGCCTGTTTGATACAATTTCGATATTGTTGGTTGACAAGAATGTAATCGATCTGGTTCCGACATACATCACCAGGGCTCTTCCATGTATATAGTCTTCTCTTTGGATGTTCAAATAAGGTGGTAGCAATTACTAGTTTTGATGTCAAACAGAAATTTATCAAGTATTCACCACAATCATTTCTCTCACCTAAGCCAAATCTTCCTGTTACTGGATATTCATGTTGTTCTCCAACTTTCGCATTCCAATCGCCCATAACAATTGTTATTTCTCCAGACTTGGTGTATTCCATTACCTTTTTGATGCTGTCATAGAACTCGTTGACTTCTTCATTATCGTGATCTGAGGTTGGTGCATAAACTTGCAGAATGTTTATATTGAACGGTTTTCCCCTCAGCTTCATCATAATAATTCTGTCAGATACTGGCCAGAATCCAATCATTGTGGCGGCAATGGACTTCTTCATCATAATTCCAACGCCATACTGATGTTTTTCATCTCCAGAATATATCATATCTACCTCACTATCACCTATCCTCCCGTCACCTCGTGTTATGAACTCCAATATTTGGAGACTCGGGATGATAGCATCATGAGTTTGATGAATATTGGAATATTGTACATAGAGCAGGATATAACCTAGATAAAGGATTCACCCTGTACTTGCAGTACACGGGTGAATACCAGCCCTATATAAAAACTGTCAAAAAAGCGGGGAAATGAAATGCGATCCAAAATCCACAATCTAAGAAGAAACATTTATTCTTTGTATAAGTATTCATATTTCCCCGCTACCTTTGAGTTGAAAAATATAATAAAACATCTAGTTTAATAAGATTTAAAAGTGAAATCGACGGCATGCTATGGCCACCATGTTGTCTTTTTGCATTCTCTCCGATTTCACCAACTCTGTGCCGATATAAGTAGCCATTTGATACTGGAGGCAGGCATTTTACTTCCTATTCCATACTAAAGCTATTTTCGCCCATATTTACACTACGTTGTCATTCACCTGTGTACTACAAGTACAGGGTGAATCTTTTATCTAGATATAGCCCCACACTCCTTGGCATTCCACGGTTAGTATGCTATCTATTATGCTACCTAGGATCCCTGATGCAATGACCCTATTTATGCATGCCTGTCTATTTGGCTCCTTTAATGGGAGGGGAATGGAGACTACCACAGTTGTCACCATGGAATTGTAAGTCTTTTACATTGTCTACATCCATACTTACATATATAGTAAAACCTCTCAAAATCGACTGACCATGGGAACAACTTTAAATGGTACATTTAGGGAAGTGGTTGGTTTAGGGAGTGTTTGTTATTATTACAATGGGATTGTATGGACGATCGTTTGGGGCCCAAATAAAACGATCACTATAGGGGAGTGGTTGATCTGTGGAGGTGGTTGGTTAGACAGGTTTAACTGTACATTAATAGGAGAATAATTCATCTGAAAACATTAGCATACAGCTATAGTCAAGACAATAAACCCCTAACAAAACCACAAAGGGCTACTAGAGCAAATAATGCGACACTACTAAAGCAGACCAGAATCCAAATAAAATATCATGAGAGAAGCGCACTGGAAATGCCCAAACAATAAAGGAATGACAAATTCCTGACCTAAAAACATACAAAAAATATCTGTGCAAAATAAGGCTAGGAAACCCCTACTAAGCAGCACTGCAAAGAGGCATGTGATATGTCACGGCCCGCCAGCGGGATGCCCAATGGATGGTAACCATGCCAAAAGTAGCCAGATAGCACACCACACAGCTAGGAGTAGGCTAGTCTAGTAGTAAGAGTAGAAAACATAAAAGACATATATGCCAAGAAAATCCAAAACCAATTAACATAGACTACTAACCAGACCAACCAACTATCTATCTGCTGCTGAAATGCAGGCAATCAAATACCTTAAGGCCCTGTCACATTACGGCGTATGGTGGGAGCGTATGGCGGCGTAGCGGCATTACGTCATATACGTCGGCATACGCCGCATACGCTACTCATACGCTACTCATACGCTACTCATACGCTACTCATACGCCGCCAGTGCCGCAACATGCCGGCGTATGTGAAGCGTATGAGGCATACGCCGCCATATGCTTTCATAAATTCGTCCGTCCAATTTTTTTGTGCATGCTCAAAAAAACACGACCTATGAGGGCGTATGGCCCATAATGTCAAAAAATGTCACAGCACGCTCCCATACGCTCCCATACGCTCCTCATACGCTCCTCGTACGCTCCTCATAGGTCCCCCATACGCTCAAACACACCCGAAAGTGGCACCAGCACGGCGTACGTAGGTTTTCAATACGCTCCCGCCATACGCCGTAATGTGACAGCCCCTTTATCAGCAGCTACTGTGTGATAAGATAATACCAACACTACAGCTGGCCAGCATTGAAAACAAGCCTGAATACCCAGGGTTATATGCTATGGACAGTATAAATACAGCCTCAATAAAAAGAAAAGAAAGAAAGAAAAAAGAAGGATACCTTCAATGACCATACAACTCATAGGTTGTCTGGGATGCAAGGCCATGGAAACCAGCTTCTTGTGTTGTCATGAAATCAACCAAGCCTCAGCTGAGTCAAAACAGAGACTTCTAAAATTGATAACTTCCCGGCACCTTACCTGGGACATTATGTTTTGTTTAATTATTCGGGTTTTACATCCCATCAACACTTGTGGGCATACCCTAACTCAGCATTACTCGTAAATATCAAGGACTGGTTGCCTCAGTGTCAGAAAACTATTGTAAAATATTCCGATAAAACGCATTATGGGGAAAGTGAAATGGTCTATAAAGGAGTACAAATGGTCTATTAATGTAAAGCATGTATAGGGCCAGGTGCATGCATGTATTTATGTAGTTGCTGGTGACTCTTTACTTATAGTCAATAGTCATTGTGTATTAGGTAGATAGTGAGAGTCTAGTCATCTCAGGGCATAGATAGTCACAGTTCAGGGAATAGATAGTCACATCTCAGAGGATAGATACTCACACCTCAGAGGATAGGTAATCACAGCTCAGGGGATATATACTCACACCTCAGAGGATAGGTAATCACAGCTCAGGGTATAGATAATCACAGCTCAGGGGATATATACTCACAGCTCAGGGGATAGATACTCACAGCTCAGAGGATAGATAATCATTGTATCAGAGGATTGGTATCCCAGTGAGGCAGCACTATATAGGCATCACGAATTTTGTTTGTTTGTTTGTATAACGACCCCCTTCCCGGGACAAAAAGTAAACATCGGCTATTAGGGCTCATATAAAGGCACCACGAGTGCATACTCCTATCGACAAGGTGGTATTACTGATGTAACCCTAGATATTGCTGGGACGTAAAACACCTATAAACCTAGCCAAAATCGAACATAAAAATTTAAGTCTTTCAAACCAGATCCATCGTGTCCAGTATGACTGGGTGCATCGTGGGAGAGTCTAGTCATCTCAGGGGATAGATAGTCACAGCTCAGGGAATAGATACTCACACCTCAGAGGATAGGTAATCACAGCTCAAGGGATAGATACTCACACCTCAGAGGATAGATAGTCACATCTCAGGGAATAGATACTCACATCTCAGGGAATATATACTCATAACTCAGGGGATAGATAGTCACAGCTGAGGGGATAGATACTCATAGCTCGGGGATAGATAGTCACATCTCAGGGGATAGATAGTCACATCTCAAGAGTCAATACTCGCTGCTCACGTGGTATGTAGTGATATGCATAGCCTGTTTAAATTTCAATTCAATTCAATTCTTTTATTTTAACTCTCTGCAAGGTATGTTTACAATAAACTGAGTTGATACAATACATGCATACAAATTCCTTACCAATAGACAGGATTCCAGAAAAGCGATGCTTATCTAGCTGGTCTCCATGATGTGAATGAACAAGTGATGACAATACCAGATGATTGAATTTAAGCTACATTTTTAGCTAATGATTATGATGTTATACTGATGCATCTCTTCACAGTTGCTAAAAAACAACGTAATGTTAGGAATATTTATGTATATTGTGTCATAGATTCATGTACTTATGTGCAGTATCAGTCGGTATTTTTCATGTATGTTAATAGGGGTAAATTTTACGTTCTTTGCCATAGCCACTTGATATTTTAAATTATGCGACTTGTTAATGACAACTATGTCCTATTATATATATTCTTTACTGATAATTGACTTAGTATGCATTGAGATAGCTTATGTTTAGTTTTTTACAGAAGTTTTTCATAGTTTTAAGGTTTCTAATTTGTACTGGTATTGAGTTCCAGATATTGGTCCCTTGGTTTTCAGTTGTTATTTTGCCATATTTGTTGCTAGTGTGTTTGTGATGTCGTGTGTTATGGGAATGGGGAACTGATTATTTTGTTTAAAGAGATTATCAACTATTTCAGGGAGGAGGCCATTCTTTTGCTTGTAAACAAATTTTGCAATGTATATTTTATAAATGTCAGTTACCATATGTAAGTCCAGGGCTTTATGAAGTGATTTAGTTGAGGTGAGATAGTCTGTGCTATTCAGTATTTTCAAGGCTATGTTTTGTTGTGTCTGTACCTGTTTTAGGGTTGATAACTTGGCTCTCTCATACACCTCTATACCATCCTGAATTTTGGAGTAAACATATGCATAGCATAGTACTTTTTTATTTTCCTCATGTACCCGTTGTCGTATTATTTTAAATGAGTTAGCTGTTTTAATGATTGAATTATTTAAGTTATCAATATGTTCATCCCCGTTGAGGTTTTCATCTAGAATTATACCTAGGTATTTCACAGATGGGACTCTTTTTATTGTGTTATTGTTTACCTTTATGTTGTTTAGGTAACCAGGAATGGTTGGGTGAATTTGAGGTTATAAAGCCATTGGTATCATCTGCAAATAACCTTGTTTGGACATCTTGTTTTGTACAGTTGAATATATCATTTGTGTAGATCAAAAATAGGAGAGGTCCAAGGACAGAGCTTGGATCGTTTACGGTTTATGTATGTAAATTGCTTACTAATACTATTGCTTAGGCAACTCTCAAACCATTTACGTCCCTGGCCTTGAATTCTGTTGGGCCTGAGTTTCAAGGATAAGATGTCATGGTCTATGGTATCAAATGCCTTGCTCAGGTCTGAGTAGACTCCTGCAACATGCTTCGCATGTTCATGTCTTGTAGTATATTGTCTAAGATTTCAGTCAGGGCCATTATTGCTGACTGATTCTCTTTAAATCCAAATTGGTATTTGTATAATATTTTGTATTTGTTAAGAAATTGGTAAACTCTTTTGTAAATTAGTTTTTCCATTCATTTGTTTAGGGTACTGAGTAGGCTGATTCACCTGTAGTTATCAACTAGGTATTTCTCATTTTTCCTGTTGATGGGTAGTACTTTTGTAACTTTGAGATTCTCAGGAACAGTAGCATTTTCAAATGATAGACTTATTATGTGGGAGATATATGGTGGGGGTAGGGTGTCACACTCTTTGATTATTTTTGCGAAATATTGTCATGTCCGCTTGACTTATTAGGATTTAGTTTCTTTATTTCTTCTACTCTTTCTTGTTCATTGGTGGGACTAAGAAAAACAACTATGTGAGTTTGGGTGTTTAAGGTATTGCTTTTGTGCTATGCTATTACTGGTGTGTTTTGCTGCAAGTTTTTCACCAATTGAACAAAAGTGTTCAATTAATGTGCTGGTGATATCTTCATTGTTTGTCATTGTTTTATTGTTATAGATCGTGCATGTTGGCCCGAGGCTAACATGAGTAATTTGCTCACGAGGCTGCTGTCTGTTTACCTTTCCTGCTAAATCGCCCTCTCCTTTCTCGCTCACTTTGCTTCTGGCACTGCTACACGCCACATCGTTTCCTAGTCATGCCACCGGTTTCTGTCTCTGTTCTCCTTTTCTTCTTTACAGCCGAGTGTAGCGAATTAGTTTGTCAATTAGATTTTTTGTTTTTGCTTTATGTGGGTTGATGATGTCTCCAAAGATTTTCCAGAGGGTATAAAGATTTTGCTTCTCGTTACTGACTACTTTTTTATAGTAGCCTTCCTCTGCTGATCGTATACAAGTGATTAGTATATTCTTATATGTTATGTGTTTCATTCAGTTTTCAGCTGTTGGGTTGAGTTTGTATGTTTTGAAGTATCTAGCTTTTACTGCTATTCAAATTGTAAGGCTTGATGTGATTCATCTTTTATCTTTTGCTCTTTGTCTTGATAGTTTTGTTAGTGGGAAGGCTGCATTAACTGCTGTGTTACAACATCTGGTAGAACATGGTTAGGGCTTTGTTCACTTTGGTTGCTTTGTACTATTCTTTCCAATATGAGGTTTCAATAAGGTCTTTCAATTTAGCCATGTTTTTCCCCAAAAATATTCTGATAATGGGTTTATCCTGTTCTTCAATGGGGTGGTGAGTTTGAATTGTTATAAAGTTGGGTAGATGGTCAGTGATATCGCAGTAAATATTTCCTGTGGATATATTCTGATTACTTGTTATTACATTGGCATTTATTAGTATATGATCAATAAGTGAAATTTGGTAGTTTACTATTCTGGCTTGTAATGTGATGGTGGGGATGAAATTTTGCTCAATTACTGTTCTGAAGAATTTATTGAAAAGGTTATTCAGTTTTAATTTTGGTCCATCGGTGTTTAGGTCCCCTGTTATTATGCACTTTTTTTTTCCAAATTAATTTTCTTCATGTTGTTTTCAATTTGTTCAGTGAACTGTTTGAGGCATTCAACACTACTGCCTGGGTGTTTATAGATGACCCCTATTATGTAGTCGTCCTTTTTATTTGGAAAGTTAGTTTCAATTTCTAAGTTTTGGTTTTTGATCTGTTGGGATTGATGATTAGGTCACCTCTCTCAATTACTTTATATATATTATTAGGCCTACTCCTCCTCTACAGAGTCTAGCTGATTTGTGTTTAAATTTATATCCAAGTTTGTTCAATTCCTTTTCTCTATTTAGTATGTTTTGGTTCCTATTTTGGACAGTGCTATGAGATCTAAGTTATCACCTAGTGATGAGATTAATGCTAGAATTTCTCCAAAGTGAAGGTCTAAACTCCTGATATTGTGATGAATTAGTTTGAAGCTGTTGTCTGGCTTGTTATTCCTGTTTATCTTACAAAGCTCTTCACAGGTATAATATTTGCAGTTGTTTGTTAGTAAGTTGTCAGGCACCAGTGAATTAATATAGTTAAGAAATGGACTTAATCTAACTTTCAGCAGTTTCAAGTGTTGTGTGCAAATCAACATTTGTGATGTTACGAAATGGTACCATTGAGAGGGTTTTGCTGTTTTTTAGGCATGCGTGGGTGTTGCATGGACTTTGCTAAAAAGAACTTTCTGGTGTTGGCGGTTGTAACCATGAACTTTAAGAATATTCTTGTTATTTGTGTACACAATGGGTTTTGCAGGTTACCAGGTATGTAATCTATCAGGTACTAGTCGAGTTGTTCAGCACTTACATACACTGGATGACTACAATTACATACAGTGAATTAAGGATACAATATTTTACGGTAGCATACAATTGACTACAAATGTGTGCAATGAGTTAATAATTACGATAACATACAATTAGTGACAATAGCATATAGTGAATCAAGATGACATTAGACAAGGGTTCATACAAAGGCAAACACAATTTAGTAAGGGTTCATAAGATGATGTTCAGACTCAGGATGCAATAATATACGATGATCCAAGTTCTCTGAGTAGAATAATCTAAAATGGTTCAAGTGTACTCTTGACTACCTTGTTTACCCACGTGTGAGCAGGAGGATTGGCATAGGAGGGGAGGGGGGGAGGGGTGAGATGGAGGGGGTGCTGGCTGGGAATCTCCCTCCTGGTCCTCAAACTTGAAAGGCACTAAAAGCCCTGTCACTCGCTCTCGGTGTGATCTATTTCAGCGACTTTTAGGATGTGTGTTGCCGGGCCGGCCAGGGTGGGAACTGCTGCGGTCTGTTCACTTCCGGTTTCCCATTACCGCTGGTGGCCGGATGCGGTGAGCGAATCGGTTATAGCGCAAGCTTCCCGTGCAGTAGGTTGCGGCGTTAGAATCTCAGCTTAGTCGAATTGATGGCTTATACAATTGATACTTGTTGATCCCCTACCCTGCCGTTCATTATTACTAGGATAGGCCAAGGCCGGGTTAGTGCAGTATCAGGATAATGTGACTGAGTGGGATATTAGGTAAATGGTGCCAGCAGCCTGTTCTCCAAGTGGGGCAGCACTATGAGGTGGTCATGTGTGTGCACTGTCACAAGTCGGTACCCTTCCAGATATGACCTTTTAAGTTGCTACGACGTAAAACAACAACACCAAGGTTACCATTGGTAGCACACAGTCGTTATAATATGTCATTATTATCCGATATGTTCACTGTGTCGCAGGCCTTCAGTCTGCCGTTCTTATTCTGCTCTCTATCCCTTCCTCACCCTGCCCTCACCCTGCCTTCACCCTGTCCTCACCCTGCCCTCACCCTACCCTCATGCTACCCTCACTTTTCCCTCACCCTTTCCTCACCCTACCCTCTAACTGTCCTCACACTGTCCTCAGCCTACCCTGACCCTCCCCTCTCCCTGCCCTCAACCTGTCCTAACCCTACCTTCATCTGCCCTCACCCTTCCTCACTCCGTCCACACCACATCCTCACCCTGCCCTCACCTTTCCTCACCCTGCTCTCACCCTATCCTCACCAGCCCTCACCGTTCCTCACTCCGTCCTAACCATATCCTCCCCCTGCCCTCCCCCTGTCCTCACCCTACCCTCACCCTGCCCTCACCATGTCCTCACCATGCCGTCAGCCTACCCTCAGCTTAGCCTCGCCCTATCCTCCCCCTGCACTCAACGTACCCTCACCCTTCGCTCACCCTTCCCTTACCCTTGCTCACCCTGGCCTCACCCTGTCCTGACCCTGCCGTCAGCCTACCCTCAGCTTAGGATCACCCTGCCCTCACCATGCCCTCACCCTGCCCTCACCCTGCCCTCACCCTGCCCTCACCCTGCCCTCACCCTACCCTCACCCTACCCTCACCCTGCCCCTCACCCTTGTCTTTAAGATTTATACGGACTATCATGGATAAGTCAGAATAGACTTCACCATTAGACAGTGTTCAATAGAAAGCCCAGGTCTACACTTTTACTGACCCAAGGGATTTTTAACTTCCCACACCACATAGACATGGTATGAGAGCAACTGGCCTTTGATGATGCTGTAAGTTATACACAGCGGTGGAAATCCAAATTGGCAGAGGTGGTGTCATGGGGAATCGAACCACCAACCTTCAGATTAGGAGTCTGACCCAGAAAAAAGTCAGACCCTCTAACCACTCCACCACAGAGAATACCACCCTTCCCTCACCCTGCCCTCACCCTGCCCTCACCCTGCCCTTACCCTGCCCTCGCCCTGCCCTCAGCCCTGCCCTCAGCCCTGCCGTCAGCCCTGCCCTCTCCCTGCCCTCGCCCTGCCGTTGCCCTGCCCTCACCCTGCCCTCACCCTGCCCTCACCCTGGCCTCACCCTGCCCTCACCCTGCCCTCACCCTGCCCTCACCCTGCCCTCACCATGCCCTCACCATGCGCTCACCCTGCCCTCACCCTGCCCTCATCCTGCCCTCACCCTGCCCTCACCCTGCCCTCACCCTGCTATCACCCTGCCCTCACCCTGCCCTCACCCTGCCCTCATCCTGCCCTCACCCTGCCCTCACCCTGCCCTCACCCTGCCCTCAGGGTGAGGATAGGGTGAGGGCAGGGTGATAAGTCATTGGGTTTGACTCGACCCGGGAAGCGTACTCCCAATCTCCCGCAAACGAGGTCCAGGCTCTACGGATTCACCCACCGCGCTCGGTCCAATCATGATATATAGTTTTGTGTGTATATAATAAATGCAATAGAGATTATGCTGAGTGTGGATGTGGTATTTGGATTGCACCCTGAGACATAGAATAATCAATAAAATAATACAACTCTGCTGATTGCCTACCCTCATCCACATAGCTGAATATGCCCAGGAGCAGTGCTCCTTCTAACGGAATTAATTAATTATGCGCAGTATATTTTTCTCGTTTACATTTCGATCCGGCTTGATATTAAAGTTGCATAGTCCGATGGTTTTGAATATGTCATTTTCTGAGATAAATATAATAAATTGATCCTTATAACATACAGTACTTTAGTTTGAAGGAATTTATAATTTTAGATGGCTATTTTTGAAGTAATTTATATTTTTAATTGGCTATCTTTTCAGATATTTAAAGAGCAAATATATAATATTAGTTTTGGCTTCAGCAGTAACAGGTTGTATTAAATTGCCTCGGCATTGCCTTCTATGTTGCAACAAATACTTACTAAGTTCATCAGGATCTAATTTAGATACATAGATTCAATTCTAGATAATTGTTTTAGTTTTGAATATTTTACACTTCTTCGGACTGTGCAGCTTTATGCACCTGTCGCACCTTACCGGACTGAGTACCGGACACAACCGGACAAAGAATTGTCTAGTCCGGTGCTCTACGGTACACAAAATGTATCGAAATGTATCGAAATAGAGTGTAATTGGGTCAATTGCCACCGGACAACCGGATAAGTACTGTACATGTACCGTACATGTACCGGATGAGAACCGGACATGTAACGGATGGGTACCGGATATGTACTGGACAGAACAGACAAACTGGATACCAACGGGTACCAGATGGGTACCGGACATGTACCGGACAAACCAGACACCGACCAGACACCTCAGTCCGGCGGTGTCCGGTAGCAGTTTTGTGCATGTTCAAATGTTGTACCGGACACCACAGGACACCGCCCGATGGGTACCGGACATGTACCGGACATCGCCATACAGTACCGGACAGTATCCGGTTCTCGGCCTGTTCCCCAGTCCGGTAACGTGTGACTGGGCCTTCAAGAAATATTAAGCTGTGCAGATATACAGCCCCATCCCATATGTCTCACTTATCAAATAAATGCCTCTGTCGCTAGAGGAACATAACCTTAAAAAAGGAGTTTCTGTCTGCTTTCAAGAATCAAACCATAAGCAAAATCCATATGAGAGAAGACAAAAAGTATTATGCACTGAGTGAGAGGATGAATAATTAAAATAGCAATGAATAGCGAACCAAGGATGAATGACTTTATGGTTGCTAATCAATATGTGTTCTTTTTCCTTCTTTTGTTTTAGTCTTTTTTTTCTTCTTTTTTGTGGGGGGGGTTTGCCGCCTTATATAGTTCTAACAGAGCCTTGAGAAGAATGTGTTAATTCAAGTGTCTATTCAGCGTGTGTTAGGGAGCGGACAGGGGGAGTGGGAGCGGGAGGGGGCGGGCAGGGGGAGTCAGGAAAGGGAGGGGGAGAGGAGCGGTGGCTAAATGAAACAATATTAGAAACAGTAATGTTATATTAGTGTGTAGGACAAAGAGATTAAAGTAAGATATAAGTTGTGTAGTTTATTACAGCGGTATAAACCGTGCCCGGTGGCCTAATCAGTAGCGTGCAGGTCTCGGGCACGGGCGATCGGGAGTTTGGTTCCTGGTTGAGTCAAACCAATGACTTTAAAATTGGTACTTGTCGGTTCCTAGCCTGGCACTCAGCATTAATAGGATAGGGCAAGGACTGGTTTGCTGAATGTTAGGATAATGTGATTGAGTGGAATATTGGGTCATGGTGTCGGCAAAATGCTTTCCTAGTAGGGCAGCACTATAGTGTCCACTGTCACAAGTTGGTACCTATCCTGATATGACCTTAGATATTCGATATGTTGCTAGGATGTAAAACAATGACAATTGAACAAACCATACTTCTGTCAATATACTCAGGATCCTCGCTGTTCCAACGCCAACTGGTTCCCTAACATTTTTGTGTGCCCGCTGGTACCTAGTTGATGACCTACTAGTCTTGTTCAACCTGTTACCTTATACCCCAGACACACAACGGCCAGCAGTTCACCTCCGACGGCGTTACAATCGAAATGTTGCCGACCTCTCAGCATCCCACTCGCTACATTGAATCAAAGTCACGGTCGGCAATCGGTTGGTGAGTGGTCAGCGAGTGGTTGGCGAGTTGTTGGCTAGCGGTCAGTGACCGCATCAGCGACCACTCTGTGGCTGCTCGGCAACTGCTCGATGACCAATCGATGACTGCTCGTCAATCTTTACGGCGGTTGGTCGCAGAGCTGTCTAGAGCACAATTCTGGTATTCCTGGTGGTAGCAAATGTTTCGAGGGATTAGTCACCGAGTCGGTGACTGTTCGGCGACTGCTTGCCGACTGCTTGGCGACTGCTCAGCGACCACCATGTGACCAAAATTCTCACGCTTCTGGCGTGGTAGTCGGCGAGTGGTCGCCAAGTGGTTGTCATTAGGTCGCCGACCAATGGCGACCCGGCGCCGATCGCATAGGTCACAAGGAGGTTGCAGGTGCAGCAGCTGCAACCGCCTTATGACCAAAATTGTCCGAAATTGTCGATGCCAACTGGGCGACCACTCGGCGACCGGTCATAACGAGGTTGTATGGTGGTTGTATGGTGGGGGCGAAATAGTCAGAAATCGATCATACTAGGCTACTACAGAAAGTAGTAGCCTCCTGTGACTGGGGTATTAGCTACACTTTCAATTGTATATCTTCACATATTCTATACAAATGGACAATTGTGAATATTTAACCTCACACCATCCACACTTATGGGGTGCCACGGTCAAGTGCATGTAGCCTCATTTCCAAATGCAATTTAGATCAGTGCTGAGAGATCTGCGATTACACAACATCCCTAGTGAATCACTAGAGGTGCAAAAACATCCACCAGTGCAGCTGTAATTACTGATAAAATTTACCTACACAGTGCTGAGAGATCTGCAATTGATCTCATTTTCGCCAGCCGTGTCAGGGAAATATCCTTTTCTGTATCACTGTTTGGAAATACATGAAAACATATTGAAATAACGCTTTCACTAATTTGTCTACTTTTTCATCCAGACGCACAACCATAATGCCTGGTCTCGTTTCATTTGGGAATCACTAAAACTACAATCTGCTCCCGTCGCCGACTAGCGGATCTCTTCGGAACTTGCCGCCGATCTTAGGCCCGCCATTGCCATCTGCCAGAAAATTCATACATTAAAGAATCTTTTGCTCCTGCCGCCGCCTAGCGGGTTCGGCATTTGGCACTGATGTCAGAGCCCGTTCCTTGTTCCCTCGCTCACTCGCCACTTGAATCCGAACCCACAAGGTTAAGCAGAATGCCCGAGAAATTGCCACCACCCACCCCTCAACTAACCATTGATGTTTTCATTCTAGGGTTGAGAGTTCCTGAATTTGATTGATTGTTGTTATCTGATCCTGTTTGATGTTGAAGAAAGGCAACTTATACCACTCTCTGTCTCGTCGTGAATTATGCACGACATGGATTCCTAAGGTAACAATTTGCCAAATGGTTTTCTCTGTGGAAGAGTAGTCTGAATGTCTGACTTTTTTCTAAGTCAGACTCCTAATCTGAAGGTTGGCGGTTTGATTCCCCATTCCATCACCTCTGCCAATTTGGATGTCCACCAGTAATATTCCACGTTGATAACTTTCAGCATCATCAAAGGCCAGCTCCCCTCATATCAATGTCTTTGTGGTGTGGGAGGTTAGAAACCCCATGGGTTGGTAAAAGGGTAGGTTCAGGTTTTCTACTGACCAACTGGCTAATGGTGAAAACAAGTCTATTCAGACTTATCTATGAGAAGCAAAATTAGCAGAAATATATATCGAGAGAGAGTGTAGATCTACAAATTCATATACAAAACAATCAGGTGCATTTCGCATCGGTACCAAAATTACATGTTGTCCTGGACAAAGTTGTGGATGGTACTGTGATTTTAGGAGGCTTTCAATCATATGTTATATACCTACTCGACACACCGGGCGTGGTGGCTGAATTGGTAGAGCGCGGGCCTCGCATGCGGGAGATCGGGAGTTTTGGTCCGGTTAAGTCAAATCAATGACTTATAAGATTGATACTTGTCACTTCCTCGCTAGGCGTTTGGCATTAATATGATAGGGAAAGGAGTGGTTAGATCAGTGTCCAGATAATACACCTGAGTGGGATATTAGGTCATGATACCGGCTGCTTGAGTTCCCATTGGGGCAGCACTATAAAAGCGTTGTGAGTGTGCACTGTCACAAGTCGGTACTCATCCTGATATGACCTTAGATGTTGCCATGACGTGAAACTCCAACAACTAACCTAGCTACCCTTGCCACATATCGCACATCGTGTACCTGTTGCCCCCACTCCTCCTCCTCCCCCACCCCCCGCACCTGGTATCAATGGAAGCTCACCTTTATAGCGCCTCTTGGCGCTAACGATGCTATTAAGGCAATCTCGCTGCCCTTGTTAGATTGCAATTCCCCATAGCATGTTATGATGCACTTGTGTTCCTCATCAGGTGTGGGCATAACTCGACACATGGATCAAACACGTCATACTGATTTATTGGGTATTCCCACCTCCCCCCACCCCTTTTTTGTGCCTCCTTCTTACAAAATGAGAAGGCACAAGAAGTAAAGATTGGCAACGGGCGTCATTAGTGTGTCCATGTATGATCAAAAAGGCGCAGTCTAATGGAATGAGTTGGTAAAATTGGTTGGTTGGTTTGTTGTTGGAGTATTAGATCCTGGCAACATCTAAGGTAATATCAGGATGGGCACCGACTTGTGACAGTGCACAATTTAATAGTGCTGTCCCAATAGGAAATCAGGCCACTCGCACCATGACCCAATATCTGATTCAGTCCCATGATCCTGACGCTGAGCTAACCAGTACTTGCCCTACCCTATTAATGCTGAGCGCCAGGCTAGAAAGTGATAAGTATAAATTGTATAAGTCATTGGTTTGACTCGACCAGGAACCAAACTCACGATCTCGGCCACCGCGCCTGCTAGTTGCTGAGGAGATGACATGTAAGATGATATGTATATGGCACAGACATTCTGTCATCAGCTGAGTGTGTCTAGGTCCTGTGCAATCAATAGTTCAAGGACCAGACGCGGTGTTCGAATCGGTAGAGCGCAAGCTTCCCTTGTGCATGGTCGGGAATTTGAATCTGTAAATAATAAATACCAAACGGTGGTTAAGGTATAGGGTCATTCTGATAACTACTTCTCTGTTAATCCGCCCTGCCAACGACCATCAATAAACTAACATTGTCAGAATAGAAACAAACTTATTTTTCTTTACGCAAAGTATGTTTCCCTGGAATCCGATGACCTCTTCAAACACAGTATACTTAATATTTACACAGGATTTCTGCTAATATATACACAGATGAACGTCGATCGAACGGACACCGATGCAACAGATTCCGGATCCAACAGACACAATCCGCCAGAGTGAATATCTGGTCCGAACGTTTCAAACTCCTGGGTGAAGCGAACCGAGACCGCTACTTGAGTAAGTGTTTACATCCTAGCAACACCTAAGGCCATATTAGGACGGGTACCCACTTGTGACGTGTTGTTTACGTGTTTGGTCCCCTGTTTTCCACATTATCACTATGGCACCAATACATAAAGCAATTTTGTCGCTGCAACGGACAAATGGCTTTAATGGACAACTGCTCCCCCTTATTAGTCTGTTGGATCGAGGTTCATCTGTATGTATATTTGGATAGTGATAAGACTGTTATCACATGTAATAATGTCTGTAGTGTTCTGCTCCTACACGCATCCTGGGTTGGGGGGGGGGGTACCGGCATCGTTCACGGCCCCCCCAACATGTTTGAGGCTTTCGCAAGCCACTCGCTCGAAAATTTGTTTTGCACGACCGATGTATAAAACATTGTCCATATTGCTAGGCAATGTGGGTAATTCGCGACCGAGTCGGAGCTACCCCCTTCCCCCCTCCCCATCTCTACCATGCACACCCACTTCCTCACCATTCCCGCATTTTCTTCATAGGCCCCCGACCAACTCCAGGTGGCGACACCGTCGCACACGCTGGAGCTGCCGCCGGTACACGGCGACCCCTCTGACGTCACTTCCGCCCCTACGGCGCCACAACCCCACTTCTCCTCCAGGCGCCAACCTAGCAACACCTACCGTATTCTCACCGCCCCACTCACCCTACATTCACCCCCTACCACCAACCTACCTACAACGCCGAGGGTTGATGCCCGGGTCATGAAGAGACTTACCCTATGTGTTCTATTCCCCTCCCCCCCATTGACCCTTTCACTGACCCCTATTGTTATACCATTCTCGGTCTCCTTAATTACCGTAAGGGGCTCCCAACCTGACCTGATTACCGCTATGACATTGTTCGCTTTCTGTTCTACTGCAAATATCCTATTACTTACTGTTACCTGATGACCTTGATTCTTCCACTGCTATTCATTAATTATCCTGTACTCTCTATTGATCCGCTTATTCTACCTTGATCCAACCATTGGTCATGATGATTGCATTGCGGTTGATGTGAGACAGGGAAGGAGACCCTTCCCACTTTTTTCCGACCGTTGCTTCTTACATAATCTCCCGCGCTTCTTCCCTTATAACCAGCCCGCCTGGCTGCTTCAAGCCACTCGCCATCCACCATCCGACCTCCCCACACTGCCTCTCTCCGATATTTTTCCCCACCCACCATCCCTCTCCACTCCTCTCCATCTTCCTAGGGTGGAGGGCTCCTCGGGCCTCCTCACGGACTCACCTCATAGGCTCCCTCTGAGCTCTTCTCTTATTTATCTTTATTATCCTGACATTGTACATTTTGCTTATCTCCTTGCATAACATTATCTTGACATTACCTCACATTATCCTGATTGTCCTTATTTACTCATGACCTGCACTATCCTGTGCATATTATATAATGGCATTTCTCAATAAAGTGCCTTTTCTCCACCCACGCCTTACTTCCTTCTTTGTCGCGCATCAATCTATGCATCAGTAAACTTCCATACTATAGCTCCGTCTTGTGTCCTGAATTATGTGAGTATATAGGTGCGGAAGGGAATTATTATTATTCTTCTTTTTTTTTTTGGTCAGACAATTTTATTCATTAGAATATACATTTTTTCAGCGCCGAGGCACTGGACTTCCGGCCGTTTATGAATGTTATCATTATTATTCTGTATATTGTCATTTCCTTGCTATGCGCATGACTGGTGGCGGCGCCACTGGCACTCGTCCTCCCTATCGGGCGCGCCAAACCGCCACTCGCACCGGCAGATAATGGTTCTGAACATAGCAGAACAAAGAATGTCTAGTATGACACACTAAGACAATATAATAAACAATTTCATGGAATTGTTTTTGTTGTGCCTCTGAAATAAAGTGGTATTGTCTTATTTTATGTGCATTCAGTCTGAATATGATCGTAAATTTTGATTTGTTTCTGTCGTGCCTCTGAAATAAAGTGGGGTTGTCTTATTTTATGTGCATTCAGTCTGAATATGATCGTAAATTTGTGCGTGCTTTCAACCTCGAAATGGGGGGTGTCGTTCTATTGGGTCGCGTGCTTCTATTGGGACATATACGGTAAATGTAATAATAGCTCAGTAAAGACAATATTTGTTCAAGTTAAAATAGTGTGCTTTTGTTTCAGATAAAGCTTTGTCTTAAATTAGCCGAAACCATGTTATCGACAACTGACATTTAATTTCTGAAAGAATTCTAAAATATATAATGCAATTTGCTCAGATACAGCAAATTCTCCGCAAGTAAAAATCAACAGCATAATTCATAAACTGACATAACTAACTACACTAGAATAGCACTAGAATATTTATAACAAACTGACATTTATATCCTGCTAACCTAACACCAATTGAAGAGACCCTACATTATAATTTCCTACAACTTTGCCAAATGAATACAGAAGATAACTTCTGCTTACATTATGAAAACCATGTAAATACTCGCAATGCTCTGACTAATATTGACCTAGGTATATGACACTACTGCTACCAGCTTGCCTTGGAACTGTTAGGTTACTGAATTTCATTGTGGCATATGCTGAAAATTGTGTATTCAACAGTTATTGTATACATATTCGATATATCTTTTGTGTAAATAACCCTGAATTGAAAAATGGCTGGAAGAACAGTGATTAGGCACTGGCAAAATACTTATTCAGCAGTATAAACATATTTACCACACACAAAAAATAACATAGATAAATAAATTAAATAGCATATTGTCGTTATCATCCCTCTAATCCTGTAATCCGAAGAGGATTACTAATCCTCTTCGGATATATCAATCACTGGTAAGTGATAGTGCAGTAGAAAAGGCTAAATCGATCTCAGACATAACCGAGTCCATTAGTAAATATACACTAGAGACTGGTTGGCTGGTTGTTAGAGTTTTACGTCCTGGCAACATCTAAGGTCATGTCAAGGCGGGTATCGACTTGTGACAGTTCACACTCATGGCGACCTTATAAGTTATAGTGCTGCCCCACTGGGAGATCAGGCCACCAGCACCGTGATCTGATATCCCACTCAGTCACATTATCCTGAAACTGAGTCAACCAATCCTGACCTATCCTAATAATGCCTAGTACCATTCTAGGAAGTAACACGTATAAATTGTAAGTCAGTGGTTTGAATCGACCAGGGTTCGCATCCCACCATCTACCAAAACGGGAGACAGACGCTCAACTCAGTTGGCCATCCCATCTTGTCACACTAGAGACTTGGGACTGGAAGTGCTAGCCGAGCCATGATGGGCTTCAGTAAACCGTTATAATAATGATAGGAAATGCAATTCAATTAGGAAAAAACAAAAAACCCTGCGCATCAGAATTAATTACAATCAAGAAGAATGTGGTAAGCCTGAGAGGGTTTCAATCTATTCCTTACAATCATCTGATCAACTTACCCAATACACATAGGTTTTCATTTCATTAACTTGACTTGATTGAAACAGTTTTGTAGCGAGCAATCTCAAGGGGAAGTCGGTGTGTGGATTGTTGTCTTTTAATTTGTACTGTTCCTGTTAGCAATGTCCACAGCCACCAACTCTCATCCACCCACACCCACACCCACTCCCACACCCACACCCACACACCCGCACCTACTCTCATCCACAATCAGCCACACGCTTACACACGCACACCCACATCCACCCACTTACACACACACACCCACACTCACACCCACTCCCACACCCACACCCACACCCACACCCACACCCACACCCACACCCACACCCACACCCACCCTCACACCCACACCCACACCTACACCCACACCCACACCTACACCCACACCCACACCCACACACATACCCACACCTACTCTCATCCACCTACACACATGCGTTTACACACACACCCACACCCACACCCAGACTCACACCCACACAGTTACGCACCCACACCCACACCCACGCCCACTCCCACTCCCACACCCACATTCACATCCATACCAGCACCCACACACTTACACAGCCACAGTCACAGCCACGGCCACATCCACAGCCACAACCACACCCACACCCACATCCACATCCACACCCACACCCACACCCACTCGATTAACCCACCCACACTCACACCCACATGCTTTAACACCCGCACCCATACTCACACCCACACTCACACCCACACGCTTACACACCTACACCCACACCCACACCCACACCCCCACCAACACCCACACCCATACCCACACCCACACCCACACCCACACCCACACCCACGCCCACACCCACACCCACACCCACACCCACAGCCACCCACACTCACACCCACACATCCACCCACACTCCACACCCACAGCCAAACCCACACCCATACCCACACCCACACCCACCACCCACACCCACCCCCACACCCACACCCACACCCACACTCACCACACCCACACCCTCACCCTCACCCACACCCACACGCACACTCACCACACCCACACCCACACCCACACCCACACCCACACCCACACTCACACCCACACCCACACCCACACCCACACTCACACCCCCACTCACACCCACACCCACACTCACACCCACACTCACACCCACACCCACACTCACACCCACACCCACACCCACACCCACACCCACACTCACACCCACACCCAAACCCACACCCACACCCAAACCCACACCCACACCCACACCCACACCCAAACCCACACCCACACCCACACTCACACCCACACTCACACTCGCACACGCCCACACCCACACCCACATCCACACCCACGCCCACACCCCACACCCACACTCACACCCACACCCAAACCCACACCCAAACCCACACCCACACCCACACCCATACCCAAACCCACACCCACACCCACACCCACACCCATACCCACATCCAACACACCACACCCACACCATACCCACACCCACACCCACACCCACACCCATACCCACACCCACACCCACACTCACAGCCACACCTACTGAATATAAGTCTCTACTATGTCCTCCCTGCTCCTTGTCGAAGTGAGAATGTCTGCAGGTGGCGGCCTTATATAGGCTGGGAGTGGACTGTGGGCACTGGTCATTTTACTTCCAAAAGGCATAAGGGTAGCGTTAGTGGTACAAATTAACGAGTTAGAAATGGAATTTTCCATAAGATAAGATTAAATATGCCTTGGGTGCAGCATCATAACAATAATTGGGTGGTGGAGTCCTAGTGTCACAGCAGGGGATACGAGATTGAGTGGCCAATTACCCATGTTCCAATCAACATGCACAATGCATCTGATCCTTCAATTTGTCATATAGTATTTACACAGGATACCAGGATTAATATATCATAAATTAAAAGTCACTGAAGCCCCATATCTGGCAATAACTGTACAATATGTCCTCTAACACACCTATTTGCCGACCTCTGCTTACCTGGAGACACCAGGTCAGGGAGTAGGATCAGTATGTCATGAATTCAAATTCACTCGAGCCATGAGCCTTATATTGGGCAATAACTGTACAATATATCATCTGACCCGCCTATATGTCATACATCACAGAGAAAACATACCAGGAAAAGGAATGGGATGAGTATGTCATGAATTAAAAGTGATTCAAGCCCCAAGCCCCATATCCAGCAATAACTGCACAATATTGCCTTTAACCTGCCCATGTGACATGCTCTACTGACGTGGAAACGACAGGAATATGATGTATCTATAATACATTAGAGGTTATTCAAGCCTCAAGCCCCATATCGGGCAACAACTGTACAATATTTCCTTTAACCTATCCACTTGTCATGCTCTACTGACGTGGAACCGCCAGGAGTAGGATGAATATATAATACATTAAAGGTCAGTCAAGCCTCAAGCCCCATATTGGGGAATAACTGTACAATAATTACTTTAACCTGCCCACTTGTCTTGCTGTAATGATGTGGAAACACCAGGAATAGGATGTATATATTATACAATAAAGGTAATTCAAGCCTCAAGCCCCATATCGGGTAATAGCTGTACAAATAACTGTACAGTATTTCTTGAAGATTTTTGTATATTGCCTATCATGGATAAGTCTGAATAGACTTGTTTTCACCATTAGACAGAATATCGATAGAAAGCCCGAGCCTACAGTTTTACCGAGCCATGGGATCTTTAACCTCCCACACCACATAGACATAGTATGAGAGCAACCAGCCTTTGATGATGCTGTAAGTTATACACAGCAGTGAAAATCCAAATTGGCAGAGGTGGGGGCATGGGGAATCGAACCACCGACCTTCAGATTAGGAGTCTGACCTAGAAAAAAGTCAGACACTCTAACCACTTCACCACAGAGAACATCCTTTATATCCTGTAACCCGCCCATTTGTTATGATCTACTTATGTGGAGACGCCAGATCAACGAGTAGGATGAATATATAATACATTACAGGTAATTCAAGCCTAAAGCCCCATATCGGGCCATACCTGTACAATGTTTCATTTAGCCAACCTATTTGACATGATATACTTACCTGAAAATGCCAGGAATAGGATGTATATATAATACATAAAGGTCAGTCAAGCCTCAAGCCCCATATCTGGCAATAACTATACAATATGTCCTTTAACCTGCATATGTGTCATGCTCTACTTACGTGGAGACGCCAGGTCAAGGAGTAGGACCAGCAGGATGAGCAGGGCGTGGCCAGCCACTCCCTCACCCCAGGGCCGCATGTCTTCCACGCCGCACACCATGGCACCATTGCTTCAACTCCGTTTTATACCTGACGGCAAAGAGAAAAAGAAACGAGGCATAAGCAAAGGACTCAGACGATGATCTAATTAAACTTGCAACAATGGTGGCGGGAGAATAGCAATGTCCCTTCTGCATGATGCCATAAACGCTAACATTAAGGAATTTAATTATGGCAACCTTTTTTACGCTAACATTTTAAACGCTAAAATTAAGGAATTGAATTATGGCGATCATTTTGTTCATGCCGCACACCATGGCACCATTGCTTTAACTCCGTTGTGTACCTGCCATCAAAGAGAACAAGAAAAGAGGCATAAGCAAAGGGCTCAGACGATAAGGCAATTAAACTTACAACAATAGCGGCGGGAGAATAGCAACATCCCTTTTGCATGATGCGATAAATGCTAAAATTAAGGCATTTAATTATGCCGACCATTTTTGTCAGGAGAATAGAAACAACCCTTTTGCAAGACGCGATAAATGCTCAAATTAAGGAATTTAATTATGGTGACCATTTTTGTTTGTGGCGCACACCATGGCACCATTGCTTCAACACTGTTTTATACCTGCCGGCAAAGAGAAAAAGAAACATACACAAGCCAAGGACTCAGACGATGAGGCAATTAAACTTGCAACAATGGCGGTGGGAGAATCTGAACCGCGCTTTTGCAAGATGCGAAAAACGCTAAAATTAAGGAATTTAATTATGGCAATCATTTTTTTAAATTCACCTTTCAGTATATCTTGCAATAATGGAAGATATTCCATTTCGCCTCCTGATATGACCTTATATGTTGTTAGGACGTAACACAACAAACAAACGAGCAAAGACCACATTTTCTATAGGACATCCTCTGTAACCAAACCCATCCACAGATCGACCACTCCCCTATATCAATCGCTTTATTTGGGTCCCCTCCCCCTCTCCCCTGCCCACTCCGCAACGGCGGACGAGGTGAGAGACGGGGTTGGGGTCGGGGTTAGGGGCTTCACAACTCTCTGCACCCCGGCAATGACACCGAATGACCATTTTTCGTTGTTGTATATTAGTTGATTAAGCAGGGTAAATCTCAATCCCGGAGGATTGATCTTCCTCATTTCACTGCTCCTTGCCCTATCTAATGCTGAGCGCCAGGATAGGAAGCGACAAGTAGCAATTGTTAAATCATTGGTCTGACTCGTTATTTTGTTGGGTGTTTTTTCAACATATTCAACATATTCAACAGTTTCAAAGTTTACAATATTTTTCAATATTTTAATAATTTAATTTTGCCAGAATTGTTACTGTTTTCACTATTTTCACCATTTTCAAGTTGCTCAATATTTTCAATATACATCATCATCATCATTTTCACTGTTTTCACTATTTTCACTATTTTCAATCTGCTCAATATTTTGAGTATACATCATCATCATTTTCACTGTTTTCACTATTTTCACTATTTTCAATCTGCTCAATATTGTCAATATACATCATCATAATTTTCACTGTTTTAACTATTTTCACTATTTTCGATCTGCTCAATATTTTCAGTATACATCATCATCATTTTCACTGTTTTCACTAGTTTCACTATTTTCACTATTTTCAATCTGCTCAATATTCTCAATATACATCATCATTTTCACTGTCTTCACTATTTTCAGGATTTTCACTCCGCTCAATGTTTTCAATATACATCATCATCATCATCATCATCTTCAGTACCACTATTACCATCACCATTAACATTATCATCACCACCACCGCCATCATCGTCGCCACCATTATGCAAATCAAATAAACTGGTTGCCCCCATCTGCGCCAATTGCGGAATGTGATGGATGCTGGAATTCGGTTATTCAGTTTGATGAGCTCGGATAGATTAATGAATTTGTTTGTTTTTTAATGATTTAATATTTGTTTCAAACAAAATGATGAGCGTCCGTGTTTTGACTACCTGGTTCATGATTACCGTGAGAACATCCTAATTTGTTTTCACTTGACCACAAATATATGATTGTGAGCTTTCTAATTTAATGAGTGTCTATTGGCACATAATTGATTGTCTGCTTTTACATGTAAAAGCGATGCTTTGAACAAAAAACAAACATTTCTCGCCATGAATATGGTCTATGCTGCCAACACAGCGTAAAACAACCACCAATCAATCACCAATCAATCAATCCTAATTAGGCCACACAACAAACAGATTTGGTTTGTTTGGTGTCCACACATTTCAATGTGTCCACGTCGGGCGCAAGGTTTCATTTGTTAGTGTTTATTGTGTATGTACAATTCCAGCTAGCAATTTAACAAAAGAATATTAAAATTGCAATAGAAGTTTTATTCAACTGAAAGCTCAACTAATGCATTAAACATATGTAAACAGAACTGAATTTGTTGTTATTGTACTTTGTCCCATTTGAGGTGGAACCTGACTGCCTACTGACTCCATGATAGGCGGGAAAGCATTGTGTTGAGTTTTAATATTCTAGTTGAAGGTTTTTTTTGTCAAATAACAAAAAAAGAATATGTTTGTTAATTCAGGCGCAAAACCATGTAAACACCAATCCAAAAATGGAGATGAACATTGGAATCAAACCTTGAAAAAGTTCCTTTTGTTATATTCCTACTTTATTGTTCATTGCTCCATAATCATATGATCATATCAAATGTGGAATTAGTGAGAATTAAGATTATTTTCAGGTACAAATCTGTTATTTAACCTACATTTTTGGATTGGCGTTTACGTGGTTTTGCGCCTTAATTCTTGATTTGGAGGTCGGCCTTATTTTATTGTATCTGGCCTTATCGCACCACATTGCCATCTGCCATCGCAGAACAGAGGGCACGGGTTCGATGAATCTGGGACAGCTGACTGTGAATGCGTTAGCGGTATTCATATTTAATGGCGCATGGACGTGAAAAGAGGGAGCAGGCTGTGCGGGTTGCAGCCAGAGTCTGCGCTCTTTTGACAAAAACCTGCCTCCGCAGATTGAATCAACACCGGAAGTGAGATGGGTTGGTTGGGTGTTGGGAGTTTTACATCCTGGCAACATCTAAGGCCATATCAGGACCGGTACCGACTTGTGGGAGTGTGCACTAATGGTAACTTTATAGTGCTGCCCCACTGATTGAAGTGAGGTGGGTGGGTCCGTTGGTTGTTGGAGCTTTACATCTTGGAACATCTTCGGTCATATCAGGATGGGTACCGATTTGTTACAGTGCACACTCATGGCAAATTTATAGTGCAACCTCACTGGGAAATCAGTCCGCCGGCACCATTAATTGATATATCCCATTCAGTCACATGATCCTGATACTGTGCTAACCAGTCTTTGCCCTATCCTATTAATGTCAAGCGCCAAGCTAGGAAGTGACCGGTATAAATTTGATAAGTCATGGCTTTGACGCGACCTGGAACCAAACTCCAGATCTCCCACACACGAGACCTGCGCTCTACTGATTCGGCCACCGCGCCCGGTGGATGACAGGATGGAGAAATGCATAATGACTGGTATGATAGACAGCAAATGACATAGAAGAAAACCCCAAACGCAATGGTGTTGACATGTTAAAGCAGCTTGCTGGCATAAAAAGAATGCCCATAGTAATTCAACAGGTAGGACCTCACGAAGGCTGTCAAGGAACAGTCACAAATGTTCCTGATAGAAAGAAGATGCAGTGACTGACTGCCTGATGACAACTGTTTCGATCATGTTACAGACCCTTTAATTTGTCAGAAGGTACAGTTACCTCGGTGAATTGCGAGCCAGATAGAATAGTTATAATATGTATACGCACATATCCAATATGCATATATAACCGAAATAAATACATAGTCCCAAACCACTCCCTTCCCTCTTCCTCTCTGAAACCCCCCCCCCCCTGGCAAAAAGAGTAAAAGAAATAACAACGACCAAAGTATAACCACCAGCCTATAAGACCTGACAAAACCAATAAAACATATACAACTGCCAAAGCTATAGTTGAACCAAGACAATTTAAATGAGTCATGCAACCATTATTTGCATAGTCCAAAATGCATGACTACCTGTATTAGCAAGGCATACCCATTATATTAATGTCTCCTCACAGGTATGATCATCAAATCACTGATATAGTCTAAAGGTAATTGGTTATTGTGCAAAATCAGTGAAAATAAGATCCCCACTATACTGGTTATGCCTCATTTTAACCTACTATTGTCTGTATTGTTCATACCATGTCAACATCTCATCCATAAATAGTTCATATGCACTATAATTGCTAAGGCTGGAAGACCCACATTTCGGTGCTGAAAAAAGATGTTATTCAACTGGAATAACAATTTGAACAAAACAAAATATTGGCATTAAGTGAGTAGGACAGTGAGCAGGCGAGTGGTGGCGCCACCGTCAGAGTTGAAGCCTGAGCAGTAGATGAGTAGTCCAAGGCTCAACCACCCAATCACTTGTGTGTGGGTGTTAGGATAGTATAGAAGTCCGGGTTAGTATACTTGTATACTTCGTATACAACATATATTAAGGCCGGCAACAGTAGAAAGAAGGAAGGAGAGAAATATGTGGTTTGAGATGATTTATGCTCTGGCATAAATAATATTAAGCCTAGGCTATAGAAACAAAATTCTCAGGCAACAATTACAGAGTTCTGCATCCTTAGTTAGGAAGGTTGGCGATGGTGGCGCCAGTGGTCATGTGGATAGGGGTACTCCGCACCAAATGATACAATGAATTGCAGTAACAAATCGACAATATTAATAAGTCCCTTCCACACCTTTATACTGGCAATACTCCCCATACATCACACATATGTAAATATATATTCAGATAGGCACATATACCTATTATATCATCATCATCATGCTGTCAGTCGCAATGCGACAACGACTGCTTTCACTATTTAACCGCTGTTTCATGTGGTTGTGCATTTAATAAAAGCCGCTTGCAAAGTGTTGAAGTGTTGCTGGCTTTTCGAAGTTACTAGTGCCACTCTCTCATGGAGCAAATAGAGGTCTCATACTGGCAAGAACATATCAAGACTGTATACACATATTATATACATGTGTATATATGAAGAGCTCTTTTCCAAAACGCGATAAGCGGCGATCTAAAAAATGAGATTCCAATTCCAATGCCAAGCTTGTACTTGTAGTCCAGGCTTTGTAAAAAGAGCTCTTCTCACACATATAAAGAGCTGTCATATATATATATACATATATGAAGAGCTCCTTTCCAAAGCTCCTTTCCAAAGCACAAACTAACTAACACCAACACTACAACTGGCACGCATTGAAAACAAGCCTGGGTACCCGCGCGTATATGCTATGGACAGTATAAATACAGCCTCAATAACAAAACTTGAAAAAAACAAAACTTCAAGCTTGGCATTGGCATTGCAACCTCATTTTTTGTTAATCGATTCTTATCGGATTTTGGAAAAAGAGGCCTTCATATCTAAATCAATTAACATTTACTGTAGAAGATTTCAATTTTCGAAGCATAGGTACATTTACCCCTGTTGGCCAGTTTCCTTGGAAGAGGACGGGGTAGTTGTCTATGTTTATATATAATTATATCTATATATTTGTTATTTCCAATGTATTGTTTCGGGGAGCAGGCCGGCGTGCCGCTGGTAGAGGCCGGTCGGCCGGCATCAGATGGCCCCTCGGACAGGTAGTACGTTATCACACAGACTCAGTCGGGCCTGCCAAGGCGGCGTGTAAAGTTGCGGCCCGTCTCGATCCGCTGCGCATGACACGCCATCACCGTACACTCCACGGGGGCGATGTGCAACGGGACGGGGCTGACCTGCCAGATACGCCCGCCACTCTCCCCCGGTTCCCCGCCTCCCCGTCCCCCGCCTCCCCGTCCCCCGCCTCCCCCCACGGATCCCTCCTTCGCCACTGCCCCGCACCACGCCGCCCACCCCTCCCCACCCCCGGCTCCCCACCCCCGCCTCCCCCCGGCTCCCGGACCTGACACCCTGCCGGCTTCCCCGGCCTCCCCTCCCCTCATCACCGCCGGCCCCCTACCCATCCCCGGCCGCCCATCCCCGGTCCCCCTGCTCCCCGCACCCCGCAGGCCTCCCTCGTCCATCCCCTACCCACCCGTCGGCCTCCCCCCCCCTCACCCTATATGGCCCCTACCCCTAACCTGCGCACTCCAGCTCCCACCTCCCACCCTCCCACCCTCCCACCGACACGCTGCCCGCCCACACACTACTCTACACCATGTCATAGACGCGACTATTCTTCGTCACACACATACCAACCTCTTCGACCCGCACACCCAGCTACCACCACAGTCACCCCGCACTCTCGACCTTCCCCTCGCCCTCCTACACCCCCCCCCCCCCACACACACACACACACGCTGCCCCTCGCCTCCAGTAACCCAGACGGGTATTCCGAGGTGTGAATCATTTATCTTCCAGCCTCAGCAATGTTGGATCTGGAAACGCATTGTATCGCAATGGACTCGGATCTAGTTCCCAAGTCCCACACGTTTTCTGGTGTCAGTTTACACAGACACATATATATATATATATATATATATATATATATATATATATATAACCATCATAGAGTCTTCTGACAGATCTATATATATATATATATATATATATATATATATATTTATATAAACATGTATATAACCAGTATATGGCCTTCTGATAAATCCATATACACATATATATATATATCTAAATATATATACATGTATGTAACCATCATATAGCCTTCAGACACATTCATACATATATTTGCTCTATAATCTATTATGGGAATATAAACAAGGACACAACCACCTAGCGGTTCTCTATATTAGTTACTACATCCTGTACTGTCATGTGATTTAGTTACTACCTACTGTACTAGTGTCATTGAGTTAGTACTACCTACTAGTAGTGCTGCTGCCTAGTTCTAGTTCCTTCATCCGCCACTAGTCTGCCACCTGTGTGTGGCTCCTGACCGCCCTGATACCAACTGCGTCTGGTCACTACTGCTGCCAAACCCGCTCAGACGGTCAGAATATATTCCTGCCAGAGAATATATACTCTTTCTCAACCACTCCGTCTTTTGTTATTCTGTCTTACCAGGGGCCAAACTGTTTATATATATATATATATATATATATATATATATATATATATACATGTTTATAACCATAATATAGCCTCCTGACCAATCCATATAAATACATATATATAAATGTATATACATGTATTTAGCCATCATATAACCCTCAGACACATCCATATACACATGTATGTACCAATATACATGTTTACAAAGACCCTATAATACTAAGACGGCTCACTCAGCTTGTACTGTGTAATCAAAATGATCAAACCCACCACTTGGTGTGCTGGCTGTTCTCTTGGTTAAACAGGTGCTATATTATATGTATGAATGTATATATGAATGTGAAAGATGTGTGATGATGGTGATGCTGATGATGATGCTGATGATGATGGGTATTTGTTCATAGCAATTTCTTATTGATGTGTATTCATACTTACCTATCTCATGTATAATATAATTGTATGTGTTTACATGTGAAACACCAACCAGCTGCCGGGCTGATCAAACCCACCACAAGGTGGCACTGTAAAATGTACATTACCATGAGAGAGATAGGGAGTGAGCCGTCTTAGCAGTATAGGGTCTTTGATGTATATAACCATCATATAGGATTCTGACACACCTATACATATATATCTATATACCTGTATATAACCATCATATATCCTTCTGGCACATCTATATACACATATATACATGTCTACACGTGTATATGCATGTGAGGAGCTCTGGCGCAAAAACCATGTGAACAGCAATCGAAAAATGGAGATACACATTGGAATCAATCCTTGAACAAGTTATTTTATATATATTCCTTCTCTTTTGGGCATTGCTCCATAACCATGTGATCTCATGAAAAGTGGAATTAGTGAGGTTTTAAATTATTTTCATGTGAACATCTTTTATTTAGACTTCATTTTTGGATTGCTGTGTACATGGTTTTGCGTTGTGACACCTCACACACTTCTCTGTCATCATCCTTAGGATTAAATCCACAATCGCTGCAATAATGAACAGGCATTACTTCTCAGTCGCCCGCTGGCCCTACCATCTTGGCCTAGGCGTAACGTAGACAGTCGGTGGAAAGACGGCTGGCTGAAGCAAAAAAGGGCGGCAACTGACGATTCAAAAATAGCGAGACGCATCGGCAGTGGCTAGGGCCAGTAGGTCTGCAGCAACGTGGCCGCCCGACGGGGGTTCGTTAATGATATACTCGCGTGAATCGCCTAATAAATATTTAAATAATTCTCCGAGCGTTTATATGTATATACTAGATTATATATAATATATGTGTATATCTATATGTCTGTATATGTATATATGTGTATAGGTGTATATGTGTATATGTGTATATGTGTATATGTGTATATGTGTATATGTGTATATGTGTATATGTGTATGTGTATATGTGTTTATATGTGTGTATATGTGTATATGTGTATATGTGTATATGTGTATATGTATATATGTGTATATGTGTGGGTTCATTAATGATATACTCGCGTGAATCGCCTAATACATATTTAAATAATTCTCCGAGCGTTTATATGTATATACTAGATTATATATAATATATGTGTATATCTATATGTCTGGATATGTATATATGTGTATATGTGTATATGTGTATATGTGTATATGTGTATATGTGTATATGTGTATATGTATGTGTATATGTGTCTATATGTGTGTATATGTGTATATGTGTATATGTGTATATGTGTATATGTGCGGGTTCGTTAATGATATACTCGCGTGAATCACCTAATAAATATTTAAATAATTCTCCGAGCATTTATATGTATATACTAGATTATATATAATATATGTGTATATCTATATGTCTGTATATGCATATATGTGTATATGTGTATATGTGTATATGTGTATATGTGTATATGTGTATGTGTATATGTGTATGTATGTGTGTTATATGTGTATATGTGTATATGTGTATATGTGTATCTGTGTATATGTGTATATATGTATATGTGTATATGTGTACATGCGTACATATATATGTATATAGGTATGCATATATATATGTATATGTATATACATAGTGACGTAACATAGAAACCAAATATGTGGTACCCAGTTTCAGAAAATGACCCATACACACACTAAGCGACAATTCAGGACATGGCGCATATATTGGCAATATATCACACACCAACCCCCTTCAACATCCCTCACTTCAACGCCATCAATATCTCGCCGTTTATCCCCATCAGGCTGCGCTACGCCCTACCCGTAGTACCACTGCTTGCCGCCAGGGAACCGATATCCCAGATGGACAGTTAATCATTCTGACACTCCACATGCCTGCCTGTCAACCGAGAGCGCCCCCCTTGTGAGGGACTCCAACATTACATGGCCGTAGTATATAAGGCACACTGCAGAAGGCGTTGGTTGGTTGGTTGGTTGGTTGTTGGAGTTTTACCTCTTGACAACATCTATGCTCATATAATGATGGATACCGACTTGTGACAATGTGCACTCACGCTGGGCGTCTTGATAGTGCTCCCCAACTGGGATACCAGGCCGCCTGCACAATTGCATGATATCCCACCCAGTCACATTATCATGACACTGTTCCATCCAGTCCTTGCCCTATTCTAATAATGCCGAGCCCCTGGCTAGGAAGCGACATGTATACATTTTTAAATCATCAGTTTGATTCGACCAGACCTCATCATCATCATGCTGTCGGTCGCGATGCGACAAAGACTGCTTTCATTACTTGACAGCCGCTCTCCATTTAGCTCTCATCTGTGAGAGTGATATCGCCCAGACCTACACAGTAATATATAATGCACACTGCTGAATGCGTACTCAGCACGATGTGTGCTTACCTGACTGGTCACTTCCGCCATTTGGCATATACAGACAGGCAGCTACCTAACTACAAACGAATGACCTTCACCTACTACTTCTTCTCGCTGACCTGGTCGAGTCAGACCAATGACTTAAAAAATTGATACTTGTCACTTCCTTGCCAGGCGGTCTGTCTGCATTATTAGGATAGTGTAAGAACTAGTTTGGTTGGCTTTAGCAAACAGGATAATGTGACTGAGTGGGATATCAGCTCCTGGAGCTGGCGGCCTGCTTTCCCTGTTGGGCAACAGTGGTCATGTCACCATGAGTGCAAAACTGTTACAAGTCGGTGCCCGTCCTAATATAACCTTAGATTTTTCCAGGAAGTAAAAACCCAACAACCAAACTATTTATTTACTTCTAGCTGAACCCACTTTCCCTTATCCATCTAACCACCATATATCCTCCTACCAGCGCACCAGCGAGGAGCGTCGTAATGTGACAGCACCATTAATGCACAAACCATACATCTATATAATTGTTCCATATCACTATGCTAGATCAGCCGCTATTGGTGAATTAATCAGGTATCATTTCATCAATGAATACACACATAAGAGCACAAATGCCAACGGACCACTACGTAGTGTGGACAAAAGTCTGTACCGCCCATAGAAATGAATTGCCTTGTGCTCTACTGTATATTTCCAGTCTGAAAGAAGGCCTTGGTGAGCAACGAGTTCATTCACTTAAGGGAGGTAAAGCTGCATAGTTCAATGAAAACATCAACTTTCCAAACCCACTACAAGTACAGTAAAACCTCTCTATACCGACCCCTCCAAAGATCGACCACTCCCCTATATCGATCGCTATATTTGTGTCCCAAAAATACCATTGTAACGGTATTCTAACTCTCTAAACCAACCGCTCCCCTAAATGGACCACATAAAGTCGGCCCCATGGTCGGTCGATTTAGAGAGGTTTTTACTGTATCTCGATTTGAGTCTACATATAACTAACTTAGACACTGGTGCACTTGGTAAACATTTGTCACCACATACAACGGAATACTACACCAATTTAATAGAACCTTTTACTGCAGAACCCAGCCTACCATGCCACTGCCAGAGTTTTAGCGTGCTTGCCAAAACTAATTTAGCACATTTTCACTTAAAATATCTCAAAAGTTAGCGTTTTAAAATAAAGGTTACTTCAAACTAAAGTAAGGTAAATGATAACCGATCAGCCTAATATATTTATCTCAGAAAATGACAGAAACTCAAAGGACATTGGACTATGCAACTTTAAATTCTACACTCGAAGCAGTTAGTCCTTGATGTGCGGGACCATCCATTGTTATGGCCATGGATGCCCCGAGCTAAATCAATGCATTTCCAAGTTGGACAAGCAGCGTTGTTGGGTTTCCACGCAATCAATGCACAATACGGAGTGTCGCTGATGAGAGCAAGAGAGAAAGCGGCTTTGTGAGTGAAGCCAAGCAAGTCTAGATCAAGTACTAATTACTGAGTAAGGTTCCAGTGAACTGGGATAAGACAATTTACTAGATAATATACATTTGACTGTCCCGACGGCCCTATAGGCGATAACGGCCAGACGCAGCTGGCATACACGTACTAGAACCCCTCACAGGTGGCGCCAGTGTGGCGCATGCTGTACTACACAGAGTCAGTTAGATAGGATACAGTGATATACTATCACATCGGGAACTAAAGATAGATAGTGTCTTTGTTTATATTCACTTAATGGATTATAGAGCACATATATAACTATGTATATATATATATATATATATATATATGCTATGCATATTGTGATATATATGCATAATATACGTATAGGCATGTGGTTAATATATGCTAATGAGATCCAAAGGTTTGAGACAAAGGGTTATGTAAATGAGATGACATCATGGAAAGTTTAGCCGGCGGGTTCAGCGAGCCCTGGACGTGAATAAACCATTCATTATCCAGAAGTCAAAGTGTTCAGACGTTGTACTTTCACATGGTGTCAGATATGGATGTTGTACTTTCACACATATTAGGACCAGACAGGATGGCCGAATGAGTTGAGTGCCGGTCTCTAGTTTTGGTACATCGTGAGATTCGAACCCACGGGTTCGAACCCTGGTCAAGTCAAACCACTGACTTAAATATTGATATGTGTCGCTTCCTAACCAGGTGCTCGGCATTATTAGGATATGGCAAGAACTGGTTGGATCAGTATCGCAATGGACTCGGATCTAGTTTCCCAAGTCCCACACGTTTTCTGGTGTCAGTTTACACAGACACATATATATATATATATATATATATATATATATATATATATATAACCATCATAGAGTCTTCTGACAGATCTATATATATATATATATATATATATATATATATATTTATATAAACATGTATATAACCAGCATATGGCCTTCTGATAAATCCATATACACATATATATATATATATATATATCTAAATATATATACATGTATGTAACCATCATATAGCCTTCAGACACATTCATACATATATTTGCTCTATAATCTATTATGGGAATATAAACAAGGACACAACCACCTAGCGGTTCTCTATATTAGTTACTACATCCTGTACTGTCATGTGATTTAGTTACTACCCACTGTACTAGTGTCATTGAGTTAGTACTACCTACTAATAGTGCTGCTGCCTAGTTCTAGTTCCTTCATCCTCCACTAGTCTGCCACCTGTGTGTGGCTCCTGACCGCCCTGATACCAGCTGCGACTGGTCACTACTGCTGCCAGACCCGCTCAGACGGTCGGAATATATTCCTGCCAGAGAATATATACTCTTTCTCAACCACTCCGTCTTTTGTTATTCTGTCTTACCAGGGGCCAAACTGTTTATATATATATATATATATATATATATATATATATATATATATACATGTTTATAACCATAATATAGCCTCCTGACCAATCCATATAAATCCATGTATATACATGTATATACATGTATTTAACCATCATATAACCCTCAGACACATCCATATACACATGTATGTACCAATATACATGTTTACAAAGACCCTATAATACTAAGACGGCTCACTCAGTTTGTACTGTGTAATCAAAATGATCAAACCCACCACTTGGTGCGCTGGCTGTTCTCTTGGTTAAACAGGTGCTATATTATATGTATGAATGTATATATGAATGTGAAAGATGTGTGATGATGGTGATGCTGATGATGATGCTGATGATGATGGGTATTTGTTCATAGCAATTTCTTATTGATGTGTATTCATACTTACCTATCTCATGTATAATATAATTGTATGTGTTTTACATGTGAAACACCAACCAGCAGCAAGGCTGATCAAACACACCACAAGGTGGCACTGCAAAATTTACATTACCATGGGAGAGATAGGGAGTGAGCCGTCTTAGTATTATAGGGTCTTTGATGTATATAACCATCATATAGGATTCTGACACACCTATACATATATATCTATATACCTGTATATAACCATCATATATCCTTATGGCACATCTATATACACATATAGACATGTCTACACGTGTATATGCATGTGAGGAGCTCTGGCGCAAAACCATGTGAACAGCAATCGAAAAATGGAGATAAACATTGGAATCAATCCTTGAACAAGTTATTTTATATATATTCCTTCTCTTTTGGGCATTGCTCCATAACCATGTGATCTCATGAAAAGTGGAATTAGTGAGGTTTTAAATTATTTTCATGTGAACATCTTTTATTTAGACTTCATTTTTGGATTGCCGTGTACATGGTTTTGCGTTGTGACACCTCACACACTTCTCTGTCATCATCCTTAGGATTAAATCCACAATCGCTGCAATAATGAACAGGCATTACTTCTCAGTCGCCCGCTGGCCCTACCATCTTGGCCTAGGCGTAACGTAGACAGTCGGTGGAAAGACGGCTGGCTGAAGCAAAAAAGGGCGGCAACTGACGATTCAAAAATAGCGAGACGCATCGGCAGTGGCTAGGGCCAGTAGGTCTGCAGCAACGTGGCCGCCCGACGGGGGTTCGTTAATGATATACTCGCGTGAATCGCCTAATAAATATTTAAATAATTCTCCGAGCGTTTATATGTATATACTAGATTATATATAATATATGTGTATATCTATATGTCTGTATATGTATATATGTGTATAGGTGTATATGTGTATATGTTTATATGTGTATTATGTGTATATGTGTATATGATGTGTATAATGTGTATATGTTGTATGTGTATATGTGTTTATATGTGTGTATATGTGTATATGTGTATATGTGTGTATATGTATATGTATATATGTGTATATGTGTGGGTTCGATTAATGATATACTCGCGTGAATCGCCTAATACATATTTAAATAATTCTCCGAGCGTTTATATGTATATACTAGATTATATATAATATATGTGTATATCTATATGTCTGGATATGTATATATGTGTATATGTGTATATGTGTATATGTGTATATGTGTTATATGTGTATATGTGTATATGTTATGTGTATATGTGTCTATATGTGTGTATATGTGTATATGGTGTATATGTGTATATTGTGCGGGTTCGTTAATGATATATACTCGCGTGAATCACCTAATAAATATTTAAATAATTCTCCGAGCATTTATATGTATATACTAGATTATATATAATATATGTGTATATCTATATGTCTGTATATGCATATATGTGTATATGTGTATATGTGTATATGTGTATATGTGTATATGTGTATGTGTATATGTGTATATATGTGTGTATATGTGTATATGTGTATATGTGTATATGTGTATCTGTGTATATGTGTATATATGTATATGTGTATATGTGTACATGCGTACATATATATGTATATAGGTATGCATATATATATGTATATGTATATACATAGTGACGTAACATAGAAACCAAATATGTGGTACCCAGTTTCAGAAAATGACCCATACACACACTAAGCGACAATTCAGGACATGGCGCATATATTGGCAATATATCACACACCAACCCCCTTCAACATCCCTCACTTCAACGCCATCAATATCTCGCCGTTTATCCCCATCAGGCTGCGCTACGCCCTACCCGTAGTACCACTGCTTGCCGCCAGGGAACCGATATCCCAGATGGACAGTTAATCATGCCGACACTCCACATGCCTGCCTGTCAACCGAAGCGCCCCCTTGTGAGGGACTCCAACATTACATGGCCGTAGTATATAAGGCACACTGCAGAAGGCGTTGGTTGGTTGGTTGGTTGGTTGTTGGAGTTTTACCTCTTGACAACATCTATGCTCATATAATGATGGATACCGACTTGTGACAATGTGCACTCACGCTGGGCGTCTTGATAGTGCTCCCCAACTGGGATACCAGGCCGCCTGCACAATTGCATGATATCCCACCCAGTCACATTATCATGACACTGTTCCATCCAGTCCTTGCCCTATTCTAATAATGCCGAGCCCCTGGCTAGGAAGCGACATGTATACATTTTTAAATCATCAGTTTGATTCGACCAGACCTCATCATCATCATGCTGTCGGTCGCGATGCGACAAAGACTGCTTTCATTACTTGACAGCCGCTCTCCATTTAGCTCTCATCTGTGAGAGTGATATCGCCCAGACCTACACAGTAATATATAATGCACACTGCTGAATGCGTACTCAGCACGATGTGTGCTTACCTGACTGGTCACTTCCGCCATTTGGCATATACAGACAGGCAGCTACCTAACTACAAACGAATGACCTTCACCTACTACTTCTTCTCGCTGACCTGGTCGAGTCAGACCAATGACTTAAAAAATTGATACTTGTCACTTCCTTGCCAGGCGGTCTGTCTGCATTATTAGGATAGTGTAAGAACTAGTTTGGTTGGTTTAGCAAACAGGATAATGTGACTGAGTGGGATATCAGCTCCTGGAGCTGGCGGCCTGCTTTCCCTGTTGGGCAACAGTGGTCATGTCACCATGAGTGCAAACTGTTACAAGTCGGTGCCCGTCCTAATATAACCTTAGATTTTTCCAGGAAGTAAAAACCCAACAACCAAACTATTTATTTACTTCTAGCTGAACCCACTTTCCCTTATCCATCTAACCACCATATATCCTCCTACCAGCGCACCAGCGAGGAGCGTCGTAATGTGACAGCACCATTAATGCACAAACCATACATCTATATAATTGTTCCATATCACTATGCTAGATCAGCCGCTATTGGTGAATTAATCAGGTATCATTTCATCAATGAATACACACATAAGAGCACAAATGCCAACGGACCACTACGTAGTGTGGACAAAAGTCTGTACCGCCCATAGAAATGAATTGCCTTGTGCTCTACTGTATATTTCCAGTCTGAAAGAAGGCCTTGGTGAGCAACGAGTTCATTCACTTAAGGGGAGGTAAAGCTGCATAGTTCAATGAAAACATCAACTTTCCAAACCCACTACAAGTACAGTAAAACCTCTCTATACCGACCCCTCCAAAGATCGACCACTCCCCTATATCGATCGCTATATTTGTGTCCCAAAAATACCATTGTAACGGTATTCTAACTCTCTAAACCAACCGCTCCCCTAAATGGACCACATAAAGTCGGCCCCATGGTCGGTCGATTTAGAGAGGTTTTACTGTATCTCGATTTGAGTCTACATATAACTAACTTAGACACTGGTGCACTTGGTAAACATTTGTCACCACATACAACGGAATACTACACCAATTTAATAGAACCTTTTACTGCAGAACCAGCCTACCATGCCACTGCCAGAGTTTTAGCGTGCTTGCCAAAACTAATTTAGCACATTTTCACTTAAAATATCTCAAAAGTTAGCGTTTTAAAATAAAGGTTACTTCAAACTAAAGTAAGGTAAATGATAACCGATCAGCCTAATATATTTATCTCAGAAAATGACAGAAACTCAAAGGACATTGGACTATGCAACTTTAAATTCTACACTCGAAGCAGTTAGTCCTTGATGTGCGGGACCATCCATTGTTATGGCCATGGATGCCCCGAGCTAAATCAATGCATTTCCAAGTTGGACAAGCAGCGTTGTTGGGTTTCCACGCAATCAATGCACAATACGGAGTGTCGCTGATGAGAGCAAGAGAGAAAGCGGCTTTGTGAGTGAAGCCAAGCAAGTCTAGATCAAGTACTAATTACTGAGTAAGGTTCCAGTGAACTGGGATAAGACAATTTACTAGATAATATACATTTGACTGTCCCGACGGCCCTATAGGCGATAACGGCCAGACGCAGCTGGCATACCGTACCTAGAACCCCTCACAGGTGGCGCCAGTGTGGCGCATGCTGTACTACACAGAGTCAGTTAGATAGGATACAGTGATATACTATCACATCGGGAACTAAAGATAGATAGTGTCTTTGTTTATATTCACTTAATGGATTATAGAGCACATATATAACTATGTATATATATATATATATATATATGCTATGCATATTGTGATATATATGCATAATATACGTATAGGCATGTGGTTAATATATGCTAATGAGATCCAAAGGTTTGAGACAAAGGGTTATGTAAATGAGATGACATCATGGAAAGTTTAGCCGGCGGGTTCAGCGAGCCCTGGACGTGAATAAACCATTCATTATCCAGAAGTCAAAGTGTTCAGACGTTGTACTTTCACATGGTGTCAGATATGGATGTTGTACTTTCACACATATTAGGACCAGACAGGATGGCCGAATGAGTTGAGTGCCGGTCTCTAGTTTTGGTACATCGTGAGATTCGAACCCACGGGTTCGAACCCTGGTCAAGTCAAACCACTGACTTAAATATTGATATGTGTCGCTTCCTAACCAGGTGCTCGGCATTATTAGGATATGGCAAGAACTGGTTGGATCAGTGTCAGGGTAATGTGATATAATTCAATGGAAATTACTCGGCATGCCAGTAATATCCGCTCTTCCCTGAATCTGTTATATAATGCAATGCGGCTTTGTCAATTATATTCCATGGCTGCCTTACAGCATTCTATACCGGTATAGGTTGTTAGAGTTTTACGTCCTGGCAACATATAAGGTCATATCAGGATTTGTTATTTTTGTATTTATTTTTTGGGGAAATATGTTTATTCTGCTGAATAAGTCTCTTGTCAGTGCCGAAACACTGGTCTTCTAGCCATTTTTCAATTCAGGGTTATTTACACAAAAGGTATATAGAATAAGGTATACAATAACTGTTGAATACACAATTTGCAGCATGTAACACAATGAAATTCTGCAACCCAAAAGTTCCATAGCAATATGGTAACCATAGTGTCATATAACTATATAAATATTATCCAGATCAATGTAAGCAGAAGGATCAGATCAAGGTAAGCAGAAGTTCTCTTCTGTATTCAGTTGGTAGAGTTGTAGTAAGTTTCAATGTTCAGTTGCAGTTAGGGAAGTGGTATATAAATGCCAGTTTGTTAGAAATAGTCTAGTGTAACTCTAGTGTAGTTAGTTATGTGAGTATTAAATTATGTTGTTGGGGTGGGGTTGTTAATAATACACTGGACCAGCTGTGACCAGTGAAGCAGTAGGACCAATCCCAGTGATTTTAGGTCTTAAGTTAAAATGTTGTATTTGGACTGTCTCTGTCATTGTATATGGTTGACTGGAAATAACAGTGGACCAGCAACAAACAATAAAATATGGGGGGGGGGGGGGAACTGAAGATGGGTACCAACTTTTGACAGTGGACACTCATGGCAACTTAATAGTGCTGCCCCACTGGGAAATCAGGCTGCCAGCACCATAACCCATTATCCCACTCAGTTACATTATCCTGACACCTCGGTAACCAGTCCTTTCCCTAACCTATTATTGTTGCATGCTCGGCTAGGAAGCGACAAGTATCACTTTTATAAGTCCTTGGTTTGACTCGACAGGGAACCAAACTCCCAATTTCCTGCACACAACTACTGCTATAACTTCTTCATGTTATCTTTCTTTCTCTCTCTCTTACACATGTATTGATGTATCTTAGTGTATATCTGTACATCGTATACCAATATGGAATTCATTTGATAATAATATTAAATGTTAAAAAACCATCGATATGTTTCACCGGATGTATAGAAAGAAAATATTTAAGCTTTACCGGAGTGAAAATACAAAGTAGTCTAGTACATAAACGATGACATATCATTGCTCCTCGGCCCCCCCTCTACCAACTCTGACACTGCTCCTTATGAGCCCCTCACTATTTATCCTCTGCTCCTCATGAGCCCCTGACTCTTTGCTCCTCGCGAGCCCCCTGCTCCTCATGAGCCCCCTGTATTGCTATGTGCCTCCTCAGCCTGTTTACCTCCTCAGTTACCCTGATTGTACCTTACTTTCTCATTTATTGTTATGTTCACTGTTTCTCTGTCTGTTGCCCGAGGCGTCACAATAAACGCCTCAGGTTTCCCACCTCCGCCTCTGTTCTTCCTTCTCGCGCATCTAAGGTAATGTTAATATACCTTTTACCTTTACGTTTGTATTTGTTATTATATATTATTTGTTATGGTATCAAAATAAGATGGCGACCGTGAGCAAACGCTAAACTTACGCGTACGCTGAAATCGCGAGTTCAATATACTAAAACGTGCATAAAAAAACCCACAAACATACCAGGATACTCATAAACATACCAGGATACCTTAGGATACATATCAGATGGGGTAACACCACAAAAAAGGAGGAAATCAAGCAAAACAACCTTACAGGAACGTGTCGACCGTTAGATACAGCGGGAAACGCCAAAAACGGCGAAAACAAGGATACGGATTGCCAGGATTTGTATCCTCTGATATCAAAAAAAGAACATACCAGCACCCACAGCTAAGTACCAATATACTTTGCTTTACTGTTGATGTGTGTGTATGTGTGATTTATAATGTCTAAATGACTCAAAACCACTGTTGAGTTGAGTGAACTGATAGATTCCCCTATTATCACTCACCAGCTGTCACTCACCAGCACACACCAGGGCTCCAAACTATGAGTATCACAAACTTTTCATAAAATACCACTAACCAAAATTTAAAGCACCAGAAATACGCACAAAGGAGGAAAACAATTTAAGCACGCAGAAATGACTGTTTAAAAAAATAAAATAAAATAAAATAAAATAAAATTTAAATTTACAATTTTAAAGAATGGCGGGAAACGACCAAAACCCCGAATATGTCGCAAAAAAATGTATTCACTAGACTAATCTTACCTAGTACAGGGTACTAAAATCAAACAAAACAAGGAGGATCAACCTCACAATAGTGTGTCAGCCTTTAGAAATGACGGGAAAAGGCGAAAACACATCTACTGAGGTGGAAGCCAAGGATTGCCAGGATAATGGAGGCCAACAACTAGTCAAGGAAGACATAATAAAGCTGGTAATTCAAACAGTAAAGGAGGAACTGGAAAAGGCAAACAAAAAATGTGTGGACGAAAATAATGGCACAAACAACACGGAAATTGTCTACAGAAACAACAAAACTAAGGGAAATGACTGCAAAACCAAACTAGAAGCGTTACAAGTAGCATATGACACGCTACAGATAGAATGCGCATGGTACAAGGCAGAATACGAAAAAAAACCAGAAAAAACAGACCAATGAAAATGTAAGCAAAAATGCCAACACCAGGACAATGCCCACGGATAAAAAGAAGCCTCAAACGGAAGCGATCCAAAATCAGGCAATCCAACCAAAAACTGGGGGAAAAAAACTCAGTGTCATAGTCCACGGCATTCCCGAAAAAGAAAATGAAAGCATTCAGGAAACAATCACTGACATGCTAAGAGAAGCGGACTGTGACTTTGGCTGGACAGTAGTGACTAAGGCCTTCCATCTAGGAAAAAAAACGAAAAAAGAAACAACACCAAAAAAACACCCTGGCAATACTGAGCAGGCTGAAAAAAAAAAAAGCCAAGGTGGGGAAACAAAAGAACGAGAAATCCAGGCCACAGAGAAAGTCCAAACCAGGCCGAGGAGTATAAAAATCCAGCTGGAGAAAGAGTCGCAAAAAAAAGAACTCTTCCAGAAGAAAAAAACACTCCAGGCCAAAAAAGACTACAACAAAGTCACAATAAGACCAGTAAGGACAGAAACGGAAATGCTGAGTGAAAAAACAGTACAACAAATGTACACACTTGCACTCGAGACCAAAAGTGACAAAATAAAATCGATCAAAATGAAAGGGTGTAACATAGAAATAAATGGGAAAACCTACACACCCAAGGAGTTCGGAGAGATTGAGATTCAAGAGATCACACCAGAAAAGGGTGCAACAAGGGAACACCCCTGGGGAGTGTCGTTCCAAGGCCACAACTCCCCCTTTAGTAACCTGTACAAATGCGAAGTCACAGGAAAGGATGGGAAAAAGTACACCTCGGCCGAGCAATACTACTGCTCAATAATGGCCAAATATCACGATAAACATGACATAATGAGAATGATCGAAAACACGGACAACCCGTACACAATAAAAGCAATGGCCAACAAAATATGGAGATCACCAGAATGGTGCAAAACAAATGAAAAAGTGCTGGAGGATATCGTCCATGCAAAATTCGCACAAAACATAGAGCTAAAAGAAAAGCTAATAAATGCCCCTGGAAATGCATTCAGGGAATGCACAAAGTGCCCATACTGGGGCTCAGGAAGGTACCTGGACAGCGCCAGTGAAGGAGAATCGATAAAACCAGGTTACAAAAATAAAATGGGGGACATCCTCCAAAAAGTCAAGGAAACCCTGACAAATGCCAACAAATAAAAAGGAAAAATATAAATAAGGAATAAACAAAACTATACAAATGTTCAGATCGGGGAGAACTGGGAAAGGAACCAGGGCTCCAAACCATGAATATCACAAATTTACTATCTCACTAACACGCTTTACTAAAAATATGCCATCCTCCACACAAAACAGGTAATAAGTGCAGTGACTTACACAACTACCCACCAGAGGGAGATGCGTGTGCTGCATGCACCAGCACCCCCCCCCCCCACACACACACACACAAACTCAATCTAACTAAAACTAAAAAGTAAAATTCGCGAAATCAAGCAACCACTCACCGAAAAGCACAAATATATATGGTAGAAGAAATTGAATGCAAGCTGGGGAGGGGCACACACTTTGCCCACCTAAACTGCCAGAGTGCATCCAACAAAATCGACACAATAAAAGTACACCTAAAAAGAGAAAATCTCGACATACTGGCACTGTCAGAAACATGGTTCACTGACAACCACAAAAACAACACCCTCAACATAGATGGATATAGGCTTGTACGCAATGATAGGCAGCAAAATAACACACTAAACCAAACAAAAAAGGGTGGAGGTGTTGCCCTTTACTGCAAAGACACCAAAATTCTAGATCCTGAAGCACTAATAACAGCTAACTTATCAAATGAACACATAGAACTACTATGGTGCCTAATAAAAAATGAAAAGCAAGCAAATATAGCCATAGCAAGCCTCTACAGACCTCCATCAGGGGAAATTGAACTCTTCATTGAAGCCCTAGAGAAGAGCATAAACACCATAAAAAAACTGACAAAGGCAGAAATCTTCATACTAGGAGACTTTAATGTAAATTACAACAGCAATGATAAAAACAAACTAATGCTGCAAACCACAATCAAAATCTTAGGCCTACAACAGCTCATCACTGAAAAAACAAGGCTCAGTAAAAATAGCACCACAATTGACCTAATACTAACCAACTCAAACCACGCCACTAAATGGGGCACCAGGAGCTGGGGTATAAGTGATCATGAGCTAATATATGTAACAAGGAAAAAACTAAAAAGCACAAATCACTATGAGTATAAGATGGGCAGGTCCCTAAAAAACTACTCAGAAGATGCATTAAAAAATCATCTGCACCAAAACATAAACAACATCACACAAAACAGAGATGATGTTAATATCTATTGGGGCAACATCATCGCAGAAATAAGAAAATCAGCTGATGAGATGTGCCCCATTAAGAAAATAAAAATACAAAAAAACCAGGACCCCTGGGTAGACAATGACCTGCTAACGCTCATCATAGCCAAATGTAAACTGGGTAATAAAGCAAAGCTCACAGAAACTATAGAAGACAAACTGGCCTACCATATTGCCAGAAACCACTCTCTCAAAGCTGTGAGAACAGCAAAAAAGAAATACATAATAAAGCAGGACAGAGACTGGGGAAGCAATACAAACAGATTCTGGAAGAATGTAGACCTATTATTCCCCAAAAATAACAAAGAAGAGCACACAACCTTCCAAGATAACGAAGGGACAATACTCTCAGACAAAGATGCAGCAAACAAACTGAACACGCACTTTGCCACAATAGGACAAACGCTGTCAGGAAAATTTAAAAAAAGGTGGGAAAATAGATCAGGAACTGTGCAGAATGAAATCCCCACCTGCAAAACAGATATAATAGAAGTAAAAAAACTAATAAATGACATAGACACAAATAAACCAAGTGGAATAGACGAAATACCAACCAAAATGCTGAAAGAGGCACTCCAAGCCATCCCAGCCACTATAGTCGACCTATTCAACATCTCCTTTGAACAGGGGCATTTTATCTCAGCCTGGAAAATGGCAACCATTACCCCTATCCACAAAAGTGGAGACAAACAAAACATGGGAAACTACAGGCCAATATCGATTCTTCAAACCCCAGGCAAGCTCATTGAAAAAGTGCTACATAGACACATAAATGAACACCTGGAAAAAAACAAATATACTAAACGAAAGACAAGGAGGTTTCAGGAAACTGCACTCCACATCTAAAACAATAGCTAACCTAACAAATGACATATTGGCGTCAATGAACCAAAAACAATTAGTTGGAGCAGCCTTCATTGACTTCAGCAAAGCATTCGATACAGTAGACCATAACATACTATTGGAAAAACTAGAATCCATGGGCATAAAATCCAACACTATGGACTGGATAAAATGCTACCTGAAAGACAGGCAACAGAGAACAAAAATAAACAATACACTATCAGACAACCAACCTGTCACATGTGGTGTACCCCAAGGGTCAGTGCTAGGGCCACTGCTCTTTATAATCTACATAAACGATCTTGAAAAATGGTTACAAACCGAATGCCTCCAACTATATGCAGATGACACAGTCATATATGCAAACGGCACCACAGAAGAGGAGGTAATAACTAAACTAAACAAGCTCCTACTAAAACTGGATGAGTGGTGTGAGTCCAACAAAATAACCATCAACACAAGCAAGTCAAAAACAGTTCTCTTCTCGCATAAACAAATGCCAGAAAGAAAACTACACTGTAAGCTAGGAAGCCAAACACTAGAAAATGTAGACCATTACAAATACCTAGGCCTTGAGTTGGACAGCCAACTAAACTACAACCTATGTATAAACAAAATTGTCCAAAAGGTAAACCACAAACTGTGGCTATTTGCAAAGCTAAGAGACTACATGACACAAGAAATGTCAATAAAAATCTTCAAGGGCATGGTGCTACCCTATTTTGACTATGGAGATGTAAACTACATGGGTGCAAAGAAAGAACTTCTAAAAAAACTGCAAACACTACAGAACAGAGCCCTGAAAATCTGCCTCAGAGTAGACAAGCTGCACCCCACCTATGACATACACAAAAGAACCAAAGTAAAATTGCTAGAAAATAGGAGAATAATTCATCTGAAAACATTAGCATACAGCTATAGTCAAGACAATAAACTCCTAACAAAACCACAAAGGGCAACTAGAGCAAATAATGCGCCACTACTAAAGCAGACCATAAGCCAAATAAAAGCTCACGAGAGAAGCAAGCTAGAAATGGCTGCCAAGGTGTGGAATGCCCAAACAGTAAAGGAACGACAAATTCCTGACCTAAAAACATACACAAAATATCTGTGCAAAATAAGGCTAGGAACCCCCAACTAAGCTGCACCGCAAAAGGGCAGGTGATACATGTCACGGCCCACCAGCGAGACGCCCAATGGAAGGTAACCATACCAAAAGCACCCAGATAACACACCTCACAGCTGCGTACAAGCCTATGATATGTAAATAGGAGTAGGCTAGTCTAGAAATAAGAGTAGAACAAATAAAGCACATATATGCCAAGAAAATCCAAAAAAATTAACATAGACTACTATAGTACTAACCAGACCAACCAACTATCTATCTGCTACTGAAATACAGGCAATCAAATACCTTATCAGCAGCTACTGTGTGATAAGACAACACCAACACTACAGCTGGCCAGCATTGAAAACAAGCCTGAATACCCAGGCTTATATGCTATGGACAGTATAAATACAGCCTCAATAAAAAAAAAAAAAAATGTATGTGAGTTATTTTTAACTGGGGAAAGCACCTTATAAGTATTGTACTTCTGCTTTCTCCATGTTCACGTGAAATATTACTGATATAAAAATCGATTTGTATGTATACTGACCATGTGGAAATAAATATGTTATTATTATTATTATTATTATTATCCTAGTAATGCTGAACGCCATATCTGGTAGTGTAGTAGTATGCACTTACATCTCAGACAAGTAGCCACATAGATCGGTAGGCGTGGGTAGGGTGATTGCATCAGGGAGTCTAGGTGGTATAATCTTTATAACACCACACCCCTAAGCCACACCACCCTCCACACCAGCACATCACCTCACCCCACTATCCCTCTGCACCACCACACCCCTAAAGAACCACACAATGCACAACACCCCACCACCACCTCACCCCACCCCACTGCCCCTCTATACCCCCACACCCCTAAACAATCATACACCACATACCCCAAAACACCCGACCACCATATTACCCCACCCCACTACCCCTCTACACCACACCCCCACACTAACACACACCACATACGATCCCGACACCACCTCACCCCACCCCACTAGCCCTCTACACCACTACACCCCTAAACAGCCCCCACACACCCTCACCCCACCCCACCCCACCCCACCACCACATCACCCCACCCCACTAGCCCTCTACACCACTACTCCCCTAAACCACAAGACACCACACACCACCCCACCACATCAACCCACCCCACTACCCCTGTACACCACAACTCCCCTAAACCACAACACACCACACAACACACCACCACCACATCACCCCACACCACTACCCCTGTACATCACTACTCCCCAAAACTACAAGACACCACACACAACACCACCACCACATCACCCCACCCCACTACCCCTTTACATCACTACTCGCCTAAAAGCACAATACACCACACACCACACCCTACCACACCCCCACACCCCCAACCCCACACACCACCACACCACACCACACAAACACACCCCACCACACACACACCACACACCCACCGCACCCACCACCCCACTCCTCGTGTAAGTATAGTGCTCCGTGGTGTGTTGTATATCAGCGTCCCTCAGATGTTGTACCCTGTGGCCTGCTTTAGATGGCTGATTTGTGCCTTCCACTAACCACGTAACGGCTTCGCTACTTCCTCCTCAAGAACCCCGACTACACACAATAAACCTCACAGCTTGAGGACACTTGGGTACATCCTTTATTGTACCTCTTTTCTACCTATAGGTACTTATAGGTTGCTTTGTATCTGAGTTTAATGAAAAATCTGTGATTTTTATTGAAATTTAGCGGCTTTCATTGATATCGAATGATATTGACTGATAGCAGACGAAGACAACCAGACGTGATGGCTGATTGAGTAGATCTTGGTAGATCGTGGGGTCGTGGGTTCGAACCCTGGTTCAGTCAAACCAATGACTTAAGAATTGATACGTGTTGCTTCCTAGCCTGGCGCTCGGTATTATTAGGATAGGGCAAGGACTGGGTGGCTCAGTGTCAGGATAATGTGACTGATTGGGATATCAGGTCATGGTGCTGGCAGCCTGGTCTTCCAGTGGGGCAGCACTATAAAGTTGCCATGAGTGCACACTGTCACAAGTCGGTACCCGTCCTGATATGACCTTAGATGTTGCTAGGATGTAAATTATGCCGCAGACCCAATATTTCTTATTTTCATCACTCCCCACAACATTATTATATTAGCTAAAATAATAGGAATTTGAATAATAGTATCAGTGCACACCTCCACCCCACCTGTCCCGTCCCTCAAAAAGTAGATAATCGGAAAACAAATTCCGATGGCTACAATTCCGAAGATGATGTCACGGTCACATGGATGCAAGTCTATCCCTTTGACCTTAGACAAGGTCAGATAATACATCGTCCCCAGCGCCATCTAGCGAGATGGTGGGACCTGAGGGAGGGAAGGAGGGAGGGGCGGTGGGGAATGGATAGCGAGATCACTATGCAGTGTCTCCTGTGTACACTGCATAGTGGGCGACCGGGCACGGTGGCTGAACGGGTTGAGTGTGGGCCTCGCATGCGGGATATCAGGAGTTTGCTTCCCGGTCGAATCAAAACAATGACTTACAAATTTGTACTTGCCAGGTGCTTGGCATTATTAGAATAAGGCAAGGACTGGTTGGCTCAGTGTCAGGATAATGTGACTGGGTGGGATATCGACTCATGTTGCTAGTGGCCTGATTTCCCAGTGGGGCAGCACTATAAAGTCCCCATAAGTGTGCACTGTCACAAGTCCGGACCCATCCTGATATGACCTCGGATGTTGAGAGAATGTCAAACTCCAACAACCAACAACCAACCAACCAGCCATCACATCGATGCAAGATCCCTTTGACCTTCGACAAGGTCGCAAACTCCAACAACCAACAACCAACCAGCCATCACATGGATGCCAGATCCCTTTGACCTTCAACAAGGTCGTATAATGCATCGTCTTGCTTTTGGGGGGTTTGTAACCTTACAACGGTTACCAGCTGCAAAACTGCAGCAATATAGAAAGGCCCCAATAAATCGGTCCAATATTTGGTTGAAGATTAATCTTCAGGTGGGATGGTTGTAGAAGCTGGGGATGTCTTTACAACATTCAAAACGGTGAAGCGTTGGAGCGGCCCCGAATCACTCCGGTCCGGCGGTAGCAGATCACTCATATCAAGTAACAGCAGCAAGGGTTCAGGAGGAAGGGACAGGTAAAGGTGGGTCCAGGAGGTTCCAGCAACAAGAACAAAGTGAGAGAAATGAATAGGTACAAGGCCTCACCCAAGCAAACAACTCCCTTGATCAGGGAGAGAAGTAAGCCCAGGAGAAAAAAAAAGAGTAGAGTACAGGAAAGAGAAATGAGGAGAGTTGAGTCAAAGGACCGTGTCTCTTTGCTCTATGGTGACCAGCCGGTGAGCCAAAGACACAGACAGAGTAAGAGTAGAAAGTGAAATGCTGGCAGGCTCCCCCTCCTGGAACTCTACACTAGTGCGCAGACCCTCACACACATCCACACCTACACAAACTCGCACTCCCTCAACAGCACACACACACACCGCTTGACCACCAGGCGGCGACACCTCCGCTGTGCAGCGCTGCTGTGTTGGTAGTGGTGCCACCTCCGTCGGGCTGGTGGTGCCACTCACCCAGAAAGCCCCAGGGCACCATCTGAATCATTGAACCAATTGAGTGCGCACACTCCTTGGTTGCGTGTCACCATGGAGACCACCAGTGGAACCTCTTTCCATTAATGCAGGTGGTTGCTTTGGTGGTTTGCTTTGGTGGTTGGCTTCGTTTTTTGGTGGTTTTTTTTTCTCATGGCTTGTACCTCCTGTGTGTGTTTTTTAAATGGTCATTAAATGTGTGATATTAAAGTTGCATAGTCCAATGGTTTTGAATTTCTGTATTTTTTCTGAGATAAATATATTAGATCGATCACTGGTATTTACTTTACATTAGTACAAAGTTACTTGTATTTTAAATGGTAAACTTTTGAGATATTTTGAGGGCAAACATGGAAAATTAGCTTGCCAAAACTCTGACACAATAGACTTCTGCAGTAACAGGTTCTGTTAAATTGACTCAGTGTTGCCTTCTACGCAGAAACAAATGCTTAATAAGTGCATCAGTATCTAAGTTAGATATGTAAAATCAAATCTAGATAATTGGTTTGGTTTTGATAATTTGATATTTCATCGGACTATGCAGCTTTAACACCGGACGCAGGAACCGAATCGGTAGAGAGGAGATGCTTCCCGTGCGGAAGGTCGGGAGTTTGAATCCCAGGCGAGTCAAACCAATCACTTATCAAATTGATACTTGTCGCTACCTAGCCTGGCGTTCTTTATTAATAGGATAGTAGAAGGGTGGGTTAGCACAGTGTCAGCATAATATGATTTTGTGGTGTGTCGGCTAATGGTGCCGGCAGTGTTCGATCTCCCAGTCAGGCAACACTATAAAGTCATCATGAGTGCACACTGTCACAACTCGGTACCTGTCCGTATAAGATGTTAGATTTTGCGAGGACGTAAAACAACAACAAACACACCATTATATTAACTTACAAATTAACTTACAGTTCCTCTTATGGCTGATCTGGGTGCTATTCGGCCTCTAATCCCATCTCCTTGCGATAACAGACACCTTATTTTGTTTGTACATAGACAAAGGTCGGATGTACCCATGATAATTGTGGGTCTCCTCTCCAAGGTCTATCCAGCCGTCTTTCAAATTATGTCTGCCATTCGTGCTTCAACTATTTGTTCTGGAAGAATATTCTATGGATCTGTCACTTAAAAGAAGAAAATGAGTGCTTCCTGATCTCAAGTATGGGCCTCACTTTGAAGATGTTATTTTTATGTTATTATTAGTTACTACAAAGACACAAGACACAGGAGTTGGATTGCGTAAGACTCTGGCTGGCCGCTAATAGACCCACCTTTTATTATCTAAATTAACATTTTTAAAGCCAACGCTTCCGACCAACTGGGCCGATGTATGCATATGAACGTTGGGGGTGGGGGAGGAGCGACTCCCTCCACTGCCGCTGAGCGACCAATCGGCGCCCAGCTCATATAACCTCATCACCAGCACCACTCAGTGTGCATGCTTGGGGGTTGATTGTTCGAATCCAATATGCAAAATATATAATAATAGGTTACATAATAATAATATTTGTATAAATGCTTTATACTACACATATATAATATGTTATATTATAGTTTGAGATATATAGGAACCCATCTGGCAGACCAGATGGGATGGTTGAATTGGTAAAAGCACTGGCTGGCTTCCCATATGGGGGAGGTTGTGTATTGAAACTTCGACTGATTCAACACAACAACGTAGTTTAAAGTTGATTTATTATAGATCCGACAGTGCAAGTATTTTTCGTGCAACTACAAGTTCAATTCAACATTAAGTTCAATAAATCAGTGACGTCATAGAAGCTTTAACCCTTGCTCTTAGGTAGTTGTCTCTTGTGGGGCTGGGTGGGTGGCAACTTTTAGGATAGTTAGTGTCCTCCTAGGTGCCCCTGTTGAAGTAACCTCTCTACTTACTTGCTTATGCGGGGGTTCGTGACCTAGCAGTTTCTGCCTGCAGGAATGCAGCATTGTTTAAATGGCACCATTAAAATGCCCAGTTTTGGTAGTTTTTGGTGGGATTCTCCCCCCCCCCACCCCCCCTCTTTCTTCCTTCCAGGTCTTCTACTTGTGGGGTGGCAGGGGGTGGGCGGGGGGCTCTTTTTGGTGCTGGTGCGGTGGTGGCATGGTGCGGCGGTGGCAACACGTTCTTGGGGCCCATAGTCCTTCCTGTACGTCGACCGGTGTCGTTGGGCCATGGGCGGCGTGTTGGTCCTCCAGCCCCCCCCCCCTCATCTCTACTGGCCTTATATAGGCTTGTACAAAGTTTTCACTAGCGGCGACATAATGATTAGTTCAAACCATCTCTACAGGTGGCAGTACCAGTGATATTTACATAGGCTACTCGGGTTTCGTATTTTAAGAAGTGACACTAGGGAGCGGTAGTGTAGAAAAGTTAGATTAATGCGATCGTTTATCGCTAGGTGGCGAGAGAGGTGGCGTCCTTAGCTACTGGGCCGGCAATGGCTGTCTTTGCACGCCAAATTACCCATGTAGCATGACGGACAACTTATCCAACACGTACACTTGTCACAACCTATACTGGTGCGCTGTATTAATAGGATAGAGTAAGGGCTGGTTTGTTCAGTATCAGGATAATGTGCCTGTGGGGGATATCAGCTCATGGTGTCGATGGTACATTCTCCTGGTGGGGCAGCACTATATAGCTGCTTGGTTGTTGGAGTGGTATCATCCCATTGACATTTCAGGGCTTCCTTCACTTCTACCGGATGCCATGGCCGAATCGGCACAGCGCATGCTTCCCGTGCGGAAGGTTGGCAAATTAGAATCCTGGCCGATGCAAAACAATGACTTAGAACATTGATAAGTGTTGGTACCTAACCTCGCACTGGTTATCGCTAGGATAGTGCAAGGATTAATTAGCTCAGTATCAGTTAACCTCTCCCACCAATCACATGACTGATTGGGCGGTGTGGGCTCCCACTGGGGCAGCACTAGGTGGCGAGAGGGGTGGCGTCCTTAGTAACTAAGTACCTCTTGTCCTAAGTAGAAAAAAGCGGAAAACTCTTCCCAAGAAAACCCCAAAACACTAACATAGAACCTTAAGAAAACAACTAACATAGTAATAAGAATAGAACAAAAATACAATGCCAAGAGGGCACCAACAAAAACTAACATAGACTACTAAACATACCAACAGACTATCTATCTGCTACTGAAATGCAGACAATCAAATAACTTATCAGCAGCTACTGCTTGGTAAGACAACACCAAAACTACAGCTGGCCAGCATTGAAAACAAGCCTGGGTACCCGGGCTAACATGCTATGGACAGTATAACTACAGCCTCAATAAAAAAAACACCAACAAAAACTATAAAGTTGTCTTGAGTGCACACTGTCACAAGTCTGTTCCTGTCCTGATATGCTCGTAGATGTTGCTAGGACGTAAACACCTAACATATGTTGATGTATAACACATTATGCAAATATGAAGATATGTAACGGAATTATTATTATTAGTGTTACACTCTGTAAGACCCAACACTGTACCTGTCGTGCCACCTGTGGCCTCCTAGCCTCCACCGGATGTAGACCAGTGTCAGTTGTCAGCATTTGTTCTTATGTGTGTGTGTCTCAAACCGGAAGTTCACGAAAGTATAAATAGCTGCATGTACAATGCACACAATCTAATATTGGATATGAACTACAATAATATATTTGGGTGTTACTCTGAACAATTATATACCGGTTTATTCTCGCCTGTTGTACCAAATTGTCCGACTCCGAGTTAGGGGTTATTCGTTAGCAGTAGGGCACCGGTCACCCGGACCATGTCTGTCGGTCAGATCTGAAACCCTTGGGGGTTGCCTTCACATGTTTAGTCAGGTCCAATCATTGTTCCCATCGCAATGTGGTGTTTGCACAAGGTGCGTATGTGTATGCGGAAAAGCAGCCACTTCAGTCCCAGTACGTCACCTCAGTCTCCAGACCCACTCCCCAGTCCCACTCCCCAACCCCACTCCACATCCCCCACACTCCAGTGCCACTCATTCCCCAGCCCCACTCCCCAGCCACCCAGTCCCCAGCCCCACTCACCAACACCCATTCCCCAGGTCCCCACTCTACAGTCCGGCTCCTAAACCCTAAACCCCAGTCCCCAGCCCCATACCCCAGCCCAACTCCCCAGCCGCACAGCCCAGCCCCCCTACTCCCCAGCCCCCTCCTTCCCAGCCCCCACAAGCCCTAGTCCCCCACTTATGATCCCCCTCCCCACTCCCCAGTCCACCATTTCCCAGCCCCCCACTCTCCAGCCCCTCACCTTCCAGCCCCTCTCACCATTCCCCAGCCGCACTCCCCAACCTCCCACACTCCAGCCCCACTCCACAGCCCCACGTTCCCCAAATATCCCACTCCATAGCACCTCACCCGAGCCCTCCTCCCCCGCCTCACACCCCAGCCCCACTCGCGCAGTCTGGAAATCCTATCCCCTCTCTCCCGTCCCCTACTCCTCTGGTCCCATCCTCCTCCCATCCCCACCTCATCCCCACCACATCCACACCTCATCCCAACCCCATCAGCATCCCACCCCATCCGCATCCTACACCATCCCCACCCCATCCCCGCCCCATCCCCACCCACCCACATCCCATGCCCACCCCCATCCCATCCCTGTAAGGTATGTGAGTCATGCGAGGCATGCAATGCAGGGCAGGGTGGTCATGACGAGTGAGCTGTGAATAAACCAACAGTACTTACATCACAATCCCCACCCCATCCAATCACCATCCCATCCTCATCCCCACCCCAGCCCCACCCCCATACCCACCCCATCCCCACCCCAATCCCCACCACCATCCCCACCTCATATCCACCCCCATACCCACCCCATCCCCACCCCATCCCCACCCCATCCCCACCACCATCCCACCTCATCCCCACCCCCCCCATCCCCAAACAAGATAAAGCAAATCCTTTTAGTGATAATAATGACAACAATACCAGAGAAACCGATGTCCTGTTGTTGATTTGGCGACTCATCCATAGATGTTGCTAGTGTTTAAAACACCAACAAATCCATAAAACAATGCAAATCCTTGTAGTGATAATAATGGAAAAGAAATGGCGGGATGGACAACTGACAGAGATGCGGACAGACCAATGTTCTGTTGTTGATTTTGTAACCCTACCTTAGTTGTTGCTAGGATGTAAAACTCCAACAAAACAAAACAAAATCAAACAAATCCTTGTAGTGATAATGATGACAACAATGGTGGTAGACCCAACAGACAGAGAGGCAGACAGACCAATGTTCTGTTGTTGATTTGGGGACTTGACCTTAGATGTTGCTAGGATGTAATACCCCACAACACCAAACAAATCCAAACAGATCCTTTTATTGATAATAGTGACAACAATGGTGGGATGGCCAACGGACGGAGAGGCAGATAGACCAATGTTCTGTTGGTGATTTGGGGACTCAACCTTAGAGGTTGCTAGGATGTAAGACCCAACAAAACAAAACCAAGCACATCCTTTTAGTGATAATTACAAACATCACGGGATAGCCAACAGACAGACAGGCAGACAGACCAATGTCCTGTTGTTGATTTGAGGGATATACCTTAGATGTTGCTAGGATGTAAAACCCCAACAAAACAACACAACACAGAACAAATCCTTTTAGTGATAATGATGGCAAACATGGCGGAATAACCCACTGAGGGAGAGGCAGAAAGACCAATGTCCTGTTGTTGATTTGTTGACTACCTTATATGTTACTAGGATGTAAAACTCCAATAAGGCCATACAAAACCATACAAATCCTTTTAGTGATAATAATGACACAAATTGTAGAATAGCCACCGGCAGAAAGGCAGACAGACCAATGTCATGTTGTTGATTTGGCGACTCTACCTTAGATGTTGATAGGATGTAAAACTCCAACAAAGCCATACAAAACCATACAAATCCTTTTAGTGATAATAATGTCAACAATTCTAGGCTAGCCACCGGACAGAAAGGCAGACAAACCAATGTCCTGTTGTTGATTTGGCGACTCGTCCCGGAGTGGAAAGGTGAGGTGGGTGGGTGGGAAGGGGTGGGGGTGGAGTGGGGGAGGGGGATTGGTGGGAGGGGGGGTAGAAGTAATACTGGATCCGGCTAATGACTGCCGGTGTCACCTTCCCAGTGTGTCAGGGATCACGTACACGGCGCGCACACAAGCTTAAGGTCATTTCATTAACAACCAGCCAACCGGAGTATTCTGCAACCAGGCAGGCAAGCGGGCATGTTCGGAGATCCAGACGACCACCACGACCGACATCAATTGTTACCGACCGGGCCCGGTGGCCTACTCGTCGGAGCACAGGCTTCGCATCCAGAAGGTTGGGAGGTCGGTTCCCAGTCGAGTCAAACCAATGACTTTAAAATTGATACTTGTCGCTTCCTAGCCTGGCGCTTGGCATTAATAGGATAGGTCAGGGACTGGTTAGTGCAGTGTCAGAATAATATGACTGAGTGGGATATTGGGTCATGGTGCCATTGGATTGGTTTCCCAGTGGGGCAGTGCTATAAAGTCACCATGAATGTGCATTGTCACAAGTCAGGACGTAAAACAATAACAAACAAACAGGCAAAGTCACCCACCAGCTTATGGCATAGTCTGACCGCGGATCAAATTTTCAAAACCAATTCAGCCCCACTCCACAGCCCCACTCTCCAGGGCCACTCATTCCCCAGCCCCACTGCCCAGCCACCCAGTCCCGAACCCCACTCACCAACGCCCATTCCCCAGGTCCCCACTCCACAGCCCCACTCCTCAGGCCCACTTCCCAGTCCCCAGCCCCATACACCAGCCCAACTCCCCAGCGCACATCTCAGTTAGATACCAATGCACTTATTAAGCAGTTGTGACCCACATAGAATGGGGGATGCTGAGTCAATTTAATAGAACATGTTACCGCTGAAGCCTATGGTGTCCAAGCTTTTGGTGCGCATGCCAAAACTAATTTGACATGTTTGCACTTCAAATATATCCAAAGTTACCCATGTGGCATAAAAGTTACTTCAAAGTAAAGTAAGGTAGATTATAACAATCAATTCAATATATTTATCTCAGAAAAATGACAGAAAGTCAAAACCATTGGACTATGCAACTTTAATTATAGCTAGTTGGGCACTCGCGCATACAGAATGGTCAGTTCGTTTTTGGTATGGGTAATTAGTTTATTTGTGGCCATAAATCTATTTTCCATTCTCTCTATATGTATATATCTATATGTATTGATATATACACACACAAGCTTATATATACAATTACATATTAGTAGTTTAGGTAAAAGAGTTTATTCGTCAGAACATAGGTCTTACAGAGTATAACAATACTAATAATAATAATTCCCTTAAGTATATTTATACTTGCATAAAGTGTTATGCATCACAAATGCACACTGTGACTAATGTTCTTTTTTTGTCAATCGATGAAATAAATGAACTGGGATCTTTGTTTAGATGGTATCAGCTATGGTAACTCAGTGCATTCAGTAATTAGTCATGTTCCTTTAAACTTCAGATTTAGAAATACACCACAGCTATTGTGTATTCCTCTCAGCTGTGGACCCGGTGTGGTGACCTAATTGGTAGAAATCTCTACCAGGATAATCACTTCTCCATTAATGATGAGGAATAATATAGTGAAAGCGTCAACAAGCAAAGTCACGCACCAGTGTGGGGACTTCTGTTCCCAGTCGAGTCAACCCAATGACTTATAATATTCATACTTGTCGCTTAGATATGCAGGTATGCAGGTATTGCAGGTATAGCAATACCTCAGGGAGTTTGATGCCCCTGCCTTGCAGAGTTGTAAACCACTGCCTTGTGGTACAGGTTCTTGACAGAACCGAAGGCTAAGGAAGCAAACCCTAAACAGAAAACCATGTCACTGTGGCAGCATTAAGGGCGGTTGATGTATGGAACTCCCAACATCTCCCGACCAGCCACTGCAGGGACAAATAGTTTTGCGCCTGTCTTGACATGTTCTTGCCGGTGTGAAACCTCTATTTACTCCCCGAGAGAGTGCCGCTGGTAACTTGCAAAAACCAGCAGCACTTCAACACTTTTGCAGGCAGCTTTCATGAAATGTACAACCGCACAAAAATGGGAGAGCGGCCATCAAGTAATGAAAGCAGTCTTTGTCGCATCGCGACCGACAGCATGATGATGATGATGATGACTCGTCGCTTCCTAGCCTAGTACGCGGCATTAATATGATAAGCCAATGACTGGTTTGCTTAGTGTCAGGATAATATGACTGAGCGGGACATTGGGTCATGCTCTGGCCAGGTAGATTTCCCAGTGGGGCAGCACTATAATGTCACCACGAGTGCGCAGTGTCGCATGTCTATATCCATCCAGATATGACCATAGATGTTGCGAGGATGTAAAACTCCAACAATCAACTCAGCAGTGATGTTCATGCAATTTGGAAGCCTCGCTTTCTAATTAATGGGAGTGGCCACTCAATACAGAGAGATAATTAGTTTTCACTTCATGCGGGATTGGATGGCAGCTGGACACATAGACTATCCGGTTTAATTAACTCGCTTCGTTTTAATTGAAATCCAGCGGGTTTCTACTCCTTTGGTTTTATTTTAGACGAAAGACATATGTTAGTTGTTTCATTCCTATAACCAAGTCTCTGAGACCTGCATATTGTTACTTATTATAAACCTATTTGCCACTTATATAGGTTTTTATAACCTACATCGTTAGTGGCCTACCTCATCAGTGAGTGGTTATCCTGATACATGTATTTATAACCCACCAATGTCAGTAGTGAATAACTGGTTATCCTAATACATGCTTGTATAGCCTACCATGTCAGTAGTGGATAAGTGAGTATCCTGATAATGCATGTATAGCCCACCCACGTCACTGGTGAATGAATCATTATCCTAATACATCATGTTATAGCCTACCACGTCGGTAGTGGATAACTGATTATCCTAATACATGCTTTTATAGCCTACCACGTCAGTAGTGGGTAACTGATTATCCTAAAACATGTTATAGCCTACCACATCAGTAGTAGTGGATAAGTGAGTATCCCGATAATATTTGTATATCCCACCCACGTCACTGGTGAATGAATCATTATCCTAATACATGCTTTTATAGCATACCACGGCAGTAGTGGGTAACTGATTATTCTAAAACATGTTATAGCCTACCACATCAGTAGTAGTGGATAAGTGAGTATCCTGGTAATGCATGTATAGGCCACCCACGTCACTGGTGAATGAATCATTATCCTAATACATGCTTGTATAGCCTACCACGTCAGTAGTGGATAACTGATTATCCTAATACATGCGTTTATCCACTAAGTGAGTAGTGGATAAGTGATTATCCTGAAACGTGCATGTATAACCCACCCACTAGATACAAGATTCACCCGGTACTTGTAGTACATGGGTGAACGACAACGTAGTCTAAATACGGCCAACAAAAATAGCTTTAGTGTGGAACATGAAGTAGAAACTGTGGTTTCATGATCAAATGGCTACATATATTGGCACAGATTTGGTGAAATTGGAGAGAATGCAAAAAGACAAGATGGCGGCCAGAGAACGCTATCGATTTTGCCTTGAAATTGCATTAAAGTATATCTTTTATTATATTCTCCAACTCAAAAGTAGCGGGTAGATATAAAGACATCTACAAAGAATAAATGTTGCTTCTTAGATTGTGAAATTAGGGTCTCATTTCATTAACCCGCTTTTTCAACCATTTTTATATAGGGTTGGTATTCACCCGTGTACTGCGAGTACCGGGTGAATCCTTTATCTACCCACCCACATCAGTGCTGAATAAGTCATTAACCAGATACATGCTTTTATAGCCTTCCATATAGGTAGTGTGGACATGATTTATTCTGATTCATGCTTTCATAGCCTTCCTCATCATTAATGTATAAGTGATTAACCTGGTATAGATTTGTATTTATTTATATTGCCCATTCCATGAGTAGTTGATGAGTCATTATCCTGAAACATGAGTTATATACGTTGCCATATCACTAGTGGAAAAGTGAGTATCCTGATACTGTGATGTATAGCGTACCACACCGGTGAGGCAGCACTATAAAGTTGCCATCAGTGTGCACTGTCAGAAGTCAGTACCTGTCCTCCTGATATGACTTTAGATGTAGCATATATATATATATATATATATATATATGTATAGTGATAAACCCATTATCGCGGGTAATAAACTCTATTGTGGTTCCTTCCCCCCCCTCTCATGGGGTGGGGGTGGGGGTGGGGAGGCTCCCATCATGCACCTCGCCCCCTCCCCACCTCGGGGGGGGGGCTGCTTTCGCCATTCGGTCGGAAGCAATTATATATATATATATATATATATATATATATATATATGAAGAGTTCAGGCGTAAATATATATTTATAAATTATAGCATATATATATACACATATATATGAAGAGTTCAGGCGTAAATCCCCATAACTGCCAATCCAAATATTTTCTTAACTTTTTTTAAATTTACCTGAAGGAAATTTGAATTCTCTCTAAATCGACATTGCTTGTGAAAAAAAATGATTATGAAGCAAAAAAAAAAGAAGGAATGTAACAAATTTACCTTTTGAGGGTTTGACTCCAATGTTTAAGTCAATTATTGGATTGGCGTTTACATGGATTTGCACCTGAGCTCTTCATAATTATATATATGGGTCAGGATCACGAAAAGAGGCCAATTGGTGGTCAATGTCGGCGTCGAGCTTGGATATCGGCTTCGATCGGTATAATTATAATTTAGAATTGACATATGTGTTGGATGCATTGTGGGATTGTTCCCGATGCATTGTGGGATGCGGCCCGATGCATTGTGGGATGCATCAGAGCAAAACAAAGCTGCGAGAAGCACATGCCACATGCTAATACACTGGGTGCAGCTATGAAATGTGATAGTTTCAGCTCGTCTCAGGTCTTGTTTGAAACATAGAATACCAACTAAAAAATATATATATAATAAATTAAGATATTACCCTTTTATCCAGCATTGCATTTAGATCAATATAACCAGCACATTTTATGCAATGTGCATTTAGATTTAGACAAATCTAGGCACTCAGACTAGTGTTAGAGCCATAGCCAGAGTCAGTGTTATTTATTTTATTCATGTTTTTATTTATATCCTATGGTTAGTGACATATGTAGAAATATAAAATGAGTAGGGTTAATCAGATATTGGTTATACATTTCTTTGAAAGTTTTTGTTGACACATTTGACATTTTAATATTTAGAACGAGAATTACTTCTGGCTAATCAATGGTGATGTAATCATCAGCCTGGAAAGTGACTGACATTGTATGTTTCTTAGCTCAGAATGCTTATTTATGGAGAGATGTGTCTTAAACATATTCATTATATTATTATATGGCATCCTTCTATCCATGTTTATGCCATATTGTTATGTATTTCTATTAATTTTGAATAGAATGCCCGTTTTGCCCTACACATATCGGCAAAGTCAATGGGCATACGACTTTGCTTTGCTCCCAAGGCCGCTTTCAGCGCATGCGCAGTCGGAACCGTGATGTAGTCTATAGCCGTGTTCACACGGGCAAAATGTAAAGCGATTTAGACAAGGCAAATCATATGAATCGATTTAGTTTGAAAGTGTTTCGCGTTCACACGGGCAGTGCTTTGAGTCGGTTTAAGGCGGAAGTGGATATCTGCGCATGAGCAAGTCCAGACTAAACAGCGCCAGTTTGGGTTCATTGACGTTGGCACGAGAGAGTGTGGGTTCGACCTAGATATGTATGGACTGAATCGTATTGGTTTGGAATGGTCAAAACTTCTGCTGGGCAGTGAAACCCTAAAAATAAATGATGAACAAAATATCTGTGCACAGCTAGCGGTTTCATAGACCAAATTATATTGTATAGTGTGACATCCTTAATCCGCCTCAAGTAAGTCGGTTGCATTCAAACGGGCAAAATAAATCGAGTCACAGAAATCTACTCATGTAATCGACCTCCACAAGTGGTTTACAGTACTGGGATCACATAAACCGATTCAGCCCTAATTCGACTCAGACGCCCGTGCACACGCGAAATGTGAGCCGAACTAGGCAAGTCGAATCCTAGGAATCGATTTACATTCCCCGTGTGAACACGGCTTATTAGGCAAGGCTGTTTGTGCCTGTACCCATGCTGCTCCAGCTGTCTTGTCATAACGGTAACAATAGAAAGACGATGCCCTACTTCCAAACTCACTAAGCCTTCTAACCTACTTTACTTCCCTTATGTCAATGTCCGTATTTAGTTACATAACATGACGTACAGTAAAACCTCTCTAACCGACCACCTCCACAGATGGACCACTCCCCCATATCGATCGCTATTTTTGTAATTATTATCAGTGAAAGGATTTGTTTTGTTTGTTTGTTGGTTTGGGTTTTACATCCTAGCAACATCTAAGGTTGAGTCACCAAATCAACAACAGAACATTGGTCTGTCTGCCTCTCCGTCTGTTGGCTATCACACCATTTTTTTCATTATTATAACTAAAAGGATTTGTATGGTTTTGTATGGCTTTGTTGGGGTTTTACATCCTAGCAACATCTAAGGTTGAGTCACCAAACCAACAACAGGACATTGGTCTGTCTGCCTCTCCATCAGTGGGCTATCCCGCCATTTTTGTCATCATTATTACGAAAAGGATTTTCTTGGTTTTGTGTTGTTTTGTTGGGGTTTTACATAATAGCAACATCTAAGGTTGAGTCACCAAATCAACAACAAGACATTGGTCTGTCTGCCTCCCCCACCATTTCTGTTGCTGTTCATTATTATCACTAAAAGGATTTGTTTTGGTTTCTTTGGTTGTCGGGGTTTTACATTCTAACAACATCAAAGGTCAAGTCACCTAATTAACAACCAAACATTGGTCTGTCTGTCTCTCCGTCTGAGCCAAACTATAGGAGGCGAACTAGTTGAGGCGACTTAACGCGCTGGTGTGAACACGGCTTTAGAGAATGAACTATTTACATATACATACACAGTGTGCGTTTGAATAGTCAAGCAGTGCATAGCTTGCATGGGGTCAAGGTCAGGTACCGGTGTCATCTGGGTGATCAAATTGGGAGAAAATTGTGCCAAGAGCAGGATTCGAACCCACGCTTCTTGTCATTCCTGGGCTGGCATGCTAGTCATTACACTACCTAGGCTCCTTGATGCAGTCACCATATCCATGGTTGCCTGTATACGTGGCTACTATTTCAGAGAGGGGGCAGTGCAGACTACAACACATACAATCAAGACATTCACCACGGGCGTTTCGTTACGGTTGTCGTCTGCTCACAATAAAATGTTGTCTGCTCTCAATGGAATTCACTAAAAAGTGAAGGAGGATTCATCATCTATTGTAACCGGGCGCGGTGGCCGAATCGGTAGAGCGCAGGCTTCCCGTGCGGAAAATCATGAGTTGGAATCCCAGCCACATTATCCTGATACTGAGCTAACCAGTCCTTACCATATCCTATTAATGCTGACTGCCAGGTTAGGAAGTGACAAGTATAAATTTTAAAGTCATTGCCTTGACTCGACTGGGAACCAAACTTCCTATCTCCCGCACGTGAGGACAGCGCTCGACCGATTCGGCCACCGCGCCCGGTTGGCCGGATGTGGGCTTTTAGGGTGTGTTTGGTAAGATTGTCCTCATATGTCTGATTTGACTTGTCGCCACGGTTAATACCGAGAACACGCAGCTTCCCCCAAGGGCTGCCCGACCATAATGAATCCATGGCAAACCTGTCGCCTCGTGGGCAATTAACGGATCAAGAGGAAAAAAAGATACAGAAACTCCACTAACATCACCACTCGCACGCACCATCCTCACCATGTTGCACCAAACGCCCACGTCACACCACCCACACTACCACACACCATCTTGCATCACCCACCTACGCCACACCACCCATGCCACCACATACCATGTTGCATCACCCACCCACGCACACCACCCACACAACTACTCACCATGTTGCATCACCCACCCATGCCACACCACCCACGGCACCACACACTGACTTGCATCACCCACCCACACCACACCAACCATGCCACCATACACCATCTTGCATCACCCACCCACACCACACCAACCATGACACCACCCACCATCTTGCATCACCCACATATGCCACACCACCCATGCCACCACACACCATGGTGCATCACCCACCCATGCCACACCACCCACACCACTACTCACCATGTTGCATCACCCACCCATGCCACACCACCCACGCCACCACACACTGACTTGCATCATCCACCCACACCACACCAACCATGCCACCACACACCATCTTGCATCACCCACCCACGCCACACCAACCATGCCACCACCCACCATCTTGCATCACCCACCAACGCCACACCACCCACATGACCACCCACCATCTTGCACCAGACACCAATGCTACACCACCCGCGCTGCACACACCTCCACACACCACAACACCACACACTAGACCACCACATACCATACACCACACCCACACACACACCACACCAGACACCCCACACCCACAACGACACCCACACCCCACACCCCACACCCCACACCCCACATCCCACACCCCACACCCACATCCCACACCCCACACCCCACACCCCACACCCCACACCCCATACCCCACACTCCACCCACACGACACCCACACCCACACGACACCCACACCCACACGACACCCACACGACACCCACACCCACACGACACCCACACCCACACGACACCCACAGCCACACGACACCCACACCCACACCCACACCCACACCCACACCGTACACCACACCCCCACACCACCACCTCCCACCTCCCACCTCCCAAGCCCCACTAATGAGGAGTCGGGCGGCCCGGGGCGTGACAGCGCGTATTGGCCTCGTCCAACAACAATTATCACACATCGGCCATCAATTAACCGCAGTTCCCGCCAAAACGACAGGCGTCAGTTACCCAGCAAGCGGGTATTTTTAACTCCGCTGTGTGCTTAAAAGTTAAAGTTGCATAATCCGATGGTTTTGACTTTCTACAATTTTCTAAGATAACTTCATTAGATTGTTCGTCATAATCTACTTCACTTTAGCTTGAATAACTTTTATTTTAAATGCCTAAACTTTGAGTTATTTGAAGTTAAAACATGCTAAATTAGTAATTCTGACACTGTAGGCTGCGGTAGCAACATAGACTGTTAAAGCTGCATATTCCGATGAAATATCAAATTTTCAAAACCAAACCAAATATCTAGGTTTGATTTTACATATCTAACTTAGATTCTGATGCGCTTATTAAGCATTTGTTTCTGCGAAGAAGGCAATACTGAGTCAATTTAACAGAACCTGTTACTGCAGAAGTCTATGGTGTCAGAGTTTTGGCAAGCTTGTCAAAACTAATTTTCCATGTTTGCACTCAAAATATCTAAAAAGTTTACCTTTTAAAATAAAAGTAACTTTGAACTAATGTAAAGTAGATACTAGTGATCGATCTAATATAGTTATCTCAGAAAAAATACACAAATTCAAAACCATTGGACGATGCAACTTTAAATTGGCTTAGCAAACCCCTTCCCTGCAACAACAAATGCTTAAAAAGTGTTCCAATATCTAAGTATGATGTTTGTTTTGTTGTTGTTTTATGTCCTAGCAACATCTAAGTTCATATCAGAATGGGTACCGACTTGTGACAGTGCACTCTCATGGCAACTTTATAGTGCTGTCCCACTGGGAAACCAGGCCCCGGTGTCCCATGACCTTGTATCCCACTCAGTCACATTATCCTGACACTGAGCACACCAGTCCTTGCCCTGTCCTAATAATACCAAGTGGCTGGCTAGGAAGCGACAAGTATACATTTTTAAGTCATTGGTTTGACTCGACCCAGGTTTGAACCCACGATGGCACGATCTACCAGCACGAGAGACGGATGATCTAACTCATTCAGCCATCCCGTCTGGTCTAAGTCTGATGTGTAGATTCAAATCAAGATGTGTATCCTGGTTTTGAAAATTTGATGATTTCATCGGACTATACAGCTTTATGATAGGGCATCTATGGTTGGAGGCGCAGTCTCATCTGCGCATGCGTGAGACTGACAGTCCTGCGCAGACGACAATCAATCGACCGGCGCTTCACCGTAGGCGTGAATGGGTAACCAAGACGACGCATTCGGTGTTTAGTTATGGTGGGAACGGAGTGAACAAACTGTGTGCGCGTGTTGGGGGGGATCATTTCTAGTGATTTTTGTTGTGGTTTCTTTTTCCCAATTATTTCCCGGTGATGTATTCGGGTGTGCTTTAAGGGTGACATGGTATGTTACATGCATTGATCAATGCGTTGTCCTGATTACTTCATAAGGGGGGGGGGGGGTCTGGATGGCGGAGACACATCATGTTGGTGTAAGTTATTTACTTGGTTGGTTGTTGGAGTTTTACGTCCTGCCAACATCTAAGGGCATATCAGGATGGGTAACAAGTGTTGACAGTGCACCTTCATGGCAAGGTTAAAGTGCTATCCCCCTGAGAGACCAGGGGCCAAATGTAAGAGTCCGGGTTAGGGATCGTAACCCACGCGTCGTGCGGATTTTCCCTGGTTAGCTGCCAAAGTGTCAATGTATGTGCACGGGGTAGGCTACCGCCTCGAGCGTTAACGTCGTCTTCACTAACTCCAACTTGAGCCTGGGATAACGTGCAGGTTAGGGACCGATTCGGGCCAAATCTATTCAATGCGACCATATTTAACAGAATTACATACGCAATAAGTGAAATTTTACCAATTTAACCCTAAATTCGAAGCGTTATTAAGGCTACCACCGCATTGGCGGCGATATTAATCGCCGAACGTAATGTAAACAAATCGCCGCTGCATCGACGTCGCGTTCCATACTGGCGGCGGCGGCGATTTGTTTACTTTACGTTCGTCGATTCGAAAATATTACTAGTAATATCGCCGCCAATGCGGCGGTAGCCTTAATAACGCTTCCAATTTCGGGTTAATTTAATGAAATTTCACGATTTGAGTATGTAATTCTGTTAAATATGGTCGCATTTAATATATTTGAGCCTAATATATGGCTACAAAGGCAGAGGGATTTCCCAAATCTATAAATAACTGAAACGTTAGCTAACCCGCGCGTGCTTTGGACTAATACATCCCCCGTGACACATATATTAACGCCGACAATAGATACCCCGCCGGCCGCCCTTACCTCCGCAGCCGATAAATTTTGGCTCATACATTTAGCCCCAGACCACCAGCACCATGACCTGATATCCCACTCAGTCACTTTATCCTGACACTGAGCCAACCAGTCCTTGCCCTATCTTATTAATACTGAGCGTCTGGCTAGGAAGTGACAAATATAATTTGTTAAGTCATCCATTTGAATTCTTGGGTTCGAATGCCATGGTAAACCAAAACGAGAGGCTGACGCTCACATCATTTGGCGATCCAGTCTGGTTGTTTTGCTTTAAAGTTGCATAGTCCGGTGAAGCATCAAATTTTCAAAACCAAAACACTTAACTAGATTTGATTCTACATATTTATCTTAGATACTGGTTCAGTTATTAAGTATTTGTTGTCACATAGAAGGGCATGGGGAGTCAATTTAATAGAACCTGTTACTGCATAAGTCTATGGCATCAGAGTTTTGGTGTGCTTGCCAACATTAATTTGGCATGTTGTCATTTCAAATATCTCCAAAGTTAGCCATGTAAACTAAAAGTTACTTCAACCTAAAGTAAAGTAGCTTATAATGATCAATTTAATGTATTTATCTCAGAAAATGACAGAAATTCAATGCCATCGGACTATGCAACTTTAAGTAAACAATGTCTAATATGCCGGGACTCGGCCGTCTGAACCCCAAACATTACTAGTCTCCACAGGTGTGTTCTGACAACTGTCTGTCAGTTCCCATCCGTCGTTACTCTCAACAACTCATAAGGAATAAAGGTAGACAAGTTGCGTAAGATTGACAGTGAAGAGGTTGTGCTTTATTGGCATCAACCCCTGTTCACCCACTGGCGACCTATCACCCTCACTCCTTACCAACTGCCCACAGAGATCCGCATGACTCTTGCTTGTGTATATCAGAATCAGTACCTACAGCCCATTGAACCAGAGGCCAATGGTTGGTGCACACAGCTCAGTGTCTTTGGCATAGATTTAGCTCATTTGACTGTAGAAAGTGGAGTGTACTCTGCTAGAGTGCCTATCCAAGAGTGCTTCATGTGGGATCTGTGTGTCAGGCATAAGGAATGCAGGTGACTGGGCTCACACACCCAGCCAATCAGACACCCTCTACAGCGATGCCCTAATAGGGGTAGCTGTCACTCAAGCCCAGCTGCAGGTGGTGTCCATCATGTATGCAGGATGGCTGGGTGTGCTTGTCCATCAGTTCCGTGGTAACAGGTAGTTGTAGAGAAGTTACAACAAACATATATCAATGCTTCTCTCTCCCTCAATGCACTCTTTCTGGTGCATGACGGGAACATTTAAATAATTATTAACCAAAGTATGAACATCACATCACAATCTCGGTCGCTATGTGTTATCACATTTCCACAAAGGCGCTTATGTCACAAAGCGAGTGGGGCACCCATTGCTTCTCTGCTACATAATCCTGGTCCCCACTCCATCGCCCGAGAATAATAATGTTCTTAGCCAATATATAAACAAACCGAAAATCCATATATTTTTACAAGTCTATCAAGGCCCGGTCACATACATGATAGCGGACGTAGTTGAACATAGTTGAACAGCGTTGGAAGTAGGTGAACATAGTTGAACGTGGTTGAACGTAGTTGAATGTAGTTGAACAAGGTTGAACGTAGTTGAACGTAGTTGAATGTAGTTGAACACACCGGAGAAGTATGGATGCTGATGAGTGTTAGTGTGCATTTGTCTATAGCATTGTGGGATATGCGGACTGAGAGGTAGGAGGGTGGAGTGTTAGTGTGCATGTGGGTGGAGCATTGTGGGATGTGTGGACTGAGATGTAAGAGAGTGGAGTGTTAGTGTGCATCTGTGTGGAGCATTGTGGGATGTGCGGACTGAGATGTAAGAGGGTGGAGTGTTAGTGTGTATGTGTGTAGCAATGCGGGATGTGCGGACTGAGATCTAAGAGGGTGGAGTGTTAGTGTGCATGTGTGAATAGCATTGTCGGATGCACAGACTTAGATGTGAGAGAGTGGAGTGTTAGTGTGCATGTGTGTGTAGCATTGTAGGATGTGCATACTGAGATGTAAGAGAGTGGAGTGTTAGTGTGCATGTGTGTGTAGCATTGTGGGATGGGCAGACTGAGATGTAAGAGAGTGGAGTGTTAGTGTGCATGTGTGCGTAGCATTGTGGGATGTGCGGATTGTGATGTAAGAGAGTGGATTGTTAGTGTGCATGTGTGTGGAGCATTGTGGGATGTCCATACTGCGATGTAAGAGAGTTGACTGTTAGTGTGAATGTGTGTGTAGTGTTGTGGGATGTGCAGACTGCGATGTCAGATAATGGAGTGTTAGTGTGCATGTGTGTGTAGAATTGTGGGATGTGCTGACTGAGATGTGAGAGAGTGGAGTGTTCATGTGCATGTGTGTGGAGCATTGTGGGATGTGCGGACTGAGATGTAAGAGAGTGGAGTGTTAGTGTGCATGTGTGTGTAGAATTGTGGGATGTGTGGACTGAGATGTAAGAGAGTGGAGTGTTAGTGTGCATGTGTGTGTAGAATTGTGGGATGTGCGGACTGAGATGTGAGAGAGTGGAGTGTTCATGTTCATGTGTGTGGAGCATTGTGGGATGTCTATACTGTGATGTAAGAGAGTGGACTGTTAGTTTGAATGTGTGTAGTGTTGTGGGATGTGCAGACTCCGATGTAAGAGAATGGACTGTTAGTGTGCATGTGTGTGAAGTGCTGTGGGATGTGCAGACTGATATGTAAGTGAGTGGAGTGTTAGTGTGCATGTGTGTAGCATTGAGGGATGTGCGGACTGAGATGTAAGAGAGTGGAGTGTTACGGTGCATGGGCGTAGCATTGCGGGCTGTGCGGACTGAAATGTAAGAGAGTGGAGTGTTAGTGTGCATGTGTGTGTAGCATTGCGGGATGTGCAAACTGAGATGTAAGAGAGTGGGGTGTTTGTGTGCATGTGTGTGTACCATTGGGGGATGTGCGGACTGAGATGTAAGAGAGTGGAGTGTTAGTGTGCATGTGTGTAGCATTGCGCGCTGTGCAGCCTGAGATGTAAGATAGTGGAGTCTTAGTGTGCATGTGTGTGTAGCATTGCAGGATTTGCAAACTGAGATGGGAGAGAGTGGAGTGTTACTGTGCATGTGTGTGTAGCATTGCACAGGGTGCGGACTGAGATGTAAGAGAGTGGAGTGTTAGTGTGCATGTGTGTGTAGCATTGCGGATGTGCAAACTGAGATGGAAGAGAGTGGAGTGTTAGTGTGCATGTGTGTGTAGCAATGTGGGATGTGCAAACTGAGATGTAAGGGAGTGGAGTGTTAGTGTGCATGTGTGTGTATCATTGCGGGCTGTGCGAACTGAGATGTAAGAGAGTGGAGTGTTACTGTGCATGTGTGTGTAGCATTGCGGGATGTGCGGACTGAGATGTAAGAGAGTGGAGTGTTACTGTGCATGGGTGTAGCATTGCGGGCTGTGCGGACTGAAATGTAAGAGAGTGGAGTGTTAGTGTGCATGTGTGTGTAGCATTGCGGGATGTGCAAACTGAGATGTAAGAGAGTGGGGTGTTAGTGTGCACATGTGTGTACCATTGTGGGATGTGCGGACTGAGATGTAAGAGAGTGGAGTGTTAGTGTGCATGTGTGTGTAGCATTGCCGGCTGTGCAGCCTGAGATGTAAGATAGTGGAGTGTTAGTGTGCATGTGTGTGTAGCATTGCAGGATGTGCAAACTGAGATGTAAGAGAGTGGAGTGTTACTGTGTATGTGTGTGTAGCATTGCACGATGTGCAGACTGAGATGTAAGAGAATGGAGTGTTAGTGTGCATGTGCGTGTAGCATTGCGGATGTGCAAACTGAGATGTAAGAGAGTGGAGTGTTAGTGTGCATGTTGGTGTAGCAATGTGGGATGTGCAAACTGAGATGTAAGAGGGTGGAGTGTTAGTGTGCATGTGTGTGTATCATTGCGGGCTGTGCGAACTGAGATGTAAGAGAGTGGAGTGTTACTGTGCATGTGTGTGTAGCATTGCGGGATGTGTGGACTGAGATGTAAGAGAGTGGAGTGTTACTGTGCATGTGTGTAGCATTGCGGGCTGTGCGGACTGAAAGGTAAGAGAGTGGAGTGTTAGTGTGCACGTGTGTGTAGCATTGCGGGATGTGCACACTGAGATGTAAGCGAGTGGAGTATTAGTGTGCATGTGTGTGTAGCATTGTGGGATGTGCGGACTGAGATGTAAGAGGGTGGAGTGTTAGTGTGCATGTGTGTGTAGCATTGCAGGATGTGCAAACTGAGATGTAAGAGAGTCGAGTGTTAGTGTGCATGTGTGTGGAGCATTGTGGGATGTGCGGACTGAGATGTAAGAGGGTGGAGTGTTAGTGTGTATGTGTGTGTAGCAATGCGGGATGTGCGGACTGAGATGTAAGAGGGTGGAGTGTATGTGTGCATGTGTGTGTAGCAATGTGGGATGTGTGGACTGAGATGTAAGAGGGTGGAGTGTTAGTGTGCATGTGTGAATAGCATTGTCGGATGCACAGACTTAGATGTGAGAGAGTGGAGTGTTAGTGTGCATGTGTGTGTAGCATTGCAGGATGTGCAGACTGAGATGTAAGAGAGTGGAGTGTTAGTGTGCATGTGTGTAGCATTTTGGGATGTGCGGACTGAGATGTAAGAGAGTGGAGTGTTAGTGTGCATGTGTGTGTGGCATTGCGGGATGTGCGGCCTGAGATGTAAGATAGTGGAGTGTTAGTGTGCATGTGTGTGTAGCATTGCAGGATGTGCAAACTGAGATGTAAGAGAGTGGAGTGTTAGTGTGCATGTGTGTGTAGCATTGTGGGATGTGCGGACTGAGATGTAAGAGGGTGGAGTGTTAGTGTGCATGTGTGTGTAGCAATGTGGGATGTGTGGACTGAGATGTAAGAGGGTGGAGTGGTAGTGCGCATGTGTATGTAGCATTGCGGCCTGTGCGAACTGAGATGTAAGAGAGTGGACTGTTACTGTGCATGTGTGTGTAGCATTGTGCGATGTGCGGACTGAGATGGAAGAGAGTGGAGTGTTAGTGTGCATGTGTGTGTAGCATTGCGGATGTGCACACTGAGATGTAAGAGAGTGGAGTGTTAGTGTGCATGTGTGTGTAGCAATGTGGGATGTGCAAACTGAGATGTAAGAGAGTGGAGTGTTAGTGTGCAGGTGTGTGTATCATTGCGGGCTGTGCGAACTGAGATGTAAGAGAGTGGAGTGTTACTGTGCATGTGTGTGTACCATTGCGGGATGTGCGGACTGAGATGTAAGAGAGTGGAGTGTTACTGTGCATGTGTGTAGCATTGCGGGCTGTGCAGACTGAAATGTAAGAGAGTGGAGTGTTAGTGTGCATGTGTGTGTAGCATTGCGGGATGTGCAAACTGAGATGTAAGAGAGTGGAGTGTTAGTGTGCATGTGTGTGTAGCATTGTGGGATGTGCGGACTGAGACGTAAGAGAGTGGAGTGGTAGTCTGCATGTGTGTGTAGCATTGCAGGCTGTGCGGACTGAGATGTAAGATAGTGGAGTGTTAGTGTGCATGTGTGTGTAGCATTGCAGGATGTGCAAACTGAGATGTAAGAGAGTGGAGTGTTAGTGTGCATGTGTGTGGAGTATTGTGGGATGTGCGGACTGAGATGTAAGAGCATGGAGTGTTAGTGTGTATGTGTGTGTAGCAATGCGGGATGTGCGGACTGAGATGTAAGAGGGTGGAGTGTTAGTGTGCATGTGTGTGTGTAGCAATGTGGGGTGTATGGTCTGAGATGGAAGAGGGTGGAGTGTTAGTGTGCATGTGTGAATAGCATTGTCGGATGCACAGACTTAGATGTGAGAGAGTGGAGTGTTAGTGTGCATGTGTGTGTAGCATTGTAGGATGTGCGGACTGAGATGTAAGAGAGTGGAGTGTTAGTGGGCATGTGTCTGTAGCATTGCGGGATGTGCGGATTGTGATGTAAGAGAGTGGATTGTTAGTGTGCATGTGTGTGGAGCATTGTGGGATGTCCATACTGTGATGTAAGAGATTGGACTGTTAGTGTGAATGTGTGTGTAGTGTTGTGGGATGTGCAGACTGCGATGTAAGATAATGGAGTGTTAGTGTGCATGTGTGTGTAGAATTGTCGGATGTATGGACTGAGATGTAAGAGAGTGGAGTGTTAGTGTGCATGTGTGTGTAGATTTGTGGGATGTGCGGACTGAGATGTGAGAGAGTGGAGTGTTCATGTGCATGTGTGTGGAGCATTGTGGGATGTCTATACTGTGATGTAAGAGAGTGGCGTGTTAGTGTGCATGTGTGTGTAGAATTGTGGGATGTGCGGACTGAGATGTAAGAGGGTGGAGTGTTAGTGTGCATGTGTGTGTAGCATTGTGGGATGTCTATACTGTGATGTAAGAGAGTGGACTGTTAGTGTGAATGTGTGTGTAGTGTTGTGCGATGTGCAGACTGCGATGTAAGAGAATGGACTGTTAGTGTGCATGTGTGTGAAGTGTTGTGGGATGTGCAGACTGAGATGTAAGTGAGTGGAGTGTTAGTGTGCATGTGTGTGTAGCATTGTTTGATGTGCGGACTGAGATGTAAGAGGGTGGAGTGTTAGTGTGCATGTGTGTAGCAATGTGGGATGTGTGGACTGAGATGTAAGAGAGTGGAGTGTTAGTGTGTATATGTGTGTATCAATGTGGGATGTGCGGACTGAGATGTAAGAGGGTGGAGTGTTAGTGTGCATGTGTGTGTAGCAATGTGGGATGTGCGGACTGAGATGTAAGAGGGTGGAGTGTTAGTGTGTATGTGTGTGTAGCAATGTGGGATGTGCGGACTGAGATGTAAAAGGCTGGAGTGTTAGTGTGAATGTGTGTGTAGAATTGTGGGATGGGTGGACTGAGATGTAAGAGAGTGGAGTGTTAGTGCGCATGTGTGTGTAGCATTGCGGGATCTGCGGACTGAGAGGCAAGAGAGTGGAGTGGTAGTGTGCATGTGTGTGTAGCATTGAGGGATGCGCGGACTGATATGTAAGAGAGTGCAGTGATTGTGCATGTGTGTGGAGCCTTGTGGGATGTGTGGACTGCGATGTAAGAGAGTTGAGTGTTAGTGTGCATGTGTGTGTATGCATGAGGTGTGTATATCGGTCGAGATGGGGAGGGTATTCTTCCGGACCTAGAACAGAACAGCGTTAATGATATCATATTGATAGATAAAGGCAGCCTGGGTGGTGGACGGTGTGCGGTGGTTTGACATGTAATTATGCCACAGATCTAGGCCGGTGGGTGGGTGGGTGGGTGGGTTGTTCGTGGGGGCTGGCTGAGGGAGGCCGGGCCCCATCTGGTTGTAGGTGCACCATCACTGGGCCAGAAGGGGGCGGCTTTCTTTGAGTGTAATTCTATGGTTCCAAGGGAGGCACACCCAACCCACCCCCAACCCACCCCCAGCCCTGTTAATCTCTACTGATGTATTCATGACTTTCCAAACGGGCGTGGTAGCCGAATCAGTAGAGCGCAGGACTCGTGTGCGCCTCATCGGGAGTTCGGTTCCCAGTCGAGTCAAAGTAACGCTTGTATTATGTATCGATACCTCTAGGGCACATTGCTTTTTATCATCGGCTATTGGACGGACAAATATCTGGTCATGCTGACATATTTCGTTGAAGGAAACACACTTCCGCCACATAGGCTACTCTTTCTGATAAGCACCAATGGGTCTTTTATATGCACTTTCCTACAGACAGGAGAGTACATACTACATCGTGTGATGAACCAGTTGTGGACCACGGGTTGGAACAGAAAATAGCCCAAACTGCAAATGGCTCAACTGAGCAGGATCAATAAAATGACCCACACCTTCACAGGTGGACACTCTACCACCTGAGCTACAGCCAACTCCCCCGGTCGATTCAAACCAATGACTTATAACATTGAGACTTGTGGCTTCCAAACCTGGCGCTCGGCATTAATAGGAGAGAGCAAGCACTGAGTAGCTCAGTGTCAGGATAATGTGACTGAGTGGGATATCAGGTCATGGTGCTGGGGGACTGGTTTCCCAGTGGGGCAGAGCTATAAAGGCACCTTGAGTGTGCACTGTCACAAGTCGTTACCCATCCTGATATGTCCTTAGATGTTGCTGTTGTCTCGACTATGATGGCATAGTTATCAAACAACAACAAACAAACAAACTGATCAAATCCTAGATAGTGTCAGTTATTGGTAATGCTAGTGATAACCTGGTTGTAGTTAGTATTTCTTACGAATGTACCGGCATCTTTAACTGATGTAGTAGTATGGCACAGTTCAGCACCTAATAATAAATTACACAATTAATGGAAACTCCTCTCACAAAATTAGCCTCCCAAAGCTTTGTCTGATGTTAGTTAGAACTTCCACCGAAATTGGTTTCTTTGATGTGAGTTTTGGAGGCATCCTGAGATGACCTTTGACTTATTAACAGATGACCTTTGAGGATTTAGGAGAGCAATCTTCATTACCAATAGACACATGTGTGGAGGCGTGGAACTGACTTATTGAGGTAATATGTAGAGGAGTTGTGGCGCCACCTACTGCGTGGAATCCGTAACTAAATGGTTACTACCGTCAAGTTCCAAGATGAGAATTCGGCTCTTTATGTATAATGTCTATATTTAATAATAATAATAACGATAATAATTACATCCAACAATTCTCTCAGTCAATGCATGGTATACCTACTAGTACATGCTCCAAATATATATCAGGGTTTGTTTCAATGAATAGTATATCTGTTGTAAAAGGATTGTTTTGTGCGATTTCATAAAATAGGGGAACAGCTAAATATATGAATAATGGACCTTTGCGTGGAACATGTGCAACACAGTATTATCTCATACATTCGTTCTTGCCATGACTACCAGAGGGCGAGTTGGTTGTGCAAATGATATATTTGGTTCTTTAAGTAAGTACACTGATTACTTAGTTGTATCCCTTTTTATCTGAGCTTTATGTCCTAGCTATATATCAGGTCATATCAGGACAGGTATCGACTAATGACAGTGCACTCTCCTGGTGACCTTTTAGTTATATAATATTATGTCTCCCCACTGAAAGGTTGGAATATCTTCACCATGACCCGATCTCCCACTCAGTCACAATATCGAATGCTTTCAAATGTTGCTTTGTTAGTCCAGTGGTAAGTGGATCAATGCATTGATTCTTTCCTTTATCATCTACATCTTTACACTCTAGTAGAAGATAACAATATTTAACCGGGCACACTTTTGCCATGGAGGGGGAGTGTTCGGCTTCATATAACCCGCTGTGCGGAAAGCCCTTAATTATTTAGATAGTAATGGAATATTGATATCAAGTTGACCATAGCGGTTAATATACTAAGGGACTGGAGGATAGTAAGGAATGCAAGGGACGATTCAATCACTTTATAGAGCTCACAACTTTATTTCTGTTCCTACTGGTACAATCTAAGTTCTTCCATATTGATCATTGCAAATAAATACTTCCCCTTCCATTTTGTTAAGTTACTAAAGATTGCAATTTTGACTATTAGAGCCTAAATCTCGTCTAAAACATCAGAGTGTGTGAAAACATGTCCAATAGGTCTGAGCCCGAACGCTCGACCTTCCTACATTGCTAGGAGAGTAGCAACCTGCGAATCCTAGGAATGAGTTACGGCAGTGAACCCTGCCCCACATTTGATGGCCAATGCGGGTCTGTCTTGGTGAGCAGCCCGCATTTCCAAATGCGGGTTGCTCGGTCCAAGCCTGCACTGGCCACAGGTCGAGTATAGTCTCGCCCACTTCAAATATTAATCAGCAGGTTTTGATTACAAATTCGTGAATATTGAAATTGCACTATTCTTGCTGGCCTTTAAGACCTACTTGTAATAGACTACATCACAGTTCTGACTGCGCATGCACTGACAACAGCCTTAGGAGCAAAGCAAAGGCGTACGCCCATTTAGTTTGCCAATACACATAGGGCAAAACTGGCATTTTATTCTAAATAACTAGAAATAGATAACAATTTGGCATAAACCTGGATGGAAGGATGCAATATAGTAATATAATGAATATGTTTAAGACACAACTCTACATAAATCATAGAATATAAATAAAAACATGAATAAAATAAATAAAACTGACTCTGGCTATGTCTCTAAGACTAGTCTGAGTACCTAGATTTGTCTAAATCTAAATGCACATGGCATAAGATGTGCTGGTTATATTGATGTAAATGCAATGCTGTATAAAAGATTAATAACTTAATTTATTATATATATTTTTTTAGTTGGTATTCTATGTTTCAAACAAGAGCTGAGATGAGCTGAAACTAGCACATTCCATAGCTGCACCCAGTGTATTAGCATGTGCCATGTGCTTCACACTGCTTTGTTTTGCTCTAATGCATCCCACAATGCACCGCGCCGCTGGAACCGTGATGTAGTCTATTGTATTGAGCTTAAATCTGTGGCGAAATGGGCAGATAGCAGGTGGGTGAGGCGCCACCTGGAGGGAAGGACGGGGAATTAGGGGAGCTGCTTGGAAGCAAGCCTCACGCTCTCCAGTCCACACCCAAGCCTCCAGTAACCGACAATAATAACAAGCAGGAGGAATACATACGTGAATAATATTGACATAAATCCTTTATACCTCACTTTATATATGGCAGGTTTGGGGAATGACAGTCATCATTGATCATCAACCAGGAATAATACTTATCTTCAGACCCCTTCCAATTGAGTGGGTCTTGACCTGCTTGTGACCCCATGCAATGGCTTTGATAGTTGACCCAATATCTCACGGATGATAGTCGATCGACTGCATCAGTCAATATCTTGGCTGGAAAGTGTAAGCGTAATTCCCCCCTCATCTTATCGACCAATGGGGTTCAATACACAATCCCACGTGGTGTTAAGGAGGCTTGGCTTTGGTGGTTGGTTGTTGGAATTTTACGTCCTGGATATAATTAAGGTCATGTCAGGATGGGCACCGACTTGTGACCGGGCACACTCATGGTGACTTTATAGTGCTGCCCCTCCTGCACCATGACCCGATATCTCGCTCAGTCACATTATCCTGACACTAAGCTAACTAGTCCATGCCCTATCCTATTAATGCCAAGCGGCAAGCTAAAAAGTGACAAGTATCCATTTTAAAGTCATAGCTTTGACTCGACTGGTAACCAAACTCCCGACCTTCCGCAGGCGATGCCCGCGGTCTACTGATTCGGTTATCGTGCCTAGTGAGGCTTAATTACTTGACCTTGGGAGTGCGGTGAGCATATTGTAATGCAATTGTACATGTTACGAGCACATTGAATACGTATGACTGACGTCTCACTTCGAATGGATACAAAGCATCGACTATTCTATTTATAGACTAAACCCGGCCACTGGGCCATCGCCACCATCTAGCTTAAGAATTTAACATTAATGAACCAGCCACCTTTTGAATCACTTTGGCCTCGACTGCGGTTCAGTCAACATCTACTACTAAGCCTTTGGTTTTTAAGCCATCCCACCCACCCATACTGTTATGCTCTGTGGGGTCAAGTTCTGAAAGCCTTGAAATCATGACATTGAACTTTGATATGTAACGATAAAAAGAAGACACTAATAAATCCCAATATTAAAGTCTCTCGGTCTTGGCGTTGTTTCAATTATCAATTTCTATCAATAACGGCCTCTTGGAACACCGGGCGCGGTGGCAGAATCGGTAGAGGGTAGGCTTCCCGTGCAGAAGGTCGGGATTTGGAATTCCGGTGGAGTGAACCGAACAACTTATAAAATTGATACTTGTCGCTACCTAGCCTGGCGCTCAGCATTAATAGGATAGGAGCAGGTCTGGTTAGTGCAGTATCAGGATAATGTCACTGTGTGGGACATTGCGGTCTGGTTTCCCAGTGGGGTAGCACTGTAAGGTGTCCATGATTGTGCGCCATCACCAGTCTGTACCAGTCCTAATATAAGCTTATATGTTGCTAGGACATAAGACAGCAACCAACAGCAAAACCTCTGTTTGAACATTAGGTCCGCCCCTTGGTGAAGTAAGAAGTAAGAAGACAATTCATGAAAGCTGACCCTCTGTGTTGTTTGTTGTTGTCCTAGCAACATCTAAGGTCATATCAGGATGGGTACTTTATAGTGCTGTGCCACTGGGAAATCAGGCCACCAGCATCATCAACTCAGTCATATTATACTGACCCTTAGCTAACCAGTCCTTGCTCTATCCTATTAATGCCGAACGCCATGCTAGGAAGCGACAAGTATCAATGTTAAAGTCATTGGTTTGACTTGACCGGGAACCGAACTCCCGACCTTCCGTATGCGAGGCCTGTGCTGTACCGATTAGGCCACGGCGCACGGTTCCCTCTGTGCTGGGTTTGATTGATTGATTGGTGGTTGCTTTACGTCGTGTCGGCAGCATAGGCCATATTCACGGCGAGAAATGTTTGTTTTTTGTTCAAACCATCGCTTTTACATGTAAAAGCAGACAATCAATTATGTGCCAATAGACACTCATTAAATTAGAAAGCTCACAATCATATATTTTGTGGTCAAGGGAAACAAATTCCCATAGAAAAAGAAAAGTTGTATTAATAATTGATAGAATCTATTTAGTAAACTATCTGAGGTGGTACCGTCCAGCTGCCCTCAAAAAGGCTCAAATGTTTTCCTGTTTTACCTTAGTAAAAAGGTCATGCATACTGTCTGCAGTGTAGAACTGTTGTCTGTCCTGGGAGAATGGTTGATAATTACCTCAAGCACGGTGGTAGCGGTGGGAACTATACTTCCCTTATATATAATATGCTGATGGTTGAGGGTATTGGCATAGTTATCTGGCAGGATTCAAACTAAAAGGGGTTACTTCCTTGTTTATAATTCCATAATTTAATTACACAACATTAATGTAGTATATATTGGCATTTATTTTGTTCTTGTTACAGATTCCTGAGTGTTGTTTCTTAGTCCATCAGTTTCGAAGCTCTCAGATGCTTAACCCTATTGATCACGATTAAGAAAGTTGGGTAGGTGGGATGGTAAATTTAGTCACTTAAGTGTGCATCTTGTTGGTTCAGACATTAACTTCAAAATGATTCACAGTTCTGTTGTCCTCAGTTAGTAAATGATTGTATACTAGGTAGCGTGCAAGTCGGATCCATAGAAATGGTAGTTCAGTTTGGTATCACCAGGTGCTGGCGGGTTAAGTGTCCATGATTATGTTTCCTGGGTTTCTTTTGTTGGTACATTAGTTGTTTAAGCAGGGAAATTTCAATCGCGGATGATTGATCTTCCTCATTCCACTGCTCGTTGCCCTATCCTAATAATGCTAAGTGCCTGGCTAGGAAGCAGCAAGTATATATTTTTAAGTCATTGGTTTGACTTGACCATTGTTCAAACCAATGATCCCACGATCTAGCCCAACAGGACATGAACGCTCTAGCTACTAAATTCTATTTTCCAGTTTGCGAAAGTAAAAGTTTGCTTAATACCTGAATTATGACCCAATACCTGGACTATCTATCCTCTTTCCACACGAAAGCATTCGTCTTCACTTCACTTTCCCAGAACCTCTGGGGATTGTCGCGGCACCATCGATGATGTTTTAACCGGCTTGCTCTCGATGTTTCTGGTTTGTTACCCTCCGCCCTCTGGGAGTGGGCAAACTCCAGTTTTGTTCACTCTTTGATGTCGTCTTCCCACCTCTTCTTCTGTCTACCTCGTCTTCAAGTTCAAAACCCTCTCCGGGTACTTTGCAAGATGGTCTTTGCAAGACCAAATGATCGTTAGACGTAACAGTTGTACTTAAGTTTATGGCTCTTGACAGTTGTCAATTCTTGAGGACTCTTGATGGGAATAACACCACATCAATATGAGTGCACACTACACAGTGTGGGTGGGAGGGTGCGGGATGATATCAGGGCATAGTGCTGCTGGCCTGGTCTCCCGGTGGCGCACCGCTATAAAGTCACTATGCATACACATAGCTCAGGCGGTATAATGTGCACGAAGGTGTCGGTCATCCTATCGATCCTGCTCAGTAGACCCATTTGCAGTTTGGGCTATTTTCCGTTCCAACCAGTGGTCAACAACTGGTTTATCAAACCTGTGATATCGTGTCTTTGGGAAAGTGCATATAAAAGACCCCTTGCCACTTATCAGAAAGAGTAGCCTATGTGGCGGCAGCAATTTTCCTCCAAAGAAATGCCATAATGACCATATGTTTGACATCCAATAGCAGATGATACGAAAATCAATGTCCCCTAGAAGCTTTGTTAAAGTTGCGTAGTCCGATGGTTTTGAGTTTCTGTCATCTTTCTGATATAAATACATCGAATTGATTGTTATAATTTACTTTTCGTTAGTTTGAAATAACTTTTATTTTAAATGGCTAACTTTTGAGATATTTGACATGTAAACAATGTCAAATAAGTTTTGACGAGCACACCACAACTCTGACACCATAAACTTCTGTAGTAACAGGTTCTATTAAATTCGCTCAGTATTCCCTTCTATGTGGCAACAAATGCTAAATAAGTGCATCAGTATCTAAGTTAGATATGTAGAATCAACTCTAGATATTTGTTTTGGTTTTGAAAATGTGATGCCGCATCCCACTATGCAGCTTTAAATAAAGCAAGCTTTACTTTACGACACAATGGTCACATGACCAATCACGTGTTAGACTCAGGTAGGGCATGTGTTTGTGTGTCTTCTACAACTATTTATAGAGATCTCCTATCTTTTCTGTCTATAGCGGACACCCATGGGACTAGAGCAAGATGCTGTTATAGAGAGAGATCCGACTGACTAGGACGGTCCTTACAGAGTCATTTCTACAAATGGTCATTTGTACAATTAGTCATTTCTACTGTATTATAACTATATGGCATGTCATTATTGACAGAGAATATTGATCAAATAGGTGAAAAAACAGCTGTTGTCCGCATAAGACAGTTGTCCGTTAGAGACAGAAGCACTGCTATTAAATTAATGGGGTGCCATGATGGGACCAGTACTTTTTGCCGTTTTTGACAGATTCATTATTGACAGAGGCTGTTATTGACAGAGTAGACTGTATATAAATTGTGAATATATAATAAATATATATATATATTTATTGACATTGATATACATTGACGAAATAGGCAAATCGGTGGATCTACTAACAAGTAATACGCTTGTATTTAATGAGTAAGGATTGGTATGTCAGCACCACCCTCCCCTCTACTCCCCGCCGTGCCCTGCCCTACCCTGCCCTACTCCGTCCTCCCTCTACCAATGTAACCAGCTAGGTTGTTAGGGACTGGCTATCTCCCCAGAGATTCTGCGTGACGTCATTACCGTCATCAGCGCCGCGTCGTGACGCCCCCTGGCGGGAGTGGCGTTGTCTGCTCCTAGCTGGAGGCCTGCCGGTACTCCAGAGTTTTAGCGGAGGTGAGGGGACCAGGAAGGGCCACCCGGGGTGCTGATTGTCATGAAGAAGGGCAAAGTTGGTTAAGTCGACTTGTGGGTTTGTTGTTGTTGGTATTTTCTGTTGTTTTTGTTCATTGCTTGCTACAGTGTTTGGATAGTATATACCAGTTCATATATATATATATATATATATATATGTATATATATATATATATGTGTATATATAAATATAGTGACGTTTATGTATATATAGTATAATCCCGTTAAACTAAATTTGAAGGGACCCTAGAATTCTGTTTGGGTTAACCGATCATTGGTTTTACCGAGCTTTGCATTGACTTTGACTTTGAGTAAGTGTGTATTGCACATGGAGTATATAATGTATGTGGACACTTTGATTATTGTATTTTTATGTATGTACAGTATTACCCCGTTAAACCAAGCTCAGTTAACCAGATGACCTTATAACCACATGAACGTTTGGTTTAACCATTACGGAGTGGCCTGGGGGGGGCGACAATTTTGTTTGGATTAACCGATAATTTGGATTAACCGACTTTGGTTTAACCAACTTTTTTATATGATAAATGATAGTATTTTGCCTTTTCAATATAATGTAAACGGCCGGAATACCAGGGCCTCGGTGCTGAACAAATCTACATTATTGTAAAAATTCCGATATTCAGCATAGTGGGGAATGCAAAAGTTCTATGACTGATCGGTCCCCATCCGGATATGGGGGTGCAGTACACTACAGACATTGTCCGTGATGCTCAGCAACACATGTAATTTTGCGTGTGGACACAGCCATAGCCGGCCCAGTAACTGAGGATGCCGTGCATGCTGCCACCTATCGAGAAACACTTATATTAGTATATACCTTGTGCGCCAGCGCCGCCTATCTTGACTTTTAAGATACAAAACCTGAGTAGCCTATGTAGACACTATCTGTCTGGCATCTGCAGAGACTTTTTAAACTAATTTCTCGCCGCCTATCGATAACTGTGTATGAGCCTATATAAGGCCAGCTTCTGCGGCAGTGAGCTCACTTCGACACGGGCACAAGGAGGACACTGACTAGCCTTAAAACTGCCACCCACCGAACCCCACATGGAGAGTTACGAAGGGCAAGGGTTAAAGCTTCTATGACCTCACTGTATTATTGAACTTGTTGTTGAATTGAACTTCTTTTTGAAGAAAAAGATGTACAGTGCTGGACCTATAATAAATTGAACTTTAAACTAATTTGCTGTGTTGCTTGTCAAATTATTATACACGATAAAGGGTGTATCACCATCCATATATATATATATATATATATATATATATATATATATATATACGCTGTATATATATCCCCATTGCAAGTGAATGTTCATGTGTCACTGCCCTAGAGGTATTGCTGTCGCAATGGTGCGATATGCGTGAGTAACACTCACAAACCTATTCAGGAATTCAGTGCTCGATTCGTAAGTAAGTATATTTGTGTCTGGCGCGTTCCTCTTCCTTGGTGGCGTATACCCTATTTGTCACGTCTCATGCGATATGTCTCATTCGTCATGGCTCATTTGTCACATCTCATTTGTGGTGTCTCATTCATCACGTCTCATTTGTGGGGTCTCATTCGTTCCATTTCATTTGTCACATCTCATTTGTGGAGTCTCATTCATCACGTCTCATTCGTCACATCTCATTCAGCATGTCTCATTCGTTCCGTCTCATTCATCACATCTCATGGGTGGTGTCTCATTTGTCATGTCTCGTTTGTAACATCGTATTCATCACACATCTCATTCATTCCATCTCATTCGTCACACCTCATGTGTGGTGTCTCATTCGTCATGTATAATTCATCACATATCATTTGTCATGTCTCATTCGTCACCGATCACTCACCATATCTCATTCATCACGTGTCATTCATCACATCTCATTCATCACATCTCATTTGTTCCATCTCATTTGGCACATCTCAGCCATTGTGTCTCATTCGTCACGTCTCATTTGTCACATTTCATTGACCATGGTTCATTCGTTCCGTCTCATTCATCACATCTCACTTGTGGTGTCTCATTCGTCACATTTCATTTGTCACATCTCATTCATCATGTCTCATTCGTTCTGTCTCATTTGTCACACCTCATTTGTGGCATCTCATTCATCACATCTCATTTGTCACATACCGTTCATCATATCTCATTCATCACATCTCATTTGGCATGTCTCATTTGTCACGTCTCATTCACCACATCTCATTTGTCACATATTATGTGTCACATCTCATTTGTCAGATCTCATTCATCACATCTCATTCATCACATCTCATTCATCACATCTCATTCGTCACATCTCATTTGTGGCGTCTCATTTGTTGCATCTCATTCATCACATCTCATTCGTCACATCTTATTCATCACGTCTCATTCATGGTATCTCATTCGTCATGGTATCCCAGTTGTCTGAGAATATCCACTTAAATCACACCAAAACTTCTTCGGTGTCTCTCGAGAAATCGCCCGAAGCGATTGGCACACACAAGTTGTTGGTTACTGTAAACAACACTTCAAATTGTTAAAGGTGCACAGTCCGATGGTTTTCTGCAATTTTTCCTGAGATATATATATGTAAGAATAGCACTAGGAAGGCATAGTGGTGGGTACATTATTTATTTGGTAATAACAATCAAAATGCACCTGACTGATAGAAGAAAGTGAATGAGTAGGTAAAAGGAATAAAAATAAGGTAATGAAAGTAGATGAATAATAAAAGTAAAAATAGTAAGTACATAAAAGGAATATAGGGACAAAAAAATGTTGTTGATCGAAGACAGTGTCATAGCAGTGGGTGAGAGCAATTAAGATGGCTGCTATAGCACAATTTGTATATATATGCTGAGTCCACCCGCTGGCAGAGGAGAGAACTAATCTAGTTCCGGACAGAGCCACCGGGAGAGGCACCGTGCATATTCGCTTACATCTGCATATACGTTGTATATACGTAGGTATATATATATAGTAAATTGATTGTTTTAACATACCTTACTTTAGTTTGAAGTAACCTTTGCCTTAAATGGTAAGTTTTGAGATGTTTGAAGTACAAATATGTCAAATTAGTTTTGGCAAGCTGGCCAAAACTCTGACGCGATAGGATTGAAGCAGAAACAGGTTCTATTAAATTGCCTCAGTATTCCCTCCTGTGTGGAAACAAATGTATAATAAGTGCGGCATTTTATCTGAGGTATCTAAAGGGATTATGTGGAATCAATTTGAGATAAGTATCCGCCTCCTGATATGATCTTAGACGTAGCCAGGTCATAAAACTCCAACAACCAACCAACTTAGATAATTATTTTGGTTTTGAAAATGTGATGCTTCATCGGACTATGCGGCTTTGTGTGGTAGTGTTAGGGAATCGTGTGTGTGCTTTGTTACATTTGTTTTTATTTTCTCTGTTATTTCATTGTGGAAATATACTGGGCGCGGTGGCCGAATCGGTAGAGCACAGGCCTCGCGTGCGGAAGATCGGGAGTTTGCGAGTTTGGTTCCCGGTCAAGTCAAACCAATGACTTAAAAATTGATACTTGTCGCTTCCTAGCCTGGTGCTCAGCATTATTAGGATAGGGCAAGGACTGGTTAGCTCGGGGTCAGGATAATGTGACTGAGTGGGTTATCGGGTCATGGTGCCAGCGGCCTGAATTCCCAGTGGGGCAGCACTATAAAATGGCCATGAGTGCGTACTGTCACAAGTCAGTACCCTTCCTGATATGACCTTAGATTTTGCAAGGACGTAAAACAACAACAAGCACAAACCATTGTGGAAATAACTTAGGTCTTTCTGCTAAATCTAATTCAAGTACCTATCTGTAAATGGTGTGGTGGAATTGACTGTGTTTTACCCTATTTAGAAAATAGTTTTCTATGGTATTTCATTATGAAAGTATCTTAAAGTTGCATAGTCCGATGGCTTCGAGTTTGTCATTTTCTGAGAGAAATATATTAGGTTGATTGTTATAATAAAATAAATGCCATTCTACTGAAATAAACAAACATTTTTTTCTTCAGGGAAGGAAGAGACCCTCCCCCCGCCTCTGCCGCCACCCGGCGTTCTCACCTCCCTGTCATCTTCCCCTCACCTTTCTCCCCCTCCCCCCGCCTCTGCCGCCGCCCGGCGCTCTCACCTTCCCTGTCATCTTCCCCTCAGCTTTCTCCCACCTCGCCCTCGCCCCGCCCCTTTCTCACCTTCCCCGCCTCCCCGCTCATTCCCTTATAAGGCCGCCCGCCGGCCTCCCTCAGTCACTCGCCTTCCAGCCGTCCTCCCTGCTCAAGCTTATTTTCTCTCACAGCCCAAGCCTGCTTGGCTGTCTTCACCTCGGACCGCTGCATCCCTTCGGACCGCTCCAGCATGCCTTTTTCCCGTTTGGCTGTCTTCACCTCGGACCGCTGCATCCCCTGGGACCGCTGCAGCATGCCCGGACACGGAAGAAACAAGGGCCGCAAGAGCTCCCGGGCGACCGCCCTGGCCACGCCGGGACCCTCGGCGGATTTTTGATCCGCCGGCCCCCCCCGGGGCCGGGCCGGGGGGGCCATCCCCGGCACCTCACCCACACCCATGCCGACAACCCCCTGACCACCACCGACTACCCCCCAGCGACCACCGATCGAAACGCCGCCCAGACAGAGCCGGGGACCATCACCTCGCACCGCAGGCCCCAGATGCCGCCCATCCTCAGGACGAACCCTCCCCAGACAGCACCGCCGCCGACCATCACGACCACCGACAACCCCCCAGCGACCACCGATCGAAACGCCGCCCAGACAGAGCCGGGGACCATCACCTCGCACCACAGGCCCCAGATGCCGCCCGTCCTCAGGACGAACCCTCCCCAGACAGCACCGCCGCCGACCATCACGACCACCGACAACCCCCCCAGCGACCACCGATCGAAACGCCGCCCAGACAGAGCCGGGGACCATCACCTCGCACCGCAGGCCCCAGACGCCGCCCATCCTCAGGACGAACCCTCCCCAGACAGCACCGCCGCCGACCAGCACGACCAACGACAACCCCTCAGCGACCACCGATCGAAACGCCGCCCAGACAGAGCCGGGGATCATCACCTCGCACCTCACGCCTCAGACACAGCCCAGCCTCACGAGGAACCCTCCCCAGACAGCGCAGCCGCCGACCCTCACGACACAGCCTTCACCAACCCGCCCGACCCGACCCCGACCCCGACCCCGCCCAGCCCTGAGGACTTTGCTGGCCCCCTGCTCGACCCTCGCCGGACCTCCTCACCGCATCTCTCCAAGGAGCGGGCCTCCCCAACCTTTTTGGCCGCCCGCTCCCTGTCGACGTAGGCCCCGGACACATCACCCCACCCAGACCTGCAACTTCCCCAGCGTCTGCCAAGAACCCCGCCCAAGCCTCGCCTGGGTAACCCCCCCCCCCCCGCGCTACCCTGGCCCGGGACCTCAGACGCAGCCTACGCCTCGGGCGGCGCCTCGGGCGCGCCTCGAGCCCTCTCCTCCTCTTTTGGTGGAGGGCTCTTCGGCGCCCCTCGCCACGAACTCTGAACTTACTCTGTTTATTTCCTCAGCTACCAGCCTTAAGATTATTTACCTTTTCCCTGTACATACTGTCTTTTTTTCCTGAGGTGTTTTCAATAAAGCGCCTCTTTTCCCACCCCCGCCTTGCCTTCTTCCTTTTCGCGCATCGGTCGTAATGCTCGCATTGCGTTTGATGCGAGGGAAGGAAGAGACCCTCCCCCCGCCTCTGCCGCCACCCGGCGTTCTCACCTCCCTGTCATCTTCCCCTCACCTTTCTCCCCCTCCCCCCGCCTCTGCCGCCGCCCGGCGCTCTCACCTTCCCTGTCATCTTCCCCTCAGCTTTCTCCCACCCCTCCGCCCTGCCCGCCGCTTTCTCACCTTCCCCGCCTCCCCGCTCATTCCCTTATAAGGCCGCCCGCCGGCCTTCCTCAGTCACTCGCCTTCCAGCCGTCCTCCCTGCTCGAGCTTATTTTCTCTCCACCCACCCACCCAACTCTCCCTACAGCCGGTAGAGGGCTCTTCGGCGCCCCTCGCCACAAACTCTGAACTTACTCTGTTTATTTCCTCAGCTACCAGCCTTAAGATTATTTACCTTTTCCCTGTACATACTGTCTTTTTTTCCTGATTTGTTTATGAGAATTCCGCTAGGTGGTGCATCAAGCGGTGGCCATTTACTTAGTTACTGAGACACTGGTAGGGGGGGGCAGAGATCGCATCCATAGTTACTGAGTGTGTTGGTCTCGCGCCCTCAATTACCCACGTTGTGAGCAACTTGGACAATCTATCATACCTTAGTTTGAAACAACTTTTATTTTAGATGGCTAACTTTGGAGATATTTGAAGTGCAAACATGGCAAACTTATTGTGGCAAGCATGCCACAACTCTGACACCATAGTCTTATGCAGTAACATGTTCTCCTAAATTGCCTCAGTATTCCCTTCTATGTGGCAACAACTTCTTAATAAATGAACCAGTGTCTAAGTTAGATATGTAGAATCAAATCTAGATAATTGCTTTTGTTTTGAAAAGTTGATGTTTTCATCGGACTATGCAGCTTTAAGTCTTCCGCTAAAAATCACTTAAGTAGTTATGTGTAGTTGTTTGATGGAAGTGTCTGTATTTCATTGTAAAATTAACTTTGCTAGATAAGTGATTTTTTAGTGGAATAACTATGTCCAGTATGTATTTTGTGCTCCTTTCTATGATATATAATGCATGATATTTCAATGTGACAATAACTTAAGTATTTCTTTCCCTAAAATCAGTTAAATAGTGTAATGGCCCATGGTCTTCTCCACCCTGCCACGCAATAACAGAAGAACGCTAAGATTCAGTATCAGGACGCTTCAACTTAGTTTATTATGAAACCTCTCTGCTCTCCGCAGCATCAAAAGTCAACTGACCCGCCCCCTAACTCGCCAGGTCCCACATCGCCTCTATAGGTGGGTGGGGTGGGGGGTGAGCTAGCCACATGCAGTAGAGGGGAAGCCCAGTCGGGGTCTGCCCAGTGGCCAGCCTGCTGCCACCTAGCGCAGTTCAGTGTAACTGCATAGGTGTGCGGCGTAGTCTCTGCCACCACCGCGTGATAGTGGGGCTCATGTACAGACTACTAGACTAGCTATGTGTAGTGGTATGATGGAATTTTGTGCAGTTGGTCCTATCTTTGTTTTATGATATTTTTGTTGCCGTTGATAAAACAGTTTATTCATCGGCAATGTACTGGTCTTCCGGCCCTTTACATTACATTGTAAAGTTCAGTGCCATGGGCTACGATGATAGGTCACTGCAAAAACAGTGCTGCTATTACAGATACGGTGTACAGTAAAACCTCTCTAAATCGGCCAACCTTGAGACCGACTGCAAGCGTTCGATTTAGCGAGGTGGTCGGTTTAGGGAGTTCGAATATGGTTACAATGGTATTGTTGGGATCCAAGTGAAGAGATCGATATAGGGCAGGGGTGGATATGTGGAGATGGTTGGGTAGGGAGGTTTTAATGTATTTCATTGTGCAAATAACTTAGGTCTTCCACTAAAATCAGCCACAAGGAGAGCACCCCCTCCCACTTCTCCGTTGCCATGGTTACCCAGCCCGACGCGTTATAACAGCGGGCGCAGGGGCGTGGTTAAATGGCATGACCCATGTAGGGCCATAATCCTTGTGAACCTTTTAGTTTTACCGCACATTTCGTCCGACAGGGGTCGCCACCAGGCATTGTAAATGGTCATCACCTTGGCGTCCCCACAACCTTTCACCGGACGCAACATCTAAACTACATGCTAGACTATTCACATTCAACGGTACCTAACTATATGTGTATATATCTATTATAAATATGTTATTTTTTCTATACACTAAGACCTCTCTAAATCGGCTGATCAAAGGAACAACTTCAGATGGTTCATTTAGGGATGTAGTCAGCTTTGATCGTTGTTTTATTGTTACAATGTTTATTGTATGGGCGATTGTCTGTGACCTCAAAAAAGCGGTCGATATATGGAAGTGGTCGATCTGTGGAGGTGGTCGGTTAGAGAGGTTTTACCTTATATATATATATAAGGGGATACAATGAAGGAGAAAATAAATATGTTATTACAATATTATATGTTAACCAATTTGATAACACCTCCAGTCATTGCTTTTTGTTGTGTTGTTTGTTGATATTTTTTGTTGTGATAATGTAGTTATACTCTCCAGAATGACTTGGTTTTGCCACTACACAGTAATAGTATCAGGGTTCCCCCTGTTTTGTTACTTTCACTTGTTATGTACCTATCTACTGCATGCATTCCTTCTCTGTTTGTAAGCATTTTCTCACATCTCGCTACCCTCCATGAGTCTGTTAGTTCTGCAATTAGTTAGTTGTTTAGTTACCTATAATTATTTTCCCTGACTGCCTTCACCTTGTTGTGTTAGCGGTCATGAGTTTCTGCCATCAAGCTGTCAGTCATTGCATCCATTCTTCTCAGTGAATCCATTTTCAGTTTGGGATATTTTCCACAACTGGTTCATCAACAGATGTGCTATATGCTGTCATGGCGATGGAAAAGTGCATATGAAAGACCCCTTGTTGCTTATCGGAAATAGTAGCCTATGTGGCGGCAGCGAGTTTCCTCCAAAGTAATATGTCATAATGACCATATATTTGACGTCCAATAACCGTTGATGAAAAGCTATGTCCTTTAGAGGCGTTGTTATATAAAACAAGCTTCCCTATTAGTTGTTGCCAGTTGCCAGTTAATAAGAGCAAATAGAGGAACTTCACTTGATTTTGGTGGCACCGGTTGTTGGCGGGATATGGGATGTACATGGATGATTGTTAACGTTGAGAATCCTGGTACCCAACCCACCTAGTCCCACCTAACCCAGACAGCTCCTCACCCATTCCACTCCCACCTGCAAACCAACCCCCCCACCTCCCACCCAGCCACCCCCTAGCGGCCATCAACAACACCTCACTTGAGCTGCTCAGTTGTTCTTATCTTTTGGGGGGTTTGTAACCTTACAATGGTTACTGGCTGAAAAACTACAAAATATACAAAGGCCCTGATAAATCGGTCCAATCTTTGGTTGAAGATTAATCTTCAGGTGGGATGGTTTTACAAGTTGGGGATGTATTTACAACATTAAAAACGACGAATCGTTGGGGTGGCCCCAACTCACTCCGGTCCGGCAGTAGCAGAGCACTTGTATCCAGTAACAGCAGCAAGGGTTCAGGAGGAAGGGAGCGGTAAAGGTGGGTCCAGCATGTTCCAGCAACAATAGCAAAGCAAGAGAAATGATAAGGTACAGGGCCCCACACAAGCAAACAACTTCCTTGATCAGGGGGAGAAATAAGCCCAGTAGTAAACAAAAGGGTAGAGTATAGGACACAGAAATGAGGAGAGTTGAGTCAAAGCACTGTGTCTCTTTGCTCTATGGTGACCAGCCGGCGAGCCAAAGACACAGACAGAGTAATAGTAGAAAGTGAAATGTTGGCGGGCTCCCCCTCCTGGAACTCTTTTCAGACATTATCAAGGAGGAGCATGGCCAGCGGAGAGGAGATAGAGACAGGTGTGGATGAGGTGCGGTCCGGATAGCAAGTGTCTGCTCAGTTGTGACCTCCTCGTCCTCTTTCGTAAGGGTGGGGGTGGGGGTGATGTGAGGCGGAGCGGCTGATGGGGGCGGCACTTGTGCAAAATATTCGCCGATCAATTCGGTTAAATTTACCAAAGTTATCTCAAGTAAATCAAGTAATCCTTCTCTTCAAATGTAACATATAATGGAGTGTATAACTTGAGAGAAAGTCCCAATATGTAGCCAATAAAAACATCCAACAAGAAACTGATTTTAAAAAGATTGTTATATTTTGTTTTTGTTAATTCCATGTCGCACTTTGTTGACATTGAGACCTCCGTCCTGATATTACCTTATGTGTGTTCCAGGGGGTAAAACTCCAACAAACAACCAACCAGCTAGACGTTGATTTGTTGGTGAATGGCACCCACGTCAGAACGCGCAGGATAAAGCCCAAGTTTATGGCAGGCCGATTTGAGCTCACAGTGATAACATTGACCAGGTTAGATCACTTCATCAGGGACAACTGCTTTGTAACAACATCGAGGCCCCTAAAATCCTGAGCCCTTGTCTAAAATAGGGTCCAGGGTGGGACGTAGCTCACGGGGTAGAGTGTCCACCTGTGCAGGTTCGGGTCATCTGATCAATCCTGTTCAGTGGACCCATTTGCAGTCTGAGCTATTTTCCGTTCCAACCACTGGTCCTCAACTGGGTCATCAAAAGATGTGGTATGTGTTGTTTTGTCTATGGGAAAGTGCATATAAAAGACCCCTTGCTGCTTCCCAGAAAGACTAGCCTATGTGGCGGAAGCGGGTTTCCCACAAAGAAATGTCAGAATGACCATATGTTTGACGTCCAATAGATGAAACCCCATCAATGTGCTCTAGAGGCGTCGTTAAATAAAACAAGCTTTTTGTGTGTCTATAGGCTGGATACATCGGGAGTATTCAATTGGTTCGGGGGGAACCAGATGGGGTGGCCGAATGCGTTGAGCATCCATCTCCCGTGTTGGTCGGTCGTGGGATTTGAATCCTAGTGGAGTCAAACCGATGACTTAAATTTTGATACTCATCGCTTCCTAGCCTGGCACTCGGCATTCTTATGATAGGGCAAGGTGCAGTGGAATGAGGAAGACCAATCGTCCGCTATTGAAATTTCCCCTGCTTAATCAACGTATGTACCAAAGGAACCTATTCTGCGCAGATGTTATTTACTTTTCTTCATGTGAAGATAGCCCTCCATACACCAATGTTTTGAGCTGTTATCATTTTCTGAGATAACTATATTAGGGTGATCCTTATTAGTGTACATTAACTCCACTACCATGTGGTGTCAGCAGAGACTACACCGCACACCTAGGCACCTAGGCAGTTAGTTAACTGCATTTGACTGCGCTAGGTGGCGGAATGCTAGCCACCAGGCAGTACCCCAACTGGGCTTCCCTCCCCCCCCCACCTCCACCCACCTACAAAGGTGACATGGTATGAAATCCTGTGTTTGCGGGTCCCCAGATATTATATATGCGGGCGTTTAAATGCTATTGATGGCCGATCCCATTAGGCGGTACATCTAGGTTATGGTTACTGTCATTACGATCACTCAGGTTAATAGCTGTACTGCTCAACAAGGCTAGACTGCCCTAATATCCTGTATAAGGCATACTATCCTGCATAAGGCTTAATATCCTGCATAAGGCATAATATCCTGCATAAGGCATACAAATCAAAGTTCCCGCATCTCATATCTGTATTAGATAAATTACATGCTAGAGCTTACCCCCATAGTAAATACAGCACACAACACCACACAAGATCCGAGTTCAGCACCAGCAGCAGTGTAGATAGATAAGAGAGTGATTGCTTAGTTTTATTCACTTATATATTGTTTTCAGATAATTAAAACAGTGGATGTAAGAGACATTCTCATTGGCAATTACACTCATGCACACCAGTCACTCCTCTCCCGCATGATCTCTCCCTAACACAGTTCACTAGTGGCTGCTTTATGGACTCACCCCCCTCCCTCCCCCAGCTCTGCCCAGCAGCTGGCCATCATGGGATTACCTAACATGACAGATACAATGTGGTTGTGTGAGATAAGGGGGAGGGATTCTGCTTAAAGGGGCACTAAAAAGGGAGTACTGTTTCTTATTTAGCCATCTCGATACTCAATATATACTTAATCGGAGAATTTTACAATGGGACCTAGCTAGTTAAGGGGTGGGTCACTTGACTTTTGATGCAGCGGGGAGCGGATCGGTTGCAATAAACCTATTGAAGCGTACAGTAAATGGATCTTGGCGTTCTTCCGTGTGTGTAACAGGCAGTGCAAGACCATATGACGGCTGACATCGGCCCATCACATTATCTATCTTACTTTAGTTTGAAGTACATTTTATTTTAAATGGCTATCTTTCGAGATATTTGAAATGCACACTTACAACATTAATATTGGCAAGCATGCCAAAGCTCTGCCAGTATAGCCTTCTGCAGTAGCAGGTTGTATTACCCGCGATCAGTATTCTATTTTATGGGGTGACACATGTTTAATAATTGCACCAGTATCTAAGATAATATGTGGAATACAATCTAGATCAGTATTTTGGTTTTGCAAATTTGATATTTTCATCGGACTATGCAGCTTTCATATTATTATCATTGGAAACATAGCGCCTAGAGCTGGATTTACAACCCACACTTGTTGCCATTCCGGGGCGAGTATGATAACCAACACACTACCTAGGCTCCCTGTTTCAATCACCCTATCCACGTCTACCTGTCTATGTGGATCCATAACTAGGAAATGGATGCAAATTACTCGATTTATCTTCCTCGAATCATAAGTATTTTAAATCATTTATGTGTCTAAATTGCTTTAATGCTTAGAAAGAAGAGCTTGTTTTATTTAACGACGCCTGTAGAGCACATTTTCGTATCATTGGCTATTATATGTCAAAGAGTTGGTCATTCTGACATATTTAATTGGAGGAAACCCCCTGCGGCCCCATAGGCTACGCTTTCCAATAAGCAGCAAGAGATCTTGTATATGCACATTCCCGCAGACAGGACAGCACATACCACAAACTTTGATGAACCAGTTGTGGATCATTGGTTGTGTAAGGCTTAAAATTACATATACACAGGTAATGCACTTGCATATATATATATATATATATATATATATATATATATATATATATATATGGTTCTAGTGCATAGATATCATCTTGGAAATTCCTTACCTGAATAGCTAGGCTTGGTGGTAGTGTTGGTCCAGCTGGAACCGAAGTGAGTCAGCGCACAGGTACCGGCATTAGTTAGAGAGCAAAAAGCCATTGCATAAATCGCACATCCGTCATCTACCACATTCCCACCCTCACCTTCTCGGGGAACATACACAAGGTCATGACCTCTGATGCAGGCCTGGGAGGCCCCCCCCCCCCACCCCCCTGACGTCTATCCACATCCATATCGCCAGCGACACCCACTCAGACACACACACCCCATCACCCCTAACCCACACAGCCATCTCCTAGGTCGAGAAGGAATAATGTGAGGCCATAAATATAGATCTTAGATGCGTACTTCTCACCCCAGCGCTTGTCGAGATGCTGATTTATCTGCGTAGCAGCGTACCGGTAAAGAAGGCTAAGTGTAGAGGTGGAGTTTTAGATGCATAGTATATGTAGAAGGAATCTCGCTCAATCAAGTCACATGACAATGCACCGCCATTAGCCGCAGTGCACCACACGCCGCAAACGACAGCGCAGCACACCACCCACCGCAGACCACACCATTGCATGCCACACACTGCAAACAACACCACAACGCACCACCCACCACAAACCACACCATATCGCGCCACACCAGAAACCATGCAACAGGGCATCACACACAACAAACCAAACAACAGTGCACCACACACCGCAAACCACACCACAACGCACCCCACACTGCAAACGACACCACATCGTTCCACACACCGCAACCCACACCACAACACACCACCCTTTGCAAACCAAACCACAGCGCACCACACCAGAAACCATGCCACAGTGCACCACACACCACAAACCACACATCAGTGCACGACACACTGCAAACCACACAACGGCTCACCACACACCGCAAACCACACCACAACATTCCACACACTCCAAACCACACCACAGCACCACCCCCTCTGCAAACCAAACCACAGCGCACCCCACCAGAACCCATGCTACAGGGTACCACACACCACACACCACACAACAGTGCACCGCACACTGCATGCCACACCTCATCACACCACATACCGCAAACCACACCACATCATTCCACATACCGCAAACCACAACCCAGCGCGCCACACACCGCAAACCACACCACAACACACCACACCCCGCAAACCAAACAACAGTGCACCAAACACGGCAAACCACACCACGGCGCACCACACACTGCAAAGCACACCATGGCGCACCACACACCACACATCACATTACAGTGTACCACGCACCACAAACCACACGACATGCATATTATTGCACCATGTCCCCCCCATACCACACGCCACACACCACACACCACACGCCACACACTGCACCACACACCAAACATCATATTTCAAATTGCACATACCATACACAAAACCACACAAATTACACCACAGCACACCACCCCCACCACAAACCACACCACACACCCCATACCACAACCATAATCCACATCAAGCATTGCATGGCACATTACACACACCACACGTCACAGACCAGACACCACACACCACCCACCAAGCACCATGCCACACACCACACGGCACACACCACACTACGACACACTCCACACCATAGACATCACATTTCACATAACACACACCACACACCAGCACAAGCCACACCAAAATGCACACCACACAGCACCACACCACACACCACCACAGACCACGTCCACACCACATCACACCACAAACCACCACAAATCTTGTTACCCCACCCAGCCATGTATGTGTAGCCTACACACCATCCCCTCCCCACTCTCCATCTCCACATCCCCCCCTTCCCCACCCAGACCATCTGCCCCCCCCCCCCCCGCACTTGCACTCTCCTCCCATGCCCTACTCAACGTTTCTCATTAAAATTACCAATCCGTTCACCAGAAAAATGTCTATGACCTGCAACGTAAACAAACAGAGAAGCCGTAATAACATGGTCATTCCATTTCGGTTAAGGCAGCTATCGTGCCCGTCGAACCCGCAATGCTGCTCGCGCGCCACTGGTGTTTGTTTGCGAGTCCTCACTTTGCCATCTCGTTGAGACCCCACTGAGTAAATATGAATAATCGATGCATTGAAAACTAAGCACTTTTCGATGCTTGGAATGTGGCCTTGTGGAACACTGTGTGTGTGTGGGGATGGGAGTGGGGATCGGGGGTCGTTCGGTGGGGATCGATTTTGATAGGAAGTCTGTCCAGTGTTGGGATTATGGCAGTGGACAGATTAGCAAAAGCATGGGCTGATGATCCAGGGAAATTTGACCCCTTATTCACCACATGCTACTAATTATTCCTTGTGTTGCATATTTACTTGCACTCACCCAAAAATGAGAGACAAATAAGTGTTCACACTTCCTATCTACCATTCGCTATTTCGCTATTTAGCTATTTAGCTATTTTGCTATTTCACTATTTCGCTATTTTGATATTTCGCTATTTCGCTATTTCACTATTTCAGTGTTGGATTATGGTAGTGAACTGTTGCACTTGAAAGAGTTAGGTGAGTGGTAGGAGGGGCTTGATATGACTCTGCCCAGTGTTGGATTATGGAGGTCTATTGTTGCACTTGGAAGGGGGAGGTGGGGCGAGTGGTCGGTAGGGGGATATGATGAGTGGGGGTTCCGTTTTGGTTGGACTCAGGAGTGTGTACAGCGTTGGATTGTGGGAGTGAATTCCTGCACTTGAGGGAATGAGGTCAGTGGTTGGTGAGGCAAGTGCTGAGTCGGTGGGAGGGTGGTAGGAGAGCGGGTTTGTAGGAATCTGTCCAGTGTTGCATGATGACAGTGAATTGCTGCACTTGAGGGAATGAGGTGAGTGGTGGGTGGGAGGGTGATGCTAGTAGGGGAGGGGGGTTTGTAGGAGTATGTACAGTGCTGTATTATGGCAGTGCATTGCTGCACTTGAGAGGGTCAGGTGACTGGTGAGTGGGTGGGAGGGTGGTAGGAGATGGAGTTGTGTAGCGATTTGTACAGTTTTGGATTATGGGAGCAAAATGCTGCACTTGAGAGCGTGAGGCGAGTGGTGAGTGGGTGGGAGGGTGGTAGGAGAGGGGTTTTGTAGGAATCTGTCCAGTGTTGGATTATGGCAGTGAAATGCTACACTTGAGAGGGTGAGGCGAGTGGTGAGTGGGTGGGAGGTAAGAGAGGGAGTTTTGTAGTAATCTGTACAGTGTTGGATTATGGGTGCAAAATGCTGCACTTGAGAGGTTGAGGTGAGTGGTGGGTGGGAGGGTGATGGTGGGAGGAGAGAGGGGTTTCTAGTAATCTGAACATTGTTGGATTATGGGAGTGAATTACTAGGCTGTCTCGAGAGGGTGAGGCGAGTGGTGAGTGTGTGGGAGGGTGGTGAGGAGGGGGGTTTGTAGGAATCTGTCCAGTGTTGGAATATGGCAGTGAAATGCTACACTTGAGAGGGTGAGGCGAGTGGTGAGTGGGTGGGAGGGTGGTGAGTAGGGGGGGGGGACGTTGTAGTAATGTGGACAGTGTTGCATGATGGGAGTGAGTTGTTGCTCTTGAGGGGGTGAGGCGAGTAGTGTGTGGGAAGGAGGTTGTGGTGGTATGGAGAGGGGGTTTTGTAGCAATATGTACAGTCTTATGGGGCTGTCACACTACGACGTAACGACGTCAACATAGGGAGAACGTGAAGAACGTTGAACTTCTCGGCGTAGTATGCACATTTGGGCACAAGTTGAACATGGATGCAGCGTAGTGGATGAGAGCGTAACGTCGGTAAAGCGTAGTGATACCGTCATTCAACGAGAGAGGTCAACGTAATGATGCTCACGGAACGTTATGAATGTTATTCCATTGCCAGAAGAACGTTATGTGACGTTAGCTACGTCATGAGACGTTGAACGTATGTTGAATGCACGTTCTCCTGACGTTCTCCTGACGTTCTCCTGACGTTCTCCTGACGTTCTCCTGATGTTCTCCTGACGTTCTCCTGACTTTCCCATTACGCCGCATGGACGTTTCCACCGGCTTCAATGTGGGTCAATGAGTGGAATGTAGTGGAACGTAGTGAGGAACGTTTGCCTAACGTCCGTTTAACGTCATTGACGTTCGCTGAACCTGAACAGAACGTACGGTGAATGTAAACCCTTACGTTCGAGCTACGTCAACATTTTTGAACATGTCCAAAACCTCGATGTCACTCGACGTAACACGATGTAATGTGACGTAGCTCGATGTCAGTCTAACGTCATTATGACGTCATCGTACCGTAATCCAATGTACATCAACGTAATGACGAAATATCACCACGTTAGGCTCACGTTTGCTCATTACGTTGTAGTGTGACAGGGGTATAAGATTATGGCAGTGAAATGCTACACTTGAGAGGGTGAGGCGACTGGTGGGTGGGTGGGAGGGGGTAGGAGAGGGGGGTTTGTAGTAGTTTGTACAGTGTTGCATGATGGGAGTGAATTGCTGCACTTGAGGGAATGGGGTGAGTGGTGGGTGGGAGGGTGATGGTGGTAGGAGAGGCTGTTTTGTAGGAATCTGTGCAGTGTTGGATTATGGGAGTGAGTTGTTGGTCTTGAGGGGGTGAGGCGAGTGGTGTGTGGGAAGGAGGTTGTGGTGGTATGGAGCGGGGGTTTTACAGACTAACTATTACACAACCATAACCTACAGAGTTCATGACCTTGGGGGTATGTTCCTAATATAGGTGGTTTGGGAATGTGGTAGATGAGAGATGTGCGATTTATGCAATGGCATTTTGCTGTCTAACTAGTGTTGTTACCTGCAAACCAACTCATTTAGGTTTGAGCTTGATAAACAGTACCACCAATCCTAGCTATGCAGGTAAGGACGGGCCACAACATAATGTATGTGATACAATCATAAGTCAAGTCAATTTACCCCACATTTATTTTCATTGTTTGATTTTGTTCGAGTGTTGTTTTGTTTTTTGTGTGTTTTTTTTCTTCAAATTTTGTAATCCAGTTGAAAAACATCTTTTTTCAGCACCGAGGCGGTGGTATTCCGGCTTTAACAATTATAGTGCATTTGAACTATTTATGGATGATTATGATGAGATGGTATGAACAATATAGACAATAGTAGGTTAAAATTAGGCATTACAAATATAGTGGGGATCTTATTTTGCACACGTAGATTGGAGATGGTATGCAGGTATTGTAATACCTTAGGGAGTTTGACGCCCCTGCTCTGCAGAGTTGTAAACAACTGCCTTGTGGTACAGGTTCTTGACAGAACCAAAGGATAAGGGAGCAAACCCTGAACAGAACACCATGTCACTGTGGCAGCATCAACGGCGCTTGATGTATGGAACTCCCAACATCTCCCGACCAGCCACTGCAGGGACAAATAGTTTTGGCCCTATCTGGACATGTTCTTGCCATTGTGAGACCTCTATTTGCTCCCCAAGAGAGTGCCACTGGTAACTTGGAAATGCCAGCAGCGCTTCAAGACTTGTGCAGGCAGCTTTCATGAAATGTACAATTGAACAAAACATCATACCGGCTCGGTCATCGCCCTGGTTTCCAAGGACCGCCCTGCTCGATCTCATCTTCCGTCAACAGTGGAAAATCAGGAGAGCGGCTGTCAAGTAATGAAATCAGTCTTTGTTCGCATCACGACCGACAGCATGATGATGATGATGATGAGACTGGAGACTAGCCATTTAACGTTAGACTTTTTCAGTGATTTGATGATCATACCTGTGAGAAGACATTAATATAATGGGCGTGACTTGCTGATGCAGGTACTCGTGGATTTTGGATTATGCAAATAATGGTCGAACAACTCATTTAAATTGTCTTGGTCAACTATAGTGTTGTTATTCTTCTGAATAATTGTGTGCGATCTTGTCAGTTTTGCTTCGTCCCTGCATAGTCAGTGATTCGCTCCCCCCTACCCCACACTTAAAAAGATGATCCCTGCAATATGATTCTCATTAAAGTGTTGGCGCTGGCCAATGTCATACCCCTGTGTAATCCTGTGTCACTCCCCCAAACAGCTTAAGTCTAACGTAACAATCGAATTAACTTAGCAGTGGGGACCACACTGGATGGCCGAATGAGTTGAGTGTACATCTCCCGTTTTGGTCGATTGTCAAACCGATGACTTTAAAAGTTATACTTGAAGCTTCCTAGCCAGGCACTTAGCAGTATTAGGATAAGGCAAGGACTGGTCAGCTCAGTCTCAGGATAATGTCACTGAGTGGGACATCGGGTCATGGTGATGGTGGCCTGTTCTCCCAGTTAGGCAGTACTATAAAGTCATCACGAGTGCACACTGACACATGTCGGTACCCGTCGTGTTGTGCCCCTTAGATGGGGCCAGGACGTAAAACTCCCAACAACCGACCAACTTAGCAGTTGCTGAGGTAGTAGAGCGCAGGCTTCCAGTGCAGAAGGTCAGAATGTCAAGTCAAACCAATGAATCTCTCCAGCAGGGTGTGGCATTGAAACCTGGCTTCAATACCTTGGTTGTCAATCAGTTCCCAGGACACAATCATCTTACCACAGCTTCAATGCTTGTTGGAGTTTTACATGCTGGCAACATCAAAGGTCATATCAGGACCGGTACCAAATTGTGAAAGTGTGTACTCATGGCAACTTTATAGTGCGGCACCACTGGGAAATCAGGCCATCGGCACCATGACCCAATATCCCACTCCATCCCATTATCCTGACACTGAGCTAACCGGTCCTTGCCCTATCCTATTAATGCTGAGCGCCAGGATAGGAAGCGACAAGTATCAATTTCATTAGATGTTGGTTTGACTCGATTTGGGACTGAATTCCCCATCTCCCACACGCTAGGCCCGCGTGCTACTGATTCGGCCACTGTCGCTCGTCACAGCTCCAATGATAACCTGCAAAAACGTGCATTGCATTGCCTACAAGTCGTAATGTCCATATTGGTTTGCAAGTTGATGTCATTACTCTTGCAACAGCACTCCACTGTGGGAGACACGCTTGCTATGAATTATGATCGTCTAAAATAACAAATTGTATTTATATTCGCCATTTGCGGCAGTAAAAATAAAGTGGAAATCCGAAACTCCTGCAGAAATATGGTTACTCGGCACCGACGGACCAAAGCTGTCATTTCCAGAATTATAAACAAAAAAATGTTTAAAGATATAAATTATGGATTTGGCATGCTGTGTGGTCCTTTGCTTTATGATTACATAGAATTTGCATTGTTGAAATACAGTTGCCTGAGGTGTATTATAAATACATGTAATTAAAAATAAATGTGGGTAGCTAAAAGCTACTATTGGTATATCAACGTGCTGATTAATGTGCATTGAGGAAATGCGCTATGTATACGTCTGGAATGAGTGGAGACGCTCATGTGGGTTTATCGCTGGGTACAGTGACCGCAAAACTGTGGGGGCCTCCCCCCTGACACCCATGGGGGTGGGGTGGCTTCAGGGGGGTCTACTGAGTGGGGGCGGCTTCCGACTGGGAGGGGTCCAAGTGGGGGGAAGGGTGGTGCCAAGAGGACAGCCAATAACAAGTCGACTCTGATCCAGCATTTAAATCACATCACTATCCAGAGACCATCTCTCTGACACAAGGATGGTCAGTCTAAAACAGTACTCCTGACTGACCACAACTACAACCTTTTCTTCATGCACTCACCCACACCTGCTGATTGATTAGCACAGCCAATCAAACAAATAAACAGAAAACAATGAAAACATTGAAAGATAAAAAATGACCCTCAACAATTGACACCTGAGCAATTGCCATATCACCCTGAATTTATTATTTTGCATTTAACACGTTAATTAATATGTTATATTGTTTCTTAAACTGATATGATGTCCTTATGGAAATATTGATTATCTCATTGCTATTTGCCCATATGTCACATCTCCCATCTCACACTCATATCTTATCATCTCTGCTTGACCTTATATTGGATGGGAGTTCCCAGCCATCACAGTGACTCACATGTAATGCCACCAGGGGGCTGCATCCAAAATAAAGTCATGCTCTTTTTCCCACTTCAGCTTCCATGTATTTTGTGCCCGTGAGCAATGATTACGTAATGTAATGTAATTACGTAATGTAATGAGATGATATGTACTATAACTATATACATACATATATATATCTTAAATCGACCAGACGAGATGGCCAAATGAGTTGAGCGTCCGTATCCTGTTTTGGTAGATTATGGGATTCGAACTCACCGGTTCGAACCCTGGTTGATTCAAAGCAATGACTTACATATTGATAAGCGTTGCTCCTTAGCCAGATGCTCGGCATTATTAGGATAGGGCATGGACTGGTTGACTCAGTGTCATGATAATGTGAGTGAGTGGGATATCAGCTCATGGTGCTGGCAGCCTGGTCGCCTTGAGCGCACACTGTCACACGTCGGTACTCATCCTCATATGACCTGAGATGTTGCCAGGACAAAACTCCAACAACCAAAACAAATATTAAATGTACTATATGCATATATATCTTAAATGCACTATAAACACATAACCATATGCATGTGGTTGTCTGCTATGCACTCTTAACATATATCAGCCTAGATGCACAGGGCGCTGTGGCCGAATTGGTAGAGAGCATGCTTAAGCCCCAGTCACACATACCCGGATCAGGGGCCGGACGAGCCCAGGACCGCCATCCGGGGTGGTCTGGGGCGATTCGGTGCCATCCGTGGCTCGTCCGTGGGTCGTCCGTGGTGACCCCCCCTGATCCGGCCTGAGGAGGTGGTGTGACCTCGTCCGGGTTAGTCAGGGGCCGGTCCGGCCCAGTCCGGGCTCGTCCAGGGCCGTTCCGGGGGCGGTCTGGGGGTGGTCCGGGGCATTCCGGGGTGGTCCGGGGCGGTCTGGCAATTGGTGCGGGGCTCGTCCGGGAAGGTGTGACTGTGAGGCAAAAATCTACGAAAGGTCCAGGACACTCCGGGCCGTTGGTCCGTGGGTGGTCCGGCTCAAAATCCGGGGCTCGTCCGGCTATGTGTGACTGGGGCTTTACCATGCGGAACGTCAGGAGTTTGATGCGCAGCCAAGTCAAGCCGATGACTGATCAAATTGATACATATCTTGGTGGTTGTACATTTCATGAAAGCTGCCTGCAAAAGTGTTGAAGGGCTGCTGGCATTTGCAAGTTACCAGCGGCACTCTCTCGCGGAGCAAATAGAGGTTTCACATTGGCAAGAACATGTCAAGACAGGCGCCTGGCACTTGGCATTAATAGGGTAGGACAAGTAATGCTTAGCACAGTATCAGGATAATGTGACTGAGTGGGATATCAGTTCATGGTGCAGGTGGCCTGGTCTCCCAGTGGGACAACACTATAAAATCGCCATGGGTGCGCACTGTCACAAGTCGGTGCCCATCCTGATATAACCTTAGATTGGTTGTTGGAGTTTTACATCCTGGCAACACCTATGGTCATATCAGGATGGGGATATGGCCTTATATGTTTCTAGGACGTAAGATAAAAACACATACACGTGCCTAGATGCATTTGGTTAATTGGAAAGCATTGTCAATACAAATATATATACATACATGTAATTCAAGTATATATACATTTGAAGAGTTCAGACGGTACTTTTAATTCTCACTATTTCCATTTTTCTTGTGATGAATGGGTTACGGAAACAAACAAAGGAATCTACCTACTCACTATCTCCACCCTCCACTTTGTTACAAAGGAAGGTCTGCTTGGAGAGTGCCAGCTGATCGGGGATTAGGCCTACCCAGCAGGGCGTGGGTCTGATCCCCATTCCAGTGAAATGAAACGCTTGACAGATTGATGTTTGTCGCTACAAGTCCTGTTCGATGACAGAACAATGATTCAGTAAGAACCGGTTGATCAAGGAGTGGTTGAACAAGGATTGGATTAACAAGGATTGGTTGAACCAGGATTGGTTGAACAAAAAGATTTAGTTAAGAATGCTCGGTTGAACAAAGATTGATGTAGCAAGCACTGGTTGAGCCAGGACTGGTTGAGAAAGCACTGGTTGAGAAAGCATTGGTTTAGAAAGGACTGGTTGAGAAAGGACTGGTTACACAAGGACTATCTGAGCAGGACTGGTTGAAAAAGGAATGGTTGCATGAGGACTGGTTAAGAAAGGACTGATTGGGAAATGGCTGATTGAGAAAGGACTGATTGAGAAAGAACTGGTTGAGATAGGATTGAGTGACAAAAGACTGGTTGAAAAAGGACTGGTTGAGAAAGGACTGGTTACACAAGCACTATCTGAGCAGGACTGGTTGAAAGAGGAATGCTTGCATGAGGACTGGTTAAGAAAGGACTGATTGAGAAATGACTGATTGAGAAATGAATGATTGAGAAAGGACTGATTGAGATAGGACTAAGTGAGAAAGGGCTGCTTGAGAAAGGACTGGTTGAGATAGGGCTGATTGAGAACAAACTGGCTGAAGAAGGTCTATCTGACCAGGACTGGTTGAAAAGGCGCCAGTTGAGCGAGGACTGGTTAAGAAAGGACGGGTTGAGGAACGACTAATGGAGCAATGACTACTTGATCTTTGACTAGTAGAGCAATGACTAGTGGAGCAATAACTGGTTGAGCAACCACTAGGTGAGCAATGATTGGTTGAAAAATGACTAGTTGAGCAATTACTGGGCAAGCCGGGACTGCGTTAGCAAGGAGGAGTGGGTGATCACAAAAGGTGCACATTCCCTCCGACCGATCAGGTGGGTGGAAAAAGAACTTGACCGTGGCCCTGAGAGAGACTCCAAAGTGTGGTAGGCAGGAGAGGGGAAACCTCTTATTCCCAGCGAATCAAACACAGTGCAACAATCGCGACCAATTGTTATCCATCCTATTTATATTTACTTTACTGAGTGAAACATATGTAATGTATTATGCGAGTATAAAGATCCGCAAAGGAATATTACTTTATTATTTTGATTATTGTTATACTCCGTAAGATGGACCATTGTACCGGTGGTGCCATCTCTGCCCACCTCGCGTCCACTGGATGTTGACCAGTGTCAGTCGCAAGGTAGGATAGTATATCGCATAGATTACATATGCCCTGAGCATTTACCCAACCGAGATTCGATAACAGCCAGACTACCCCAGCAACAGCATTACATATCATGAATGTGAATTAGGATGCTTTTCTGACAGGGTAGGTCTTGTGGAATTTCTCGAGGACTTTGCATCATTCATTTTGTTTCTTTCTTTTTCTCTCTCCTTTTTGTTTGGCCCTGCTTGGCAATGCTCGAGACACAGGTCGAGTGATGGTTAACTGCCATTGGCTCCTGGCGCTGCGGGATCTCGAGTTTCCTCGCGGTTCTGTGGGTGTGTAATGGTTTACCAACAAATCAACACCATGTGTCGACGATGTTTGTTGCTGATGTTTGAGGATGACTTCTGGACTTCCGTACCATTGCATGGACAATGCAAGTGTTTAACAGGGACATGAATTGCATATAAACCAAACATACATGCCCTATGTATGCATAAGTGGAGCATGCCTGAGCATAGATGTATTGCTTAGTGAAAACATTGTGAGTAATATTGAAGTTATTATCTGGGAAATATTATCAGCGACTTTTTTATCAGAGGGACTCTGAGTGGTCGGGAAGAGGCATGGATTGACTGGTGCGCTGACATTCTGACAGGCGTTCCTCCTTGGGGTGAGGGGGTGAGGGGGGGATGGGGTTTGGGGTGGGGGTTGGAATGACCTGCGGAATCGATAGGCAGGAAAACTACCTGCTTCCCTTCACTGTTACACACTTTTGTGATGAGGTGGCATGCGTTTACAATGTCAGATATTCATTTATCCGACATTGATTGGATAGTTGGAAAGGTGTTGGAGTTTTACGCCCTGACAATATCTAAGGTCATATCAGGACGGGTACCAACTTGTGACAGTGCACACTGATGGCGATTTTATCGCGCTGCCCCATTAGGAAATCAGGCTGCCTGCACTATGAGTATTACCCCATATATCCACTCAGTCACATTATCCTGACACTGAGCTAACCATTCCTTGCATTATCCTATTAATGCCGATCACCAAGCTAGGAAGACACACGTATCAATGTTGTAAGTCATTAGTCCGATATTGCTATTTGGTTTGTGTGTGTGTTTTTCTTGTAGTATAAGGATGATGTACTGTACTATATGAGACATGGATAGCATGTCTTATATAGTACGGTAGCTATGTCTTCCAAGAAGAATAGGGCTAGTAGAAGAGTAGTGGTGTAGATTCTTTCGGTAGATTAATGGAGTAATTCCAATAGATCCCTTTCAATGTTTACAAACATTGTATATGCGCATGCACCCTGTCTGCAGAACCAAGGCACACTGTCATTGAGTTTGACGATACATGCAATGCAAACCGTCAGTTTTATTCAACATTAATGGAAATGCAGAAGCCTACCCATATAAATTTAATATAATCTGTTTGGATAAACATGTTATCTGTGTTTGTGCCAAGCAGTTTGCTTCTAGGTGGTGTGGTTTTAGAGATATTTCAATTTTTATCTATGAAGATTGTGCACAGCAATTGGGTTTGCAGATACGCGCAGTGCAAAACGGCACTTTTATTCAAAATTAATGGAAATGCAGAACACTAAGCATATACATTTAATATAATATGTGTGTTAAGCAGTTGATCTGTTTGTGTGCCAACGGTTTGTTTCTGAGTTGTGCGCTGTTGTGTTCGAGATATTTCACTTTTTCTGTATGAAGATTGCTCACAGCCATTGACAATGCATTTAGTTTTCACATACGCTCAGTGCAACTTCAATTTTATTCAAAGCTGATAGAAATGTTGACAATAAACATATACATGTAATATAATGAGTTTATTAAACATTTGATCTGTTTGTGTGCCAAGTGGTTTGTTTCTAGGTTGTGCGGTTTTAGATAACTTTTTCTGTATGAAGATTGCTCATGGCCATTGAGCTTGCAAATGCAACCAGGATTTGTTCTGCAGCCACTCTGCACATGCAAATACCTAAATACCTGTGCTGACATAATGTGAAATAGGTCTATATATCTCTTATAAAGGTCGGGAGTTTGAAACCTGCCCAAGTCAAACGGATGACTTAGAAAACAATTAATATGTGTGACTACCTGCCCTGGCATTCAGCGTTACTAGAATAGGGTAAGAACTGATTAGCTCAGTATCAGGATAATGTGACTGAGTGGGATATCAGGTCATGATGCAGGGTGGCCTGCTCTCCCAGTCAGGGAGCACTATAAATTCGCCATGTGTATGCACTGTCACAGTCGGAACCCATTTTTATATGACATGAAATGCTGTCAGAATGTAAAACCCCAACAAACAAAATGGACTATATAATATATATGAAGAGTCCAGGCGCAAAGCCTCTAAATGCAAATCCAAAACAGTGGAATCAAACCTTTAATAAGTATATTCTTTAGCATTCCTACTTTTTTGTCATGATTGCTCCATAGTCATGTGATCGTAAGAAAAGTGGAATTAGTGAGGATAATAATTTGTTATTTAAACTACCCTTTTTGATTGGTGTTTACGGGGATTTGCACCTAAACTCTTCATATTTTCTTTTTTTTTCTTGAAGATTTATACTGTCTATCATGGAAAAGTCTGAATAGACTTGTTTTCACCATTAGACAGTTTGTCGACAGAAAGCTCGAGCCTACACTTTTACCGACCCAAGGGATTTTAACCTCCCGCACCACAGAGACACGGTATGACTAAGAGCAACTGGCCTTTGATGACGCTGTAAGTTATACACATCGGTGGAAATCCAAATTGGCAGAGGTTGGAGGGCACAGGGAATCGAACCACTGACCTTCAGATTAGGAGTCTGACCTAGGAGAAAGTCAGACACTCTAACATCAGAGAACACCGCAATAGAAAAGAAGAGTTCATACTATCGAGCGAACAACCTTCTCAGCCTCATAAAGCTGGTAAATAAGGAAACTTTACCCATCAGGTTGTAGAATCTAATGCTCGGATCTCCGGCTGGGTATGTAGGCTATGATGAAAACAATACAGACAAAGAGAAAGGAAGAGAGTAAAGTATAATACAAGAGAACAGAGTCCAGCCGTCTGGTTTATTGCTTATATAGTTATATGGGTTCATTGTAGGGTATCACACCACCTCCTTTCGCCAATGCAAATTGAACAGTTTTGGCCCTACCAATAGGGACCCAGCATTCCTGGTCTCCATGGCCACCACCAACCTTGACCTTTTGAGTGTGGTGACCCCTACCCCAGCAGAAGGGCTATGCCCTGAATGCAATCACACCCATACCTGCCAGCACCACTATGTCTATTTAAAGCCCCCTCAGGCACCACCACCCACATATATATATATATGTATATATATATAAATGCACCTGGTCACATACACCGATCAGTAATAGAACATTTGCATTCCCCCCTTGCTGATACCCCTGTCACACTACAACGTAACGAGCCAACGTGAGCCTAACGTGGTCATTTTTCGTCATTACGTTGGGTTACGTCATGATGACGTCAGAATGATGTTAGAATGACGTCGAGCTACGTGATATTACGTCGTGTTCCGTCGAGTTACGTCAAGGTTTTGGACATGTTCACAACTTTCAACGTAGCTCGAACGTAAGGGTTTACGTTTGCCGTACATTCTGTTCACGTTCAGTGAACGTCAATGACGTTAAATGGACGTTTTTCCAATGCTGCTCACTACGTTCCACTACGTTCCACTATGTTCCACTATGTTCCACTACGTTCAACTATGCTCCACTACGTTCCACTACGTTCCACTATGTTCCACTACGTTTCACTACGTTCCACTACATTCCACTATGTTGACCCACATTAAACGGAGTGCAACTGCCTACGAGGCTTAATGGGAATGTCAGGAGAACGTCAGGAGAACGTCAGGAGAACGTCAGGAGAACGTCAGGAGAACGGGCATTCAACATACGTTCAACGTCTCATGACATAGCTAACGTCACGTAACGTTCTTTTGGCGATGGAATAACGTTCATAATGTTCCGTGAGCGTAGTGACATTGTCCTCTCTCGTTGAATGACGGTATCACTACGCCTTACCAACTTTACGCTCTCGTCCACTACGCTGCATCCACGTTCAACTTGTGCCCAAATTTGCATACTACGCCGAGAAGTTCAACGTTCTTCACGTTCTCCCTACGCTGACATCATTACGTTGTAGTGTGACGGGGCCATTATTATCCGAATATTCTACAAGGTGGCAGCACCATTATGTACTGCCTTATGCCCCAGTCACATACACGTTAGTGGACATAGTTGAACGTAGGTGATCCTAGTGGAGGCTAACGTAGGTCAAACGTGGTGTAAATATGTTAAACTACGTTGACATCCGTTGAGGTAAGGCAGGCTTTGGTACGGATATATATGTTATGGCACGGATGCCAGTACGTTCAACTGGGTTCAACTAGGTTCAACTAGTTTCAACTACGTTCAACTACGCTCAACGTATGTTAGCCTCCACTACAATCAACTATATTCAACTGCGTCCAAGTATGCTAGAGTACGCTAGAGTCTGATAGAATATGCTAGAGTACACTAGAGTATGATAGAGTGTGCTAGAGTATGCTAGAGTATTCTAGAGTGTGCTAGAGTATGCTAGAGTATATTAAGAGTATAGAGACTTTGCCACAGTATGCTAGCCTCTAACTTAGCACTCTTTTGAACATGTCCAAAGATTTAATCGGAACTCATGGCCCACCCACATCATTACCAAGTTAGCATGACGGAGAAGTGTGGATGCCGATGCATTCAATTACGTTCAACTACGTTCAACTACGTTTGACTATGTTCAACTACATCCAACTACGTTCAACTAATCTAGCCTCCACTACGTTCAACAACGTCCACTAATGTGTATGTGACCGGGCCTTCAGCGTCACTAATGTGGTAAATAAGGAAACTTTACCCATCAGGTGGCAGCACCATTATGTACTGCCTTAATCCTATTGACTCGGCTCACTTTGATCACATTACAGCATATCAACAAAGATTCTCACGATCCAAGTAATTTCACATGTCGCCAGTACTCCAATATTTGCTGTATATATGCTATGCACCTATAACAGTATACAGCATCTTGTCTTACCAGATACTAATCCATTCAAATACTAGAACACGGTTGGTAACAACGAGATATAGGCCTACCAATGAACGAATACAATTTTTTTTAAACAACAAAACTTCTGTAGATTTGAATTACCATAATAGGTTGATAGGTGGGATCTTGCCTACTTTTGTTTGAAATATCTTGTATTATAGGTTTATAGCTTTCTAACGTTGGAGAAAGTTGAATTGAAAACATGCATATTGAAAATGCTGACCCCAAAGACTTCAGCAGTAACAGTTATATTACATTGACTCAGTCATCATCATCATCATGCTGTTGGTCGCGATGCAAACAAAGACTGCCGCTCTCCACATTTCATGAAAGCTGCCTGCAAAAGTGTTGTAGTGCTGCTGGCTTTTGCAAGTTACCAGCGGCACTCTCTCAGGGAGCAAATAGAGGTTTCACACCGGCAAGAACATGTCCAGACAGGCGCAAAACTATTTGTCCCTGCAGTGGCTGGTCGGGAGATGTTGGGAGTTCCATACATAAACCGCCCTTAATGCTGCCACAGTGACATGGTTTTCTGTTTAGGGTTTGCTCCCTTAACCTTCGGTTCTGTCAAGAACCTGTACCAGAAGGCAGTGGTTCACAACTCTGCAGGGCAGGGGCATCAAATTCCCTGAGGTGTTGCAATACCTGCAATACCTGCATACCACATTGACTCAGTAGTGCCTTTCATATAGCACAAAAATGCTTTATAATTTAGTGGTATTTAACTTAGATATGTAGAATAAAATCTACCTCAGTTTTAGTTCTTTAAACAAAGAATGTTGCTTTGTGTGGACTATGCAGATTTAATATGCAGCCTCAGTGCAGACGTCGATATCGAAAGTAGGTCATTATTACTGGTTGGGTGGTTGTTGGAATGTTACATCCTGGCAACATTGAGGGTCATATCAGGACGGCTACCAAACTTGTGACAGTGCACACTCATGGTGACTTTATAGTGCTACCCCGCTGGATAATCAGGTCGCCGGCATGATGGCCCAATATCTGCCTCAGTCATATTATCCTGACACTGAGCCAACCAGTCCTTGACTTATACAAATAATGCCGAGCGCCAGGCTATGAAGCGACAAGTATCAATTTGATAAGTCATTGGTTTGACTCGACCAGGAACCAAATTCCTTATCTCCCACATGCTAGGCCTGCGCTCTACCGATTAGGCCACCGCGCCGGGTACTGGGTGCCACATGAATCACACACGATGTATTCGATTAAACAACTAGGGTGATGCGAACCACTTATTAGCGCAGGCACAGATCTTACACATTCGGGTTGAATAAATGAACACGCTAGTGTGGTTTAATTTAGAACCTTTTTTTGTTAATAACCAATATAACTAAAGCAGAATAGGATTTAAGCTATTTTATGATTGCATACTTTAGTTTCTTTTCTTCTTCTTGAAGATTTATTGTGCCTGTCATGGATAAGTCTGAATAGACTTGTTTTCACCATCAGAGAGTTGGTCGCTATAAAGCCCAAGCCTACACTTTTACCGACCCAAGGAATTTGTAACTTCCCACACCACATAGACATGGTATAAGAGCAACTGGCCTTTGACGACCCTATAAGTTATACACAGCAGTGGAAAATCCAAATTGGCAGAGTTGGGGGTGGGACACTCTAACCACTCCACCACAGAGAACAGTTATAGTTCCATTTAATTAATCTGCGTTATTACAACAACAAAAAGCATTAAACAAAACATCTAGGACTTGTACTGGTAGCTGTTAGGTGTTATCCTACAGGTACCAGCACACATGTGACGTCATTGCTCCTGATACCCCAGCCAAGACGTGGGTTACTGGAGTCGGGTCGTTTTGCACACGGTGTGTTTTTCAGGGTCCACTCGCGGTGTTCTATTAGAAATCCTGACAACTCGGATGACACAAATCATCCGGAGCGTCATAATCGAATACGGCCACAGTGTCACTCATGATGGCACCAGCCAATGGCTTCCAATATGGCGGATCAGAACCAAACCGGAAGTACTAGGTACAAGTAGAGTGCAGTTGGAAGCAGTGTGTCGAACTAGTCTGGCTTGAATATCTTTCCACTATTAGGATTTCTAATGTATGCACTGCCCACGCACAACCTTGTATGAACTGGGCGCGGTACGCGAATAGGTAGAGTGCAGGCTTCCTGTGCAGACGGTCCCTATTTTGAATCACATTTGGTCAAATCAATGACTTACAAAATTGATACTTGTCGCTATTTTGCCTGGCACTCAGCATTGCTAGGATAGGGCAAGGATTGGTTATCTCAGAGTCTGTATAATGTTACTGAATGGGATATTGGGTCATGGCACCAGTGGCTTGTATTCCAGTGGGACAGTATTACAATATTGCCGTGATGCACACTGTCACAAGTCGGTACCAGTCCCAATGTGACCTTAGTGGTTGCTGGGATTTAAAACGCCAACAAACAACAACCATCATCGGGAGCAATGTAGTTGTTCATCTGTACATGTGCTCCTCTGTGGCGGAGTAGTCATGGTGCTAAGCCCATAAGCCCAATTTACGGAAATATTGTGCGTATATTTGAGAGTTTTATTTGAAATATATATATATTTTGGGAATGTAAATATCGATCCAAAACTAGATGCCGGGATTGGTATATGTTGCTCAATGTATTGATGACCTAGGGCCTAAAACGCCTTGATGACTAAGCCGCAGAGGAACAACTACACGTACACTTACACTTACACTTATCCTCTTCTGCTTAAGAAATTAGGCATCAATGCCTGTTAGCCGGTTTGGCCCGTCTAAGTGGGACCTAGTGAAATTAAAGTGTTTGTGCTGTGAGCGCTGACTGTAGCGGTAATTTACCCAGTGCTTATTGAGGCGTCCTTTGAAAGAGTTTAAGCTTGGGGCGTTCACTACATCAGCTGGTAGTCTGTTCCAAATGTTCCCGGCTCTTTCAGTGAGGAAGTTTTGACAAACTAGCTTGTTAGTCCTGGGTTTGACGATCTTCTTATTATGCCCTCTGGTTATCGGACCGTGTGTTGGCTCAAGTATGATGTACCGGGTTTTGACTGTATATGTTCCGCTGAGGTGTTTCTAGATCGTGTTAGGTGGTCGGGATTGAACCCAGGTGGTGCCACCACAGCAGCAGCCCCTTGTTGCCGAACCAACATGAACAATGTTCTGTGCCATGCTGAAGGACTTTCCATGGCGGGGAAGCAAGCCAAGAGGATGCAATGATTGTGAGCGCTACAGGCTGGTAAGAAATGATCAGCTGACTTCTTGCATGAGTTCTGAGGGTGGTGAAGTGCGTCTATAAGGGTTTGATAATGCTGGAGGCGGTAACTCATCAGTTCCTTTGATGTCCAATTTGAATCCCTGGAGGCATTGTTATCTATATTCGGGCTATTACACAAGGAGGTTGTACTTCTGTCGCCAGTTGAGGTGTGCCTTAGTTGAGAGTTTTATGGAATTGTTGAAGTGTACCAGATAATTATGATATATGTATATATATGTATATCAGTATTTATATAAGTATACATTTATTTGTGTATATAATTATATAAATATGCATATAACTGTATATGAAGAGCTCAAGTGCAATATCCAGTAAACACCAATCCAACAATGTAATTCATATAAATTATGTTTACCTGAAGGTAATTTTATTTCTCAGTAATTCCACTTTTCTTGCGATGAAATGATTATGGAGCAATGGACAAACAAATAGGAATGTAACAACATTATCATTTTGAAGGTTTGATTCTGATGTTTATCATAATTATTTGTTTAATTGGCGTTTACAGTATTTTGCACCTGAACTCCTCATATCATAATCTATGGGCTAATCCCTTTTAAAAGCTGGCCGCCAGATCTTTATAAATGAAAGTGAGCTATAATAAAAATGCAAGTTAAATGTATAAAGTTAAATAGTATAAAGTATCAGAGGGTGTAGTATAGGAACTGGTGTGGTGTAGGTGAGTCCTATAGTTGCCTGTCTATAATAGTGAAGTGGCTACATTGGGGTATAGCACAGAATGTAAGACTGACACAAAGGTACCTCTTGTCATGTGAAAGGACCAGTGGTGACTGCCAGCTCTCCCAGGATTTTAATCTCTCCAACACTCCTACAGACATGTTATTGAAAGTATATGATGTTAATGAAGGTACATGATATTATTGAAGGTACATGACATTATTGAAGGTACATGATATTATTGAAGGTGCATGATGTCATTGATCCATGGCATATTATTTCACTCTTTATGGTGGCCATCTTGAGGTTCCAGGTGGTAGAGATGGGTGCAGCTCACATGCACCCCTCATTCCCACATCCCAGCTACCAGTAGATCCTGGCAAGTTGACCAGATACATCTATCATATCCGATGCACTCCATACAAATTCAATCCAGATCCAATACAAATTAAAGATTGAATACCAAACATGACTATCTCCCACCCTATCAGTCTGGGTTCGGCAATTAGTTACACATTCTTCTATCTACTAATTGAAACAAATGGGTACTTTAAATGGAATCTATTTTATGTACACAGTCGAAATATTTTACAATATGTACATGTGTATAGATATCTCTAGATATGTACCTATTTTATATAAATAGTTGAGTCTTATGTAGTTGCTGAAGTGTACCATACAAATAATACATATTATGTATATATACATATTTAAGTATGTATATGAGTCAGTCTCACGAAAATAGGCCAATCAGGTAAACTTGTCGGATTTGAGCATTGGATGTTGGTATCGAACGGCATAGTTATAGTTTAGCATTGACAGAGGTTGAGCAAAGTTCTAAAATGTATCCTGAATGTAAAGGTGGAGAAAATACAACAACCCTGGTTGTTCTTAGAATAATTGAATATGGAACAAGGAAATGCACTACACTTTAACAATTGTGACGCCAACATCTTAAATTGACCATTTTCGTGAGACCGACTCATATAAATCATTTTTTCATATATATACTTATGAGGTTGCTAGGAGGAAAAACAACAACAACTAACCAGCTTATAATACCAGGAATATGACATAAGTTTCAGGTGGCAGTTGGGAGCACTTCGAGCTAAGTAGGGATGCAGGGAGGGGTGTAGTGCTATAGTGAGTTTGGGCGGAGTTTGAGTAGCGGGTACTTGTGAGAATATGGGTAGGCGTTGTCTCGGCAATCCTTTCTGATCGCCTGTAGAACACAGAGCAAAAGGAAACAAGCAACGGTTTTGGAACATCATTGTTCAAAGTGCGAGTTTAACGATCGTTGTTTCTCGCACACCTCACGCAGCATCGAAAGTTTTCCCGAGATCTCTAGCACACCTACCCCCCTACCACCTACCCCCTCCCCACAATGCATTAGGATACATGTAATGTAGCTGTAGTTGTTGTGTTATAATTCAACCAACGCAAGACAAGTACAGTACAAAGTGGCATTTATTCTTAGCAAATCCAAAGGAGAGAAAACGTCCTGTCGATCGAAATTCTCTGGTGGAAGTGTCTATAATGGAACTGGGTCGCATCTCATTATGCCAATTTACAGAAGATGGCGCCACAGTCGGAGCATTATTAATTAAGAGAGACATTATAGATGGCGCCAGTAGTCGCCTCCATATTAAGTATGTACTTTTTCTTGCGGGTTAAATTACCCATGTTGAAATCAACATTGACAATTCAACCAACGCGAGACAAGTACAGTATAAAGTGGTATTCATATAATGTGCTCTATAGGCGTCGTATTAGCTGGATTACCTTTCTTTTCTTTACAACAAATTTTCTTTATTTTAGACAATATTATATGTGTGAATTAATGTAACCAGGTAACAATATGGCCAGAAGACGTAATGCCTCAGCGCTGAAAACATACCTTTAGTCGCTGAATAGAAAATGAAGATTGACTAAACGTAATATGAAGAGTTCAGGCGCAAAGCCCCATAAATGCCAATACAAAGATTGAATTAAAATCACAGATTTGTACCTAAAGCTAATTTTAATTCTCATTAATTCGACTTTGCTTGTGAAAAAATGGACATCCCAAATATAGGAATGTAAAAAAAAAACATTTTTGAAGGTTTGATTCCAATATTTAATTGATTTGGGGGATTGATGTTCGCTGGGATTTGCACCTGAACTCTTCATATAGTTACTTTGTCATGTTCTACCACTAGATAAAGTATACACCTAAGTTTGGTGAAATTAGGAATAACAACATACCAGAATCATTGTGAATACTAGGTGCGAGAGGGAATTGATTCAGTCCACACAGTTAATTACCGCCCATGTCTGGCTGATTGTAATATATATATACAGTGAAACATCTCTAAATGGACCACCCATGGAATCAACGTTAAATGGTCAATTTAGGGAGGTGGTCGAATTAGGGAGTTTGTTCATCGTTACAATGGTATGGTATGGGCGATCGTTTGGGACCCAGCATAAAGCGATCGAAATAGAGGAATGTTCGATCTGTGGTGGTGGTCGGTTAGAGAGGTTATAATGTATATGAGCCTGTCTCAAAAGGTGCTAACTCTTCGTTTTTTTGTCCATAGTAACGATTGACACAAAACAGCACAGGAACAGTTACACTGAAAACACAAGGATATTTGCTTCAAATCAATATGTATTCTATTGGGATTATGAAACGCCATGTAAAAAACAAATCAGTTTATCCTGAGCAAATGCATAAGTAGATAGTGTGTTGATCGTTACTATGGACAAAGTTTTGTCCCATAGTGCTTAGCACCTTTTGAGACAATCTCATATACATATACAGTGAAACTTGTCTAAATCGACCATTGGACCAACTTTCAATGGTCCATGTAGGGGGGTGGTCGGCTTAGGGAGTTTGTTTGTATCAGTATAATGGTATGGTGTGGACGATCGTTTGGGCCCCAGATAAAGCGATCGATATAGCAGAGAGTGGTCGATCTGTGGAGGTGGTCGGTTAGAGAGGTTTTACAGTATATATGCATATGGCCGTGTGTGTCCAACAGTGACCTACATAATGTAGGATTGCCCAGGGCCTGTATGTATGTGCCAATTTTTAAACGGACCAGGGTTAAAGGAGGGTGCCGGGTTAGCTAACCCCATAGTTCCAAATGTGTCACGGGGGATGTATGTGACCAAAACGCGCCCGAGTTAGCTAACGTTTCAGTTATTTATAGATTTGGGGAACCCCTGTGTGGGTATTTACATTTGTCAATTCGACACTATTAATATCTCCGCCAATGCGGCGGCAGCCTTAATAACGGTTCGAATTTAGGGTTAAATTGATAAACTTTGTTAAATATGATCGCATTGAAAAGATTTGGGCCTAATATATTGCCGTCGATTCGGCGGCGACGGCGGCGATTTGTTTACTTTACATTCATCGATTCGAAAATATTAATATCGCCGCCGTTACGGCATCAGCGTTAATCTCGCTTCGATTTTAGGGTTAATTTAATGAAATTTCACGATTTGCCTACGTAATTCTGTTAAATATGATTGCATTGAATAGATTTGGGCATAATCGGTGCCTAACCCCACCTTTAACCCTGGTTTCGCTTGGGGTTAGTGCAGGCGACTTTATGCTCGCCGAGTTAGTTTAAATCCAACACATACATACGCAGTTTTCGCTGCTAACCCCCTAAACTCGCTAAAAACCAGCTTTGCAGCGCTAACCCGGACACATACATATAGGCCCAGCTCTGCGATCCAGGAGGTGATACTGAGGTGAGAGAGGAGAGATTCAGACAGCCTCACTGCCTGTGCTGTGGGGGTAGGGGTGGGGGTCATGTGGGGTGGGACTGATTGGGGTGGAGGTGGGTGTGCTGAAGGCAGGGCCTATTTACTGCTATCACCCTAATCTGAAATCCCTGTAAAACAGACGGGGTTCTCCAGGGTGATGAAAAGGCCCCTCCACGCTACAAACAATTCACCGACAACTTCTTGGAAATGTATTGTCAGCGAACATCATAGTAACAGTACATCTTCCTTGCACACACATATAAGTTGTATACAACATCTATATATACAGTAAAGCCTCTCTAACCAACCAGCTCCACAGATCGACCACTCCCGTATCAATTAATTCATTAAAATAATATATATATATATGTGATGTATAACGAATTATGCGAGTATAAAGATGCATAAGGGTTAAATATTATTATTGTTATACTCTGTAAGACCAACACTGTACTGGTGGCTCCACCTTCTCTCCTCACCTCCACCGGATGTAGACCAGTGTCAGTCGCACTGGAGGATGTTGTGCTCTATTGAACGAATGGTGTTATTTAGTCTAAATATTTGCTTGCATCATTGATATTTATAAGTTTTGTTGTTATCCACTTGAACTTCTATTTCTTTATGTCACATTTCCAAACCAGAGGAACCACTCCCGAGCATCAGTTTGGGGCTTACAAACGATCCCACCCACAACCACTGAACCACTGAAACAGTTAAACCATGAAAACAACTTAAGCGCCTATCACACCTTACCGGACTGAGTACCGGAGACCATCAGACAAAGAATTGTCTAGTCCAGTGCTCTCCGGTACATAAAATGTATTGAAATGTATCGAAATGGAGTGTAATTGGGTCAATTGCCGCCGGGCGACCGGACAAGTATGGTACATATACCATACATGTACCAGATGAGAACCGGACGAGAACCGGACGAGAACCGGACACGTAATGGATGGGTACCGGACATGTAGTGGAAAAAACGGACAAACCGGACACCAACGGATGGGTACCAGACATGTACGGATGGGTACCAGATGGGTACCGGACATGTACCGGACAAACCAGACACCAACTGGACACGTCAGTCCGGTGGTGTCCAGTAGAAGTTTTGTGCATGTTCAAAACTTGTACCAGACACCGCCAGACACCACCGGACACCGCCAGATGGGTACCGGACATGTACCGGACATCGCCATACAGTACCGGACAGTGTCCGGTTCTCGTCTGGTTCCCATGTCTGGTAAGGCGTGACTGGGCCTTTAAGCGCCGATGACGCGATGCCTCCTGGTCGGATTCCAATATAAATGTGGGTTCCGCGTGGAATGTCATTAATGTGGGGAATTAGCCAGTGGAGCGGTATCCTTGTTATTTGGACCAAGCGGGATGGCCAAATGAGTTGAGCATCCATTTCCAGTTTTTGTTTGAACCCTGGTCTTGTGAAACCAATGACTTTAAAATTGATAATAATTGTTGCTTCCTAGCCTGGCGATTGGCATTAATTGACTCATGCAAGGACTGGTTAATCATGATTGTCAGGATAATGTGACTGATTTGGAGATCAGGTCATGGAAGCAATCATGCAAGGACTGCCTGGCTGATTGTCAGGATAATGTGACTGAGTGGGATATCAGGTCATGGTGCTGGTGGCCTGGTCTCCCATTGGGGCAGGACTATAAAAATCGCCATGAGGTCGCGCTGTCACAAGCCAGTCTCCGTCCTGATGTGGTCTTAGATGTTGCTAGGACGTCACAGCCAACCTTGTTAGTTGGTCTGCCATTCAGTTTGAGTATGTGAAGTGATTCTTGGTGGAGAAGCCATGTTTGCCGGCTGGGAAGGAGACACATGCGTCAGGGCTACCATTATCTCCCCCCCCCCCACCACCACGCCCGACCCCTCTCCTCCCCCGCCCGCCCTCTCCGCAGCCCTCCTCGATCAAGTAGACCCGGCCTTATCCTCCCCATCACCCCACCGGGCCGGGGTCATTGTGGGGTGGTTGTGTGCTGGGCAGTGATAGGGCCTGACGACGTCCAGGGAGGCCAACGGGAAGAGGGAAGAGGGAAGGGGGGCGTGGGGTGGGGCGTGGGGTGCGACGTGATGGTGTGGTGGAGTGTTCGGGCTGGGGGCTGGGGGCTGGGGGATCGGGATGGGTGACGGCGGGCGGGGGACGGGGGTGGGGAGGAGCGGGGGGACAAGGGGCGGGGGGCGGGCACAAGGGGTGGGGTGGGGAGACAAGGGACATGGTACAGGGGACGGGGGGCGAGGGGCGAGGGGAGGGGGTGGGGGGCTGTGGGCGAGGGGCGGGGGAGGGGGCATGGGCTCATGGGTGGTGGAATAGGGGTTAGAGCTGTAGACATTGTATCACGTGGGTTAGTTAGTTAGTTAGTTAGTTAGCTGTTGGAGTTTTGCGTCCAGGCAACATCTAAGATCACATCAGACGGGTAGTCAATGGGGCGAGGGGGGGATGGGGATGGCGTGGCGAGGAGTGGGTGTAAACAGACGGGTGTGGGTGAGGTGGTGAAGGGTCGGGGTGTGAGGGTGGGTGGGTGAGAGTGGTGACAGGTGGAGAAGTAAAGTCAAGGGGAAGGCGTGAAGTGCAGTGTAGATTATTGTTTGATGGAGTTGTGGGGTTGTGCATTGTTATGGTGGTGGAGTGTTGTGTGGTGGACTGGTGATTGTGCTTGTGCCGCGGTGGTGCCGGGATTGTGCATTGTTATGGTGGTGGAGTGTTGTGTGGTGGAGTGCTTGGGTGGTGGTGATTGTGCTTGTGCTGGGATGGTGCTGGGGTTGTGCATTGTTATGGTGGTGGAGTGTTGTGTGGTGTGTTTGGGTAGTGGTGCTTGTGCTTGTGCTGGGATGGTGCTGGGTTTGTGCATTGTTATGGTGGTGGAGTGTTGTGTGGTGGAGTGTTTGGGTGGTGGTGATTGTGCTTGTGCTGGGATGGTGCTGCGGTTGTGCATTGTTATGGTGGTGGAGTGTTGTGTGGTGGAGTGTTTGGGTGGTGGTGATTGTGCTTGTGCTGGGGTGGTGCTGCGGTTGTGCATTGTTATGGTGGTGGAGTGTTGTGTGGTGGAGTGTTTGGGTGGTGGTGATTGTGTTTGTGCTGGGGTGGTGCTGCGGTTGTGCATTGTTATGGTGGTGGAGTGTTGTGTGGTGGAGTGTTTGGGTGGTGGTGCTTGTGGTTGTGCTTGTGCTGGGGTAGTGGTGCGGTTGTGCATTGTTACGGTGGTGGAGTGTTGTGTTGTGGAGTGTTTGGGTGGTGGTGTTTGTGCTTGTGCTGGGGTGGTGCCTCGGTTGTGCATTGTTACTGTGGTGGAGTGTTGTGTGGTCGAGTGTTTGGGTGGTGGTGAGTGTGCTTCTTCCGGGAGGGGGGGCCTGGTTGTGCATTGTTATGGTGGTGGAGTGTTGTGTGGTGGAGTGTTTGGGTGGTGGTGATTGTGCTTGTGATGGGATGGTACCGGGATTGTGCATTGTTATGGTGGTGGAGTGTTGTGTGGTGGAGTGTTTGGGTGGTGGTGCTTGTGCTTGTGCTGGGGTGGTGCTGCGGTTGTGCATTGTTATGGTGGTGGAGTGTTGTGGCGTGGACTGTTTGGGTGGTGGTGATTGTGCTTGTGCTGGGGTGGTGCTGCGGTTGTGCATTGTTATGGTGGTGGCGTGTTGTGTTGTGGAATGTTTGGGTGGTGGTCATTGTGCTTGTGCTGGGATGGTGCCGGGGTTGTGCATTGTTATGGTGGTGCAGTGTTGTGTGGTGGAGTGTTTGGGTTGTGGTGTTTGTGCTTGTGCTGGGGTGGTGCCTCGGTTGTGCATTGTTACTGTGGTGGAGTGTTGTGTGGTGGAGTGTTTGGGTGGTGGTGCTTGTGCTTCTTCCGGGGGGGGGGGGGTGCCTGGTTGTGCATTGTTATGGTGGTGGTGTGTTGTGTTGTGGAGTATTTGGGTGGTGGTGATTGTGCTTGTGCTGGGATGGTGCCGGGGTTGTGCATTGTTATGGTGGTGGAGTGTTGTGTTGTGGAGTGTTTGGGTGGTGGTGATTGTGCTTGTGCTGGGATGGTGCCGGGGTTGTGCATTGTTATGGTGGTGGAGTGTTGTGTGGTGGAGTGTTTGGGTGGTGGTGATTGTGCTTGTGCTGGGATGGTGCCGGGGTTGTGCATTGTTATGGTGGTGGAGTGTTGTGTGGTGGAGTGTTTGGGTGGTGGTGATTGTGCTTGTGCTGGGATGGTGCCGGGTTGTGCATTGTTATGGTGGTGGAGTGTTGTGTTGTGGAGTGTTTGGGTGGTGGTGATTGTGCTTGTGCTGGGATGGTGCCGGGGTTGTGCATTGTTATGGTGGTGGAGTGTTGTGTGGTGGAGTGTTTGGGTGGTGGTGCTTGTGCTTGTGCTGGGGTGGTGCCGGGGTTGTGCATTGTTATGGTGGTGGAATGTTTGTGTGCTGGTGCTTGGTTGTGCTGGGGTGGTGCCGGGATTGTGTATGGTCGGGATACAGGTTGGTAGTTGGAGTTTTCCGTCCTCGCAACATCTGAGGACATATCAGGACTGGTACCGACTTGTAACAGTGTGCACTTATGGTGACTTTATACCATAACCCGATGTCCCATCCAGTCACATTATCCTGAATCTGAGCCAACCAGTCCTTGTCCTATCCTATTAATGCCCAGTGCCAGGAAAAGAAGCTACAATTATCAATTTGATGAGTCACTGGTTTTACCCGACCGAGAAGCGAACTCGCGATCTCCAACAGGTGGTGTCTGGGTGATAAACGGGTGGTGCCGAGGTGGTACGGGGTGGTGCAGGGGTTGTGCTGGGATGGTGCCGGGGTGGTGCCGGGGTGGGGCCGGGGTGGTGCAGGGGTGGTGCCAGGGTGGTGCCGGGATGGTGCCAGGCTGGTACCGTAATGGTGATGGGTTGGTGTCGGGGTGGTGTCGGGGTGGTGTCCGGGTGGTGCTGGGGTGGTTCCGGGGTGGTTCCGGGCTGGGACCGGGGTGGTGCCGGGGTGGGACCGGGTGGTGGTGCCGGGTGGGTGCCGGGGTGGTGCCGGGGGGGGGGGTGCCGGGGTGGTGCCGGGGTTGTGCCGGGGTGGGACCGGGGTGTGTTCCGGGTGGTGCCGGGGTGTTGCCGGTATGGTACCGGTGGTGGTGCCGGGTGGTGCCGGGGTGGTGCCGGGGTGGTGCCAAGGTGGCGCCGGGGTTGGACCTGGGTTGTTCCGGGTGGTGCCGGGGTGGTGCCGGGGTGGTGCCGGGGTTGTGCCGGGGTGGGACCGGGGTGGTTCCGGGTGGTGCCGGGGTGTTGCCGGTATGGTACCGGGTTGGTGCCGGGGTCGTGCCGGTGTCGTGCCGGGGTCGTGCCAAGGTGGCGCCGGGGTTGGACCTGGGTAGTTCCGGGTGGTGCCGGGGTGGTGCCGGGGTGGTGCCGTAGTGGTGCTGGGTTGGTGTTGGTGTGGTGTCGGGTTGGTGTCCGGGTGTTGCCGGGGTGGAGCCGCAGTGGTGTCGGGGTGGGACCTGGGTGGTTACGGGTGGTGCCGGGGTGATGCCGCGGTGGTGCCAGTATGGTACCGGGGTGGTGCCGGGGTGGTGCCGGGGTGGTACCGTGGTGGTGCCGGGGTGGTGCAGTATGGTGCCTGCCCCGCCTCAGTCCGCTATTGGCCTGGTCCAACTCTCACCATGGGGCTGTTGAGTATATCCCCATCGGTACTCACTTATAATCACTTACTCTGTTACTTAGTATGTGGCCGGGGCTTTGGGCCAGTAATGGCCCGAGCAACTGTGTGTGGGAGGCTGGAGTGAGGAGGCTGTTCTGACAACATGCTGACAGTTTTCCTCTGTGCTAGCAGTCATCAAAGTCCCGGATTTGTCAACACTGCCCCGGTCTCCAATGTCAGTACAGTCCGCCTCACACCGGCCGCGGTGGCCGAATCAGTAGAGCGTGGGCTTCACGTGCGGGAGATCGGTACTATTCGCTTCCTAGCCTGGCACTTGATATTAATAGGATAGGGCAAGGACTGGTTAGCTCAGTGTCAGGATAATTTGACTGAGTGGGATATCAGGTCATTGTGCCAGTGGCCTAATTTCCAAGTGGGGCAGCACCGTCACTTTGGTATGAATGCGCACTGTCACAAGTCGGTAGCTATCCTACTATGATCTTAGATGTTGCCAGGTTGTAAAACTCCAACAACCAACCAATCATAGTCCCCCTTGTCTACAGGCTATCTTGCTACCAACGTTTCATCCAGTCACGACCACTGGTACTAGTGTGAAAAGTCACCGCTAGAGCTTGCTGGCACCACCATCATCATCACACAGCCATTAGTATGCCATTATGCACAACTACTTCAATCAGACACTAATGGCCACCTCACACAAAACGGTAATTTGACTCCAAATGTGTTGTTCGAGGAGAGATAATTGACATTTTAAAGTCCAAGTATATATGTGATGTATAAGTATTATGCTAGTATATAAATACGGAAGGGCATTTGATTAAATTTATCTTATTATATATAATACCGGGTGTGGAGGCCGAATCGGTAGAGTATGGTCCTCCTGTGTGGGAGATCGGGAATTTGGTTCCCGGTCGAGTCATAACAATGACTTATAAAATTTATACTTATTGCTTCCTAGCCTGACGCAAGAACAAGGACTGGTTGGCTTGGTGTCTGGATAATGTGACTCAGCCAGATATACCAGTTTGGCAGCACTATAAATTCACCATGACTGTGCACTGTCACAAGTCGATACCCATCCTGATATGTTGTTGACAGGATGTAAAACTCCAACAGCCACCCAACCAGAAAATCGTGTTCAGCCAACTCCGATTAATCTTAAGTTGAGGCACTTATCTCTTGGCCCTCTTCCCTCCCATCCTCCAACATCCTCCTTCCACCCATGTCCATCTTCTCCAGAACAGCAGCGCCCCCTGGAAGAACCGCGGGGAGATCCAGCTCCGCCCCTATCTTAAGTCGGCCCCGACCAGTCATCTCCTGATCCCTTCTCCACTCCCCTCCACTGCCGCCCCTCTTCCTCCTCCCCCCCCCCCATCCACCCCATATCACCCCCACCCCACCCTCCTCCCGGCTCTCCTCCACCACCTTCCACAACTGCCCTACCCTACCCTACAGCAGCCGGCGCCTTAATGACCGGATCCCTTGCCCATCGATCACGTGATCAATTAGCCGATTACTAACGGCTTGCCCCCGCCCCCCCACCACTGCCCCTGCCCTCCCATCTGTGCAGGTAGTCTGTGGACAGGGTCAATCAATATTGGGCGCCACAACCTGTTTCAACCCCACACATTCACACCTCCATTTCCCACGGCCGACCAGGCGCGGTGGCCGAATCGGCAAAGCGCAGGCATCGCGTTCGTGAGTGGGATAAGGAGTTTGCTTCCCCGGTCGAGTCAAAGCAATGTCTTATCAAATTGTTACTTGTCGCTTCCTAGCCTGATGCTTGACATTAATAGGATAGGCAAGAACTGGTTGGGATATCAGGTCCTCGTGCTGGCAGCCTGGGTTCGCAGTGGGGCAGCACTATTAAGTTGCCATCAGTGCGAAAGTCGGTATGTGTCCTGATATGATATTACTTGTTGCTAGGAATTAAACCTCCAACAGAAATCCAACTATACACCTACCCATAAACACCTCCCCAGAAACACCTCTGCCCACGCACCTACCCACACATATCTACCTACACATACCTACGCTTCGACCTACACATATAAACCTACCCACACAACCAAACGTGCTGCACGAATTCGTAAAACGCAGGCTTCCTGCTTGGATGGTCGGGGGTTCGAATCCCGGCTGAGTCAATTCAATGACTTCCAGGATTGGTACTTCTCGCTACCTATCCTAGTGTAATATGTTGGGTCTCGGCCGTCAGAGCCCAAAGATACCACTTACTCTCCCAAGGTGCATTCTGACAACTGTTTGTCAGTTCCCGCCTGATGCCCCTCTCCAACAAACTCGTAAGAAAGAAAGGGAAGACAAGTTGTGCAAGATTGACAGTGAAGAAGTTGTGCTTTATTGGCATATACTCCTGTTCACCTACTAGCGACCTATCACCCTCACTCCTTACCTTCTGTCCACACAGATCCTCATTATTCTCTTTAGTGTGTATGGGAATCAGTGCCTACAACCCATTGAACCAGATTCCCATGGTTGTTGCACACAGCTCAGTCCCTTTTGAATAGCTGCTGCTAGTTTGTATATAGAAAGTGGAGCCTCAGCACACTGTCTGGGTTAGTGGACAAGCAAAGAGTGTCTCCTGGCATAGTGCCTAGCTCAGAGTATCCCTCAAGAGAGTGTCCCCTTCAAGGGTGTCTCCAGAAGTGAATGTAGAATAATATATATCAGTGTGAGGTCTGTGTGTCAGGTGCTGCAAGGGCTCCCGTCAGGCCACATCCAGCCAATCAGACACCCTCTACAGCCTGGGGGGGCGACACCCTAATAGGGGCAGCTGTCACTCAACCCTAGCTGCAGGTGGTGTACATAATGTATGCAGGATGGCTCAAAACTTGTAACGTATCAGGCCGGATATCAACAGATATCAACGGATATGCAACGGACACAAACCGTACTTTGTGCGGGATATCAACAGACTTTGTCCCGTTTCAATCCGTTTCCTCAATCCACTAAAGTGTGACAGGGCCTTTACCGATTCGACCATGCATTCTTCAAGTGGTTTCAAACAGATAAGCCAAGTCTAGTAGCAAAGCCAGAGAAGGACATCATCTTGTCGATGAGAAATTTATGTCAGAAGACTTGGTTTTCTTTCCATTACAAGCCCAGTCCAAATTGGCGGCACTGAAGAATTATGGGATTTGTGTAGACAGCGCATTCCCATGCTCGGATTAGCGTTGACACTTTATTGAGGTATTTGTTTTGTGTTTGCTTTTTAAAATTTAAACTGTCTTGGTGACACCATATCACTTTAAAGCTGCCTAGTCTGATGAAAGTTTAACTGTTCGGCTATTTTGCTCTCAGCCTAAGGCGAGCCTAAGTGTTATTTTCTATAATAATTTCCAGGTGAATTTCCTGGGCCTGCCGCGGGCCGCTGCCGTCTCTCGTCCCGCCACCGGTTGACCGCCTTCATCGTTGTGCTCCCCGGGCTAAGGGAAGAGAGCGAGAGTGTCTTAGAGCTATGGATTGACCCTCTCCCTGGATCTTATAGATGTGTATTAATTATTCCCTTAATCCGCTGGCTCTCCTCCCCTCCATTTTAGTTTGTTACGTGGGCTACTTGCAATAGTCTAGATCCAAAACAGACACCCTATATTTAGTGTCACCGCTGTCACTGGTAATGGACAGAGTAGATAGTGGTTTGTTAGTATTGCAATTTGTACTTTTATTCAGAAGGTGGTTACTGTGTTCCCGGTGTTGAACGGCTGCGTACAGCCTGCCGGGCAGAAGGCCCTTAATTACATATAGAATAATCAAATATCAATATCAAGTTGACCATAGCGGTTAATATACTTGAGGTCAGGAGAATAGTAAAGGATGCAAGGAACGTTCCAATCACTTTTAAGAGCTCACAACTTTATTCATGTTCCTACTGGTACAATCTAAGTTCTTGAATCACGATCAATACTAATAAATACATCCCCTCCCAGTTTATTATGTTCAAATAATTTAGAATTCCGACAATTAAAGCCTAAATCTCATCTAAAACATCAGAGCATGTAGAAACACGTCCGATGGGTCTGAGCCCGAGTGCTCGACCTTCCACGATTGCTAGGAAAGTCGCAATCTGTGTCTCCTATCAATGCATTACAGCCATGAACCAGGCCCCGCATTTGATGGCCGATGCGGGTCTGTCCCGGCAAGCAGCCCGCATTTTGAAATGTGGGTTGTTTGGCCCAAGCCCGCAACGGTCATAGCTCGAGTATAGTCTCGCCCACTTCACAAGCATACTATTTGGAAAATTAAAACACTTGCTGATCCTTCATATTCATAGTAGATATTAGTACACTTATTAAGCGTTTGATGCACCATAGAAGGACAGACTTAGTCAATTTTGTTGAAGTTCATTACCTTGCTATAAAAAGGTTCTATCTTGTGAGGTAAAGTGACAGAATTGGTGTTATGGATGTAAAGATGTTCTATCTACAAAAGGCTATCATGTAGTTACACAACTGTATCTCAACTGATATTTTTCACTGAGATATATTAAAAATAATATGGTTCTATTTGCTTTGCTATCATGCAGCTACACAGCTTCAGTCCTCATTATCTCCAAAGCACCAGTTTGTTATAGTAACGTTGCGATTTGTTACCGCCGAAGCCTATTGTGTCAAAATGTTGACATGCACACCACAATTTGCATAGCCTGTTTTGATTTCAAATATCTCCAAAATTAGCCAGTTATAATCAAAGTTGTTTCTAACTAAAATAAGTGTAGTATTCTGCATTGACCTATCAGAAAAGGAGCCGGATAGCTAGGTAGGCATGGGTAGTGTGGTGACATCAAGGAACCTAGGTTTCCCGGAATGCAAGATATGTGGGTTCGATTCCCACCCTAGGGGCAATATTTCCCATTTCCATTCCCCCTACAACATAACATTATCAGTAATGTATTTTTAACCTTTAAAAAATGTCACAAATGCAAAACCTTCGGACTATAGAATTTTAATGTTCCAACTTGGCAACGTTGAATCGTATGTTTACACCCTTAAATCACACATGCTTTTCTGTTCAAGGGGGACCCTCCCCATGAATGTATTAGGTGTCAGTCCCCACTTACACTCAAACATATTTTGTTGAGTTGTGTCGATTTCTTGACCCTGCGCCAACAGTTTCACACTGCAATCAGCATGCACAACCTTTTCACAAAAGTAAAACAAGAAAAAATGTTAGCCTTTTTAAGGGCAGCTGGTCTATATCATCACATATAGTCCCTTAAACAAATTAGATCAATTAACAACCTTTAACTTTGATCTTAATTCTATTTCCTTTAGCCACAAACTATGCAACTGTGAGCTTTTTAAATCCACAGTGTAGTGACACAAAATTGATTCTGTGCTTTTGCATTCTGTAAAGGCGATGGTTTGAAAAAAAAAGAAGAAAATCTCGCCACGAATATGGCCTATGCTGCCGACATGGCGTAAAGAAACCACCAATCAATCAATCAATAAATCACTGTACATTGGAAACAACCAGCATTACATTACCATGAGGGATAGATTGCACTCCATTTTATTGACGCCCCCCCCCATGACCTCATCAAAATGGGACCACGGTTAGTAGCAGAGAAGGAAACTGGATGTGTTGCCTCCCCCCCCCCCCTCAACAAAGGAACAAAAACACACAAAATACCTCCGAAAAACAACCCAATATGTCATCTACCTGAAATTGTGAAAGAATTACTGAAAATGACATTTAGGACCCTCTAGATGTCAAAATTTCATGTGTGGGCATCCCAATAGAACCCCTTCGTGTGTCATGCCTTAAACACGCATTCAATCTGGGAAGTTATCTCACCCCAAAAGAAAAGTTTGTTTCATTTAACGATGCCTCTAGAGCATATTTATTGTTATCATTAGCAATTGGAGGCTAAAAATATGGTTATTCTGGCATATTTCTTTGAAGGAAACCCACTGCTACCATATATGTTACTCTTTCCAATAAGCAGCTAAGGGTCTTTTATATGCACTTTCCCACAAACAGGACACCACATATCACAACCTTTGATGAACCAGTTATCGACCACTGGTTGGAGCGGAAAATAGCCCAAACTGCAGATGTGTCCACTGAGCAGCATCGATTGTATGATATAAAGCTTCACAGGTGTACTCTTAACCGTCTGAGCTACGTCCCACTACGCCCCCCCCCCACACCCACACCCACCCCCTACAAACAAGTCTCAGCACAAAACAACATTCAATTTGCAGCCCTGGCATCATCGATTCTAAATGGAAAGGAGTGCCTTCGCGAAACACACATTGGGACCTGGCGCGGTATCCGAATCGGTAGAGCGCGCACCTCGCGTGCGGAAGATGAGTAGTTCGGTTCCCGGTTTAGTCAAACCAATAACTTATGAAATTGATATAAGTATACATTTTTAAGTCAAAGCAATGACTTATACAATTGATAGCATTATCAATTTTTTAGTCATTAGGGTTCGAATCCCCCGACATACCAGAACGGGAGGCACAGGCTCAACTTATTCAGTCATTGTGTCTGGTCTTTCATATTATAATTTATAATACAAACAAAACGAACGACCTGGCAACATTATTACAATAGATAGTTATGTAATAGGACACACATCCTTCGATTATAGAGGCCCAGTCACACCTTGCCGGACTGGGGAGCCGGACGAGAACCGGACACTGTCCAGTACTGTACGGCGATGTCCGGTACATGTCCGGTACCCATCTGGTGGTGTCCGGTGGTGTCCGGCGGTGTCTGGTACAAGTATTGAACATGCACCAAACTTCTACCGGACCTCGCCGGACTGATGTGTCCGGTTGGTGTCCGGTTTGTCCGGTACATCTCCGGTACCCATCCGTACATGTCCCGTACCCATCCGTTGGTGTCCGTTTTGTCCGGTACATGTCCGGTACCCATATGTTATGTGTCTGGTTCTCATCTGGTTCTCGTCCGGTACTCATCTGGTACTCATCCGGTACATGTACATACTTGTCTGCTCGCCTGGTGCCAATTGTCCCAATTCCGCTCCATTTCGATACATTTTGATACATTTTGTGTACCGAAGATCACCGGACTAGACAATTCTTTGTCTGGTCGTCTCCGGTACTCAATCCGGCAAGGTGTGACAGGCGCATTAACTATACTTTGCAGAATAACCTGGTGCGGGCGCCCCCTATGTGGTGGTGAGTGACACTAATCCAATTAAACCGCTCTTACCAGTCTAGGCACTTGTCTATGATATTCTCCCTTCGAGTCATTATGCTCTGCAGCTCATCCTGATAAATGGTGATTAAAATAGTCGCACCACGCCAAACTCGTTGATTTGTTTTTGGAGTTTTACTTCCTGGTAACATCTAAGGTCATATCAGGACGGGTACCCACTTGTGACAGTGCACACCAGTACCATGACCCAATATCCCACTCAGGCACATTATCCTGAGACCGAGCAAACCAGTCATTGCCCTATCCAATTACTCCCAGCAGGGCATCACTATGAAGTCGCCATGAGCATGCACTGTCACAAGTCGGTGCCCGTCCTAATATGTCCTTAGATGTGTGTTGCCAGGACGTAAAACTCCAAGAACCAACCATATACATAACTATATACAATACAACCTCTCTAACCGACCACCTCCACAGATCGACCACTCCCCTATACCGTTCGCTTTATTTGGGTGCCATGCGATACCATTGTAACGATAAAATCACTCCCTAGACCTGCCTAAATGAACCACTTAAAGTTGATCCCATGGTCGGTCAATTTAGTGAGGTTTCACTGCATATATAACCTAAGTTACCTCCATGCGAGTCACTCAGAGCAGCTCGCACCTTATTTCAAGGCGTTGTCAGTGTCAGATGTCAGAGCTCCTGGCGGTGACCTTTTCAACTGACAGCTGGTGCGGAGAAACTAGACGCAATCAGTGGACACGTGACTTCCTTCTGAATAGGAAGCGCTATCAAAGTAAACGCCTAAATACCAAATTAAGCACACTCCTGCTGCGTGTGTAGGGTTTTAGGGAAAGTGCTGTTGCTTTTCAGGAATCAGAGATCGGTGTCTGAAGTGGACGCGTTATCCTTAAGATAGGTACGATGGAGATTTTAAGGGAAACCAATATGAGGCGTGTATAGCCAATAGCGCTAAAATAAAAATATATATATATATACATATATATATATCATATGTAATCTATAAGCATTATGCGAGTATAAACGCACGTAAGGGATTATATGTTTATTTCCTACCCTAAATATTGATGGGGTGGCTTACTTGATGTATGCCCCCCCCCCTCTAACCACTTGACCGGTGGCTCCACTTCCGGCACACCTCTATCCTGGACGCTACACTGTCACTTGCGCCCGAGATGAAGAGTTCTGCCGCAATACCCTGTAAAAGCCAGTAGACTAACGCCAATCCAAAAAGGGAGATAAACATTGGAATCAAGCCCTCAAAAAGTAGTTCTTTTATAGCCCTAATTTTCGTGTTTTGCTCCATAACCATATGGTCATAAAAAAAAGTGGAATTAGGGAGAATTACAATTATTTTTAGGCCATTGACATTTTTGGTTTGGATTTACGTTTACGGGGATTTGTGTCTGAACTCTTCATATATATGTATTACATATTATTTCATATGTATATGTATATATATATATGTCTCTTTGTAAGGGATGTATAACGTATTATGCGAGCATGGAGATATAGACAGGAATATTATTTATTATGATTATTATTATACTCCATAAGACACAAAACTGTACCGGTTGCACCATCTCGAAGCAAATATGTATGAGAAACTTGTATGTATATACACAAAATTAAGATTATAAAGAAAAATTAGATAAATCGACTAACACAAAGAACGGTAAATGCTGTGTTTTGGATTGTTTGCAATCTACATCCAGTTACAACCCATACTGAAGACATCCTAAATTACTACTAAGACAACATTCAAAAGACTTGAATAAAATTAGACTAGTGCTCCCCAGCTGTGAAAACAAGACTTCAGTGTTAACACACTTAACCCCTGGGCCCATATGTATGAGCCAATTTTTAACCGTACCAGGGTTAAAGGTGGGTCCCGGGTTATCTAACCCCGGTTTTCCAAATATGTCACTGGGGATGTATGTGACTAAAGCATGCCCGAGTTAGCTAACATGTCAGTTATTTATAGATTTGGGGAACCCCTGTGTGGGTATTTACATTCGTTGATTTGAAAATATTAATATCGCCGCCAATGCGGTGGTAGCCTTAATAACGGTTCGAATTTAGGGTTAAATTGATAAAATGTCACTTATTGCGTATGTAACTTTGTTAAATATGATCGCATTGAATAGATTTGGGCCTAATATATAGCCGCCGATTCGGCGGCGGCAGCAGCGGCGGTGGAGGCGGTGACGGTGATTTGTTTACTTTACATTCGTCGATTCGACAATATGAATAATGCCGCCAATGCGGCGGCAGCGTTAATAACGCTCCAAATTTAGGGTTAAATTGATAAAATTTCACTTATTGCGTATGTAATTCTGTTAAATATGATTGAACAGATTTGGGCATAATCGGTGCCTAACCCCACCTTTAACCCTGGTTTCGCTTGGGGTTAGTGCAGGTCACTTTAAACTCGTCGAGTTAGTTTAACCCCGACACATACATACGCACTTTTCGCTGCTAACCCGGGAAATCTGCACGACGCAGGCTTACGACCGCTAACCCGGACACATACATATAGGCCCAGGTCACATACACATTAGTGAACGTAGTTAAACGTAGTTGAACGTAGGATAGATTAATGTGGGTCAAACGTGGTGTAAGTATGTTAAACTAAAGTGACAAACGTTAAGGTATGGCAGGTTTTGGTATGGATAAATAAGCTAACATATGCTATGTCCAAGTACGCTAACATATGCTAGAGTATGCAAAGTACAGTAAGAGTACTGAGACTTCGCCACAGTATGCTAGCCTCTGAGTTGCCTGGTTAGCTCAGTCTGTAGAGCATCAGACTTTTAATCTGAGTGTCAAGGGTTCGAGTCCCTTATTAGTTGAGTATTGACCTGGCTCGAAATATGTGTAATCTTTATGTTGTTTGATTGGTTCTTGGCGTTTTGTGGCGGAGTGGTTAGAGTGTCTGACTTTTTTCTAGGTCAGAATCTGAGGGTTGGCGGTTCGATTCCCCATGCCCCCAGCTCTGCCACTTTGGATTTCCAATGCTGTCATCAAAGGCCGTTTGCTCTCATACCATGTCTATGTGGTGTGGGAGGTTAAAAATCCCTCGGGTGTAGGCTTAGGTTTTCTATCGACCAGCAGTGGAGTCGGGAAGACCAGTCGTCTGTGACTGGGATTTCCCCTGCTTGGGACAACTAATGTACCACAAAAAAAAAAGAGAGACAAATAAGTGTTCACACTTCCTGTCTACCATTCACTATATCGCTAACCTAACGCTCTTTTGAACATGCCCAAAGATTCAATCAGAACTCACTGCCCACCCACATTATTACCAAGTTACCATGATGGAGAAGTATGGATGTTGGTACGTTCAACAACGTTCAACTATGTCCAACTACGTTCAACTACGTTCAACTATGATAGCCTCCACCACGTTCAACTATGTTCACTAACGTGCCCCCGCCTCCCTCCCCCCCTTCCCCCACCTCCCCCGCTTACCCCGCCTCCCCCGCCACCCACGCACCCCCGCCCCCGCCTCCCCCGTCTCCCCCCGCAACCCGCATCCCACCCCCGCCTACCCCCATGCCCCCGCTTTCCCCCATCGCCCGGCCTCTCGCGAGCCCACTCCCCGGGCCCTCTCCCATTTGTCCTTGCGCGGATCATATGCCTGCCCGGGTCAGTAAGGGGGGCCTGTACGTGGTCAGGAATCCACTTCAGCTCTGAGCCGTGACAACCGGGCTGGTCGGCATGCAGTCATCCGGCCCGAGGAGTTCTCGCCTCTCCATGGATCTGTAAAGGGATCGCCACCCGGAATACTTCCCCTTGTGTGTCTGTGTATTCTTTTTTGTTGTATCTGGGTTATCCCTCAAAATAACTTCGAGTTGTTTTGTTCCCCAGTGGCTAAGCACTCGCCCACTTGCCTTCAAGTGCATACATGTTTGTTTGCTTGTTGTTGTTGTCTTACATCCTAGCAACATCTAAGGTCATATCAGGACAGGTACCGACTTGTGACAGTGCGGACTCATGGCAACTTTTTAGTGCTGTCCCACTGGGAAACCAGGCCGCCGGGACCATGAGCTGGTATCCCACTCAGTCACATTATCCTGACACTGAGCCAACCAGTCCTTGCCCTGTCCTAATAATGCGGAGCACCTGGCTAGGCAGTGACAAGTATCAATTTTTAAGTCATTATTGGTTTGACTCGACCAAGGTTGGAACCCACAACCCCTCGATCTACCAGCACGGGAGATGGACGCTCTAACTCATTCAGCCATCCCGTCTGGTCATGCATACAGGTAAAATGGGTTAAAACCTAAAATAGAAAATAGGGTTTCTTGCTACTAGAAGTGATTCTCAGGGAAGGAACCACGTATATAGATAGATGTTGATAGGGTGATTGCATCAGGGATCCTGTGTGGCGTAATGGGTGCCACAGAAGACATGCAATGCCGAGGAGTGAGAGTTCGAATCCAGCTCAAGGCACAATATTTCCCATGTTCTTCACCTCACGACAATATTAGTAATGCAGATGCGGGTCGTTCTCAGAAGTTGTGTACCAATAGTGTGACATCAGTACCAGAAAATCAAAATGCTGCCAAAGTCATATAAGCAAGTTTCCTCAATGTGTATGTCCTTTTGCATCTGAATAATTGAAAATAAACATATTCTGGCATTTTTAAATAGGTCAAATGATGCTCACACCCAATAAATAGCAGTATAGCATGGAAACCAATCTGACTCAAAAATCGAATATTTTCCACACAAAACGTGACATTTTTAGGACATTTCACATGCCACTTGCTTTATAAACAGTAGTAATAATAATTTGAAACCTCATTCCTATGGTTTTGTCTTATTTGTGAATATTAAAGAGAAAAGCAAGAAAATATTAGCAGAGTAACAGATTAGCAGAGTAACAAAGTGGAAACAACAATTTTACACAAATGTTCGGCTCAAATTTCAATGTTTAGGGGCAATTTCAGAATTGATCTTTTACTATACCATAACTGGGTCCATGCATAGTGTCAAATGGTGAAAATAGTTCCTGTACTATATCTGTACTCAGTGTTTGATACATAGTTTCATAGTACTTGCAAGTGGAAACGAAATGTTACGATGTTAATGACTCCAGAAAATGTTAACTATTTCATAATTTACATTTTTTTTTTAGAAATAAATGTCTTCAACTTAATGAAGACATTGTATATGATCATTTGAAGTGAAATGAGCTGTTGTTCAGAGGTTTTCATTAAGTTTGTGACACTTTATTTTCAATGCTGTTGACAATGTCACAAATTAGTGATGTATTTAGCTACATACATCCCAATAAGATACATAATACACAATATTAACATTTACTTTTGATCTAAACTATCTCCCACATTATTTGGCTAAATCTAAATATTGACACTCCAATAAAGGGTTTCTTTGAAATATGCATTTCTAGTAGACTACCTCAAGTGGTACACAGTTTCTGAGAACGACCCATGTATAAGATGCTCTGACCATACATGTTGCTAGGATGCAAAGCCCCAACAAACAAACTATAATATACCCAAATAGTGTCGCAGAATTTAACAAATCCTCCCATTTTCTTGCAGCGTGGGAATTTTCATTTTAAGCTTTGCATCAATAGACTACATCACCGTTCCAGCTGCGCGGTGCATTGTGGGATGCATCAGAGGAAAATAAACCCGTGAGAAGCACATGGCACATGCTACTACACTGGGTGCAGCTTAGATAAAGGATTCACCCAGTACTCGCAGTCGCAGTACAAGGGTGAATACCAACCCTATATACAAACGGTCGAAAAAGCGGGTTAAGGAAATAAGAGCCTAATTTCACAATCTAAGAAGCAACAGTTATTCTTTACATATGTCTTATTGATAGCCCGCTACCTTTGAGTTGAAAAATATAATATACTATCTAGTTTAATAAGATTTAAAAGTGAAAGTGATGGCGTTCTATGGCCACCATCTTGTCTTTTTGCATTCTCTCCCATTTCACCAACTCTGTGCCTATATGGGTAGCCATTTGATACTGGAGCCACAGTTTCTACTTCATGTTCCATACTAAACCTATTTTCGCCCATGTTTACACTACGTTGTCCTTAACCCGTGTACTACAAGTACCGGATGAATCGTTTATCTAGGTGCAGCTATGAATTGTGCTAGTTTCAGCTCATCTCAGCTCTTATTTGAAACATAGAATACCAACTAAAAAAAGTATATATAATAAATTAAGATGTTAATCTTGTATCCAGTATTGCATTTACATCAATATAATCAGCACATCTTATGCCAAGTGCATTTAGATTTAGACAAATCTAGGCACTCAGACTAGTGTTAGAGCCATAGCCAGAGTCAGTTCTACTTATTTTTTTAATGTATTGATTTATATCCTATGGTTACTGACATATGTAGAACTAGAAAATTAGTAGGGTTATTTCAGATATTGGTTATATATTTCTCTGAAACAAGTGTATTTTGACACATTTGACATTTTAATATTTAGAACAAGAATTAATAATGGTGATGTGGATATCACTGATTGTTTTGTGTGGAACTGTATGTTTCTTAGCTCAAAATGTTTAACTATGGCTAGTTTTGTGTTTGTTATATTCATCAGATCATTATATTGCATGGGTGCATACATGTTTATGCCAAATTGCTATGTATTTCTACTCAGTTTGAATAAAATCGAAGTTTTTCCCGACATGTATCGACAAACTCAATGGCCATTCGCATTTGCTTTGCTGCCAACACCGTTTTCAGCACATGCGCAGTTGGAACTGTAATCCCGTCTATTATCACACATATATTTTGTCCTGTAAACCATTTCCTTCCCAGTAAGAAACACTGCACTATTCCATTTCCGGTGATGCGCACTTCTAGATGCTAGAGAGACAAAAAAACATTAGCAAGCTCTTAACCGCGACACATCAATTCTGTATTGATATTGTATTGGGCTTTACAAAAGAACTCCTGACAACCTGCAAACATTGTCGTGGCCATGACCCACCCGCCACCACCTCAGATCATGCTGTTAATTGAGCCCAGTGGCTCGGGTATGATTGTATGCTAAATATAGCCTGGACGAGAAGTGTTTGCAATTGAAATTTAACTGAATTACATTTTAATTGTGCTGCTTGAATAGCATCATTACTGAAGCCAGTGTGCTAAGTTCAGGTACAACCCGCTTAGCGCTCTCGGATGTGTTTCTAAAAATGCTGTGTTGAAGTCCCAGTCACAGATACCCGGATCAGGGGCCGGACGAGCCCCGGACCGCCATCCGGGGTGGTCCGGGGTGGTCCGGGGCTCGTCCGTGGGTCATCCGTGGCGACCCCCCCTGATCCGGCCTGATCCGTGGCTCGTCCGGCGCCGTCCGGGCTCAGCCCCGGATGTTTTAAAATGTTTAAAATGTTTAAAACATCCGGGGTGGTCCGGGGCGGTCCGGCCTTTGGTCCGGGGCTCGTCCGGGAAGGTGTGACTGCGAGGCAAAAATGGATGAAAACAGTGATTTTATCCGTGGCAGTCCGGGACAGTCCGGGCCGTTAGTCCATGGGTGGTCCGGCTCAAAATCCGGGGCTCGTCCGGCTATGTGTGACTGGGGCTTTAGGGAAACTCTGCTATATGGGGTCATTATGACATAGCATAAATAGAGGGTGTTTGTTGGGGCTTACTGTCCTAGCAACGTCTACAGAGTCATTAAACATAGCGTGAATAGAATTTGTTGGGGCTTTCTGTCCTAGGAAACTCAGCCGAGTCATGAAAGCATAGCATAGATAGAGTTTGTATCAACATCTATGGAGTAATTAAAACATAGCTCTGATACTGTGCATTCGTTTGGTTTTTGTGTCCTAGCGACATCTACAGAGTTAAGCTCAGTTTCAGGATAATGTGATTTAGTGGGATATTACGTCGTGTAGTTAGAGTTTATTTGTTGGGCATTTGTATCCTAGCAACATCTACGGAGTCAGCTCAGTTTCAGGATAATGTGATTTAGTGGGATATCACATCATGGTCCCAGTGGCCTGATTTGTCAGTGCGGCAGCAGTATAAAGTCACCATGATGTGCCAGAGAGAGGGAAGGTGTCCTCTGTGGCGGAGTGGTTAGAATGTCTGACTTTTTTCTAGGTCGGACTCCTAATCTGAAGGTCAGTGGTTCAATTACCTGTGCGCCATCTGTGCCAATTTGGATGTCCACCGCTGTGCATAACTTACACCATCATCAAAGGCCAGTTGCTCTCCTACCATGTCTATGTGGTGTCGGAGGTTACAAATCCCTTGGGTCGGTAAAAGTGTAGACTCAGGCTTTCTATCGACACACTGTCTAATGGTGAAAACAAGTCTATTCGGACTTAACCATGACAGGCAGTATAAATCTTCAAGTATGAGTGTGCACTGTCACGAGACAGTATCCATCCTGATATGACCTTAAATATTGAAAAGATGTAAAACGCCAAAAAAACAAAAAAAACAAGCAACCTATTTGCCATTGTGTCAGAGCGTGAGGGACACGGAATGTGGTGGTATCTGTAATATGTCTTCTTCCCCATACACACATAGACACATTAGCAAATCAAACAGTACCTTGTGCAAATCAAGCTGCACTCGCAGCACACATTCACCGTCCGGCACAAGCAACATTGCCACCATTTCTGGATGCACTTTAGCCAATTAAAAAGGGCGAATTGGCGAATTGGCGAAGGGGCGATTGGGCGAAAGGACGCCCACTATTGACGCAAGTTGATTTGCAAACATTTGGGTTTGTCATTCGTCTACCAGAGTTTTACATAGGGCTAATTGGGTGTGGGGACGAGATGGTGGGATGAGGTTGGGTGGGGGAGAGGAGTGGGGGAAGGATGCGGGTGCGGGAGGGGAATGGGGGGGCGTATCGGGATTGAGAGAAGGGGAGGGGGTGGAGGGGGTGGAGGGTGTTGGGAGGAGGGAAGGGGGAGAGGAGCGGAAGAGCATTGGGTAGAAGAATAGGGGGGTACGGAAGGGAAAGTGTGGGGTAGAAGAGGGGGAGATAGGGAAGCGGGAAGTGACTGTAGGAGAGGGGGAGATGGAAGGGGAAAGTGTGGGGTAGGAGATGGTAGAGAGAGGGAAGGGGGAAGTCGGGGCAGAAGGTGGAGGAGAGAGGGAAGGGGAACTTGTGGGGCAGGAGATGGTGGAGAGAGGGAAGGGGCAAGTGTGGGGCAGGATGTGGGGGAGAGAGGGAAGGGGAAAGTGTGGGGCAGGAGATGGTGGAAGGAGGGAAGGGGAAAGTGCGGGGCAGGATGTGGGGGAGAGAGGGAAGGGGAACGTGTGAGGTAGAAGATGGTGGAGAGAAGGAAGTGGCAAGTGTGGGGCAGGATGTGGGGGTGAGAGGGAAGGGGAAAGTGTGGGGTAGAATATGGTGGAGAGAGGGAAGTGGCAAGTGGGGGGCAGGATGTGGGGGGAGATACATGCTCTATAGCGACCACTCTCTCTAAATGGACCAGTTAAAGTCGGTCCCATGGTCGGTCAATTTAGAGAGGTTTACTATATATATATATATATATATATATATATATAAATTACTGACATACCATCTATTATAGATACCTACTGCATTTTAGTTGGCTTAATCACAACCTTACTGACGAAGAGCAGCTAATGTCCGAGGCTGGACACCTGATACCTGGCATCTTCAAAGGCCAACATTGGCTTAATTTGGTAAGAATTATGTGCTTAATCTACTAGAACCAGAAGTGGGCACCCGCTTAATGGTGGCCACTTACGGACTTCTATCGCCGTGTGACTAAGTATTTACCAACCAGCATCGGCAAAAAACCCTGGAACCAAATAGTTGGTTGGCTGGTTGTTGAAGTTGTATGCAGTGCCAACATCTAAGGTCATATCAGGATGGGTACCGATTCGTGACAGTGCGCACTCATCACAATTGTATAGCGCTGCCCTAACTGGGAAATCAGACCAGTGGTAGCATGACCCGATATCGCACTCAGTCACATTATCCTGACATGGAGGTAACCAGTCCTCGGCTATCCTATTAATGCCTGGCTATTAATGCCTGGCTAGGAAGTGATGAGTATCAGATTTATAAGTAATTGGTTTAACTCGACCAGGAACTGAACTCCGGATTTCCTGCCCGCGAGCCCTGCACTCTACTGATTCAGCCACCGCGTCTGGGAACCCAGTGTGGACTTCTATAGGGAAAAACAGGCAGGCGAAAATATAATGTTTTGTGGCAATTCTCATTTAAATAATAGAAGTTCAAGCAGAAAGAACTTTGCTGGAATTTCTTTGTTTTCTTTATTTTTCCTTAACAAGTTTTTAATACAGGATTTTTTGTTGTTAGACCTTTCCTTTATTACTTCTCATTTATGTTTTTTTGGAGGGTACATTTTGTTTCAACAATGGCGACTTTTGAGAAGGATAAATTCAATGACCACTCTAGGTTATATAACATTGGCAATTTACATAACTGCAGCACATATAATGAGCCTGTCTCAAAAGGTGATAACTCTTCTGTTGTTTTGTCCATTGTAACGATTGACACAAAATAGCACAGAAATGGTTACACTGAAAACACCAGAACATTTGCTTCAAATAAATATGTATTCTATTGGGGTTATGAAACACCATGTAAAAAACAAATCAGTTTATCCTGAGCAAATGCATAAGCAGATAGTATGTTGATTGGTACAATGGACAAAGTTGTGTCCCATATTGCTTAGCACCTTTTGAGACAGTCTCATATATATATATATATATATATATATATATGTATATTGCATTCAACTTCTTGGATGGATATTTGTTTTGTCTGTATTTTTCTTTAGACACTTCTTCATGTAGGATTTCTTTTTTGTTACTCCTTTCTGCTATTACGTCTTATTATTTAGGTTTTAGTGGGATTAGATTTTCTTTTTGCAACGGTAAATTGTAGAGAAGTATACATAAAAACAATGACTCCACTAGGTTATGTACTATGGCAAAATACTGAACTACAGTGCATATATTCCATTCCATGTATTTTTGTTTCTTCTGTATTTTTCTTTTGCATGTAGGATTTATTTTTGTGCTAAGGCTCTGTCACACATCACCAGATTGGGGAAACGGAAAGAAACCGAACAAAGTCCATTGATAGCCGGCAAAGTCTGGTTTGTGTCTGTTGTATATCTGTTGATATCCGGCACGATCCATTACAAGTTTTGAACATGCACACAACTTGGAAGGGATGCCACCAGATTGACGCCTATGGTTCTTGTCCGGTTTGAGTTTGTTTAGCCCACTTATCATCCATTGCCTATCCGTTCATGTCCATTTCATGTCCGTTTCCTGTCCGTTTCATGTCTGTTTCATGTCCGTTTCATGTCCGTTTCACGTCTGTTTCATGTCCATTCGTCCAGTGGCTTTGACCCGATATCGCAAGATTTTGACACATTTTAATACATTTTGATACTTATCATGCCCGAACATCACTGGACTAGAACATTCTGTCCGTTGCTCAATCCGGCATAGTGTGACAGCCACTTTACTCTTTTCCGTCATTATCATTTGAAAATAAATGGGATGGCTGAATAAGTAAGAGCATCCGTTTCCCTCCCAATGACTTCGCCAGTTATACTTCTCGTTTGCTAGGCTTTTCCTTGGTGATATATTCACAACAATGACATTTGAGAAGGATATAATCAACTACTACACTAGGTCTCCGCATGCCGGCACCTTACTGTCGCGAGACCGGAAGCTGAGAGAAGCAATGCCACTTGGATGCTTAGTGAAGTGTTCCTAGCGTGGATGACTGTGGGAGCTCTTTGATGTCTAAACTTCTCATAGGCCAACCAACAACCCTCCTTCACTAACATTTGCTGAGAATTCCTTAACAATGCTAGGCATTAGCGCTCTTTTTAAACAGTCAGACATGCTGCGGACATATGTATGCATATGTATATATGTGTTTATATGTGTGCACTTATATATATATAGATATACATACATGACTTCTGGGGTGTTTGTAACCTTATGATGGTTACCGGCTGCAGAACTGCATTATAGAGAGGCACTGATAAATCGGCCCAATCTTTGGTTCAAGAATAATCTTCTGCTGGGATGGTTGTAGAAGCCGGGGATGTCTTAACAATGATTAAACGACGAGTCATTGCGGTGGTCCAGAATCACTCCGGTCCGGCGGTAGCACAGCAGCAAGGGTTTCTGAGGAAGGGACAGGTAAAGGTGGGTCCAGCAGTTCCAGCAATGAGAACAAAGCGAGAGAAATGTAAAGGTAAAGGGCCCCACCCAAGCAAATGACTCCCTTGATCAGGGGTAGAAGTAAGCCTGGGAGAAAAAAAAAGGGTACAGTATAGGAAAGAGAAATGAGGAGAGTTGAGGCAAATGACTGTGTCTATTTGCTCTATGGTGACCAGCCGTCGAGCCAAAGACACAGACAGCGTACGAGTAGAAAGTGAAATGCTGACAGGCTGTCCCTCCTGGAACTCTTTTCAGACAATATCAAGGAGGAGCATGAGTTCGAGAGAGGTGTGGACCAAGTGCGGTCTGGATAGCAAGTGTAGATATACAAATATATATATGTATGCATATACCTATGCATATATTTGATATATTTACAGCATATGAAGACTTCTGGTGCAAATCCCCGTACATTGCCAATCCAAAAATGTAGTTTAAATAAAAGATATTTACCTGAAAATAATTTGAGTTATCACAAATTCCAGTTTTTGTTTATGATTACATGATTGTTCGTAATGCTGGAGCATTACGGGTAAGTTGGCGTCAAATACAGCCAAGCACCAGTAACTAAGGTCACTTCCGCCATATATCGCCCAGTAAACAAGGCGACTGCGGCTCCACCGGTGTCATATTTCTGAACTAAATTACCCTGTCTTCGGCTATAAAAGCGACTGCTAGCTGCGAACATTTCACTTTCGACACGGGAGCCACGAGGACAACAACTGCCTTAAATTGGTTAGACCGACAGCGGAGCCAGGAGCCGGCGAACCGGGCCCGCTTCCCCGGGACACCACTAATTCTCCGACGATTGACGAAGCAAAGAGCCGGCAATACGCACGCCAGTTCGCCGGGACAATATTAAGATTCTCCGGTGAACGACGAAGCAAGGAGCCGGCGACACGCCCGCCAGTTCGCCGGGACGGCATTAAATTCTCCAACGATTGACGAAGCCAGGAGCCGGCAACACGGACCCGGCTTGATGGCACGACGTTAAAATTCTCCGGCAGTCGACTAAGCAAGGAGCCGGCAACACGCACGCCAGTTCGCCGGGATGATACAAAGCAAGGAGCCGGCAACATGCGCGCCGGGTCGCCGGGACAATTCTCCGGCGATCGACGGAACAAGGAGCCGGCAACACGCACGCCAGTTCGCCGGGACGGCCTTAAAATTCTCAGGCGAGTGAGGCAGCAAGGAGCCAGCAACACGCACCCGGGTCGCCGGGACAATTCTCCGACCAAGAACGCTGTAACCTAGATAGCATTATAATCTAGATAGCCCTGCCAATACTACTCATGCTATTGCTAATTCAACTAAACATTACTCTAATGGCAACTGCCAGTAGAAGACCTTGGCACCATAGAATCATCACAACTATACCATCTACATACATAACATAAATCTACCTCACAATAAGTCGTCGGCATGAGTGCAGGCCATGACTCAATACTCTTTGCATGCTCACATGATGTGCCAACAAGGGACACGACCACTGCAACGCCCACAAACATACAATATGGGCATACGGCGATGCCTTAAGTCTTCGAGCTGGTAACACGTGCACCATTTCGGCAGGACAAACATTAATGAAGCGGAAATTACAACGTACAACCCGCCAATTACTCCACAGGCTTACCGATTGACGTTCGACTCAATGTGACACACACCAACCCAGGCCATGACTCAATAATCTGTGCGTATCACATGATGTGCGAACAAGGGACACGCCCACCAGCACAACCACAGATATATAACACAGGCATTTGGTGACACTTAACTTCTTCGAGCCGCCAAGACGCGCACTAGTTCGCCGGGACACATTGAATTCTCCGGTGATCACGAAGTAAACAACAAGAACGATGTAACCTAGGCATTGACAGATGCGCTCAATGGGATGCATTTTGACCCTGTGGTAGGGCACCTGGTTGAGGCGTTTGTGACAGACACTGAGCTGCTAAGTGTGCTGGTTACCCATGACGATCTAGTAACCACAGTTGTGTAACCTACTCAAAAACTTAATTATCTGCCACTTTTCTCCCAGGTTACTCCACTCTACACCACTGATGCCTCATGGAGCTGCTGAGGCAGGGACTGCTAATGAACACATGGAGGAATAAACAGGCCAAATCAATGAAAAACATAATACATATAAGATCACCTGCCCTCTCATGCCTCTACCCAGTATGACATTATCTCCTCCAGATCGGAATTCAGCGCCGAGCTGGGGTGACTGGGCGCATGGCAGGATGCTCACACACCCTGAGCAAAAAAGACTTCAACCCTCACACAATGGACGTAACGTATACATCTGGACTTCGAAGACATCCTGGAGCTCTTCTGCCCCGCAGAACATTCTGGTCATCAGAGCGACTCTCTGGTGCTGTATGGCTCCTATGCTACCACCACTGGTCCAGACCCCGTTGACTGGGATTCATCGCAACTGATGGGCCTCCCATCACAGTCAAAGCGCTGACTAATCTCCTCAGACATGCCCTGTCCACGGTGGGCCACAAAACGCCAGCAGCCTTCATACTCTATGGGCTCCCCAGGGTAGGCGTCCACACATTTCGAACCATGGAGTCCCCCTACAGGACATAAAGACACTCGGTCACTGGACCTCTGATGCCCGCACGTCTACCTCCCCAGACTTCTAACACTTACCTTCCCAAAATTACTATTCTTCGGCTACAGCCACGCTATTAAGCGTGCCTAAGCCTCATTTGACATCAATCACATACCTAACTAAGAAACTGTACTGATGACAAGAGCTAAAAATTGTAATAAAAAGGCATACTATATTTGCTGTGTTTGTTTTGCTAAATTGTTTGTAATGCTGGAGCATTACGGGTAATTTGGCGTCAAATACAGCCAAGCACCAGTAACTAAGGTCACTTCCACCATATATCGCCCAGTAAACAAGGCGACTGTGGCTCCACCGGTGTCATATTTCTGAACTAAATTACCCTGTCTTCGGCTATCAAAGCGACTGCTAGCTGCGAACATTTCACTTTCGACACGGGAGCCACGAGGACAACAACTGCCTTAAATTGCCATCCCACCCACCCCACGATGAGAAGGGGATATAGGGTTATAAGCGTGCCTAAGCCTCATTTGACATCAATCACATACCTAACTAAGAGACTGTACTGATGACAAGAGCTAAACATTGTAATAAAAAGGCATACTATATTTGCTGTGTTTGTTTTGCTAAATTATGGAGCAATGGACAACAAAGTAGAAATGCACGCACCATTAACTTTTTGAAGATTTCATTCCCACGTTTATTTCAATTTTTGCATTGGCGTTTACAGCGTTTTGCACCCAAACTCTTGAAAGGTATCGATATATATGAAGAATCCAGGCGCAAAACCATGTAAGCGCCAATAAAAAATCGAGATAAACATTGGAATAAAGCCTTCCCAACGTTTTTTTTGTATTCCTACTTTTTTGTTCATGCTCCATAACCATATTATATGAAAAGCGGAATTACTGAGCATTATAATTATTTTCAGGTAAAAACCTTTCATTTAAAGTACATTTTTGGATTGGCCTTTACGTGGTTTTGCATCGGAACTATTCATATACAGGGGCGTAGCTAGGCAGACGCGCATACGCCAAAACGTCCACATCGTTTTGTCAAAAAAATATTAAATTAAAAAATAATAAAGAGAGAGAGAGAGAGGAGGCATGTAGTAGTCCGGAGTGTCGCAAACTCAAGTCTAAAACGTGTAAAATCCGCCAGCTTAAGCTTAAGCTGCCCCCTAAACCCCCTGACGAAAGTAGGAGTACACATCGTTAAAGGTCTAGTTACACCCCTGATGTATGTATGAACATACTGATATATATATATTTTTGATATATATACAGCATATGTAGTAATATATATATATATATATATATAGCTAGATATACAAATGTAGTGGTATGCACTGAGCTCTCGAGCAGGGAGCCACATAGACAGATAGAGGTGGGCAGTGTGGTGATATCAGGAGCCTAGGTGGTGTTATGGGTAGCAGACTGGCCCAGACTGCAAAGAGATGTGGATTTGAGTCCCGCTCTAGGCGCAATATTTCCCATTTTGATCAGCCCCACAACACTGGTTGGCGTGACCATGATCTTGGAAAGCTACGCATTGTACAGTCGTTGAACCTACCCTGTGTATGTATATATATATATTTTTTTGGTAAATATGTTTATTCTGCTGAATAAGTCTTTTGTCAGCACATTGCCTGTGTGTATGTAATTGTAAGCATTAACAGACTTGCAAATCCAGGGGGACGAGTGTAGTGGTGTGCACTGACCTCTTGATCAAGGAGCCGTATAGACAGGTAGGCATGGGCAGTATGGTGATATCATCACTGACCTCTTGAGCAAGGAGCCACATAGACAGCTCATCATAGGCAGTATGGTGATTTCAAGGAGCCTAGGTGGTGTAATGGTTAGCACACTGGCCCGGAATGCAAAGAGATGTTGCTTCGAGTCCCGCTCTAGGTGCAATATTTCCCATTCTCGTCACCTGCACAACACAAAAATGTACTCAATTTTATTATTTCATTCAAAATGGGATATCGGGAATGGGCGAGAAAGGCATGTATGCAACTAAAAAGGGATTTGTCACATCCCTTCATAATAAAACTGATTTAGCATGAACCGATTAAACAAATGTAATATATATATATATATATATATTTTGTTGTTGTTGTCTATTCCATATTATGTGTCTATAAAGGGCAGTAAGGAGACAACCATTTATGGTTATACTGTTCCTATAATTTCTCCTGTCAATAGGTTAGTTTATCTTCGTAGAATATGCATGGAAATTGTGAATAAAAAGTGTATAAATGTCTATATATATTTAAAGGAAATTTAAACACATCTAGTATAATATGGGTTTTAGTTATTTTTGGGGCGTGCATAATATTCATAAGCACATTGTACTATCAAGAATGGCTCTTCTTGGAGTGAATACAACTATTACTCTATAATTAACTTCAATATATGGTGGCCTAAATGGTTAATTGACGAACCCATTAAGTATATTCCAAGCCAATTTGAATATTCATGTTAATAGACATATCAGGTGCTTGTTTATATAGCTGCATTCTTCTAGCATGGACCGGGCGCGACCTCCGAATCGGTAGAGCGTAGGCTTCCCGTGCGGAAGGTCTGGAGTTCGAATCCCAGTTGAATCAAACCAATGACTTATACAATTTGATACTTGTCGGTTCCGAGCCTGGCGCTCAGCATTAATAGGATAGGGCAAGGAGTGGCTAGCTCAGTGTCAGGATAATGTGACTGAGTGGGATATTGGGTCATGTCGCCGGAGGCTTGATTTCCCAGTAGGGCAGCACTATAAAATCACCATCAGTGTGCACTGTCACAAGTGGGTACATGTCCTGATGTGACCTTGTATGTTGCCAGAAGGTAAATCCCCACCAATATTAAGCACTGCACAAATGCAGGAGTTATCAACTATAATATAAGTGACCATAAACCAATATACATACTAAAAAAGAAAATAAGGAATGACAAGAGATCTGCCACCTACTGGGGACGCTCATACCGAAACTGTGACCAGAGAGAATTGGAAAACTCACTGCAGGAATTCAACCAAAGAGAGCTCCTAGTGGAACAAGACCCAAACAAATGCTGGGAAATGCTTAACACAACAATAACAAAAGCGGCTGACATGCATTGTCCCCTAGTAGAGCTCACTATTAGAACTAACACAGCTGGGTACCTTAATGAAGAACTAACAGAACTACAACAAGACAGAGACTACTTCAGACACAAATTTGAAATATCTAAAGACCCTGGTGATGAGTTCATAGCCAAATGCATGACCAGGAAAACAAGAAATGAAGTCAGAAAGGCCAAAGCAAGATTCCTCCAAGACCAACTATACAAACATCGAAACAATGCCAAAAAATGCTGGCATGTACTCAAACAGATTGAACCAGAAAGCCAGACCAAAATTAGTAGCCTTTCCAATGAAGAATCTGGCAACGTAATACCGGATAACCTACTTCCTGAAGAAATCAATAATTATTTCATCGAGATAGGAGAAAGGCTAGCCAGTAAATTTAACCAAGGAACAGCCCAACAAAAATGTTACCAAGCCAAACTAAATAACCACAACTATGATCTCCAAGAAACATCATGTGATGAAATCCTAGACAGAACAAATCAAATATCATCCTATAAATCGTCTGGTATAAAAGACATCAGTACTGCCTTGATAAAGATGGCAATAACAACACTAATTAGGGAATTCACACATATGTACAACTTAATAATTAAAACAGGCATCTTCCCCGATGCATGGAAAGTAGCTACAGTCACCCCAATCCCCAAGACCAATAATCCAAGATACTGCAGTGAACTGCGACCAATTTCAATCCTCCCACTTCCAGGAAAAATGTTTGAACAGATTATACATGACCAAGTTAAAGCATTCCTTGAATCATCCAACTATCTGACCTACCAGCAAAACGGATTTAGGAAAAACAAATCCACAACAGGGGCTCTGGCATCTCTACTGGATGAACTTTTGGGCAACATGGATAAAGGTGAACTAACAATCACTGTCTTCCTTGACTTCAAGAAGGCATTTGATACAATTGACCACGAGATCCTGATGCAGAAAGTAGTAAGAGCTGGATTAGGCAACAAAGCACATCAGTTCTTCACAAATTACCTCAAGAACAGGATGCAGTGCACAAAACTAAACAACAATGAGTCCACCACCCGTAGGGTCAAGACCGGTGTGCCACAGGGCTCCACCCTAGGACCCCTGCTATTCCTAATCTTTATTAATGACCTACCACTAGTATCTGATAGAGCAACATTTACATTATTTGCTGACGATGCAGCACTCACAGTACACAATAGAGATATTATGGCAGCGGCAGCCCAGACAGACATGGTGTTAGATAAGGTGAATACATGGTGCTATGAAAATAAACTAACAGTAAATAGTGCCAAGACAGAGTATGTGATCTATGGGACGAAAATGAGAAAATCAAGAGCCCCTCAAATCCAACTACATATGGGTGGAACCTTACTTCGTGAAGTGGACTCCTACAAATACCTGGGCACAACTCTTGACTCCACTCTAAATGGGAATCGACAAATGGCGAGACTGAATCAAACGCTGGCACTAAAACTGACAACTTTTAGGAAATTAAGGAAATTCATAAGTGAAAACACTGCACTACTCCTGTACAAGACTACAATATTGCCTGTTATAGATTACAATGACATCATATATGAGCTCTTAACAAAACAACAAAAGATCAAACTGCAAAGAATTCAGAACCGAGCACTGAGAACAGTTTACCAAGGCAAGACACTCAGTGTGGCTGAACTGCACAAGAAAGCAAAATTGGATACTCTCTCAGAACGAAGGGACCTACACCTGATGGCACTAATGCACAAACGCGCAAAAGACGAAAAATTCATTGACCGCACAAATAGAATAACAAGAAAAGGAGCCTCCACTCTGCTCAATGTACCACACCCTTCAACAAATAAATATATCGGAGCACCAATCTACAAAGGTAGTGTCATGTGGAATGACCTCCCTATCAGAGTCAGAGAAACGCAAACAATACTTGCCTTCAAAAATGCATATAGAGCCCACCTGGTTATTCAGGCCCTTAAATGACTACTGCAGTAATTACTAGCAAAGCCCTCGGCTGCTGCCACCCCGGATCCTCGCTTGCTCTCCGGTGGGTTTTTCCCCCGTACCACCCACCCCAATGGGCCCCCCTCCCCTGCCACCACCCTTAACCATCATGAACAAACCATCAACACACCGAACATCCTACACAACTATCAATCTGTTTAAACACATCGAACATTATATAAGACAGACAAAATGTCTTGTCAACTCTGAACTTAACTTGTTTTATAAGAAAAAAAATGTAACCCACAACGATTATTTGAGTTGCCCCGAGTATACACCTTCTACTCGGTGCTGCTCCTCATTTTTGCATGAACTACAGTGACTGTTGCTGTACATTATACAGCAGGAGCCACTCCCTTAATTCTACAGGATCGGTGCTGTAACTAATACAGCACAGATCAAACTTATTCTAATAATAAGATGGCCGGAAGACCAGTGCCCCGGCGCTGACAAATGTCATGTTCAGATGAATAAATACTTTACCAAAAAAAAAAAAAAGAAATCTAGCATGGAATATCCTGTGTTCCCTCTCTGGTTGAGTCACACTAATGAGTTACAATATTGAAATTCCTCACTGATAGCTTAAAAGGACAGGGTGACAACTGGTTTGTTCAGTATTTAATAATCTGACTGATCGAGATGGCGGGTCACGCTACTAGCGGCACCATCTGCCACTCAGGCAGCCATATAGTACATATATGCGCTCTGTCAAAAGTTAGTCATTGTCATGATATCACCTGAGATGTTGTTAGGTCATACAACCCCAACTAACAGCTACTTGTAAAATGGATAGCATAACATGTTATGTAATTGTGTTGAACTGGATTCTGGTCCACGTGGGGAATATAGAAGTAGCACTGCAGTTTGTAAACTATTCCGATAAAACACATTGGTGGGGAATGTGAAATGGTCTATAAGGGATTACAAATGGTCTATAAAGGTAAATGATGTATAGGGCCAGGTGCATGAATGTAATTCTGTACTGCTGGTGATCATTTACTTGTATTAAATAGTCATTGTGTATTCTATATATAGTGTGAGAGGGGCACTACTGTTAGTGTGGAAGGAGCTCTAGAGCTCTACTCACAACCCCCTCCCCCCCCACCAACTGGTAGTCACGGATCACCACACACACAGACACAACAGGGCAGGTGAGGCCAAAAGCAGCCACAAGGTATGGTGGTGGTGGGTAGATCACAGTTGCCATAATGACACAAGAATGCTTACTGTTGATTGGTGGACCTAGAAATGCTTACTGTTCATTGGAGGGCATGGTCAGGTGATATGCCATGTCAGGTCCAGAAACCACTATATAATAACAAACCTGAGGGTGCAAGCTCTCACTTACTTTACTTTCACTTTATACTCTGCCTTTCTTATCCTTGCCTGTATTGATTTCCTATTAGCCTGCCTACACAACTACAGCTGCCAGCCGACGACTTTACAAGTTGCTTCAAACTTGCGGTCCACCCCTCGTTTATTGCGATACAACCAGAACGGAAGTGACCTATCGCTGCCCAGCCAGTTCATGCGTAACCTCCCATGGGAGTGGCCTCTAGACATTGGTGGAATGGTCTACCATAGCGACCACCTTTGCTAGCGAGCTGCCACCTACTGATATAATTTAATGGCAAGGGTCAGCGCAGTCGAGACTGCCACGGTGTGGTGGTGGTGGTGTGTGTGTGTGGGGGGGGGGGTCATTACGGACTACTACACCAGACTTAAGCAGTATCTAATGAGCCCTGAATATGTCCTGGGTTGTGAATATTGAAGACATGCACAGCGAATATGTGCAAAATCCCATCCTGATATGACATGAGATGTTGCTAGGACGCAAAACAACAACAGTCAAACAAACAAACCATGTGCAAAATGTGCATCTCCATTTCCTGGCAAGCATCATTGCATACATATTATTTTCGCCTGTGTGTCCAAATTGTTAGCAGACATTATCGCTTGTCTTTAAATAAACCAACAAAATCTATTAATATCGCGAAAGATTCCGAAAATGTAGAGCCTTGAAGTAATTCCTAAAACTGAGGAGTCTATGGCTTAAGCGGCTGTCACACCTTGCCGGATTGAGCAACGGACAGAATTATCTAGTCCAGGCGGTATAAGTATCAACATGTGTCAAAATGTTGGGATATCGGGTCAAATGCCGCTGGACGAATGGACATGAAACGGACATGAAACGGATATGAAACGGACATGCAACGGAAATGAACAGATAGCCAATGGATGGTAAGCGGACGAAACGGACTCAAACCGGACAAGAACTATAGATGTCAGTCTGGTGGCATCCATTCCTAGCTTTGTGCATGTTCAAAACTTGTACCGACACAGAACAGACTTTGTTTGGTTTCTGTCCATTTCCCCCAATCAAGGGAGGTGTGTTCAGTAGGTACAAATGTGTTATTCAAACTGAGATTGGTTTACTTTTGGGCCTATGTTTCCTCTTCTCTCCAGTCTGCCATGAGTTTGAATGTAGGCAAAGCCTTGGCTGCATTGCTATTTGCACTAATAACTTGATTGTTAGAGTTTTATGTCTGGGCAACATCCAAGGTCATATCAGGACGAGTACTGACTTGTGACAGTGCACACTCATGTTGATTGAATAGTGTTGTCTCACAGGGAAATCAAGCCACCAAAAGCTTGAAGTAATTCCTAAAACTGAGGAGTCTATGGCTTAAGCGGCTGTCACACCTTGCCGGATTGAGCAACGGACAGAATTATCTAGTCCAGGCGCTATAAGTATCAACATGTGTCAAAATGTTGGGATATCGGGTCAAATGCCGCTGGACGAATGGACATGAAACGGACATGAAACGGATATGAAACGGACATGAAACGGAAATGAACAGATAGCCAATGGATGGTAAGCGGACGAAACGGACTCAAACCGGACAAGAACTATAGATGTCAGTCTGGTGGCATCCATTCCTAGCTTTGTGCATGTTCAAAACTTGTACCAACACAGAACAGACTTTGTTCGGTTTCTGTCCATTTCCCCCAATCAAGGGAGGTGTGTTCAGTAGGTACAAATGTGTTATTCAAACTGAGATTGGTTTACTTTTGGGCCTATGTTTCCTCTTCTATCCAGTCTGCCATGAGTTTGAATGTAGGCAAAGCCTTGGCTGCATTGCTATTTGCACTAATAACTTGATTGTTAGAGTTTTATGTCTGGGCAACATCCAAGGTCATATCAGGACGAGTACTGACTTGTGACAGTGCACACTCATGTTGATTGAATAGTGTTGTCTCACAGGGAAATCAAGCCAACAAAAGCTTGAAGTAATTCCTAAAACTGAAGAGTCTATGGCTTAAGCGGCTGTCACACCTTGCCGGATTGAGCAACGGACATAATTATCTAGTCCAGGCGCTATAAGTATCAACATGTGTCAAAATGTTGGGATATCGGGTCAAATGCCGCTGGACGAATGGACATGAAACGGACATGAAACGGATATGAAACGGACATGAAACGGAAATGAACAGATAGCCAATGGATGGTAAGCGGACGAAACGGACTCAAACCGGACAAGAACTATAGATGTCAGTCTGGTGGCATCCATTCCTAGCTTTGTGCATGTTCAAAACTTGTACCGACACAGAACAGACTTTGTTCGGTTTCTGTCCATTTCCCCCAATCAAGGGAGGTGTGTTCAGTAGGTACAAATGTGTTATTCAAACTGAGATTGGTTTACTTTTGGGCCTATGTTTCCTCTTCTCTCCAGTCTGCCATGAGTTTGAATGTAGGCAAAGCCTTGGCTGCATTGCTATTTGCACTAATAACTTGATTGTTAGAGTTTTATGTCTGGGCAACATCCAAGGTCATATCAGGACGAGTACTGACTTGTGACAGTGCACACTCATGTTGATTGAATAGTGTTGTCTCACAGGGAAATCAAGCCACCAAAAGCATGACTTGGTATCCCACCCAGTCACATTATCCTGACACTGACCTAACCAATCCTTGACCTATCGCATCAATGCTGAGTGCCAGGCTAGGAAGTGACACATATGAATTTTTATAAATCATTGGTTTGAGTAGGCCGGGAACTGAACTCCCAATCGAGACTTGTGGGGCTCGCCTACATGCGAGGCCCACAAGTCCTTATTGGTGGGTGTGGCCGAGTTAGCCTGCAGTACTGGGGTGAACACACACCCTATGTAAAAGCTGGCGAAAACTGCTTTAGTATGGAACAGGAAGTAGAAACTGTGGCTCCAGTATCAAATGGCTACCCATATGGGCACAGGGTTGGTGAAATGGGAGAGAATGCAAAAAGACAAGATGGTGGTGATAAAATGCTGTCAGTTTTATTTTAAAATTCCTTAAGCAACATGTTTTATTATATATTTCAAATCAAACGTATCCGGTAAATATCAAGATTTATGTGAAGAATATATTTTGCTTCTTAAATTAAGAATTTACCAGCTCAATTAATTTTGCCACCATGTCGACATTTTTCGCCAGTTTTTCCATTAGGTTGGTTGTCACCGCTGTACTGGATGTATGGGGTGATTCTCTTATCTGAGAGCCAAGCAGTTTAGGCTGACTGATTTCTCGAGCATGAAAATGGACGTTTTTCGAGAGGCTACCTCTGGCCTGGCCTTGGCTTTGTGACTATAAAGCCAAGGTGACTGACCATGCCAAGTAGTCTCATTATTATATACTCTAACGGCTGCGTAGATCAGTGCAAAACAAGCTATCTTGGCCCCACCCACACACCCTACACACCTGCTTGGACGCCAGCTCGGTCTCCGTGCTTTGCTTTAGTCAGCCCCGTTTATGACCGGGCATGGTAACCGAATCGGTTGAGCATGGGCCTCACGTTCAGAAGATCAGGAATTTGGTTCGTGGTCGAATCAAACTAATGACTTATAAAATTGATACTTATCGCTTCCTAGCCTGGCGCTTGGCATTAATAGGATAGGGCAAGGACTGCTTAGTTCAGTCTCAGGTTATTGTGAGTGAGTGGGATATTGGGTCATGGTGCTGGCAGCGTGAATTCCCAGTGGGGCAGTACTATGAAGTCACAATGATTGTTCACTGTCACAAATCAGTACCAGTCCTGATATGATCTTAGATATTGCCAGGATGTAAAACTCCAACAACCACCCAATGTCCAAATATACATCCCCACCTTCTGCTATGACCAATTAATTCATTCACAGACCCCGACCACCCCTCCCTCCCCCCCCCCTCCCTTCACACAGACACTACTGCACTACTCCCTTTGTCAGGTTGGGGACACACCTGGAATGAGGGTATGTTGATGCAATCTGTATCCTTGATGCATTTCAGTATGTTAATTGGTAGGCGTCACTATAGGAAAATGTGTTATCACATATATCCAGTGAACTTATTTCAACTGGCAATAAATATTGATATTATTAGAAAGAGACAAACCTGTTGCACCGATTAAGTGACTATCAGCCACATTTGGTGTTTCATTTAAGAGTAATTAAGGATTGAATTTATATTAAAACAGAAGGATTTTTATGTATTACATCTCATATCAGAAGGATTTTTATGTATTACATCTCATGTCATGGTGGTTTTGTTTAACTGGCAAATAATAGTTATATCATTAAAGAAAGCATCTTCTGGCTCGATATTTATGTGATCAGCGAAATGATCTGGTGATTGTGTTGAAGCAAAATACCCCTTATATATGGCAACTGTCACCTCATGGCATTGCTGAGAATGAGTGTGTGTGCACTGTGTGCTGTGTGTCTGTCACTGAACACATGGTCCCCCCTCCCCCTATCCTCACCCCCACCCCCACCCCCACCACTGCCTATTCCACATCCGCCCCCAACACACACACACACAGTGCCCTGGTGAGCAACAGAGAACCCCCCCCCCCCATCTGCGTGCAAACAAGGGTGGGAGGGGGCTACCATGGTTACTAATTAAGACAGGGTGTTTTTGACCGAAATTAGCACAGAGGAGGGGGTTGAAGAACACAGATGTAGGAAGGAAGTGATATTATATTTAGTATCAATATTTGTTAGGACAACTTTGGTGAATGATGCGAGGTCGTAAAACTGCAAAAAATAACCAACTTATTAATTCGTGTACAGCAATGCTCGTAAACATACCATGGCTCAATTTAATCAACTACTACTTAGCCATAGCAACCTTTAATCAACCACAGCTTAGCAATAGCAACATTTCCATGTCCCGGGCTGCCCACTGGGCATCCCACACAATAAGGGTTCCGGGCGGTAGGTACTAAGTAGCATGGATCTCAATTTTATTTTACATTTGTTACAAAACCTATCGGTACCTCCTACCATGCGGCTCTAATAATGCATGAATCCCCAGATCAAGTTTATGAGGGGCACTGGCGGGGGGGGGGGCTGGTTAAATAAAAAAAAGCCACGTCTATTATGAACCCATTCATTCATTGCATGACCATTGTGATATCGGAGGGATTTTAGTGCCTGGGTCACCAAGCTGAGCTTAGGCTTAGCTAGTACAGGGTGCGCCTACATCGTGGAACCACGATTAGAGGCGATACGCAGAGTGAGCCTGGTGATTGGAGCACGTTGAAAGGGTGACTTAGCAATTCATATTGGCGTCTTGTCAGAATCAATTTAAAGTTTCATGAAATTTTCGAATGCAAAAAGCTTACCGAGATTTGAAGTAACATACCCAACTTACAACTAAAAACTGACAAAAAATATCTGTGCAAAATAAGGCTAGGAAACCCCCACTAAGCTGCACTGCAAAGGAGCATGTGATATGTCACGGCCCACCAGCGGGACGCCCAATGGAAGGTAGCCATGGCAAAAGTAGCCAGATAACACACCACACAGCTACATACAAGGCTATGATATGTCAATAGGAGTAGGCTAGTCTAGTAATAAGAGTAGAAGAAAAGAAAATACATATGTGCCAATAAAATCCAAAAACACTAATGTTGGCTACTAACCATACCAACCAATTATCTATCTGCTACTGAAATGCAGGCAATCAAATATCTTATCAGCAGCTACTGTGTGGTAAGATAACACCAACACTACAACTGGCCAGCATTGAAAACAAGCCTGGGTACCCAGGCTTCTATGCTATGGACACTATGAATACAGCCTCAATAAAAAAAATGTTTTAAAAACAACTTAGATACTGGTTATTGAGTACATATGTGTTGCCACAGAGAAGGTTATGGTGAGTCGAGTTAATGGGATGAATCCGATGGAGTTAGATTCGACAAGCGCGCGGAAATTAATTAGGGATTGTTGCACTTCATATATTTCCTAAATTATTCATTTTAGATCAAAATTACTTCAAAGTAAAGTCAGCTAGAGTGTGCCTCATCACTTTTCCATATTAGCTACCAGATTGGTGTAAAGAACAACACGTGTCGACACATCGAGTGGAGATTCAAGACTGGTTTATTCTTAGCATCCTGGTCCCCCCACCACACTGGCCCGGCTATGCACACTGCAATAGCACACCCCTATATGCACGAGCCGCTTATGTAAAGTACATACATTACATCTCCCTTTTTTTTTTTTTTTTTTTTTTTTGGAACAGAACATATTATACAATGTAACAATCATGGTCTTCTTACGTCTAACACCTGTGCATATATCTATATGTCTGAAATATAAAAGTTATCAAAACTTAATACTAACAACTTTTGTCTTGTTTTATACGTTTATAGGTCTTCGGGTTACTTAAACTAACTTTTCGTTTGTCTTTCATACGCCTGTGTTTCTGCTTGGCCGCTTTGTGTTTGACTTGGCAGGTGTCTAATTGTTATTTCGGCTAGTCGCCCTGTCTGTGTCTGCACGCCTAATTGCTTCTATTTTGGTGCGTGTCACGGCTAATATTCTGGTTTGCGAACGACCCGACCAAATCGGGTCACATACTCACTAGCCGGTGGTTCTGCTATTTGTCTTTTTTTTTGTTTTGTCAGGAATGCGTGTTGTGTCTTGTTCTGTGGTTTTATCCGTATTTGGTTTTTTGAATATATGTTTGCGATTCCGCTTGAGTCTGTGTCCTTGCGTGTTAATGATCTCATAATCTCGGGGCCCCGGGTTATTTGCTTTTGAAATTAGTCCGTCTGCCCATTTCCCTTCATGTGTTATGTATTTAACTGCATCGTTTACTTGTAATTTTACATGTTCTTTCCCTGCACGCCTGTTGTAGTAGGTCTGTTGTATTTTTTGTATTTTAGCTCTCTGGACTATTTTTGATTTCGGAATGACCGGTCTTAAATGACTTTCTGTGGTGGGTAATTTGGACCGCAGTCTGCGATTCATCAACAGTTGTGCTGGTGATGCATTTATGATTAACAATGGTGTGTTTCGGTAGTCTAATAATGCCATGTTATAATTTTTATTTGTCATGTGTGCTTTCTTTATTAACCTTTTGACTGTTTGCACGTACCGTTCGACTTGTCCATTACTCTGTGGGTAATGCGGGCTTGATGTCACATGGCTGAAACCATATGCATTTGCGAACATTGCGAATTCCTGGCTAGCAAATTGTGGTCCGTTATCTGATATGATTGTCTCCGGCACTCCGTGTGCCCCGAATATTTCAAACATTGCATTTATTACATCTTTACTGGTTGTATTTTTCAATTCTCTCACCTCTGGGTATTTTGAGAAATAATCAATGATTATCAAAAATACTTTATTTTCAATTTGGAAAAGGTCAGCTCCTATTTTCCGGAACGGGCCGTTAGGTATTTCATGGGATATTAACGGTTCGTTATGTGGCCGATTCCGATGTTGTTGGCATATTGTGCATCGATTTATCAGGTCTTCTAGTTGTTTACTCATGCCTGGCCAGAAAACATTGTCTCGGGCTAGCTGTTTGCTTTTAATTATTCCCATGTGCGACTCATGTAATAACTGCAATACCTCTCCTTGTAGTTTAGCTGGTATGATAATTTGACTTCCTTTAAATAATATATTATCTTCTATCGTTATTTCATCTCTGAAGGTGAAGAAGGGTTTTACATTAGATGTTAATTTTTGTTTGTCTGTTGGCCACTCATTTTTGACTAACCATATTAATTGTTTCATCGTGTCGTCTGTCAACATGTTGTTTTTTACGCGTTGCAGCATGGTCGGTGCCATGTCGATGCTAGCTATGGACAGCTGGTTGTCGAAAAGGTCATTCGGCGTTGTTTTAGTGGAGTGGGCCCTGGAGAGTGCATCTGCAAAATACATATTACAGCCGTTTATATGTATAACATTTATATTGTAGTTTTGCAGACGCATCCGCATCCTTTGCATACGCGCGGACAACATGTACAGTGGTTTTGACATTATATTAACTAACGGTTTGTGATCCGTTTCGACTGTTATTTCTTTGCCATATACATATTCATGAAATTTGACACAGCCGAAGCATATGGCTAGCAGTTCTTTTTCTATCACTGCGTAGCTCGACTGTACCTCATCTAGAGCTTTAGATGCCATAGCCACAGGTTTATGTTTTTGAAATAGGGTAGCCCCTAGCCCTGATTTTGACGCATCGACTTGTATCGTTACTTTTTCATTCACATCATAGTATTGCAATACTGGGGCTGTTATCAATAGGCTCTTTAACAAGTCAAACGCTGTTTGTTGTTCATGTTGCCAGTGCCAGGCTACTTCTTTACTTAATACAGCCCGTAATGGTTTTGTGATTTCCGAAAATCTTGGTATGAATTTATTTACATACCCCACCATTCCCAAAAAAACACTGTATCCCTGCCTTGTCTGTGGGCTCTATCATGTCTGTAATTGCCTGTATTCGGTCTTTGTTGGGTTTGAGACCCTGTTGTGTTAATACGTGACCTACATATTGTACTTGCGTTTGACAAATTAGAGATTTTTTTGGATTTAATTTTAGACCTGTTTCTCGTGCTCGTTTTAATACTCGTTCTAAGTTACAATTGTGCTCTTGCACTGTAGCTCCATATACTAGGATATCGTCCGTAACTACATTTACTCCTGGCAAATCTTTTAAAATTATATTCATTTCATTAATAAAAATGTCGCCGGCCGTTTTATATCCCAAAGGGGAGGCGTGTATAACTGTACCTACCCCACGGGGTGTTAAATGTACATAACTGTGAACTTTTTTTATTTAACTTGATCTGCCAGTAGCCACTATTGGCGTCTAGGACTGAGAAATATTTGGCTTTAGCGGTTTTGGCAATTACTTCCTCAATCGTCCCGAGTGGGATATGGAGTACGCAAAATAGCACGATTTAACTTCGTCGGGTCGAGACACACCCAAATTTTATTTGGCTTTCTAACCACCGTTATTGAGCTGACCCAGGGGGTGGGCTCGTCTTGCTTGACAATCACACCTAGTTTAAGCATAGTGTCTAATTCATTTTTGACTTTATCTGCAATAGCATGTGGAATGCGACGAGGAGGGTCTATACATGGTGTTACATTCTCATCGACATATATATTAGCATTAGTTTTGATAGTACCCAGTCCTTTAAATACATCATTATATTTATTTACCAGGTTATTTGCGGCTGTTTGTTCGTCTGCTGGTTTCTCCTGACTGCTGGACGTGCGCTTGGGTTTCACTCGTTCGTACTTGATCTCGTTGATGCGCTTTATCAACTTCAGGTCCACGCACGCATCTTTACTCAGGATCGGCGGCTGCCGGCGGCGGCGACCTGGAAGCATAGTGAACGTCCTCCGACTTCCAAGTGTACTTTCCCTTCCGGCCGAATACGCTCTCCGGAGTAGGTCACCAGGCAGCATGTTGATGGGTGTAGCACGACATTCTGTAGCTTCTCGTATACTTCTTTAGATATGACATTTGCTTGAGCTCCTGAATCCAGTTTGAATTTGATGACTTCGTTTTGTACCTTGAACTTGGCATACCATAGATTGTGCTCTGAATTGTCATTATCAGATAGTTCACCTATAAAGAGTAAATCGTCACTCTCCATATCTGCTAGCTGTAATTGTTCATTGAGCTTCTCGTCTTCTACGTCGAGTTCATCTATATTTGCTGTCACCTTTTCCGTGCCCTGCATACTCGTTGGAAGTGTCCAATTTTTCTTGCAGAACAAACAAGGTTTATCTTTGGCAGGACACTGATTTGGGATATGTGTATACCCACACTTTATGCATTGTATGCGTGTTGTATTTGAGGCTGAGCGGCGATCTGTCCATGCTCGACCACGTGGTGCTGTCGGTTTTCCTCGGGACCGCCATTGCGGCTCCGCACTGCAAGCACCGACACTGTCAACACTCTCCTCTGTGCCTCTCTCGTTAGTTAGCTGCGTGTACGAATTCTCGCTCATTCGGCAAATGTCCCGACATTGGTCTAGAGTTAAATTTGGAGTCTGTAACAACTTGTCTCTGAGCTTGTTGTCTTTTACTCCACAGACCAGCTTGTCACATAGTAATGAGTCTTCTACTTCTCCATAGTCGCATAACCCAATGCGATGCTCCATTTCGCATATGTATGTGTCGATGTTCTCTGACGATTGATTGTATGAGTGAAATCGGTACCGTATGACTGTTATACTTGTTCGTCCGAGACAGTAATTTTTCAAAGGCGTCAATTAGCGGCTGCAATTTTTCTTTATTGGCGCTTTGAATTTTAAATGTCTGGTGTAGTTTCTGTGCCTGTACGCCCGCAACATGTAGAAATATGCAGCACTGCACTTTCTCACTTTTGCTGGAAGCCCCTGACGCGGTTGCGTAAATTTGGTACGAATTTAGCCACGACTTCCAGTTTAATGCCAGGTTCCCCTCTAGGGAAAGTGGTCCCGGGAGGCTTTAATCCTGTCAACGCCATTTGTATGGGTTCTGAACATCTGACACCATGTAAAGAACAACACGTGTCGACACATCGAGTGGAGATTCAAGACTGGTTTATTCTTAGCATCCTGGTCCCCCCACCACACTGGCCCGGCTATGCACACTGCAATAGCACACCCCTATATGCACGAGCCGCTTATGTAAAGTACATACATTACAATTGGGAGGAAGTGGAACGTAGCTCAGGCGGTAGAGTGTCCACCTGTGAAGGTGTGGGTCATCTGATCGATCCAGCTCAGTGGACACATTTGCAGTTTGGGATGTTTTCCATTCCAACCAGTTGTCCACAACTGGTTCATCAAATGATGTGGGATGTGCTGTCCTGTCTGTGTGAAAGTGCACACAAAAGACCCATTTCCGCTAATAGGAAAGCATAGCCTATGTGGGAACAACAGCTTTCTTCCAAATTAATATGTCAGGAATGTCCAATAGCCGATGATAACAAATCAATGCGCTCTACAGGCATCGTTAAATAAAAGAAACTTAATTTTTTAGGTTTTCCCAGATTGGGTCGGCATACCAGTAAACGCACATGCTTCCTGTGTGGAAGTTTGTGGGTTTGAATCCCAGCCAAGCGAAAACAAATGACTTACCAAAATGATATTTGTCACTATAGGCTTCACATTACTATGATAGGGCAAGAACTGGTTAGCTCAGTATTAGGATAATGTCACTGAGGGTGATATTAAGTCATGGTGCCAGTAGTCTGGTCTCCAAGCAGCACTATAAAATCCTCATAAATGGACATGATCACAATTAAGACGGTAGCCATCTTGATATTACCTTAAATGTTGCTAGGCTGCAGGCTGCAGGCTATAAAACCACAACAAACGACCATATCTGTGCCATATGCACCTATATTGCTATGACGGGAAGCGGTGGCCGAATCGCTAGAGCGCAGGCTTCCCGTGGGGAAGGTCGGGAGTTCGAATCCCAGCCGACTGAAACTTATCAAATTGATACTTGTCACAACTTAGCCAGGTGCTAAGATAGGACATGAATAGAATAGGACATTGACTGTTTGGCACAGTATCAGGATAATGTGACTGTGTGGGATATCAGATCATTGCGCTGAGAGTCTGGTGTCCCAATTGCGAAGCACTATAAAGTCGCAATGAGTGCGCACTCTCCCAAGTCAGTACATCTCCTGATATGACCTTAGAGGCTACTCGGACGTAAAACAACAAAACAAATAAACCTTTATCGATATCTCTCTGTCTCATAATGACGATGCAACATCCAATAATAAATCTCCCATTTCCATAGGTTACAAATCCATAAAACCCCAAGACACCAAAAGCACGCTGGGAGAGATGCGTTATTTGTTCCCATGTACAATAGGTCACTGCTAGGCAGCCCACACTTGGTCAAATCACAGAGAACCGGCGGGGATAGAGTAGGACATCGGCACAGACACCATTACAGGTCCATGCCGGCCCAGTGGGATGAGCCTACTCCTCCTACACAACCCATCCTGACCGGTGTTGCGGTTTCTGTGGCACACCAGTTTGCCAGGGACACATCCATTCAAATGCATTGTCAATGGCTGTGAGCAAATCTTCATACAGAAAAAGTCAAATATCTCTCAAAGTACACCACCTAGAAACAAATCGCTTGGTACACATATATAAAACATGTTTACCAAAAAGACTATATTAAATTGATACGGTTGGGGTTCTGGATTTCTAGTAGTTTTGAATAAAACAAGCATTTTGCACTGCTGGTACCATCAAACTCAAGGCATTGTCAATGGTCATGAGCAATGTTCATACAGAAAATACAGAAAAAGTGAAATATCTCTAAAACCACACCACCTAGAAACAAATCGTTTGGTACCCATGTAGAAAACATCTTTAGCAAAAACATTATCTTAAATTTATAAGGTTAGTGACGATGCTGTTTGATTTTGACGGATGCGCAGAAGCGATGTGTCCCTCACAAACTGTTGTGCCTCGGAAACTGCAACACCTGCCACAACCATAATGACAATTCCCCTATTTTCGCCCACCCACAACTGCTCTCATCCCTACCCCTCCCACCTCTCCGTTTCCTTCCTCCTTTCTTGCCATTCTCTTCCCTAAACCCAACCCCTCCTTCACACCAGAACTTTCCCATTCTCTCTAGCTCTTCCACACTCCATACCTGCCCCACCCCCACAACAGACTCCTGTTTGTGTTTTGTTGTTTTATGGCCTAGCAACAGCTAAGGTCATATCAGGATGGGTCCCGACTTGTAACAGTGCGCACTCATGGTAACTTTAGAGTGTTGCCCCACTGGGAAATCAGGTCGCCGGCACCATGACTAGTCACATTATCCCTACACTGAGCGAAACCAGTCCTTCCCCTATCCTAATAATGCCAAGCGACAGGCTAGGAAGCGACAAGGATAAATTTGTACGTCATTGGTTTGATTGATTCGACCAGGGTTTGAACCCACAAACTCATGGGTTCAGATCCCTCGATCTCGCAAAACAGGGACGGACGCTCAACTCATTCAGACATCCCGTCTGGTACTCCACACTCTCTATCTATCCTTCTCTGAAATGGTAGAGCGCCTTTTTCCCGTGCGGGAGATCGGGAGTTCGATTCGAAGTCGAGTCAAACCAATGACTTACAAAATTAATACTTGTCACTTCCTGGCTTCGCATTATTAGGATAGAGCAAGGACTGGCTAGATCAGTGTCAGGATAATGTGACTGAGTGGAATATTGGGTCATGGTACTGGCGGCCTGATTTCTCAGTCGGACAGCACTATAACAGTCACCATGAGTGTGCACTGTCCTGTCGTGATATGATAGTGGTCGTCGTTTTCCCTCCTAGCAACACCTAAGAACAATGACCCTTGTCTTCCTATTTTCCTTGCAATCATTTCCCCATCCCCCTCCGCCACACTTCATCCATGCCCCTACACCACTCTCCCGCACACCCTTACCCTTCTCCCTCCGTCCTTATTCCCACTCCTTTCCACCTCCTTAATCCTCCCCCCCCCCCCACCCTCCGATCCCCCTCTCCCCAAGGCCATGCCGGCAGCAAGCGAAGGGCAGCCGGGGGATTAGAGGTTTCACGGTGGACGGAGACAGCTGTCAGTCAGCGGGAAGCAACTGGCCAATCAGCACCCAGATTAGCTGAAAAGGGGGCGTGTCCAATCAGTGATACTCAAGTCCGTCCCCCCAAAGTTGCCCTACCCCAGCGTAGCGGCGTCGCAGTAACCCACACGCAGAACTGTTGCAGCGCCCCTATCGGTGAACATGTATATAGGTCATGTAACTAATTGAGATTCCATCTAGGATTCGTTTGCGATGAGGAATTTATTTAGGCAGTCCTTCCAATGAACTAATTCTGGCTATTTAATTAGATATATATATGGGTCATTCCATAAAACGGGCACGAAAGTGTGACATGGAAACCAAAAGTGAAAACCTTCCAAATAATAGCAAAAAACCTTTTAAATAATAACCTAATCCAATGTCCTATGAAGGTTTGCATGTTGTGCATATGTCAGAGTTGAAAAAAAAGAATTTCACTTCATGAATTAGATCTTATACAAATTGAGAAATACATTAATATCACTTGTGTAACATGAAAATCAAAGACACATGCAGAACGTCATTTTAACATATACAACATAGTCAAGCTAGATTGTATTGGTTACTTATAAGCAGACAAGGATATGACTTACAAGAAACAAGTTTTAAAATAATTTGAAAAATAGTTTGGCTACATGCATAGTGTAAATGTGTACATTTTCACTTTTTCACATTAGCACAAAATCATATAAGTAAACTTTGAATTTCTTTCTTGGGATAGCTTCAATAAATGTACTATCACTAACATACTTTATACACAGAGGATACAATAATTATTTGACTTGCAATCAATAAAAGAAAGGACAAATTATCAGCATCGTAATGTGGAAACCAAATATGTGGTGCCCAGTTTTAAAGAATGACCCATATATGTGATGTATAAGGACTATGCTAGTATAAAGGGGTGGAATGGATGTTTCCCCTATTATCACCCATATGTTATGTACTCCTTCATGGGTGACCCCTTTTCACAGTTTGTACAGGTGTAGATACAAGATTCACTCTGTACTTGTAGTACAGTGGTGAATATGAACACTATATAAAAGCTGGCGAAAAACTGCTTTAGTATGGAACAGGAAGTGGAATAGCTGGTTCCAGTATCAAATGGCTAGTTACATCGACAGAGAGTTGGCGAAATGGGAGAGAATGCAAAAAGACAATATAGTGACGATAGAACACCATCGATTTCACGTTTAAAGTGCGTTAAAGTATATGTTCTATTACAATTTTCGTATCAGAAGTAACTGGGAAAGAATGAAGATGAATGTGAAGAATATATTTTGTTTCTTAAATTAAGAATTTATCAACTCAGTTCATTTCCGCAACATGTCAACATTCTTCGCCAGCTTTTATATAGGGTTGGTATTTACCGCTGTACCTCAAGTACGGGGTGAATCTTGTATGTAGGATAGGTGGCTCCACCACACCCAATCCTACCAGTGGTGCGAAATAGGTCACTAGCGCACTAGAATGTCTGTGATAAACCCTTTATTGCGTGTAATAAGCTTGGTAGTGGTCCACACCCCCTCCAGGTTGGTGTGTGTGTAGGTGGAGTGGGTACCAGCATATAGTTTCCCCCTCCCTCTCTGCGCAGGGCAGGACACGACACTCACTCGGAAGCTTTATATATATTTCAATCACAGACAATTGCTTTCCTCATTTCACTGCTCCTCGCCATATCCTACTACAGTACAACCCCGTTAAACCAAGCTTGGTTAAACCAAACGATCGGTTAATCCAAACTATTTTCGGCGGCCCCCCAAAATACTACCATCATATAAAAAAGTTGGCTAAACCAAAGTTGGTTAATCCAAAGTATCGGTTAATCCAAAGAAAACTGTCAGGCTAGAGGCCACTTCCGGTACGGTTAAACCAAACTTGCATATGGTTATAAGGTCATGTGAGACGTTTTTTATACGATAAATGGTAGTCCTTTGCGGGGCTGGAAAATGTTTGGATTAACCGATCATTTGGTTTAACCAAGCTTAGATTAAAGGGTTATACTGTATATACCTAAAAAAAACAATAATCAAAGTGTCCACATACATTGTATATTACATTCATAATGCACACACGTTTTTGCCAAAGCCAAATCAAAGTCAAAGCCAGAGCTCGGTTAAACCAATAACGGTTAATCCAAACACATTTCTAGGGTCCCTTCAAGTTTGGTTTAACGGGGTTATACTGTAATACTGAACACCAAGCTAGGTCGCAAAAAGTATACATATTTACCTTGATGGTTTGACTCAGCCAGGAGTTGAAATCCCTGACTTAGCTAAACGGGATGTGGACAATCAATTCTTTTTTTTTTCTTTTTTTTTGTTTGGGGGTGGGGGAGGGGGGTACATTAGTTGTCTAAGCAGGGAACATTTCAATCACGGACGATCGGTCTTCCTCATTCCACTGCTCCTTGCCCTATCCTCATAATGGCTAGGAAGCGACAGGGTATGACTTTTTAAGTGTGTTTGTTTGTTGTTGTTTTACGTCCTAGCAACATCTAAGGTCATATCAGGATGGGTACCGACTTGTGACAGTGTGAACTCATAGCAACTTTATAGTGCTATCCCACTTGGAAACCAGACCCCCAGCACCATGACCTGGTATCGCACTCAGTCACATTATCCTGACACTGAGCACCCCAGTCCTTGCCCTGTCCTAATAATGCCAAGTGCCTGGCTAGGAAGCGACAAGTATCAATTTTTAAGTCATCGGTTTGACTCGACCAGGGTTCGAACCCACGATTCCACGATCTACCAACACGGGAGATGGATGCTCTAACTCGTTTGACCATCCCGTCTGGTTTGGTCACACCACTTATAGTAATTTGCTTTTTATTGCGGCCAGAAGGTCAGAAAGGGGTTGTGTGTTTGTTGTTCCGGGGATGGGATAGGATGGGCTCGGGTAGGGGGTAGGTAACCTTTTTTCTTTTTTTTTTCCTTTTTTTTCCTTGAAGATTTATACTGCCTATCATGGATAGGTCTGAATAGACTTGTTTTCACCATTAGACAGTTTGTCGATAGAAAGCCAGAGCATACACGTTTACTGACCCAAGGGATTTGTTATCCTCCCACACCACATATATATACATGGTATGAGAGCAACTGACCTTTTGATGAACCTTGCCGACGAATCATATAACCTTCCGTAGCCCCCCCCCCCCCATTACTGCTTACTACAGCAGCAGAATTGCCACGCCCGACACATGGTAATTACACCATGCTTCTAATGTATATTGCCACGCTATTAATAACTTCTGGAATTATCGCCCACGTGTCTTCCAAACTCCCCCACACCCACATACACACACAGGGGACGCGGTTGCCACATCGGTATACCGCAGGCAGGCGTCTCCTGCGAAAGATTGGGAGTTTCATTCTCGGTCGAGTCAAACCAATCACTTACAAAATTGATACCTGTCGCTTGCTTCCTAGCTTGCGGCTTGGCGTTAATAGGAGGCGGCTAGGACTGGTTGGCTCGGTGTCAGGATAATGTGACTGAGTGGGATATCAGGGCATAGTATTGGTGGCGTGCTTTCCCAGTGGGCTGCATTTATTAAGTCACAATGAGTGTGCACTGTTGCAATACAAGTCGGTTGCCATCTTGATATGACCTTAGATGTTGCCAGGATGTAAAATTCCATCAACCAAATCCCTGCACAGATCCCCCAGTGCCCCTAATGAGGCAAATATGGGTACAGGAGCGGTAGGCAGCCACTAACAATTGAGCGGCTAATTAACGCGTGGTGGGTCCGGCTTGCCGGGGGCCCGTGTTAGCTGAATTATACATGCTAGGCTACAGCCGTGCAAAGAAGTGACACGCTCTTTATCTTGTCGTTAGCGAGGAATCTTAAAGGCGTGTTTGGGTTGCCCTAGTTGTTCCTCATCACACTGGGAAGGTTTGCGTATTAGCCCGCTCTTTCTGTGACTACATCCGGTCGGCCATGATGATTACAAATGGTAGAATATTTGATTATATTATATAAAATCTATTATATACATATAAACGCTTGGAGAATAATTTATTATTGATTATTCGATTTTACTCGACATAATATTATCCAATCGCCGTCGTCCGGCTGCTTTGCTGTGGGCCCGACTGCATTTGACTGTTTTCGAGTGGTTTGAATTGTCACTTGCCTCCAGTTTTTTGCTTTGAATTAGGTAGGGCAATTATCGCTCAGCCCAGAGTCAAATAATGAAACCAACCCAATCTGCTGGTCTCCTTGTCATTTCATAAGGGAGTCTTATATTGCTATATCCCTATAGCAGTCTCCCAATGCAGTTATGGAAATGGTGAAAAGGGTAGGGCTGAGAGTATGATCTGTTTCCGTACTAGGATTCAAATTTAGAGGGTTATATATATTTTAAAATATTAAATAAACATTGTAACTGTCGGCAACAACCAAAAGATAAACGACTCGAGAACTTCATGTAGGTTTCTGTGTCCAGGTAGCATAACATATATATTAACAACAATATATAAAATTATACGCATATCCAAATGTAGAAAGTTAAAATATTATCTAACTTAAACTTCAGGTACTTTGTGTCGTCTTAGCATATTCTTAATATTCACACAAATATTAAAAGTTATATGGATATTCAGAAGGGAAGAAGTTAAAATATGATCTAAGTCATGTATGTTAATATGATATATATATATATGTGTGTACGTTTAACTGAATTATTATAGTAGAGTATGTGTCAAATGTATCGTCAATTTGAATAGAAGTGTTTTTTGTGTATTTCTTTTTATTGTCATGCTAAAGATATCATCACGGTTAATTTCTTGGAAATAAACTTCCATGTATGGCTGCACTATTTCGGTTTTCAGCATTCTGAATTATACATGCTAGGCTATAGCCCTGCAAAGACGCGGGCTCTTTATCTTGTCATTAACGGGGAATTGTACAGGCATATTTGGGTTGGGCTAGCTGTTCCTCATCACACTGGGAAGGTTTGCATATTCACCAGCTGTAGTCCGCGGCCACACCCGGTCGTTCACGATTACATGTGGTAGAACCTCTGATTAGATTGTCATTGATTAGATTGTTATATACCTATAGCAGAGTCTCCCAATCTAGGTATTACTGGGTGCGGTGGCCTAGGCGGTGGAGGACATTCCTCGTGAATGGGAGTTCAGTTCCTGGTAGAGTCAAACTAATGACTTATAAAATTGATTAATGCCACTTCCTAGCCTGGCGCTCGGCATTAATAGGATAGCGCAAGGACTGGTTAGCTCAGAGTCAGCATAATGTGGGTGAGTGGAAAATTGGGTCATGGTGTCAGTGGCCTGATTTCCCAGTGGGGCAGCACTATAAAGTTGCCATGAGTGTGCACGGGCACTGTTTACCAAGAATCTGTATATTTTATATATCAACAGTTCAGGCGCAAAACTATGTAAACGCCAATCCAAAAATTGACATAAGCCTGGGATTCAAACAATAAAAAACGACAGTTTTGTCCGTTGCTACATTTCTGTTCATTGCTCCATAATCATGTAATTACAAGAAAAGTGGAATTAATGAGAACGTAAATTATTTTCATTTAAAAAATGTTGTATTTTAATTACATTTTTAGAGTGACTTGTGCACGCTCTTGCACTTGAACTCTTCATATATATATATATATAGATATATATATTTATATATATATATATTTATATATAACCGTACACAAGATCATATCTCATAATGGAATATGAATAAGTAGTACCTGCTTGTTGTTGCTGAAAAATGAATAAGGGTGTCTCCCTTGATATGGGAGTGGATACATGGCTGACTTTAGTCAGCTTTATATAAATACATATTTATTATTATGATATAATATACGTTATGCTATGCATTATATTACATAAAGTACCTCTCTATATATAAATACAACCCCATTAAACCAAGCTCGGTTAAACCAAATGATCGGTTAATCCAAACAATTTTCGCCGGCCCGCAAAAATACTACCATTTATCATATAAAAAAGTTGGTTAAACCAAAGTCGGTTAATCCAAATTATCGGTTAATTCAAACAAAATTGTCGGGCACCAGGCCACTTCTGGTACATTAAACCAAACTTTCATGTGGTTATAAGGTCATCTGAGACCCCACCAACGTTTTTATATGATAAATGGAAGTTTCGATTAAACGATCAGTTGGTTTATTTAACAGGGTTATACTGTATATAGATCAAACACAATAATCAAAGTGTCCACATATATTGTATATTACATTTAAAATGCACCCACGTTTTTGCCAAAGCGAAGTCAAAGTCGAAGCCAAAGCTCGGTTAACGCAATGATCGGTTAATCCCAAAAAAGGTCTAGGGTCCCTTCAAGTTTGGTTTAACGAGGTTATACTGTATACATATAGATAGAGAGAGAGGCCAGTACTATGCCACTGACACAAGATTTATATGAATATAATTCATTCACCAAATAAAAGAAAAGGAACAATAGGGAGAAGCACTAGGTGTGAATGGGGATATTATTCTGTATCATTAATTAGGGAAAATAAACTCAGTGATTAGTACAGCTAATGGTAAGGTCAGTGGGTAAATTCCCTGTTCCGCTACCTCTGCCACTTTGGATTTCCACCGCTATGTATGACTTACAGCATCATCAAAGGCCAGTTGCTCTCATACCATGTATATGTGGTGTCGGAGTTAAAAGATCCCTTGGGTCGGTAAAAGTGTCGGCTCTGGCTTTCTATCATGAATCTATTGTGAAAACAAGTATATTCAGATTTATCCATGATAGGCATTATAAATCTTCAAGAAAAATATATGGTATAACTGAGGTCCATCATATATCATTCTATATATATTCACCGTAGGAGCCCTTCCGAGATGTGGTCCTGTATGACCTCCTGTCAAATGCCCTTACCTGAAAGAGATAAGAGGACATGATTATCATCTGGTAATATTGTTTGCTTTGATATTGATTTTACAATATTAATTATCCTATTACATCAACGTTATGGGTTATCGTATTCAAACCCCCTGTCAAACCAATCACTTCAAGAATTGTGCATGTTACGAGAACATGGGTAATTGAATGCGTATGACCTACATCTCATTTTGAATGGATACAAAGCATCCGTTATGCTATTTATGGACTAAACCCGGCCGATGGGCCGCCACACTCCCACCTAGCATAGAAATTTAACATTAACAAACAAGCCGCCTTTTGAATCACTCTGACCTCGACTGCGGTTCATTCAACATCAACTACTACGCCTTTGGTTTAAAGCCATCCCACCCACCCATACCTTTTATTCTCGGTGGGGTCAAGTTCTGTAAGCCTTGAAATCATGACATTGAACTTTGCTATGTAATGGTAAAAGAAGATAGTAATAAATCCCAATATTAAAGTCTGTTGGTTTTACGTTGTTTCATTTATATTTGTGCTACCTAGACTCATGTTTGGCGTTGCTAGGCTAGGGTGTGGAGTACCTAAATGAAGTAGACCAATTGCCTGAAATTTCACCTGCTTAATCAACTAATGTACCGGCTAGAAGATCATGGAATTCATGCCCACGGGCTAGAACCATGGTCGACTAAAACCGATGACTTTTTTAAATTGATATTTGTCGCTTCCTATCCAGACGCTCAGCATTATAAGGATATGGCAAGGTCTGGTTGGATCTGTGTCAGGATAATGTGACTGAGTGGGATATCAGGTCATGGTGATGGCGGCCTGGTTCCCAGTGGGGCAGCACTATAAAATTGTCATGAGTGCACACTGTCACAAGTCGGTACTCATTCTGATATGATCTTAGATGTTGCCAGGACGTATAACTCCAACAAGCAACCATGTTGCAGCCGGCTATTGTAGTTAATGAATGATTAGTGCCACCCGCAGGTGACGTGACCGCAACATAGGTTTGACCTACATTCCAACATATAAAATATCTAGTATGTAGGTCATGTATGTACTATTGCATAACAGCTGCGAAAAAATAGGAGTGTCCTTGTTTATATTCATATAATCCACTAAAGTTTGTATTTGTTTGTTTAACGACCCCCCAGCACAAAAACTGAACATCGGCTGTTGGGGGTCCATAATGCACAGAAGAGGATATATATATTCATATATATATATTCATATATATATATATATATATATATAGATGTATATACACTGTACATATGTGAGTATATATCTGCATACCAATATCTGGAACTCAATACCAGTAGAGATTAGAAACCTTCAAACTTTGAAAAACTTCTGTAAAAAACTAAAGATAAGCTATCTCAATGCATACTAAATCGATTACCAGTAAAGAATATATATAATACCCCTATTAACATACATGCAAAATAACTACTGATACTGCATGTAAGTACATGAATCCATGACACAATATCCATATAATATTCCTATCATTACTTTGTTTCTTACTAACTGTGAAGAGACGCATCAGTAGCTCATCATAATCATTAGTTAAAAATGTAGCTTAGGTTTAATAATTTGTTATTGTCATCACTTATTCATTCACATCATGGAGACCAGCTAGATAAGCATCGCTTTTCTGGGATCCTTTCTGTCTGTAAGGAATTTGTATGCATTTATTGTATCACCTCAATTTATTGTAAACATACCTTGCAGAGAGTTAAAATAAAAGAATTGAATTGAATTGAATCTAAATATATGAATGGTTGGTTGGTTCTTAGAGTTTTACTTCCTGGCAACATCTAATGTCATATCAGGACAGGTACTGATTTGTGATAGTGCACTTTTATAGTGCTGCCCAACTGCGAAATTAGGCCACTGGCACCATGACCCAATATCCTACTTAGTCATATTATCCTGACACTGACTTTAACCAGTCCCTTCCTATTAATGCCGAGGGCCAGGCTAGGAGACGCCAACTATCAATTTTATACGTCATTGGTTTGACTCGACCAAACTCCTGATCTCACGCACGCGATTCGGCCACAGCACCCAGTAAATATATGTATGGATGCTACCATTGTTGCCAGCTCTCATACAAGAGTACATATATTCACTAAATAATTAAACATATATGAAGCATTTAGGCGCAATACCGTGTAAGCGCCAATACAAAAATGGAGATACACGTCGGAATCAAACCGTCTAAAACATAATTTGTTTATCCCCCTATTCTTTTGTTCATTGGTCATTAAGCATGCGATCATACCAAAAGCAGAATTAGTGAGAATCACAAGTCTTCAGGTAAAAATCTTTGATTTAGACAACATTCTTGGATTGGCCGTTACGTGGTTTTGTGCCTGGACTCTTCATATATGATATGAGCACTGAAGCTATACGTTATCAGTCTCGAGTCTACACGCCCAGCTCTATGCACCGAAGTAAGTAACTTCTGCTGGTCCTTTATAGCTAGATACATGAAAGCTCTCTGGGTTAAGCGAGCACAGCGTATTTCATCGGCTTCAAAGGAAGTTCCCTGATTAGGATCTACACGAGAACCCGCCATCTTGTGATGTTCTGGTGTATAGAATGAAGATCCATGTCAGTGTGCATCCTTGGGAACCACAACCATGTTGCATTATACTTATCAACTTGTATCACTATCGCTTCGATATTGACCTTACAAACATACGATGTGAAAATAATACAAAGGGGTAAGTTGAGTAATATTGCTGAATTTGCGAATATATATGTCATCATCATCATCATGCTGTCGGTCGCAATGCGACAAATACTGCTTTCATTACTTGACTGCCGCTCTCCATTTAGCTCTCTGCTGTGAGAGTGATGTACACGAGTCAGTCTTAATGTCTCTCAGCTTAAGCTTTCTCTTGATGGTATATATATATGAATATATATATGTAGGTACAATCAAGCCTATCTAACTGACCACCTCAAGAGATTGACTACTCCCCTATTTTGATTACATTGATTACATTGGACAAATAAGTCAGGAGGTCTGTCCCTCTTCGGTGTTGCAGGCCAAGTGCCATGTCCAGCCAACCACGGCTCAGGCAGCACCTCACACGCGCCTAGCGTCAAACCCGCGAATCAAAATGGTAATGCCCAATTAACCTAAATAGAGTTGCCAGAACCCCTTCGCCATGCGGGCTGTATAAGGGCTATATCTATATTATATATATATAATATAATATATATATATATTTATGCATATTATATACATAAATATACATATATATTTAACATTTTGGGAGTTTGGGAGTTTGGTTCCCGGTTATTAGCAGGTTATTAGCAGGTCATTAGTAGGTTATTAGCAGGTTATCAGCAGGTTATTAGCAGGCTATTAGCTTGTTATTAGCAGGTTATTAGTAGGTTATTAGCAGGTTAGGGCAACACTTGAAATGAGAGTCTATTGATGCAATCAGTACTGTCAAAGACCCTATAATACTAAGACGGCTCACTCAGCGGAAGTCTATGGTGTCAAAGTTTTGGAAAGCTTGCCAAAACTACTTTTTCATGTTTGCACTCAAAATATCTCAAAAGTTTACCATTTAAAATAAAAGTAGCTTTGAACTAATGTAAAGTAGATATACCAGTGATCAATCTAATATATTCATCTCAGAAAAAATACAGAAATTCAAAACCATCGTACCATGCAACTTTAACCTTGGCCTGAGTATTGAAAGCAATGGAATGTTTAGGATCACATGAGTAGCGTGCATGGAGCATGGTTTGTGTTCTCAGCGGAATGTAACTTATACTTGTAACCAAGGCGACTGATGTGAGTAGTATAGCAAAACAAATCCTTTTCCCAGTTCGCTGTAAGTAGTTTATGGAAATGGTGGTCTTACACAGGGTGCAGCTGTGCTATTTTGTTCTTTGCTTTTGGGGGTTTTAGGTCCTGCCAACATCTAAGGTAAAATCAGGACGATTATCGATGGGTGACGGTTCACAGTCGTGGCGACTTTATAGTGCTTTCCCAATAGGCGATCAGGGCAGCGACACCAGGACCCGATATCAAGCCCAGTCAGATTATCCTGATACTGAGCTAACCAATGTGTAATCATTGGAAATGCACGTAACATAACCGTAATGAATTAAGCAGCTGTCGCACATCACCGGATTGGAGGAAGTCGAGAGAAACCAAACAAAGTTTGTTGATATTCCAGTTTGTGTCTGTACAAGTTTTGAATATGCACAAAACTTGAAACGGATGCCACCAGATTGACGTCTATGTTTCTTGTCCGGTTTGAGTCCATTTAGTCTGCTTACCATCCGTTGGCTATCCGCTCATGTCCGTTTCATGTCCGTTTCATGTCCGTTTCATGTCCGTTTCATGTCCGTTTCATGTCCGTTTCATGTCCGTTTCATGTCCGTTTCATGTCCGTTTCATGTCCGTTTCATCTTTGTTCGTCCAGCGGCCTTTGACCCGATATCGCAAGATTTTGACACATTTTAATACATTTTGATAATTATGACGTCCGGACTAGAGAATTTGGGCTGTTACTCAATCCGGTGATGTGTGACAGGGGCTTTAGGGACAATCGTTTCTAGACATGCACTTGTGCATTATTTAACTAAGAATCACACACAATTGTTTGGGGATCATGCCTTTCTCTGTCCTATACACAACTAGACTTGCATAACAAAATCATGAGGCCTAGAAGTAATATACAAATAACATACAGACTGCTCTTTAAGGAAACAAACACATGTTTAGAAAAGAATATGATGAGATCAGGACATGTTCATCAATATACACATTCTGTGGTTCAAATAATGGTTCCATGTGGCCTGGGGTAACACTCAAGACATAAGTGGCTGTCACCATTTACTGTATCTGCATATTGACTTAATAGTACAGATTTGATCCTGCATTTAAACCCTGACCTTGACACAGTCACCGTAATGACAGGGTGCCATGCATTGCAGTTTGTCAACACAGGTTGACTTCATAGCCACTTTATGAAATAAGTCTGCTTGTCTTGTTTCATTTAAGTTATTTATATCACGGTTACACAGTTTCGTATTGCATAACATATTATGCCAATATTATTTAGGCTGTAGGGCCTGCCTATGATCCACCGTCGGGTGGGTGAGCGCTTTGCCGCCTGGGCTACCCCAGCCGCGGCTCCAGTAGCTGTGGGCGATCATCCAATCAGGAAAGAGAGCGTCCCGGGGGAGCCGATCTCGGGCTGCAACTGCGCTACTCGGCCTCACATCTGGAGAAATTCCCGAATAAAGCGACACTAGTCAGTTGTACCTGAAAGCATAATGCTTACTTCACATTCCACCTAAATATAACTTCAATACAGGATCAGAAGTACCCCGTGTAGGTTCCGGTGTAGCAGTGTATGTTTTCTATCGATGCAACTGTATTGTTGTTGTCAATACTAGCCAACCATCCGTATTACCGACGTGGTGGCTGAATCCTCAGAAAGAAGGCTTCCTCAGTGGAAGTTTGGGAGTTTGAAACCCATCCAGGTGAAAGACAAGATTGCTTGCCTGCCTGCCTATATGAATGTGTGTTTGCCTGTATTGCTGCCTACCTGCATGCCTGCCTGTCTATCTGCCTGCATATATGAATGTGTGTTTGCCTGTATGGCTGCCTACCTGCATGTCTGCCTGTCTGTCTGCCTGCATATATGAATGTGTGTTTGCATGTATGGCTGCCTACCTGCATGTCTGCCTGTCTGTCTGCCTGCATATATGAATGTGTGTTTGCCTGTATGGCTGCCTACCTGCATGCCTGCCTGCCTATCTGCCTGCATATATGAATGTGTGTTTGCCTGTATGGCTGCCTACCTGCATGTCTGCCTGTCTGTCTGCCTGCATATATGAATGTGTGTTTGCATGTATGGCTGTCTACCTGCATGTCTGCCTGTCTGTCTGCCTGCATATATGAATGTGTGTTTGCTTGTATGGCTGCCTACCTGCATGTCTGCCTGTCTGTCTGCCTGCCTGCCTATATGAATGTGTGTTTGCCTGTATGTCTGCCTACCTGCATGTGTACCTGTCTGTCTGCCTGCATATATGAATGTGTGTTTGCCTGTATGCAGTAATATCTATCCAGACCGTCTGAAAGCTTGCAACACCTCCTACATCGACACATATGTTAATCCAATGCCACCTTCAGGGAATCAGCGACGGCAATGGTATCAGGTTTACTAAGTCTACAGAGGGTACCCATGGAAATGGTCTCAGGCTTACTAATATATGCCTGCCTGTCTGCCTGCCTGCCTATATGAATGTGTGTTTGCCTGTATGGCTGCCTGCCTAACACACGAGCGCACCATAACGTTATCTCGGCCGACAAGCCCTATTTGGAGCTATTCACCGCATAACCACAACCATGCACCTAACCACAGTCCATCTAACAGAATAAACAAACCATTATATTAACACTCTATCTTAAAATGTTGTCGCCAACAACACAACAATTAGCCAATTCACGCTGCAGACATGCAAACCAGTGAAGGGAAACCATACACATTTAACACTCTAGAATCTAACTAACCTTATCAATACACATATATGTGTATCTGAGTACGTGGGTGGATGTAGTGTGTGTGTGTGATTCCAACCCAGCCATGCCACCTCCCACAACCCATGCGACCATATCCAACTTCACCCCACAGGTGACCATGCAATATTCTGTTATTTGTACACCTCAATCATACACATTTGAACTTACTTTGAATGTAGGTTACAATATATAATTGTGAATTATCAAACTGTACCATATTTAAGTCTTGGAAGGAATAATTTTGTCATTCTAGCTGATTTGAACTAGCTGCCGATGACAATATTAGACTACATATAGCTATATTGTAAATGGGTCATTCTTTAAAACTGGGCACAAAAGTGTGACATGGAAACCAAAAGTGAAAACCTTCCAAATAATAGCAAAAAACCTTCCAAATAATAGCCTAATCCAATGTCCTATGAAGGTTTGTATGTTGTGCATATGTCAGAGTTGAACAAAATTAATTTCACATTTTGAATTAGAACTTATACATCAAAGACGCATCCAGAACCTCATTTTAACATATACAACATAGTAAACAAGATTTTATGGATTTCTCTTAAGCAGACATGGTTATGACTTACAAGAAAAAAGTTGAAAAATAAGTTGAAAACAAGTTTGGCTACATTCATAGTGTAATGTTCACTTGTTCACATTAGCACAAAATCATATAAGTAAACTTTTAATTTCTTTCTCGGGATAGCTTCAATAAGTGTACTATTGCTATCATACTTAATACACAGAGGATACAATAATTATTTGACTTGCAATCAATAAAACAAAGAACAAGTTATCCGTTAAGGTACGGCACGTTTTGTTATGGATAAATACATACTGTATGGATAAATACATTACTGTATGTATTCCAGTACGTTCATCTATGTTCAACTATGATCAACTACGTTAGTCTCCGCTATGTTCACCTACAGCCACTAATGGCTATGTGACCAGGGATTTGTCCAAGTACGGTAGATCGTGCTACAGTATGCTAGAGTATCCTAGAGTACGCCAGCATATGCTAGAGTATGTTAGCATCACATATGCAAATTCAGCATCTAACCTAGCGCTCTAACGAACAAGTCCAAAGATTAAATCGGAACTTACGGCCCACCTACCTTATTACCAAGGAGAAGTATGGATGTTGGTACGTTCAACTACATTCAGCTACGTTCAACGGCGTTCAACTACGTTACCCTCCACTATGTTCAACTACTTCCACTAACGTCTATGTGACCAGGCCTTCAGCGACTAGGAGGGCAGAGTGTACAGGACAAGAGACAATGTCTTGGTACTCAACACCAACCTACTTTGCTAAATGATGCAGTTCCACAATCCTGGCACAAATATTGATTGCTGAACCAATTGTGGTGTCTGTCTGTCAGCAGTATTCATTCTGTTGTTGCGGTAGTTGCTGCTGCTAATCGATCACATTATTTCATACCCATTGGAGGAATCAGGGCCGCTAGAAATAGACACTGATCAAATAAATTCCCAATATAAAAGAAGAAATTAAAGTAATAATCGCTTCTATATTGATGTTTCAACGTTCCTGTTTTATTTAAATCAATATATTTCAAGAAGATGGTGAATCTACTTTATGACCTTACTATAAAAAGGTTCTATCTGACAAAGTGACCGAATTGGTGTTATGGATGTAAACATGTTCTATCTACAGAAGTCTATAATGCAGTTACACAAGTGTTTCTCAACTGGTATTTTTCCTTGAGATATATTAAAAATAATATTGTTCTATTTGCTTTGCTATCATGCAGTTACACAGCTTCAGTCCTCATTATCTCAAAAGCACCATTTTGTCAGAGAGAACCTTTTTTTAGTAAGGTTGCGACTTCTAGACGCGAATACTTTGTAAATGTCGATAGCTGCACCTGTTAACATATATATAAGCTCTGTATAGTTAGTCGTAGCTGTCCCGGATAGGTAAAGTTGATATAGTTAGTAAGCTTGAGACCATTGTCGTAGCTGTCCCAGATAGGTGAATATATATAGTTAGTAAACTTGAGACCATTGTCGTAGCTGCCCCAGATAGGTAAAGTCTATATAATTAGTAAGCTTGAAACTATTGTCATAGCTGTCCCAGATAGATAAAGTATATATAGTTAGTAAGCTTGACACCATTGTCAAAGCTTTCCCAGATAGGTAAAGTATATATAGTTAGTAAGCTTGAGGCCATTGTCATAACTGTCCCAGATAGATAAAGTATATATAGTTAGTAAGCTTAAGACCATTATCGTTACTGTCCCAGATAGGTAAGATATGCACAGTTATGATTGGGTCATATATCATGCTGCTGCAGTACGGTTCTGTGGTCTGTTGTCTGCAGTCTGCGGATGGGTTTTACAGATCCCATGGTGTTCTGGTCTGCGATAGAAATGGTCACAAATCTTCCGATTTTGCTGCCACTGCAACACAATCCCAAGGTTTATTGTGGCTACCGCATGATTGGGGTCACCATATAGAGACCATACGGCTATTTTACGGCTGCCATGCAGCCGCCTTACCCCACCTGGGCATTGCGATTTCTGGGAAAAGGTTAATGTCAAGCTAAACAAATCGCAACCCTTAGTGGTGAGCAGAAAACTATCTGGTCACCGCACATCAGCCAAATCCAACTCTACGGCAGTCCCACGGTTTTGCCAATTTGGCGACTTAGTGCAGCTGCAAATACGCCACAGGCGATTTGTGATTTGTGATTCAGGCATTAGTAAGCCTGAGACCATTTCCATGGGTACCCTCTGTAGACTTAGTAAACCTGATACCATTGCCGTCGCTGATTCCCTGAAGGCGGCATTGGATTAACATATGTGTCGATGTAGGAGGTGTTGCAAGCTTTCAGACGGTCTGGATAGATGTTACTGCGTATAGGCCGAACTATATGTATATCCAACCATGGGACCAACTGCAAATGGTCCAGTTAGGGAGGTGGTCGATTTAGTGAATTTGTTGTAATCATTACAAAAATATTGGATGGGCGATTGTTCTTTTGTTGGTACTGTCATGGGGGTGATGAAAATGGGAAATACCGTGCCTAGAGCGGGACTCGAACCCGCATCTCTTTGCATTCCGGGCCAGTGTGCTAACCATTACACCACCTAGGCTCCCTGATATCAACACACTCCCCACGCCTACCTGTCTATGTGGTTACTTGCCTGAGAGGTCAGTGCAGACCACTACACTACATTAGTTGTTTAAGCCGGGGAAATTTCAATAGTGGATGATTGGTCTTCCTCATTCCACTGCTCCTTGCCCTATCCTAATAATGCCAAGCACCTGGCTAGGAAGCAACAAGTATACATTTTTAAGTCATTGGTTTGACTCAAGCAGGGTTCGAACCCACAATCCTCCAATCCCAGGACCGGCACCGGAGACGCTCTAACTCATTCGGCCATGCAGACCGGTTGACTGAAATAAAGCGTTCAGTATAGGGGAGTGGTCGATCTGTGGAGGTGGTTGGTTAGAGAGGTTTTACTGGTATCTACAAGGTGATTCAAGCTATCAGCCTGTTCTCCCCTACAGCAGATATACGCATGGCGCCGGATGTCCAGGTCACTGAAGCGGCTTTGTGCGTTTGCATTATATGGCAAGATATATATGTATATATATGGGTATATGTATATATATATATATATATATATATATATATATATATATATTACAAAGTTACACAAGGTTAACAGGCTGTTCTCCCCATCCCCACACATACGCATGTCACAGGATGTCCAGGTCACTGATAGAGCATTGTGTGGAACATTTTGTTCTGAGCTATATATGTATATATATGTACTATATAATCCATTATGTGGATATAAATAATGGCAGCCCCTTAATGTTTCTCTCTAACCACCTTGACCTTCCTGTTATTTACTGCGGATCAGGCATTCTCTCCTCCCCGCCTCCTCTACACCATGAGCCAACTGTCACTCTGCTCACTTTCAAAACTATATAGTTTGCCAATTACAGATGACAATTAAAGATGTATATATATACAAGGTCAGACAAGGTTATGGCGCTTTTCCCCCCATCGCCAGACATATGCATGGCACCAGATGTCCAGGTCACTAAAGCAACATTGTGCGGTTGAGTTCTGTTGCGAATTGGAGTGTACTCACCTAAGCTTGCTGCCGGTGATTGATCTATTCCATAGCCTTCTTACTTTGAAGCTTCTGATCGATTCTTTTTGTCCGCCAGTGATATCTTTGTCCTCTCCTCTTTATTTTAGCTTTGTCTTCTTTAGTGATAGATCAGGGCACCGATGGAACAAACGTATAGCACATCGTTTGTCAAAAAGACGCCAGTAGTGAACATGCATACCAGCCGGTATTCTATAAGAGTGGTTGGTTGGTTTTTGGAGTTTTACGTCTTGGCAACATCTAAGGTCATATAAGAAAGAAGTGTACCGACTTGTGATAGTGCGTATGGTGGATTTATAGTGCTGCCCCACTTGGAGACCAGGCCACTTGCACCATGACCTGATATCCCACTCAGTCAAATTATTCTGACACTGAGCCAACCAGTTCTCCCACTATCCTAATAATGCTGACTGCCTGGCTAGGAAGTGGCCAGTATCCATTTTTAAGTGATGTGTTTGACTCGACCAGGGACTGAACCTGTGTATTCGAATGCCACAATATACCAAAATGGGAGCCGGATGCTCAACTCATTCAGCCATCCCATCTGGTTCCTATAAGAGAGACACTCATCTGCAAACTTCATTCATTGTTGTTGGCAGGTAATTGACACTGCAACAATTTGACACAGACACGGCATATAAGTTTAAGGTTGGATTTATTTTTCAATAACAAATTTCCAGTAAGCACAATGTTTAGTTTCAAACGAGGTAAGCACAGTGAGGTCAAGAAGCTTTTAACCCCATACCCCAGAAACATGTCACGTAGGGACGGATGGGATGGCAGTTAAAAAATTCCAGTCAGTGTCCTCCGGTGGCTGTGTCGAAGTGAGCTCACTGCCGTAGAATCACTCCTTATATAGGCGCTAAAGGCCAATAGTTTGAGTAAAGGACTGCAGATGGCAGGTCAGCAAAGTTATTAGTCAGCATTAATCAAGTTTCATATTAAAATGTGAATATATAGGTGGCGCTGACGCACAAGTCATATGGTAATGTTGCCATTACTCGATAGGTGGCAGCATAAGGCTTTATCTTAATGCTATGAGGCTATGGCAGTGTCCGAACGCCAAATTACCCGTGTTGCTGAGCATCACAAACAATGTGGGTTGTCGCCTAAACATACCTGTGTGTTCTCTGAATATCACCACATCTAGAGCATCCCCCCTCACAGTTCATTGACTGCTCTGTCATTATTACCCTACATCAGTGCATCTGCGCAGGTAAATATATTGATCTGTCAATGTGGATGTCAGTGCTGACCTTGCACTGAACATATGACCAGTGTTACAGTGCCAGTATGGCGAAACTCGTTATGTCTACACCCCGGCTGTGCCTGGCATCGCTAATATAGCAGATATGTGTGTAGATAAAAGGATTCACCCTGTACTTGTAGTACACGGGTGAATGACAACATAGTGTAAATACGGGCGAAAATAGCTTTAGTATGGAACAGGAAGTAGAATGCCTGCCTCCAGTATCAAACGGGTACTTATATCGGCACAGAGTTGGTGAAATGGGAGAGAATGCAAAAAGACAAGATGGCGGCCATAGAACACCATCGATTTCACTTTTACATCTTATTAAACTAGATGTTTTATTATAATTTTCAACTCAAAGGTAGTGGGGAAATATGAAGACGTATACAAAGAATAAATGTTCATTCTTAGATCGTGGATTTAGGCTCTCGTTTCATTACCCCACTTTTTCAACAGCTTTTATATAGGGCTGGAATTCACCCGTGTACTTCGAGTACAGGGTGAATCCTTTATCTAATATGTGTGTAGCAACGACAAAGCCCATGAGGCTCAGTCTATGTGCCAGGGTGCTGTGACTGAATCCGTAGAGCGATTGATTCCCCTGCGGAAGGTCGGGAGTTTGATTCCCGGTCGAGTCAAACCAATGACTTACAAAATGTATACTCGTCGCTTCATATCCAGGTACTCGGCATTATTAGGATCAGGCAAAGACTGTTTGGCTCAGTGTTGGGATAATGTGACTGAGTGGGATATCTGGTCTCCCAGTAAAGCAGTACCATAAAGTTGCCATGAGTCTGCACTGTCACAAGTCACTACCCATCCTGATATGAGCCTACATGTTGCCAGGAGGTAAAACTCTAAAAACCAACCAATGTAGCCCTAGTTTGTAAACCTACAACCAATAACAACAACAACAGCACGTCGGTACCCGTCCTGTTATTACCTTAGATGTTGCCAGGACATACCACTCCAACAACCATCCAACCATCACTCTGTGGGACAGCTGAATTTATCCAAATCTACCCTCCCTTCAGCAAATTATTCAGTTTTTGTGGAAGCTTTCCATACATAATGTAGGTATCATTATAAGCGAGCATGCAGACGAAATATCTCAGTGGACAAGTTGGCTTTGAAGTTCATTTCCGGCCGGGCAGACGATATAGAACCACAGCAGACAACATGGAATATACAGGTCAAGCGCTAAATGCTACCGACACCAATGGGCGAGCTACTTATTTAGAACCACCAATGGCACATGGGGAGTTCCCAATCCTAGACACAGTCATCAGGATCCCATCAACTGAAATCTTCAAGCAGAGTCTAAGGCATATAACCCCTCCCCCCACACACTCCCTTTACCTAACACCACCACACACTGCGTCATTCTGTCACCAAAGCGTCACTCTCCACCAGGAATCTTAGATGGAATCTCGGTTACCCCACCCTGCCGATAGTGCCTATTCTAACTGCTTCCCTGGCGAGATTACTGACTTTAGCTGCACACTCAACTCTCATCACCCCATGTCGCCACAGCAACCGCCATATCTGTCATTTGTGTGAATTATCGCTTGTATGAAGTATCGCTTTTATGAAGGATCACGTGTATGAAATATCGCTCCTGCTCTAATATATAGATATATATATATATATGGATATTTATATACAGTAAAACCTCTCTAACTGACCACCTCCACACATCGACCACTCGCCTATATCGATCGCTTTGTTTGGGTCCCAAACGATCGTGCATATGTCCTTGTATTGTGTGTTTCACGTAGCAATTATATATACATATAGATATGTGTATATATATATATGTGTGTGTGAGTATATATATATGTATTTTCATGTATATATAATGCATGGCAATGAATGAGCTAGAGGATCCGTCTCCCATGTTGGTAGATTGTGGGATCGTGCCCTATTTGAGTCAAACCAATGATTTATAAATTTATACTTGTCACTTCCTAGCCTGGTACTCGGCATTATTAGGATAGTGCAATGAGCAGTGGAATGAGGAAGACCAAATTGTCCACGATTGAAATTTCCCTCTGCTTAATCAACTACTATACCAAAACAAAAGAAAAAAACAACAAGAAAAGGCGTATCATCTTTTTTGTTAGCGAGCCCCCATCACAAAAGGTAGACATCAGCTAACGGGGATCACACCTGTACACTTTATTATGCTAATATCAATAGTCAGTTTTGGTGCATAACAGATGCATGGTGCCGGACGAGGCCGTCCAATCGGTAGAGCGCAGGCTTCCCATGTGGAAGTTCAGTAATTTCATTCATGGTCCAGTTAATCCAATGACTTCCAAAAGTCATACTTGTTGCTACCTACCCTTGTGCCCGGGAAATAGTAGGATAGGCACGAAGTGGTTAGTTCAGTATCAGGATAATGTGATTGAGTGGGAAATTGGAGTATGATACCGGGGGCTTTGTCTCCCAACGAGGCAGCACTATAAATGTTATGAGTGCGCACTGTCTCAGGTCGGTAGATGTTCTGATATGATCTCAGATGTTGCCAAGATTTAAAACTCCAAAAACAGATACCAGCACAGATGCCTGAGTTAGCCTTAATGACAGAGGTTAGGGTAATCTAAAGGTTGACTAATTAGAATGGTGATGCAATTGGTATCACAGTAGCTCCTACTGTCAACCACTAATCCCCCCCCCCCTCCCCCCTTCCCCCTCTCCCCCTTGTCACCCTCGAAAACGCCTACCCGGTGTCGCAGTTTCAGAGGGTACCCAATTTCAAATGGGGCTTTTCGCAATGCGCATGCACCAAAGTCAAGTGGCAAGCATCAAATCTTGTCTGGATTTCTGGCTTGTTTCTGTCTCCGGAGCAGCTCTCCGGAAATGTAGGGCGAGACAAGCAAGGAGACTGTTCAGGCATCATCGTAATGAATATTTTACCCTCCACACTAACAAGTTAACAAGCAATCAACAAGTTATTAAACGAAGGTAGAATCTCAATCTGCCAGAAATGACATTCGCCTTTCATGCATCATGCATCCGCATTGCAAAAAGGCCCGTTTTAAACTGGGTCCCCTTTCAAACTGCGACACCGTCAAACCCTCCCCCCAAACTATCCCCATTCTCTATACCCAACCATTGTGGTGATCCATATTAAAGCATCCCGACGACTGCCACTAGCCCCACCTTCACCACTCCACACCTACCCCCCATCCTCCTCCCCCACCTCCACCCTCACCCTCGGCCCCACACCATCCATGGCCGCCGAACGCTCGACCCACTCCCTCCAGGGAATATCAGTTTCCCCCGCTAGGGGGCCGTGTTACTATAGTGTATGTTGGTGAGGGTAACAACTTTACAGTTTCAATCGCCGTACACCTATCTGTGTATTTGCACATATAAAGTCAGGCTAAGTGAAAGGAAGAGGACGAGACGGAAGGTTGGTGAACAGCCTAATTTATTGATAAGGGCTCTTGGCCGAGCAATAAACGCCCTACCGATACAAAGCTAAAAGTAAAAATAGGTGTGTAGTGTGCCAAGCAAACAGCAGAAGTGAGGAGTGTAGAAGGTAGGGGGAGGGGAAGCAGCAAGAAAAGTGCTGGCCCGCAGCAAATATATATCATGGAGAAGAAATAATCATGAAGTCGTAGGATAATAAATAATATTATAAGATCATAGGATAATAAATAATATTATAATAACCTCACCCGCCATTTTATATTTATATAATAGATTATATTGCACATAAATACATATAGAGTAAAACCTCTCTAAATCGACCGACCATGGGACCGATTTTAAATGGTCTACTTAGGGAGATGGTCAGGTTCGGGAGTTGTTTTTTATTGTTACAATGGAATTCTATGGGCGATCGTTTGGGACCCAAATAAAGCGATCGATATAGGGGAGTGGTTGATCTGTGGAGGTAGTCGGTTAGAGAGGTTTTACTATATATACATATGCATAGATTTGTGATGTAATTATACATTTTACATGTCATATGCGAGTTATACATTTTACATGTCATATGCGAGTATAAATGTGTGGAATTGAATTATTATGTCATATGTCATATGCAAATTATACATTTTACATGTTATATGTGAGTTATACATGGTACATGTCATATGTGAGTTATACAGTTTACATGTCATATGTGAGTTATACATTGTACATGTCATATGCGAGTATACATGTGTGGAATTGAATTATTATGTCATATGGCATATGCAAATTATACATTTTACATGGCATATGTGAGTTATACATTTTACATGTCATATGCGAGTTATACATTTTACATGTCATATGCGAGTATAAATGTGTGGAATTGAATTATTATGTCATATGTCATATGCAAATTATACATTTTACATGTCATATGCGAGTTATACATTTTACATGTCATATGTGAGTTATACCTGTTACATGCCATATGTGAGTTATACATTTTACATGTCATATGCGAGTATAAATGTGTGGAATTGAATTATTATGTCATATGTCATATGCAACTTATACATTTTACATGTCATATGTGAGTATAAATGCGTGGAATTGAATTATTATTATTAGTATCCATGTATTACCATTGAATGCTCGCCATTTATTTGCTAGGTTCCTTCCATCCTGTGACTGGCGCCACTACCGGCACAAATCATAACTACAGGCGTGCCACACTGTCATTCACACCCGAGAATGTTTCTGTATTAGGCCAGGGAAAAATATTCCCTACGCCAGACAATACATTATCTCAACCCACCTTCTGTTGTCTTGTTCCTTCTTGTACTGTAGCCAGTCTTTATGTGATGTAGAACGAATGATGTGAGTATAAAGATGCATAAGGGAATTATTATCATTATTGGTACATGCTGGAAGAGCCAACACTGTACCAGTGGCACCACATGCCGCCTCCTCACCTCCACCGGATGTAGACCAGTGTAACTCACACCGAAGGATTGCATGCATACACAATCACATACACATATATATATATATGTGATGTATAATGCATTATATGAATATTAATACAATGGTAACATGTACATCCTATTTTTCCTCTTGCACATTGGTGGAGTGCCCCCCCCCCCCCTCCCAGCTGTCAGGTAAATTGCCGGGTAAATATATGAGACTGTCTCAAAAGGTGCTAAGCAATATGGGACAAAACTGTGTCCATTGTGATGATCAACCTACTATCTGATCATGCATTTGCTCAGGATAAACTGATTTGATATTTACATGGTGTTTCATAATCCCAATAGAATACATATTGATTTGAAGCAAATGTCCTTGTGTTGTCATTTTAACTGTTATTGTGCTGTTTTGTGTCAATCATTACGCCGGACAAAAAAACAAAGAGTTATCAACTTTTGAGACAGTCTCATTTTATATTTATATATATATGGATATATATATGGATATATATATGGATATATATATAAATATTGATATATATATGTGTATGTTAATTGCACTGAAACCGAATTCCTATTCCCGATTTTTACTTGTAAATGTATGTAATTCATTTGCAGACATAACTGATGTTTGATGTTAGCAATTTAATCATTTGATTTATGTTACTTTACATTTTACATGTCATATTTTGCCATCACAACATAGACAGACAACAGAAATGAAATGCTTCTCAAAGTGAGGCAAATGAAGTTATCAACTCCGTTGGAGAACAACAAATACTGAAACAATGAATGCAATTATATGTCTATGCGCGCGCTATATGAAATAATCTAGTGAATTAATTTTGAATTTGTATTATCCGATGCTTTTGAGTTTATGTCATTTTCTGGGATAAATGCGTTGTGCTAATCATTATAATCTACGTTAGCTTAGTTTGCCGTCATTTTAAATGGCTAACTTTGGAGATATTTGATATCAGAACATGCCAAATTAATATTGGCATCCATGTAAAAACTCTAGCATTATTGACTTCAGTAATACCAGGTTCTATTAAATTTACTCATTACGAGTAAACCGTGCAATAGCCGCACCAGTATGTAAGTTTGTTTGTTTGTTGTTGTTTTACATCCTAGCAACATCTAAGGTCATATCAGGACGGGTACCGACTTGTGACAGTACACACTCATGGCGATTTTATAGTGCTGCCCCACTGGGAAATCAGGCCACCGGCACCATGACCCAATATCCCCCTCAGTCACATTATCCTGACACCGAGCTAACCAGTCCTTGCCATATCCTAATAATGCCGAGCACCAGGCTAGGAAGTGACAAGTATCAATTTTTAAGTCATTGGTTTGACTCGACCGCGAACCAAACTCGCAAACTCCTGATCTTCCGCACGCGAGGCCTGTTCTCTGCTGATTCAGCCACCACGCTCGGTCAGTATCTAAGTTGAATATGTAGAACTAAGTCTAGATAAGCGTTTTCATTTTGAAAATCTGATATTTGTATTTGACCATGCAACTTTAATCATTGTTTATTATTGCTTAGAGATTATATTATGCGATTGAGTGAGTCCTGCTCCAGTTATGTGTGATGTGTAATGTTGATGAGTTGCGAATCATGTTGTGAAGGAGACTAGGAATCAGGGATTGAGAGAACACCCCATTCCTGTCAGCAGTATGTTAGTGAGATGGGACAGGGGCTTTCTGCTGGTCGATACCAAAGACCCTATAATACTAAGACGGGTCACTCAGCCTGAACTGTGTAATCAAAATGATCAAACCACCACTTGGTGCATTGGCTGTTCGCTTGGTTAAACAGGTGATATATTATATGTATAAATGTATATATGAATGTGAAAGATGTGTGATGATGGCGAGGCTGATGATGATGCTGATGATGATGCGTATTTGTTCATAGCAATTTCATATTGATGTGTATTCATACTTACCTATCTCATGTATAATATAATTGTATGTGTTTACATGTGAAATACCAACCAGCAGATGGGCTGATCAAACCCACCACAAGGTGGCACTGCAAAATTTACATTACCATGGCAGAGATAGGGAGTGAGCCGTCTTAGCGTTATAGGGTCTTTGTCCATACTCTGTGGCATGAACACGGTGAGTGGGAGTGGGTGGGTGGGATGGGGGGATGTAGTGTGGTCGGGGGTGGGAGGGAGAGGGGATGGGTGGGTCGGATCGAGGGAGGGAGGGTGGGTGGGTCGGTGGGTGAGTGGTTGGATGGGATGCAGGGTGGGTTTGTGGTGGGTGGGTGGGTGGGAAGGAGAGTGGGAAGAATGGAGGAAGAATGGATGAGAGGGAGTATGGGTGGTAGGGTGGGAGTATGCGTGCGTGGTTCGGAGGGAGTGTGGGTGGTAGGTGAGTGGGTGGGAGGGAGGGCGGGTGGGATCGTGGATGGGTGGATGGGTGAGTGGGAGGAATAGTGGGTGGGTGGGAGGGAGGTTGGGTGGTGGGTGAGTGGATGCGATGGATAGTGGGTGAGAGGGAGTATGATTGGGAGGGTGAGTGCAAGGGAGGGTGGGAGGGTGGGAGGGTGGGAGGGTGGGAGGGTGAGAGGGTGGGAGGGAGGGAGGCTGGGTGGGTGAGCGGGTGGGAGAGAGGGTGGGTTGGAGGGAGGGTGGGTCGGTGGATGAGTGGGTAGGATGGTGAGTGGGAGGGAGAGTGGATGGGTGGGTGGGAGGGAGGGTGGGTGGGATGGCGGGTGGGTGGGAGAGAGGGTGGGTGAGAGGGTAGGAGGGTGGGTGGGTGGGTGGGTGAGTGGGTAGGAGGGAGGGTGGTGGAAGCACACAATGTCAATTAAACATCAGGTGACACAGCGGGCCACAGGTGTGGTGGTTGTGTTGGCTGTTATAACTGGGCTTGGCGGGGTGTGCTGGTGTGGTGGTGGGGGTGTAGGAGGATGTGAGGGTGTGTGTCTGTGTTTACTATGGGACTCAGTGGTAAGTCGCACCGCCGGGATAGACGAGGGCAAGGTGAACAGTTTGCATACAGTGGGTGCCCGGGACCGGGAGACTGGGGGACCTGGGGACCAGGAGAGAGCGCTGGCGGGCGGGAGTCGGGGAGGCAGGGGGGGGGGGGATTTAGTGGGGGAATTGAGTAGCAAAGTGTGTTTAGCATCAGGGGCAGGTAGGTGGAGCAGAATGTGTTATATGTGACAATGAGGGTGGGGGATGGGTGGGGGATGGGTGGGGGATGGGTGGGGGATGGGTGGTGAGGGGGGGGGAGGGGTACTGCGCAATAACGGGAGTGAATGGCGTCTAGATGACGCTGTATGTCATTTAGAATGTCGGCTGAGATGGGAGAGAGAATGGTTGTGGAGATTCGGAAGCGCAAATGCTTAATTAATAGAACGGTGAAAGTCTGGTTTGTCTTTGTTTGACCTGTTAGATATTCCTTAACTTACTTTGCAACCATTATTAATGTTGCCATCTGTTTAAAAAAACAAATTGCTGATTTGGTAGATTACACCACCTAGGCTCCTTGATGTCACCTCCCTGCTCACATCCACCTGTGTATGGAGCTTCTTGCCTGAGAGGTCAGTGTCTACTATTATACTAGTTTATAAGGCATACTCAAAAGCCTTCAAATTTTCTTGATTTTAGTGATAGTTTGGGTTGGCCTACTCTTGACATATGCAGTATAACCTGGCCTACCATGAAATCCTGTATTTGCGGGTCCCCGCATATCATATATGCGGGTGTTTGAATCAATTGATGGCCGATCCAGCTATGGTTACTTATATTAAGTTCTCTCATTTAGTAGCTGTACTGCTCGACCAGATTATTCTGCCCGGGCATCCGGTATACTGTGTGCGGTTCATAAGGCATAATATTTTGCATAAGGCATACTATCCTGCATAAGGCATATTATCCACATAAGGCATACTATCCTGCATAAGGCATACTATCCTGCATAAGGCATACTATCCAGCATAAGGCCTACTCTTCTGCATGTCCCCCCTTTTTATATCTTCTATGTGTATGAATTATATAGCAGAGCTTACCCCATAATAAAGACACACATGACACAACACATGAGTCGAGTCCAGCACCAGCAGAAGTGTAGGTAAATAATGATCCTGATGCTTAGTTTTATTCAGTTTATATATGTTTTGGATACATGCAACAGTGGATGTGATAGACACTCTTATTGGCTGCTTTAAGGGCTCATCCCGCTCCCACCCAGCCTTGACCACCACCTGGCTATCATGGGTTTATATAACATGTGGTGACTGTGTGGCTGGGCGAGATAAGGGGGAGGGATTGTGCTTAAAGGGGTATTGTTTCCCTCCCCTGGTGTGAGCATTATTAAGGGAGTACTGTTTCATGTTTAGCCATCTCGATATTCAGTATACGCTTAATCGGAGAATATTACACTACGTCACTGAAGGTAGAGCTGAATGCAACTAATAGTAATAATCACAACTCCACAACAGCAACTCTCAAAACATGGTTGGGCCATAATAATTCAGAAAGGATAGTTTATTTCAAGCCGTGTACAATATCAGTAATCACATGCGATCGTGATAATTGTGAATGAGTAAGGTTATTTTGGTATGGTCACATTTGAACATAGTACTTGGGAATAAGTTCTGTTACTTTGGTATTTAAGAATTATGTCCTAAGTAGGGCAGCGGAACGTAGCTCAGGTGGTAGAGTGTCCACCTTTGAAGCTGTTGGTCATCGGATATATCCTTCTTAGTGGATCCATTTGCAGTTTGGCCTATTTTCCTTTCCAACCAGTGGTCTACAACTGGTTCATCAAAGGCTGTGGTATGTGCTGTCTTGTATGTGGGAAAATTCATCCAAAAGACCTCTTGCTGCTTATTGGAAAGAGTAGCCTATGTGGCAGCAACGGGTTTCCTCCATAGAAATATGTCAGAATGACCATATGTCTGATGTCAAATAGCCGATGATATAAATCAATGTGCTCTAGAGATGTTGTGCAGCTTAAGGGTAGGCCATATTACTATATATTGAATTGGACACCCTGAAACAACAATAAAACCTTGAATGTAAATGTAAAATGATTTAATGTACCTCATAATCATTGTCTGGAATGAGCGTGAGTGCTCATTAGGGTTCATTGCTGGACATGGCAGACTCAGGGCTGACACGCCCCCCCCCCCCCCCCCCCCCCACCGGCTGGGAGGAAGGCCACAACCCGGCCCTTAGGACCGGGGCTGCCGTCCCTCACCTCTCATTACCTCCACCAAACACTGGCTGCCACTCCTCAGCCAATCAAAACACAACAGACTATGGGTGCCCCGACTCCACACCTCTGCTGGTCGGTCCTGCCTCAACCTGCCTAACTGACCACTTCCGAGCTCCAATTTTACCCAACCACCCACACCTGCCTTAGATCGGCACTGTGCGAATCAACAAACCATCAACAAATCAACTCATTTAATTTAAAACACATCAAATTCCTTTAAAATAATTAGCAACTGACACATGAGCAGTTGACCATAATCATTTAATATATACTTAACTCTTATCCTACTTAACATTTATTGTACAGTTCTACTTATCTAGTGTATATATGTTAGTTCTCTTTTCCTCATTCAATGTAATCAGACAGGATGGCCAAATGAGTTAGAGCGTCCATCTCCCATGTTGGTAGATCATGGGATTGTGGGTTTGAATCCTCGTCGAGTCAAACCAATGACTTACAATGTTATACTTGTCACTTCCTAGCCAGACGCTCAGGATTATTAGGATAGGGCAAGGAGCAGTGGGATGAGGAAGACCAGTCATCTGCGACTGAAATTCCCCCTGCTTAAACAACTAATGTACCAAAAAACCTTGCTCATATGTTCCATCTCCCCTCATACCATTCTCATTCCCCCTCCCTTTAATCGCAGGACCTTTGCTCGACCACTCCTCGTCCGACAGCCACACATTACCACTGCACATGCCGCGGGGTGTGTTGTACCCGAACAAAAGTCTTATTTTACCCATCTCAGCCTCTGTGTCTCCTGTGTCTGTGAGCAATGACTCAGGATACAGACCTTTTTTTTTTTTTTTGTTGTTGTAAATATTGTTTATTCATTGAATAAAGTCTTTTGTCAGCGCTGTGGCACTGGTCTTCCAGCCATGTGACAATACAATTATTTAGAATATATGTATATGTAGTCTGATATTGTCATCAGCAGCTAGCTCAAATCAGCTGAAATAACAATATCAAACATTCAAAGACTTACATATGGTATAGTTTGACAATTCACATAAAATAGCAGTTATATGTTGTATTCATACACGCTTAGATACATACAGGTGTATTGATTCCCTTCATAGGTTTGTATGCCTACTATGTTGTGAATTGCAAAATTATCATGTCGTTGGAGTTAACATTTTGAGATGGAGTGTTAGTAGAATGGTTTGTTTATTCTGTTAGATAGAGTGTGGTTAGCTTGTAGGTTTATGCTTAAAAGGTTAATACCTCGGGTGTTTGTTGACTACATGAAGTAGTTTGAGTAAGTAGGTTGTTAGTAATGATGGGATAAACAAGGCTTGGAGGATTGTACATTTCAGTCATTTAGTAGTCTACTTTGTTTACAAAATAGTCCGATGAAAGCATCAAGTTTTCAAAACAAAAATACACACTCTAGATTTGATTCTACCTATCACACGCATATATTTCTGCACTTAATAAGTATTTCTTTCTGTATAGGAGGAGCGTACTTATCACAGTTAAAAAAAAAGCTATACTACTGAAGCCTTTGGTGTCAGCATTTGAACCCGGTTGCCAAGACTAATTTGGGTTGTTTTCAATTCAAGTATTGTTATCGGTTTAAAATAGAAGATACTTCAAACGTAAGAAAAATTAATTACACGTATATGGTTATCTCAGAAAATGGCAGAAGCTAAAAACCACTTGAAAATTCAGCTTTAATTCAGTAGTTGCCTTTCATTTCATTCAGGGGTTTTAGTACCTAGTAACATGTATGTTATATCAGGACAGCAAACGATTTGTGAACGCTTTCCATTGCAACCGGAAGTAATTCTAATGGCAGCAGACAATATTTAGTTTTAGCAGCCAGGAAACAGCAAACAACAAATTGGCACGTTCCAATCAAGAATCAGTACAAGTGTAAAATGGCTAAAGATTGAATTTGTGGTTGTGTAGGCAGGCTATAGTGAAATTAATAGAGACAAAGAGAGAGGAAGAGTATAAAGTGTAAAGAAGGAGAGAGAGTCCAGCCCTCTCGTTTATTATGTATATGGTTACATGGGTTCATTGTAGAGTATCACCCCACCTCTATTCCCAATGGGAAACAAGCATTCTTGGCCCTACCAATAGGGATCCAGCATTCCTGGTCCCAATGGATACCAGTGTTCTGCCCACCACCACCAAGCTGTATGGCCCCATGACCACCACCAACCTTGACCCTGAGTGTGCTGATCCTACCCCAGACAACGGGGGGGGGGGAGGTAGGCCCTGAGTGCCCTCACACCCAGACCTGCCAGCACCACTATGTCTATTTACATCCCACTCAGGCACCACCAGCTCATACATATATATATATATATATATATATACATACATGCGCCTTGTCACGTACACCGATCAGTAATAGAACATTTGCGTTCCCCTCTATACCGTGAATCAGAATATTTTACACAAGGAACCCCCAGCCAGCCAACACACATCCCACCTCACCTTTCCGGCCAGACTCCAGCCTCTCGGGAATAACCTCGCCACAAGCTTTTCTATGCCAAGTTGGCATACAAACAACGGGCACTTTAAACTTGCATGTGCACCCGGACCAACAAACAATTAAGCTAGCCCATCTCAGCATGAAAGAAAAGTTTGTTTCATTTAACGGCATCTCTAGAGTGCATTGATTTTTATCATCGGCTATTGGATGTAAAATATATGGTCATTCTGAAATATTTCTTTGGAGGAAACCCACTACTGCCACATAGGCTACTCTTTCCAATAAGCAGCAAGGGGTCTTTTATATGCAGTTTCCCACAGACAGGACAGCACATACCACAACCTTTGATGAAACAGTTGTGGATCACTGGTTGGAACAGAAAACACCCCAAACTGCAAATGGGTCCACTGATAGGATGGCCCATACCTTCACAGGCGGACGCTCTACTGCCTGATATACGTCCCGCTCCCTGCTTTTGGAGTGACTCCCTCGGAATATTGACAAGTAGGCATAAAATGAAATGGCCAATCCTGGTTCTATGACATACATAACTCATGCACTGACCCACACCCTTCCCATTGGAATCTGATCCCCATTTAAAACTATATCCAGTAGTATATCATGAGTGATTATACCAGAAAGGTACGTTTTTGTCCACATTGTAATCACTCATGATATACTACCTACCCCTAAGACCGGGCGCGGTGGTCGATTTGGTAGAGCACGGTCCTCGCATGCCTGCAGGGGATCAGGAGTTTGGTTCCCGGTCGAGTCAAACCAATGCCTTTATATCATTGCATGTGTCACTTCCTAGCCTGCCATTCGGCATTAACAGGATAGGGTGTGGTCTGGGTAGTGCGCTGTCAGGATAATGAGACTAAGTTGGATATTTGACCATTGCGCTGGTGGTGCCAGTCGAGCAGCACTATAAAATCGCCAATGAGTGTGCACTGTCATAAGTCACTAGGCATCCTGATATGATCATAGATATTGACAGGAGGTAAAACTCCGACAACCAAACAACTTATCCTTAGTTTGTACAGTGATGGGATCTCGCGACCTAAGCAAACTCTCCATGTCTCTTTGCCTATTTATTTATTTATTTATTTATTTTTGAAGGTGGGCTATTTTATTATTGTTCTATTATTTTTTGTTTATATAATTGTTATTTTTTTTAAATTATTTTATTTTGTTTCGTGCTTGTACAACTTAAAAAAAAAAAAAAATTCTTTGTAGGAGGGCTATTTTATTATTGTACTATTATTTGTTGTTTATATCATTGTTTATTTGTTAAAATTATTTTATTTTTTATTTTGTTTTGTTTCGTGCGTGTTAAACCTTTTTTAAATTTAAATTTGTTTTTGTAGATGGGCTATTTTATTATTGTACTATTATCTGTTGTTGTTTATATAATTTTGTATTTGTTAACATTATTTTATTTTTTATTTTGTTTTGTTGTGTGTGTCTATCTACTCATTGCGATTCAATCGTAGCAAGCGCATCGACATGTTGGGTGGGCGGTCGTGTTTCAATACATGTGATGTAATTCATGTTTTATGGCCCGGCTTTTATTTGTCTGCCATTAAAAGAAGTTGAGAAGTGTGCGTCGTCTCATGTCGGCATGGAACATCGGCCTCTCCGAGCCTTTGAGTCCTTACTGTTCAGTTTTGAATCTTTCAGTGACAGGCATTACTTCTTTTTTCTCTCTTGTTTTTCTTCTTTTTTTTGTTCTAGTTTATTGGTGGCCTATGTTCACCTTTTCAGGGTGTGCGTGCACCCTGTGAACCGTGGGTAGTGATTGGACGGAGAGAGAGGGAGGCTTTGTTTGTTTGTTTATTTGTTAACGATTTACATCCTAACAACATATATGGTCATATCAGGACGGGTACTGAATTATGACTGTGGATACTGATGGGAGGGAGAGGGAGGGAGAGGGAGGGAGAGGGAGGGAGAGGGAGGGGGGGGAGGGAGGGAGAGCGAGAGGGAGGGAGGGAGAGGGAGGCTTTGTTTGTTTGTTTGTTTATTTGTTAACGATTTACATCCTAACAACATATATGGTCATATCAGGACGGGTACTGAATTATGATTGTGGATACTGATGGCAGGGAGAGGGAGGGAGAGGGAGGGAGAGGGAGGGAGAGGGAGGGGGGGAGGGAGGGAGAGCGAGAGGGAGGGAGGGAGAGGGAGGCTTTGTTTGTTTGTTTGTTTATTTGTTAACGATTTACATCCTAACAACATATATGGTCATATCAGGACGGGTACTGAATTATGATTGTGGATACTGATGGCAGGGAGAGGGAGGGAGAGGGAGGGAGAGGGAGGGAGAGGGAGGGAGGGAGGGGAGGGAGGGAGGGAGAGGGAGAGGGAGGGAGGGAGAGGGAGGCTTTGTTTGTTTGTTTGTTTATTTGTTAACGATTTACATCCTAACAACATATATGGTCATATCAGGACGGTACTGAATTATGACTATGGATACTGATCGGTGGGAGAGGGAGGGAGAGGGAGGGAGAGGGAGGGAGAGGAGGGAGAGGGAGGAGAGGAGGGAGAGGGGGGGAGGGAGGGAAAGGGAGGTGGGAGGGAGAGGAGGGGATGGAGAGGGAGATGGAGGGAGAAGGGAGGGAGAGGGAGGGAGAGTGAGGGAGAGGTAGGGAGGCTTTGTTTGTTAGGGGGTTACATCCTAGCAACATATGTCATATCAGGAGAGGTCCTGAATTGTGGGTAGCGATTGGAGAAAGTGATGGGGAGGGTTTGCTTGTTGGTTTGATTCTTAGGGTTTTACATCCTAGCAACATATATGGTTATATCAGGACATGTACTGAATTATGACTGTGGGTAGCAATTGGAACGAGTAAGAGGGAGAGGGGGGGTTTGGTTGGTTGTTAGGGTTTACATCCTAGCAACACCTCTGGTTATATCAGGACAGGTCCTGAATTATCGGTAGCGATTGGAAGGAGTGAGAAAGTGACGGGGAGGGTTTGTTTGTTTGATTGTTTGTTTGTTTGTTAGGGTTCACATCCTAGCGTCATGCATAATCATATCAGGACGGGAATGGGGTGGTGGTTGCGGTGGCGGTGACGGTGGCAGTGGTGGTGACGGTGGCATTGGCGGTGGCGGTGGCAGTGGCGATGGCATTGGTGGGGGCAGTGGTGGTGGCGGTGGCAGTGGCGGTGGCGGTGGAGAATTACTTACAAGAGCAGTCTGATTCAAGCCAACTCCTCTAAGCTAAATCAGTAATTGAATATCAAATTTAATATTTGACTCCTCGATGATAAGCAGCGAAGGAGGAAGTCAAGGCAGGAAGTGGAAATAAAAGCACTTTATTATATATACATTGGAGGGCAATGTACAATGAGGGTGTGAGTATATAAGCAATGTACAAGGTAATGATATAATAAAGTGAATGGAAGGTAAAATAGGAAAAAAATGTCAGTGTCATGTTAGGGGAGGGGCCCCGAAGAGCTTTCCGCCCTAGAGGGTAAGAGCAGAAAGTAAGGGTGGTGGGTGGAGAAAATACTCGGGGAGTGCGGCTGGCTGGGCGTGGAGGCATAGTGAGTGGAGGAAGCAGGGGAGCCGCTTTTAAGGCCGCGGCAGAGGGGGGGTATTATGTAACCCCAACGGTCGGTGGCGGGCTGGAGAAGGGAAGGGGGGGGGGGGGCACTCCTCCTCCATTGCGAATCAAACGCAATGCTCGCATTACGACCAATGCAGTTGTGGAAAGCATCATAGGAAATTAAATCATAATCACCCCTCTGTACCCGTACATTCTTTCCCACCAGCATCGAGATATAATATAAATATATATATATATATTATGGATAAAGACATACTCTTTATTAAATCATTTCAAAATTAGCATTACGTCAGGGACTGAAATATAATGCTTGTGAATTAGAAGCCTAATTTGAGCAACAATTTAAAAAGAAGAGCCTCGTAGACTTGGTGGCTGGTACGTGACAGGACTGGCTCCACTGGCAATAATACCATGGGCAAGGACAGTTGATGTTGTTGAGGCTTTACTGATGTCTTTTTACAAAGCTTGGTAAGACAGTTAATTCCAATTTGCATGCTATATATAAGGTATCAGGCGTTGTTTATCCCCGTCCACCTCTTGCAATGGGGTTTATCGCCTAGTTCCTTAACAGGGTTTCTGTGGAGAAACTTCGATAGTACTCTGAACAGGGCAACATCAATCAGTTAAAGGCGTTATTATACAGTAATCTGCTTCCTGTCGTTGGCATTTTTGTTCTTATTTTTGTTCTTATTTTTTCACTTTCTTATATTCTTATGATTTGTTTTCTTCAGTGTCGCCGTTTTCTTCTATTTGTTCATCTTCACCGACAGTTTCTTTTTCTTTTCTTCTTCTTCTTCTTCTTCTTTTTCTTCTTCCTCTTCTTCTTCTTCTTCTTCTTCAGGTTCTTGTTTTTCTTTTCCTCTTTTCTTTTCTTCTTCTCCTTCGTATCCGACTTATTTTTCTTCTTCTTCACCGGTTTCTTCTGGTTGTCCTTTGTCTCGTTTTCTGGTTCTTTTTCTGGTTCTTCTTCTTTTTCTTCTTATTCATCTGCGTCTTCTTCTTTTTCTACTTTTTCATCTTTTTCCACTATTTCTCCTTTGTCTCCGTTTTCTTCTTTTTCTTCTTCTTCTTCTTCGTCTTTTTCTTCTTCTTTGTCTTCTTCATCGTTAACTTTTTCTTTTTCTTCCTTCTTCATATTTTCTTTCTCCATCTTCGGATTCATTTTGTTCACCTTCTATTTCTTTCTTTCTTTCTTTTTCTTCTTCTTCATTCACTTCAACATCGTTTTGCTGGTTACTATTATTTTCCTTCATATTCTCCTCTGTCTTTACCTTCTCATGCTTACTGCTATGTCTTGCTTTCTTTGTTTTGTTATTAAATGTAATCATGTTATTATGGTCTGAATTAGAAATATGTATAAATCTATAAATGTATGCTTATATAAATATATATATATAGAATATATATTTATATATCTAGATATCATTATTTTAACATACATATATCGCTTTCGCGCGAGTCGTGAGTCCTGCCCCGAGCAGGGGGGTGGGCAGGGCATGCTGGTACCCGCCCCCCACCCCCATCAGAAGAGGGGGGGGGGGGCGAACCACTACATAGTGTAGTAGTCTGAACATGAGCTCTACTATCACGCGGTAGCAGCGCAGACTACGACGCCATCAGCGCAGTACCATTACACTGCGCTAGGTGGCGGCACGGGTAGCCACCGGTCAGACCAAAACTGGGCTGACCTCTACTGCGTGTGGTTGATCCACACACCCCCCCCCACCCACACACCTATAGAGTCGATGTGGGATCTGGCGAGTCAGGGGGCGGGTCAGACAACTACTGACGCCGCGGAGAGCAGATGGTTCAATAAACCAAGGGTGAAGCGTACACTGAATTGAATCTTGGTGTTCTTCCATGTGAATGCGTGCGAGTGAGAGAGTCGGAGGGCCGTGGGCCATTACAATAGCTTATTACACACGATTAAGGGGTTATCACTATCCATATATATATCAATAGGTATTTTTATATGATGTGTAATGCATTATGTGAGTATAAAAATACGGGAATTGTTTCTATTATATATTATATTATTATATTACTTATTTTCATTCTCTGTAAGACTCCACACTTGACCGGTGGCACCCACCTGCGCCCACCTTCCCTCCATCGGGTGTCAACAAGTGTCAGTCGCACAGGAGGGCCTATTATCCTTGTCGGAGATTAAAACTACTCAACCACTATCTTTGTCTTCTCTCATATGTACGCAGTTATTTTTATATAGCTATATATATATATACCAATTACCTCCTGAAGGTGTGTGTGTGGGGCGGGGGAGGACCACTACAGAGCATATTACACATGAGAAAGGGTTTATCACTATCCATATATATATATATATCAATATGTATTTTTATATAGCTCCAGGTTATCTATATCTAGATTATATTAAGGAACACACGGCACAGACAGAATCAAACTATAGACCCTACTAATGAAGCTGAAAGCATTCACCATAATTGGGCAGGGTTGGGAAGGTTAGGTATTACCAAAGACAATATCCAACAAGATGCACCACTAAGCATGTCTAATGGTGGAAACTGTCTAATGGTGAAAACAAATATATTAAGACTTATCCATGATAGGCAGTATAAATCTTCAAGAAAAAAAAAGGAAATTTCTGAAATAATCATGTAGTGTCACCATCCCACGGCAAACAAGGTGCATTATACAATCACAATCTCCATACCTAATTGTAAAATATTCTGATTTACGGCATTGGGGGGGATGCAAATGTTTTATTACTGATCGGGTATATGTGACAAAGCGCATGTATGTATATATTATATGTAAGTGCTGGTGGTGCCTGAGTAGTATGTAAATAGACATAGTGGTGCTGGCAGGGCTGTGTGTAAAGAGCACTTAGGGCCTAGCCCATCCCCCCTCTGCTAGGTAGGATCACCACACTCAGGGTCAATGTTGGTAATGGCCAGGGGGGGCCATACCGCTTGGTGGTGGTGGGCGGACCACTTGTAACCATGGGGAGCAGGAATGCTGGATCCCTATTGGTAGGGTCAAGAATGCTTGTTTCCCATTGGGGGAAAAGGGTGGGGTGATACTGTAGGCGGACCACTGGTAACCATGGGGACCAGGAATGCTGGATCCCTATTGGTAGGGCCAAGAGTGCTTGTTTCCCATTGGGGGAAATGGTGGGGGTGATACTGTACAATGCACCCATGTACCATATAAATAATAAACCAGAGGGCTTGACTCTCTCTCTTCTTTCACACTTTATACTCTTCCTTTCTCTTTGTCTGTATTGATTTCACTATAGCCTGCATACACAACCACAGATTCAAGCTTTAGACATTCTACAAAACGGGAGACCTAGTCTGTACATAATGATTAACAGTTGATGCACCACTTTAAAATGTATACTCTATGTATGTAAGATGATCCAGACCAAAATATGACTCCTTGAATGGGAGGTAAATTGAGATTTCAATTTCCAAATATAGATCAGCCCAACTGCAATTTCCTCCCAATTCCATCCCCAATTTGTACACTTTAATAATTCTAGTTAATCTGCCCCAGAGGAACCTTTGGTCATGTGATATCACACAATTTCCGCTTGTTTTAGTGCGTCTGGTACCCTTTATTTAAGTCATTATTCGAGGCCAGCTCAAATATCGGGTTATTTATAACCTCAAAGTGGTCCCGTTATGACTAGAATAGTGGCGGCTAAGTGTTTAAATTATATTTTTACAATTATATTTTTTAAATAAAGTACCGTCACATGCAACAAATATTGCACAATTTTCTTGCTTTTTGTGTGGATACATTAGTTGATTAAGCAGGGGAAATTTCAGTCGCAGACGACTGGTCTTCCTCATTCCACTGCTCCTTGCCATATCCTAATAAAGCCAAGCCTCTGGCTAGGAAGCGACAAGTAAAAATTGTTTAGTCATTGGTTTGACTCATCCAGGATTCGAACCCACGATCCCACGATCTACCAACACGGGAGACAGACGCTCTAACTCATTCAGCCATCCCGTCTGGTTAACGATAACGTTGGATTTCATGACAGATCATCGCATGTGAAATGATGAGAAAGTTATGCCTGTTTCCAACCTGTATTTATTTTGTGGATTTTTTTCTTTATATATTTGTATTTTAATATTGTGTTTTAGTTCAGCTTTTTTTGTGACTTAGATAAATGCTTGGCTGTTGGAGTTTTAAGTCCATGCAACATCTAGGGTCATATCAGTAGGGGTACTGACTTGTGACAGTCCGCACTCATGACGAGTTTATAGTGCTTCCCCCTGGTAAATCATGCCATCAGCACCATTATGCGATATCCCACTTGCTCACATTATCCTGACACTGAGCTAATCAGTCCTTGCCTTATCCTATTAATGTCGAGTGCCAGGCTAGGAAGCGACAAGTATCTATTATAAAATCATTGGTTTGACTCGACCGGTAACCAACCAAACTCCCGACCTTCCATACGTGAGGCCTGTGCTCTACCGATTAGGCCACTGCGCCTGGTTTGTGACTTAGAATTCCAGAGGAACTATCACTGTCTACATATGTCTAGCACGATCCTCACATCCTTCAAATAGATTTGGCACCCGGTCTATTCCAACGGATCAAATGAAGGCAGCTGTTTTCTTTAATCAAAGGAGGGGGTCACCCATCCAGATTTTGCCATGTGTATAGTGCTGCCAAGGAAACGTCTTGATTAAGAAAGAATATGAACAAAATTAATAAAAGCCAAAAGATGACAAAAATCAAGAACCGCCTCCCCCACCCCCCGCCCCCCACCTCACCCCCGCCCCCCACCACTACAACAGATGTGGCTTGGCATGGAGTTGGACACCCTGTCCACAATGGTCCCTGCCAACAATTCCACCAGGCGTCCTTATAGTCAGCATGTCATGTGATCAGCAGGCGTTAGCGGGGTGTAGTGACATCACAGCAGGGGCTCTCCAAGCAGAGACATTGAATGGTGGTGTGTAGATGGGATGGATACTCCTGTAGCCTTTGTTCTAAAACAGCCCACCCAGAATCCATCAGAGCTTTGCAGTTTATATCGTTGAATAAATCCTCCGGCGCTCTGACGGCATTGGTCTACATCCGGTGGAGGTGAGGATGCCGCAGGTGGCGCCACTGGTACAGTGTTGGGTCTTACAAGGTATTGCGATAATGATAATAATTCCCTTATGTATCTTTATACTTGCATAATTTGTTATGCATCACGTTACAGGATATATCAATAATGATAATAATTCCCTTATGTATCTCTATACTTGCATAATGCGTTATACATCACGTATATGTATAAGAAATACTAGTCTGTATAAAAGTATGGGCATGTATAAATAGTCGATAGTGAAATGTGAAGGAACGACTAGGACTTGGTTTGGGTCCAGTTCATTTCTCTGGCCGGAGAATATGTACGCTACCGGTAAACGTTTGAAAGGTTTGAAAGTGAGCAGAGACTGGCCATTGGTTGCAAATCAGAGTCGGTGGGAAGAAGAGGGTGACCGACGATCAGCATAACAGAGTTAGTTTGGTATGAGGGGAGGGCTCAGGGGAGGATACAAAGAAACATTGTGTAGGCATTCTTTATTTATATCCACACAATAAAGTATATAGTATATATATGTATGTGATGTATAATGTATTATGCGAGTATAAAGATACATAAGGGAATATTACTTATTATTATTAATGTTATCCTCCGTAAGATACAACACTTTACCAGTGGGGCCTTCTCGCCCAACTCACCTCCCCCAGATGTTGACCAGTGTCAGGAGCACCGGAGGATGAGTCCAGTGTATTGACGTTGAGAAAAGATGAATAAATAATATTAGCAACAATAGCGAACAAGAAAATGTCCTGGGCGAGGGTGATCAAACTGGAAAATATTGCGCGTACAGCAGGATTCGAACCCACATATCTTGCATTTTCGGAATAGAAAATTAATGTGTAAATAAATTAACGATGCTTCCAAATGTTTCTGTTCAGTGTCCTGACACCGATCCTCACATACCAAACTAACTTGATATATACATGTAGAATGGCTAAAGCTCAAATCGGTGGTTGTGTAGGCATGCTATAGTGAAATCAATACAGACAAAGTGAAAGGAAGTGTATAAAGTGTGAAAGAAGGGAGAGAGTCAAGCCATTACACGCGCTGACCTGTCATGCGATACAATGCCAGCACTCACACACAATCCAGACCACCCGCCTGCCCTTTCACTAGTCCATGTTGCATCCACCCAGCCACACACCCACCAATTCTCCCACCCTCCCACTATCCCACCCTCCCACACTCCCACCCTACCACTCTCTTACCCCCCTCCCAATCTCCCACCCTCGGACTCTCCCCCCTCCCACTCTCCCACTCTCCCACTCTCCCCGCCTCCCCCCTCCCACTCTCCAACTATCCTACCCTCCCCCTGCTCCCCCTCCCACCCTCCCACCCTCCCAGCCTCCCCATCCCACTCTCCCACTCTCCCATTCTCCCACTCTCCCACTCTCCCCGCCTCCCCCCTCCCACACACCCACTATCCTACCCTCCCCCCGCTCCCCTCTCCAATCCTCCCACCATCCAGCCCTTCCACACTCCCACCCTCCCACGCTCCCACTATCCCACCCTCCCACTATCCCACCCTACCACACTCCCACCCTCCCACACTCCCACCCTCCCACACTCCCACCCTACCACTCTCCTACCCTCACCGTCCCACTCTCCCACCCTCCCACCCTCGCCTCCCACGCTCCCACTCTCCCACTCTCCCCGCCTCCCCCTCCCACTCTCCCACTGTCCTACCCTCCCCCCCGCTCCCCCCTCCCACCCTCCCACTCTCCACCATCCCACCATCCCACCCTCCCACTATCCACCCTCCCACCCCCCACCCTCCCACTCTCCACCCTCCCACCATCCAACCATCCGGCCCTCCCACTCTTCCATTCACCCACCCAACTCTCCTATCCTCCCCCCTCCCCGATAACACCCTCTCACCCTCCCACCCTCCCACTCACCGACCATACCACCATCGAACCATCCCACTCTCCCACTCTCCAATCGTCCCACCCTCCCACTCTCCTACCCTCCCCCTTCCCACTCTCCCACCCTTCCACTCCCCCCCCCATCCCACTCTCCCACTCTCCCACGCTCCCACTCTCCCACTCCCCCCATCCCACTCTCCCACTCTCCTACTCACCCACCCTCCCACCCTCCCACTCTCCCACTCTTCCACTCACCCACTCACCGTTCACAGCGTCATCAATGGATGTTGGCCCGTTCGTCTCTCCCCTCCTAAACCTTGTTGGTGGCCATCAGGCGAGTCCTGCGGGTAACAACCGGAAGTGTCCCACGTTACTCAATTCGCACCAATTCTCAGTCCTTCAGAGGGCGCCCCGAACATAAGGAGTTGCAATGGAGTCTACCTGGGATTCACTACCAAATCATCATCTGGAATAGCTTAAGGGAAATCAATCCATATGTATTATGACCACTACAGCGCAGCGGCAAAAACAAGTGCATGCACTTATTAACCGTTATGCACAGAATAAACAAACAATCACCAAAAAACAAAAAAACTAAACAAAAATTGTCACTTAGCATTGACAATGCCGGGCTTGGTGGCTTAATTGGCAGAGTGCTGGTGTCGTGTGCGGTATGTCGGGAGTTTGGTTCCCAGTCGAGTCAAACCAATGACTTTAAAATTGATATTTTTCCCTTCCTAGCCTGGCACTCATCATTAATAGGATAAGGCAAGGACTGATTTGCTCAGTGTAAGGATATTGGCTCATGGATCCAGTGGCCTGATTTCCCAGTGGGGCATCACTGTAAAGTCGCCATGAGTGTGCACTGTTACAAGTCGGCACCCATCCTGATATGACCTTAGATGTTGCCAGATGTAAAACTCCAACAACCAACCAACCACAGTCCAATGAAGCATCACATTTTCAAAATTAAGATACTCACCTAGATTTTATTGTGCATATCTAACTTAGATAGTGATACACTGATGAGGCATTTCTTACCAGATAGAAGGGTGTAATGTGTCAATAATCTTGCATGTGTTTGCTTCCATTATCTCCAATTTAGCCATTTAAAACACAAGTTACCACAAACTAAAGTGAGGTAGGAAATAACAATCAATTTAATATATTTATCTCAGATATATTGCTCAATCTCAAAACCATCGGAGTATGCAACTTTAAAGGCTCGGTCACATACACATGAGTGGACCTAGTTGAACATGCTGGAGACTAATGTAGTTCAACGTAGTTGAACGTAGTTAAACGTAGTTGAACATAGTTGGACATCATTGAACATCGTTGAACATACTTGAACGTACTGAACAAGTATGGCCGCTGGTTCATCCAACTATGTTCAACTACCTGTGTATGTGACTGGGCCTTAAACATTGCAAGTCAAGGCTGGGAGAACAGTGTATTCACATACAACTCCAACAGCCAATCATTTAATAGGGCTGTCACACTATGACATAGAGCCAACATAAGCCTGTCATAGGTCACTTTTCATCATTACATGGAGGTATGTTGGGTTATGTCAGAATGATGTTAGACTGATGTCGAGCTACGCCACATTACATTGTGTTATGTTGGCGCGCGTCAAGGTTTTCAACATGTCCAAACTTTTTACGTAACTCGACGTGATGATCTGATGTTCGGGTGATGTCACACTCACGTTACGCCAACGTTTGACATGCGGGAGGGATGCAGTGCGTTGTTTGGTTGTTTGGTTGGTTGTTTGGTTGTTGGTTCATTGTTAGTTGGTGGTTGGTTGGTTGTGGATTGGTTGGTTGTTGGTTGGTTGTTGGTTGGTTGGTTGTTGGTTGGTTGTTGGTTGGTGTGGTTGTTGGTTGGTTGGTTGTTGGTTGGTTGGTTGTTGGTTGGTTGTTGGTTGGTTGGTTGTTGGTTGGGTGTTGGTTGTTTGGTTGATTGTTGATTGGTTGTTGGTTGGTTGTTGGTTGGTTGTGGATTGGTTGTTGGTTGGTTGTTGGTTGGTTGGTTGGTTGGTTGGTTGGTTGTTGGTTGGTTGTGGATTGGTTTTTGGTTGGTTGGTTGTTGGTTGGTTGTTGGTTGGTTGTTGGTTGTTGGTTGTTGGGTGTTGGTTGTTTGGTTGCTTGTTTGGTTGTTGGTTGATTGTTGGTTGGCACAACGCTAGGCCAACGTTACGGTGACCTCCGACTCACATCAACTATGCCGCATCGGCGTCCAACTTGTGCCACAATTTACATACTATGCCGACAACTTCAATGTAACATAATTATTTTCACGTTGTGCCTATGCTGACGTCATTAGGTCGTAGTGTGAGAGGGCCATAAGCCTTATCCTGTTGTAAGAGGCTTCCGTCGCATTCCGACTAGACCCCAACGGTTGGTTGCTTGTTGGAGTCTTAAGTCCTGGCAACATCTCAAGGACCAGTATTAATTTGGCATTTAACAAAAATAAAAGACAATATGGAGAGTGGAAAACAAATATAATTGGTATTAGGTGACAAGAAGGAACTTACCACCTATCTGTTCTTCATTAAATGGAATGTGGTGATGGTGTGTGAAGGGGGGAGGTGCTTGAAGGTGGGGGAAAGGGTTTGCTATATTTACGCCTAATTACCAGGGCTATCCATTATCCCAGAGCAGATGAGGAATTCTAATTATGACTTGCCAATTCCAGTTGGGATTAGTTCCATGGTGATTTCATCATGTTCATGCTTTGTCGGGTTTGATGATGGTGCTATTGGTCAATATATGTGGCCTTTATCAGTTTATAGACCACTTGTCAACTCCCCTTTTTCTCAGATACACACAAATATATATATATATATATATATATATTATATAATATATATATTATATATAGGCTGGCTACAGTACAACATGAGAGACAAACAATGAATGTGCGTTAAGATAAATATATTCTCTGGTATAGGGAATATAGAAAGGTTCCTAGGCACAATTGAACATGCCGATGTGCCGCTAGGGGTGAAGAGGGGCAGGGTTGTGGCGCCACCTGTCCCATAAGTGCTGTAGGCTGCATTTATCGGCAGCAAATGTAGATTAATAATAATATAATGACAGCATTCATGTCTGTGCCTTTATACTAACATGATACTTATACATATATATATATATATATATATATATCCGCCTACTGCCACCTGGAGGAAATAGCGACTGAATTGGGTGGTCTGAAAGATTGTCCTCCTTGAGACCTCAGCCTCTACGGGTCGAGTCCTCTCCACCCTGGAGGAGTTGTCCCTTCTGCTTAAATCTAGTTTACTTCTCCAGTAAAGGGCCCGGTTCAGTAGTTGTACGTCTACATCAGGTTTGTAAGTATGCATGGCTTCTCATCAGTCCTCTAAAATGCGCAACACAACTGATACAAAAACCACGATGAGGTACTAAGATACCAGACATAATATTAACCTATGTGGTTTGCATGGGTTAGCTTCTTAGATTGTATGTGTTCATAATATTTTATGATATAGAAGTATATCTTGCATCTATAGCCACATATAGATTGACTGCATGGTGCTATTTTAAATGGACGGTATATATATGTAGTGGTTTGCACTGACCTCTCAGGCAAGGAGCCGCATAGACAGGTAGGCGTGGGTAGTGTGGTGATATCAGGGAGCCTAGGTGGTGTAATGGTTAACACACTTGCCCGGAATGCAAAGAGATGTGGGTTCGAGTCCTGCTCTAGGCACAATATTTCCCATTTTCATCACCCCCACGACACTGGGTGCTGTGAACATGCTACACGCTGTATATTTGTTGAACCTACCATGTGTATATATATTTAAGTGCATTGGCTGTATCTATGTAATTGTAAGCATTAAAAGACTTACAATTCCAGGGGGATGAGTGTAGTGGTCTGCACTGACCTCTCAGTCAAGGAGCCACATAGACAGGTAGGTGTGGGTAGTGTGGTGATTTCCTGGAGCCTAGGTTGTGTAATGGTTAGCACACTTGCCTGGAATGCAAATAGATGTGGGTTCGAGTCCTGCTCTAGGCGCAATAGTTCCCATTGTCATCAACCCCATGACATATATATATGTGTGTACTATATAATTTAGTATGTGGATATAAATAACGGCAGCCCCTTTAATATTTCTCTCTAACCATCTTAGCCTCCATGATATTCACTGCGGAGCGGACATTCTCTCCTTCCAGCCTCCTCCGCAGCGTGAGCCAACAGTCATTCTGCTCAGTTTCAAACCATCATCCCCTCCACATTATCATTATTTGATTCCACTACTGATTTAGTGGTCAATGTGGCTGTATCAGGCTGTCTAGCGCCCCTTAGTATTCAACGCTTCTCAGACAGTAGAGTGTCCACCTGTGAAGGTGTGGCTCATCCGATCAATCCTGCTCAGTGGACCTATTTATAGTTTGAGCCATTTTCCAGTCAAACCCGTGCTCCACAACTGGTTCATCAAAGTCTGTGGTATGTGCTGTCCTGTTTATTGGAAAGTGCATATAAAAGACCCCTTGCCGCTTGTTGAAAAGAGTGGCATGTGTGGTGGCAGTGGGTTTCCTCCAAAGAGATATATATGTCAGAATGACCATACATTTGACGTCCAATCGCCGATGATGGGGATCAATCTGGTTTAGAGGCGTCGTTAAATAAAACAAACTTGTTTGTATTCCCAGGTGGGCATCCCTGCACATGATGGTGAGGCCCAATGTGGCCTACTTTGGTGATCGTACGAGAATTGGTGTTTCCATGGTTACCATTCCCAGTGGTCGCCGGTTGGACAACTATATATAGTGAGCAGGGATGACCATTGGTCACGTTAGGAATGGCTACGAAGGAAGGAATGGCTGCTCCACCGTGAAGGTAATTTATTTTGGTTTGAGGGTGAGTATCGCGAAAGAAGACACCAATAACATTATGAAGCCCTGGTCACATAGCCGTTAGTGGACGTAGTGATCCGTAGGATTGATTAACATGGGTCAACGGTGGTGTAAGTTTGTTAAACTACATTGAAATATGTTGAGGTACGGCATGTTTTGGTTGATGAGCCACTGAATGATATGGATAAATACATTATGGTATGGATGCCGGTACATTCAACTACATTCAACTAAGTTCAACTACTTTCAACGACATTAGTCTCCACTATGTTCAACTATGTTCAACTATGTTCAACTATGTCCACTATGACCACGGCATGCATCACCTGGAATGGCCATGGTTTTGTGCGGGTCAAATTATGCTACAGTATGCTAGAGTAAGCTAGAGTAGGCTCGAGTATGCTAGAGTACATTAAGATGTACTTTATACTACGTTAGACTTTGCCACAATAGGTTAGCATCACAGATTCAGCCTCTAACATACCGCTCTTTTGAACATGTCCAGAAATTAAATCGGATGTTCACGGCTCACCCATGTTATTACCAAGTTGACATCAAGGACAAGTATGGAATCTGGTACGTTCAACTACATTCAACTACGTTCAACTAGTTTCAACTACGTTAGCCTCCACTACGTTCACCTATGTCCACTAACGACTATGTGACTAGGGCTTTAAGGCTGTCATTAATTATATCTGTATAATAAATTGAATAGTACACACAAATATATATTCATTAGCAATATCACGTTAGTTTGAAGTACCTTTCATTTTAAATAACCAAACTTTGGAGATATTTACCGTGAAAAAATGCCTAATTAATTGTGGAAAGTAGGTCAACACTCTGGCACCGCAGCTTGGGTAGTAACAGGGTCTATTCAATCGGCTTAGTAGTGTATTCTTCTATGACAACACTCCCTCCTGATATGACCTTAGATGTTGCTATGACATCAAACCAATCTACAACAAGACACGCTTAATATGTGCACCACTATCTAATTTCGATATCAAGGATCAAATCTACGTAAGAAATTAAGGCGGGTAAGTGTTTTGGTTTGAAAAAAAGCTGGTTTTATTTAACGACGCATTTAGATCACAACAATTTTTAGCATCGGCTATTGGATGTCATTCTGACATATTTCACTCGCTGGCACAGCCGCTGCCGCACCACATAGGCTACTCTACCCAATAAGCAGCAAGGACTGTTTTATAATCACTTTCCCACAGACGGAACAGCGCATACTACACCCTTCGCTGAACTGGTTGCAACGGAAAATAGCACAAACTGCAAATGGATCCACTGAGCAGGATCGATCGGATGACCCACACCTTTACAGGTGGACACTCTACTGCCTGAGCTACGCCCCGTTCCCCTTTTGGTTTTGAAACCTTGAAGCCTCTCACCAGATTATGGGGGAACACTTGTGATGGGATTAAAAAATGGGCAGGTTTCCGCATTTGGTATTGGTGATTGGATCCACTGATTTGCATATTTACAATATAATATATATATATGTGTATTGGAGATTTGTTGTATCTTTTTGAAAAATAGAAGAGAGAAAGCAAAAGAAGAAAGAAGTGTTTAAAGACAATTCTAGAGTCATCTTGCACATTTATTGATGCATGCTCGCCAAGTGCATAATACATATGTTGAACTGGAATTGCATGCAGTTACTATTACGACGAATAGTCAATTTATATTATGCTTCTATTATCGAACAGGTTTTTCATGTGGTTATTATTGCAACTGATATTGTCATTTATGTACCAACAAATTGTAATGAACGGCCGGAAGACCAGTGCTCTGGCACTGAAAAAAGACATTATTCACTGAATAAAATACATTTTAGTGAACAAAAAAAGGCTTAGAGGTGTGTTGGCACTAATTGCCGTTGGGGGTGCCTTGCGTAGCAGCGTGCGAAGCCATGAGTGCGAACTGACCCTAATAATAACAAGGCGCTAATACACATTCCAACATGGAACCTCTTACTAACTATTTACCCACATTACAAGCGAAAATAATAATAAAGCAACTACACACAGCGGGAAACTCACTGCGCCATTCGCGCCACACCCGCCACGCCCACCGCTCGGGCAATGAGTGCTAAGTGAAATCGGCAGTGTGTGTCGGTGGGGAGAGCGCAGGCGTGTGTGTATGTGTGTGTGTTTGGATGTAGTAAGTGGTTGCAATTGAAGGGATGTGATCAATCTGGGCATGTGTTAAGCTGGTTGGAATGTTAGTAGGCCGCATACAACTCCCCCTCCCCCACCTCCAGATCTCTCCACCTCCGTCGGCAGCGTAGGCGAGGTAGCCCGGCAGCCCTTTAATTTGTGACCGATAAACATGGGCCGGGACCGGGGGAGGTGGCGACTAGGGCCGCGGGGAAGCGTGCAGCGTGTGGGAGGGCGCTGAGGAGATCGGGGATGGCGGAGGGGGCGCTGGGGGGGGGGGGGGTTGCTGAGGGGTTGGGGGGGGGGGGGGGGAGTGGATGCGGGATGGGGTGGGGGGAGTAGGCGCCGTGGGAGGGTTGTAAGCTAGGAGGCTGATGGGAAGGGGGGGAGGGGGAGGAGAAGTGGGGGATGGCGGGGGGGAGGAGGGGGCGCGGAGGGTGGGGGGTAATGTAGAGGGTTGATGGGACCGGGGGAGGGGGCCGAGGTGGGATGGGGGGGGGAGGGGGGGGGGGGGATAGGGTGCTAGAGGGAACGGAGGGAGGGAGTGGCGGAGTGGATTTGAGGGGGGGGGTGCGGGATGGCTGAGGGGCCGGAGTGTGGGGAGAGTGGGGCGCGGTGAGCAGGGAGAGCCGGGCGGCGTGGGAGGAGGGTGTGGCGAAGGGTAGGTCTGTGAGTGGGAGGGTAGTTAAGAGAGCAGGGTGTGTGTGTATGGAACGGGGGGTGTGGTGGAGTCAAGTGCAGTGGGGCGACTGGGGCGGGGTGGGTGGGGGAGGAGGTGTGGGGTTGAGTGAAAGAGGCTGGGGTGGGAGTTGCGGAGTCGAGTGTAGTAGGATGGGTGTATATGGTGGGGAGAGGGGAGAGAGATGGTAGCAGGAGAGAAACCTGGGTAAGGCTGTGAGGGTGGGATTGGTGGGGAGGATGTGTGTAGTTGGGGGTTGGAGAGCTGGAAACTTATTAGTGTACTAGAGTGTGGGAGTGGTCGGCGGAGCATTGAAGAGGGTAGGGTGTGGGATGGGGAGAGGTAGGGAGGGTAGGACTAGTAGGAGAGTACCTTTTGGAGTGTTGAGTGAAGAGAGGAGGATGGAGAGGGTAATATGTGGGGTTGGAGAGAGGAGAGTGGAGAGGGGGGGGGGGGGAGGGTAGTATGATAGTACGATGGGGCTAGTTGGGTGGGGTGGGTGGGTGAGGAGTGTTGGGGTGTGGGCGTTGGGAAGATAGGAGTGGGAGGGCGGTATGACAGTCGCTTTGGATAGGGTGGGTTGGGTGGGATGTGGGTAAAGAGGGTGGGGTTGGGAGATTGTTGGAGGAGGGGGGGTGGCAGTAGCAGACTAGTGTGGAAAGGGGTGGGTGGAGTGGGATGGGGGAGGAGGGTTGGAGTGTGTGGATGGGAGAAGAGGGGCTGGGGGGGGGGGGGGGTTGCAAGGGGAGTGCTGGGGATTGGAGAGGAATGGGAAGGGGCGTGGTATTTTGTTGTATTTTTATTTATATTCTTGCAGAAGGGGTTGGAGGGTGCACAGTAGTAGAGTAGGGTGCCCGAGGCAGAGTGCAAGCGGTACATGCGTACTAGTGTGTTTTGGGGAAAGGAGCAAGGTTTGGGAGCAAGGGGGTTTTGGTGTCGGGTTGGAAGAGGAGTGGGGTGGGTTAACACTAATGAGGTGACATGGAGTAGCCCGGGGGCACGGGGGGGGGGGGGGTCTGGTTGTAGGGCGGCTGGGGGGGGGGGGGCTGTAGATGGGATGGGGGGGCACCCAAACCCGACCGCCGATACCATCGCTGTCTGCTGTTAGAGATAAGGGCCACCACGGCAGGGATGATAACACTCCACTTCCGGCGCGACTCACTTAATTTCTGTCCTAGTTTTGTTGATTATTTAGCGCATGGTATTTTCAAATAGCACTTCTTGTTTTGTGGAGTTGTGTTGTTGTTTATGTCTCATTAAAGAAAAAAAAAGTATGTGGATTTTACAAAGGAAAGTCTCCTTATATGTATACTCCAAACTTAAAACTGAATAGTCGTATGAAGTGTTATATTTTCAAAACCAAAACAATTATCTAGATCTGATTCTACATTATCTAATTTAGATATTGACGCATTAATTTAGTATTTGAAGAGTTCAGGCTCAAAACCACGTAAACGCCAATCCAAAAATGGAGATAAACATTGGAATCAAACCTACAAAAAGTTAATTAATGTTGTTTATATTCATCCTTGTTTGTCCATTGCACCATAACCATATGATCATAGGAAAAGTGGAATTAATGAGAATTAAAATAATGTTCAGGGAAAAATCTTGTACTTAAACTACATTTTTGGATCGGTGTTATAGAAGATGCCGAGGGTGTCAACCCCAAGAGTGAATAGTCATGATTCTAAATAACAGAATTAGATCATAGCAGTGAATAAATTTGTGTTTTTGTTTTGTTTACCTTGATCAATATCGCCGCCAATATCGCGTAATATCGCTCCGATTTTGGGTTTAATCTGACCAAAATTCACTTTTTGAGTCAGTTATTCGGTTATATAAACATTATTTCAAACCCTGAGTGAACGATTCTAAATAACAAAATTAGATCGTAGCAGTGAATAGATTTGTGCTTTTTGTTTTGTTTAACTTAGACTAATGCTTAGACTTAGACAATATCACTGGCAATGCGGTGGTGGCCTCAATATCGCTTGGAGTTTCGGTTTAATTTGACGGGATTTCATTTTTTGAGTCAGTTATTCGGTTAAATAAACAGTATTTCAACCCTGATTGAATACTCATGATTCTAAATAACAGAATTAGATCATAGCAGTGAATATGTTTGTGCTTTTTGTTTTATTTACACACACTTGACAGTAGAAGGAACTGCTTCTATCCAACCACGTGCAGGTGTAGTGTGATCCCTACGTCACACACAAATCCTCAATATATATATACAGTATAACCCCGTTAAACCGAACGTGAAGGGACCCTAGAAATGTGTTTGGATTAACCAATCATTGGTTTAACCAAGCTTTGGCTTCGACTTTGACTTGGCTTTGGCAGAACGTGGGTGCATTATGAATGTAATATACAATCTATATGGACAGTTTGATTATTGTTTTTATGTATATACAGTAAAACGCCATTAAACCAAGCTTGGTTAAACCAAATGATCGGTTAATCCAAACTTGTTTCCACGGCCCGGCAAAATACTACCATTTATCATATAAAAAAAGTCTAAGATGACCTTATAACCACATGAAAGTTTGGTTTAGCCGTACCGGAAGTGGCCTAGGGCCCGACAATGTTGCTTGGATTAACCAATAGTTTGGATTAACCAACTTTGATTTAACCAACTTTTGTATATGATAAATGGTAATATTTTGCCGGGCTGCCGAAAAAAGTGTGGGTTGACCGATCGTTTGGTTTAACCGAGCTTGGTTTAACGGGGTTGTACTGTACCACTAGCAAAATGGTGTACGGAGAAGATACCAGTAAAACGGTATATGTTATATACAGTGATTCGTTCTCTTGCCTCCTGGCTGTTGCTGGACTGAAAACGAATCACCCTATTCTAGCAACGGTCATTTATAAAATGAATCAACTGACAACGGATAGGTATGACATCCACCTGTGCTGGGTGCCTGGCCATGCCGGCATACAAGGAAACGATCGGGCTGTGAAGAAGGCCCTGAACTGTGATCTTGAACTGTGTCTGATACCTCACTCTGATCTGAAACCACTAATAGCCACCCACATAAAATCCAAATGGCAACATGAGTGGGATGAAAACATTAATAGACTTAAAGAAATTGAACCATCTGTGGGAAAGCCACCACAGTCTCATGCGGGAGGTCGTCGGGACCAATTGGTCCTTAGCCACTGCCGTATTGGCCACTCATGGCTTACACATGCTTTTCTGCTCAAGGGGGAACCTCCCCCTGAATGTATTGGGTGTCAGTCCCGGCTGACACTCAAACACATTTGACTAAGTTGCATTGATTGTTTGGCTCTACGCCAACAATTCTACAATGCAGACAGTTTGCATGTCCTTTTTACTAAAGTAAAACAGGAAAACATTTTAGCCTTTTTGAGGGCAGCTGGACTGTACCACCTCATATAGTTTACTGAATAAATTCTATCAATTATTAATCAAACTTTTCTTTGTCTACAGGAATTTGTTTCCCTTGACCACAAATATATGATTGTGAGCTTTCTAATTTAATGAGTATCTATTGGCACATAATTGATTGTCTGCTTTTACATTTAAAAGTGATGATTTGAACAAAAAACAAACATTTCTCACCGTGAATATGGCCTATGCTGCCGAATCGGCGTAAAGCAACCACCAATCAATCAATCAATCAACCAGTAAAAAGGCAAAGCACCGATTGCGGATCGATCTCCCGCCGCGTTAAACACTGACGCCATGCTGGGTGACAGTGTGCCAAGACCGCCCTGTAATCAGACCACGGTATCATTGCCAACTTCCAATATTTTAGTTGTATTATTGTTATTTTTGTGGATTTTCTCTTGAAAAGATTGCCCAGTTGAATGATGTGCCAGTGCGGACACTGACCGTATGATGTATGTTTAGTCCAGCGATTAATGTATAGTTGATGATGATGATGATGTTGATGTTGATGTTGGTGTTGTTTCTGTCAGACATACTGTCTCCGATTTGTGTCTGGTCTTAGGCACAGACCAATTGAGATAGACGCAGACTAAAGCTAAAATTCCATATACACGCAATGTAGCATGCAAATGTGTATGCGGCATGTGGCATAATGTGCCCATGCGAGGTTCAGTCTTTCTTGCTCTAAATTCTTTCTTTTTGTTGTTGTTGTTGTAAATATAGTTTATTCATTGAAGAAAGTCTTTTGTCAGCGCCGTGGCACTGGTATTCCAGCCATGTGACAATACCGTTATTTACAATATATGTATATGTAGTCTGATATTGTCATCAGCAGCTAGCTCAAGTCAACTGAAATAACAATATTAATCATTCAAAGACTTACATATGGTATAGTTTGAGAATTCACATATAAAACTGGCAGTTATATGTTGTATTCATACATACTTAGATACATACATGTGTATTTATTAGACCTTTACATTACGGAGTGGTCAGGTGCATAGTTTCCCTTCATAGGTTTGTATGCCTACAGTGTTGTGAATTGCATAATTAACATGTTGTTGGAGATCACATTTTGAGATTATTATGTAAAATTGTTACTTTTGTGGATTTTCTCTTGAAAAGATTTCTCAGTTAAATGATGTGGTAATGCAGACACGGACCATATGACGTCAGTTTACTCCAGCGATTGATTTGTAGTTGATGATGTCGATGTTGGTGTTGTTTCTCTCAGACATACTTTCTCCGATTGTTGTCTGGTCTTAGGCGCAGACCATTTGAGATAAATGCAGACTGAAGCTAAGATTTCATATATGCATTATGCAGCATGCAAATGCATATGTGGCATGTGGCATGCAGCATATTATGCCCATCCGATTTTCAGTCTTTCTTGCTCTAAATTTGTAAAGGAAAGTCAAAGTTGCTGGTTTCCTATGGCAAATGGAGCAGCATTCACACTCACCTTCGAACCAATACACAATTTGCGCGATTAGTACAACACTTGGTGATAGGCAACGACACTCATCTTATGGGTCGACAGTGTGTCACTGTGTTGTTTTACACTGATGATCAAGCTTTTCAATCAATCAATCAATCAATAGGATACAGCTATACTTATCAGAAATGATTAAAAAATGTTAAGTATGTTTTCTCTATAAATCCACATTTGTGCTGAAAAGACTGTGTCAGTTGTTCAATATGATGCCAGTGTTAACACTTTAACAGAGCTTCAATTGCCTCTTCCCAGACTGTGACCCACAAGTCCAGTCTGGATTACGCTCTGCACATGCGTTGTGGAAATTGTGTATTGGTCCATAGAGCGATCCAATTGCAGCTTTCGCATTCGCGTTTGTATTCGCATCCAGACATATGGAAAGACCACTGTGCATTTGACATGCCTTTTCATTTTTGGTCACAATCGCAGTTGCATACATCAAATATTACCTTAAAGGTAAGATTCCATACATGCGGTATATGGTATGCCATTTGCATTCACATTTGCACTGATCAGTCCATTGAGCGATCCACTTTGCCGCATTCGCATTCACATTTGCATTCGCATCCAGACATATGGAAGCACCACTGCGCGTTTACATGCTTTTCCATTTTTTGTTGCATTCTTGTACCACATACTGCATACCACATATATGGAATCTTAGCTTAAGTGATGATGTTTTTTTTCTCCTGAACCAGTGCTGAGTTCAATAACGGCATCGTTACTAGCTATATATTGATCTTCCAACTGGTGTGAATTTTTTTAATTTAAAATTTATTTTTTTTATTAGGGGGTGATTTTGTTCTCGGGGTAAATAGTTTTATTCAAATAAATGCCATCTTTGGTATATGAAAATGTTCTGGTTTCCGGCCATATCCAACTTTATTTATTTAAAGAAGTCGCCAGATTTTTAATGACGTAATTAAAGCGGCATGGTCCGATAAAAGCCTCAAATTTTCAAAACCTAAGCAATTATATATGTAACATTAAGTGTATGGTGCCACATAATAGGGAATACAAAGACAGTTGAATAGAACCTGGTACTGCTGAAGCCTATATTGACATTCTTGTCAGGACTAATTTGACATGTTTATACTTCAGACATCACAACAGTTAGCCATTTAAAACAATAGTGTTAAAGCTAACGTAAGCTAGATTATAACCATCACCATACAAACTTTATCTCAGAAAATAACAGAAACTCAAAGCCATCGGACTATGCAACTTTAAGTACCTTACCGTGAGCACCATGTTAGCTTACTAAAATGCTATGGTGAGTCTGCTAGCTGGTCACATATTCTGAAATTGAACAACACAAGACCAACTTATGTTATAGTGGTATTTATTATTTTAGTTTAGAACACTTAACAGTAGTGACATTTCAATTCAAGATCATTAATGGCGAAGAGGACATACGCTTAACACTATGCCCTTCTCCAATAGCTGGGTCAGCGGGATGGCTCTAAAAATGTGTCTGCATGTCAATACGTTGTGTCTGTTTAAGGCATTCTGGACGAATGATCTCTAATGTACAAGTTTGGGGCAGTTGTGACATTAGCCAGATTAATCCGCTAGGCGTTGAGCAAGCTAGAACATAATGGTAGTAAAGGAGTGTCTTCTGGTTACAGAAAGAGAGGGCACCCTCATCTCCAGTTCAAGGATACCATCAAGAGAAACCTGAAGCTGAGAGACATTAAGACCGACTCATCGACGCAACTCTCAACTCTCACAGCAGAGAGCTAAATGGAGAGCGGCAGTCAAGTAATGAAAGCAGTCTTTGTTGCATCACGACCGACTTCATGATGATGATGAAAGGAGTTTCAATAAAGGTGGCACCATTGGCCGATCAATGAAGTGGGGGGAGTATTTGCCTTGTTCAATTACCCATGTTGGAACCGACATTGACAACGTTACTGTATCACTAACGTTAGGACAGGCATATGTTGCTTTAACACAAGATTTGCTGACGTGCAGTAGAGAGAGACCCAAGGAACAAATATGGAGTTCAGGTGCAAAACCATGTAAATTCCAATCCGAAAATGAAGTCTAAATAAAAGATGTTCACATGAAAATGATTTGAAAGCTCACTAATTCCGCTTTTCATGAGATCACATGGTTATGGAGCAATGAACAAAAGAGGAGGAATATTTTTTTAAAAAACTTGTTCAACGATTGCTTGCAATGTTTATCTCCATTTTTCGATTGGCGTTTACATGGTTTTGCACCTGAACTCCTCAAATAATTATGGCATGAATATTATCTTCTATCCACCAGACGGGATGGTCGAATGAGTTAGAGCATCCGTCTCCCGTGTTGGTAGACCATGGGATCGTGGGTTTGAACCCCAGTTGAGTCAAACCGTTGACTTTAAAATTTATACTTTTTGCTTCCTAGCCAGGCGCTCGGCATTATTTGGATAGTGCAAGGACTGGTTGGCTCAGTGTCAGGAGCATTTGACACCGACACTGCATATGAGTTTAAAGTTGGATTTATTTTCTTTTTCGATAATGAGTCAGTAGTAAGCACATGTCAATTTTTAGTAAGCACATATTAAGTTCAACAGAATAAGCACAGTAAGGTAAGTCAATGAGTTATGCACAAAGAGGTCAATAAGCTTTGACCCTATGCCCTATATAGTATTTAGCAGAGGTGGGTGGGATGGCAGTTCAAAGCCAGCTAGTGTCCTCCTGTGGCCGTGTCGAAGTGAGCTCTCTGCTGCTGAGACGGGCCTTATATAGGCACCTTGGCCGTTAGTTCGAGCTGTCGACCGCAGATGGCAGGTCAGTAAGACAGAGTTAGCATCTCAAAGTATTTATGTATCAAATACGAATAACCAGACGGCGCTGCCGCAGAAGTCAGAGAGAAGTACCGCCATAAGTAGATAGGTGGCAGCACAAGTATTTAACCTTAAGGCTACAAATCTATGGCGGCGATCGAATGCCAAATTACCGTGTTGCTGAGCATCACAAACAATGTGATTGAGTGGGATATCAGGTCATGGTGCCGGCTGCCTGGTCTCCCAGTGGGGCACCACTATAAAGTCACCATGAGTGCGCACTGTCACAATTCGGTACCTGTCCTGATATGCCCTTAGATGTTGCTAGGACATAAAACAACAAACAACAACAACAATCTATCCACCGATGCTCATTTCCAATTGCAAAATCATTAAGATGGATATTTGTGTGTGCTAATATATACATTTAATTGCTTTGCTCAGTGGCAACCCAGCCGTGGTGGCTGTGTCGGGTAAGAATGCTGGCTCTCTTCCTATCTGGAAGGTTGTGGTTTTGAACAGTGTTGAACACCAACCAAATGTAACCAATGACTTATCACATTACTGTCATAAGGACATGGAGGAACGAGGAAGCAGTGCTGGGAATGACATAACTTTATTCTCATGACAATGTCATCCAATGGCGTTTTCGGTTACATTGGTCGTAATGCTTGCATTGCGCTTGATTCGCAGTGGAGGAGGAGCACCCCACCCCATTTCTCTCCCCCCCTCCCAGGCCACGACCGTTGCGTTGCGTAACCTCCCCCCCTCTCCCTCTCTCCCTTATAACCCAGCCTCGCTGCCCTCTCTCACCACTCCGCCTCCTTCCCCTGACAGACGCACTCCTCTCCTTTCTTCTCCACCCACCCACCATAACCACTTCTACCTTCTAGGGCGGAGGGCTCTTCGGGGCCGCTCCCCTAAAAAGACACTGACATTATCCTGCACTGTATTCATTCATCATTGTACAGATACTCCCCCACATTGTACATTGCCCCCCCACTTTACATAATAAAGTGTGTTTTTTCTCCACTCCTGCCTCTGTCTTCCTCCTTCACTGCGCATCACTGGATGTTTGAGCAGACCCGCGGGCAAAGTCTGACATGAACATGAAGTTATGCTAGTAATTAATGTAACCATCAACAACATATGTCAAATGTTTTTATGAACGTAGCAGTTAATCAAGTGAGTGATGTAGATCACAAAATATTAATAATCATGAGTTAAGTGAGTGAGATAAATCATAAATCATATAAGTAGTGATCAGCTGGATCAATGAGGTTTTAGTGTAAATGATCACTTTTAATTGATCTTACTAAATCATGTATATTAACATAGTCACGAATGGCTAATAGGAGAAATTAACCTATTAAGAGTTTAGGATAATTACGGTGAGGAGATTTTTCTATCATTAAATCTTTTTAAGCGGGTGCCAGTCCAAATATAACATTAGATATCACTAGGACAGAAAGTTCCAACAAACCATTTATTACGAGAAAATAACAACCCAACAAACTGTTTTGCTCCAGTTTCGAATTGTTATTTCAAAATGGTGAAATCTTTGGAAATACTAGAAGTCAAAACATATAAAAGTTGTATTGGTGTGCGCCCTTGAAATGCTAGAGGGCTTCCAAAGAAGGAATGTCACTGCCAGAGAAGTAACACACCATGGTGACTTTACCTTTCATAAGAACTGACACGACCGGCTGATTTTACACTGTGTTTGCCAATTTCCAAATGTGGCAGCATAGCAGAGGCGCAAGAAACTGCAATACAGTATAAGCCCGTTAAACCAAACTTCAAGGAACCCTAGAAATCTGTTTGGATTAACCAATCATCGGTTTAACCGATCTTTGCTTTTGACTTTGACTTTGAGTAAGTGTGTATTGCATATGTAATATACAATGTATGTGGACACTTTGATTAGTGTGTGTTATGTATATACAGTATGACCCATTAAACCAAGCTTGGTTAAACCAAACGGTTAATTGGTTAATCCAAACTTTTTTCGGCGGCCCAGCAAAATACTATCATTTATCATATCAACAAGTCGGTGGGGTCTCAGATGACCATATAGCCACAAGAAAGTTTGGTTTAACCATACCGGAGTGGCCTGGGTACCAAACATTTTGTTTGGATAAACCGATAATTTGGATTAACCGACTTTGATTTAACCTTTTTTTTTATATGATAAATGGTAGTATTTTCCCGGGCTGGATATATGTAGAATCAGCTCTGTGTAAGTATTCCGGTTTGAAAAATGCAATACTTTCATGGAACTATGCATTTTTATCTTTATTTCATAATTATCCTAATGGTGCTGTCACATTATGTGCCATCAATGCGCAAAATAAGTTGTATGAGTCGAGACACGTCTAACTTTTCGGCGTTTTGGGAAAAAGTTTGATGTCAGCGCAATGTGTTGGTAGCGTGCGGCTGACATTGTGGTAACGTATATCGACGCGTGAGGAAACAAACAAAAAAAGTTTGGCGTGCCATCCTCATAAGGCATAAAACAACAATGCACCAGTTTGGTGCAACGTGTGGGAATGACCCTCCCGCGCATGCGGCATCTGCCTAGCATTTGCATAACGTTATTCCAGCGATATCGACATGCTTCTGACGTCGCCACAATATTGGCACCCGCTCGTTGATGCGCATTGCCGGTCGTCGGAAGTTTTTTGCAAGCACAAAACACAAAACCTTTGACGCGCCATGACGCGCGCTGCCGTTCCTCGCTGACCGTCAACGTCCATCAAGGTGTACCGACATGTACCGATGCGCGCCTAACACGCGCGTAATGCTTCCAGACGTCTCCTGACGTCTCGCCAAAAAGTGACACACGTCGATGCGCATTGGTGAATCTTCATCTACATAGCATTTGAAATGTCCAGGTTTAAATTATATTTCAAATGAATGCCTTAAAAGAATTACAGCCATTGTTCATGCTGTCCACAAAATGTGTAATTTAGCACACGGGCCCGGCGTTAATACATGGTAATATAGATTTTGTAACGTCCTTCTTATCTGAATAACTAGCACTGACTCTATATTGAACTCCTACGCCATCTGGAGGATCCTGCCTGCACTACGTTATATGCTGTATAATACATTATGCAAGTATAATAAGCTGGAAGATTCATCTACTCCCCAGCCAATAAGTCATTAGCTGGTCACCTACTCATTAGGTCATCTACTAGTACCTCATGACCTGAGCATGTGGCGCCACCTGCTCGCCCACGCCTCAGTGGACGTTGCTTTCACTCACCGTACCGTTGAAAATTACTATTATATATATATTTTCATTCATCAGCTGCCCAACGATGGCGCCGACTAGCGGAATTTCCCCTCAAAATACAGCACTGATACTTTGCCGACACGCTTAATGTGCATGCCTAGCTAACATCACTTTCTTTGTCAACACTTCATATTTGAGTCCTTCGCATCCAGTAGCTTAAGCAGACAACACGTATGGACACAGTGCCAGCTTTTTTAACCTCCCACCCACCCTGCAATAATATAACCAGACTCATATGGTTAAGCGTATGTCAGCCTCTCAATTAAAGTGGCATAGTCAGAGGACGTTCGAATCTATGCATAATCTTTTAGATAAATATATTAAGTTGACTATTATAACCTACTATTCATTATTCCGGAGTCGTTTGGATGGAAAATGGCTGATTTTGGAGCGATTTGAGCTGAAAGAACCCAACATTATTTTGGCAAGCTTGTCAACAGTATTGGTGATGTGGCCCACATTCACATCTCGCGATGGTAATGTGATGAGAAATGACCTATAAATGTGTAGGTAGTCTGGAACCTGACTAATCCCATATATGGTACTGGGAATGGGGGCCAGATTAAAAAGGTCATGAGATTGACCTAATGGGTGAATGGCTTCCCTGCCTAATGGCTGTCTCAAAATAGGTGCCCAAAGGGATGGGGGTAATCAAGTTAACTGATTCTTCTGTATATGCTTCACCAAAGCCTTAGTTAATGCACCTGAACCTAAGTTGGATATATAAAATCAAATGTAGGTCAGTGTTTTGGTTTTGAAAAAAATATGTCTCATCGGACCATGCAACTTCAAGACTATATCCACATTTGAAATTACTGTTGAACCTTTATGACTAAATGCTACTTTAAGCATATGTCAGTCTTGTGTTGCTTAATCAGCTGGAGTTATGTGTCTTTCTGTTCATTATATATTGCATTCCTTAGCCTTTCTATAACCAGAGGTAAATAGGAGGCAGTGAAGAATAGGAGCACAACTACCAGATAATCTCCCAATTATGGGAAAGACTAGTAAGGGCGATAAAAGAGGTGCTCGAAGTGATACCGTGTTCTGTCACTGTCTCGTATATATAAATATTCACGTGAGTGTTAGCGCTATATAATCTACATATATAAATTGTCATGGTTGAGTTCAAACGTAAATAACCTGGACACTGGCATTGTATAAAGCCACAGTCACACCTTAGCGGACTGAGTACCGGACACCACCGGACAAAGAATTGTCTAGTCCGGTGGTGTTTGGTAAAAATGTGTCGAACTGTTGCAATGGCCACCAGACGAAACAGATGCTAAACGGACAAGGAACATACATTAACGAATAGCCAACGGATGAGAATGGGATGGCAACCGAATGTCAAGCGGATGGACCGAACACCAAACGGACACATACCGGACTGTTCACGGATGCGCTGAAAAAACTGATGGACCGATTCCCCCAGCACTATCAATGGACTATTCAGGAAGCAAACCGGAGACTTAATGAATTGGTAACGGACATGAACCTGACAAAACGGACTAAACGGACTTAAACCGGACACCAACCATACGCGACAGTCTGGCGGTGTCTGGTACAATTTTTGTCCATGGTCAAATCATGTACCGGAAAATGCCGGACACCACCGGACAGATAACGGACACACCGGATGCCAACCATATATAAACCATACATTACCGTCTTTCTCCGGACAGTGTCCGGTTTCTGTCCGTTTCTCCAATCCAGTAAGGTGTGACTGGACCTTAACTGATGGACTAAGCCAGGCGGTGTAGTGTTGGTCCATAGGTCTATTCTGCTCATTCCAGACGTCGGATTACCACTGTGATATATAATGTATATATGTATATATCATACATAAATATGTTTCCCAGTACATGTAACCGCCTATTGGAAATGGGCTGTAGGTGTCCTACTTTGCAAAATTGAGTTTTTTATTGATTAATGTAGCATGCACCTTCGACTTTCAAGAATCATTTTTCTTTTACATGGATGGTTGTTGGAGTTTTTCCTCCTAGCAATATCTAATGTCATATCAGGATTGGTACCGACTTGTGACAGTGTGCACTCCTGGATACTTTATAGTGCTTCCCCACTGGGAGGAGACCAGGCCTCCAGTCCCATGACCTGATATCCAAATCAGTGACACTATCCTGACACTGAGCCAACCAGTCATTGCACTATCCTAATAATACTGAGTGACTGGCTAGGAAGTGACAAGTATCACTTTTTATGTCATCGGTTTGAGTTGACCAACATTCGAACCCGTGGGCTCGAATCCCAGGATCTACCAAAACGGGAGATGGACGCTCAACTCATTCAGCCATCCCATCTGGGTTTTTATTCAATTAAAAAAAGTGATTAACCTTCCAAATTAGTTCTCCAACAACATCAGAATATTCCTTTTCTAGCCTACATGTCGGTCCGTTGGTGTTTCTGTAAACATAGAAACCAAACACTGTACTAAACTATTAACTGACTGAAGTTTATCCCCTCATTACTCACAACCTGCATTGAAGTGGGACATTTAAATTGGGGTTTCCTCCCTAGCAGCATCACGGTGCCTTGATATCTCCCTTTTTCCCTGATCTGTTGCCGATCGAGTCAAACCAATGACTTATAACATTGATACTTGTTCTTTCCTAGCCTGGCACTCGGCATTAATAGGATAGAGCAAGGACTGATTAACTCAGTGTCAGAATAATGTTACTGAGTGGGATATCGGGTCATGTTGGTGGTGGCCTGATTTCAAAGTGGGGCAGCAGTATACAATTGCCATGAGTGTTCACTGTCACAAGTCAGTACCCGTCCTGATATGACCTTGGATGTTGTCAGGACGTAAAACTCTGACAACCTACCAAGCACCGAACCCTTTTCCCCCAATGAGTCACATATGGCTTCAAGCCGGGCCAAGTCTTGGTTAATCCTTCTGTGGTCAGGCAGGAAGTAATCTAAAATACTGTTGCCGCCTAATGGAAACACATCCTAGTAGAAATGGATATGGTACCACGTAGTTGTCAGCAAATATAATTACCACTCTCACAAGTATAGAGAAATGTATATGTTCAATTCCTTCTGGATAAATAACAAAAATAAGAAGTATAATTAATTGGAAATTAGATGTATGTGGATCATTCTCTGAAACTCGGAATGAAAATGACATGGAAAGCGAAAGTGAAAACCTTCGACATAAAAGCAAACATTCCAAATAATAGCATAATCCCTGTTCCTGTGAAGGCTTGCCTGTTGTGCATATGTCAGTGTTAAAATAAAGACAATTTCACTTTTTTATTAAGATCTTATACAAATTGAGTAATATGTTAATATCACTTATGTAACATGAAAATCACTGACACATTATTGAAAAGACTATTTTAACATACACAATAAAGTCAACCAAGATTTTATTGATAGTCCATGTTGATTCGCAACATCGGTAATTGAGTGCGCAAACCAGCATTTGTTACTATGGATGCTATCACTACTGCCCCCTACCAACATAGATGTAAAACTAATAATGGCCGCCAATTGACGCGCCACCTGGAATCAAAGTTGAACTAATTCTGATCTGAACTGTTCAAAGTTCACTTCAGACAGAGCATCTCATTTGATCAGATCTGTACTTCTCCGACTCAAAATTCACCACCCACCCAACCCAACTATTAAGATCTAGACTCAGGTTAGGGTTAAGTGCCTGGAACCGCAAACTCTTGAATCAAAACACTATGACTCTACACTGTAACAACCCAAAAAGAAAAGAACACTGCCACTATATATTGATCTGGTCTTGTGTCGTCAATTACAGTTAAGCAGACAAGAAGAAAGTTGAACAACATATTTTTTCAAAGTTTGGCTAAATGCATGGTGTCAATGCGAAAATGTTCACTTATTTTTGTTTTTTGTTTTTTTTGTTGGTCCATTAGTTGTTTAAGCAGGGGAAATTTCAGTCATAGATGACTGGTCTTCCTCATTCCACTGCTGGTCGATAGAAAGCCGGAGCCTACACTTTTACCGACCCAAGGGATTTTTAACCTCCCACAACGCATAGACATGGTATGAGAGCAACCGGCCTTTGATGACGCTGTAAGTTATACAGAACGGTGGAAATCCAAAGTGGCAGATGTGGGGGCACGGGGAATCAAACCGCCAACCCTCAGATTAGGAGTCTGACCTAGAAAAAAGTCAGACACTCTAACCACAGACACTCTAACCACAGACACTCTAACCACAGACACTCTAACCACAGACACTCTAACCACTCCGCCACAGATTCACTTTAGCACAAAGTCCTACAAGTATAATTTAAGATATCTTTTGTGGCATAGATTCAATGTATATAGTATTGCTCGGATTCTTAATACACATAGGCTACAATAATTATTTGACTTGCTATCGATAAAAGAAAGAAATGCCTTGTAACCGGGAAACCAAATATTTTGTGCCCAGTTTTAAAGAACCACCCATATAGGTAGGCGGAATAAATCTGGGAATTATTATATTATTGTGTTGTCCGTGCTGACCCTCTTGTGTTCTATGGATCTGAGCACCATTTTCTCCAGTCCTGATAGTGTTGCGATGTGCTGTTCTCTGTGGCAGAGCAGTTAGCGTATCTGACTTTGTTCTAGGTCAGACTCATAATCTGAAGGTTGATGGTTAGATTCCCCATGCCATTCCCCCCTGGCCAATTTGGATTGTCACAGCTGTGTATAACTTACAGCGTCATCAGAGGCCGGTTGCTCTCATACCATGTCTATGTGGTGTGAGAGGTTAAAAATCCCTTGAGTCAGTGAAAGTGTAGGCTTAGGCTTTCTATCCACCAACGGTCTAATGGTGAAAACAAGACTATTGAGATGTATCCATGATAGGCAGTATAAACATTCCTTAAGACGTATTTTTAAAGCACTCGAGTATCCTCTGTAAGGCGCCTTGTCAGTGTAGCATACTAGGCTACGATATTAGTTGTATGATAGGAAATTATACATCCCCCCCAAAAAAAAAACAAAAAAAAACTAACATAGATACTAACTACTTAAATACTATGGCAGAATAAATACTTTATCAATAAAAAAATCAAATAAAATGCGAACCCATTGATTACTGTTATATTATTCTTCTTGTACCGATAACTGTACTAAGCAAAATTTAATGGAATAAAACTCCAAAATGATGAAAAGAAAGCCAATTCCCTTCAGGACAAATGCATCCAAGAAACAATAGAAGCAAAGGACAAAGTTAGGAATCCATATATGTTGTATGCGGTCTACAGTATGTGAATGAAAATGAAATAGAAAATGAAAAAGTTTGAAATATATGTCGGACGGTGAATGTGACTTCCATATATGGCAAACTGGATCGCTCCACGTAGCGATTGGTATGAATGCGAGCCAAGTGTGCCATTTCCTAAAGAAATGGTGAAAAGTTGCTGCATACCTCACACACATTCGCATCCGCGTTCTTATGCCATATACCACATATATATATTGTATATGGAATCCTACTGTAATACTTTAAAACAAGGTCCTTCTAGATTAAATGTATTGTTTGAACGGAAGGACATAGCGTGCGTAGCAACACACAAATCCATATATATATATATTTGAAAATTACTCCAGTGTGTGTGGCGCGAAGTAGATCCCACTCACCAATTACCACCGATAGCTGGAGGGGGAAGGGCACTCCATCAATGCACCTCGGATGACTATATCAAGTATACACGCATTTATACATCTGATCAGTTATAATTACCTTAATTGATCTTGTGTAGACCTAAACCCTCACCAGCAATATCCCCTCCCTCTCCCTGTCCTAGATCCTCTGCACTTCCATTCTTCCTTCTCCCTTCTCCCCTCACCCCCCTCCCATCGCTCCCCTCGGCTCTTCTCCTCTCCTCTCCTCTCCCTCTCCCACTACCCTCTGCTTCCCCTTCTCCCTCCCACTTCCCCTCCTCCTTCCCCTTCCCATCCCATTCTACCTGCTCCCATTCTGTCATCTTTCTACATCTTCGTACCCTCTAGTCCCTTGGCCAACCAGCGCTCACCCCTGGTCTCCGAACCCCCTCCCCCTCTCTCTCTCTTAGTCCCCTCCCCTTCTCCACCCCTTTCCCCTTCTCCACCCCATTTCCGCTTCCGCTCCCCTCCCCGTCCACATGCTATCACCTCTCTCCATCTCTCTACTCCCTGGTCCCACCACCGCTCACGCCTCCCCTCCCCTCCCCTCCCCTCACCCCATTCCCCATATCCCTCCTCGTCCCGTCCACCTCTCCCCTCTCCCATCCAATCCCTTGCCCCCCCCCCCCCTCCACGTTCACTTGACCCCGTGCTATCACCTCTATCCATCTCCGTACTCCCTGGTCCCTTGTTCCACCAACGCTTCCTTTTCCCCTCCGCTCCCCCTCCGGTTCTCCCTCCTGTTCCCTCTGTCCCTGCCCTCATCCCTCTCCCATCCTCTCACCCCTCCCCACCCTCTTCCCCCATCCACCATCCCCCACCCCACACCCCTATCCCCCATCCCCCACCCCCATCCACCAAACCTGCAGGAGTGCATGTTCCATAATAGGCGGACAGCCACGAATGCAATAAGCAAAGTGTTACTTGTAAAAATATGTTGATAAATACGCCCCCTCCCCCGTACCGCCACCATATAAGTATTGATGGATTCACATTCCGGGCGGCGATACTTTAGTGATTTCAAATTTAAGCGGCATGTACATAAAAGTAGGCGCCAACAAAGGCGCCAACAAAGGGGATGGGTTCTAAGGAAGGGGAAGGGGGATACCGCAGCTGGGTAGACCGAAGGGACGCTGAGGCCCCCACGGAATGCAAATGACCGGTACCCGGTCCCGGACAGCTATAAAGACCAGTTAGCTAGCGGATTGACGACGCGCTAACGACCCGAGGTGCAGCTTCTTACAAGGGCACATTTTTTCAAAAGATCTGACGCTATTTACAAAACACAGTTTAACCTTCCTTCGCCGGAAAATGTGTGATCTTTGGAAGGAAGGTTACTGTGAAATTATCAGGATATGACGTCAGAGATGGGCCTGCTTTGTGTTGGGTGTTTTGAGATGTCAATCTCTCACTCTCTCACAAACACAGACAAAACGGCAAGCTTCTCTGCTGATGCCTTTTGATACGCAGCTGAGGTCGTCCTACGAACATCTACGGTCATATCAGGATGGGTACTGACTTCTGACGATGCGCACTCATGGCTATTTTATAGTTTGGTTGGTTCTTGGAATGTCTACGTCCTGGCAACATCTAAGGTCATATCAGGATGGGTACTGACTTGCGACAGTGTGCGGTCATGGCAACTTTATAATGTTGCCCCACTGAGAAATCATGCCACTAGCACATTATCCTAACACTGAACTAACCAGGCCTTACACTATCCTATTAATGCCAGACTTAGCGCCAAGCTAGGGTGCGACCCGTATCACTTTGATAAGATATTGGTTTGACTCAACCGGGAATCGAACAGCCGATCTCCCGCACTGGAGACCGATTCGGACACTGCGTCCGGTAGGCAGGTTGGATGTCTGTTGTATTGCGTTCAAGTCTCTGAGAACTGGATAGGTAGTAACGATGCTGTGTTGTATTGCGCCGTGTAGTGTTGTGTAGTGTTGTGTAGTGGTGTGCTGTGTAGTGTTGTGTTGTGGTGTGTAGTGCTGGGTCGTGGTGTGTAGTGGTGTGTTCTGTTGTGTTGTGCAGTGATGGGTATTATTCAGTTGTGTAGTGTTGTGTAGTGGTGTGTAGTGGTGTGTAGTCAAAGACCCTATAATACTAAGACGGCTCACTCAGCCTGTAATGTGTAATCAAAATGACCAAACCCACCACTTGGTGCGCTGGCTGTGCTCTCGGTTAAACAGGTGCTATATTATATGTATAAATGTATATATGAATATGAAGGATGTGTGATGATGGCGATGCTGATAATGATGCTGCTCATGATGTGTATTTGTTCATAGCAATTTCATATTGATGTGTATTCATACTTACCTATCTGATGTATAATATAATTATATGTGTTTACATGTGAAACACCAACCAGCAGCCGGGATGATTAAACCCACCATAAGGTGGCACTGCAAAATTTACATTTCCATGGGAGAGAGAGGGAGTGAGCCGTCTTAGTAGTATAGGGTCTTTGGTGTAGTGTGGTGTACTGATGTGTAGTGTTGTGTTGCAGTGTGTAGTGATGTGGTGTGCTGTGATGGGGTGTGTTGTGGTGTGCAGTATTGCATTATATATTGTTGTTTTGTGTAGTGTGCTGTGTAGGGTAATGTGGTGGTGTATAGTGTTGTGGTGTGCAGTGGTGTGTTGTGTAGTGATGTGGTGTGTAGTGGTGTGTTGGAGTGTGTAGTGTTGTGATGTGGTGTGTAGGGGTGTGTCGTGATGTATTGTGTAGTGGTGTGTTGGGTTGTGTAGTGATGAGTTGTGTAGTGCTGTGTTGTGTAGTGTTGTGTTGTGTAGTGGTATGTCATGTCATATAGTGATGTGTCGTGCAGTGTTGTGTAGTGGTTTGTAGGAGTGTGTTCTGAAGTGTGGTGTTGTATTATGTAGGGTTGCATTGTGTAGTGTTGTGGTGTTATGTGTAGTGTTGTGGTGTGTGAAGTGGTGTTGTGTAGTGTAGTGTAGTGATATGTTGTATTGTGTAGTGGTGTGTAGTGGGGTGGTGTGATTCGTGGTGGTGTGTAGTGGTGTGGTGTGTAGTAGTGTGTTGTATTATGTAGTGGTGTGTAGTGTTGATATATGTAGTAGTGTGTTGTGTATTATTGTGGTGTGCTGGGTAGGGTTGTCTAGTGTTGTGTTGTGTAGTGTGTGATGTATTGTGTAGTGGTGTGTAGTGTCCTGCTCTGTTATGTACTGTTGCGGGGTGTAGTGTTGTGTAGTGTATTGGTGTGTTGTGTTGTGTAGTGTTGTGGTGTGTAGTGGTGTGTTATATTGTGTGGTGTCGTATTGTATTGGGTATCAGTGTGTTGTGTTGCGTATTGTTGTCTTGTCTAGCGTTGTGGTGGGTAGAGCTGTAGTGTATATGTTTGTGTTGTATTGTGTAGTGATGTGCAGTGTTGCGTTGTGTAGTGTTCTGTTGTGCTGTGTAGTGGTGTGTAGGGTTGTGTTGTGTGGTGGTGCGGTGTATTGTGTAGTGTTGTGTCGTGTTGATATGTGTAGTGTTGTGTCATATTGTGGTGTGTTGTGTAGTGGTGTGTAGTCTTGTGTGTTGTAGTGGTATGTTGTATTGTGTAGTATTGTGTAGTAGTGTGGTGTGTAATGGTGTGTAGTGATGTGTAGTGTTGTGTTATGTAGTGTTCGGTTGTGTTGTGTAGTGGGGTTTAGGGTTGTGTTGTGTGGCGGTGCAGTGTAGTGTGTAGTGTTGTGTTGTGTTGATATGTGTAGTGTTGTGCCATATTGTGTTGAGTATTGTTGTGTTGTGTAGTCTTGTGTTGTGTAGTCGTGTGTTGTGTTGTGTAGTATTGTGTAGTATTGTGGGGTGTAGTGTTGTGTAGTGTTGTGTAGTGTTGTGTTGGGTTGTGTTGTGTAGTATTGTGTTGTGTAGTGGTGTGTTGTATTGTGTAGTAGTGTGTAGTATTGTGGTGTGTAGTGGTGTATAGTGTTGTGTAGTGTTGTGTTGTGGAGTGTTGTGTTCTGTCTGTGTGTGTGATCGGACCTCTGGGAATGTGGGATAACAATTTAATAGGGCTGATGGGATAAAAGTGAGCACTTTAATCGGTGATGACCTTCGCTTCGAGCACTTTGACCTAGGCGGGTGATTGGGCCCATTAAAGAATGGCATGCTGGGAAAAGCCAGATTAGTTCTTTGAGTCCTAACCAATGAGCAGTTATAGAGGCGCTTTAATTGCACATTACGTCAAGGTTGACGCGTGCGTCTGTCTCTCCCTTTAACCTTTTAATAAACAAAACTAACAAATAAACCAACCAGAATATGCCACTAAGAATGGAATTCACTTAAATAAATATTTCACCAAATCTAAGTGTCAAGATCAGAAAATAAAAAAAACAGAAATGAGTTTACTGATTTTGGCTTAATGAGAAACTGATTAAAAATATTGTATGGTTTTATTCATCAAGTGTGGAGTATTGCTAGTTGAATGAATACATAGACATTGTAGACCAAAGTCTGTTTTGCTTGAGTGGCAATTTCTTCCCTTGAGGAACGGGATCTAGCTCAGGCAGTACAGTGTCCACCTGCGAAGGTGTGCATCATCCGATCGATCCTGCTCAGTGGACCCATTTGCAGTTTGGGTTATTTTCCGTTCCAACCAGTGGTCCACAACAGGTTCATCAAAGGTTCTGTTATGTCTTGCCCTGTCTGTGGCAAAGTGTATATGAAAGACCCGTTGCTGCTTATTGGAAAGAGTAGCATGTGTAGTGGCAGCGGGTTTCCTCTAGCAAAATCTGTCAGAATAATCTTATGTTTAACATCCAATAGCTGATGATAAAAACCATGTGCTCTAGAGGTGTTGGTAAATAAAACAAACTTTAAAAAAATGTCCTCCTTTAAATCGGTATGGTCCGATGAAAACATCAAATTTTCAAAACCAAAGTAATTGTCGATGTTGGTCACAACATAGGTAATCAAACAAGGCGGATTTCGATACCTATTCAATGGCCGCTGGTGCCACCTGTACTTGAACCTTAATATTAAATATATAGATTGACATCCAACATGCCTAGTGGGTATTTTCTAAACTATGCCGAGTAACCATGCAGAGCTGGTGGATGTGCATATGGAAATTAGATACAACATCAACAGGCAAAATCTATTACAAAGTTACAAAAACTTGATGTAGTCGTGACGTTTCGGGCCAGCCAAGCTGCTATATAAAGCATGCAAAACCCGGACCTCTGCCACAATGACTTGGCGGCGGATGGCGACGGACCTTTTACTCTGCCATCCTGCCCACCCCACAATACGAGACTAGAACTATAGGGTTAAAGCATCTCGGGGCCTCCTCTCATTATACTCAAGCATGTACAATTGCCATTTTTGTTCGTTAAAAAGTCCAAATATATACCATTTATCTGTGTTTTCATTGTTCAATTATCTAGATTTGGTTGCATGTATCTAACTTAAATACCAGTAAACTTATTAAGCATGTTGTCACATAAAAGGAAATACTGTCGTAATTTACTATAACCTGTTAAAGCAGAAGCCTATGGTGTCCGATGTTTTGTTTACTTTCCGAAATTAAGGTTTTATGTTTGCACTTCAAATAACTAAAAAGTTAGCCATTTCAAATAAATGTAACTCCAAATGAAAGTAGAATATAACAATCAATTAACATATTTATCTCTGAAAAATGACAGAAACTCAAAACTATCGGACTAGGCGACTTGAAGTAGCATGCAAATTGCATTGGAATGAGAATAATGCATGAAACCCATTAAAGAGACAACAGCCAGAGCGTATATGATTTTTTTGGGGGTACATTAGTTGTTTGAGCAAGGGAAATTTCAATCACAGAGGATTGGTCTTCCCCATTCAACTGCTCCTTGGACTATCCTAATAATGCCGAGCACCTGGCTAGGAAGCATCAAGTATACATTTTGACTCGACCAGGGTTCGAACCGACGATCCCATGATCTACCAACATGGGAGACAGACGCTCTAACTCATTCAGCCATCCTTTGTATATAATGTATTCTGACTATGATATATATATGGTATTGATATTACAAGGAACTAAGAAGCATGGGAAAGAGTTGACCATATATTCTGGCTGCCCAAGTCAACCTTCCAGAGTTTCATTCATTAAATGTAATTAATGTCATATGCAATAATCAATTAAGTGTATGACTTTAACTCATTATAGACAATAAGTTCTAGGGTTGGGCTGGAGTGGGGTGAACGCTGGATCGAACCAAACACCTTGGTATGTACTACTATGCGGGATAGCCGGATTGGTAATAGGGTGGCTTCTCCTGTGGAAGGCCGTGAGTTCAAGCCCCAGCAGAGTCAAACCAATTATAAAGTCCACAGCTGGAATCTGTGGTTTGTGTAGGCAGCCTATAATGAAATCAATACAGGCAAGAAGACAAAGGAAGAGTATAAAAAGTGAATGTAGCGAGAGAGCCAAGCCCTCAGGTTTATTATGTATAGTGGTACATGGATCAGGTATGGCACACCACCTGACCTTATTCTCCAATGAGAATCAAACATCTCAATCTCCACCAATGAACATCAAGCATTCTTGGGTTCCCATGACTACAGTGCTCTGCCCACCACCACCATGTGGTGTGGCTGCTTGGCACACACCTGCCCTGAGCTGAGTGTGTGGTGATCCATGACTAACAGAGGGGGGAGGGGGTAGTGAGTAGAGCTCCAAATGCCCCTTATGCACTATCTCCTAGAGCCTCTTTCACACTACCTGACTAACACAGAATGATTATTGACCATGAGTAAAGTATCACAAGCAACTACACAAATACAATTATGTACCTGGCCCTATATACCTTTTACCATAATATACCGCTTGCATTGCCCCACCTATGTGTTTTATCAGAATATTTTACACAATGACTTATAAATTAGTAAATCAGAAATGTAACAAGCAATTGATATTAGAAAATAATTAAACATTTGCGAAAAGAAACTTGGGGAGTAGACAATGTAATACTAATAGGGAGATTTATTGCATTGTGCCAAATACAAAGATTGACTGAGGCGTCACTTTATTATGGGAGTCAGAATATTATATCACCCCGGCTTTATACAAGAAAACCATTGTGCAAGCTGGTTACGATTTCTGTCTGAGGTACTTTATTTATTATTTTGAGATGACTATTTTAGTTAGAATTGTCTGAATATCGTATATTTATATATGAAGAGTTGAGGCGCAAAACCATGTAAACACCAATCTAAAATGGAGATACACATTGGAATCAAACCTTCAACAAGTTATTCTTTTTATATTCCTCCTCTGTTATTCATTGTCCCATAACCAGGTGATCTTATGAAAAGCGTTAAAATTATTTTCATGTAAAAATCTGTTATTTAGACTTAATTTTTGTATTGGCGTTTACATCGTTTTGCACCTGAACTCTTCATATATGTGCTGCATAGGCAATTTTACTAAGGATATCCATCTGGAAACCGATATGTTTATATCAACTGACACTACACCAACATACACTAGACCAACTAATGAAACTTATCTGCTCAAGCGACTGGTCAGGTCTCCTGCCTCGCCTGGTAGGTGTAGGCATAGTGATTTACCTTAGATGTTGTTATGATTTAAAACAACAACAAACAAACATATACTTATATGTATATCGAGCGACTGGGTAACTCAGATTGGTTCGTTGGTTGTTGAAGCTTTGCGTCCTAGTAACGTATAAGGTCATATAAGGACGGCCAGGGCAGTTCAGTGCATTGTATATATATATAAATATATGTATATATTATGATATGATATGTTCATGCATATGTTTAGTATATAGGTGGATATGTGCGTACATTGTCTATGTATATATATATATATATATATATATATATATAGCTGCGTACATAAGTAAGAAGAGAAAAGTAGTGGTTGAGTAATTTTAATCTCTGGCAAGGATTACAGGCCCTTGCCCTAAAAAATAAAGATCCTCCGGTGCTACTGACACTTGTCGACACCCATTGGAGGCAGGCCGCGGGTGGGGCCACCTGTCAAGTGCGGAATGTCATGGAGTAAAACAATCAGTAATATTAATACCATCAGTAATATCAATTAATATAAATAGTTAGAAACAATTCCCTGTATATGTTATACTTGCGTAGTGCGTTAATCATCATATATATATATATATATATATATATTACTATACGACAGAGAAGGGTCATTAGTGGGTTTGTATTTTTTTTGTTAAGCTTTCAATTATGGCCGTCTGGGCTGGAGTTCCCACAGCGGATACATCGCCAAAAGTTACCCGACATGCAACAACAACAAAAAAAGAAAGAAAGAAGAACAAATATAAAACAAAGACAAAACAAAAGCAAATAAAGAACGGGTGTAGGATTATGCCCGGCAGGGACCAACCAGACGCGCTGGTTCCCGGCTGGTAAGAGTCGACTAATGCTGGAGCAGGAATTGGATTTGTCACCAGCTGGTGCCGGCAAGTCCATTGGGGGAGGGGGTGGGTTGGTGGGCGAATGGGGGGGGGGGGAGGTTTAGGCGCCCTACGTTAGTACAGTGCAAAGGGCTCTTTGTCGACTGTGGACCAGCTCGACCTGCTGCTTGCATACACGAGCAGGGCAGCCACCACGAGTATCCTACTAGTACCTGGGGATAGGGATGGGGGATGGGGAGTCCAACTCCCGTGTCCTCTTCCACCTCCCTCCCACTTCCCTCCATCCTCTGTCTCATCCCATCCCTCCCACCACTACCTTCCTCTCACTCCCCCACTCTCTCACTCCTAGTATCTCGCCCCCCTCCCTCCGTCTCCCACCTCCGCTCCACCCCTCCTCTCTCACCCTCCGGCCTCATTCCCGCCCCCTCCCTCCATGCTCATTCCCATTCCCCTCTGCCATCACCCTCACTCCCCTCTCCCTCCCCGTCCGTCCTCATCCCTATCCCGCTCATCCCCGCCCCCCCCACTCCGCCCCCTCCCGCTCTCCCCCTCCTTCCCCTTCCCTCTCTTCTTCCCTCTCCCTCCCTCCCCCCCCCTCTGACCCAGATCTTCTCTCCCCTCCTCCGTCGCTTTCCATACCTCCAATTCCCTCTCTCTTTCCCCCACATCGCACACTCCCCTCACCCTCTCACCCTCCCCTCCCCTCCTCTCCATCCCTCCAACCCCCCTCCCTCCTCTCCATCCCCCTCCTCCTCTTCATCCCCTCCCTTCCCTCCTCTCCATCCCTCCCATCCCCTCCCCTCCTGTGCATCCCTCCCACCCCCTTCCCTCCTTTCCATCCCTCTCACCCCCTCTTCTCCATCCCCACCACGCTCCCCTCCTCTCCATCCCTCCCACCCTTCCCTCCCCTCCTCTCCATCCCTCCCAGCCTCCCCACATCCCTCCCCTGCCACACCCCTTCCACCCTCCACCTCACCGTCTTCTCTATCCATCCCACCCTCCCCATACCCTCTTCGGCTTCCCTCCCGCCTCTCGCCCCCTCTCTGTCCCTTCTCCATCTTTCTTCCATCCTGTCAATCCCCTCGCTACCCCCCCCCCCCCCCCTTCCCACCCTCCCCCCCCCCTCTCCCTATTTCCCTTCCTCTCTCCGTCTCGCCCGCCCTGTCCCCTCTCTTTCCACCCCCCAACCACCCACCACCCACCACCATCCAAGCACCGCCCCATCCAGCGTGCCTGTCGTGTAGTGAATGCGGTTGCCACCAGGGTGCCTGGGAGTGTAGATGGCACGGGAGCGGGAGGGAGGGGGGGAGGGGGTGGAGGGGAGGCTGTGAGGAGGAGGGTAAGGGGGGGGGGGGGGTTGAGGACTGGAAGCAAATGCAAGAAGGCGGAAGTTTTGAGAGGGTGAAGTGCTTGCATTGGTCAGGAGGGACTGGGCAGTGTGTCTGGGGTGAGGGGTGAGGGGTGAGGGGTGAGGGTTGAGGGGTGAGGGTGAGGGTGTGAGGGGTGGGGGTGAGGGGTGAAGGGTGAGGGTGTGAGGGGTGAGGGGTGAGGGGTGAGGGGTGAGGGGTGAGGGAGTGTGAGGGTGAGGTGTGAGGGATGAGGGGTGAGGGATGAGGTGTGCGGGTGAGGGGTGATGGGTGACGGGTGATGGGTGATGGGTGTGGGGTGTGGGGTGAGGGGTGAGGGGTGAGGGATGAGGCGTGACAGGTGACGGGTGACGGGTGACGGGTGTCGGGTGACGGGTGAGGGATGTGGGGTGATGGGTGAGGGGTGAGGAGTGACGGGTGACAGGTGATGGGTGACGGGTGACGGGTGATGGATGAGGAGTGAGGGGTGAGGGGTGAGGGTTGAGGGTGAGTGGTGAGGTTAGGGGTGAGGGGTGAGGGGTGCGGGATGAGGGATGGAGGGTGGGGGGTGAGGGGTGAGGGGTGAGGGGTGAGGGGTAAGGGGTGAGGGATGAGGGGTAAGGGGTGAGGGGTGAGGGGTGAGCGGTGAGGGGTGAGCGGTGAAGGGTGAGGGGTGAGGGGTGAGTGGTGAGGGTGAGGGGTGAGGAGTGGGGGGTGAGGGTACCAAATTGTGACAGTGCGCACTCAATGCGACTTTATAGTGCTGCCCGACTGGGACACCAGGATGCCAGCACGACGACCTGATATCCGACTCATTCACATTATCCGGACACTGAACCAACGAGTTTTGACTCGACCAGGTGTCGAACCCGTCCGTTCGAATCCCACCACCCGTGGGTTCGAATCCCACGAGCTACCAAAACGGGGAGACGGACCCTCAACTCATTCGGTCATCCGTCTTGTCCTGCAGTGTTTGCCAATTTAGGTCCGCGTCCGGGGCTTCTCCCGACATGGGGCGAACTGTTAGGGGCTAACGTGAGCGGAATGCAGTGCCACCTCCGAATAGTGGTTACCGGTAGGACTTAGATAACCCCGGAAGAAAGTATGAAGATCATGAAATATTGCTATTTTATCAACACTCCTACGTTGGCTCATTGTCGGGATTATGTGACTGAGTAGGATATAAGGACATGGTGCTGGCGGCATGGTGTCCCAGTGGCGCAGGACTATAAAAGTCGACATGAGTGTGGACTGGTACCAGTTGGTACCGGTCCTGATGTTACCTTATATGTTGCCAGGATGTAAAACCCCAATAATCAACCAACTAACGTATAGATAAATATTTATCAACACAATCATGCATTCATATATCGATGATCACGCATTGAAAGATCAAGGAAAGGTACTGGTCCTGATAATGTCCTTAGATGGTGTCACAATGTAAAACCCCAACAACCGACTAACCAACATATGTATTCAGCAATACAATCATGCACTCATATATATATATATATATATATATATATATCAATGATCACGCATTGAAAGATCATGGAAAAGTACCGGTCCTGATAATGACCTTAGATGGTGTCACGATGTAAAACCCGAACAACCGACTAACCAACATATGTAGCTATGTATTCAGCAATACAATCATGCATTCATGTATATATATATATATATATATATATATATAAATGATCACGCATTGAAAGATCAAGGAAAGGTACCGATCCTGATAATGACCTTAGATGGTGTCACGATGTAAAACCCCAATAACCGACTTACCAACATATGTAGCTACTTATTGAGCAATACAATCATGCATTCATATATATATATATATATACATATATATATATATTTATATATATATATATTTATAAATATATATATATATATAAATGATAGCATCATCATGCATTCATATATAAATGATCACGCATTGAAAGATCAACAAAAGCTACCGGTCCTGATAATGACCTTAGATGTTGTCAGGAGGTAAAACTCCAACAATCAACCAACCAGCTGACAGTGGGTGTGTGGGGGGAGGAGGCAGCTTCTTCTGTCGCATCACCTACGTCAATATAAAGAGATTGTCCGACAGGTCGGGCCTACTGGTGTCATTTACGCAGCGCGTGTCCTTTCCCAGTGTCTCTACATCATCCTGTTCCCGCCCGCCTCCTCGTCCACTAATAACCAGATCCCGAGGGACCGGCGTTATACCCCTGTCACACTACGGTGTATCGAGCCAATGTAAGTCTGATGTGCTCACGTTTCGTCATTACGTTTACGTATGTTGGGTTACGTTATGATGACGTCAGAATGAGGTTAGACTAACGTTGAGGTATGTCACATTATGTTGTGTTACGTTGGCGCGCGTCAATGTTTTGAACCTCTTCAAAACTTTCGACATAACTCAAATGTAAGGGTTTATGTTCGCCGTACGTTCTGTACATGTTCGGCGAATGGCAATGATGTTAGACGGACATTAGTCAAATGCTGCTCACTACGATCCACTACGTTGACCCACATTAAAGCCAGTGGAAACGTCCATGTGGCATAATGGGAACGCCAGGAGAATGTACACCAAACGTACGTCCAACGTATGTTCAGCATTTCGCCACCGTGTCATGAGGTATGTAACATCACCTAACATAAAGCAATGTAGTTCTGGCGATGGAATAACGTTCATAATGTTCCGTGAGCGTAATTACATTGACCTCTCTCGTTGAATTCACGCTATCACTACGCTTTACCGACGTTACACTCTCGTCGACTACGCTGCATCCATGTTCAACTTGTGCCCAAATTTGCATACTACGCCGAGAAGTTCAACGCTTTTCACGTTCTCCCTATGCTGACATCGTTACGTCGTAGTATGACAGGGCCTTTAGGTGTGAAGCGTGGCGGGAGGTGTGCAGTGACTAGGAGCAGCTCAGCTCGCATGGTTGGTCGGTTGCTTGGTTGTTGCATACATGGATTTATGATGTGTGATTGTAAAACTCCACCACAACTGGAGTTGCGTAATAAATGTTTGGTTTTGTGAGTGTCGCGTCCTGGTAACATCTATGGTTATATCAGGACGGGTATCGAATTATGATAGGGTGCACTCATAGCAACTTTAAAGTTGCATAGTCCGATGAAAACATCAAATTTTCAAAACCAAAACACTTATATAGACATAATTCTACGTATTCACCTTTGATACTGGTGCACTTATTAAGCATGTTTTGTTGCATAATAGGTCGTAATAAGTCAATTTAATAGAACCTGTCACAACTGAAGTCTATGTTGCCAGAGTTTTGGCATGCTTGCCAAAATTAAGTTAGTATGTTTTGACTTCAAATATCTCCAAAGTTACCCATTTAAAATATAAATTACTTCAAACTAAGCTAATATAGACCATGATGATTAGCATAATGTATTTATCTCAGAAAATGTCAGAAATTCAAAAGCACCGGACTCTGCAACTTTAATAGTCCTTTTCCACTGGGAGACCAGGCCGCCGCACTATGACCTGATATCCCACTCAGTCACATTTTTTGTTGTTTTTTTGTTGTAAATATAGTTTATTCATTGAATAAAGTCTTTTGTCAGTGCCGTGGCACTGGTCTTCCAGCCATGTGACAATACAGTTATTTACAATATATGCAGCTAGCCCAAATCAGCTGAAATAACAATATCAAACATTCAAAGACTTACATATGGTACAGTTTGACAATTCACATACAAAAATAGCAGTTATATGTTGTATTCCTACACACTTGATACATACATGTGTATTGATTATATCCTGACATTATCCTGACACTGTGCTGGCAAGTCCTTGGGCTGTCATAATATTGCCAGGCACTTGGCTAGGAAGCAATGTGTCACTATTTAATTCATTGGTTTGATCAGACCAGGGTTCGAATCCCACTATCTACCAAACCAGGACACTGACGCTCAACTCACTGGGCCATCCCATCTGCTCCAACTTGCAAGGAAGCTTGGCCAGAGGGTGGGTCCTGTCAGTGGCCCTTAGATGGTGCACCTTCCTGCTCCCACCTACCGGTGGTTTCTGTTTGGTCATTGGGTGGTTTGTTGGTTTGTCTGTTTGGGTTTTAAATACTTGCAGAATCTAAGTTATGTTCTCCTGATATAACCATATATCTTGTTAAGAACTTAGATGTTGATACGCCCTTAGATGTTGCTCGGACGTAAAACCATAACAAACTTCTTTATTGTTTGGGTTGTACATCCTAGAAACATTACAATAAGGTCGTCCTTCCTCATGTGACCTTAGATGTTCACAGGATGGAAAACCCCAAGAAAACAACGCATAATGTCAGGTCCTATCGACCGGACGCAGTCGCCGAATCGGTAGAGCGCAGGCTTCCCGTGTGGAAGGTCAGGAGTTCGAATCAAACCAATGACTTACACAATGATACTTGTCGCTACCTAGCTTGGGCATTGGCATTAATAGAATAGGGCAAGGACTGGTTAGCACAGTGTCAGGATAAGGTGACTGAGTGGAATACCGGTCCATGGTGGGGGCAGCAGTTCCAGCGTTCTGCAGAGTGCACTGTCAATGATCGATGGCAGTCATGAGAAAGCCATAATATGTACCTAGTACGAGGAACCCCCAAAAACCTAGAACCGGGGTAGACATCGTTACTGTTGAATGTGCATATCTATAATTACATCAAAGGCAATTTCTAATGCATGTTTGGGAAGTGGGAAGAGTTATCTCAATCTGCGCAGGTCTGACACCGATGGGCATCATGGAGAACTTTATAGCGCATGCGTGACTGTACAACCCATTAGTGCAGTGTGGTGGAAGGTGTATTTTGACTATATATATATATATATATATGAGACCGTCTCAAAAGGTGCTAAACAAAATGGGACAAAGCATTGTCCATTGTAATGATCAACACACTATCTGCTTATGCATTTGCTCAGGATAAACTGATTTGTTTTTTTAGATGGTCTTTCATAATCCCAATAGAATACATATTGATTTGAAGCAAGTGTCCTTGTATTTTCAGTGTAACTGTTTCTGTGCTGTTTTGTGTCAATCGTTACAATGGACAAAGAAAGAAAAGAAGACTTATCACCTTTTGAGACAGGCTCATATGTATGTATCTACCTATTTTTTGTTCAGCGGTACAGTGAGTGGAGGCTACAGTGTGCAGGCTTGGTGACACCACCATCGGAGCTGGGGTTGGGGAGGCTGGAGCAGTAGATGACTAGGACGGAGGTGAGTGAGTGATGAGAGAAAGGAGGGATATTCTGGATTATTATACTCATATAGTTCTTACACAACTTATATATATATGTATAATATATATGTAAATATATATATATATATTTATGTATATATTTATGTATATATATACATATATATATATATGGCTAAGCATGTCGTAGCATTATTTCGGTTTGGACATTGTTCACCAGAAATTGACAAATATATATAGTAAAATCTTTAACCGACCAGCTCCATACCCCTATTTCGATCACTGTATTTGGGTCCCAAACAATTATCCTTGTGGTACCATTGTAATGAAATTTGTTAAAAACCTTAAACCGACCACCTCCCTAAATGGACCACTTAAATTCGGTCCCATTGTGGGTCGAATTAGATAGGTTTTATTGTATGTATATATCTACATCGAGCGTGGAATCATATCAAATATCTCGGATGACAGAGTTGGGGACCATTGTTATGTAATATCAACGCAATCTGTGCCCACTCTGTGTGTGACATATAAATAACTGTGTGGAAATGTTATGGCGCACGGTGACCGGGATTGCGGTATGATGTCCGGATATTAAAATACGGTTATTAATTACAGAAATGTTCCCTCCATGCACCGAGTGCAAATGGAGAGCGACATATATTAACGTTTACTGTAACTCTATGGTGACTACTTGTTACCATGGGACCGCTGGATAAGCACACCCAGCCATTCTGCATATATTATGGAGACCACCTGCACTGGAGCTTGAGTGACAGGTGCCCTTGTTGGGTACCACTCCTCCCAGGCTGCAGAGGTGTCTGATTGGCTGTGAGGCCAGTCACCCTTGTACTCCTTGCACTTGCTATGCAGACACACCCACAGTAGAGATACCAAAACAAGCAGTTCACTACTGAGCTTTGTGTAACACCCATGGGACTTAGGTTCAATGGGTTGTAGGCACTGAATTAGACTGAACAAGCAGGAACCATGTGGGTCTGTGTGGGAGGATGTAAGTGAGTTAGGGTGGCAGGTCACTCATAGGTGAACAAGAGTTGTAGCAATAAAGCTCAACCTTATCACTGTCCATCTGGTCTTCCATTTCTTACTTATGATTGTTTTTGTATTTAGTGGGTGGATACTGGCAGAAAGTTGCCAGGATCTGCCTGATAGTAGCGAGTATTAAGATTAGAACGGACAGGGCTGCCCTCTATGGAAGATCTCCTGATTAAAGAGAATCTCGGGTGGACTGGAGACCTCATGAGGATGTCATCAGACAGGCTACCAAAGCAGATCCTCTATTCTGAACTTTCTTCTGGTTACAGAAAGAGACGGCGCCCTTGTCTCCAGTTCAAGGATACCATCATGAGAAACCTGAAGCTGAGAGACATTAAGACTGACTCATGGACATCACTCTCACACCAGAGAGCTAAATGGAGAGTGACAGTCAAGTAATGAAAGCAGTCTTTGTCGCATCGCGAACGACAGCATGATGATGATGACGATGATGATAAACTGAGATGGCCAGGCAGTTATTCTTCAACCAGCTTAATGTATTGTTATGCATTGGGGATGTTGGCCTGCTAACATCTGTAATTCGCCAACGAGACGCCAGGTGGATCCTGGGTCAAGCCGCGCCTTCCTCACTCGCCCACCGACTCCCGAGCCGACAACAACTAATTTCAACTTGCTCTCGTCTACAATGCCTCCTCCTACTAGGAAACGTCGAGGTCGACCTCCAGGCTCATCTGGGGTGTCACGGAGAGGTCTGAGACCTCGCACACAGCTCTCCTCGTGTCGCCCTCATTCCTCTTCAGAAGATTCGAGTTCAGATGTTTCATCAATCGTAGGAAATCCGCAAAAAACCACGGGCTCAGTTACCGGCAGTCTATCAGGCTTGGAGGCCAGACTGCTTGCCCTAGAGCATCACGCTAACAAGCCGACTGGAAACTCTCAAGTTCCAGGCCCCTACTCGCCTCCGGTTCTCACCTCAACCCCCAGATCCGGGTTCTCCTCCTTTTCTCCAACACCTAGACATCGCACTCCCGAGAGGGTGCCTCCTGCCGTTTCCATATGGCCTCCACCTCGCGCCCGGTGGCTGCCTCCCCTCTGCCGGCCGCTCCGCAGCCGCCTGCCGTGACTCCGACGCCCGTGCTGGGCGCTCCTCTCTACCACCAACCGCAGCCTCAGCCCCCGATCACCACAGACTTCTTGATCAACTCGACACACGCCCTCCACAAACCCCCAGGTATGAAGTTTTACCCACATAACTTTATAACAAGGGGCGATACTTTTAAGAAGATAGGCGTAGGTGAGGCAACCTGGGCTGAATATTTCTTCGCCATTAGGCTAATGCTGGCTCAACCTGATTTCCCTCGACCCTGGGTCTCGGCAGTCTTCCAACACGAGGAAGATCTGGCAAGAATGGCGATCACGTGGGACTGGCCCACCTGCCGCCGGTGGTCTGAAACGACCTTCCAGATGGTAGCAGACGGGCGTCTAAAAGAAGGGTGGTTAGATCCTATTGCGATCAAGGACGTTCAACGTGACGTTTCCACTGAGGCAGTGCGGGTGCTTCAATCACGCGGGGGTGGTCGATATGTGACTGAGTCTAGGTATACCCCAGCGACCCCCGCTCGCCCACCAAGTCAACCCACTGCGAGTGGGCATTCTGCTTCCAACGCGCCTGTTAACCCCCTCCCTGTTAACCAACGAGAGGAATACTCCAGAGACACTGACGGCAAGCCCTGTTATAATTGGAACTGGGGCAAGGAATGCGGTTTCAATATGTCACACGGTACTGTGCCTGATCGGGCCCCCCATATCTGCGCATGGTGCGCTTACAAATTTAAGCGAGTCCTGCAACATAGAGAGCAGGATTGTCTAAAGAAAAGAAAATTTCTAGACAAAAAGGCCGCAGAGGCAGCAGGCACTGCTGTAAGTTATAATGATATCTCTCTTCCTGCTAATTCTACTGTTATTTTGCCTAATCTAGCGCATAGTAAATTTAATGAGACGTGTACTGATAACGTGTCGCCACACTTTCTACTTAATTCAGCCTTATCGGTAGTAACTAAGCAACCGTCGAGTACTAATCTTTCTGACCCACGATGCACTGATAACTGTAACTCGCTTGAACTGATAAAAGCTAAATGTCTGAGCCCTAATCCTCAACTCGTGTCGAAACCTGAGAAAGTGGAAAATAAGATTCCATCTGAATCTGAAGCTATAACTGTGAAACCTGTAACTATGTTAAATCTTCCGTTAAATGCAAATAATGATTTGTCTTTTCCACCGCTAACAACTAACTGGTTCGATGCTCCTATTGAAGTTGTATTATCGGCCCTCCCCAAAATTCAGTCTCCAACATTTGTCCCCCCTCCCACACCATTGGAGTTCAAGGACTCACTACGTAATTTCTGGCCCTATACCGCTAAATTATCATGGGTACCTCACAATTCGTCCTATGGTCATATTTACAATGAAGTTCGTTCAACTGGTCTGCCTAACTATATGGGGGCAAAAATACCGCTTCCCTCTGGTCTAAATATTCCAAAATGGCGTGCCGTTCTCCTTAACTACCCAGATGTTTTACTAGTAGATCATCTAGAATTTGGCTGGCCTATTGATTACTCCTCCACGACGATACCTACCCCCACGTATAAGAATCATTCAACTTCCTCCGATGATATCAGGCACATCTCTGCATTTGTAGACAAAGAAATATCCTTGGGTGCGCTTCTAGGGCCATTCCAGGACTTGCCCTTTGAACCCTGGTGTCAAGTTAGCCCAATGATGACACGCCCAAAAAAGAATTCACTACAAAAAAGAATAATCATTGACTTAAGTTTTCCTAAAGGGAAGAGTGTAAATGCGGGCATAGTTAAAGGCTATTATCTAGGCAAGCCCTTTAATTTTTCCCTTCCCTCAGTCTCAACCCTTACCGATAGACTCACGATGTTAGGTAGGGGTGCCTGGATGTGGGGCGGCGATCTGGCGCGCGCCTATCGCCAGCTGAGAGTTTGTCCACTCTCCCTCCCGCTCTTGGGTATCTCAATCAATGGCAGTCTCTACATAGATCTAGCGCCTCCCTTTGGCTGTAGGACGTCTGCACTAGCATGCGCGCGTACAACCAGGGCAGTCGTTTGGCTTCTACGCAATCAAGCTATTTTTTCGCTATGCTATTTAGATGACTTTATAGGTATTGAGGATACTGAATCAAAAGCCAATGCTGCCTATGCCGAATTTATAAACTTGACTTCACAACTCGGCCTCAATCTAGCTCTCGAAAAGTGCACACCCCCCCTCTACCTCCATCACATGGTTAGGTTTTCTGATCGACTCTGTTACAATGACAGTTACCCTGCCCCAAGATAAGCTACAAGATGTACTAGACGAATGTCGACTCTGGGAGAATAAACGTACTTGCTCTAAGAAGCAACTGCAAAGCTTAGCAGGCAAGCTGCAACATTTATCTAAGTGTATCAAACCGGCAGTTAGGTTCTCCAATAGAGTCCTAGAAGCATTAAGGAAAGCTCCCTATACAGGTCAATACACGCTCGATAAGGATATGCTGAGGGACCTCGAATGGTTTCAATGTTTCGCATCCGCATATAACGGTAAGCAACTAATTCCACAAGCCCCCCGAACCGAATGGGTCATAGAATGTGACTCCACCTTAAAGGCGGGAGGAACGTTCTCCAAAGTAGCGTTCTACAAGTCTATCTATGACAAAGATCTATTGCAAAGAGAGCTAGCCATAACTCAACTAGAAGCCCTTAATTTAGTACACGCTGTGGCACATTTATTGCCACCAGAACCACATGACTATTTGATTAAAGTAAACACGGATAGTCTCTCGTCACAACAAGTCCTAGAGTCAGGTAAAGGTAAAGAGAAAGTGCTCTGCACGTGTGCGCGACAGCTATGGTTGATCGCCGCTCATAAAAACTGTGATATCGAAATACTCCATAAACCCGGTACTGACTTAATACTAGCTGATGCATTAAGTAGATCCCCACATTCCACTACAGCTGCCAGTAAAGCACGAAAAATGTGTGCTGATCGAAATCTTGTTGAAATAAACGTTCATGTATCACTTAACCTACTATCATGTAACATCTAACTGCTTTCGCTGGAAGATAGTAATTCTTTTGCCTCTATCTTCCAGGATACGCAATGAGTCACCACAATCGGCTCATTAATCTCTACACCTGCGCCCTGGCTCCACGGACGTGGCAGAATAAGGCGGTGCATGTGCGATTGTATCTTGAATTCTGTAACAAGCACAAGTTACTCCCGAGCTCTCCGTCTACCTACGATCTTCTGTCGTTTTTGCTATTCTTGTCTGACAGGCTGAAATCGCCAGGTGCAGTGCTGAATTACTTCAGTTCAGTAAAAGTGTGGGTGCTAGGTACGTCAGGCGCTGGCTCGGCCTTCGAAGCGCCGGAGCTTAGAACCTTCAAGAGGGGTATTCTGAAAGTTTCAAAGCATGTAGTCTCTAGAGCGACCCCCGTTACCCCCCGAGATTTCAAGGCCATTATAGTGGCGTTAACAAACATGTCCCCTAGGCCGCATGTAATCATTGTTGCTCTTCTGATCGCCTACTTCACACTGATTAGGCAGTCGAACATTGCCAATCTCTCCTCTGGAGCAACAGGCTCCCCACATGTACTCAAGGGTAACGATATCAAACGTCGGAGGGGGTCACTCACAGTAACCTTGAGGTCTTCCAAGACGAGGACCACCTCTGACCCCCCGGTGGTGTTCCGGCTGCCGGCCATACCGGGTTCCCCCTGCTGCCCTGTGACTGCTTGGGCTAACTACACCGGAGTAGTAACCCCGACGCCGGAGTCCCCAGCGTTCCTCTTGGCTGATGGTACGCAGCTCACGCTGTCGAGCCCTCAGGGTAGCGTCATACACGGCCTTCGGGGTCGATAAGGGTTTGACATTGCACGGACTCAGGCGAGGGGCAGCTCAGGCGTGTCAGGGTTCTGGCCTGACCTTGGACCAGTTAATGGCGGCGGGAACGTGGCGTAGCTCGGCGGTCCACTCCTACTTGAAGGCCTTTCATATCTCGGCAGCTCCCGCAGCGCTCGGAACTTTATTGGTTTGAGCGCTGTTCGGGAGCTGTTCGGGTAGTTACGTACTATCTATCTCGTTAACATGTGTATTTTCAGCCTTGGAATTGAACTACAAATTTTGTGACATAACTTGATCTATGATGACCCTGACTATGATTGAACAAACTTTACTCAAGAGGCCTCTGTCGCCGCCAAGCATTGTACACGAATGATCACGAACGATATGCAGCTCATTCATCGTGAGCAGTATTCTAACATGTCTGGCCCTGTGCCTCCTAGCATCCGAGAATTGTTTAACTTGAGCAGATTCATTATTAAATCTGTCCAAATAACTTATATAACTGTGTTGTCTTGGTGTCTCGTTGGTGAATTGCATATGGAAATTGTCAATAAATATATATATTTATATATATGTATATATGTTCTGTTTGTGTCTACTCCCCCACCCCAACCCCGTGCTTGCGGGCTAGATTGCCAATATGCTGAGTCGAGTGAGTGTCCACTGACCGAACCAGCAGGTCAGGGTTAGTGTTGGCAGTATTCCTTCAGGATCTAGTTGGGCCTTCCTCCAGTAGCTAACCTTATTACTGGCCTCTTAGCGTGACCCTCAGACCGCCGTGTGGCCAGTCACATCCAGTCACGTGTGTATCGGGTGTGCCTCGGCAAAGTTCGCCTAATGAACTAGAATACTCCCTTTTTTTTCTTTAAGTATTCTTTGTGTGATATATAACAAATTATACTAGTTATAGCTTTACTAGAATTAGTTGTGCACATATTTGTGCTATGCATAAACACATATGCATAGGCATATATGTATCTATAGACATATGCCTATATACACACATATAGATATGCATTACACATACAAGGAGTATAATAATATTATATGTATATAAATAGCCGGAGTAAACGTTAATAATAAATATATTCCCCGAGATTGTATATATATATTGTAATATCTAATAACGTCCAATCGCTGGCCAGTGCCTGCAAGCCCGGGAATACTCGATAGTGGTGCCAGCGCTGGCTTCCACCGCTTGGCGGCCATATTTCGCCAGTGTTGGCCTGGATTTTGAACTTTAACCGGTAAGAATCTATTGCTAGCCAAGACAAGCAATAAAGACTGTCCATCCCATATCAAGTATGCTTCTCTCCTTTGTTTGTATGTAGTCAAATTTATACATAGACAATATACACACATATGCACAAAATACACCTGTCCCTTCTCCCCTCTCCCCTGTCCTCAATCCCTTCTCGCCTCTCCCCTCTCCCATCTCCCCTCTCCCCCTCCCCTCTCCCCTCTCCCCTCTCCCCTCTCCCCTCTCCCCTCTCCCCTCTCCCCTCTCTTATCTCCCTACTCCTCAACCCCTTCTCCCCTATCCCCTCATACCCCATCTTCACCCCCTCTCTTCGCCCCCCTCCCTCCATATTCCACCCCTGCGCCATCGGGTGGGGTAGATGGAAGAGGAGGCTAGGAATTGCTCAAGTGTTTCATGCCACACTCTTGCAAACTGAATTTGAAAGTATATTTACATTTGTGTTCATATCATTAAACATACTATCACCTTCGATTGCCGTGGCAAGACTGTGGGACGCTGGGTGGATCAGCTGGCGTCACGTGACCTCCCCTTCACACAATTACTCCCAGGATGAGGAGGGGAACGCTACACCCCATTAAAACATCCGTCACTAAACCCACATCCAGACCCTTCCCCAATTAAGAATTGTTATCTTTCTCAGCTCCCAAGCAAAGTTAGTTTTTTTTCTTGAAGATTTATACCACCTATCATGGATAAGTCTGAATAGTCTTGTTTTCACCATTAGACAGTCTGTCGATAGAAAGTCTGAGCCTACACTTTTACCGATCCAAGGGATTTGTTAAGCTCTCACACCACATGGACATTGCATGACAGTTTTGTTTCTTATCATACAACCAACCACCACAATACAACAACAACAAACTAAAATATAACCTCAGAAGAAGTGAGGTGTAAGTTATGTAGGCCACTCTCATTGCAAGTGAAAATGATGCAATATGATAATGTGCATGTGTTTATATATATATATATATATATATATATATATATGGGTTGGTGGTTACTGAGTGGGGTGTAAATAGACATTGTGGTGCTGGCAGGTCTGGGTGTGAGTGCACACAGGGCCTACCCCCTCTGCTGGGATAGGGATCACCACCCTCAAAGGTCAAGGTTGGTGGTGCCCATGGGGGGCCATACAGCTTGGTGGTGTTGGGCAGACCACTGGTATCCATGGGAACCAGGAATGCTGAATCCCTATTGGTAGGGCCAAGAATGCTTGTTTCCCATTGGGGGAAAAGGGTGGGGTGATACTCTACAACGAACCCATCTAACTATATAAATAATAAACCAGAGGGCTGGACTCTCTCTTCTTCTTTAGACTTTATACTCTTCCGTTATCTTTGTCTGTATTGATTTCACCATAGCCTGCCTACAGAGCCACAGATTCGAGCATTAGCATTTACACTGTGTTCTTCATTGTCTACTGCCCCCCCCCCCCCCACACACACACACTCCACCCCGAACTTCTCACTCTCGCACTGAAGTGGGTAACAGTGTCCGGATAGTACACGGTCCTCCGTCATTAATGACAACCCTCAAAAGCACTTCCGGTGCACTTCCGGTGTTATTTATAACCATAATGCGCTGCTCACACCATGTACTCATCAGTCCCACATAACCAGGACCCAGTTGGTTGAATTCGGACTCGCTACAGTATCTCTTTTATGATGGTCAACGTTATTATTATCATTATTATTATTATCATCATCAAATAGCGCTTCATATCAAATTTGTCAGGTTTGGGGTGGTGGTGCCACCTGTCCCAACTGTGAACAAAGGGGTCATCCATGAAGTAGTACACAACATATGGATGATCATATATTGAATATTCCCTTTTGCGCCTTTATACTCGCATAAGTCTTATATATCACTTTTTTAAATATATAAGTATATTTATACATGGATATGGATATATATGTGATGTAAAACGCATTATACGAGTATAAATGCAAGGGGAACATGTACACCCTATATTTCCTCTGTGCACATTGGGGGAGTGTCCCCCCCCCCCTTCGAGCTGTCGGGTTAAGTGCCGGGTGTAATGATGTGGACATGTTGGAGTACTAGTACATACATTACACCGGGTAAGTGCTCTCCTCGCGTCACACATTGCAGGAAAGTTGTACAAATATGCACTGCTACTGGTCATATAATTGAGCAACGTCCTACCACCATAGGTATATATTGGCATACATTTAGTTACAGGCACAGAGTTACAGATTGTTCAGGTTGAGGCTACCAAGATGCTTAACCCTATCCGTCTGTCACAGTTTCAGTCAAGCTGGGGTGCATAGGATGGTTAACCAGCGTCCTGACTAGTCCGTGCCTCAAGTTGGTTCATACGCTGGGATGCTAATGATATCGAAATTGATACCATAGGCTTGAGCAATTATATATTCCATTAACTTGGCTCATGAAAGCCGTTTTATGCAATAACAATATTTAATGAGTAAATCACTATCTAAATTGGAGATGTAGTATCAGATGTTGGTGGATTTTGAAGAGTTTACGCTTTCATCAGACTATGCAGCTTTAATAGAATAGTGCGCCTTTACTGGAAGACGATTAGAATAATTGTGTAAGTGTTCTATTTACTTCTTAGGTGAACCCAGCAAACCCATCAAACCCACCAACCCCATCAACCCCAACAACCTCACCAACCTCTCAAACGTCACCAACCTCACCAAGTTGACCAACTCCACCAACCCCACCAGCCCCAGCAACCTCCCCAACCTCTCAAAGTTCATTAATCTTATGGAGTTTACCAACTCCACCAACCCCCACAACCACACCCACCCCACCAGCCCCATCAATCCCAATTACATCACCGACTGCTCAAACTTCACCAACCTCACCAAGTTTAGTAACTCCACCAAACCCACCAACCACATCAACCACATCAACCGCAACAACCTCCCCAACCTCTCAAACTCCACCAACCTCACCAAGTTTACTAACTCCACCAACCCCACCAACCTCACCAACCTCTCAAGCGTCACCAATCTCACAGAGGGTACCAATTCCACCAACCCCACCAACCTCAATGGCCCCCACAACCTCACCAACCCCATCAATCCCAACAACCTCATAAACCCGACCAAACACAAAAACCCCATCAACCCCAACAACTTCACCAACATATCACACCTCTTAAACCTCACCAACCTCGCCAAGTTCACCAACCCCTCCAACCCCGTCAACCTAACCAATGACCTCACCAACCCCATCATCGCCTTCAACCTCAGTGACCCACCAACCCCATCAACCCCAACAACCTCTCAAACATCACCGGCCTGACAAAATTCAGCAACCTGAGCATCCCCAACAACATCACCAACCTTACCAACCCATCCAACCCAAACAAGCCAACCATCCCAACCAGCCCAACCACCCCAACCACCCCTACCAACCCAACCAACCCAAACAACCCAAACAACCCAAACAACCCAAACAACCCAAACAACCCAAACAACCCAGACACCCCAAACATCCCAAACGATCCAAATAACACAAACAACACAAACAACACAACCAACACAAACAACACAAACAATGCAAACAACACAAACAACACAAACAACACAACCGACACAAACAACACAAATGACACAAACGACACAAACAACACACACAACACAACCAACACAAACAACACAACCAACACAAACAACACAAACACCACACATAACACAAACAACACAAACAACACAAACACCACAAACAACACACACAACACACACACCACAAACAACACAACCAACACAAACACCACAAACATCACAAACAGCACAAACAACACAAACAACACACCCAACACAAACAACCTCACCAAGCTAACCGATCTCACCAACCTCACCAACCTCACCGACCTCACCGACCTCACCAACCTCACCAACCTCACCAACCTCACCAACCTCACCAACCTCACCAACCTCACCAACCTCACCCACCTCACCAACCTCACCAACCTCACCGACCTCACCAACCTCACAAACCTCACCCACCTCACAAACCTCACACAACTTCACCAACCTCACTAACCTCACCAACCTCACCAATGTCACCACCCTCACCAACCTCACCAACCATACCAACCATACCAACCTCACCAACCTCACTAACCTCACTAACCTCACCAACCTCACCAACCTCACCAACCTCACCAACCTCACCAACCTCACCAACCTCACCAACCTCACCAACCTCACCAACCTCACCAACCTCACCAACCTCACCAACCTCACCAACCTCACCAACCTCACCAACCTCACCAACCTCACCAACCTCACACTCCTCACCGACCTCACCGACTTCACCAACCTCACCAACCTCACCAACCTCACCAACCTCACCAACCTCACCAACCTCACCAACCTCACCAACCTCACCAACCTCACCAACCTCACCAACCTCACCAACCTCACCAACCTCACCAACCTCACCAACCTCACCAACCTCACCAACCTCACCAACCTCACCAACCTCACCAACCTCACCAACCTCACCAACCTCACCAACCTCACCAACCTCACAAACCTCACACTCCTCACCGACCTCACCAACTTCACCGACCTCACTAACCTCACCGACCTCACCAACCTCACCAACCTCACCAACCTCACCAACCTCACCAACCTCACCAACCTCACCAACCTCACCAACATACCAACCATACCAACCATACCAACCTCACCAACCTCACCAACCTCACTAACCTCACCAACCTCACCAACCTAACCAACCTCACCCACCTCATCAACCTCACCGACCTCACCAACCTCACTAGCCTCACCCATCTCACCAACCACACCCACCTCAAATACCTCACATACCTCACCAGGCTCACCGACCTCACCAACCTCACCAACCTCACTGACCTCACTGAACTCACCGACCTCACCGACCTCAACAACCTCAACAACCTCAACAACCTCAACAACCTCAACAACCTCAACAACCTCAACAACCTCAACAACCTCAACAACCTCAACAACAGACCAATAACTCATATTCCCCCCTAACAATCACCTGGAAGTGGCCACAATAGCCCTCACTCACACAGAGCGCGACCACCACTGCACACCACAGTGACTACCGCTGCACTTACTTCTTGCACTCCCACCCGCCCCCACTCCCCTGTCCCTATCTGGCGTACACTTGCCCTCCTGTTTTATTGACCGAAATACAACAGTGTGGCAATGTAAATAGCGCGCATGCGCAGAGGAGTGTAGGAGACCAGCTGGCCACCTTATTGTCATAGTCAGGCGCTGGTGCTCAGAGGATGGTGAGCTGAGAACCACATTCATCTGGGTCAAGGGCACCTGCGACTGTGTAGGTATATGAATCTATATATGAATATATATTCATATTATTGAATATATATGAAGGTATCTGACTACATATAGGTGGTGGCCACAATCGGTAGAGCGCAGGACACGTGCGCGGGAGATTGGGAGTTTGGTTGCTGGTTGAGTGAAACCAATGACTTATCAAATTGCTACTTTTCGCTTCCTAGCCTGGCACTCACCATGAATAGGATAGGGGAAGGATGTGTTAGCTCATTGTCAGGATCATGTGAGTGAGTGGGATATTGCGTCATGATGCCTGCCAACGGGATTTCCCAGTGGGGAAGCTCTATAAAGTCGCAAACAGTCCCCGGTCACAATTCGGTACCCATACTGATATGATCTTAGATGTTGCAAGGACATAAAGATCCAACAACCAAACAATCAACATATTGAATATTTATGAATGCATATGAACAAATACAAATAGATATGTATTTATATGAATACATATCAACATTGGAATATATATGAATAGTTATGAATATATATGAATACTTATGAATATATATGAATATAAATATTAGTATATATTCATGTACATGCGTATAAACCATATATGCACATATTACGCAAGTGATGTTTTCAGGGTCGCGAACATGGAGGAGGCAGTACACTATATAGTGTAATACTAATAATACCGTCCTGATATGACCTTAGATGTTGCTAGGACGTAGAACAACAAACAAACTAATAATAATTAGCACACGATAATAATAATAATTACTTAATTCTGTTCCCCGCTTTTATACTCACATAATGCATTATACATAACATATCTATTAACATATATAAATACATTTGTATATATATATATATATATATATATATATAAGTATATATTAAGATATATGAACCCTCATTTCTTGCCATTTTACGGCTAACATGTTAGCCATTACACTATCTAGCCTCCCTGATGCAATCACCCTATCCTTGCCTAACTATCTATGTGACTCCTTGACTGAGATGTCAGTGCAATCTATTAGAATATCCACTCAAAATGCCCGAGTGATTCCAGCGCCATTTTAGCGTGATAAACCGTTACATTAAAATACATAATTCTTTCAAATACGGATAATTCATCTATGTTGTTGTTATTGACTAAAATGTATTTTATTCAGTGAATAATGTATTTTGTCAGCACTAGAGCACAGGTCTTCCAGCCATTCAGTAAAATGTTTTGATACTTAAATGAACCTATCAGTTAATAACCAAATGCAAATCCCGTTCGATAATAAAAGTATTATACATAACATAAATTAGTTGTAATAGTAACTGTATACAAGTCCAGTTCAATAAAAGTAGTTTGCTAAAGCAGGGGATTACGTATATATTAGCACATACATGGTAGCCATAGGAAGGTGTACCTAATTGCATAAGAGCATGGATGTTGGTGTACTTTTGCAAAGTAATTCTACCCAGAGCAATATTATAGCTAAGAATGTAATATTGTAACTGAATGTAATTGGTGCAGTTATTGCATCATAATGTAAAGTTGATGGCTGGCATATGTGGGTTGTGTAGGCAGGCTATATGAAATCAATACAGGCAAGAAGAGAAAGGAAGAGTATAAAGAATGAAAGTAGAGTGAGAGCTTGTACCCTCAGGTTTATTATTATATAGTGGTACATGGATTTGGTATGGCATACCACCTGACCATTATCTCCAATCAGCAACAAACATTTCTAGTTCCACCAATGAACAGTAAGCATTCTGGGGTCACCATGGCTACTGTGATCTACCCACCACCACCATGCGGTGTGACTGCTTGGCCTGCACCCGCTTGAGCTGTGTGTGTGTGGTGATCTGTGACTAACAGTTGGGGGGGGGGGGGGGGGGGGGTAGTGAGTAGAGCTCTTGAGGCTCCTTACACACTGCCACTAGTGCCTCATTCACACTATCTACCTAATACATGATGACTATTGACCATAAGTAAAGAATCACCAGCAACTACATAAATACATTCATGCACCTGGTCCTATATATCATTTACATTAATATACCATTTGTACTCCATTATAGACCATTTACATTCCCCACCGATGTGTTTTATCCGAATATCTTACAATAGTTTACATGTAGGTGCAGAGTACCTTTAAACACACACACACACTTTTAAAACTTGATCTGAAAATCTAATGCTCAACACATATTTTGGAATATATTATATATTCATATATGCGCATAGTCCGATGAAGTATCAGCTTTTACAAACCAAACCAATTATCTAGAATTGATTCTACATATCTCCCTAATATAGATAGTAATGCACTTATTAAGCAGTTGTTGCCACATTGAAGGGCATAATTGAACTACACAGACTCGGATGAATGGTATATATTTGGACTTTTTAATGTAGAATGGTAATCGCACATGCGTGAGTATAATGAGAGAAGGCCCGGAGATGCTTAAGCCCTATAGTTCTAGTCTTTTATTGTGGGGTGGGCAGGATGGCAGAGTAGAATGTCCGTCACTGTCCGCCACCAAGTTATAGTGGCCGAGTTCGGGTTTTGCTCGCTTTATATAATTCACGTAATTTTGTAACAGATTTTGTCTGTCGACATCATATATAATTTACATATGCACGTCCCCCATTTCTGCATGGTTACTTGGCGTAGTTTAAAAATAAACACTAGGTGTGGAAGACGTCGATTTAATGTTAAAGCTTGAGTATAGGCGGTGCCACTGGGCATTTGAATAAGAATCCGACTCCAGGTTGTTCAATTACCCATGTTGCGAGCAACATCAACAATGATAACATTTAATAGAACCCGCTACTGCTAACGCTCAGAGTGTCAGAGTTTTGACATACTTCCAGAAACTAATTTGACATGTTTGCATTTTAATATTTCGAAAGTTAGTGATGCCAAATATAAATGACTTCAAACTAAAGTAAGGTACACCATAATGATTGATTTACAATATTTATCTAAAAGAATAACAGAACATAAAAACCACTCAGTGAACAAATGAAAAAGCCTCCCCCCCCCCCACCTTTTCCGATGTTACATGTTTGCAGTTCAAATATCTCAAGAATTAGCCATGTCAAATAAAAGTTACATCAAACAAAAGTAAGGTTTTTTTTTTGGTGTTTTTATTCTTTGTTTAAAGACCCCTCAGCATAAAAAGTAGACATCGGCTATTGGGAGTTTTTTTTTCTTTTTTTGTTCCCTTCTTTTTTTTTCTTGAAGATTTATACTGCCGATCATGGATAAGTCTGATTAGACTTATTTTCACCATTAGACAATTTGTCGATAGAAAGCCCGAGCCAATGCTTTTAACGACCCAAGGGATTTTTAACCTCCCACACCACATAGACATGGTATGAGAGCAACCAGCCTTTGATGACACTGTAAGTTATACACAGCAGTGGAAATCCAATTTTGAAGAGGTAGGGGGGGGGGGATGGGGAATCAAACCACCGACCTTCAGATTAGGAGACCAACCTACAAAAAGTCAGACACTCTAGCCATTCTGCCACAGAGAACACCACAGTTCCAAATAAAGTAAAGTATACTACAACAATCAATTTAACATATTTATCTTTAAAAAAATGACAGTAACCCAAAACCATTCGATTATGCCATGTTAATAACGGAAAATAAAAACCACTCAGTGAAAAAAAAAAAAAACATCACCCTCTTCCGATTTGAGTGGGTTCCTTCCGGAGCAGACGACATTTGGTGAGCGCATACGACCGAATAGAGGCGCGAATTGGATAGAGCCCGCGCTAAGCCCGCTTAGACGCAGCGGGCTCGTCCCCCGGGGGGGGGCGGGGGGGGGGGGGGGGCAGCTCAGCAAATAAGATGCGTTACTCACCACCGAGGCGACACCTTGCGGCATGGGTGGCAATTACACAGGGGGCGACATACTAGTGACATCTTCCGGTTACTAACAAATCGACAGCATAGCAATGTTGGTGAAGCATAATGCTTGGGTGTATTATGTTTATAATGTATATGTATACATGCCGATTTATATATATATATCTATTATGGACATCTTACCAGAGTACTAGATCATACATAACTTTTATTTTACCGAGAGCAGTACTTTGACTAATTGCAGTACAGGAGGTAATATATAAATATATATCCAGTATAACCCCTTTAAACCAAGCTGGGTTAAACTTAATGATGGGTTAATCCAAAGTTTGTTTCGCGACCTGGCAAAAAGCTACCATTTATCATAGAAAGAGGTTGGTTAATCCAAAGTTGTTTAATCCAAATTATCGGTTAATCTCAGGCCACTTCCGGTACAGTTAAGCCAAACTGTCATGTGGTTAAAGGTCATCTGATTGGCGTTTACGGGGATTTGTGCCTGAACTCTTCATATTATATAAATATATATATACACACACTCTCTCTCTGTCTTTGCTTATTTTTCTTATATTGTGTAGCCTCATTTATATATATATACATACTATACAATTTAGTATGTGGATATAATCAAAGAATTCTGTTTGTTGTTGTCCATCTCCGGGCATCTCTTGCCTACCAACGATGCGCTGATTGGCTGTAACCCCTTGTGACCCTGTAACTCTGTGCTCCCTGCTTACCATGGCGCTGTGGCGTAATCGGTAGAACGCGAGCCTCGCGTGCGGCATTTTTGGAGTTTGCTTCCCGGTCGAATCAAACCAATGACTTTAACATTTATACTTGTCGCTTCCTAGCCTGGCACTCGGCATTAATAGGATAGGTCAAGGACTGGTTAACTCAGTGTCAGGATAATCTGACCCGAATTCCGGATCTCCCGGTAGCGAGGCCCACGCTCTACCGATTCGGCCACCGTGCCCGTTTTCATGTCAAGTATACATATTAAAGAAACCAATGTTTAACTAGAAGAAGATGCACCCTTGCATAGGAAGGAGCCCCCCACTAAGCACCGTGCTGGAATTCCCACCCACATCACCCCACACAAGTACCGGGCAAGGACCGATATGAGGCCATGTGCATGTACCAATGCACCCCACTCCCCCTACCCACCCACCTACCCACACACCCACCTACCCACACATACCCACCTACCCATACACCCACCCACACATACCCACCTACCCATACACCCACCCACACATCCCCACTCACACACGGCCACCGGCGCCGCCCCGCCCCGCCCCGCCGCGTCCCACCAGCTTAGCCTTGCCCCATCACTACTGTTCTCCAGCTACCCTACCCCCCTCCCCCCCCCCTCCCACCACACCTCACACAGTTAGGCCTTGCTCCGGCCCACAGCCGCTGCATTCCAGTGGCCTACCACCGCTTCACCGTGCCCCATCCCTGCCCCACCGCGCCCTGCTCCATCCCGCCCCAACCCACCTCAGCCCCATCCACCCACCCCACCCTACCTCACCCCACCCCACCCCACGCCACCCCACCCCACCCCACCCCACCCCACCTCACCCCACCCATGCCCCCGTCCCACCTCGTCCCTTCTACCGTCCCTTACCCAAGCTTCCCTTCACGCCAGCTCGACCCCGCTCCGCCCCACCTCGCGCCGCCTCGCCAGCCTCGCCCCACCTCAAGTCTACTGTCCTCCCGTCCGCATCCCGCCTCGCACCGCCCCATCCCCTCCATGCCGCACCGCGCCGCAAGTCCCTGCCCCCCACCCCACCCCACCCCGCCATAAGCCCCGTCCGGTCCACCCGCACTGTCCTCCCATCCCCGCCCTGCCGCGCCCCTCCCTGCCCCGTCGCTTCCGTCACCACCTCCGCAGGCTACCCCGCCCCGCCCCCACCTCCCCGTCCCCACCTCCACCTTACCCCCGTCCCCACCTCCACCTTCCGCCCGTTCCCCCTCCGCCCCCAGCTCCCTTCAATCCCCGCCCCGCCCCGGATCCCCCGGCTCCCCCGGATCCCCGGGATCCCCCGTCTAACCCTCCGCTCCCCCGTCCCCAGCTCCCCCGTCCAGCCCCGGCTGCCCTGTCCCCAGCTCCACCATCCCCTCATCCTCTGCCCCGCCCCCGCTCCACCGGCTCCCCCGTCCCCGGCTCCTGTACCCACCACTGTCCATCCCCGGCTCCCCCGTCCACCCCCGGCTCCCCCCCCCCCCCCGGCTCCCCCGTCCACCAGCGTCTACCCCGGCTCCCCCATCCACCCCGGGCTCCCCCTTCCACCCTGGGCTCCCCTGTCCACCCCGGGCTCCCCCTTCCACCCTGGGCTCCCCCGTCCACCCCGGGCTCCCCCTTCCACCCTGGGCTCCCCCGTCCACCCCAGGCTCCCCCGCCCACCCCGGGCTTCCCCGTCCACCCCCGGCTCCCCCGTCCAGCCGCGTCCACCCCCTGCTCCCCCGTCCACCCCGGGCTCCCCCTTCCACCCCGGGCTCCCCCTTCCACCTCGGGTTCCCCCGTCCACCCGCGTCCACCCCCGGCTCCCCCGTCCACTCCGGGCTCCCCCTTCCACCCCGGGCTCCCCCTTCCACCCGGGCTCCCCCTTCCACCCCCGGCTCCCCCTTCCACCCCGGGATCCCGCGTCCACCCGCGTCCACCCCCAGCTCCCCCGTCCACTCCGGGCTCCCCCTTCCACCCCCGGCTCCCCCGTCTACCCACGCCTCCCCCGTCCACCCCGGCTCCCCTGTCCACCCCTGGCTCCCCCGTCCACCACCAGCTTCCCCCGGCACCCCCGCCTCCCCCCCGAGGCTTCCCCGCCGCCTGTCCACATTAAAGTCGGCCGTGATTTGCGGGTGCCGCCTAAGCACACGCCGACACGCAGCTCGCCTCCGGTCAGCCTCCAATCAGCCCCCTCTGTGACGCGGTTAGCTAACGAATCACCGCCCCAAACCACAACAATTTCACTCACTCAACTCTCCGCAGAAACACACACAACAACACCACTTACTATATATACACACATATATGTTTTTGAACTTTGTAAAAGATATGGTTGAATACAAAAAAAAACACAATACTCGCCGTGAATATGGCCTATGCTGCCAACAAAACACCAATCAATCAATCAATCAATTATATATACAAGCGGGAAAATGCATTGATTTGTACCGTATACTTTCTAAATAAGCAGAGGGCGTTGTATGCATGCGTGCCGATACATAGACAGATTTCATATCATTTGTTTGTTTGTATTGTCCTAGTTTTCTTTGTTATTGACGTGGGGGTGATGAAAATGGGAAATATTGCCCCTAGAGCGGGACTCGAACCCACATCTCTTTGCATTCCGGGCCAGTGTGCTAACCATTACACCACCTAGGCCCCCTGATATCAACACACAACCCACGCCTACCTGTCTATGCCGCTCCTTGCCTGAGAGGTCAGTGCAGACCACTACATTATTTTATTCTCTGCCTAAATTGCCGGGTGATTTGCGGATGAAATGGAATCCTTCTGATGAGTTGCACCAATAATCACCTGCGGCGGTGGGTGGGTGATGGGGAGTGAGGGGGGGGGAGGAAGGAGGGACAATACACAACTAAAATCTGCAGGCGACAAGGCATTATAAGTATTAGTATTATTATGATATTTCATCAGTGTACATAGAATGTGGGGTTCTTTCTATATGTTACCGACTAGACGGGATGGTCTCTCTCCCGTCTTGGTAGATGCTGGGCATTCGCACCCAACCGGTTCGAACCCTGGTCGAGTCAAACCTATGACTTAAAGATTGATACTTGTCATTTCCTAGCCAGCCATTCGGCATTATTAGGATTAGGATGGAGGAAGGAATGGCTGGGTCAGTGTCAGGATAATCTGACTGAGTGGGATATCGGTTCATGGTGCTGGCAGGCCAGTGGTGTAGCAATGTAAAGTTGCCATGAGTGTGCACTGTCATAAGTTGGTACCCCAACCCTGATATCACCTTACATGTTGCCAGGAAACAACAACAAACACCAACAACCGACCAACCCAATCGGGGCAGCACTATAAAGTCGCCGGGAGTGCGCACTATCACATGTCGTATCCGTCCAGATGTTGCCAGCAACCAACCAATCTGTGTGTCAGGGACGGTTGGTTGATTGTTGGAGTTTTACGCCCTGGCAACATCTAAGGTCATATCAGGATGAGCATCGACTTGGGACAGTGTGCAATCATGACAATGTTACAGTGCTGCCCCACTGGGAAATCAGGCTGCTGACACCATGACCCAATATACCATTGAGTCAGATTATCCTGACACTGAGCTAACCAGTCCTTGCCCTATCATATCAATGCCGAGCACCAGGCTAGGTAGCAACAAGTATCAATCCTATAACTAAAAGTCATTGATTTGACTCGACCGGGAACCAAACTTCTGACTTTCCACACGCGAGGCCCGTGCTCTACCGATCAGGCCAGCAGGCCGGGTCTATGACCGTAGATGTTGCCCGGACGTAAAACTCCAACAACCCACCAAGCTGTGCGTGTTAGGGACACAGCCCAGACAGCGGCAGTTTGGAACAACGATCGTCGTCCAGCATCTTATTTCATGCAGATGAGGCGCAGCTCAGCAGAAATTAACGCACCGGAAGTCTTGGTGGAACTCTTCGATGGAAGAGGTACTAAAGCCTCAGGCCTGCGCCAGCACACAGAACGTCGAGGTCAGCGGGGCCATACTCTCTCTGGATTCACCGGCGCGACAGCCCTCTAATTCCTATGACGCCATTATCCAGGATCACACCCGGGTCACGTGACACTCACGCGATGCCCACGTGATCGAACCCCATCTTTACACGTCGTTTGACCCTGCTCCATCGAATGACTTGCGCCAGAACGCTGCTGTTACAGCGTGAGAATGTCGCAGATTCTTGGTTAGTGTGGGGTTGTGGGGTGGGGGTTGAGAGGAGGTTGGGCTCGGTGAGACAGTGCTCGGGACTGAAGTCATGATGCCAGTATATTTATATGGGTTATTTATTCTCTTAAAGTTAGATTTGTCGGATGGGGGGGGGGGGGGGCATGTAGGGGTGGGGTGTGGGGGTGTTGGGTGGGTGGGAGGGGTGGGGACTCGGCGAGACAGTGCTAGGGACTGCAATCATGATGTCAGTATATTTATATGGGTTATTTATTCTCTTAAAGTTAGGTTAGTCGGGTAGGGGGGGGGGGTGTAGGAGTGGGGGGTGGGGGTCGGTGGGAGGGGGGGTGGGAGGAGGTTGGGCTCGGCGAGACAGTGCTAGGGACGGCAGTCACGATGCCAGTATATTTATATGGGTTATTCTCTTAAAGTTATGTTAGTCGTGTATGGGGGGGGGGGGTGTAGGAGTGGGGGGTGGGGGTGTGGGTGGGTGGAAAGGGGTGGGGGTGGGAGGATTTCGGCGAAATGGTGCTAGGGACTGCAGGCACGATGCCAGTATATTTATATGGGTTATTCTCTTAAAGTTAGGTTAGTCGGGTGTGGTGGTGTAGGAGTGGGGGGTGGGGGTGGGGGTGGGGGTGGGTGGAGAGTGGTGGGGTGGGAGGGGGCTCAATGAGATGGTGCCCTAGCCTGCAGTCACGATTCCAGTATTATGAATACTGTGCATTACATATTTGGTTTCCATATTATGAAGCTGATAACTAATTCTTTCTTTTATTGATAGTAAGTCAAATAATTATTGTAGCCTGTGTATATTAAGCATGCTAGCAATGCTACTTATTTATAATCTTTCCCAAAACAGATATCAAAAGTAAAGTTCTATGATTTGTGCGATGCCCACATCATTCAACCCCATCTTTGCACGATTGTTTGACCCTTCCTCCAATGACTTGCTCCAGAATGTTGGAGACTGCAGTCACGATGCCAGTATAATGTATGTGGGTATTTTTCTAAAAGTCAGATTAGTGGGATGAGGGGTGGTGGAGGTGTGTGTGTGTGTGTGGGGGGGGGGGGGGGGGGGGGTTGGAGGAGGGCTTGGCGAAACGGTGATATGGACTGCAGTCACGATGCCAGTATATGTATATGAGTTATTATCTTAAAAACTGGGCACCACGGATTTGGTTTCCACGTTACGATGCTGATAATTAATTATTTCTTTGATTGATATAGTAAGTCAAATAATCATTATTGTAGCCTCTGCGCATTAAGTATGTTAACAATGGTACATGCATTTATTTAATCTATCGCAACCAAATATATCAATAGTGAATTTGTATAATTGTTGCTGAAGTGATTTTCAGGTTACACAAGTGATAGTATGAACACATCGCTCAATTTGTATAAGATCTAAATCCAAAAGTGGAATTCTTTTTTTTTCATTTTTTGAAATATGCAGAATATGGAAACCTTCATAGGAAAAATGGATGCTGCTATTGTTTGGAATCTTTTCTGCTATTATTTGGAAGGGTTTCACTTTTGGTTTCCATGTCACACCATAGTGCCCAGTTTCAGAGAATGACCCATATATGCATATATATGTATATGAAGAGTTCAGGTGCAAAAACTAACAAATCCAGTTTAGTTGTTCTAGAATTAATATACATTACCTGTAATTTGTAGAGTTTTATTGTTGTGTTTTTCAGTCTATCAATTTCATGTTGGGTACTGCCGGATATAGGGGATATGTTGGTTTGTGTAACAAAAAACAGACTTGGTTATCGAAATGACGGCACCTTCAGCTCAAACATAGTAGGTATAGTTTCGTTTCGGCACAAATGACATTTGTCAGTTTTTGCGCTTGAACTCCTCATATACATATATGCTGAATATGCCATTATACGAGTATAATAAGGCTGGAAGCTTCCATCTGCTCCTCAGGTCTATCTCCTCCCTCAGTCATCTACTGGAGGAGCCTGTCTGTTCACCTACACCTCCATCCTACTCACACTCAAATCCGTTGGGGGGTGCCACCTGTACTATATGCATAATAGATGTCCAGGCACCTGAGAAGAACACAGTATTATGCTAATGAGATCACGTTGTAAAATATTCTGATTTATGGCATTGGGGGAATGCAAATGTTCTATTGCTGATCGGGTATACGTGACCAGGCACATGTGTGTATATGTGTACGTGCTTGAGGTGCATGAGTGGAATGTAAATAGACATAGTGGTGCTGGCAGGGCACTCAGGGCCTAGCCCCTACCCCTCTGCTGGGTAGGATCACCACACTCAGGCTCAAGGTTGGTGGTGGCCAGGCGAGCCACACAGCTTGGTGGTGGTGGGCAGGCCACTGGTAACCATAGGGACCAGGAATGTTGGATCCCTATTGCTAGGGCCAGGAATGCTTGTTTCCCATTGGGGGAAAGGGGTGGGGTGATGCTCTATAATGAACCCATGTACCATATCAATAATAAACCAGAGGGCTTGACTCTCTCTCTTCCTTTACACTTTATACTCTTCCTTTCTCGTTGTCTGAATTGATTTCACTAGAGCCTGACTACACAACCACAGATTCGAGCTTTAGCCATTCTACAATTTAATAGGCTCGTGTGTGCCGGCTGCTCTGATACCCTGGATGGGGAATAAAGTCATTTGGTAAGCAGAAGTCAAAGCGTTCAGACGTTCTACTTTCACACCACCCATATGTGCATGTGCCACTGACCCCCACCCCCGCCCACATATGTAAGTTATGCGATCGTCGATGACAGCTCAGACCCCTCACATCAGTGTACATATTGTGTTGAATAGTCAGCACATTTAGAAAATATTAATCTTGCAAACACAAGCCTTCGCCTCAGCGTCATGAACCTGACTGTGATTATGTTTCAATTAACTTGACGTTGCTAATTGCTATCTCAATCTTAATTGCCCCCAGTTTCCGCACTCCATAGCATAATGATGTGCTTCCTACGAGGGAGGACTAAGAACACAATTGATATTACATCGTGAGATAATTACATAGCTGGTCTTTTTCTTGTGTCCTTTCTTGATGTGCATCTATTCCACACTAAGTAACTGCATCATTTAGCCTTGTTTGAACTTGACGGGAGTGGGAGGTAGCTCAGGCGGTAGCATGCCCACCTATGAAGGTCTCAGTCAGCCTATCGATCTTGCTGAGTGGACACATTTGTAGTTTGGTTATTTTCCGTTCCAACCAGTCATCGACAACTGGTTCATTATAGGTTGTGGTATGTGCTGTCCTGTCTGAGGGAAAGTGCATATAAAATACCCCTTGCTGCTTATCGGAAAGAGTAGCATATGTGTCAGCAAGCAGCAAGTAATATGTCAGAATTACCATATGTTTGTCATCCAATAGCCGATGATAAAAATCAATGTGCTCATTGTTAAATAAAACAAACTTTCCTTTTTCTTTGAACTTGAAGATGACATTTGCTTTTAGACAGGAAGTGTGAACATGTATTTGTCTCTCATTTTTGTTTGGTATATTAGTGGTCCCGAGCAGGGGAAATCCCAGTCACAGAGGACTGGTCTTCCCCACTCCACTGCTGGTCGATAGAAAGCCTGAGCCTACACTTTTACCGACCCAAGGGATTTTTAACCTCCCACACCACATAGAGATGGTATGAGAGCAACCGGCCTTTGATGACGCTGTAAGTTATACACAGCAGTGGAAATCCCAATTGGCAGAGCCGTGGGCATGGGGAATCGAACCGCTGACCCTCAGATTAGGAATCTGACCTAGAAAAAAGTCAGACACTCTAACCACTCCACCACAGAGATGCAGTTCTTTACTTTAATAATATATGTGACTGTTCATTGTGTTAACAAGATTCAAGACTCATGCAGTTCATGTGTACTAGCAATCCAGTTCACGTTTATGGTTTGTGGTTGTTTTATGTCCCAGTGACATCTAAGGTCATACCAGGATTGGGGCCGACTGGTGACAGTGCACACTCCTAGCAACTTCCCCATTGGAAGACCATGCCACAAGTACAATAACCCGATATCCCACACAGTCACATTATCCTGATATTCTGATAACAAGTCCTTGTCCGATCCTATGAGTAAATTGTCTATATATCGGAATTGTTAATGAAATATCGATATGGTTATTACTGGACATTGTGAATAAATTGTTAATAAAATATGTCTATGTCAATAGATGGACATTGTGAATAAATTGTTAATAAAATATGTCTATGTCAATAGATGGACATTGTGAATAAATTGTTAATAAAATATGTCTATGTCGATAGATGGAAATTGTGAACAATATATGTCTATGTCTATATATGGACATTGTGAATATAATAGGTATGTGTTTACTAAGGGAAATTGTTAATAAAATATGAATATGGCTTTTCATGGACATTGTGAATAAATTGTTAATAAAATATGTCTATGTCTATAGATGGAAGTTGTGAATAAAGAGTGTATATGTCTATATATTGACATTCTGAATAAAATATGTTTGTGAATAAATATAGAAATTATGAATAAAATATGTATATGTCTATATATGGACATTGTGAATAAAGTATATATATATATATGTCTATATATCGAAATTGTGAATAAAATGTGCCTACCATATATGTCCCAATAGAAGCATGCTACCCAATAGAAACACACCCCCCCATATCAAGATTGAAAGCAAGCACACATTTACAAACATATTCAGACTGAATGCACATAAAATGAGACAATCCCTCTTTATTTCAGAGGCCCAATGAAACAAATAAAAATGTATGATCTTATTCAGACTGAATGCACATCATCATCATCATCATCATCATCATCATGCTGTCGGTCATGATGCGACCAATACTGCTTTCATTACTTGACTGCCGCTCTCCATTTAGCTCTCTACTGTGAGAGTGATGTCCATGAGTCAGTCTTAATGTCTCTCTGCTTCAGGTTTCTCTTGATGGTATCCTTGAACCAGAGACGAGGGCGTCCTCTCTTTCTGTAACCAGAAGACAGTTGAGAGTAGAGGATCTGTTTTGGTAGCCTGTCTGATATATATATATATATAGATATATATATAATGACAGTTGACAGGTTTAATCTAAAGTCAAATTGTAGGTGAACCAACAAAAAAGAAGGAAAAAAAAGAAGCTGCGTGTGCAGATGGATGCCATAGATTCCTGTCTATGGGAAAGTCCTGTAAAGGGGCCCGAAGAGGGCCAGCCTTGGTGCTCGAGTTGAAGCATATGGAATGTGGATCGATAGTAGCTGGGCGTATTCATGGAGAACCTGGCGCACCGTGGATGGATTAGATCCGCTCCTCTCTGTGTCACGTGGTGCTGCAAGAGGCCGATCCGTTTAGGACATTATCCTGTTTGATTCGGTGCATGATCATCGCAATTTATTTATACGCGAAGGAGGTGGGGCGGATAGGAAGGAGGTTGGAAGGAATGTGGTTTGCTGCTGATGTGTAGGGTTGGAGATTCCCTTAGTACTACTAGTATGAGCAGGAACCCTGAATTGAATACTAATTTGGGGATTGGCTTAGATTTGCTTGTTGGAGTTTTACGTCCTTGCAACATCTACAGTCATATCAGAACGGGTACCGACTTGTGACAGTGTCTTGACTTGACTTCTGGGGTGTTTGTCATCTTATGACGGTTACCGGCTGCAGAACTGCAGCATTAGAGAGAGGCTCCGATAAATCGGCCCAATCTTTGGTTGAAGAATAATCTTCTTGTGGGACGGTTGTAGAAGCTGGCGGATGTCTTTACAACGATTAAACGACGAGTCGTTGGGATGGCCCGGAATCACTCCAGTCTGGCGGTAGCACAGCATTTCAATCCAGCAGACAGCAGCAAGGGTTTCTGAGGAAGGGACGGGTAAAGATGGGTCTAGCTGTTCCAGCAACAAGAACAAAGCGAGAGAAAGGAAAAGGTAAAGGGTCCCACCCAAGCAAACAACTCCCTTGATGAGTGGGAGAAGTAAGCCTAGGAGAAAAAAAAAGAGTGCAGTATAGGAAAGAGAATTGAGGAGAGTTGAGTCAAAGGACCATATTTATTTGCTCTATTCTGACCAGCTGGCAAGCCAGAGACACATACAGAGTAAGAGTAGAAAGTGGAATGCTGGCAGCCCCCCCCCCCCCTGGAACTCTTTTCAGACAATATCAAGGAGGAGCATTGCCAGCAGAGAGGAGATAGAGAGAGGTGTGGACGAAGTGTGGTCCGGATAGCAAGTGTTGTGACAGTGCTCACTCATGGGGTCCTTATAGTGCTGTCCCACTGGGAAATCAGGCCGCTGGTGCCATGACATGATAGCCCACTCAGTGACATTATCATGACACTGAGCCAACCAGTCCTTGTCCAATCCTGATCATACTGAGCGCCAGGCTAGGAAGCGACAAGTATAACTTTTAAAGGCATTGGTTTGACTCGATCGGGAACCGACGTCCTGACCTTCTGCACGTGAGGAACGTGCTCTACCGATTAGGCCACCGTGCCCAGTGATTGGCTTAGATCTCGACTGGCTATGTCATTTCTGAAAGTGACGCACACCATCAGAATTATGAAGATGTTGGTTATCGCAGTATATCATGTAATTACAGTAAAATCCCTATAAATCGACCGACAAAGGCCCCGATTTTAAATGATCCATACAGGAAGGTGGTCGGTTTAGGGAATTTGTTTTATCGTTTCAAAGGTATTGCATGGGCATTTGTTTGGGACCCAAATAAAGCGATCGATATAAGGGAGTGGTCGATATATGGAGAGGTTTCACTGTAGTTGAATTGTTGGCATGTACTTAGTGGTTGATGATGCATAGTATAGTGTGGTACTATTGCTCCCATTGCCGTAATACCGGTATTATTATTCAGCCCAGTGTACAAATTTCAAATTCCCCCCTGATTGATGTTCCCCCACAGGAACTTGAAAACGTTTTCAAATTTATCCCATGGGAATTTGAAAACATTTTTGTTTTCCCTCTCTCGTTTTACTTTCCCTCCCCCCATTTTTGGGGAATTTTATTTATTTATTTCTTTATTTTTTATTTTTCTTGACAAATATAATAATACACAGAGAATAGCATAATGGAAATTATTACTAGTACAACAAAACATATTTCACCCCAAATGACACAAAAAAGTCTACCAGCTGGCTAAGAACAAAATATTATAGGTCTCAATTTGAAAACGTTTTTTATCAAGTTTTTTAAACAATTTTAAATTCCCAGAGGGGGGAATTTGAAAATAGGGGGAGGAATCCGAAAACTGTTCTTAATTTCCCAACCGGGAATCTGAAAACGTTTTCAATTTCATGGGAGGGAAATTAACAAAAATGTTCAGATTCCCGGGGGGAACATGGAAAGGGGGGGCAATTGAAATTGTTACACCAGTATTGGATTAGTAACATTATTTATAGTGTGTGCAATTGTGCTAGACATGTTTGCCAAATCAGTAAGAATTTAGGCTTCCCTTGCAGAAGGATGGGCATTTGATTCCGGACAGAGTCAAATCAATGACTTACTAAATTAATACCTGTCGTCACCTAGCCTGGCACTCGGCATTATGATGATTGGACAAGGACTGGTGAGCTCAATATCAGGATGATGTGACTGGATGTGAAATTGGATCATGGTGCTGACAACACTATAATTATATAAAGTCACCATTAGTGTGTAATGCCACAAGTCGGTAATGGTGCTGATAGGACCATAGATGTTGCCTGGATGTAAAAACCTCAGGAGACAACAATAACTAGTAATGGTTGTATTGATTCCACCATTCATTCCGAGCGATTTTCTGTTTAAGTTTCTCGGGCTTTCCTTATTCAATGTTTTGGATCTCTTTATGAGACCCCCCCCCATCCCCCAACTGGGGCATAATTGATTAATCGACTCTGGTCCCCCGAACCACTTTTTGGTGCATGCGCACATCCTGCAGACCCGGGTCAAATAATCGAATACGCTTCTCCATGCTCGCGGTGAACAAAATGGTGGCCCTTTTTTTTGTTTTTTAATAGTCAATATAATTACAGCAAAATATGATTTAAATATTTTTATGATGGCATAGTTTAGTGATATTTCCATTTCAGTAATCGATGTTATTACCAACAACAAATATGTAAGACTGGTACCAGTGGCTGTTATCCTGCAGGACCATACCAGTGCAAATGTGATGTCATCATTCCTGCAAACTCCAGCCAAGAGGTGGGTTACTGGGGTCGGGTTGTTTTGCACACGGGATGTGAATTTGTCGACTCCACTCACGGTGTTCTATTTGAAATTCTGACGACTCGGATGACCCGAGTCACCCGGGTCGTTTTAATCGATTACGGCCCTAGTGTGTCAACGGGCCGTCCGTTCCTATCGGGCCAGCACCATAACTGACTTTATGAGGCCACCCACTGTGTGTATCACCGGGCACTGTGGCGGAATCAGTTGACTGCAGGCCTCACGGGCGGAAGATCAAGAGTTTGGGTTCCCAGTCGAGTCAAACCAATGACTTATAAAATTGATATGTGTCATTTGCTACCCTTACGCTCAGCATTAATATGATAGGACAAGGACTGGTTAGCTCAGTGTCAGGATAATGTGACTGAGTGGGATATCGGGTCATGGTGCCAGCAGCCTCATTTCCCAGTGGGGCAGTGCTATGAAGTCGTCATCATGAGTGTGCTCTGTCACAAGTCGGTACCAGTGCAGACATGACCTTAGATGTTGCAATGACGTAAAACGACAACAACCAGCTAAACCAAGCTAGGGTATCCAATGGTTTTATCCACTGGTCGCTGGTTCCCAGTGGAATACCACCCATAACTGATTGACTTTCTCCCGCCCTCGCTCTCCCTTGATGGCCTGCTTCACAGGGCTCAGCTGCATAGAATTCCCGATATATCAAACCCTCTTGATATCGGGGAATTTAATTGAAAACTTGATTGATTACAACGCTGCCATTATTCAAACTGTAATTATAAAATGTCGCAAATGAGCCCTACTTCTGTGGCTCTCCTTTCTGCTAGCGACATATGTACGTACACGTGTTCATGATGCATTGGTGTCATGTGTGATGCTAGATAAAAGATTCACCTGGTACTTGTAGTACACGGGTGAAGATCAGCCTTATATAAAAATGGTTGAAAAATCGGGCTAATGAAATGAGTCTTATGAGAGCCTAATTTCTCAATCTAAGAAGCAACATTTATTCTTTGTATATGTCTTCATGTTTACCCGCTACTTTTGAATTGGAAAAATATAATAAAACATATACTTTAATGCAATTTAAAAGTGAAATTGACGGAGTTCTCTGGCCGCCATCTTGTCTTTTTGCATTCTCGCCCATTTCACCAACTCTGTGCCTATATGAGTAGCCATTTGATACTGGAGCCACAGTTTCTAGTTCATGTTCCATACTAAACCTATTTTTGCCAGTATTTACACTAGGTTGTCCTTCACCTGTGTAATATAAGTACCGGGTGAATCTTTTATCTAGTGTGATGCATGTGTGGTGATGCACCTGTATGTACTGGTGATGCCTGTGTATCTATTTTCCCAACGATCAGGTGCAAGTGATTCTGCCTGATGTACTACTGACCCTGATTTAGTAGTCTGCACTGACCTCTCAGTCAATAACCGGCAGAGATAGGTAGGCGTGGGTAGGGCGGTGATATCAGGGAGCCTAGGTGGTGTAATGGTTAGCACACTGACCCATAATGCAATAGATGTCGGTTTGATTCCTGCTCTAGCGCCTGGCTAGGAAGCGACACTTATCAATTGGTAAGTCATTGGTTTGAATCGACCAGGGTTTGAATCCCGATCCCACACTCTACCAACACGGGAGACGGACGTTCTAACTCAAGTATATTATATTATTGTGATGCACGTGCATTTGTTCAAGATTGAAGGTACATAGTAATGTATCCCTGCTGGTGATGCATGTGTACAATCACATGATGCACATGTTATGATCCAGTCACATATATAATTGTTATTGATTCATGTGTATGTTCTCAACCTGCGTGTATATGCGCTCCAGACATAAGTGTAACTGTATGTGATGCATGCGCATATTCTCATGATACATATGCATGTGCATGATGCATCCGTATCTGATAACTGTTCTTCACACATACCCAGGTTGCATTGATGCATGTACAAGTGCTAGTAGCACATGGGCATGTATTCATGCTATATTTGGATATATATGTGATGCATGTCTTTATGCATATGATAGTTTTTGTTGGAGGTTTACGTCCTGCCAATATCTAAGGTAATATCAGGCCGGGCACCAACTTGCGACAGTGCACACTCATGGTGATATTGCTGCCCTGCTGGCATAATGACGCAATTTTCACTGGGAAATCAGGATAGCGGCACCATGATCCGATATCCCACTCAGGCACATTATCCTGATTCTGAGTTAACAAGTCCTTGTCCTATTCTAGTAATGACGAGCGCCAGGCTAGGTAGCCACAAGATTCAAATTTGTAAATCATTGGTTTGACTGGACCGGGAATCAAACTCCCAACCTTCTACACTGGAAGCCTATTGTAAAATATTTAGACTTTCTACACATAGTTAGATTATAAAATTAATTCCATTTAAAGTATGTGTTTGTTTTAGTTAGTAGATAGAAGAATGTGTAACCCATTACTGAACCCAGACTAATAGGTTGGGAGACAGTCATGTTTGGTATTTAATGTTTAATGTGTATAGATACTGGGTTGTTTGTAACCTTATGATGGTTACCGGTTGCAGAACTGCAACATTATAGAGAGGCGCCGATAAATCATCCCAATCTTTGGTTGAAGAATAATCTTGTGGTGGAACGGTTGTAGAAGCTGGGGCATGTTTTTACAAGGATTAAACGACGAGTTTTCGGGGTGCTCCAGAATCTCCGGTCTGGCAGTAGCACAGCACTTGAGTCCAACAGACAGCAGCAAGGGTTTCCGAGGAAGGGCAGGTAAAGATGGGTCCAGCGGTTCCAGCAACGAGAAGAAAGTGACAGAAACCTAAAGGTAAAGGGCCCCACCCAAACACACAACTCCCTTGGTCAGGGGGAGAAGTATGCCTGGGAGGGAAAAAAAGGGTAGAGTCTAGGAAAGAGAAATGAGGAGAGTTGAGTCAAAGGAACGTGCCTATTTGCTCGATGGTGACCATCCAGTGCGTCAAAGACACAGACAGAGTAAGGGTAGAAAGTGAAATGCTGGTGGACTCCCCCTCCTGGAACTCTTTTCAGACATATCAAGGCCAGCAGAGAGGAGATAGAGAGAGGTGTGGATGAAGTGCGGTCCGGATAGCACGTGTCTAATGTGTATTGGATCCGGATTCAATTTGTATGGAGTGCATCGGATATGATAGAGGTGTCTGGTCAAGTTGCCATGACCTGGAGGAAGCTGGGATGTGGGAATGAGGGGTGCACCTGAGCTGCATCCATCTCTCCTGTCCTGGAATCTCAAAAAGGCCACCATAAAGAGTAAAATAACAATATGCCATGGGTCAATGGCATCATATACCTTCAATACTATCATGTACCTTCAATAATAACATGTACCTTCAATATCATGTACCTTCAATGACATACCTCTAGGAATGTTGGAGAGATTAAAAGCCTGGGAGAGATGGCAGGCACCACTGGGCCTTTCATGTGACAAGAGGTACTTTTGTGTCCATCCTCTTTTCTGTGCTATACCCACTGTAGCCACTTCACTATTATAGATAATCAACTATAGGACTCAGCTACACCACACCATTTCCTATACAACACCCTGTGGTACTTTATGGTGGTTTATATATATTTACCTTGCATTTCATTATAGCTCACTTCCATTTATAAAGATAAGGCGACCACCTTTTAAAAGGGATTCTACCGATTCAGCCCCCACGTCCCGGAATAAAATGCATATGATCTTAATGCATTGTGTGTGTCCCAGCTGCAAAGGCATCAACATGGTGCAAGTGGTTCTGATATCATTATTGCATCCTGCAATGAAGAAACGTGACACAGAAGGATTAGATGCATTAAAGGGTGGTTTTGTCAATCCATGACGTCAGACACGGAATTTCAAAACAAAATTACTGAATCTAAAGATTTTTAAAAACAAAAAAAACACCAACATTGCATATCAGGTTAATTCGTTTGATTCAACAGCATCTTAACAAATCCTCGTAAACGCCAATCCAAAAATGTACTTAAACATTGGAATCAAACCCTGAACAAATTAATTGTTTGGTTTCCTTTTTGTTGTTGTTCATTGCTCGATAACCATGTCTTCACAACCAACATGGAATTAATGAGAATTAAAAATACATTCAGGTCAATTATTACAATTTGAAGTTAAATATTTTAAATTGGCGTTTACGAGGATTTGCATCTGACCTCTTCATATGTAGTTAGATTTCACTCAGGGCTTAGATCGTCGAGACTCCGTAGCTAACATGATGAATATGTTATTGAAGCGCGTTGTGTCTATGTTGCCCGAACATCATAACAACATTCTCATGTTTAGCATGTGGGCGCTCAGAGGAGTAACTCGATAACCACTTTGGGAGTGATTGACTATGAAGGATCGAGGATGGAATTAACCGAAGCTATATTACAGGTTAGCTATACCTTGCCGGTATCTTTAGGAAAATAGAAAGGAATATGTGTGGGACGACATGTGTCTTCTAAGTTCTACTCAACCTGGACGTGGTTGCTGAATCCGTAGATGCGATATGACAAGTGTAATTCGATGCATGTTCTTCGTAGCGTATTCACTTAGTGATGAGATAATTAGCTATTCTGTCAGGGTATATGGGAAGTTGCTGAGTCAGCGCTGACAGTCAGATGGACTGTAATAAAGTTTAAGGACAGGTATATCTGGCTAGTGGGCTTGTTTCGAGGAATCCAGTGTGGGATTTAAGATATTCCCATATATCATGAAATGTAAACGTATCCATGAATATAATGTGATATATAACCAGTTATACTTACACTATTCATGTATATATATAACAATATAGACCAGACGGAATGGCCGAAAGTGTTCAGCATCTGTCTCGCGTGTTGGTACATCGTGGCTTCGAACCCTGTATGAGTCAAACCAATGACTTAATGATTGAAACTTCTTACTTCCTAGCCAGGCGCTCAGACTTATTAGGAGGGAAGAAGGACTGGTTAGCTCAGTGTCAGGATAATGTGACTTAGTGGGATGGTGCCATGGTGCATCCAGCCTGGTCTGCCAGTGGGGCAGCACTATAAAATCGCGATGATTGCGCCCTGTCACAAGTCAGTACCCATCGGGATATGACCACAGATGTTGCTAAGACATAAAACAATAATCAACCAAACTATATATGATATATAGATATATAGATATATAAATATATATATATATATTATATATTTATATATATATATATATTTATATATATATATAAGGAGGCCAATTCACCTTCATATATTCAGGGAATAACTGAAGCAATCCTGCCCGATAACTATTACCCAACATGCCCTGCGTGCTATGGCGTTTCTCAGTCTTTTATACCTCTATTCTGATGCTTCTTTCAGCGAAGAGAAGGGAGAAAAGACAACAACATCCATCAGCTACCCACTGGGGCGTGGCGTGGCAAGAAACATGCCAGCATTCAGGTACATGTCCAATTGCCCGAGGTCAGAGTACATGGCTAATCTAATTGCATTCCGTTCCGCTCCAGTTCACCTCATCACATTCGAGTCGAGTCTACTCATAGCTTGGCCATTCTTTTTAATTAACGGAACAGTATTAGGTGGATGGAAACTAGGGTAGGTATTTTTCTTTCAGCGCCTCTTGATTCTTATAGTTAGGATATCTAATTGAGAATAGCGATTGGGTGGGATCGCTGGAAGGGGTGAGGACGCCTGCTTCCAATGCATGCCATCGTGGGATCGATCCCCGGCTGAGTCAGTCCGGAGACGTGGACAATTGATATGGCATAGTTTAAAGTTGCGTAGTTTGATGCTTTTGAGTTTCTGCCGTGTAAATATATATGAGACTGTATCAAAAGGTGCTAAGCAATATGGGACAAAACTTTATCCATTGAAACGATCAACATACTATCTGCTTAGGCATTTGCTCAGGATAAACTGATTTGTTTTTTACATGGTGTTTCATAATCCCAATAGAATACATATTGATTTGAAGCAAATGTTCTTGTGTTTTCAGTGTAACCGATTCTGTGATGTTTTGTGTCAATCGTTACAACGGACAAAACAAAAAGAGTTATCACCTTTTGAGACAGGCTCATATACATATACATAAGATATCTATATATTATTATAAGGTTGATTATCATAATCTACCAACCACTGGCCCAAAACTGGGTCAGTAAAGGCTGTGGTATGTGATGTCCTGTCTGTGGGAAAGTGCATAGAAATGACGCCTTGCTACTCATCAGAAAGAGTAGCCTATGTGGCGGCAGCAGGTTTGCTGCAAAGAAATATGTCAAAATGACCATATGTTTGACGTCCAATAATCAATGATAAAAATCAATGCGCTCTAGAGGTCTTCTTATATAAAACAAGATGTATATTTATAATATACCTTTCTTTGGTTTGCAGTAAGTTTGATAATAAATTGTCAATTATTAAAAATTATTATCAATTATTATCAATAGAGATATTTTAAGTGAAAGCGTGCACCAATGAAATCAGACATGATAGGCTTCAGAATGAAGATCTTCAACAAAATGAACTGATAATTTCCTTCAATGCAACAATAAATGCTTAATAAGTTCACATGTCTTGCTAAGGGGTTTGGTTTCGATAATTGGAGCAATGCAAACACGGTAAATATAATTTTCATGCCTTTTTATTTGTCAGTGTCTTTTTCTTTACATGGTCCGTTTCAAGTGTTTTTATGATCGAGGCTAGAGATGCTATGACCCTTATATCCTACATCTTTGTGGGGTGGTTGGAATGGCAATTTTAGTAGCTGAGGTGTCGTCTTCAGTCGCCGGGTTTGAAGTGATCGAGTCCACAGCATGCGATCACTTTTATAGAGAATTTGTCCTGGCCAAAAGGGGGCGTATTGGGTTAGATTGATAAAGCTAAGACAGGTTAAAGCATCATCTGCATTGTTTACGTCTGTGCCAGAATACCCGATAGTCGGCCTTAGGCATGCAACATTTAATTAGTGTCATCAGGAGACGCTAGTCAGCAGCAATGTCAATACGTCCATAGATACTGGTACGCGGATGGTCTGGGTTTGCGCGCCCAATTACCCGGCATGCTTAAGCATTACAGACAATTTGCTTCTTTCATAGGATTATACAGATTTAAGGCGGAATAAGGTGTCAGTAAAGCTTGTTTTATTTAACAACACCTCTAGCACACATCGATGTTATCATTGGATATCGGATGTCAAACATATCAAGAGCTCACATACAAAAAAAAACACCTTAAACGCCAATCCAAAGTTTTGATTAAAATGAAAGATTTATCCAAGAAGTTCATTTTAATTCTTACTATTCCCACCTTTCTATTGATATACTGATTATGGAGCAATGGACAAAAACATAGGAATGTAAAAGAAGGAATTTATTGAAGGTTTCTTTTTAATGTTTACCTCAATTAGTGGATTGACGTTTATGTGGCTTTGCGCATGAACTTTTCATATGGTCATTCTGACATTATTTTTTTTTAGTAAATCTGATGTCGCCACATAGGCTGCTCTTTCTGATAATCAGCAAGGGGTCTCTTTGTATGAACTTTTCCACAGACAGGACAGCACATACCAGTCCTTTGATGAATGAGTTGTGGACCACTGGTTGGAATGGAAAATAACCCAAACTGCAAATGGATCCCCTGAGAAGGATCGATCCGATTACTGACAGTTTCACAGGTGGACACGCTACCGCCTGAGCTACGTCCCGCTCCCATTGATAAGGTCTCAGTGCCAGGAAGAAGTGACTTGTTAGTATATTGTGCCATGGTGCCGGTGGGCTGGTACCCCAGTGGCAAAGCACTATGAAGTTACCATGAGTATGCATCGTCACTTATCAATACCCGCAAATAGCACCAGATTGTCTGAAACTGGGGACCACATATTTAGTTCCCATGTGACGATGGTGCTAAGCGTTATTGCTGCCTCTGCGTGTTAAGTGTGTTAGTTATGCTATAGAGTTAATTAAAGTTCCATAGTCCGATGGTTTTGCATTTTGGTAATTTTTCTGAGATAAATATGTTAAATTGATCGTTATAATCTACCTCATTTTAGGTTGAAGTAACTTTAATTTTAAAAGGGTAAGTTTTGAGATATTTGAAATTTAATCATATAAACTCATTTTTGGTAAGCACGCCAAACCTCTGATACCATAGGCTTCAACAGTAACAGGTTCTATCAAATTGTCTCAGTGTTCCCCTCTATGTGGCAATACATCCTTAATATGTGCATCAATATCTAAGTTAGATAATGTCATGGGGGTGATGAAAATGGGAAATATTGCGCCTAGAGCGGGACTCTAACCCACATCTCTTTGCATTCCGGGCCAGTGTGCTAACCATTACACCACCTAGGCTCCCTGATATCAACATACTCCCCATGCCTACCTGTCTATGTGGTTACTTGCCTGAGAGGTCAGTGCAGACTACTACAATAACTAGAGTCAAATCTACATGAAGAGTTCAGGCGCAAAACCACATAAATGCGAATCCAAAAATGGAGATAAACATTGGAAATACACCTTCAAAGAGTTAATTCTTTTTATATTGTTTCTTTATTGTTCACTGTACCATAAGCATGTGATCATATGAAAAGCGGAATTAGTGAGAATAAAAATTATTTTCAGGTAAAATCTTTTATCTAGACTACATTTGTGGGTTGGTGTTTACATGGTTTTGCGCCTGAACTCTTCATATAATTACTTTGGTTTTGAAAAGTTGACACTTCATCGGAGTATGCAGCTTTAATCTATCCCACAAAATGTGTCACAAGTACGTTTGTATGAATTTGAGCTGAAGTGAACATCTGACATCATGCATTCACAATTAGCTTTTTTAAAATTCTGTTTCAACTGTTTTCTTCTAAGATATATCCTCATCTGCTTAAGTGTAATCAATCAAATGTTGTAAGAATGTATTGTGTATGTCAATATGACATTCTGGATGTGTGCTTGATTTGCAAGGTATGCCAATGCTTGTAATGTATTACTCAATTTGCATGACATCCAAAACAAAAAGTGAAATAGCTTTTTTCAACTCTGACATATGCACAACATGTAAACCTTCATATGAACATGGATTCTGCTATTATACGCAATGTTATTTTGATATTATTTGGTAGGTTTTCGCTTTTCGTGTTCATATCACCCTGGAGTGGCCCGTTTCAGAGAATGACCCATTTCCAGGACATGACTTCCACTCTCCGTCCCATTAAAACACGGCACCAGACGGGATTGGCCGAATGAGTTGAGCGTCCGTCTCCCGTTTTGGTAGATCATGGGATTCGAACCCACTGGTTTGGACCCTGGTCGAGTAAAAAAGCAATGACTTAAAAATTGATAATTTTCGCTTCCTAGCTAGGCGTTCGGCATTATTACAAAAGGGCAAGGACTGGTTTGATGGCTCGGTGTCAGGATAATGCCACTGAGTGGGACATCAGGTCATGGTGCTGGTGGCCTGGTCTCCCAGTGGGGCAGCAATGTAAAGTTGCCATGATTGTGCACTGTCACAAGCAGGTACCTGTACTGATATGATCCTAAATGTTGCCAGGACATATACATCCAACAACCAACCAACCCAGTTGGGCAGCGCTGAGGGTGTGCAATGTCACAAGTCCTGATATGACCTAAAGGCCCTGTCACACTACGATGTTTCTCCCCAACGCGCGACGACGTGTTGCCTTTTTGGTCGAAACGTCGGGACACGTCATGACACATTACCGGCGCGTTACCGGCGCATTAAGGGCGGGTCAGTACACATCGGTACACGTTGAGTGCCAGCAATGTTTGGAGCCACAGGTTTGCGCGCGTCGGGCTGCATCGAGGTTTTGTGCATGCACAAAACTTTTGACGCGCGCCGACGTGCCAGCGGCGCGATGACAATGCGCCAATAACACGCTGATGGCACGCTGGTAACCCGCTGGCAGGACTTGACACTTTGTTTCGCCGCACGTCGAACCCCGCTGACCATAGTAGGTTAATGACCCGTTGTTTACGCTTTTTCTGCCCGCGACCTCGATACCTGTTGATGGCGCGTTAATACCACGCTACTATCATGCTACCAACATGCTTCGGCCCATCCAACTACCCCCCGAAATGCCGAAAAGTTTGACGTTTCTCGACGCGTTGATAATATTTTGCGCGTTGGCGGCACGCCGGAACAAACGTTGTAGTGTGACAGGGCCTTTAGATGTGGCCACGACGTAAAACTCCAACAACCAACCAACCAACAAATTGGTACGCATCCTGATATGACTTTAGATATTGCCAGGACGTAAAACTCAAACAACCCAGTGGGGAAACACTATAAACGCACCATGAGTGTGCACTGTCACAAGTCAGTATCCGTCCTGATATGACCTTCGATATTACCAGGCGTAAAACTCCAAGAAACAACCAACAAACCCAGTGGGGCAGCACTATAAAGTCACCAGGACCTAAAACTCCAATAATGCAGTGGGGGAACACTATAAAGGTACCATGAGTGTGCAGTGTCACAAGTCGGTATCCGTCCTGATATGACCTTCGATATTACCAGGCGTAAAAGTCCACGAAACAGCCAACCAACCCAGTGGGGCAGCACTATAAAGTGTGTTTGTTTGTTGTTGTTTTACGTCCTAGCAACATCTATAAAGTCACCAGGACGTAAAACTCTAGCAACCCAGTGGGGAAGGAAGCACTATAAAGTCACCATGAGTGTGCACTGTCCCAAGGTCGCCACCTGCACTGATATGATCTCAAGCGTTGCCAGGACATAAAACTCCAACACCCAAGCAACCAGCCAACCATCCCACTACACACGCGCACTCATGGTTGCGGCTCGATATCCTTAACAGGACGAAACCGTTAGTGTTCTACTTGAGTTGGTCACTAACTCACCAGCTGGCAATGCCTCACTCTGCTCAGTGAGGGGGATGAAACCATCGCTCACGGAGAGAGAGAGCCCTGTGTGCTTCCACCCCTGCGGGCTGCTCACCCCATGGTCCAACCCCAATCAGTGTCAGGCTAAGCCTGGTGCAAACACATCAGCCTAATTGTCTCTCATCGCCACTTGGCCTCGACGCCGAGACAGGCAGCGGCGGGGGCGGTGAGTGGCGACATGTTGGATAGTCTTTGGTTCCAAACACCATACAGAGACCTGCCACATAAACTCCAATCCAAAAACAGAGATAAACATTGGAATTAAAGTTGTGTAGTCCGATGGTTTCGATTTTCTGTCATTTTTCTGAGATAAATATATTGAATCAATTGTTATAATCTACTTTACTTTAGCTTGAAGTAACTTTCATTTGAAATGGCTAACTTTTGAGATATTTGAAGTGCAAACTTGCAAAATTGATTTTGGCAAGCACACCAAAACTCTGACACCATAGCCTTCTACAGTAATATATTCTATTATGTTGACTCATTCAGTCAGTGTTCGTTTCTATGTGGAAACAAATGCTTAATAAGTGCATCAGTATCTAAGTTAGATATGTAGAATCAAATCTAGATACATTTTTTTATTTTGAAAATTTGATGTTTCATCAGACTATGCAGCTTTAAATGAACACGTTTGTTTGTTATATATTCCTAGTTTTTTTTGTCATTGCTCCATAACCATGCGATCATATGAAAAGTGTAATTAGTGAGAATTAAAATTATTTTCATGTACAAATGTGTGTTGTTGTTTACATGGTTTTGCGCCTGACATTTTCATATGTCCCGCATATCATAAAATAACACCTGAGTACAATTAGATAATGTATTCGTCAAACTTTATAATTCATATACAACAAATTAGATTAGATTCACGTACACAATTCATTAATTTGATTGTGGTCACATATTTGTATTTCCATAAATTTAACTAAAGATCCATATCAAAATGGAGTAAGGCTGTATCACTAAAAATAACACCAACATCCGTATCGGATACAGGTAACACGTATCATGAGGCAGGTCTGCATGCATGTTAATTCAGCCACCTTTCCCACCACCATTACTGTGAACACTTAATCCAATTCTCTGATCTCAATCACTGCCTTTATTGATATTTAACTTCCACAAACAACCTAATTAAAGCACCAATTTACAAAGGCAGCATCATGTGGAACAACATACCAGCCAGAACCAGGGCAGCATCCTCTTACCTAGAATTTAAAAACTCACTAAGAGTACATCGGATTGGGCAGGCCCTTATGCAGTTGCAGTAAAGTATGTTCCATGGCATCACCCTACCGTAAGTGGCAGACCACCAAACCCTCAGCCTCGGTTTCTCCCCCCCCCACACTTTTTTTATTTGTTGCTGTTCCTCTGTTATCTCCAGTCAACCATATACGATGACAGAGACAGTCCAGGTAAAAATGTAAAATTTAAGACCTAAATGCAGTGGGATTGGTCCCACTGCTTCACTGGTCACAACTGGTCCACTGTATTATTAACAACCCCACCCCAACAACATAATTCACAACGAGACGGGGTGGCATATTATGGAATTTTAATCAGTAGAACAGACAGGTACAGTAAACAATGCAATCGGACATCGGCAATCTCAACCCCACCGCGACTCAACCGCCGCGAGCTACTGTCCTTTGTAGTTGAGGGGTGGGCGGCAGCTAAATCGAACGGTGTAGTGGTCGGGTTGGTGTCTGGGGCCGTATGCAGGAAACGGTGTTACGCGAGTTTTAGGTTAGCCGCTAAACGCGTATAGCTAACACCGACCAGGCGAAATATGTCAAGTGGTATGCAGGAGCGCCTAAACGGCCAGTGTTAGCTAAACGTGAAATTATTTATAGATTTGGGAATTCCCTCTGGGTCTCTACCCATATATTAGGCTTAAACATATTAAATGCTATCATATTTAACAGAATTACATACGCAATAAGTGAAATTTGATGAAATTAACTATAAATTCGAAGCAATATTAATGCTGCGGCCGTAACGGCGGCGATATTAACGGTTATATTTTCGAATCGACGAGCGTAAACTAAACAAATCGCTAATACATTGCCGCCAATGCATAGACGTCGACCAGTATGGATGTCGACGTCGACGCGGCGGTCGCGATGGCGGTGATTTGTTTACTTTACGTTCGTCGATTCGAAAATATAAGTATTAATATCTCCGCCGTTACGGCGGCAGCGTTAATATTGCTTCGAATTTAGGGTTAATTTCATTAAATTTCACTTATTGCGTATTTAATTCTGTTAAATATGATAGCATTTAATAGATTTGGCTACAAGGTTATGCTAACACCGCCCGTAAACGTCATATGAAACGGGGTTAGTGTCGCGGACCTTAAACGCGCGGTGTTAGGCCTATCACTGACTCGTGCATACCAACTTTTCGGCGTTAAACCAGAAATCCCCTCTAAACGCGTTTTGGCTCGATAACACTGACTCCTGCATATGGCCCCTGGGCGTCAACTGCCAGTTGGTCGGCTGTGGGCGGTCAGGGCAGTTCGTAGTGCATTCCTAAATCGAAAGGTGGCGCCACAGTCGGGCCGAGTAGGAGTCGCGCTGGGGCGATCCGAGCGAAGGCAGTTAGTTTGGCCGTAAGTCACCAGGCGGTGGTTCGGTCGTAGTGCTTAAGGCTACCATCCAACGTCCCGCTGCAAATTACCCATGTTAGCGCTAACATGGACAATTCATAAACTCACATAAGTAACTACACTAGAGTTACACTAGAATATTCCTAACAAACTGACATGTTTTTACCGCTTGCCTAACTGCACTAGAACATTAAAACTTATTACAACTTGACCAACTGAATACAGAAGATAATTTCTGCTTACATCCTAAATACTATGTAAATACTCACATTGATCTGACTAATATTGATCTAGTTATATGACACTGCTGTTACCATATTGCTATGGAACTTTTGGGTTACAGAATTGCATTGTGTTACATGGTACAAATTGTGTATTCAACAGGTATTGTACACCTTATTCTATATACCTTTTGTGTAAATAACCCTGAATTGAAAAATGGCTAGAAGACCAGTGCTTCGGCACTGACAAAATACTTATTCAGCAGAATAAACATATTTACCAACAAAAAGAACACACAAAAAACTGTTTAAACGATGTGGGTAATGGATTATAATGCTGTTTCTTAAACCCACTGCCAGATGTTAGATACTCTTTGGTCTCACCTACCAGGCATGTTAATTCGCCCGCGTTTCCCAACCACCACCTCCGTAAACACTTCACTCAATCCACTGTTTCTGCCATCCCAAACACTGGGCGCATGGTTTTATTATAATTACAACTATTTAATGTTAGTGTCATGGGGGTGTTGAAAATGGGAAATATTGTGCCTAGAGCGGGACTCGAACCCACATCTCCTTGCATTCCAGGCCAGTGTGCTAACCATTACACCACCTAGGCTCCCTGATATCAACACACTCCCCACGCCTACCTGTCTATGTGGTTACTTGCCTGGGAGGTCAGTGCAGACCACTACACTCGTCCCCCTGGAATTGTAAGTCTTGTAATGCTTACAATTACATACATACAGGCAATGCACTAACACAGGGTAGGTTCAACAACCATACAGCGCAAAGCTTGTACAGGATCCTGATCACGGCAACCAGTGTCATGGGGGTGTTGAAAATGGGAAATATTGTGCCTAGAGCGGGACTCGAACCCACATCTCTTTGCATTCCGGGCCAGTGTGCTAACCATTACACCACCTAGGCTCCCTGATATCAACACACTCCCCACGCCTACCTGTCTATGTGGTTACTTGCCTGAGAGGTCAGTGCAGACCACTACATTAGTAAAGGCTACACCAACTGAAGTTATATATAGTTAATGTATACTGTATTGGGCGCATGGTTTTATTATAATTACAACTATTTAATGTTAGTAAAGGCTACACCAACTGAAGTTATATATAGTTAACGTATGCTGTATTGGGCGCATGCTTTTATTATAATTACAACTATTTAATGTTAGTAAAGGCCACACCAACTGAAGTTATATATAGTTAACGTATGCTGTATTGGGCGTGTGGCTTTTATTATAATTACAACTATTTAATGTTAGTAAAGGCTACACCAACTGAAGTAATATATAGTTAATGTATACTGTATTGGGCATATGGCTTTTATTATAATTACAACTATTTAACGTTAGTAAAGGCTACACCAACTGAAGTAATATATAGTTAACGTATACTGGATTGGGTGCATGGCTTTTATTATAATTGGATATGTTGCAAAGTAACATGTGTAATTATAACAAAAAAACAGCACCTCATCGGCCTGCCATAGTTTCCTGTTAACCTGATGCATCTCGTTACCCTGACTACTTTTGATCATATGGAATGAACATACATGTAACTATCACTTGCTTGTATTCAACCGGTTACAATTTTGCTTACCATCCCACCCTCCCTTGGCTGAGTACTGAAGTTCCCTTATTGGTGCTTATGTGGATCGAACGCTACCTCTAAGCGGATTCTGATTAAAATAGTATGTGTTCCTTAAAATCTCATGCATATATCTTAACATCTAGATTCTCTTCGCAGTATTGATGATTCCCTTTGGGATGTAACAAATTTGATTCTTTAATAAAATTGTATTGGCCCACAAATTAGGTCCCGTGTTCTGTTACTTAATTACAACTATTTAATGTTAGTAAAGGCTACATCAACTGAAGTAATATATAATTAATGTAGACTGTATTGGGCGTATGGCTTTTATTATAATTACAACTATTTAATGTTAGTAAAGGCTACACCAACTGAAGTAATATATAGTTAACATATACTGTATTGGGCACATGGTTTTATTATAATTACAACTATGTAAGTTGTCTGGTGGCTGTTGGCGTATTACGTCCTGGCAACATCTAAAGTCATACAAGGACTGGTATGGACTTGTGACCGTCGCAAGATCGGGACTTCCGTTCTCGGTTGAGTCAAACCAATGACTTATACAAATTAATACTTGTCGCTTCCTGGCCTGGTGCTCGGCATTAATAGGATAGGGCAAGGACTGGTTAGCTCAGCGTCAGGAAAATGTGACTGAGTGGGATATATCGGGTCATGGTGCTGACGGCCTGATTTCCCAGTGGGGCGGCACTATAACATCACCATGAGTGCGCACTGTTCCAAGTTGATACCCGTCCTGATATGACCTTAGATGTTGCCAGGATGTAAAACTCCAGCAACCAACCAAGATGATGACGTCATCTGCCAGTAGTATAGCATATCCGCCCCTGTCCTCGTATGAAAAAGCCACCGAGTCTCTGGCCCTTCCCAGACACCTTATCGTCTGGCCTTCACGTAGATCTATCTATCTATCGTCTTACCCACTCCCCCCTCTTTTGGACCCCACCCCCATCTGCCTCCATTACACTCTCCCCCCCCCCCCCCCCGAGTTGCCCCACACCGCTACTAATACCACCCAACTCCTCCCCCTCCCACCAACCCCAGCCCCCACCCCCTCCATCACACTCTCCCCCCCCCCCCACGCCGAATTGCTCTCCAGGCACGGTGGCTTAATCGGTAGAGCGTGGACCTTGCGTGTGGGATATATCGGGAGTTCGGTTCCAGGTCGAGTCAAACCAATGACTTATAAGATTGATAGTTGTTGCTTCCTAGCCTGGCGCTCAACATCTATAGGATGGGGCAAGAACTGGTTAGATAATGTGACTGAGTGGGATATTGGGTCATGGTGACAGCAGACTGATTTCCCATTGGGGCAGCACTATAAAGTCACCATGAGTGCGCATTGTCACAAGTCGGTGCCCGTCCTGGTACAACCTTAGATGTTGCCAGGACATAAAACTCCAGCAACGAACCAGCTCTCCCTTGATCCACACCGATCCCACTACCACCTACCACCCACCACCCATCCCCTTCCCCTCCCACCATCCACCTTATCCCCTCCCACATCCCCCCCCCCTCCACCCACTCCCACCTCCAGTCCATCATTACCCCTCACCCCATAATCTGCTTCCCCTAGCGGAGGCTTTGGTTATTGGATCCGATAATGCCGGCACCATCCCACAAGACTTTCAAGACGCCACCAATATGGGGCACAGATCGGCAGGCAGTCTTGTGTGAAATTCGGGTTGTATTGAACATGTATTGATGTGTTTGTCTGTGTGTAGCTTAGATAATTAATTACAGACAGTCCCTGAGGGATGTGATGATCATTTCTGCGGTTAATATAGACACATGTATGTATGCGTTATTCTCACATTTTTGTTGTGTTTACATATTACATTATTAATGATTTTGCCTTCTTTTGTTGGGTCTAGTATGCCAAATCATTCTCTTTTTATTGATGAAGTATTTATTTTGCGCATAACGTATAAGCTCCCGCGAGGGTGCTTGTTTTCAATGCTGGACAATTATTGTTGACTCTGTGTATTAAATATGTTAGCAATACTATGTCTATTTAATCAATCCTACAAAATCTATTTAAAATATGTTTATATGATATTGTGCTAAAGACAAAATATGAAAATGTGCATGTCGACGCAATAGGCTACATCTACCCAAGCATTTCTTGTCAACCTTTCTTCCTTGTAGGAAACAATTCTTTTGGCGTAAGTGTAATCAATCAAATCTTGTTTGAAGTTGTTGTTGTGCTAGAATGAAGTTATGGTTTGAAATGATGTTATGAGTGGTGGTTATGTGGTTAATTTTAACAGCTTTCTCAATTTGCATATAATTAAAATCATTAAAGGAAAATAAATGTTATCTCCGACAAATGTACAACACACAACACTTCATGTAAATGGTGATTCTGCTAATGTTCATCATCTCCCCTTCCACCCACCCCCCACCCACCCCCACCCCCACACACACACCCATCCCACTCTACCCACCTATACGGATGTCCCGATAAGCTAGCCGATTTTTAAAACCCAGACGACATTTTTCCGAATTCTCACCCACATCAGACGTTGCTTAGCGACAGCCGACACCCATTTTTTGTGCGCATGATCGATATACCAGACGGCATCCATTAGAAACACCGCCAAGGTGCTCCCCCCTCGACTCCCTAATCCACCCCCCCCCCCACATCCTAACCCATTCCCCACCACACAATCCCCACCAACCATCCACACCACCCACACCACCCACCCACTCAGCCACACCACCCACCCACTCTCCCCCACACCACCCACCCGCACTGTGAACATCACGCGTCCGAGGTTTCCACAACCCGAAAATCCGGCGCCAAATTTCCCTAATTAAGACGGTTGCTCAAATTAGACAAAGGAAGCCAATTGGAGGATGTGTCGAGGAAAGAAGTGGTGGGAGGGGAGAGGGAGAATGGGGGGTGCGGGAGAGGAGGGAGGACGTGGAGTGGAGGAGGGGGGAGGGAGGGACGAGGAGGGAGGAGGGAGGGAGAAGAGGTGGCGGGATGAGGGAGGAGGGGAGGAGAGAGGGAGGAGAGGGGGGAGGAATGGGGGAGACTAAGGAGGAGAGGGGAGAGGGAGTAGGGAGGAAAGACGAGGTTTATTGGTTGGTTATTGGAGTTTTACGTCCTGACAACATCTAAGGTCATATGAGTCTGACTTTTTTCTAGGTCGAACTCCTAATCTGAACGTCAGTGGTTCGATTCCCTCTGCCCCCACCTTTGCCTATTCGGATTTCCACCGCTGTGTATAAGTTACAGCGTCATCAAAGGCCAGCTGCTCTCATACCATGTCTATGTGGTGTGGGAGGTTAACAATCCCTTGGGTCGGTAAAAGTGTAGGCTCAGGCTTTCTTTCGACAAACTGTCTAATGGTGAAAACAAGCCTATTCAGCCTTATCCATGATAGGCAGTATAAATCTTCAACAACAACAAAATGGGTGTCGGCTTGTAACAGTGGACACTCATGGTGAGTATTGCTGTCCCAAGGGGAGACCAGATCGCCAGCACCATGACCAAATATCCCCCTCAGTAAAATTATCCTAACACTGATTCAACCAGTCCTTGGCCTATCCTAATAATACCGAGCACCTCGCTAGGAGGCGACATATTTACAATTTAAAGTCATTGGTTTGACTAAATCAGGGTTTGCACATGTGGGTTCAAATACAGACGATCTACCAACGCCAGAGACGGATGCTTCAACTGATCATCCCCTCTGGTCTGAAAGAGGAGAGGCGGGAGGGAAGAGGGAGGAGTTGGGGGGGGGGGGGGGAGGAGGGAGGAGAGGGGAGACGAGAGAGCAGGGACGGGAGCGGCTGGGAAGGAGGGAGGGAAGGAGGGAGGGCGAGAGGGAGGAGGGAGGAGGGAGGTGTGAGACAAGGAAGCAGGGAGGTGAGCTGATGGGAATGAGAGAGGGATGGGGGAGGGAAGGAGGGAGGGCGAGAGGGAGGAGAGGAGGGAGGATTGAGGGGAGCGGCTAGGAATATGGGAGGGGGGTGGGAGGGAAGGAGGGAGGGCGGGATGGAGGAGAGGAGGGAGGAGGGAGGGGAGTGGCTGGGATTGTGGCAGGGATGGGGGAGGGAAGGAGGGAGGGAGGAATGGAGGAGAGGAGGGAGGAGGGAGGAGAGCGGTTGGGATTGTGGCAGGGATGGGGGAGTGAAGGAGGGAGGGTGGGTTGGAGGAGAGGAGGGAGCAGAGAGGGGAGCGGCTGGGAATGTGCGAGTGAGGGAGGGAAGGAGGGAGGACGGGGAGAAGGGAGTTGCCTTGATGTTGTATTTTATGCCTGTCGCTATAGACAGTATAAGTGGCACCGCTGAGGAATGGAGGGAGTGGACCAATGCCCGTTATCTTGTCGATCCCTTCTGTTTGGTCCGGTTATCTCAAAGAATCACCGCGCGAAATTAACCGAGTGATTACAGATTTGAATCTTTATGAAATGCCCTTGCCAATTAGTGGTAGCTTAGCAAGTGTTTCTGCTGGTGTGGTTAGGTGTTTAGTCATGACTGTGATTTAGGTGGCTACAATTAGGTGAGTCTTGGAGGTTACGACACAAGTAAAGTAATTCCTCTAGTGCGCATTGATTTTCATTTCATCGGCTATTGGACGTCGACGTCAAACAGATAGTCATTCTGACATATTTCTTTTGAGGAAAACTGCCACCACCACATAGGCTAGTCTTTCCGATCAGCAGCAACGGGTCTTTTATATGCACTTTCCCACAGACAGGACAACAGTTACCTTTAATGAACCAGTGGTGGACTAACTGGTTGGAACAGAAAATAGCCCAAACTTAAAATAGATTTACTGAGAAGGCTTAAGAATTGTAAAATATTAGACTAGTTCAGCTAGAAGTAGACCAACTACAAAAGGGTCCACTGAGCAGGATCTATAGAATGGCCCACACTCTACCGCCTGGAGGTGCCAACAATGCATTTGCGTGTTATCATGGTTGAGGTGGCCACTGATTTGATTGGTGGTTGTTGGAGTGTTATGTCCTGGCAACATCTAAGGTCATATCAGGACAGAAACCGACTTGTGACAGTGCACACTCATTGTGGCCTTATAGTGCTGCCCCATTGGGAAATCAGGCCGCCGTCACCATGACCCAATATCCCACTCAGTCATATTAACTTAAATGCTGATCAAATGTGTCCTTTTAATGCCAAGCGCCAGACTAGACAGCGACAATTATATAAGTCATCGGTTTGACTCAACCGGGAGCCAAACTCTCCCCACCTTCCGCACGCGAGGCCAGTGCTCTACCGATTCGGCCACCACGCGCGGTTCCGAGATCCTAATGGTAGCCACATATTTACCGAGATTTCCATCACAGAAGCCCACGTTCCTGCTATAGACCATTGCTTGGGAAGAAATAATCAATATCTCATGACACACACAGTATTTATAATAATAGGTACTCCAAAGTGTGTGGATACGCTGTCCGCATAGTGAAATCTGACATAATTTAACCATTCTAAAACCACTTCAATCTCCACTAATTCTACTTTGTTTGAAATACTAATTATCTCAGGTGAATGTCTGTTATTTTGTCTTTTAGGGTGTTCATTTTTTTAATTAACATGATGGAAGACATTAGAGTCAATGGACACTTGTTTGGGTGTACCATCAGCAGCTCTGTGCATGTTTGCCATTTTGTTTCCATCCAGTCTTAGCCAGTCCCTTCCCTAACATTTCTACCTTGCTGGGTATTGTCACCTGAGCTTAAAATAACCACAAATGAAAGATGGACAAGAAACCGGGCTTCATTAGCATATCAAGCATGGCTGTCTTTGAGTGGGAAATTTGATTAAACAGAAGAAGTGAAAATATTCAGACACTCATTGTCTTTGAAAATTAATCAGGATCGTCCTGAAAATTATATCATCAGAAAGGTCAAGTTTTCCTCTACCTAATCAGAACAATATTTGGTTGAGATTTGTATCATACTCACCAAGGTTGGTCTGAGAAATGACCATGTCCTCATGTCTCCAACACCAGAACGAAAAATATGGTGTTGATTGAAGATTCTGTTTTGTCTATTGTCGCCTGAGGGAATCTGTTTAATCATCTTAATAAAGTTAATCTATTCGCGACCTAGACTTGTAGTCAGCTAGGAATGCCTATGAAGTGAACTTCATTGTTTGCCTCATATCAAGTAAAAACATCAATGATCATATGCAGCGTTTGATTCTGAGTATTCTGGAATAAGAATTAGAGTGATAGTGTAAGTTGAACAGAAGTTGTGATATTTCAAAGAATTTATCATTAACCCTGATGATATTCAGTAGATATTAAGGAACTTAGCAAGTTTAGTATGAAATAGCTCACAGAATAACAAAGCTAATGGTCTGGGAAAAAATGGAGCCTGTCATTTGTGCTATAGAGAGTGAGATTCTTTAATATTGGACAATTATACAGAACATAGATTTTGTGTTGGGGCCTTAAAATCCTAGATTTCCCTAATTTGGAAATGTGCACAAAAAAGGGCAAACAAATAAATCTTTAAAACCTCTTAATTTCGGAACTTTTCAAGAGATATATATAGGTTTTATATCACTGGAATCGGATTTAAAAGATCTATGCACCTATATAATTTTAAACACTGAACCATTAAAATACAAAACCTCTAATAACAATTATATAAAGGTGTCGATGCGACAGATCTAAAGAGATATCGCTCAACCAGCAATGCCCTATGCTAATAATGCCGAGTACCTGGCTAGGAAGTGACAAGTATCAATTTTTAAATCATTGGTTTGACTTGACCAAGGTTCCAACCTGTGGGTTGGCATCCAATGATCTACAGAAATGGGAAACGGACGATCAACTCATTCGGTCATCCCGCCCAGTACACAGTTTCTGAGAATGACACATATATACAGTAAAATCTCTCTAATCGACCATCTCCACAGATCGACCACTCCCCCATATCGATCGCTTTATTTGGGTCCCAAACGATCAGCAATACAGTACTATTGCACTTGTAAAAAAAAACTCCCTAAGCCGATCACCTCCCAGAATGAACCATTTAAAGTCGGTTCCATGGTCGGTCGATTTAGAGAGGATTTACTCTAGCTTAGCTAAGTAGGTCATGGTCAGTGCTAAGCCACAGGGCTCGATGCATCTTGATTTTATTAACAACCCCTGTCTGCCCCACCTGGTGGGAACGCGATGAACTAGCCAGTCAGGTGATGACCGTTGTTGTCATTTGCTGCTGCTACTCTACATGATTGACTTCACCCACCTGTACATGTGTGGCTTCTTGTAAAATATTTGGGAATTATTGGGTGACTTTTATTTAGTGCTATGCAGCCAACAGGCTGCTGGGTACTAGCTAACTAAGTCATCTAACTGATATCCGGCTGCATTGGTACTCTGCAGTCAATGGGATGCTGGGTCACTAACTAGGTCACCTGACTGGTACCCAGCTGCGTTGGTACTCTGCAACCAGTGTGCTGCCGGGCTACAAGCTAGGGTCACCTGACTGTTACCTGGATTTAAACCTATAAATAAGGGTGCAAGTCACATCCTCTCTCTCTTTCACCATCAGCCAGCCCAGACTATGTACATATATGCATGTAGCAACTATGTTGAGATTAAAGAAACCATGTGAGTGTAATGTTGTCTTCTTATTGATGTTTCAGACACTGAGCCTTGCAGGACAGCAGAAGTAGTAGGCGATATATGAAAAATAAAGAAAAACTTTTCATTCTGATTTCAGGCGTGTCCGACTTGTGAGCACATGTAGACGCGTTTATCTTCGTTTGTTTGTTTGTTTGTTTACCGACCCCCCCCCTCCGAGCACAAAAAGTAAACATTGGCTATTAGGGTTCATACAGTGGTTAAAGATATGTGACTAAATCCGTGCATTTCAAACAGATAAAATAGAGGACAGTAATGTATATGCGCTTTATTGAATTTGTACTGATGACTTCATGAGTGCAGGACGCGTTTGGCATATCACACCTCAAAGGTTCTCTCTCTGACTACACAGGACGACTAAATGAGTTGAGGGTCAGTCTCCAATGTTTGTAGATGGTGCGAATCAAATCGATGGGCTTGGAACCCTGGTCGAATCAAACCAATGCCTTGAAAATTGATATGTGTCACTTCCTAGCCAGGCGCTGTTCATTATTAGGACAGTGAAAGGACTGGTTGGCTCAGTGGCAAGATAATGTGTCTGAGTGGGATATGGTGTCATGGTGCTTGCAGCGTTGTCTCCCATTGGGGCAGCACTATACAAGTGGTATGAGTGTGCACTGTCACAAGTCGGTACCTGTCCTGATATGATATTACAAATTAAAATGTTGTCAAAAAAAAAATCTTGTCAAAAAACAGAAGAAAGAATTAGATGTTGGCAAGACGTAACACTCCAACAATCACCCACCAGAACCTGTGTACCAACTATTTGCTTTCTCCGTTCCATTGGCGATGATTACTGTTTTTACTCTTTTTGGTGGGAGGGAGGTGGGGGGGCGGCAGCAATTCTAGTAAAACTCCAACCACCAACTCCTACTATCTCAACAGACCGGACTCATTGCCCGAATCGGTGTAGCTTATATAATGTCACATTCTGGAACAACAGTGCTTTGAACGACTGCTTAGGGCTAAGCAGATTATGGGATGTCCATTATAAGGAAACGCCTGCGTATTACGTCAGATCACACGAGGGAACATCAGCTTCGTGGAAAATCAACTAATTGAACATTGGATTTTGAAAGATCAGCTTAGAACTATAAGAATCAAAGAATCAAAATCACCATCCTGCCGAGAAGCTGAAAAGCCTCATCATAATCGATTAAAAACGAGATTTGTTTTCGCAGTTAGTAATAGCTTGGGGGGGGGGAGTGTTTATTTAAATGCTACCAGATTGAAGAAGTTAACAAGCAATTGTTGTTGAAGTCCCTCGGTGATGAATTATCAGGTTGCCATAGTGGTTGCTGTCGTCTTCAGCGATTGTTCAGTGCCTAATTAAATAATTTCCTGATAGTTCAAGAAATAAAATGGCCATGTAAATTGAAGTGGGGAATTGTGATTGTGGTTAATGCAGGGTAAATTCAGTGTTAATACCTTAAGCGCCTGTTAGACCTTACCGGACTGAGTACCGGACACCACCGGACAAAGAATTTTCTAGTCCGGTGCTGTCCGGTACACAAAATGTATCGAAATGTATCGAAATGGAGCATAAATGGGTCAATTGCCGCCGGACAACGAGACAAGTACCGTACATGTACCGGAGGAGTACCAGACAAGTACCGGATGAGAACCGGATGGACCGACCATCAACCGGACACGTACCGGACTGTATTTTTTGGATTTTCTTGGTATTGTCGTGGGGGTGGTGAAAATGGGAAATAGAATGGGACTTAGAATGGGACTCGAACCCACATCTTTTTGCATTCCGGGCCAGTGTGCTAACCATTACACCACCTAGGCTCCCTGATATCAACACACTACCCATGCCTAATGGTTACTTCAGTGCCGACTACTAAAGTATATATATATTTAATTGACGTTCTCGCCACCGGACAATTCCGGAAGCAAACTGGACACCAACGGATGGGTACGGGACACCAATGGATGAGTACCGGACACGTACGGATGGGTACCGGACATGAACCGGACAAACCGGACACCAACCGGACACCAACCGGACACGTCAGTCCGGTGGTGTCCGGTAGAAGTTTTGTGCATGTTCAAAACTTGTACAAGACACCGGCGGACACCACCGGACACCGCCGGATGGGTACCGGACATGTACCGGACATCGCCGTACAGTACCGGACAGTGCCCGGTTCTCATCCGGTACCCCAATCCGGTAAGGTGTGACTGGGCCTTTATGGTGGTGTGAAAATTTGGTACTTGCGTAGATTTGGGATGGCCGAATGAGTTAGAGCGTCCGTCTCCCGTGTTGGTAGATCATGGGATCGTGGGTTCGAATCCTGGTTGAGTCAAACTGATGACTTAAAAATTGATACTTGTCGCTGCGTAGCCATGCGCTCGGCATTATTAGGATAGGGCAAGGAGGAGTGGAATGAGGAAGACCAATCGTCCGCGATTGAAATTTCCCCATCGTAAACAACTAATGTACACAAAAAATGTACTTAAAGGCTGTCTACCAGCGAAGGTGCACCATTCTGTGAGTTATGTCTTTGTAGTAAAGGAAAGCTTGTTTTAGTTAACAACACCTCTACAGCGAATTGATTTTCATCATCAGCTATTGCACATCAAACATATGGTCATTCAAACATATTCCTTTGGAGGAAACCCACCGCCGCCACATAAGCTACTCTTTCCAATAACCAGCAAGGGGTCTTTTATATGCACTTTACCACAGACAGGACATCACATATCACAGCCTTTGATGAACCAGTTGTGGACCACTGGTTGGAACGGAAAATAACCCAAACTGCAAATGGGTTCACTGAGCAGGATCGATCGTATGACCCACACATACACAGGTGGACACTCTATCGCCTGAGCTACGTCTATCTCCCTTATGTCTTTGTAGTAGTCCAGACATAAGGCTCACTACCATGAAGTGACGGCAGGGCCTACACCGCCTACTGTTACTCCACTACTGGTTCATCAAAGGCTGTACGTGTTGGTAGACCATGGGATCATGGGTTCGAACCCTGGTCGAGTCAAACAAATGACTTAAAAATGTATACTTGTCGCTTCCTAGCCAGGCGCTCGGTATTATTAGGATAGGGGAAGGACTGGTTGGCCCACCGTCAGGATAATGTGACTGAGTGGGATATCAGGTCATGGTGCTGGTGGCCTGGTCTCCCAGTGGGGCAGCACTATAAAGTTGCCATGAGTGCACACTGTCACAAGTTGGTACCCATCCTGATATGACCTTAGATGTTGCTAGGACGTAAAACAACAACACACAAACAAACATCAACGGCTGTATTATTTGATGTCCTGTATGTCGGAAAGTGCATATACAGGACCCCTTGCTGTTTATCGGAAAAAGTAGCCTATGTGGTAACAGAATGTTTCTTGTTCTTGTCATCTTGCCGCACTACATACACTTGACAAACCAGGGGGAGCTGGCTATACACAGTCTATCACATCCTTTTTACCCAATTGGCACAGATATGCACAAGTTTTCTATCTGTATATGGCATGTGAGTATCACAATTGGTGCGGGTTCAAATGAGAAATATGCCAATAAAATGTGGGTAAAGATTGTTATCATATCATCATCATGGTCATCAATCCTTTAAATGTGAGGGTTGTTGAGGCACCCCAAAATAATTTGCAACCAGTTTTCTCCATTTTACCATTCTCCACTGCCCTCTGGGACTTGCCAAACTCCAGCCCTGTCCATTCCATGATGTTTGCTTGCCCCCTCTTTCTTTGTCCCCCTACACTTCTACCCCATTTATACGCTGGACGCCGTGGCCTAATCGGTAGAGCGCAGGATTCCCGTGCGGAAGGTCAGGAGTTCAAATCCCACCATTGATGAATAGAATTGAAACTTGTCGCTACCTAGCCTGGCACTCAGTATTAATAGGATATGACAAGGACTGGTTAGCATAGTATTAGGATAATGTGACAGTGTGGGATATCGGGTCAAGGTGCTGGAGGCTGTAATATATGTATTGTCCTTTACAGAGGCCAGGTCTCCCAGTGCGTCAGCACTATGAAGTCACAATGATCGAGTACTGTCACCAGTCGGTACCAGTCGTGATATAATTACATTCGCTGTTGCTAGGACGTGAAAGAACAACAAACAATACCATCTTCACTGTGCCTTGGAAGATTGTTTTGGGCAGACCTGATGAACGGAAAATTTAACCATACGACTGCAGTTTGCATCTCTTTACGACCATGAGGAGATCTTCGTATGATCCAACTGCCTACTGAATCTTGGCACAGACTTCCTCATGGGTAGCATTGTGTATTCTGATGTGTGGTGATATGCTTGCACCGTTGGTTCCAAATATATAATCTAATGGTTCCCCTTGTCTACACACATAAGCCAATTGGTTCTTCTTTCAGCAATTCCAAGTTGATACCTTGGCAAAGTAGTGGCAGAGCAATGAGAAAACAGTGGCAGTACATTGTACTGATATGACATGTGATGTTACCTGGACTTAAAACCTTAACAAAGCAAGGTAGAGCAGTTGTTATAATCATAGGGAAACCAAATTGATTGCAATGTTTGCCTACTGTTTGATTCACGGATCGCGATATAGCTCAGGTGGTAGCATCTCTACCTGTTAATATGTTGATCATTCTATCAATCATGCTCAGTGGACCCATTTGCAGTTTGGGTTATTTTCCATTCCAATCATTGGTCCACAACTGGTTCAACAAAGGTTGTAGTATGTGATGTCCTGTCTGTGGGAAAGCGCATTGAAAGGACCCCTTGCTGCTTATCAGAAAGAGTAGCCTATGTGGTGGCAAAAGGTTTCCTCCAAAGAAATATGTCAGAATGACAATATATTTGACGTCCAATAGCCAATGATACATAAATCAAAGTGCTCTAGAGGCCTTGGTAAATAAAACAAGCGTTTGTGTTTGATTCAAAGGGAATGATTCTCTGCCACCACACCGGAACCACTCATGACAGTAGCTCTGTCACACCTTGTGTCCCTCCAGCCATCCGAAACAAGGAGCCCACCACTGTCCATTGGCACTTCCCAGAAATTTGACGTGGAGACCAAAATTCCAGTTTCTTCCACCCGCGCACCCTTCTCATACTTTAAGCCATTCACTGCGTTACTTCTTAAACATGGCTCTTGTAAATAAACCTCTTTTTCTTGTACCTACATTCCCTTGCTGAGTTATTCCTTATCAAATCAAATCCTTATGAAATTGATCCAAATTATATCCAAAGTTGCAAATTGTTGGTATTGTCCAGCTTCCATTTTTCTGAGATAACTATATTAGCTCTAACTTAGACATGTAGAATAAATTCATGTGGTATGCAGGTATTGCAGGTATAGTAATACCTCAGGGAGTTTAATGCCCCTGCCCTGCAGAGTTGTAAACCACTGCCTTGTGGTACAGGTTCTTGACAAAACCGAAGGCTAAGGGAGCAAACCCTAAACAGAAAACCATGTCACTGTGGCAGCATTAAGGGTAGTTGATGTATGGAACTCCCAACATGTCCCGACCAGCCATTGCAGGGACAAATAGTTTTGTGCCTGTCTTGACATGTTCTTGCCAGTGTGAAACCTCTATTTGCTCCCTGAGAGAGTGCCGCTGGTAACTTGCTAAAGCCAGCAGCACTTCAACACTTTTGCAGGCAGCTTTCATGAAATGTACAGACATTAAGACTGACTCATGGATGCAACTCTCACAGCAGAGAGCTAAATGGAGAGCTGCAGTCAAGTAATGAAATCAGTCTTTGTCACATCGGGACTGACAGCATGATGATGATGATGATGAGAATAAATTCTAGATAATGTTTTCGTTTTGAAAATTTGATGCTTCATCGGACTATGCACCTTTAACTTACCCTATATCGGGCAAGAACTGCTTCATTGCAAGTAGTATTATGCTCAACTCTCCACAGGCATTACGTACACGATCATTCACATTCACTCTGTGATTCATAGCGGACATCTTTCCTCACTTCAGGTGAGGTATTCCATAGCGGGACGATACAAAATGTAAGGTATGTGAGGTTGATTTAATTGATGATCCCTCCTGCCAGAGAGTGCAAGAAAATAGTAAATCACCAACAGCGAATAACCCAGCTTGTGAACTAATACTTATAAAAAACACACAATGAAATGGGGTGTTTTAGGTAATCACAACCTTACTATTAAAGGGTTCTGTCTGACAAAATGGTGCTTTCGAGAAAATGAGGACTGAAGATGTGTAACTGCATGATAGCAAAGCAGATAGAACAATATTATTTTTAATATATCTCAGTGAAAAATACCAGTTCAGAAACAGCTGTGTAACTAACTGCATTATAGCCTTTTGTAGATCGAACATTTCTACATCCATAGCACCAATTCAGTTACTTTGTCAGATAGAACCTTTTCATAGTAAGGTCACATAATGTCAAAGTGAATTGGACAGAAAACTACCAGTCCCCACACTTCGAGTTTCCTGAATTTACCCTAGAGCCTTCTTTTAATGTTTTGTATAGCATAATGATATTTCTTTCCGGATTTGCATAGGTAGTCCCAGTTCACAAGAATATTTTTAATGAATAGTTGTATAAATTGTTAATCCATCTTCGACATTTGTTTAATAAATAATTCTAGATATTTCCCGAGTACTAAGCTTTTATTAATGTTAATAATGTTGTACATTTGTCAACTATAGTGGGTTTGTTGTTGTTGCTAGTGATTCAAACTTAAATCATTTTGAATAATTAAATGCCAATCGCCCATCAATATGAGAGATTGCTTACATATCAGAAATAGCACATCGTACTGTCAGTAAAATTGCGCATATAGCTTGTCATTTGCTTGTTGGAGTTTCACGTCCTGGCAACATGTAAGGTAATATCAGGACTGGTACCGACTTGTGATAATGCGCACTCATGGTGACTTGCACTGCCCCACTGCCCCACCACTGCCCCACCACTGCCCCACTGGGAGACCAGGCCACCAGCAAATTGGTCTGGCACTGATCCATTCAGTACTTGCCCTATCCTTATATTGCCAAGCCCCTGGGAAAACAACCACAAGTACCAATTATTAAGTGATTGGTTTGAGTGGATGAGGATTCAAACCCATGATCTACCAAAACGAGGGATGGACGCTCATCTCATTCGGCCACCCCGTCTGGTCACCGTAGAGCTGGTCCATTCCCATCAGTGCCCGTGAGGTATATAAACTACGCTATACATGCTGTATAACAATTATACCAGTATACTAACCCAGAATTCACTACTTGCTCCTCAACTCCACCATCTAGTCATCGGGTGATGGAGCTGGGGCTGGTAATCTACTGCTCCAACCTACTCATCCTCAGCTCCGATGGTGGTGCCACCTCCCACTGCTCTCTATCGGCTCCTAACCTCATTCACTGTATGCTCTAGCCAACAAAATACCCTCTAATCTACTATCACGTCTTCCTCTTTTTCATTTATGTAGGTCAACTATTATAAATATATATATATATATCCAGTGGGGCAAATACATTCAGAAGCGATGTCAGAAAGATGAATGCACATTAATTGTTCCATGCATGTGATGCCACCCTTCTTTACAAAATCAAATACAATATCCGGTGTATGACAAAGGAAGTGATGAGCGGTAATGCAAATGGCCGCTAATTGTTCCTTGTTCCCAGGCCCGCCAGGGGGCGCCATGATGGATTACACATTAGGAGGCGGCGAGCCTCGCTCGGATCTATACGGCTGCTAATGGATGTACTCGTCAACAGGATGGTGGCGTCTATCGTGGTTTGAAGATGTAAAGCCTGGCTGTAATTAGGACCACTATGTTGAGTATCCAGGGTGTGCCGAAGGTCGTGAGTTACGATTCCCGGTTGAGTCAAACCAATGACTTTAAAACTGATATCTGTCGCTTCCTAGCCTTGCACTTGGGATTAATAGGATAGGGCAAGAACTGATTTGCTCAGTGTCAGGATAATGTGACTTGAGTGGGATAACGGGTCATTGTGCCAGTGGTCTGATTTCCAAGTGGGGCAGAACTATACTGATTTGGTTAATATATGGTCGTATAACCAAATACTGAGGCGTGTATTGTTGTTTTACATCCTAGCAACACCTAGGGTCATATCAGGACATGTACCAACTTCTGACATTGTGCACTCATAGCAACCTTATAGTTCTGCCCCACTGGGAAACCAGGCAACCGGCACCATGACCCAATATACCCACAGTCACATTATCCTGACACGTCGCTAACCAGTCCTTATCCTATCCTATTAATGCCAAATTCCAAGTTAGGTAGTGACAAGTATCAATTTGATAAGTTACTGGTTTGACTCAGCTGGGATTCAAACTCCCAATGTTCTGCACAGGAAGCATGCGCTTTGCCAATTCAGCCACCACAGTCGGTCAAAAGAGTAATGTTCCAAGAAGGATATACAGGGGAGGTAATCATTTTCTCGATCTGAGTTCTTAAAGAATAAAGTCTAACTATCTCTATACTAATAGGAATGGCAGTTGACCATGACCTTTATCGAACAGAAGCTGGACCCTCAAAGACAATTGAAAGGGAGAAGGCGTTAAGTAATGTGATAAAGACTGGTGGTCAAAGGAAAATGTAGTTTTTTCTTTGTTTATTGTTGTTTTACGTCCCAGCAACATGTAAGGTCATATCAGGACGGGTACTGACTTGTGACAATGCGCACTCATGGCAAGTTTATAGTGCTGCCCCACTGGGAGACCAGGCCACCAGTACCATGAACTGATATCCCACTCAGTCACATTATCCTAACACTGAGCCAAACAGTCCTTGCACTATCCTAATAATGTCGATCACCTGGCTAAGTAGCGACAAGTATCAATTTTATAAGTCACTGGTTTGACTCAGCCGGGATTCAAACTCCCGATGTTCTGCACAGGAAGCATGCGCTGTGGCGATTTACGCACCGCAGTTGGTCCAAAGAGTAATGTTTCAAGAAAAATATGCAGTGGAGGTAATGCTGTTCTCAATCTGAGTTCTTAAAGAAGAAAGGTAAGTAATGTGATAAAGACTGGTTGTAAAGGAAAATAGGAAGGGTGATTGACAATGTGCTTCTAGAAGAAAGACTTGGGGCAGCTATGACAATTGGAAGGGAATCAAGGGAGTTAGTAATGCATTTATAGAACAAAGACTGGTGAATCAAATTGTTGTGGGGGGTGATGAAAATGGGAATTATCGCGCCTAGAGCGGGACTCGAACCCACATCTCTTTGCATTCCGGGCCAGTGTACTAACCATTTCACCACTTAGGTGCCCTGATATCACCACACTACCCACACCTACCTGTCTATGCAGCTCCTTGCCTGAGAGGTCAGTGCAGACCACTACACTTGTCCCCCTGGAACTATAAGTCTGTTAATGCTTATAATTACATACATACAGATAATGCACTTATTTATACATACCCAGGTTAGGTTCAACAACTACAGTGCATAGCTTCTACAGGATCCTGGTCACTGAACCAGTGTTGTGGGGGTGATGAAAATGGGAAATATTGTGCCTAGAGCGGGACTCGAACCCACATCTCTTTGCATTCCAGGCCAGTGTGCTAACTAATACACCACCTAGGCTCCCTGATATCACCATATTACCCATGCCTACCTGTCCATGCAGCTCCTTGCCTGACCGCAACAAAATCATTGGACCCCAACAGAGTTCCAATGTCTGAAAAAAACGTGGTTCTCAAGCCTATAATTCTAATGACCTCATATGGTACTAGTGTTGCTCAGTTAAGTGGAAAACCCCATGTTAATCAATGTAACATATAAGTTGGGTTTGGTTGTGTTATTTAAAGCTGAATAGTCCGATTAAGCATCACATTTTCAAAACCAAAATATTTATTTAGATTTAATTTGACATATCTAAGTTAAATACTTATGGATTTATTAAGCATTGTTCACGACATAGAAGGGAATACTGAGTCAATATAATATAACCAGTTATGGCCCTGTCACATTACGACACATCTCGCAAGTGCATGGCAAATGCGTAAAATCACTTCTTTACATTGAGATGCATCAAAATTATTGGCACGTGGGGGCAAAGTTGGACGTATACATGCCATATACATAGCGTATGGCCAAAGTATGACCAACGTATGGCTAATGTGCCTCCTGCTGAAAAACCCTCCAATTATGTCCATGGTATGTTCACAAACTGCCAGTGAATGTTATATACGTTATTCAATCGCCAGAAATACGCCTCATGCGTTATATATGTCAAGTAATTGTGGAGAAACGGTAAGGGTACGTTTGATGTACGTTAGACATACATTATCCATAATTTGTCAGTATGTGGACTGTTCATTTCCACTGCCTTTAACCAGTATGTCATCATAATCTTTAGTTAAAAATGTAGCTTAAGCTTAATCATCAGTTATTGTCATCACTTGTTCATTCACACCATGGAAACCAGCTAGATAAGCATCGCTTTTCTGGGATCCTTTCTGTCTGTAAGGAATTTGTATGGATTTATTGTACCACCTAAGTTTATTGTAAACATACCTTGCAGAGAGTTAAAATAAAAGAATTGGGGCAGGTGGTGGGGGCGGGCTTTCCTCATAAATGGATGGTATTAGCACTCTATGATGTCCCTTAAAATAATCAGAAATCTCTCAGTATTACATATACATGTTATTATACATATGCACACTAATATATATATATATATATATATTTAAATATATATGATGTATATACTACGTATATGCCCATGTAGGTCCAGCACGGTGGCGTTCCTACCATATGGCCAGGTAACCCTAAGGGTGCGCAGGTTCGAATCGCCGCCAGGGGAATTGGGCGCTTCGGTCGGGCTGGAAATGCTGTGTGGAATAATTTGCGCACCACTGCCCGCCTCACTGGCGTGTGTGAACTCAAATTGTACATGTTACAAGAACATGGATAATTGAATACGCACGAACGACGTCTTCCTTTCGATACAAAGAAGCATTTCTATTGATAGATTGTCTCCCCACCGTCTAGACGCCGCGACGCTTGGCATGGTATTTTAATAACGGACTAGTCCACCTTTCAGCTCACTTTGACGTCGGATGTGGTTCCATCAACACCTATACTACAGGATCCTTTGTTTACCATCCCACCCACCCAAGCTGTAAGATAGCTGATGGGTCAAGTTCTGTAAGCCTCAAATTACCTTCGAAGACTCAATCTTGAAACCTGATATGTAACATTAAGAAACTACGGTAATAAAGTCCAATATATAATATGTCAGTCTTGTGTCTTTGAATTAAGATATATATATATTTTTGAGTCGAATGTGTGAATCAAATATATGTCGGCCTTATGATGTGTTTCCTTATGCCTAACTTACATACATATATGCATCCAAAATAGCAAGCACTGTTCCCGGAAGCATTGGATCACATTTCATCGGAAAGCCATCTCATCGTGCCATCCCCTTCGACTCCCCGTCCTCCCCTTCGACTCCCCCTCCTCCCCTTCTCCGGTCCGCTCGTCCTCCTCTCCCCGTTCCTCCTGTCCTCCCCTCCTTCCCCCCTCTCCTCCCCTGCTCCCATCCCCCTCCTCCTCCCCCCTTCCTCCCTTCCCCATGCACGCCTCCTCCGTCCTCCCATCGTCTCCAATGCATCCCCGTCTGCTCCCTTCCTCGCATTCGCCCCCTCCCTCCTCACCTCCCATCCTCCATCCACGCGCCTATCCACGCCTCCTCCCTCCTTCCACCCTCCCCTCCAACGCGTCCCCTTCTCTTGCCTTCCTCCCCTCCTTTCGTCCTCCCCTTCCTCCCCTCCTCCCCTCCTCCCCTCCTCCCCCCTACCCCCTCATCCTCCCCTCCTCACCTCCCATCCTCCATCCACTACCCCCCTCCACGCCTCCTCCCTCCTTCCACCCTCCCCTCCAACGCGTCCCCTTCTCTTCCATTCTTCCCCTCCTCCCCCGGCCCCCTAGTCCCCCTACCCCTCTTCCCCTCCTCCCATCCCCTACCCCACCACCTTGTCTTAGCCCTAGCCCTCTTCCTCACCTCCGTTCCAGCCTCCTGCCTTCAACCCCTCCTTGCTTACCCCATCCCCATACCCCTCCTCCCCCCCCCTCCTCCCCATCCTCCTCCATCCCTCTCCATGTCCACCTCCTTCCCACCACCCCATGCCTCCTTCCCCCCACCCCCACATCCCCCCACCCACCCGTGCATCCTTCCCACCCAACCTTCCCATTCCCCCACCCCTGCATCCTACCCACCCACCACCACATCCCACACCCACCCCTGCCCATAACTCCCACCCCCCGCCACCGTCTCCCCGGGACCCGGCCACGTGTGCCCGACTAACTCCATCTGGGTCCGAGCCTGCGCCGACCCAGGGTATCTCACCCCTGTCATGGCGCGCATGCGCAAACCTGATTCTACACACCTAATAAGAGAAACAGCAATCTCATTTCCCACCCAGCACGGTGTGCGCGACGCTGGCCACTTCCAGGGACTTCCTCCTGCTGAGTCGGGGTTCCCTAATTCATATCCATTCCCTATTGTGTGGGATAATATTCATCGGCATCCAGGTATAACATTCATGTGGCAAACTATATATATATATATATATATATTATTATATAATGTATATGTGTGTGGTGTATAACGTATAATGCGAGTATAAAAATACGAAGGGAATTTCCTATTATTCTATATTATTATTATTACTTCATACCATTGTTATTCTCCGTAAGACTATGCACTTGACCGGTGGCGCCACCTGCGCTCACCCCACCCTCCACCAGGCCGACATTGTCAGTCGTGCTGGAAGATTTTTTCTTTTCTTTAATACTAGGCAAGGGCCTATTATCCTTGCCAGAGATTACACTACTCAACCACTACCCTTGCTTTCCCTCTTATGTACGCAGTTATTGTTATATATATATATATACTGTATATGTGTTGTATAACGAAATATGCGAGTATAAAACTATGAACGGAATTGTTTACATTATAAATTATGTAGAATATAAATTATTATATATATATTTAAATGGGCTGAATTGTCGCAGCTTTGAACGCAGTACTAACATATATAACATAGTCTAGTCTATCAATCAATCAATAGTTCCATCCTCTAGTCGAGGGTTGGATGCAATGGTTCTCCACTTGTCCCGATGTTGTGCTGTTCTGATAGACTGTGAATAATTCAAGCCTGTCCACTGTGAAATATTTGTAAACCATGATGTTCTTGGTCTCCCTCTCCCTCTGCTGCCATTCACCTTCCCTTCCAACAATGTACGGTATATTGAACTCTGACGGATGATGTGGCCAAAATAAATAAGTTTCTTTGTCTGTATAGTGGCAAACAAGCTTTTCTTATTTTTAATTTTTCTGAGAACTTCTTTGTTGGTGATCTTCTTTGTCCATGATATTTTCATCATCCTTCGATAAGTCCACATCTCAAATGCTGCTAAACGTTTGTACATTTTCTTAGAGATTGTCCATGTCTCTGCCCCATACATTAGAGTAGACCACACATAACACTGTGTGTTATGTGTGGTCTATAATAGTGTAGTCTAGTCTATAATAGTGTAGATTGGTATTAAATACAATTGCATATAAATAAATTCGAGAGCTGAATATTGGTGATGTTATATATATGTATATACATAAATATAATGATATATCTATAATATAATTATATATATAAGTATACACATATATACCCACATATATATATATATATATATATATATATATATGTATATATGCAAGTGTGTAATTGATAGCAATAGTCTTTTAAATATTATACACACATCCATAACAATAAATCCCATCCACAAAGTTTTGCGAAATGTTGACGCATATCTTTTTGCAAACCTTGGATCTAGTGTAACATGAATCGTGTTGCATAAAACATTTATATCTCAGCCTCAAAGGCCCCCTCCCCCTCCGGATCCTCAATCCTCCACCTGCCCCTTTCACCTCTCCTTAAAGCTGAGGACATTAAAGCTGCATAGTCCGATGAAAACATCAAATTTTCAAAACCAAAATAATTATTTAGATTTGATTCTACATATCTAACTAATGGCCCTGTCACACTACAACGTAACGACGTCGACGTAGGGAGAACGTGTAGAACGTGGAACTTTTTGGCGTAGTATGCAAATTTGGGCACAAGTTGAACGTGGATGCAGCGTAGTGGACGAGAGCATAACGTCGGTAAAGCGTAGTGATACCGTCATTCAACGAGAGAGGTCAACGTAATGACGATCACGGAACGTTATGAACGTTATTCCATCGCCAGAAGAACATTACGTGACGTTAGCTATGTCATGAGACGTTGAACGTACGTTGAATGCACGTTCTCCTGACGTTCTCCTGACGTTCTCCTGACGTTCTCCTGACTTTCCCATTACGCCGCATGGACGTTTCCGCCGGCTTTAATGTGGGTCAACGAGTGGAACGTGGTGGAACGTGGTGGAACGTAGTGGAACGTAGTGGAACGTAGTGGAACGTAGTGGAACGTAGTGGAACGTAGTGGAACGTAGTGGAACGTAGTGGAACGTAGTGGAACGTAGTGGAACGTAGTGAGGAACGTTTGCCTAACGTCCGTTAAACGTCATTGACGTTCGCTGAACGTGAACAGAACGTACGGCGAACGTAAACCCTTATGTTCGAGCTACGTCAAAACTTTTGAACATGTCCAAAACCTAGATGTAACTCGACGTAACACAACGTAATATGACGTATATCGACGTCAGTTTAACGTCAGTATGACGTCATCATAACGTAATCCAACGTACATCAACGTAATGACGAAATATCAAAACGTTAGGCTCATGTTCGCTCATTACGTTGTAGTGTGACAGGGGTATTAGATAATGGTGTATTTATTAAACATGTGTCGCTACATAGAAGGGAAGATCAAGTCAATTTAATAGAACTTCTTACTGTAGAAGCCTTTGGTGTCAGAGTTTTGACCTGCTTGCCAAAATTAATGTTGCATGCTTACACTTCAAATATCTCAAAAGGTAGCCATTTAAAATAAACATTACTTCAAAGTAAAGTAGGGTGGATTATGGCGATCAATCTAATATATTTATCTCAGAAAATATCAGTAACTCAAAATCATCAGACTATGCAACTTTAAGTCCAAGCGTAAGGAAATATTAACTGGTGGGAGAAGACCACACTGTTTTTTTGTTTGTTATTGTTTTATGTCCTAGCAACATCTAAGGTCATATCAGGACGGGTACCGACTTGTGACAGTGCGCACTCATGACTTTATAGTGTTTCCCTACTGGCAGAACAGGCCACCATCACCATGACCTGATATCCCACTCAGTTACATTATCCTGACACTGAGCCAACCAGTCCTTATTCTATCCTAATAATGCCGAGCACCAGGCTAAGAAGTGACAAGTATCAAATGTTAAGTCATTGGTTTGACTCGACCAGGGTTCGAACCCTATGAGCCCAAGATGGGGTGGGGTGTAATAACTAAGGAGAGTGGCTGTGAAATTCCAGAAGAAAAATACAATATACTTGTCTGTTTTTTATGTTTATTAAAAGGATAAGACTTTGAATCCTGTTGCGATATGAATATCTGAATATAATCAAGCAGTGTATTATTGTTCGATGCGCGAGAAGGAAGAACAGAGGTGGAGGTGGGAAAGTGAGGCGTTTATTGTGACGCCTCGGGCAATATAGAGGTATGAAGGAGATAACAAACATATGAGAAAGGTAAAACAAACATGGCAACAGGGGCTCATGAGGAGCAGAGTCTCGTAAGGAGGAGTAAATGAGGGGCTCAGGAGGAGCAGAGAATAGGGAGGGGCTCATAGGGAGCAATGTCAGAGTTCTGGTAGAGGGGGGGCCGAGGAGCCCTCCGCCGGGGAGGGGGGGGGAGGGTAGAGGAGAGAAAGTTGGGTGGGTGGGTGGTGGAGAAAAGGCTGAGAGCTGGAGGGCGGCAGGAGGGCGAGTGCCTGAGGTGGGCCGGCGGGCAGCCTTATAAGGGAGAAAGTGAGCAGTGGCAGGAGAGGCGTGAACGCTCAGGGCCGGGGGAGGGCGAGGGTGAGCAGCGGGCGTCGCGCGAGGCGCGAATGCTGGGTGAAAGCCCAGGAGAGGGGGGGGGGGAGTCGCTCTGCCTTCCCTCGCATCAAACGAAATGCTTCGCATTACGACCGATGCGCGAGAAGGAAGAACAGAGGCGGAGGTGGGAAAGTGAGGCGTTTATTGTGACGCCTCGGGCAATATAGAGGTATGAAGGAGATAACAAACATATGAGAAAGGTAAAACAAACATGGCAACAGGGGCTCATGACGAGCAGGGTCTCGTAAGGAGGAGTAAATGAGGGGCTCAGGAGGAGCAGAGAATAGGGAGGGGCTCATAGGGAGCAATGTCAGAGTTCTGGTAGAGGGGGGGCCGAGGAGCCCTCCGCCAAAGAGTAAGGGGAGGGCTCGAGGCGCGCCCGAGGCGGAGGCGCGGGGCGCCCGAGGCGGGGGCCCTGAGAGGGAGGCCTGGGTGAGAGGAGGGTCCGGGGCCTACGTGGAGGGGGAGCGGGCGGCCAAAAAAAGGGGGGGGCCCACTCCTGGGGCCTGGGGGAGGAGGTCCGGCGAGGGTCGAGGAGGGGGGCAGCGAACTCCTCCGGGCTGGGCTGGGTGGGAGTCGGGGTCGGGTCGGGCGGCATCAAGAAAGCGGTGCCGTGGAGGTCGCTGGCGTGGAGGTCGGTGGCTGAGCTGTCTGGGGGGGTCTCTCGTGAGGCTGGGCTGAGACGTCCGAGGTGTGAGGTGCGAGGTGATGATACTCGGCTTCGTCTGGGCGGCGTTTCGATTGGTGTTCGCTGGGAGGCCGTCGGTGGGCGTTGCGGGGCTGTCGGGAATGGTTGGGGTGAGGCGCCGGGCTAGGCCCCCGGGCCAGCCCGGGGGAGGCCGGGGGATCAAAAATCCGCCGAGGCGGCGGGGGTCTGGCGCTCACGGGCTTGCTTGGTGCGGCATCCCGCCTCGCTGTGCATTGTTAATATGCGCCGCACGTTGGCGCAATAGGCACAGACGTGCCGGCGCCTGTCTCCCACCTCGCCGTGAGCCTCTCCGAGGGGTGCCCGATCGCACGAGGTGGGATCGCGGTTCCAAGCGGAGCAGGGAGCCCCGTGAGCGTGCCTATCGTAGGCGGTGCGGGTGTCTACTTGGTGCCGGGGGAGGTGTGCGCCTCGGGCCCCCTCGTCGCCTCGGGGAGCTGGTGTTGCCGGGGTGGTGGGCGTGGTGAGGGAGTCGAGCCTGAGCGCGTTGAGGGCCACAGGGTCATGCCACCCCTGGGGGAGCCTTCCGTCCGCGATCCAGGAGAAGATGGTCTCCGAGTACCGGCGGACGGTCGGCCAGGGGTGGATGAGGACGTCTCTCATGAGGGTGAGGTGGTGTTGGTGTAGGCCCTGGAGGGAGTGATCCGGGAAGGATGGGTGGTTGACCATAGAGAGGAGGGCGAGGCTGTACTCGTCCTTGGTTGCTTCTCCGAGCTTCACCGCCTTGCGCCCCGGCCCCCTCTCCACGAGGTCGCAAGGGAAGAGGTAATCGACTGGGATCCCTCGGCGGCGCACGGTGTGCCGCGCCTCGGCGGATGCGAGGATCTCGCGGACCGCGTCGGCCGCGGATGCCGGGCTGTACTCCTCGGGATCCTGACGGTAGGTGGGCGGTGGGGCTGAGGTGGCGTGGGCGCGGGTGTAGCCCTGGCACTGCAGGTGCGGGGCTTCGGGCTGAGTCGCTTGAGGTGGTGGCGGCGGCCGGCTCCCGGCGGCGGCGTACGCCCGAGGCGCCGGGACATGGTGGAGGCTGTAGGCGGCCCTCGTCTCGGCGTGGGCGGGGGGCTCCGCGTGGCCCCTCGGGCTTCCCCCCTCTCGTCCAGGTCTCTGTCCATGCGTCTGGTGAGGCGGGTAATGGCCTCGATGAGGAGGGCCGTCTCGCTGCTGGGCTGGCCCGAGGGTGCTGCGGGGGAGGTCGGCGCCGCATAGGGGACGGGGCTCCCCGGGGAGCCCGAGGAGGGCCCTGGCGTGGCCAACCCGGACGTCTTGGAGCTTCTCCGACTCTTCCCTTTGCCGCGGCCGGGCATGGTGTAGGGTCGGCAGAGGAGCAGCGGTCCGAGGTGGAGTGGAGCCAAAGTGGAGAAAAGGCTGAGAGCTGGAGGGCGGCAGGAGGGCGAGTGCCTGAGGTGGGCCGGCGGGCGGCCTTATAAGGGAGAAAGTGAGCAGTGGCAGGAGAGGCGTGAATGCTCAGGGCCGGGGGAGGGCGAGGGTGAGCAGCGGGCGTCGCGCGAGGCGCGAATGCTGGGTGAAAGCCCGGGAGAGGGAGGGGGGGGGGAGTCGCTCTGCCTTCCCTCGCATCAAACGAAATGCTTCGCATTACGACCAATGCATTCTTTACGGAGTTCCAGATTCTTCCAATAGATGGCACTACCTTAACTGGCGGGGCCTATTAAGGGGCAATAACTGATAACAAATGCAAATGTACACCACAAATTTATTGCAGGCACACCACAGATTAAGTCTAGGCGATAATGTGGCGAGCTGGCGAAATAATGGGATGCCAGAATCAGTTTGCTCGCTTCTTTCTTTGCTATGGGGGTCTTACCTCCATCCATATCCTATATAGCCTCTATATGGTTGGTTGTTGGAGGTTTCCTTCCTAGCAACATCTAAAGGCTCTGTCACATTAAGACGCATCCAATAGATGGCACTACCTTAACTGGTGGGGCCTATTCAGGGGCAATAACTGATAACAAATGCAAATGTACTCCACAAATTTATTGCAGGCACACCACAGATTAAGTCTAGGCGATAATGTGGCGAGCTGGCGAAATAATGGGATGCCAGAATCAGTTTGCTTGCTTCTTTCTTTGCTATGGGGGTCTTACCTCCATCCATATCCTATATAGCCTCTATATGGTTGGTTGTTGGAGGTTTCCTTCCTAGCAACATCTAAAGGCTCTGTCACATTAAGACGCATCTCGCAAGCGCCCTGCCAACGTGTAAAATCTCATTTTTTCATTGAGAAGCATCAAACGTTTCGGCGTAGGGGCAAAGTTGGACGTATATATACTGTATACATAGCATATGGCCAACGTATGAACAACGTATGGTCAATGTGCTTCCCAGCGAAAAATGCTTGAATTGCGCTCAGGGTATGTTCGCAGAATGCCGGTGAACGTTATATAAGGTATTCGATCGCCAGAACCATGCCTCATACATTACATATGTCAAGACACATATGCTAAATGTATGTTAGATATATGTTAGACATACATTAGAGGTAAGTTAGACGCACCTTATCCACACATTGTCAGTTCGCAGACTGTACATTCCCACTGCCTTTAATGTTGGTCAATGTAGTACAATGTAGTGAACAACGTTTGTCTAACATACATCTAACATACATCGATGGTTGCCTAACATATACATAATATACGGCCAACGTAAAATCCACGTCAAAAGTTTTGTGTGTCTGACGCCATATCTCGATGAACGTCGACATAAATTGATGTATACAAACTAGCGCCCAACACATGCGTAACACATAACACCGTATCCCGACATAGCGGCCAAAAATCACATAGGTCGATGTACGTTGGCGCGATGCGTCGTAATGTGACATCCCTTCAGGTCATATCACGACAGATCCTACATATGTATATATAGATGCTGTTTACCCAGTATATATATATATATATATAGATATATATAATACACATCTAGAAACATATCCTATATATTAGTTAGATTATCAGGCTATCAGTGAAGCATGTGTCGGCATTCAGGTGCCAGGGCTATCAACCAACAAGGCCGTAATCGATTAACACGACCCGGGCGACTCGGGTCACCAGAGTCGTCAGAATTTCAAATAGAACACCGCGAGTGGAGTCGACAAATACATGTGGCGTGTGCAAAACGACCCGACCCCAGTAACCCACCTCTTGGCTGGGGTAGCTAGGAGCGATGACATCGCATTTGCGCTGGTACCATCCTGCAGGATAACAGCCAACGGTACCAGTCATACATTTTTTTTTTTTGGTAATAACATAGATTAATGAAATGGAAATATCACTAAACTATACCATCATAAAACAATTTAAGTCCTATTTTGCTGTTGCTATATCGGTTATTAAAAAAAAAAAAAGGTTTTGGATTAAGCTACCATTTTTTTCAACCCGAGCGTGGAGAAGCGTATTCGGTTATACGACCCGAATCTGTAGGATGTGTGCATGCGCCAAAAAGTGGCTTGGGTTACCCAAGTTGATTAATCGATTACTCCCCCCCCCAATGTGACGTCAGTGGAAGACGACAGAATGAAATATACATAAACCATCCTTACAACACACACTCTCACCGAATTAGACACCAGCCGCAGTGCCGAATCGATAGAACACAGGCTTCCAATGTGAAAGGTCGAGAGTTTGAATGCCAGCCGAGTCAACCCAATGGCTTACAAAATTGATACTTTTCGCTACCTAGCCTAGCATTCAGCATTAGTAGGATCAGACAAGGACTCGTTAGCATGGTATCAGGACAATCTGACCGTGTGGGATATCGGGTCATGGTGCTGGCAGTGCGGTCTCACATTCACAGCACACGTAAAACTCCACCAAGCAACAAACCCATTGGGGCAGCACTATAAAGTCACCATGAGTGCGCACTGTCACAAATCGGTACCCATCCTGATATGACCTTAGATGTTGCCAGGACATAACACACAGCTACAAAAAACAAACAGAATTAGACTATTTCGCTGTTGATATTCACCGGGACCATATCTCAACAACCTGAATGACGTCACCAAATCGGGTAGCAGCAGAAGGAGTCACGTGATAGTAGCATGTATAAATAGCGGCGTGTTTGGGGAATTGTTGCGTTTGTTTGTATGTTGGTCACATGATCACCCACTGCTGAGGACGTGAGTGACAGATGTGGCGCACAGTGCATGTGTGCATGATGTGGGTGACAGATGTCTCGCTTGATTTTTTTTTTTTTTCAGATTTCCATGACGAAAGACAAGGTGGATTAATTTAGCCGCAATGCCACAACGTATTGCTGTCATGTCCCGGTGTTTCAGGCGTCCTTAGAGATAATTAAATTATCACTTGTCTTCCTTTCTTTATAGGAGTTTTACGTCCTGCCATTATCTACTGTCATATCAGGATGGGTACTGTCTTGTGACAGTGTGCGCTCAATGTGACTGTACAGTGCTATGCTACCCCACTGGAACCAGAAGTCTAAGCCGCTGGCGCCATGACCCACTTTCCCACTCAGTCACATTATCCTGATACTGAGCTAAACAGTCCTTGACCTTTCCTAAAGGCCCTGTCACACTACGAGGTAACAATGTCAGCATAGGGAGAACGTGACAAACGTTGAACTTCTCCGCGTTGTATGCAAATTTCGGCACAAGTTGAACGTGGATGCAGCATAGTTGACGAGAGTGTAACGTCGGTAAAGTGTAGTGATAGCGTCGTTCAACGAGAGAGGACAACGTAATTATGCTGACGGTACGTTATTAACGTTATTCGATCGCCAGAACTATGTTGCTTTATGTTACCTTACGTTACTTACGTCATGAAATGTTGGCGAAATGCTGGAAGTATGTTGGAATTACATTCGGCATACGTTCTCCTGACATTCCCATTACGCCGCATGGATGTTTCCACCGGGTTTAAGGTCGGTCAACGTAGTGCAACGTAGTGTAATGTAGTGGAACGTAGTGACCAGCATTTTAATAAGGTCCGTCTAACATCACCGACATTTGCAGAATGCATACAGAACGTACGGCGAACGTACGGCGAACATAAACCCTTACGTTAGGGTTACGTCAAAAGTTTTGAACATGTTCAAAACCTTGATGCGTGCCGACATAACACGACGTAACGTGACATATCTCGATGTTGGTGTAACGTCATTCTGACGTCATCATAACATAACCCAACATACCTCAATGTAATGACCAAAAGTGACCTCCGCCAGGCTTACGTTGGCTCTTACGTCATAGTGTGACAGGGGTATCATAATGTTGAGTGCCAGGCTAGGTAGCGACAAGTATCAATTTTGTAAGTCATTGGTTTGTCTCGACAAGGATTCAAATTCCTGACCTTTCACACGGGAATCCTATGCTCTACCGATTCATCCACCGCGTCCGGTATAATTAATGCATGTATAATTAGAAACACAAACACAGCAAATATAGTTATGGCTCTTTATTACAATTTTAGTTCTTTCATCAGTACAGTCTCTCAGGTAGTTATGTGATGTTGATGAGGCTTAGGCATGCTTATAACCCTATATCCCCTTCTCATTATGGGGTGGGTGGGATGTCAATTTAAGGCAGGTGTTGTCCACGTGGTTCCCATGTCGAAACTGAAATATCTTATGCAGGCAGTCGCTTTTATAGCCAAGATTAAGGTTTTTGGCCGCAAGGCGGCGTATTTTAGTTCAATAATATGGTATAGGTGGAGCTGCAGGCACCTTATTTACCGAACGATCGTGCGGCGGGAGTATCGAAGACGCGCTAGTCAGCGTTAATGGTATATAGTTCAGGTTAGTTCAGTAAGGAGCCCCTAGACAGCGATATATCGGAGTGGCCTCAGTTACTGGCGGTTGGCTGTATTTGTGCATCCAATTACCCACAATGCCTTAGCTTCACTGACAATTGCAATGTCAGTCGTGCTGAGACAAAAAACATTTTTATAAACCACGAGAAACTACTTCACACTATTTAATATATAACCCATGCAAAACAAAATGTCTGTAAATACCTATATACCTGTAACACTTACGGCTGGAAGGCCAATTCTACGATTAGTGACAACAGATATATATGAATACAATTCATTTACAAAAAAAAAAGCCTTTCCTAAAGCAGAATTATCAATGTTTATCTGAGAAACATGGTGTTCACCTCATTGCAGATATAGCACAGGTCTATGTCCTCGCCTACTACTTACACGTGGTATCAGATTTCCGAAAGCCTCTCAGACCAGGGAGAGTTAATTATTTCTCAGGCACCCACCAGGGGGCGCATGACTGTAAGATCCGGAAAAAAGGACAACCAATCAGGATCCTGGAAGGAGAGTGGGGATGACTTGTGCGGTTACCATCGACTTGGAAAGGATACTTTTGTTACCCTCTCTCTGATATTAGTATTAGTAGAGAAGCCATATTGGAGGGCTCTAGAATGTGTCCCCGTTTAGTTAATATGAAGCGATGCTGTATATGTGATATGTGTTGTATATAATGCTGTGTAATGATATATATATGATATATATTGTCGATAAGGCATATCTGATGTATGTGTTATATGGGTTAAATATATGATGCTGTGTAATGATATATGTATATGATATATATTGTCGATAAGGCACATATGATGTGAAATGATATATATATATGATATATATTGTCGATAAGGGATATATTATGTACATGTTATATGGGATGTATATGATGCTGTGTAATGATATATATATGATATATATTGTCGATAAGGTATGGTGTATGTGTTATATGGCTTGAATATATGATGATGTGTAATGATATATATATATATATCATATATATTGTCGATAAGGCATATGTGATGTAGGTGTTATATGGGTTGAATAGATGATGCTGTGTAATGATATATAAATATGATATATATTGTTGATAACGCATATATGATGTATGAGTTATATATATGGCTTGAATATATGATGATGTGTACTGATATATATGCAATATATATTGTCGATAAGGCATATAGGATGTGCATGTTATATGGCTTGAATATATGATGATGTGTAGTGATACATATATATATGATATATATTGCCAATAAGGCATATAGGATGCACATGTTATATGGCTTGAATATATGATGCATGAGGTATACGATAAATGTTATACAGTAAAACCTCTCTAACCAAGCACCTTCAGACAGCGACCAATCTTGATCTTATCTTATACCATTCTAACCATATTCTTACTCCCTAAATCGAGTCCCTCCCTGAATGGACCACTGAAAGTCGGTGCCAAGGTCGGTCGATTTAGAGGGGTTTACTGTATATATACTATGTGATACATAGATGATGGAGACATGATATATGTTATACATGTGGTATCTATTTCAGTGATATCGTATATATACATATACCCTATGCCACGTGCATTGTATATAATATGAATTATATACGTATACCGTACATGCTACTTACATATTATATCTAGCACACAGGGTGCAGTGACCTAAATGGTAGAGCACGGGCTTTGTGTGTGGAAGGTCGGGAGTTCTGTCCTGGTTGAGTCAAATCAATGGTTTTAAAATTGATACTTGTTGCTTCCTAGCCTGGTGCTACGCATTAATAGGATAGGAGAAGGTCAGCTTAGTTTAGTGCCAGGATAATGTGACTGAGTGGGATATTGAATCATGATGCCAGTGGCCTGATTTCTCAGGCAGCACTATAATGTGGCAGCACTATAATGTCACCATAAGTGCTCACTGTCCCAAGTCGGTACCCGTCCTGATATTACCTTATATGATGCCAGGATGTAAAACTCCAACAACCAACCAATCGTATCCCACGATGTACCCAAAACGGGAGACGGACGCTCAATGCATTCGGCCAGCACATCTGAGTCCTGACAATATATAATTCAGGCGAGATATTTATATATGTGATATAAAAGCGACACAACCTGAACATCACCAGTGTGTGGATATTGCCTAAAGGTAATTGTACACCTTAAGATGCACTAAGATATTAATACAAACAAGGAAGCGTATTCTTCAGTGCTATGTGTGGTCTACTCTAATGTATGGGGCAGAGACATGGACAATCTCTAAGAAAATGTACAAACGTTTAGCAGCATTTGAGATGTGGACTTATCGAAGGATGATGAAAATATCATGGACAAAGAAGATCACCAACAAAGAAGTTCTCAGAAAAATTAAAAATAAGAAAAGCTTGTTTGCCACTATACAGACAAAGAAACTTATTTATTTTGGCCACATCATTCGTCAGAGTTCAATATACCATACATTGTTGGAAGGGAAGGTGAATGGCAGCAGAGGGAGAGGGAGACCAAGAACATCATGGTTTACAAATATTTCACAGTGGACAGGCTTGAATTATTCACAGTCTATCAGAACAGCACAACATCGGGACAAGTGGAGAACCATTGCATCCAACCCTCGACTAGAGGATGGAACTATTGATTGATTGAAGATGCAGACAGGTCTAGGCGTAGCTTAGCACAGCTCCGGGATACATTATGTGCTACAGGATATTGAGCGGCTTCTTAAAATTGGATCCATATGCAGCACGGATAAACTGTGACAGCAATGAATATTCACCGGTGATATAGCTGAAGCCGTAACTATCTTGTTTGTGAGGTGTAGCATTAAAGTTGCGTAGTCTGATGCTTGTGAATTTCTGTATTTTTCTGAGATAAATATATTAGATCGATCACTAGCATCAACTTTACATTAGTTTAAAGTTACTTTTATTTTAAATGGTAAACTTTTGAGATATTTTCAGTGCAAACATGGAAATTTAGTTTTGGCAAGCTTGTCAAAACTCTGACACCATAGATTTCTGCAGTAACAGGTTCTGTTAAATTGACTCAGTATTGCCTTCTATGGAGACACACATGCTTAATAAGTGCATCAGTATCTAAGTTAGATATGTAAAATCAAATCTACATAAAATTTGATATTTCAATTGACTATGCAGCTTTAAATAGTTTACATTCAATGACATTTTCATCATGAACTTGTCCCTTATTAGCAGGGTACATACATTCATCACTAAAATGAAATCATCGTTTGATAGATGATAATTTGTGTATATAATATGTCATGCATATAATGATCGGTACCACATGTATACACGAGTGTATCCTGGACATACCGGTGTAGGGAGAGCGCAGAGGCATATCACGGTGTTAATGACTATCACTAGTAAACTGCTGGGTTCGAGTCCGTCAGGTGGTGCCTCAAGGTCGCCTCCCCTTCCTCCTTTCTCGTGGTTAGTGAACTTGACCAAAGCCCGTTCCAACGGTAGACGCGGTTCTGACTACTCGCCTCCTCCCCTGATTTGTTGTTTGTTTAACAACGATAGCGCGGTTTGCGCAGCCAGGTATAGCTGTCTTACCACTATCCTAACAGTTGTGTTATTGTGTGTTTCAAATAGAATAACTGTATCCGCCTTTCAATCGTCCATATTGTCTGCGATCACCTACAATATGAATAATGTTGTTGACGATTTATACTGCCTATCATGGATAAGCCTGAATAGGCTTGTTTTCACCATTAGACAGTTTGTAGATAGAAAGCCCGAGCCTACACTTTTACCGGCACAAGGGATTTTTAAGCTGCCACACCACATAGACATGGTATGAGAGCAACTGGCCTTTGATGACGCTGTAAGTTATACACAGCGGTGGAAATCCAAATTGGCAGAGATGGGGGCATGGGGAATCGAACCACTGACCTTCAGATTAGGAGTCCAACCTAGAAAAAAGTCAGACACTCTAACCACTCCCCCACAGAGAACACCACAATGTATATTCTATATATATATATATAGCCCCCATCCCATCCCCACGGAGGGGGGGCGGGGCGAAGCACGCTGGTACCCGCCCCCTCCCCCACCCGCACTGAGGGGGTGGGGGGTGGGGGAGAAGGACCTCCACATAGCTTATTACACGCGATAAAGGGTTTATCACTATCCATATAAGTTTGAAAGTGAGCAGAATGACCATTTGCTCACCGCGTGGAGGATCGGGGAGGAGAGAATGCTCATGGCGACTGCCTAGCACTGGCCCACTGAGAAATCAGGCCATTGGCATCATGTCCCGATATCCCACTCAGTCATATTATCCAGACAGTGAGATAACCAGTCCTTCCCCTATCCTATTAATGCCGAGTGCCAGACTAGGGAACGACAAGTATGAATTTGATAAGTCATTGGTTTTGACTCAACCGGGAACCAAACTCCCGATCTCCCACAAGCTGACCCCACCCTGAACACGATTCGGCAACCGCGCCCAGTGGTTAGATCAGAATCTAGGCCAGTCGAACAGGCGAGTCATCCGACGCCTGTGGGAGTATCCCTCCTCCCGCCATCCTACTCTATAATCCCAAGCAGACAGCTTCCTTGAGCTTATCAATTTGAATTTGAGTTTAAAGGCGTGATGTGCAGTGTCTCTTCAGAAGGACCCAATTTAGCGGAATCTTAATCACTACTGGCAATGTATCACCCTCAGGGGACACTGGGCGTGGTGGCCGAATTGGTAGAACATGCATGCGCCTCACGTGTGGGAGATCAGGAGTTATGTTCCCGGCCGAGTCAAACCAATGACTTATAAAATTGGTACTTGTTGTTTCCTAGCCTGGCGCTCGGCATAAATACGACAGGGGAAGGACCGGTTGGCTCAGTGTCTGGAATATGTGACTGATTGGGATATCGGTTCATGGTGCTCGCCACTGATTTCCCAGTGGGGCAGCACTATAACAGTGACATTAGTGTGCCCTGTCACAAGTTGGTACCTATCCTGATATGACCTTAGATGTTGCCAGGATGTGAACTTCCTCCAACCAACAAACCAACATAGTGATCCGTTTAAAGTTCCATAGCCCGACGGTTTCAAGGTTCTGCCATTTTCGGAGATAAATATGTTAGATTGGTCATTGTAATCGATGTTAATTTACTTTGAGGTAGCTTTTAATTTTTGGAGTGAAAACATGTAAAATTATGTATGTTGACGAGGCAACATATTTAATTCACGGACGAGGCAAGTCGACACTCAGCGCGTAACCATTTCCCCCCGTTCCTCACTTTGCTTCTTGTTGTCGTAGGAGCAATACTAATTTCACCCAGCCACCCAACCCTCTCTTATAAGTGTTAAGTGCTGAGCTTGACTCTATTTTCCTGATTGTACAATTCTCATCATGTTACTTATCTTGCTCCCGCTGCTCATCTGACTGGATTAGGCATAACATTCATGCACATTAAAGCCACTACTTAGAAGCCAGCCTTCCATGTCGCAAGGTGCCAGCCGCCTGCTGTTTATGTCATCACATGACACCATGTTCTTGGAGCCAGCCTCCCATCCACCTGCTGAGGCACTGTTACTTTAAACATGATTGATTCATATTTGATTTCCATAATCAATAAATGTTGATTTAAAGTTTGACTTCCTAGTCCTTCGTCTGAGTGTTGTGAATTAGTTTTGTCAAGCGCACCAAAGTCTGATGCCATAGGCTTCAACGGTAAAAGGTTCTATTAAATCGATGTAGTATCTCCTTCTATGGGGCAACAATTGCTTAGTAAGCGCATCAGTATCTAAGTTAGATCTCTAGGATCAAATCAAGATAATTGTTTTCGGTTTTGAAAATTTGATTCTTTTGTCAGCCTAAGTAGCTTTAAGAAATACTGATTTTAGAAAAGGCCAATGTAAAATAAGCGGATGGGTGCAGGGGGGGGGGGAGTTCTGTGTTTGAGAATGGGTTGCAGGAACACAGGCTTGGTGGAATACTAAATGTGGATTAATTATAGTAGTATTCTCACACCCCAGTATTTCTCTCTTCTTTTGGGACATTAGTTGATCAGAGCTGCATAGTCCGATAAATGTCCCCAATTTTCAAGATGACAATAATTACAGTATAACCCCATTAAACCAAGCTTGATTAAACCAAACGATCGGTTAATCCAAACTTTTGTCGGCGGCCCAGCAAAATACTACCATTTATCATATAAAAAAGTTGGTTAAAACAAAGTTGGTTAATCCAAATTATCGGGTTATCCAAACAAAATTGTCGGACCACAGGCCATTCCGGAATGGTTAACACAAACATTCATGTGGTTATAAGGTGATTTGAGACCCCAGTGACTTTCTTATATGATATATTGTAGTATTTTGCCGGGCCGCCGACACAAGTTTAGATTAACCGATCGTTTGGTTTAACAGAGCTTCATTTAATGGGGTTATACTGTGTATACATAAACACCAATAATCAATGTGTCCACAAACAATGTGTATATTACATGTGCAATACACACTTACTCAAAGTCAAAGGTAAAGCCAAAGCTTGGTTAAACCAATGATCGGTTAACCCAAACAAATCTCTAGGGTCCCTTTAAGTGTGGTTTAACTGGGTCATACTGTATCTATATTTGATCCTACATATCTAACTTAAATACTGATGCAACATGGGGGGGAATGTCATAGTGCAGCTGTACAATGCAATGGTTCAAAAGGGTTTAGTGCGATTAGAGATCTCTCTGCAATAGAACTGAATACAGAGGCAATTTGATAGAATATATTAGTGCTGAATGCGATGGTGTTAAGACTGTTGGCATACTTGCCAAAATTACGTTGGCATGTTTCCACTTCAAAGATATCCACAGTTAGCCATTTAATATTAAAGTTGCTTCAAATTAAAGTAATATTGATTATAGCCATCGAGTTCATATCTCACAATCTAGCTAATATATCTGACAACAACTGTAAACCATCAGAATATGCAACTTGAATTATTTGTTCCTGCATAGAAGGGAATACCAAGTCAATACACGATTTCCACGACTAGTACGACACCTGGTGATACCTGGCAACAACACTCATGTTGTGGGTTGACAGTATGTCACTGTGTTGTTTTACACTGATGATCAAACTTTTCAATCAATCAATCGATCAATCAATAGGATACAGCTATACTTATCAAAAATGATTAAAACATGGTAAGTATGTTTTCTCGATAAATCCAGATTTGTGACGAAAATACTGTGTTAGTTGCTCAATATGAAGCCAGTGTTAACAGAGCCTCAATTGCCTCTCCAAAGACTCTCTGACCCACAAGTCGAGTCTGGATTACACTCTGCGCATGCTTCATGGAAATGTTGTATTCAATAGATTCCGTTACTGCTGAATCCTATGAGGTCACTAAACTGACAATGGGTGTTGGGAATGTAGTACGCAACATTAATTTAATGAGAGGTGACATGGTATAAATATGTATTCAATTATTCATAATATAGACTGCGCCTAGATCTTAATTTAATTTGATTTGATGTGAACAAATAAGCTCAGACATTGAAGGTAAAGCATAGGACATCTAGAGTGACAGCGGCAGTAATTTAAATAGAACTGTACATTGTAGCCTTGACATAAACCGGTAAGACAATGTATATTTTTAACGCAATACATGCCGACTCGCTTATATTTCAAATATAACGGATGGTTTGTATATATTTGTATTATATATGTATTCATATATCTAAGCGTGATTATATATTGGGCTATTGAATATATTATTGGAATATAAATAACCGATAAAATGACTTTGAACTCTAATTGTTTTAGATGTGAACTAGACAAGAAGTATTATGCATAGAAATGTATATGCATATTTGTTTATGGATATACACATATATATCTATTCGTCTATACGCATACATGTATATATTTATTAGGCATATATGCGTATATATATATATATATATATATATATATATGTGAGGAGTTCATGCGCAAAGCCATGTAAACACCAATGCACAAATTAATTAAAATAACAGCTTTTTGCATGAAGGTAACTTTAATTCTCAATAATTCCCCTTTGCTTGTGATGAAATAGTTATATAACAGTGAATACAAACAAAGTAATATAACAAATTAACGTTTTGAGTTGTTTGAGTCTATCTTTATCTAATTTTTTGGATTGCGTTTACAGGGTTTTTGCAGCTGAAGTCTTCATATATTATTCATATAGATACATAACAATCTATATATATATGTATGTATATGAGACTGTCTCAAAAGGTGGTGAGTAAAATGGGACAAAACTTTGTCCATTGTAACGATCAACATATGCATTTGCTCAGGATAAACTGATTTTTGTTTACATGGTGTTTCATGAAAATATGCAATGCAAAATATGCAATGCAAGCATTATGACCAATCCCAATAGAATACATATTGATTTGAAGCAAATGTCAGGATAATGTGATTGAGTGGGATATTGTGTCATGGTGATGGTTGCCTGATTTCTTCTGAGTGCAGCAGCACTATAATGCCACCATGAGTGTGCACTGTCGCAAGTTGGTACCTGTCCTGATATGACCTTAGATATTGGCAAGGACGTAAAACTCCAACAACAAACCATCCAGTCTCCGTGCCCCGCCCACCTACCCAGACTGCACCGCGGCCGGGGAAAGGAAGCCCTTTGTTGTCATGTCATTCAAACCACTGTTGGGGAAATAACTGCGGTTTAGTGTGCGAACCGGCCACAAGAGGGCAGTATCTGTCATTGCCGCAGTGCCTGTGTGAATGGCAGCAGTGTTTGTGTGTTGGGGTTTTACAGCCTGGCAATATATAAGGTCATCATCAGTGCATTAGTAACACAAACATACACTGTAAACTCAACCAGTAATGGCCAACTAGACCAATATTAACCTACTTACTAACTCAATAGGCCCCACCTGAGATTACCCTGAAGACCAGTTCAAACACAAAGGACCACCCTACATCCCACCACCACCCTTTCACTGAGTATGTCAACGCTAGAAAGATATTCAGTTTTGCCCCCCCCCCCCCTATTAACACTGACCATACTCGTCTAACATAGTTACCTAAAAAAACTGCAAACACTACAGAACAGAGCCCTGAAAATCTGCCTCAGAGTAGACAAGCTGCACCCCACCTATGACATACACAAAAGAACCAAAGTAAAATTGCTAGAAAATAGGAGAATAATTCATCTGAAAACATTAGCATACAGCTATAGTCAAGACAATAAACTCCTAACAAAACCACAAAGGGCAACTAGAGCAAATAATGCGCCACTACTAAAGCAGACCAGAAGCCAAATAAAAGCTCACGAGAGAAGCACGCTAGAAATGGCTGCCAAGGTGTGGAATGCCCAAACAGTAAAGGAACGACAAATTCCTGACCTAAAAACATACAAAAAATATCTGTGCAAAATAAGGCTAGGAACCCCCAACTAAGCTGCACCGCAAAAGGGCAGGTGATACATGTCACGGCCCACCAGCGAGACGCCCAATGGAAGGTAACCATACCAAAAGCACCCAGATAACACACCTCACAGCTGCGTACAAGCCTATGATATGTAAATAGGAGTAGGCTAGTCTAGAAATAAGAGTAGAAAAAATAAAGCACATATATGCCAAGAAAATCCAAAAAAATTAACATAGACTACTATAGTACTAACCAGACCAACCAACTATCTATCTGCTACTGAAATACAGGCAATCAAATACCTTATCAGCAGCTACTGTGTGATAAGACAACACCAACACTACAGCTGGCCAGCATTGAAAACAAGCCTGAATACCCAGGCTTATATGCTATGGACAGTATAAATACAGCCTCAATACAAATAAAAAAAATTTAAAAAAACCTTCCGGTATATGTTTCTTTTTTCTCTTATCTTGTTCTTCACCTGTCATTCATGTACCAATGTTATGCCTATTTCCCTGTGATTGTCTATCTGTATAGTTGTAGATTTGTTTACTGTGTAGTAGCAATTATCATTAGGGCTGGAAGACCAGTGCATTAGCACTGACAACATGTTATTCAAAGGAATACAAAAAAAACACTTGAACAAAAACAAAAGTGGTATATGCAAAGTGTGCTTATTTCCTTACCTGTGGCATGATTTGTTTCCTAAATCTGTATAAATGCACGTACCTGAAAATTAAACAAAACACATGAGAATATATTAGAGCCATCATGACTACATACTTGTATAATTAACCGATTTAGAGTATGTATATTAGGATATTTCAGTGTGTGATATATTTTGTAATGATTCAAATACACAAGATAGGTGATTATGTATTACATGACAGAAAGCATGGCTATTAAGGTATTCAAATATATGGCCATTAAGGTATTCAAATATATGGTGGCACCATATTTTGACTATGGCAATATAATCTTCATGGGTGGTGGAAGGGTGTGACTACATAAACTGCTGATGCTCCAAAAATATGCCACTAACAATATGCCTAAGAGAGCTGCATAAGATAGCACTAGTAAACTTCGTCCAAAACATGCAACAGGATCACCTAAAATTGTATGCATACAACAGATTTTTCTAACCAAAATATCCAGGAGGGACAAACAAGGTGCACAAGAAGCAATGATGGTCCATTACTAGAAATGGTAAAATCAAAATGCAGTGCATATGATCGGAGTGTAGTTAACATTTCTTGCAATATTTGGAATAGACTGCCAGCTGCAACATGTAATGCAGAAAACATATCACTGTTAAAGTTTAAGAATCTACTAAAAAAATAATGTAACCTAGAAATACAGATGATGTTTGAATAGATTAACGGAAAGTATATTGAAATCTGGATGTTGGACTGTTTGCAATCTATAAACAGTTACAAAACATAAACAAGAAGCAAGAAAACATAAATTAAAACTAAATTCCAAAGATTTGAGTCAAAGTGGACTAGTGCTGCCCAGCGGTGACAACAAATATTAACACACTTATCCGTTATGAGCACGGTAAATAAATTCATCACCAAAGAAAGAAAGAAAGAATTCTTTATAAATAATAGTGTTCAGATTCATGACACTAACATACGAATGTCCAAATGGTTTGAACGTCCGCTTCCGGTGTGCTTGTGGGATTCAAACTCATGCATATATATACATAAATTAATACATTAATACAGGTATCCATATGTATATACATACAGATATACATACATCTCCTCTTTTTGTAGATCGTGGGATTTGAACCCATGTGACCGAACCTTGGTCGAGTCAAACCAATGACATACAAGTTTATACTTGTCACTTCCTAGTCAGGCGTTTGGCATTAGTAGGGTCGGGCAAGGACTGGTTAGCTCAATGTCAGGATCATATGACTGAGTGGGATACTAGACCATGGTGCTGGTAGTCTAGTCTCCCAATGGGGAAGCATTATAAAGTCACCATGAGTGCACACTATCACAAGTCGGTACCCACCCTGATATGACCAGTTGAGTCAAATCAATGACTTACAAAATTGATACTTGTCACTACCTAACCTGACACTCTGGTTTACTAGGATAGGGTACGGGCTAAATAACCCAGTGTCTGAATAGTGTGACTGATTTAGAAATCGGGTCATGGTGGTCGAACCGATGTCCTGGTCTCCCAGTTGGGCAGCACTATAAAGTCACCATCATTTCACACTGCCACAAGTCGGTACCCACCCAAACAGGACCTTACATGTTGCACTTGGCATTACTAGGGTAGGACAAGGACTGGTTAGCTCAGTGTTAGGATAATGCGACTGTGTGGGATATCAGGTCATGGTTCTGGCGACCTGGCCTAGTAGTGGGACACCGACTAATACTATTAGGTCGCCATTAGTGTGCAATCACAAGTCGGTATCCATCCTGATGATAACCTTTAATATTGCCAGGATGTAAAGAAGCAAACCATTGGTCAGTGTTGGTAAGACACTACATATATAACAAATATGTCTTTGTTTGTTTGCTTGTTGTTGCTTTACATCCTAGCAAGATCTAATGTCATATCAGAATGGATACCGACTTGTGACAGTGCGCACTCATGGTGACTTTATAGTGCTGCACCACTTGGAAATCAGGCTGCCGGTACCATGAACTGATATCGCACTCAGTCACATTATCCTGACACTGAGCTAACAATTAAATCCTTGCCATATCATATTAATGCCAAACACCAGGCTAGGAAGTGACAAGTATCAATTTTAAAGTCATTGGTTTGACTCGACCGGGAAGAAAACTCCTCACCTTCTGCAAGCGAGGCCTGCGCTCTGTCGATTAAAGCACCGTGCCCGGTAACAAAGATGTCAACTATGGACGCCCCCTGTCGGTGGCACCATTGTTAGCTCCGTTGTTGCGCGGTATCTATTTGTAAATAACCTTGCCAGCACAGGTGTCACAGTCCTCAACGTCTCAATTAGTACTGTCAACACGAATTGGGCGCCGCAATTAAAAGAATCAACATCTGCATGCGTATTACTAACATTTCCATGCCCATTTTTCCAGAAGGGAAAACCAATATGGCCGCAATGGCATATCCCGCCTGGTCGTCAGGTGAGAGTGCTTTATTCTCTCTCTGACCGGACGCGATGGCCGATTCGGAAGAGTGTATGCTTCCCATGCGAAAGGTTGGGAATTTGAATCTTGGCAATGACTTATAAAATTGATACTTTTCGCTACCTAGCCTGGTGTTCGCCATTAATAGGATCGGAGAAGGACTGGTTAGCTCAGTATCAGGATAATGTGACTCTGAGGGATTTCGGGTAATGGGGCCAGCAGCCTGGTCTGCTAGTGGAGCAGCACTATACAGTCACCATAAGTGTACACTGTCACAAGTCAGTACCTGTCCTTATATGACATTAGTTGTTGCTAGGATGTAAGACAACAGCAAGCCGGCATCATTTCATCATTTTGTTTGAACTCATCTAATGTTCTCCCATGGTTTATCTTGAAATTATTTGTTAATCTGCCAACTCGTTTTAGATACATTTGTTAATTAGCTATTAGTAGTTTGTAGATTGATTTCTTTGGGTGTAACAACAGTAAGATCATCACCCCTCTAGGGGAATTCCGACCAAATCCACCATCCCATATTGGATGCTAAACTCAAATCCAGTTCGATTCAATTCAATTCAATCCATGTATAATATTACTGGATGCCCGGCCGTCAGAGCCCCAGATAATACCAAAAAACTCTTCCCGGATGCGTTCTGACAACTGTCTGTCAGTTCCCATCTGATGCCCCTCTCAAACAAACTCATAAGGAAGAAAGGGAAGACAAGTTACGCAAGATTGACAGTGAAGAAGTTGTGCTGTATTGGCATGAACTCCTGTTCCCCTACTAGTGACCTATCACCCTGACCCCTTACCTTCTGTCCACACAGAGTCTCATTACCTCTTTAGTATGTCTATGAATCAGTGCACAGAGCCCATTGAACCGGAGTCCGATGGTTGTTGCGCACAGCTCAGTCTGTATATATGAAAGGTGGAGCATCAGACAAAGTGTCTGGGTTCCTGCTCCAGAGAAGTGTGTCTCAGTCAAGAGTCAGGAGTAGAGGGTTGCTGCCCAGTGTGTCTGGAGCAGTGTCTAGAATAATCAATATCAAAGTGAGGCTAGTGTGGTCAGGTGGGGCAAAGGGGTGCAGCTGACTGGGCCTCCGACAGCCAGCCAATCAGGCACCCTCCACAGTCTGGGAGGCAACGCCCCCCCCTATGGGCAGCGGTCACCCAACCCAGCTGCAGGTGGTGTACATAATGTATGCAGAATGGCTGGTGTGCTTGCCCATCAGCCCTGTGGTAACAGGTAGTTGCAGACAGTTACAATGAATATATATATATTAAAAATGTCCTTCTCCTCCACTTGCACCCTTACTGGTGCATAGAGGGAACATTTCACCAAACATTAACTGTCTCTTATATAGGAACATCTCGTCATAATCTCGGCCATTATGTATTACATATAGTTCACATAGCCTAATATGTCACACAACGAGTGGGGCACCCACTGTTTTTCTATTACATAACCTTGGTCCCCACTCCGTCGCCCGAGGATAATAATGCTCTCTGCCAATATATAATTCCGAACCGAAAATCTGTATATTTGTAAACAAGTGTGCTGGTACGCTCAAACCGTGACATGTGTGCTGTGCAAGGAAGGTTGTGTTATCTGCAGTGGAGTGGTTAGAGTGTCTCACTTTTTTTCTAGGTCGGACTCCTAATTTGAAGGTTGGTGGTTTGATTCCCCAAGTCCCAATCTCTGCCAATTTGGCTTTCCACTGCTGCATATAACTTACAGCGTCATCAAAGGCTGGTCGCTCTCATATCATGTATATGGGGTGTGGGAGCTTAAAAATCCCTTGGGTTGGTAAAAGTGAAGGCTCAGGCTTTCTATCGACAAATTGACTTATGCTGATAACAAATCTATTCAGACTTATCCATGATAGGCAGTATAAATCTTTTTTTTTTAAATATATTTTAAAAATCCAATCTAAGTAAATTTGTGGAGTTATTTGAGATAGTTGGCTGCTATTAAATGAGATGAAGAAGAAAATTAACATTGAAATATTTTGCCTATGAATTTGTTGGCTAGCGTTTTCTGAAATATTTACGATAGTTTGAGCTCAACTAATGTTCTCCCTTGTGGTTTATCTTGATATTATTTGTTAATCTGCCAACTCGTTTTAGATACATTTGTTACTTAGCTATGAGTAGATTCTAGTGATTTCTTTGGGTGTACCAGTAGGAAGATCACCACCCATCTAAGGGAATCCAGACCAAATCCACCGTAACATATTGGATGCTAAACGCAAATTCTATTCAATTCAATCCAATCCAAGTAAATGTGTTGTATTGAGACAGCTGAGTGCTATTGAATAATATGAAGAAGAAGATTAATATTGCAATATTTGGGGTAGTGTTTTTTTAAGTTATTAGGATAGTCATAATAATGGTGATATATTCAGTGAATGTTTGCTGAAATCAGTTTCCGAATAGCATCAAAGAAGGGAGGGGGTTGTGGGAATGGAAGTGGAATCTGAGATATTGGTGGGGAGATGAGTTGATTGTTGGAGTTTTGTGTCATGGCAACATCTAAGGTCATATCAGAATAGCTACCGACTTGTAACAGTGCGTGTTTATGGCAACTTTGTAGTAGTATTGTCCCACTGGAAAATCAGGCCACCAGTATCATGAGCCAATATCCCACTCAGTCACAATATCCTGCTACTCAGCTAATCCGTCCTAGCCCTATCCTATTAATGCCAAGCGCTAGGCTAGGTAGCGACAAATATCAATTTGATAAGTCATTGGTTTGACTCGAACCGGCAGTCAAACTCCTGACCTGCCACACAGGATGCCTGCATTGCACTCTATCGATTCAGCCACCACGTCCAATTTGAAGTGGGTGGAGAGGATGGTAGTGGAGATTGGCGTGGAGATGGGCATAGGGTAATGCGAAGTAAACCTGGGTGTACACATAACTGGGAGGTGTGACGTGGGATGCGGGTGTGTGAGTTGGGGTGAGGGTGTGTGAGTTGGGGTGGGGGTGTGTGAGTTGACAATGCTGGACCTACCCCAGGGTTGCCAACCCTTATGGTTTCCCCATAAGGTATACACCATTTTATGTCCCCATCATCACCTTACGCCAATCTTCCAGTTTTATTCAGTAATATTATATGAATTTGATACATTATTGCATCCAAAATGGATCATAAAGCATCAAAGTTTAAAAAATGTGTTGCCAACCCATACGGTTTCCCTTTACGGGATGCACCATTTTATGTCCCCATCATCACCTTATGCAATCTTCCAGTTTTTCATTCAGTAATATTATATAAATCTTATACATTATTGCATACAAAATGCATCACAGAGCAGCGAAGATTTGAAAATGTGTCTGGCAGCATGCCCCCAGACCTTCCCAATATAATAACATCCCTCAAGATCTTCCGGCTTTTCATTTTCCAATAATGGCTACCCTGCTACAGGGAACGCCTTAGCGAGTGACACTCAGACGGGTTCCATAGTAAATAAATAACGAAGCGCACCGCAGGAACTTGAAACCTTTTGGTGATCATTGCTGGAAGATCTTGCGCATCCCACTCCTTTGTGCCGATTCGGATGATTATGTCGGCACGCTACCAATGCCTATATGTATCATTATCCAGAGAACTGTGCCGAGGGAAGTGTGAATTTATGTGATCTATTATAGGAATATAAACAAGGACACTATCTATCTTCAGTTCCCCTAACTCGTCCTGGGTAGTTACAGTATTAGCCACACTGGTGCCACCTGTGAGGGGCTATAAGCACTGTATGCCAGCTGTGTCTTGCCGTTATCACCTATAGACCGGTTTCGAAGGTCAAATTATGTGATGTATAATGCATTATACGCATATAAATGCAAGGGGAACATATACTGTATATATCTATTCCTCCCTGGCGCATTGGTGGAGCCCCCCCCCCCTCTCAGCTGTCAGGGTAATTGGCGGGCGCCACATAGTGCCTACACTACAGGAGTTTTCATATATATATATATATATATTTATATATATCTATATATCAGTATTATTTCCTCAAGATGGAAGGAAAGGCAAAGTAGATAGGTGGGTTGGAAAACTGTATTTTCTGCCAAGAGGTAAGTGCCCTTTTGCCGATAAAATAAAAAAAGTGAGTGAGTATAAGGTGGATGATTGGCGTAAGGTGATGATGGGGACATAAAATGGTGCATACTGTGAGAGGAAACCGTAAGGGTTGGCAACAAATATGTAAACCTTTGATGCATTGTGATGCATTTTGGATGCAATAATGTATCAAATTCATATAATATTACTGAATGAAAAACGGGAAGATTGGCATAAAGTGATGGTGGGGACATAAAATGGTGTATATCTTACGGGGAATCCGGCATGAGGTAGAGCCGAGCAAGGAGGATGCAGCAGGTGGCGCCACCAGGTGAGGCAAAAGGCCTGACCAGTAGATGACTGGATGAGTGTCAGTTAGCTGGTGTAGTGTCAGGTTGATATAAACTGAGAACAATATAATTGGTTTCTGGATAATTATGCTCGTATAATTGCTTATACAGTACATAAACAGTGAGACCCATTATACCGGGATCATTGGGGGTCTATGATCGTTGGGGGTCTATGAATTGTCATCGCTAAAACAGCAGGGTCACGCTAAATAATGGTTCAGTTCACTGAATTAGCTTGAATTATGCTAGGTCTGGCTCCAGTTGATCAATGCGTTATATCCGAATTTGCGTTAAATCAGGGCGCCTTATAACGAGGTTCCACTCTATTATATGGGCTGCTAGCAACATGACCCAAAATATCCGACTCAGTGACATTATAGTGATACCGGGCGAACCAGTCTTTGCCATATTCTATTAATGCTGACCGCCATGCTAGATAGCAACAGATGTGAATTTAGTAAGTCACTGTTTTGTCACCGTCATGGGTTTGAAACCAGAATCTACTATAATGCTACATATAAATGCAGTCTGGAGCCCCTCAATTAAAAAAGACATAACCATGATAGATAATGTTCAACAGGAGCTACTATAATTGTGCCAGGCTTAAAGGACCTCAGTTATCTAGAGAGGTTAAAATGTCTCAAACTCCCAACATTGGCTTACCACCACTTATGTGGGGACATGATTGAAGCACTCGAAATCATATGATTCAGCAGCTTATCCAGTTATTTCCATCGCAGGACCGAACCGAAGACCAACTCAGGGACATCCATGTAAGCTTTACAAGAGAAGGACAAGAACCCGCTGCAGGCAACTATTTGTTACTGAAAGAGTTACCAATGTGTGGAACAGCCTCCCAAGTTATATTGTGGAGGCTTCAAGTATTAAGGCATGTGAACGAAGGATTGACAGATACTGGAGGGATCTAGATATTGGCGGCCCTGAACTTGGGTAACTTAGACCGGGCTGAAAATGACATCTCTCCAGATTCATCAGACAATGATCGGGATATACAGGTCTAATGACCTTCATCTAGTAAAGACCTAAGTAAACCTAAGTAAGTATACTGCTTTGGAAGACAGCGAGTGCTTGTGCGTATTTAGCCACCCTGTCTGGTTATACACGTATGTATTGCTGTTCTGGTTATTGACTGATAACTACTGCAGGCAGGTGTCGCCAGCATCGTTAAGAGGGGAACTGTAGAGGTAAATATGTTGCGTAATATAATAGGCAAGTGTCATTTTAGGACAAAGGCACATTTATCCGTGGTCGGGATAATACCTATTCTTTGCATAAGAGCTACTGTTTATAAGCTATCAATTAAATGGAAATACAGATGTGTCTTTGGTTGTCAGCACACTACTCATGGTTATGTGTGGGTCACACAAGTATCTAACTGTATTACTCGATGCGCCGCCTTCACATCTATTTTATATGTTGTTGTTTTGTTTTGCTCCCTACCACCCTGTCTGGTCATCATCATCATGCTGTCGGTCGCAATGCGACAAAGACTGCTTTCATTACTTGACTGCCACTCTCCATTTAGCTCTCTGCTGTGAGAGTTGCGTCCATGAGTCGGTCTTAATGTCTCAGCTTCAGGTTTACATTTCGTGAAAGCTGCCTGCAAAAGTGTTTGAAGTGCTGCTGGCTTTTGCAAGTTACCTGCAGCACTCTCTCGGGGAGCAAATAGAGGTTTAACACCGGCAAGAACATTTCAAGACAGGCGCAAAACTATTTGTCCCTGCAGTGGCTGGTCGGGAGATGTTGGGAGTTCCATACATCAACGGCCCGTAATGCTGCCACAGTGACCTGGTTTTCTGTTTAGGGTTTGCTCCCTTAGCCTTCTGTCAATAACCTGTACCACAAGGCAGTGGTTTACAACTCTGCAGGGCAGGGGTGTCAAACTCCCTGAGGTATTGCTATACCTGCAATACCTGCATACCAACACTATATTACATAACCTTCACTGGCCATTCAGCCCCCAGGTGTGCAGCAGCACGCACACACCACTTCTAAATTGAGTCAGTATCCCCTTCTACATGGCAACAAATGCCTTAAATTAAAAGCGCATGTGTATTTCAATTAGATATGGGGAATCAAATCTCATCCGATTATGCAGCTTTTAGATAATGATTTCAAATTAGCTACAGGAGTTCACAAAATTCAACAACCCCACCTCCCCTTCACACACAAATAATCTCATGTACAATAACTACATATTGGTTTACCCGCGTCTGTAGACACTAAATAGAAAGCCAACCAGTGGTCCACAACTGGTTCATCAAAGGCTGTGGTATGTGCTGCCATGTCTGTTAGAAAGTGAATATAAAAGACCCCTTGCTGCCTCTCAGAAAGAGTAGCCTATGTGGCGGCTGCGGGCTTCCCCCAAAGAAAAATGTCAGAATGGTCATATATTTGACCCCGAATAGCAGATGATACGAAAGATCAATGTGCTCTAGAGGAGTCGTTAAATAAAACAAGCTTTTAACTGAATAGTTAGCGAATAAATGAAGCCTCATTACCCTCTCACCCACCTCGTGCTATATTTACAGTGTTATATGGCGTCTAACACAGGTCAGGAACTGGTGCCCTGAGTGGCGAGCAGCAATTGCTGTACATGCAGGACATCTGCGACGCATGACAAGGGTCTCGACATCAAACAACAAACATTTAAGAACTACATCCGCGAATGTATTTCTTTGCTGGTTGGTCAGGGGTGCCAAGATTGGAAAATGAAAAACCAGAAGATCTTAAGGGATGTTATATTGGGGGGTCTAGAGACACTCCCCCGGAACAATTTTTTAATCTTAGATGCTCTGTGGTGCATTTTGGAAACGATAATATGTGAGATTGATATACTATTACTATATTAATGATATTGCAAGGTCGCCAACATTGGAAAATATAAAAGCTGAAAATTGGTATAAGGTGATGATGGGGATATAAAATACTGTACACCTTACGGCGAAACCATAAGGGTTGGCAACTCTGGTTGGTTTTAACTTGGCGCATTTAACTCATAGCCGTGGTATATTCTATTTGTATAGCACAGCAGCCATTGCACATCCGTAATCTCACAAACATCGATGTATGTGTAAGAAATAAATTGTCAGGTAAGAGATAAATTCAAATGAGATGGAAGCAAATAATTGAGGAAGCGGAGAGCAGCCCAAGAGGTGGCTGACACGCCCTTCCACTGCGTTAGTCCACATCCTTTCATGTTTCCCCAGCCCACTTCACTACAAATTCACCGGCCATTTTATCCACAAGAAATGTACCAATAATAAAAACAACCAAGAACAAGTGAAACAATTTCAAAGCACTCCGCAAAGTTCTGTGATTCCGAACAGTTGCCAGTGTGTGTGAACACCATTTGTTTATGCGCATAATCTTTTCTCCCTTTTTTTGTGAGACTTTCTTCGTCAACACGCCAAGAAAGTTTCGAAAAATTAGTTTTCTTAATTTTGTCTTTAATTAATTTAATATGACTACAATAACAAAAACTACAATAATAAAAACGAATTATCGACAGCAAGTAAAGCAATTCCAAGGCACTTTCCGAAACTCAGTGATTCCAAATAGTGGCCAGTGTGTCTGAACAGTAAATTTGTTTATGCGCATAATGTTTTTTCTTGTGTGACCTTTTTTTTTCAATGCGCCAAGAAACTTTCTCTTGCTTTCTTTTGGTTTCATGTTGTCTCAAATTAATTTACTATTACTGCAACAACACTATCAACAACAAGTGCAGCAAGGACAAAGCAATCTGCAAACCTCAGATTAAAAAAATGTTTCCCTTAATTTCTTTCATTTTGTCACTAATTAATTTGATATGACTGAAATAAAAAAATAACTATCAACAACAAGTGAAACAATTCCAAGGCGCTCTGTAAACCTCAGTGATTCCGAATAGTAGCCAATGTGTGTAAACATCATATGTTTATGTCTGTAATCATTTTCTTTTGTGTGACATCTTTTTCAACGCGCTAAGAAATGTTCACTGAATGTTGTGTCAATTTGTTCACTAATTAATTCAATTTGACTGCAGTAATAAAAACAACTATCAACGACAAGTGAAACAATTCCAAGGCGCTCTGTAAACCTCAATGATCCAACACGATAAGTTTATTTAGTCACTAATTAGTTTTGTTCATTATTGCAGTCATATTAAATGATCAACAACAAGTGAAACAATATCAAAGCACTCTGAACCGCAATAGATTGTGACTAGGACCCAGTGGTGTGTGACCAACATTTGTTTATGCGTGTAATGTTGTTTTGTTTGTAAGTCTCTCTTTTTTTTCAACACGCCAAGAAAGTTTCATCTTTAAAAAAAAAGTTATCTTTTCTCTCTGCATGTTGTCACTAATTAATTTAAGTTGAATGATTGTAGATGTGGATGTGTTGAGTAGAGAGGAACTCGGGTGCACATCTGGCCAGACTGACCTTGCTGTTGGCAGATCATGTTAGCCGCAGTTGGTGGAGGCTGAGGTTGAGGCTGAGGGCAGTGTAGGGAGGGGGAGGAGGGGGGGAGGACAGAGGAGGGTGTGAGTTTGAGGGGAGGGCAGCGGAGTGGGGGGGGGGAGGTTGAAGGGGAGGCAGGGGAGTGGGGGAGGTTGAGGCGGAGGGCATGGAAGGGGGAAGCGAAGGGGAGGGAATGGCAGGGGAGGGGTGGAGGTCACGGGAGGTGACGGGAGGTTGAGCGGAATGCAGGGAAGAGGGGGAGGAGAATGGAGGGCTGGGGCGAGTTGAGGGAGAGGTGGAAGGCAGCGGAGGGAGTGAGGTGGAGGGAGAGTACAGGGAATGGGGGGGGGAGATTGAGTGTGTGTGTGGGGGTGGGGGGGGGGGGCAAGGGAGGGAGTAAGGTGGAGCGGGAGCGCAGGTGAGGGGGTGAGGTTGAGGGGAAGGACAGCGGAGAGAGTGAGGTGGAGGGCGAGGGCAGGGAAGGGGGAGCTTGAGGGGAGGGCAGGGGAGGGAGTGAAATTGAGGGGGAGGGCAGGGGAGGGAGGGAGGCGGAGGGCAGGGGAAGGGGGAGGTTGAGGGGCAGAGCATGGGAGGGGGAAGGTTGAGGGGGAAGGCAGGGGAGAGGTTGAGGGGGAGGGCAGGGGAGGGAGTGATGTTGAGGCGGAGGGAAAGGGACTGGGTGGGTTGGAGGGGGAGGACAGGGGAGGAGGTGAGGTTGAGGGGGAGGGCTGGGGAGGGGGTGAGGTTGAGGTGGACGGCAGGATAGGGGGTGGTTGAATGGGAGGGTTGGGGAGGGAGTGACTTTGAGGGGGAGGACAGGGGAGGGAGTGAGGTTGAGGCGGAGGGTAGGGGAGGGGAGGGAATGAGGTGGAGAGGGAGGACAGGGGGAGGGGTGATGTTGAGGGGCAGATCAGGGAGTGAGGTTGAGGGCGAGGGCAGGGGAGGGAGGTTGAGGGGGAGGGCAGGGGAGGGAGTGAGTTTGGGGAGGAGGGGATGGGAGGGAGTGAGGTTGAGGCGTGAGGGCAAGGAAACGGGTGAAATTGACAGGGAAGCGAAGAGCAGGGGAGGGGTGGTTGAGTTGGAGGGCATGGGAGAGGGAGAGGTTAAGGAGGTAGAGGGCAGGGCAGGGGCGAATGGGAGCTGGAGGGCAAGGGATGGGGTGAGGGTGAAGATGAAGGCCGGTGAGGGCTGAGTTTGAGGGTCAGGGCGAGGGCACGGGGGAGTTGAAGGGGAGGCGGAAGGCGGGGCAGCAGGTGAGGTTGGGAGGGAGAGCAGGGGAGCCATTGAGCTTGAGGGGCAAGGCACGGAAGGGGGAGCGGGAGGGGAAGGGCAGGGAAGTGCAAGGAAGGTGGGTGAGGGGGTGAGGTTGAGGGGCCGGGGGAGGGCAGGGATCGGGATTGTTGAGGGGGAAGGCAGGGATGGAGGTAGGGGAGGGGGAGGGGGAAGGCGGAGGAGGGTGGAGGGGGATGGGGAGGAGGAAAGCGGGAGAGGGCTGGAGGTTTACGAGGATGAGGGCAAGCGAGGGGGTTAGGAAGATGAGGAAGGTGGGGGAGGGGGGAGTTTGAGGTGGAGAGCAGGGGTGGGGTTTGAGGAGGAAGGGGGGGGAGGGGAAGGGGGAAGTTCAAGAGGAGGGTAAGGGACGGGTTATGTTGACGGGGAAGGCTCTGGGTGGCGGGGGGGGGGGGGGAGATGGAGGGGTGACGTTGAGGGGAAGACTTGGAGGCGAGATGTGAGGGGGAATTCAGGGAAGAGTGGGGAGGTTGAGGGGAAAGCCTGGGAAGGGGGGAAGGCTGATAGGGAAGGGGTTTCATGAGGGGGCGTGCGCCATACAACCAATTTAGTGGTATCAATTGAACTCTCCTGAAATGATTAGCCTCTAACTTCTAAGTACACAGTCAACATGAATTGATGAGAATATGTATTTGGTATTTAATAACAATATTAGGTTTGTTGTTAAAGAAGTAATGTGCAGCTGTATTTGTTGGGTACTTCGCAGTGGACGAAGGTGGCGTTGTGAGGAGGTTTCTTGAAGATTTATACTGTCCATCATGGATAAGTCTGAATAGACTTGTTTTCACCATTAGACACTTTGTCGATAGAAAGCCCGAGCCTGCACTTTTACCGACCCAAGGAATTGTTAACCTCCCACACCACATAGACATGGTATGAGAGCAACCGGCCTTTGATGACGCTGGAAGTTATACACAGCAGTGGAAATCCAATTTGGCAGAGGTGGGGGGCATGGGGAATCGAACCACCAACCTTCAGATCAGGCATCCGACCTAGACAAAAGCCAGACACTCTAACCACTCTGCCACAGAGAACACCATGAGGTTGGCTGGAGGGAGACACCCAGCTGGGTTAGATAGGCAGGAGTGGGTGGGGGGGGAGAGTTAATTGGTGGGTGGGGGAGGCTTATGAACATGACAACGCCTGGAGGCAGAGTGACAAGGGCCACAAGTCACATTGGTCCAGAGGGCCTGACTAGGTGTCAGACATGTATGCTACCTGTCACGGTCTATCGAGGCTGGTTTCAGGGGCCAACAAGGGAACGATGCGTGCCATATTCCTGCAGAGGTTACCTGCCTAGTCAGATACCAATTTATATATATATTATATAATGTATAATATATCTGGTATTTGTACTATATATTACACATGTTATGTAGGATATGAATATTATATGTTATGTACAGTATATATTACATACTTCATATGCTATATATTACATATAATGTATCTGATATTATATATATGATATCATATATATGCATATTATATATATTATACACACTATGTATACTATACATACCATATATATAATATATATACTATAATATTATATATACTACATATACTATAGATACTAGATATACTATATATACTATATATACTATATATACTATATATGCTGTATATAATGTATATAATATATATATATACTATATGTATTGTATGTGATATACATACTATATATACTATATTTACTATATATAATATATGCACTATATATACTATGCATACTGCATGTATTATATATATACTATATATATTATATATAATGTATGTACTGTGTATACTGTATATACTGTATATAATACATATATATAGTGTATATGCTATACATACTATATATATTATATATATATTTCTTATTATATACATGATATAGCGAGTATATACACTATATACATATATAATATCTGACTCTCAAGCTATCGAGCATGCACATATAACCACTGTAGTACTCTTTGTTTGCACATACATATATTATATTGTAGATAACATATTCTTCTGAACCTGGGTCTCTCATCTTCCTGTATTTATGGTTAATTTCACTAATTATAAAAGTGTGTTCTATGTCCTAACACTGCTGGGGTGGTCTGGATTCATTCACACTGCATCAATCCAGCAAACTGATGCAGTATACATGTTGTTATGTATCGTACTGAATCACATTACACATGTCAAAAACTGGGAGGCACACACAGTAGTAACACATGCAGATTGATCAGTGTGTGTGTGTTGTGTACTGGTGGGGCAGCAGTGCACCTAGATGAAAGATTCACCCGGTACTTGTAGTACATGGGTGAATGACAACGTTGTGGAAATACGGGCGAAAATAGCTTTAGTATGGAACAGTAAGTAGAATGCCTGCCTCCAGTATCAAATGAATACTTATATCGGCACAGAGTTGGCGAAATGGGAGAGAATGCACAAAGACAAGATGTCGGCCATAGAACGCCATCGATTTCCCTTTTAAATCTTATTAAACTAGATGTTTTATTATATTTTTCAACTCAAAGATAGCGGGGAAATAAGAAGACATCTACACAGAATAAATGTTGCTTCTTAGATTGTGAAATTAGGCTCTCATTTCATTAACCCGCTTTTTCAAACGTTTTTATATAGGGCTGGTCTTCACCCATGTACTGCGAGTACCGGGTGAATTCTTTATCTACAGTGTACCCTGCTGCTTGGACACAGGTGTGGGTATAGATTACTATTGTTATTAATTAGGACACATGCAGGTGACCAGGGACAACACTCGGTAGCTAAGGTATCAACAGTTGGCAAAGCCCGCGGGGAGCTAATGAACACACATGGAGAAAGTTGCATTTTAAGTAATTGAAAATATTTGCTTGGGCAAGTTATATATTTAAAGTAAACAACATATTTGCTAGAACAGTTTTATTCTAATCTACATTAGAAAGAAATACCGAATTGAGTCACCAGGATTCATAGGTGCAGTGTTCCTAAACTAAAGTTGGTTGGTTGTTGGAGTTACACATCCTGGCAACATCTAAGGTCATATCCGTATGGGTGCTGACTTGTGAGATTGCACAGTTATGGCAAGCTTATAGTGCTGCCCCACTGGGAAATCAGGCTGCTGGCACCATGCCCTGATAGCGTGCTCAGTCACATTATCCTGACACTGAGCTATCCAGTCCCTGTCATATCCTAATAATGCCGAGTGTCAGGCTAGGAAGTGACAAGTATCAATTATGTAAGTCGTTGTTTTTTTGTTTTTTGTGTGTGATTGTTTGTTTATTCTACTCATAATGGTTAAGTGGATTCACTTGTTTTCAGTGTTGTGCAGTAGTGGTCATAATCCTTATGGATTGATTTCCTTTAAGCTATCATTTCTGTAAACGTGTTTGTGGTGTTTCCAATTTGTTTTTGTTTGTATTATATTTATGTGCATAGTTTGTTTAGTATGGTGCTCCTATTCATTTTCGACGTTTTATGGCTCACCTACTGGTTATCCCTGATCTATTGCTTAGTACATATTTCTTTATCTATATCTCTCTTTGGACCTTTCTTAATTTTCTTTTTGTATTCTTGTAGTGGTTTGGCATTTTTTAGAGCACTGCTTTGGTTAATCCAAGCTTTTACGCTCATAAATATTAGTATTACGCTTCTGTCAAAGCACCCACAGTTGGAACCCCTAAGTTTGACTCGACCAGGAACCAAACTCCTGAGCCAATCCTGCGCTCTAGCGATTCGGCAACTGCGCCCCATTTTAAAGTGAAGTGTGGGGTTTGTAGTGAAACATAGAGCTGGGAGGGAAAGCAACTCCACTTCCGGCCATGTTTGGGTCCCATGTGAAGAACCTGCCCGGACGTGGTGGCCGAATCGGTAGAGCACAGACTTCCTGTGTGGAAGATTAGGAGTTTGAATCCTAGTCGAGTGAAACCAATGACCTACCTAGGCTGGCGCTAGGCATTAGTGGGATAGGGGAAGGACTGGTTAGCCCAGTGTCCGGATAATGCGACTAAGCAGGAAATTGGGTCATGGTATGATATCCTGTAATGGCGGGTCCCCGCATGTCATATATGCAGGCGTTAGAAAGCTATTTTGATGGCTGATCCAGTTAGGTGGTACGCAAGGGCTATGCTTATCTCATTATGTTCTCTCTTTTAATAGCTGTATTGCTCAACAAGGCTAGACTGCCCTAATATCCTGCACAATGCATAGTAGCCTGCATAAGGCATAATATCCTGCATAAGGCATAATATCCTGCATAAGGCATATGATTCAAAGTTCCCCTTTTCATATCTGTACTAGATAAATTACATGCTAGAGCTTACCCCATTGTAGATATGACACACGACACAATACACAATCCGAGTTCAGCACCAGCAGAAGTGTAGGGAGATAATAGACTGATTGCTTAGTTGTATTCAGTTTATATATGTTTTCAGATACATACAACAGTGGATGTTATAGACATTCTTATTGGCTCTTACCCTCATGCACACCAGTCACTCCTAGCCCGCATGATCACTCCCTAAAATAGTTCACCATTGGCTGCTTTAAGGACTAACCCCCTCCCACCCAGCTTTGGCCACCACCTGGCTATCATGGGCTTACATAACATGTGGTGACCATGTGGCTGGGTGAGATAAGGGGGAGGGATTGTCCTTAAAGGGGCATTGCTTCCCTTCCCCGGTGTGAGCATTATAAAGGGAGTACTGTTTCTTATTTAGCCATCTTGATATTCAATATACACTTAGTCGGAGAATGTTACAATGGTGCCATGCAGTGGCAAGGATGACAGGATGTTAAAGCACACCAAGAAATTGCTGTTTACAATAATCTCATACAGTATAACCCCGTTAAATCAAACTTAAAGGGACCCTAGAAATTTGTTTGGATTAACCGATCATTGGCTTAACCAAGCTTTGACTTTGACTTGGCTTTGGCAAAAACGGGGGGTGCATTATGAATGTACAATGTATGTGGACACTATGATTAATGTTTTTTATGTATATATAATTTAACCCCATTAAACCAACCTCGGTTAAATCAAATGATCGGATAATCCAAACTTTTGTCCGCGACCTTGCAAAATACCACCATTTATAATATAAAAAAGTCTCAGATGACCTTAAAACCACATGAAAGTTTCGTTTAACTGCACCGTAAGTGGCCTGGGGCTGACAATTTTGTTTGGATTAACCGATACTTTGGATTAACCGACTTTGGTTTAACCAACTTTTTATATCATAAATGGTAGTATTTTGCCGGGCCGCAGAAACAAGTTTGGATTAACTGATCGTTTGGTTTAACCGAGCTTGGTTTAACGGCGTTGTACTCTATTGCGTTAAATGATCCTGTTCTTATGGCTACTACATAGAAACCATGTTCTATTCAATGTAGACAATCTAGTAACTAGATACAAGATTCTCCCCATACTTGCAGGGTTGGTGAATGACAAAGTAATCTAACTATGGTGAAAATTGCTTTAGTATGGAACAGGAAGTGGAATTCCTGGTTCCGCTATCCAATTGCACCTTGTATCAGCACAGAGTTGGTGAAATGGGAGAGAATGCGAAAAGAAAAGATAGCGACCACAGAATGCGGTCGATGTGACTTTTAAACTCTATTAAGCTGCATGTTTTATTACATTTTTCAAATCAAAGTAGCGGGTAAATATTACGATATATATGAAGAATGTATGTTGCTTCTTGAATTCAGAATTGATCTGCTCATTTCATTTACCCAGCATGTAGATAATTATCGCCAGTTATTATATAGGGTTGTTCTTCAACACTATTCGGGCTACTGCAGCAACCGAGCAACCAGAATAACTGCTCAGATATAGCAGAGGCGGCAAAGCCCAGTACCGGAAGTTCCAACTGTCCTGCTGCACACGGCTCACACACCATCAGCCTTTTGGGAAGGTTTTCACCATAATGGAATTGCGCTAGAATATGCCAGCGGGTAAGGAGAGAGGAGAGCTGCCAAGTTATTCTCAATGTAAGCTTAAGGTTGAAGAAGCTGTTGTGGTTTGATGGCTACACGCTAATCAAATGATGTCTTTCGGCAGTGTGTATCGAAACATGGGGCTGGCCTAGGTTAGTTTGGTTCCTGAAGTGTTACGCCATGAGCTTGTACTGTCACAAGTCGGTCCCCATCTGATATGACCCTAGATTGGTGGATTGTTGGAGTTTTACATCCTGGTGACATCTCAGGTTGTCAGGACGGGTACCAATTTGGCACAGTGCTCACTCACGGGAAGTTTATAGTGCTTCCCCACTGGGAGACCAGGCCACCCGCAGCAGGACTTGATATCCCACTCAGTCGCATTATTCTGACACTGAGCCAACCAATCCTTGCCTGATAATTCACAGAACGGAGACAAAGTTGGTATAGTGGGTTTTTTAATTTTTAGAATTTCACAGTTACAGTTTAGTCAATGTCAATGTACAGTAACCAGCACCGTGAGTGAGCGATTAGTCATCTGCTCAGTGGTCGTCTCGTCCATCTGGTCACCCGTGGTGATGTTCAAGTGTGAATCGAACCCTCAGCCCTATCAATTATCTCTTATCTATTGGTGTGGGTGGGTCGGTTAAGAAAGTCGGGTTGATGTTACGCGAACGGCTGCTACGATGGTTCTACGTACACATCTCACGGGGAAGTTTGGGTCGTTGTCGCCACCTACCGGGTTGGTCAGGAAGTAAATAGTATTCCTGCAGATGGCGGATCAGTGGTATCATTTCGTCCAGTCTCCGCCAAGAATTACCCATGTTAATTATAACATGTACAATTCACAGAACGGAGACAAAGTTGGTATAGTGGGTTTTTTAATTTTTAGAATTTCACAGTTACAGTTTAGTCAATGTCAATGTACAGTAACCAGCACCATGAGTGAGCGATTAGTCATCTGCTCAGTGGTCGTCTCGTCCATCTGGTCGCCCAGTGGTGATGTTCAAGCGGGAATGGAACCCTCAGCCAATTAAAGGGAGGGTTCGAGGCCCAGCAGCAACGAGGTCCCTGGGACGTAGGTGTGGACAGCAGAGGAGATCCATGCACCAAGGTCCATAATTTCTTCGAGGGACCCACCTGCTGCCGCCATGGCTTGGGCACCACCTCTACGCAGACTATGGAGTGTGTAGGAGTCTGCATCAGGGACTCCAGAGGCCGAGAGCGCCATGCGGAGGGCCGCTAGCAGAGTGTGTGCCTGGAGGGGCATTCCTCCACGCAGGATGAATGCTGGGCCCGTAGAAGGCGGCCGCTGGGCCTGTACGTAGCGGTCCCAGGCGGCTACTGGGCATGAGGCAGAACCGGTTACCGGTGGTATGGAGATGGTCATCTCCCCATATGGCCTTGGTGGAGTTGACTGTGACTGTCAGCCCGTAGCATGTTCTTATGACATCACTCATCTTGAGGGCGTGGCCAGGGTCGTTAGGCGAGATATTCTGGAGTAGATTACCTTGCCTGAGAAGGGTGTAGTAGCCCATGAGAATAGCGGCGACGAGTAGTGCTGCATTGGGGCCGGCTGATAACAGGTAGGTGACAATTTTTTTGACATTGGATGGAGACAATGGTGCGGCTTGGGTGGGTGTGTGGCATGACAGGCGTTGCACCCCTTTTTTTCATTAGGACCATTGGATATGTGTCAAAGCCTGTGGGGGAACCTCTAAATAGTAGGACCCAAGTTCTTGCGCCACTGATGTAATTCATAACTGCTCCTGGTGTTAAGAGTGTATCTTTAAGGTGTAGAGTGTAGGCTAGAATGTCATACTGGGATGGCGCTGGCGGGTTGACCTCATGTAGGGCGGCAAAGCGGAGATACTTCTTGGCTTGTATGGCCTTGTTCCTCCAGGTGCCTGAAGCTAGCCCGGCGAAGTAGACCTCCAGGATCCTGGCGTGGAGCTCGTCGGAGTAACCTGGAACCAGAGAGCCAATTAAATGCGATGGTTCCAGGTTAATCACAAATTTGCGGTAAAGATATTATCAAACTCGATTTTAATTTCAACTAGGTTAAGGTCTTTCGTCATTTGTGTAGATTTTTGGTGTGCCGTTGGTTGGAGCGCCCACCTGCTTAGAGCGTCTGCAAGAACCAGATTCTTGCCAGGCTTATGACTGATTTCAACATTACAGTTGTGAGTGGCTGCATAGAGCCATATCTCGCGGGCACATGCAGTAAGGACCCGGTCTCTCCCTGCACCTGAGGCCAGCACCTGCTGGCTGGCTGAATTGTCCGTATTGATAATAATTGTGTATTCCTCAGGTCTCTTGGGTGCAAGGGTCCTAAGTGCCACTATCAGGTTAATGGCCTCCAGGTGGGCGATGTTGGTGTGTCTTCTTGTGATAGGCTCTGGGTAGGTCCCAGAGTAGTAATTGGAGATCGAGAAGGCTCCTCTGGTGTGCATAGAGGAGTCACACTCAATGACCCAAGGTGGCTTGTCATCGGTCTTGAGGAGCACGATTCCATTTGACTCCGTGGCATACCGGAGGAACCATCCGACATCACTCCGGAGTTTGTCAGTGATTTCTTGTCTGCCATAGAATGGTGCATCACGTAGGCATGCACAAATCCAAGACATACATCGCCTGGCAGGCACTACACATTTGGCGACATGTTGTAGCCTGCCAACAAGTCTCTGAAGTTCTTTTCTGGTTGCTTTTTGTTTGTCCATCCAAGCCGAGCACTCTTCGAGTATGTCATCAAGCTTCTCCTGGGTGATTGTACCTGTCATTTTTTGTGCAGATATGTTGAAACCGAGCCATTCAATTTCTTTATCGGGCGGGTGGCATTTCGTAGGGGATAAAACTAGTCCAAGTCTTGATGTTATATCGAGGAGGTCATTATATGCTGAGTGCGCACTCCTGCTGTCTGGTGCCACCCCGACAAAGTCATCTAGATAGCAGTGTGTGAAGTGGCCCTTCTTCCTCATCAGGTATACAACGGCATTCGTAGTTCTGGCACATGCCATAGCTGAAGTTTGGCAGCCAAAAGGTGGGGCGACATCAGTGTAGTATTTTCCTTTGAACGTGAAAGTCGATGTTACGCGAACGGCTGCTACGATGGTTCTACGGACACATCTCACGGGGAAGTTTGGATCATTGTCGCAACCTACCGGGTTGGTCAGGAACTAAATAGTATTCCTGCAGATGGCGGATCAGTGGTATCATTTCATCCAGTCTCCGCCGAGAATTACCCATGTTAATTATAACATGTACAATGCCCAGAGCCTTGCTAGGAGTAGGAAGCGACATGTGTCAATTTTTAATTCATTGGTTTGACTCGACCAGGGTTTGAACCCGTGCAATCGAATGCCCCGGATGGTACACGGACTACCCCTGGAGCACCCCCGGCCTACCCAGACCACCCCTTGATTACACCCGGATGATGCCGGACCGAGCCAGGATTGCAATACTCCCCAGATCGCCCCGGATGTTTTAAAACATCCACATTTTAAAACATCCGGGGCCGACCCCGGCTGAGGCCGGACCTGCCAAGGATCACCAAGGATCACCAAGGACCAGCCACGGATGAGCCACGGATCACGCCAGATCGCCACGGATCATGTTGGATCACGGTCCGGGTCTCGTCCGGACCATGATCCGGGTAGGTGTGACCTAGGCTTTAGCTTGTTGTATGTGCTGTTCTTAGACCTGTGTGCTGTGCATTATCGTAACCTTATATATCACGCCGGACTTTGTGATTCTCGATCGCTTGCTATGTGATTTGGAAGGGAAAAAAGCGAACATTATAGATGAAATTACTCGTCTGTTCAATAAGCGAAGATTGGCCCATTTAACAGTTAACAAAAAACACCAAAAAAAACGTCCACCCAAGGACTACTCTCATAGCACCAAGAGCCAAAGCAGCCCCTTCCCTCCCGTCGAAATATATACTTTGCAGGGAGGCTATTGAAGCTCTAACCCAGACCTATATTATGGCGGGAGATGTTGCAGACGGTCCGGAAGTGCCCCAGTGCGCAGGTTCCAAACAATCAGTAACTCAATGTGACCAACTGTCCGCCAAGTCAACAGTTTGGGCCACCTACAATGTACCACCCTACCCCAGCTAAGCATCGATCCCCTTTAATACTTTCTGGATGGTTGGTTGTTGGAGTTTTACGTCCTGGCAACCTCTAACGTCATATCAGGACGGGCACCGATTTGTGGCAGTGCGTAGTCACGGTGATTGTATAGTGCTGCCCCATTGGAAGACTAGGTCGCCAGCACCATGACCTGATACCCAAATCAGTCAGTGAGTGCGCACTGTGACAAGTTGGTACCCGTCCTGATAACGCTGAGATGTTGCCAGGGCGGAAAACTCCAACAATCAACCAATCTATGGGCCTATGGGGACCGACTTGTGACAGTGCACACTCATGGAGACTTTATAGTTATGCCTCACTGTGGGAGACCAGGCCGCCAGCATCATATCCCAATTTCACACTCACTCACATTATCCTGACACTGAGCTAACCAGTCTTTGCCCTATTTTAGTAATATCGAGCGTCAAGCTATGTAGCAATGAGTAGCAATTGTGTAAGTCATTGGTTTGACTCAGCCGGGTTTCAAACCCCCGGACCTTCCGCAATGGGAAGCCTGCACTCTTACCGATTCACCCACCGCATCTGTTCCTGAACCGACAAGAACATATATATATAGCTTATAGTCTCCATTATATATTATATTGTTATATTATTATATTATATAGTTATTACCATTGGTATTCTCCAGTGCGACTGACACTTGTCGACACCTTTTGGAGAGGAGGATGGGTCGCAGGTCGTGCCACCAGTCAAGTGCAGTCTTCAGGCCTGGTCACATACACGTTAGTGAACGTAGTTGAACGTAGGATAGATTAACGTGGGTAAAACGTGATGGCAGGTTTTGGTTGATCAGCCACCTAATAGTATGGATAAATATGTAACGGTACAGATCCTGGTATGTTACGGTATGGATTCGGGTACATCGAACTACGTTAAACTATTTTGAACTATGTTGAACTACATTACCATCCACTACATTCAACTATGTTCAACTTAGTGCACTAACCACTATGTGACCACGGCAGAACAGCCAAGGTGTTGTGTGGGTCAAAATATGCTAGGGTATGCTAGAGTATGCAAGAGTATGCTAGAGTACATTAAGATGTATGCTATAGTATGCTAGAATATGCCAGCATATGCTAGAGTATGCTAGAGTATGCTATAGTGTGCTAGAGTATGCTAGAGTATGCTAGAGTATGTTATCATCACAGAGGCTATGTCTACCTCAAACGTTCCTCTCTTTTGAACAAGTTCAAACCTTAAATCGGAACTCACGGCCCACACACATTCTTATCACGTTCTCATCATGGAGAAATATGGATGTCGCTACGTTAAACTATGTTCAACTACGTTCAACTACGTTCAACTACGTTCAACTACGTTCAACTACGTTCAACTACGTTCAACTACGTTCAACTACGTTCAACTATGTTCAACTACGTTCACCTAGGTTAGCCTCCACTACGTTCAAGTACATTCACCAATGTTTATGTGACCGGGACTTTACAGAGAATAACAATGGTAATAACTATTATATAATAAAATAATATATAATGCAAACAATTCCCTTTGTGTTTTCATACTCGCATAATTCGTTATGCATCATATATATATATATATACTTATATACTGAGTCACTCGTCGCCTTTCATCGCGTCTTAAACAATTTAGGAGTTGCCACCAGATCAAAGAGCATCGGGTACCCACCGGCTAGGCTCGGGTGTGAATACCTAAATGGTGAAATGCTACATCGGCGAACTGCCCAGAGAAGGTGTCTGTCAGATTGTCAGGTGGGGGCGAGGGCAATGATAACATAATATATCCGGTTTCCGCCCCGTGTAGTATTCATAGGGGTTGGCAGTGAGTCAAGGGTGGAGTGGTTAGAGTTTCTGACTTTGGTTAGAGTGGTTTGAGTGTCTGACTTTTTTCTAGGTCAGACTCCTAATCTGAGGGTCGGCGGTTCGATTCCCTGTGCCCCCAGCTCTGCCAATTTGGATTTCAACCGCTGTGTATAACTTACAGCGTCATCAAAGGCTGGTTGCTCTCATAGCATGTCTATGTGGTTTGGGAGGTTAAAAATCCCTTGGGTCAGTAAACGTGTAGGCCCGGGCTTTCTATCAACCAGCAGTGGAATGAGGAAGACCAGTCGTCTATGAGTGAAATTTCCCCTGCTTAAACAACTAATGGATACAAAAAAGAAAAAAAAAGGGCCAGATACTACTAACATTTAAGGGTCGGTCACATACACGTTATGGGTGGATAACTGGGTGGGTGCGTGGGTGTGGGAGGTTTGTTTGTTGTTGTTTTACGTCCTAGCAACATCTAAGGTCATATCAGGATGGGTACCGACTTGTGACAGCGCACACTCATGGCAACGTTATAGTGCTGTCGCACTGGGAAACCAAGCCGCCGGCACCATGACCTGGTATCCCACTCAGTCACATTATCCTGACACTGAGCACACCAGTCCTAGCCCTGCCGACTAATAATGCCGAGCGCCTGGCTAGGAAGCAACAAGTATCAATTATTAAGTCATTGGTTTGACTCGACCGGGGTTCGAACCCACGACTCCACGATCTACCAGCACGGGAGACGGACGCTCTAATTCATTCGGCCATACCGTCTGGTTTGATCCTACATAATATATAACTTATGTGTGAGGGGTGCGTTGTTGATGGATGGGTGGGTGGATGGGTGGGTGTGTGAGGGATGGGTAGGTGGGTGGATAGGTGGGTGAGGGGCGAGGAGTGGGGGTGAGGTGCCGTTACTAGTGGCTGGCGCTTGGAGGAGGTTCTGTATCATTGATGCTCAGGTTGGTGCCTTGCCAGTCGACCCCTATACCTGATACCTACAGGATGAGCGGCATGGCAGGGCGGCTGCTCCTGGTGCTATACGAGCCGGGGATCACGTGACTAGTTGGAGGATGCGTACAGGGATATGCATCACGTAGACTGAGCAGAGAGATATTCTCGCCTCCCTCCTCCAGCCACCTCGCTATTAAAACCTAAATAATGGGAGGTGTCCCACTTACAGTTAGTTGTTTTTTGATTTACGCTGCAACTGAAGGTCATACTGACGGTACCGAGTGACAGTGCACACTGGTGACCCTAGTTGCCCAACTGGAAATAGCCACAGCACCTGCCGAATCCCCCAGTCATTATCCTGACACTGACTGAACCAGTCATTGCCCTATCCTAATAATGCTGAGTGCCAGTCTAGGAAGCGACAAGTATCAATTCTTTGTTAATGTTGACATTATTTTGGGTGTAGATGTATGGCGTCGATATGCAAATTTTCACATGTTTACTTCAGCACAAAATCTTCTGAGCATATTTTGGATACATTTTGTGGTAAAGATTAAATACATGGAGCATTAAGAACATACTTAATACACAGATAGAACAATAACCGTTTGACCAGCTGAACCCCGTAAGAAAAGCATTAATTAATGTATGGAATGAACAGTGACCTCATTCGGGGTGTTGGTTGGTTGTTGGAGTTTGACATCCTGGAAACATCTGAGGTCATATTATGATGTGTATCGACTTCTAACAGTGTGCACTCATGGCGACTTCATAGTGCCTCCCCACTGGGAGATCAGGCCGCTGGCACCATGACCTTATATCCCACTTAGTCACATTATCCTGACACTGAGCCAATGAGCCCTTGCCATATCCTATTAATGCCAGGCTAGGAAGCGACAAGTATCAATTTTAAAGGCATTGATTTAACTCGACCTGGAACCAAACTTCCGAAGCTTCCGCCCGTGCATCCCACTGTCTACAAATTTGGTCACCGCGCGCGGTCATTGTGTGTTGTAGAGATCCGCTACGTTCATCTCCCCTCTCCCCCCCCCTTTGGTGTGTGTGGGCGGGGGGGGGGAGCATCCTACACTCACTTCAGCTGTCACTCAAACCATTCACCCCGCCCACTTAGGACCCAGCCCCACGCTCCGGCCATCAGCCAATCAAGGCCCCTCACTCAACTCGGGCCGGTAGGGGGGGGGGGGGGTCAACTTCATCCCCTCAGCTGGTCTGTCCCTAGATAAAAGATTCACCCGGTACTTGTAGTACATGGGTGAAGGACAACATACTGTAAATACGGGCGAAAATAGCTTTAGTATGGAACTGGAAGTACAATGCCTGGCTCCAGTGTCAAATGGTTACTTATATCGGCACAGAGTTGGTGAAATGGAAGAGAATACAAAAAGACAAGATGGCAGCCATAGAATGACATCGATTTCACTTTTAAAGCTTATTAAACCAGATGTTTTATTATATTTGTCAACTCAAAGGTAGTGGGAAAATATGAACACATATACAAAGAATAAATGTTGCTTCTTAGATTGTGAAATTAGGCTCTCATAAAGACTCATTTTATTAGCCCGATATTTTTACCGTTTTTATATAGGGCTGGTCTTCATCCATGTACTGCGAGTACCGGGTGAATCCTTTATCTAGTCTGTCCCTATCACACTCTAGGACTGACCACAGTCCGTATTTTCAATGCACCCACCAATCCACGCCTGCTGATTGATTGCCTATCACATACTCACATAGACCAGACGGGATGGCCGAATGAGTTAGAGCGTCCATCTCCCGTGTTGGTAGATCGTGAGGTCATGGGTTCGAACCCTGGTTGAGTCAAACCAATGACTTAAAAGTTGATACTTGTTGCTTCCTAGCCTGGCGCTCGGCATTATTAGGATAGGGCAAGGACTGGTTGGCTCAGTGTCAGGATAATGTGACTGAGTGGGATATTAGGTCATGGTGCTGGCAGCCTGTTCTTTCAGTGGGGCAGCACTATAAATGCGCCATGAGTGCGCACTGCTACAAGTGGGTACCCGTCCTGATCTGACATTAGATGTTGCTAAGACATAAAACAACAACAAACAAACAAACATACTCAAATCAAAAACAATGATGAACAAACGATTAAAACACAACCCTCGCTGCGAGCCGATTAAGAACAATTATAGCTCAAATCTACAACCATGCAATTTTGTTTTGGGGGGGGGGGAGAAATATTTTATTCATCTGAACACATATTTTGTCAGCCCCAAGGCGCTGGTCTTCCAGTCATTGAAGCGATCATATTTGGTTTTTACATGGTGATGGGGAAGTGGAATGTGCTGCATTGTGGGCAGCAGACCCCATTCTGAACACTGAAAGTGCGGGAGCAGCCTATGCTGTATAGTGTACAACATAGGTAACCAACATAGTGTAGGAATGAGTCTCCTGCACCAACGTAGTTGCAGAAAGACACAGTGTAAACTAAAGTACTATACATATAACTGGAACCATATGACTGCATCGATATTACTATGTTAGTATACATTATTTTGATAGGTACATCGCTGATCCACATGTAATGTTAATACAATTATGTTCATTACTTTGGTAATGCCCGGTACACACCTCCCATAGAAAACCTAAAACTGCCCGTTTCGCGACTAAGTTTGAGTTTTAGTCGGTTTCAGTCTTTAGGTGTGTGACTTCCTAACACACCTGAGCCTTCTGATTCATGACGTAAAACTCAGTTTTAGGGCTTAAGACTGGAATCTTATAAGTTTAAAAAAATGAATCGGGCAGTTTTAGTCGGGAAACGGGACAGGTCGGGTTGTGATGGGCAGTCAGTTTTAGCATGTGAATCGTATACGGGAGGTGTGTACCAGGCTGCCCTGACCTTGCGTCTTGCATCGTCTGGTGATAGCATAACAGATGGAACGCCACACCGGTCGGCTGTGTCCAGAATAAAGTCATGTTTTCCCAATCCAATTACCGGACGCGGTGGCCGAATCGGTAGAGCGCGGCCTCGCATGTGGGAGATCCTGACTGTGGTCCCCGGTCGAGTCAAACTAATGACTTATAAAATTGATACTTGTCACTTCCTAGCCGGGTGGTTGGTGTTAATAGGATAGGGCAAGTGCTGGTTAGCTCAGTGTCATGACAATGTGACTGAGTGGGATATCGGGTCATGGTGCTGGTGGCCTGATTTCCCAGTGGGTCAGCACTATAAAGTTGCCATGACTGTGCACTGTCACAAGCCGCCGCTACTCATCCATGAATGTTGTCAGGACATAAAACTAAAAAAAAATAACAATTTTAGTCAACCAAACGTATTTACTTTGCTTTATTAGTTATTTCACTTCTACTCGTCTAATTTGGGCTATTATCCGTTCCAACCAGTGGTCCAGAACTGGTTCATCAAAGGCTGTGGTATGTGCTGTCCTGTCTGTGGAGAAGTGCATATAAAAGACCTCTTGCTGCTTATTGGAACCAGTAGCCTATGTGGTGGCAGAGGGTTTCCTCCAAAGAAATATGTCAGAATCACCATATGTTTGATGTCCAATAGCCGATGATAAAAATCAATGCATCGTTAAATAAAACAAACATTGTTTTGGTGTACTCATCTAAGAACTCCACCAGCAAGTCTATTAACTTTCTATTTCTACGCTTTAAGTCAAGTTTTCAAGATTAAAAATACATATTGTGGTCTTCTCTGTGACGGACTGGCTAGAGTGTCTGACTTTTTTCTAGGTGGGACTCCTAATCTGAAGGTTGATGGTTCAATTCACCATGCCTCCACCACGGAGCGATGTTTGGCAGGAGCCATTTACATCGCTAGGATTTATTCCTGGGTTTCTTTCTCTAAGACTCCCCTATATTGTTTAGGCATACCACTCAGTCCCGTAGTATGTTCTCCAACTTGTTGGCCACAAAAGCCACAGGTGGGAGAAGTTTATTGGATGGCGAGTGTGGGAGGCACCTGCTACACTGGTCCCTACCCCTCATTTGGTTTCGGTTGGTTATCCATACCAGTTACCTATGAGTGACACAAATTAACCACACGCCTGTGTTAAAAACGGTTTAAATACAGATTTAACACCACTAGACACGATTGGTAATAATATTATTATTTGTTGCCAGTGTCATGATTCACCGTGAAAGATTCCTAACCTTTTGGTTGTCGGTTTCTTACAGACGCCGAGCTATGTCTACAAAGCAGAGTAAGGTGGATGCACCTCACAAGCTCAGCGAGTACGAAGACCCGTCACCGCAGTTGAGGGTCCAAAGGTCACCAGAACAAAGTGATTCAGGGGAGGCATGGGGGCTCGGAGCCTGGCCCGACTAACCTAGATGAGCGGGTTGCGCGGCTGATACAGGTTAAGCTGGAGGCGCTGCTCCCCTCTAAGACACACGCTGCTCATCCGATGAAGAGTCCCAGGAAGAGGTGGTACTGCCTGTGCGTAAGTGCATATATAAGAAAAAGAGGGTAGACTCGTCTGACGGAGATGACTTCACAAGGGCGCACAAAAAGAAGCCGCTGGTGAAGAAACTAAAGAAGAAGAAGTCTAAGAAGGCCAAGAAAAGCAAGGCTTCTTCTTCGGACTCGTCATCCAACTCGTCCTCAACCAACTCGGATTACATGGTACCTAATGCATATTCACTATACATATAATCTTTATACTTATAAGTTATATTACCGAACTGCTATTCTATACAACTGATAGTTTCATTTATGAATCATGCAGTGTTCCTGCATGGCTGGATAACGCGGGTCTAGTGCTGACAATATACATTATTCAATGAATTAACTATGTTTAATAAACAAAAATGACATTTTGTAAATAATATATATATGTGTGTTAATAAGACTCATATAGAAAAAATGCCTAAATCTACCGTTTTGAGTTTCTGCTAAAAAATAATTTGGATGAATATATTAGGCTGCTGACTATAATCTACCTTTCTCTGGTTTAAATTATTATTTATCTTAAATGGCTAAATTTTGAGAAATTCTAAGTAACCAGGGCCTTCGCGCTGTAAAATAATTGTTATGGGGAATAAACTTTCAACCAATAAAATTGTTTGTTTAAACATGCTAAATTATTATTTTGCATCCACATCAATATTCCGACACCAATTACATTCAATAGGATCAGGTTCTCTTGAATTGATTTCGTGTCATTCCCATTGTATGCACCAGGAAAAACTTTAGAAGGACAACAGTGTCTAAGCAGGATATCTAGAAATACAATTTGGTAGGGGTTATTTCGGTTACAAAATGTGATGCTTTAAATGCATTATGCCGCTTTAACTGGGGTGGAACATGGAGGACCAAGGGGGGGTGGGGCTAAGAGTAGTTTACTGCATAGTAGGTAGCTTGTGTCCTATGCTACTGCAGGATAGATTAACACTGACAGTACACTGTGTGGGTTACTAGCAGTTGATTAGTTGTAATGGTATGAGGGAGACACGCCCTGCATACATAGGAGGTGGCGCCCCTAGCGGTAGTATTGGCTGAAGGGTAGTGAAAGCATACAGCGTTGCCCGGCAGCCTAAGAACTACTGGTAATAAAGATAGATAATGGGGGAATTTTGCTAATAGAGATACTACCAAATGGACACCCTGGTAATCCAGGCACTGCATTTGCAAAGACTGTGTGGGTGCTTCTGGGAAACTGTATACTACATGTTTGGTGTCCACATTATATTGTTCATTGCAAACAGGAACGTTGAAAGTGGATTGGGAAATGTGTCAAAAATATGACAGCATAATGTAAAATTTCCCGATATTTGAGATATTGGTTAAGGTTTGAACTATTCTATAATAAATTACAAATGGTCTATATAATTTCCTACACTTGGCTAACAGAAGACAGAGTGGTTTTAAGAATTTAAAAAAAGTAATCGTAACCAATGTGGTTGAACAGTTTCATGGCAATTGGGCGACAGAGACCCGAAATGTTCATCAATTGCTGACTGGAGCAGAGCAAGGCAAGGCCTCAGTGTTCAGGGAGGCACCCATAGACAGGCGAAGGAAGATGAATCAGCGCTCACCCAACAATTGTGCGAGTGCTGATGGAGCAGCTGTGAGCCTCCGGGATGGGAGATAGGTCTCAACGGCAGCAGTTTTCCAGGTCCCGGCCGTCATGAGCAGAGTGAGCGGAAGGCCGACATTTGATCAGGCCTGAGCTGCTCCTCGACGGAGGCTATGGAGTGTTAAGCATCCAGGGCGAGGTATGACCCCCGATAGCAGCCATCCTAAGAGCAGCCGTAAGGATGGGAGGAGTGAGGAGTGCTCGGGAGGGTAGGGAGAGGGTAGGGTCAGTATCGGCGGGTTGTTGGGAACGTATATAGGCGGTCCAGGCTCTAACCGGGCAGCATGGGGAATTCGGAATGGCGGGGAGTTGGAACATGAGGGGGGCTGCTGATGGAGGGTGGGTCTTGGATGAATGGACAGTATGTAGACCGCATGAGGCTTAAGGGTAACATCAGAGTAGGGTAATGTATGAGGAGACTGACCGGATATCATCGTTAGCAGATTACTTTGCCTTAACAATGTTATGGTGCAGTCACACTACGACGCCCCCCCCCCGGCGCGACGTCTTCATATGGCCTTAGATGTTGCTAGGGCGTAAAACAAAAATGCCCTAGTTTGCTGCAACGTATGAGCAACGACCCTCCCGCGCGTGCGCCGTCTTACTAGCGTTCCCATAACGTTATTCCGGCGCGTCCAACGCATCGCGACGCGCGCCTAACGTTCTTACCCATATATTTGCGCGCGCTGCCGGTCGCTGTTTTTTTTTTGACACGCTTAAAACCTTGGGCGACCGGCAACGCGCGCCAATGTTGTCCGCCGACCATCAACGTCAAGGATAGTGTACCGACGTGTACCGACGCGCGCATAACGCGCCCCCAGCGTGTCTCGATATTTCACCCATTTTCGCCCAAAAACACCACACGTCGCTAGGTCGCCGGCGAGAAGCGTCGTAGTGTGACCCCACCATTAGATAGGCAAAAATGAGAGCTAGATGGATCACCGGGGGAGAGGTGGAGGACTGTTCTAGGAAGCGAATAACCTTAACAAACTCGGAGCGGGGAAGAGGGGGGGCCTTCTTGGGGACATGGGAGGAACTATTGGAAATTCCTTTCTTCATCACTCTTATCTCATGTGACATGAAGACAGCATGGTTGCCAGGGGCAGAACAGACCCATAGCTTGATGGATGAAAAGTAGTTAAATACTGCACCGGGGGAGAGCAGCACTGTGGAGAGGTGGTAGAGGAACGACAGCAGGTCATAGGGACTTGGAGCCAATGGTTTGACCCTATGTTGCTGACAGAAGCGGAGGTACCACCCCACGTGTGTCGCCTTATTCGCCCAGGTCCGAGGGGCAAGGGCACTCTCATACACGGACATCAGCGCAGTATGATGCGTTAATGTGTAGCCTGGAAGATGCAAACAAGTAATATCTTCCAGGGGAAATCTAACACAGCAAGGTCAAATACTAGTGTCAACTTAGTAAGATTCAGCTCAGGGGAGAGAACAGATGCTTTCCCCTTTAGGGCAGGATCGACTGATGACCTACTCAGTGCATCAGCAAGTACTACTCGACGCCTGGCTTATAGGAAATTTCAGGATCAACGTTTTTAAGGGCTGACAACAGCCAGAGTTGTCATGTGCATGCACAGAGCATGGGATCCTTCCCTCTACCTGATGAAAGAACCTGCTGTGATGCAGAGTTATCTGTGTTAACGTGTATTAAAAATTCATGGGGAAGTGGTGGAAGCAAGGCCAGAACTGCATGAACCAGATTAATCGCTTCCAACTGAGCAATTGTGAACTTAGGATCTAGTATTGAAGTGGGATAGTTCGCTGCATAGAAATGTGTTTTAGAAAATGCTCCACCCACTCCTAGGATCGAATCACACTCAATCACCCATTGTTCCCTAGGGCGGGGTGGAAGGAGGACTACTGCATTAAATGAAGCTGCAAACTGCTCAAAGCGGACAGTGACCAAGGGCTGCCGGAGTGTGAGGTTCGCAACCAAAAGGGGGCGTCATACAGCCGGGGCGCCAACGGGCTAAACTCTCAACTGGCTGAGCCGGCCATTGAAGAGAGAATCCCAGCATGTAATCTATCGGTCAGATATTAACCGTGGGCAGGTAAAATTAAGGGAGGCCCTTAAAAATCCCTTACAATACCCGCATTAACACTTCTCCCCGGAGGAAAGCTGAGATCTACTATGACTTGCCTCGAAGAGGAATTCTTCTTCAGACGAGTCATCATAGGACTAATCTGAGTCCAGGGCACAAATGGGGGTGCTGAAAAAGGGCCAAGGATTGCCCCATGCTGTCGTTCAGAATGAATAAAGTTAACGATATGCGGATCAGAACCAGCTGCTGGTGCATGATTCTTAAGGGTGGGGACTGGAGTCCGGGAGGACGTATAATCCAATGGCCACCCGTACTCTAGGTTGGTCTACCAAGGTTGTATCAGGAAAGCCTCAAGGAGACTCTCCAAGCCGGTGCATCGACCAGGCTAGGTCTTTAAGAAGGTCAGGATCAAAGACATGAAGACCTATAAATGGAGTTGCTCTCAAGGCAGCAAGGATCCGATTGGTAAACCTAGCTGCTGGGCGTATACACTTGGACAGGTGTTGTAACTTGCCCGCCAGACTCTGGATTTGTTTCCTACTCGCTTTAACTTTACCCTTCCACACACCGGACTCGGCAAGGACTTCAGCCACTTTAGTCTGGGGCAGCGAAACTGTCATCGTCTGAGTATCTATCACAAAACCGAGCCATGTAAGGGTCATTGTTGGGGGGGTACATTTATCTAAGGCCAGATCGAGACCTAATGTTCCTGCGAACTTCATGAACTTAGCGTACGCATCAGCTGCTTCCTGATAGGAAGACTCTAGACTGACAAAATCATCTAAATAGCATAAGCTAAAGAAACCCTTTCTCCGGAGAAGCCAGACCAGTGCCCTAGTAGTCCTAGCACAGGCTAGTGCTGAGGTACGGCAACCGAAAGGCGGAGCTATCTCAATATAGAACAAATCATTCAAAGTCAAACCCAAGAGGGGCGCCGAGAGCGGGCAAACTCTCAACTGGCTATAGGCTCTGGCCAGATCTGCTGACCAGAGCCATGAATTAGGACCCAGCAATGTTAATCTATCGGTCAGAGTATTAACCGTGGGCAGGGTGAAATTAAAGGGGAGGCCCTTAAAAAATCCCCTTACAATACCCGCATTAACACTTCTCCCCGGGGGAAAGCTGAGATCTACTATGGCTTGCCTCGAAGAGGAATTCTTCTTCAGACGAGTCATCATAGGACTAATCTGAGTCCAGGGCACAAATGGGGGTGCTGAAAAAGGGCCATGGGTTGCCCCATGCTGTCGTTCAGAATGAATAAAGTTAACGATATGCGGATCGGAACCAGCTGCTGGTGCATGATTCTTAAGGGTGGGGACTGGAGTCCGGAAGGACGTATACTCCAATGGCCACCCGTACTCTAGGTGGTCTACCAAGGTTGTATCAGGAAAGCCGTCAAGGAGGACTCTCCAAGCCGGAATGATAAGGCCGGATGGAATGGGGACTCTTGCTTGCAAATAATTAGGAACTGCTGTATCACGCACTACATTATAAATAGACAGATACTCTGGGAAATCTAACCACAACACCGAAGATGCCTGTGGCCAGAAACTCGATAAGGATTGTCTAAAACTGAAGGGTGGAGGCGGTGGGACAAAGGAACGAGGTTGACAATCATGCGGCAGTGACATCGCAGTAGCAACAGGGGTATTGAACCAGTCAAAGACTAAGTCGGGAAGTGTTAAATCTATATCAGTTGTATCTAATGCCTGAACTTGAACCAGCTGACTAACACACGGGGTGTTATTGTTATTAGGGAGCGGCAGGCGAGGGAGTGGTGAGGGCCCCACACCGAGTAGCAGCGGGTGGGTCGGTGTGTGGGGGTGTGTAGGAGTGGGAGGGGGGGGAGGAGTAAGGGGAGGTGGAAGTGGCAGTGGGTCACAGCTGACCGGCTCAGCCACAGCGTGACCTGGGGTAGTAGTACTACAGGGTGAAACTAGGACAGGAGAGGGGCGGGGTGGGGAAAGCACATGTTCATTGAGAATGTTTGTAAACACCAATGGGCAAGAAGCACTCGCAGGCGCAGCTGATGAAGCTGGATCTGCCGCAGCCTTCCTTTCCATAAATCTTCGCTTCTTTTGACAAACTTATTCACGGTGGACCAGTGAGTGCTTAGTCATCTATGCGCACCATGCACAGATTTGCAGCTGACGATCAGGGAGCACTCCATGAGACGAAGGAAAGCCACAGTCTTTCCCCCAATTCCAAGTGTAACATGCTTTACCATCGAGCTCCTTATTATAATCCTCACGCCAATTTGCAGCAGACTGAGCCGCCGAGGGAGGAACCGAGGCAGCAGCCGCCGGCTGCCTATACTTGTGCAATGGCCACACCTGGAATGACCTGACGGCATCAGAGCATGCATCACGTTGGAGATCTTTTATCTGAGATGCATCTAGCCAACCATCAATGAGATGCCCATCCGCCACTATTTGAAACACACTCTCGGACCAGCGGCGACATGTCGGCCAATCCCACTTAATTGCCATTCTAGAAAGTTCTTTCTCATGTTGCAATACTGCTGGCCACCACGTGTCGGGAAAGGAGGGCTGGGCCGTTACCTCCCTGATATATGTGAAGTATTCTGCCCATGTAGCCTCCCCCAAGCCTATCTTCTTGAACCCATCTCCTCTAGTCACAAACAAATGCGGCAACAAGTCCATACCTTTAGGCCTGGCTATGAGATGCACCGGGTCGACAGCTTCCAGACGCGCCAGGGGAGGGCGAATAGGTCTAGCCGGAACAGTGGGTAAGGGGGGTGTGGGGGCGAGGGGGTGGGTGGGCATGCCGCCGGTACCTTGCTGGTGAAGGTGGCGACCTCGACAGAGCCCGAGGGGCGTGCTGTCGCCGGGGAAGAGGGGAGAAGGAGGAGGCGGGGGACAGGGGAGGGGGGGAAGGGGAGGGAAGACCTGGAGCGGGTCCGGGGAGACAGCCTGGGAGGCGAGGGTGACAGCAGCTCCCTGTGCCTCCTTCCAACTGGTGACAGGCGCTCACTTCCAGAAGCAGAAGACCTGACAGCTCGACTGAGCCTCCTGTTTTCACGTGTTAAACGCCTAATTATATCTTGCTCAGACTCAGTATGTGAAGGTGGCGACTCAGGTGAGTCAGGGTTCATGAAAGGGTCATAAGAGGAACGAGCTTGCCTGTCAGGTTGCTGCCTAGAAGGCTGTCGAGACAAGGGGTGTCTCCCTCTCCTTTTCCGTGTTGGCAGCATGACTTCGTACTCGGTGACTTCAGCGGTGCTAGAGCTATACTAATGGAAGTCAGGAGCATGTAGGAAGCAAAGTGTACTGCAGGCGGTGCTGGGTGAAAGTGAATGGTAGGTGCACGGCGAGGAAGACAGAAATAGAACAGAAGCAGGACAGAAATAGACCTAGCCTCGTGAGCAAATTATCCATGTTAGCTGCGCCAACATGTCCAATGGTAAATGGTATGTAAAACCAAAGGCATATAAGGTATATGTGGTGTTGGTGATCCATTACTGGTTTAAGATAGAAATTGTGTATTATATTAGATAGTGTGAGAGGGGCACTTCTTGAAAGGAGTCTTTGGATGTCTGCTCACATACCCCCTCCCACCCAAGTGTTATTTACTGATCACTGCACACCAGACACAACAGGGCACTGTAGCCAGACATAACCATGCCTTGGTTACAAGGATCTTGAATGTTCATTGGTTGATGTAGACCCGCTAAGGACGAACACAAGAACGGATGTGGATAATACATTTATTATTACCATCTGAATAATGTATCTGGCTGGCCTAACCGCCGAATCAAATAACAAAAAACTTTTTCTCGGGTGAGCGAACCGGCACGCAGGCCGGGTGCGTATCAGGTGGGTGCCGAGCCGGCCGAGCGCTGTGGTTATATACGACTACCGGCACGCCGCCTAGCAAGCAGCGGGCGCAAAATGCTTAGCACGAAGCCGGCGCGTTCGAAACGCCAGAATTCTGCCCAGCTCAATATATACAATCGTCAAAGCCCGCGGGTGCCTACACTAGCATATACGCATATATACTACCTGTAGACCCGCTAAGGACGAACACAAGAACGGATGTGGATAATACATTTATTATTACCATCTGAATAATGTATCTGGCTGGCCTAACCGCCAATGGCGCACCGCGCCCCCAGCCAACTAATAATCAGTAAAAAACACGAAGACAGCAAGTATAATTATGGTAACTTTAATCAAGGTAAGGTTGAAACGTCTGGTTACACAATGTCAGCTCACAAGTGCTTATAAACGAGGCTAGAGATGCTATGGCCCTACTAAATGTCATGCGTGGGGTGGGTGGGAGGCCAATTTTTAAGTCTGGTCAAAGTCTCCTGGCTCCTCCGGTCGTAATGACAGAAACCCACTGCTGCGTCGCCTTATATAGCTAAGTTGTACCCACAAAGCACCGCGTCAACAGTTTAAGCACACTGCCTGCTACGTCATCAGAACCTGAGATCCACGGTGGCAAGGCTAAGAAAAGACACCGCTATTCGGCGACTGAGTTAAATACGTAGTTCTGACGAAATCCGCTAGTCGGCGCCAAAGACGTCCTGGCTACTGGCACGCCTTGTACTGTCTTCGTGATCCTGATTACCCGCAATGCCAAAGCATTACGCATAATCAGGAAAAAACACGAAGACAGCAAGTATAATTATGGTAACTTTAATCAAGGTAAGGTTGAAACGTCTGGTTACACAATGTCAGCTCACAAGTGCTTATAAACGAGGCTAGAGATGCTATGGCCAAAAAGAGTCTGATAGCAATCTCGGAGCCGAGACCGATGGTTTCGAGGGACATACGCGTGCACCGCGGATGATTTCCAGTGACCATGGTCTCTTATGTCCTGAAGGGGGAACCCCGAGGCGGGCACAGGTCTGAGCCCTACCTCCACGAAGACTATGCAGGGTCATGGCTCCTGGGGATCCGATGCCCAGCGCTGAGAGAGCGTGGCGAAGAAGTTTGGTAGCCCTCCTCGGTGTGATGGGCGTCCCAAGTGCATCCAGGAATGCCGGGCCATCCAGATGTGGCATCAGGTTCCGATAGTAAGTCTCCCATGCTTGTACCGGGCAGTATCGTGACCCAGGTATCGCTGGTACATGGATGACATGTGGCGAAATTGACTCCCATGACGTCTTCGAGCTGCAGACCCTTATGACCAGGGCTGAATCAGTACGAGTTATGTCCTTGCAGATGCCTCTTGCAGATGATGTCGTCTCTGCTGTTAGTAGATTACTCTGTCTGAGTAACGTAACATATCGAATTATTAGGACGGCTTGACAAATTTGATTAGCCTACGATGATGTCTTTGGTGTACCTGTGGCAAAGAAGGCAAGTATTAATTTTTGCCACAGATTATATGCATGATGAGATAGGGTCGTCATGGCTGACATATGCTGGGTGTTTAACGTCGTGCCTGCGAACCGGTGCGTGTGTTGCCGGCTCGTTGCTTCGTCGATCGCCGGAGAATGTAGTGTTGTCCCGGTGGACTGGCACGCGTGTCGCCGGCTCCTTGCTTTGTCAATCGTCGGAGAACTAAGTGTTGTCCCGGCGGACTGGCATGCATCTCATCTGCTCCTTGCTTCATGAATTGTCGGAGAATCCAACATCGTGTCGGCGAACCTGCGCGCGTATTGCCGGCTCTTTGCTTCGACGACCGCTTAAGGTTTGATGACGTCTCCTGGCGCGCGTGTCGCCGGCTCCTTGCTTCGTCGATCGCCGGAGAATTTTTTACGTCGTGCCGGCGAACCGGTGCGTGTATGGCCGGCTCCCTGCTACGTCGATCACTGGAGAATTAGTATCGTCCCGGCGGGCTGGCACGCATATCGCCGGCTCCTCGCTTCGTCGATCACCAGAGAAATTTAACGTCATGCCGGCTCCCGGCTTCGTCAACCGTTGGAGCAATTTGGTGGCTTAATAAAGTCTCCTGGCGCGCGTGTCGCCGGCTCCTTGCTTCGTCAATCGCCGGAGAATTTTAACATCATGCCGGAGTACTGGCACGTGCGTTGCCGGCTCCCTACCACATCGATCGCCGGAGAATTTAGTATTGTCCCGGCGAGCCGGCGCGCATATCGCCGGCTCCTTGCTTCGTCGATCACCGGAGAAATTTAACGTCATGCCGGTGAGCGTGTTGCCGGCTCCCAGCTTCGTCAATCGTCGGAGAAATTAGTGGCTTGATAACGTCTCCTGGCGCGTGTGTCGCCAGCTCCTTGCTTCGTTGATTATCGGGGAATTTTAACGTCGTGCCAGCGAGCATGTTGCCGGCTCCCGGCTTCGTCAATCGTTCACCTGCTACAGTGATTCCCATACTAAAGGCTTGATAACGTCTTCTGGCGCGCCAGAGAATTTAGTGTTATCCCGGCGGGCTGACGCGCGTATAACCGGCTCCTTGCTTCGTCAATCGTCGTAGAAATTTATCGTCGTGCCGGCGAGCGTATTGCCGGCTCCCGGCCTCGTCAATCGCCAGAGAGTTTAGTGTTGTACAGGGAAATTAGTGTTTTCCTGGTCGACGGCATCTGCTAGAGTGATTCCCATGCTTAAGCTTGATAACGTCTCCTGGCGCGCATGTCGCCGGCTCCTCGCTTCATCGATCGTCAATTGCCAGAGAATCTAACATCGCGCCGGCAAACCGGCACCCGTGTTGTGGCTCCTTGCTTTGTCGATCGCCGGAGAATTAATATTACACCGGCGACCCGGCTCCCGTGTTTTCGGCTCCTTGGTCATGCTACAGTGATTCCCATGCTAAGGCTTGATAACGTCTCCTGGTATGCCTGTCGCCGTCTCCTTGCTTCGTCGATCGCCAGAGAATGTTAACGTCGTGCCAGCGAACCGCGCGTGTGTTGCCGGCTCCCTGCTACGTCGATCGCTGGAGAATTTAGTGTTGTCCCGGCGGGCTGGCGCGCCTATCGCCGGCTCCTTGCTTCGCCAATCGCTGGAGAATTTAACCTTGTGCCGGCGGACCGGGGCGCATGTGTTGCCGGCGCCCTGCTACGTCGATCGCCGAAGAATTTAAGATTCCCATGCCTAAAGCTTGATAACGTCTCCTGGCTCCTCCGGTCGGACCTGCTACAGAGAAATTTGTGTTTTCCTGGTCGGCATCTGCTAGAGTGATTCCCATGCTTAAGGCTTGATAACGTCTCCTGGCGCGCGTGTCGCCGGCTCCTTGCCTCGTGAATCGCCGTAGAAATTTAACGTCGTGCCGGCGAGCGTATTGCCGGCCCCCGACTACGTCAATCGCCGGAGAATTTAGTGTTGTCCCGGCCGGTACTGGGGCGCGTATTTCCGGCCCCCGGCTTCGTCAATCGGCGGAGAAATTAGTGGCTTGATAACGTCTCCTGGCGCGCGTGTTGCCGGCTCCTTACTTCGTCGATCGCCGGGGAATTTACTTAAGGCTTAATAACATCGTACCGGCGAACCGGGGCGTGTGTTGCCGGCTTCCTACTACGCCGATCGCCGGAGAATTTAGTGTTGTACCGGCGGGCTGGCACGCGTATCGCCGGCTCCTTGCTTCGTCGATCGCGGGAGAAATTTAACGTTGTTCCGGGGAACCGGCGTGCCTGTTGCCGGCTCCTTACTTCATCGATCGCCGGGGAATTTAGTGTTGTCCCGGCGGTCTGGCGCGCGTGTCGCCGGTTCCTTGCTTCGTCAATCGGCGTAGAAATTAACGTCGTGCCGGCGAGCGTATTGCCGGCCACGGCTTCGTCAATCGCCGGAGAATTTAGTGTTTTCCCGGCGGTCTGGCGCGCGTATTGCCGGCTCCTTCCTTCGTCAATCGCCGTAGAAATTTAACGTCATGCCGGCGAACCGGCATGCGTGTTGCCGGCTCCTTCCCTCGTCGATCGCCGGAGAATGTTAGTGTTGTCCCGGCGAGCCATGTCCGGCGCGCCGCCTCCTGGCTCCGCTGTGTGAACCAATTTTTAAGTCTGGTCAAAGTCTCCTGGCTCCTCCGGTCGTAATGACAGAAACCCACTGCTGCGTCGCCTTATATAGCTAAGTTGTACCCACAAAGCACCGCGTCGACAGTTTAAGCACACTGCCTGCTACGTCATCAGAACCTGAGATCCACGGTGGCAAGGCTAAGAAAAGACACCGCTATTTGGCGACTGAGTTAAATACGTAGTTCTGACGAAATCCGCTAGTCGGCGCCAAAGACGTCCTGGCTACTGGCACGCCTTGTACTGTATTCGTGATCCTGATTACCCGCAATGCCAAAGCATTACGCATAATTCGACAAGGCCGAAGCGACTCTCATGTCAGCTAATATCCGCTCAGGGAGGGGAGAAGCAATATAAGAAAAGATAGCATCTGAGGACCAATCCCCTCTAGTCCTCAACTCCTCTAGCGTAGCACCCTGCATAGCAAGAAACGTACGAATGACAACAAAATAACTCCTTCTGCAACCCTGCGCACTCAGCAAAATATGTAATGGCACAATTCAACGATCCATACTCCAGAGGCTTGAACCCACCCTTAGGTGATGGCACTTGAAAAGCCGGCAAAGTGTCCAACACAGGGACCTCCCTAAAGTGTCTCCTGGTCCAATAGACTGCACACAACTCACGATTCATCACTTTAGCCACAGGGATCAACAATTCCCGCTGCCTGAACTGGATAGTTTTAGTCCGTTTTACTGTAATCAACATCCCCCAACTGAAGAACTTAACGTTCTCCCTAGACAGAACGGAATCCGACCTTGTTAACTGACTCTTTCTCAACAACCCTCTAAAACCTGTCAATAAGGCAGCGCGAATTGCCACATGAACCACACTGTCTGTCATAAAGGAAAAAATCAATAATAACTGTCCGGGCAACAATGGAGAAGCGCGTCTCACCATGGACCCTAACTGCCGCTTTGCTCCTCCCAAAACTGTCCTGATCAAATGAGAGTTATAATTAATAGGAGGAGAATCTCTAGCCTGTAAACAATAATTCAGCGCCAACAAATAATTTGTAATAGAGCTAAACTTTAAAGATCTGGTCAACCATGTAATATATAACCCCACCTGCACATCAGGGCATGGCAGAGGAGGAAATATACCCTGGAACTCATCCAAAAATGAGAAATACTTCTTAATCTGGGTCGAACGCGTGGCGCGACTGCTTACAGCATAGTAGCTCGACTGAAGCACCGACATCTCCTGACGCAATTCTGGCAAGGAAAAAGGGAAAAAGTCAAGCAAACAAATGCCTAGAGCACAATCGCCCAGCAGAGTCTACCGACCCAACCCAAGTCCTATCACTCTCTACAGTCCAACGACTCAAAGCATCGCAAATAATATTTCTCTCACTAGGTACATACACTGAACTAATCTCGAAATTATATTCGCAAGAAATCCAAAACAACTGTCTCACCCAGTCCATTATTAACTTACTCCTACATCTCCCAGATGCTAAAGCTGCTCGAACAGTCATGTTATCTGTGACGAACACTACCGATTTGTCCCTCCAACGCTCTCCCCACCTTGTCGCGGCCGCCATAACCGCCCACATCTCACGCACATTAATATGCGCGTCCTCGCAAATCTGAGTGGAATGCGCATAATGATGGTGAACAGACGACTCTAAGTCTCGAGACGCGTCCGAGTCAAAAACTCTGACGCACCAGTCGTCACCATGCAGTGCGCCAAAACCCGAGGAAGACGCATCTGTATACACAGACACGCATTCCGCATGGCTCCCCAATATGCGTGCATGCCCATTGAAACGGTCTACAAACTCTAACCACCATGCTACTTCCTCCCTAAACGCCTGATTCAGCCTGAATTGGTAGTATGGACGCTGCAGCGTCCTAATGGCGTCATATACTCGACTACAAAATGAACAGCATCCCTTCACTACTGAAGCACAATGCGCTAAGCGCCCTCCCAATCTCTCCAAGTCCCGTCTTGTTCACCTTCCGTCTCCCCACAAAGGAAAGTAGATGGGCTTTCAATTTTACTACCTTATCTGCTGGCGGAAACAACTTCATTCGCACTGCATCAATCTCTATGCCCAGGAACCTGGTGCACTGAGATGGAGACAACATTTTAGGGAAACTGACAAAAAAAAACAACTGTCTAAGAACTCTCACAATAATCAACTGGGACCGCACACATGCGTCCCAAGACCGATCCGCTACGGGGAAATCGTCCAAGTAATTTATTACTTCCGATGCACCCCGACGACTACAAGCACGCACTATGAAGTTACTGATTCTCGTAAATACATACGGACTGGACGACAATCCCATACACATACGGTTATCTACAAAAAGACGAACACCTGCACCAAAATCCCATTGCAAACCCTGCCGCTCTCTATCCCTCGGATGGATCGAGACTGCTCGATATGCATTCTTAATGTCCACTACTGCCATGTAGTCCTGTGAACGCATACCATCGACAAGGTCATCGACGCCCAAATAGGAAAATGTCTGACTAACCTTGTCGACGTACGCGTTCACAGACCCACATAACGGACGCAAACAATCAACAACACAGCGTAAACCATCACCTGTAGACTTCGGGACACAAAAAATATTGTGAACGCAAGGGGGGGAACCCACCACCTCAGTAATATAACCATTGCTTAATTCATTAGATAACTGTTCACCAATAAAGTTATAATGCACGTCAGAGCGAACTGCTCTATAAAATACAGTGTAAGTGGCAACACAGTCAGAATTAATAACCGCGAAACCAGAAATAAAACCTCTCAATATATAACTCCAATCAGCGTCATGCAAACCAAATAAAAATAATTTGCGGAACGCACGACACTGGCGCAACTGTGTAAGGTTACCCGCAATGTAATGAGTACAATGACAACTCCCTAGAAAACATGCATTCAAAACACGAAAATCAACAACAAAATCATTATTGCGATCATCAATGGCATGAACAACAAAACAATCTAAGTCCACTGTTACAAACAACCAAGCACTCATTAAATCAATCCAATTAAGCAAGCAAGTCTGCCAATTAATGTCTGCAATGCCACATTGAGCATTGTCTATTGTAACAGGGCCAGAGGCCGCAGTGCCAACAACTTGAGTTGCAACGCCCCCCGGCACGTCACGACCAGTCGAGCAATCAATCAGCGGAGAGTGCGTGACGCGACTATCCTGAGCCGCCACGCCCCCCGACTCGCCCCAACCAATTGAGCAATCAATCAATGGATCCGCCCACCACCGGTTCTCATGAGCGTCCACTGATTCGTTTTCCTCAACACCGGTGCGCCCGACCCCACATCAATCTTTCCTACATTTATCGCGCCGGTGCGATTTCGCCCCGCACTTGCCACACCAATGGCCAAATAGACATGTCTGTTCGTCCCTCGAACACCCATCCTCACTATTGAAACCATAACAAGGTCGTACACCTTCCTTCGTGTACTGCTTTGACTCGCTTCCTTTCTTCGACTGACTATAAGTGTTTGTCTTCAGACAATCAAATCCGTAGTACTGTAGAGTCAGCTCAGAATTCCCCGGGTTAAACGCCGAATAACCGTCATCCGCCGCTAAGCGACGAACACCAGCGTCATAGTTCACATGCGCAGCATTCACAAATTTATCAGTTTTTGCTCTACCCGCTAAATAAGCGATATGACAAACAAAACGCCTATATTCTCTAATGTTTGTAGCCTTAGTATGGAGCATCCAGTGACAGTTCGCCTCAATGAGTTCGTAACAATTCAACTTATGAACAGTCTTCTTATCTTCTGTGAAGCGTTTTATGGACCACTTACTTCTAAGTCGACTTTCGCGACTATGCGTCCTGTCTGAGGACGAAGACGACGAACAACTGCGGCGCCTACGGCGCCTCGAAGGACTCCTGCCCCATCGTAGCTCCGACTTGCTTGTCTCCAGCATCGGCGTCCTCGACCGCCTGTGCGCGCCCGGCGACCCTGACTCCCAGCGCTTGCCTGACGAGGCGGTGCGGTCCCTGCACGCACCCCCCCTCCGTCGCCCGACACGCTCCGACCGCCGGCACTGGAGACACTCCGACGGCGACTCAACGAACGGCTCCTCCGCCGCCCCCTCGACACGCTCCCTCGCCTGCCGCCCGACCTGCTCCGCCCGCCACCGCTGTCCTGTGACGCACTCCAGTCCGCACCTCCCAACGACATTAATGATAGCTCTCTTTCAATTGCTACAGTCTTCTCCACTATCACCGCTTTCCTCTTTCTCTTCTCCAAACCCCGCAACCGCTCAAGCAATGACCGTTCGTCGTCACTTAGCGGGTCGTCCGAGATGACCGGTACGACCAAACTAGCCTTAGCAGGCTCCAACAACTTTTCCGACTTCAATTTTTCCTTTTCCATCATTTCCTCGCTCTGACGCGTAGCCCGACGAGTCCATGCTGGACATCAAGTGCACCCGTCGTTAATGGGCGCAGGGTGTATGTATCCACACGGTGCACAAAAGTCCTTCGGGATATGTCTAAAGACAATATCCGACAAGTGACAGCTACCAAACAGTGAAGTGCGTAAGGTGACAGGAGCGGTCGACCGCTGACAGCAGCCGGTGCAGGCGGTGCAGACGGTGCAACTTTTTCTCGGGTGAGCGAACCGGCGTGCAGGCCTGGTGCGTATCAGGTGGGCGCCGAGCCGGCCGAGTGCCGTGGTTATATACGACTACCGGCACGCCGCCTAGCGAGCAGCGGGCGCAAAATGCTTAGCACGAAGCCGGCGAGTTCGAAACGCCAGAATTCTGCCCAGCTCAATATATACAATCGTCAAAGCCTGCGGGTGCCTACACTAGCATACACGCATATATACTACCTATAAGAATGCCTGTTGCTGATTGGAGGTTTCTGATCAGGTGTGAGCCACCATCTTGATTATTGAAGACTATAAATATATTAAAGAAGGGAGTCTAGCTCTCCTACTTTCACTCTATATCTGTTTTCCTTCCTTGCCTGTTGTGATTTCCTCTTAGCCTACCTACACAACTAAGACGGCCAGCCGAGGACTTTACAATAGGGTTCACTAATAACATATTCTATTAAATTGGTTTATTCCCGTCAGTGCAACTTATAAGTGTTTAAGAACTGTCCCAATATATAAGTCATATATTACGTAGGATCAAATCTAGATGAGTGTTTTGGTTTTGAAAATAGGATTGTAAAATATTCAGATAAACGGCATAGGGGGTAATGCAAATGTTATATTACTGATCGGTGTACGTGACCAGGCGCATGTATCTATATATATATATATATGTATGGATTAGTGGTGCATGTGTGGGATGTAAGTAGACAGTGGTGCTGGCAGGTCTGGGTGTGAGTGCACTCAGGGTCTACCCCCTCTGCTGGGATTGGGATCACCACACTCAAAGGTCAAGGTTGGTGGTGGTCATGAGGCCATACAGCTTGGTGGTGGTGGGCAGACGACTGGTAACCATGGGGACCAGGAATGCTGGATCCCTATTGGAAGGGCCATTAATGTTTGTTTTCCATTGGAGGAAAGGGGTGGGGGTGATACTCTACAATGAACCCATGTAACCATATAAATAATAAACCAGAGGGCTTGACTCTTCTCTCCTTCTGTACACTTTATACTCTTCCTTTCTCTTTGTCTGTATTGATTTCACCATAGCCTGCCTACACAACCACAGATTCAAGCTTTAGCCAGTTTACAAAACTTGTGACCATGATGAGTGGATTAATTGAGTAAGTGAAATTAGCCATTTTACAGGATGATGCTTTCATGGGACTATGCAGCTTTAATGTTGTATGTGGAAGAAATGGAGGGGCGGGAAGTTTAGTATAATATGGCAATATATCAAGGAATGGGTATAGGTAGTAGCCATGTTTTATTCATTACACTCGCATGCTATGTCATGAGACCCAGACATTCTCGTGAAACTGTATATTTCTTGTTTTTTCTTGTTTTTCCCCCTTTTTCCGTTTTTTTCGTGTTTTTTTTTCTTTCTCCCCCACCTTTTTTGTTGTTTGTGTAATAGACATAATTGTTTCCCCAGTAGTTACATGTATGTAATAGCATTCAGTTGTAAGGCACAAACCACACCTATTCGGACTAGCCCCAGATTGTTAGCCAGACCAACCCCCGGACCATTCCCCCGGACTGTCCCGGACAGCCCCGGATATTCGGTCATTTTTGTGGCTCTCTCTCTCACACCTATCCGGACGAGCCACAGTTTACAGAGTCTGGATCACCCCGGTGTAAAGATTTCAAATTCCCCCCATATTCAAGTTCCCCCCCGGGAACTTGAAAACGTTTTCAAATTCCTCCCAGGGGAATTTGAAAACGTTTTCAAGTTCCCTCCCTCGTTTTAACTTTCCCTCCCCCTGGGAATTATAATCCACACCATCTTAAATAAATAAAAATGAAGTACGGACTGACATACACACACAGACATACAAAAATCTCTTATTTTGTGAAATTTCATGAAATATTAGATCTTTTGTGAATTAAAATTTATTTTGTGAAATTTGTTATTTTTCTGGAAATTTTAAATTTTCCGTGAAATTTTCGATTTGGTTAACTTTTCAATTTGTTGTGCTTTTTTGAATAATTAAAAAAATATAGAATTTTTGTGTGAAATTCTTTATTTTCGTGAAATATACATTTTTTTGGTGAATTTTTGGCATGAAATTGTTCGATTAACAAAAAATCTTTTTGGGGAAATTTTGGTGACTAATATTACTATTTTTCATAAATTTCTGATCTTTTTAAAACTTTTATATTTTTGTGGAATTTTCTTTATTTTTAAACAATTTTAAATTCCCAGAGGGGGGAATTTGAAAATAGGGGGAGGAATCTGAAAACTGTTTTTAATTCCCCCCCCCCCGGGAATCTGAAAACGTTTTTACTTTCCCTGGAGGGAAGTTAAGAACGTTTTCAGATTCCGGGGGGGGGAAACTTGTTGTTGTTTGTTTGTTGTTGTTTTACGTCCTAGCAACATTTAAGGTCATATCAGGACGGGTACCGACTTGTGACAGTGCGCACTCATGGCAACTTTATAGTGCTGTCCCACTGGGAAACCAGGCCGCTGGCACCATGACCTGGTATCGCACTCAGTCACATTATCCTGACACTGAGCACACCAGTCCTTGCCCTATCCTAATAATGCCGAGCGCCGAGCTAGGAAGCGACAAGTATCAATTTTAAAGTCATTGGTTTGACTCGACCGGGACTCGAACCCACGACCCCACGACCCCACGATCTTAGGAAGGGCAAGTTGAAATTGTATTCCTGGAGGGGGGAATTTGAAAATAGGGGGAGGAATCTGAAAACTGTTTTTAAGTTCCCCCCCAGGAATCTGAAAACGTTTTTAAGTTCCCTGGAGGGAAGTTGAAAACGTTTTCAGATTCCCGGGGGGGAACTTGAGAAGGGGGGAAGTTGAAATCGTTACACCGGACCGAGGCGCACCACCCCTGGTCTACCCGGTGTATCCACGGAGTAGTCACAAATCAGTCCCGGACTTGCTCCTGCTATATATATACAAAAACGGGGCTCATCCTGGGCTCATCCATGGTAAACCGGACTATCTGTGGTGATCCGCCATTAATCCGTGGTCATCCGGCTTGTCCGGTGTGGCAGTAAATCGCAAACCCCTGGAAATTGCACACCCCGGGGTTTGCGATTTACTAGGAAATCACAAACCCCCCCTGGAAATCGCAAACCCCCCTGGCCCTGTGTTTTGGGACCGATTCGGGCCAAATCTATTCAATGCGACCATATTTAACACAATTATATACTCAAATCGTGAAATTTCATTAAATTAACCCTAAATTCGAAGCGTTATTAAGGCTACCGCCGCATTGGCGGCGATATTAATCGCCGAACGTAATGTAAACAAATCGCCGCCGCATCGACGTCGCGTTCCATACTGGCGACGGCGGCGATTTGTTTACTTTACGTTCGTCGATTCGAAAATATAACTAGTAATATCCAGGGATGAAAGATCTCTGCGATTTCGCGGATTTCCGGGATTTTTCCTGTAGCTTTGAGTGTATACTAATACATTGTGCCCGTCCTGATATGACCTTAGATGTTGCCAGGACGTAAAACTCCAACACCCAACCTACCAATGCGTTATTTTACTAATATGTGGCGCAAACGCCGCAGCACTAGCAGCGTATACTAGTCAACCTATATTGGTTCTCACAGTCAACACCAGGTGGCACCACCACACTATATGCTTCTATCGCCGCAGCACTATCAGCGTATAAAGTAAACAAATCGCCGCCGCCGAATGGGGGGTTTGCGATCTCCAGGGGGGATATGCGATTTCCTAGGAAATCGCAAACCCCCCATGCCCATATATGGCATGGGGGTTTGCGATTTCCTAGGAAATCACAAGTGGGGGTTTGCGATTTACAGGGTTTGCGATTTCCTGCTACACCGGGTCTTATTTGGGCAGTCCGTGAGTGGTCTGTGGCTCTGTTGGGGCTAGTCCGGGCTAGTCCGGGGCTGATTTGGGTTAAACCTTGATTAAAACGTGGCTCATCCGGTTTAAAAAACACCCGGACTGCCCCGGACTGCCCCGGACTGCCCCGGACTGCCCCGGACTGCCCCGGACTGCCCCGGACTGCCCCGGACTGCCCCGGACTGCCCCGGACTGCCCCGGACTGCCCCGGACTGCCCCAGATGCGGTACACACTGCCCCGGACAATTCCCGGATGAGTCACGGATTACACCCGGATGATGCCGGATTGAGCCCGGATTGCAATATTCCCCTGATCGCCCTGATGTTTTAAACATTTTAAAGCATACGGGGCCGCCCCGGATGAGGCCGGACCAGCCACGGATCACCAAGGATCACCAAGGATCATCAAGGACCAGCCACGGATGAGCCACGGATGACGCTGCATTGCCACAGACCATGACGGACCACGGGTCGGGGCTTGTCCGGCCCCTGATCCGGGTAGGTGTGACTAGGCTTAAAGTAGGGGTGGGATGAGGGGTGGAGTATCAGTATTATGCCGTAAAAGCAGACTACCGATGTATGGTGAGCTTGTCATCCATGTTTAAGTAGGGTTAAGGGAATACATATGACAAGCATCCCGCCGGGTAATGGGTTGTTGGTTGGTTGTTGCAGTTTTATCTCCTGGCAACATCTAAGGTCATATCAGGGCAGGTACCGACTTGTGACAGTGCACACTCATGGCAACTTTATATCACCGTCCCACTGGGAAATCAGGCCACCGGCACCATGACCTGATATCCCACTCAGTCCACATTGCTCTATCCTAATAATGGCAGTTGCCAGGCTAGGACGTGACAAAGTATAATCTGTGTAAGTCATTGGTTTGACTAGACCGGTTCAAACCGAACTCCCGATTACCGGCATGCGAGGCTTGCACTCTACCGATTCGGTCACGGAATATCGGGTAGAATACACAATCTGTGCCCAGCTTGGATCAGATCTATTATACAGATTGTTACTTGCGCATGCGGGTCTTAATCCCCCCGGGACGCAGACGCCGCCGGTGACGTCAGAGCCTGCTGAGATAAGTCATTTATTACCGGGTTACTCAACATCTACGGGGTCCACTGATCGTTAGCCGCGTCCCGGGAGGGGGCCCCGGCCGCCCCGTGAATTCATTATGACGCCCCCGCCATGCCTGCCCGGGCATCCGGCTAGACACTTCTGTCCACTACCACTGCATTGAGTGTTACATATGAAGGGGTTCAGGTGCAGAAACCAACATATTCCCGGTAAAGCTAGTTTTATTTAATGACGCCTCGAGAGCACATCGACTTTCATCATCGGCTATTGGATGTTAAATAACATCTGTCTGTCAATCTTGGTTATTCTGCCATATTTCTTTGCAGGAAACCCACTGTCGCTACATGGGCTATGTTTTCCGATAAGTAGCAATGGGACTTTTATATGCACTTTCCCACAGACATGACAGCACATATCACACAGCCTTTGATGAGGAACCAGTTGTGGACCACTATTTGCAATGGAAAATAACCCAAACTGCAAATATGTACACCAACCAGGATCGATAGGATTAGTAACACACAGGTGGACACTCTACCGCCTGAGCTAAGTCCTGCTCCTGAGATAAAACCATGAAACCACGTTTGACCTGAAGCTATCATCATTCGAACAACCAAATTAAATTTTTGCGGAAGCTGCCTATCTTTTATATACTGCACTACTCAATCTGATTTGTAATTTTGTTTGCATCTGAACCCTCCATCAGTTCATATGTTCTCCAGTACAAATAGCATCTGTTTATGTGCTGTATAATTTATTCTGCGAATGCCAGACAGGGTGAGCTAATCAGTTGAGCGCAGACCAAGGACTTACAAAATTGATACTTGTCACTTCCTAGCCAGGCGCTCAGCATTATTAGGATGGGGCAAGGAATGGTTGGCTCAGTGCCAGGATAGGCTGAATGACTGGGATATTGGGTCATGTTGCTGGCAGCCTTATTTCCCAGTGGGGCAGCACTATAAAGTTGCCAAGAGTGTGCACTGCCACATCCTGATATGACCTTAGATGTAGCCAGGACGTAAAACTCCAACAACCAGCCAACCTAATCAGTGAGAGGGGGAGCTAATCACCACTCCCCTATTGCGGGTGAGATGGCGAGAAGGGGGAGGGGGGGTCAGACCCTACCCGGCTCTTCCAATGACTGTACCTCACGCCAACCGCCCTAAACCCGGAAGTTCCGTCCAACTTCCGGGCCTCACATCTACAAACTGCCCGCTCCGCACTCGCAATATATACCAAATATGTATATTATTTATTAATACCTCTGTACAATAAAGCAAGGAAACCACACGAAACATCATATTATATTTGTTATCAAATCTGCAACAAAATATATTATTTAATTGCATCAAATTCTACTGACAGAACAGCTTCATATTCACCATGTATATTAGTACTAAGTTAGTCTAACCATGGTGCTGACAATATAAAATGTACACCCTGTTATTTCTCAATGATGTTGGGTGACGGCATTATTCTTCTTTGTTCTTATCTTTGTATGAACCTCTTGTTGGTCTTAGACTATTATATATGTGAATGGATGTAGCATAACATGGCTCCAAGACCAGTGCCTCGGCGCTGAAAAAAGACCTTTATTCGCTGAATAAAATTCTAATTTACAAAAAAAAAAAAAAAAACTTGATATGAAGCTTAACTCCTGTAGAAGTATACAAGTGAACATTAGTTGGGGACAACGTCTAAGATTAAACACGTTATCTGAGATAAGTATATTATGTTTATCGTTATAATCTACCTTACTTTACTTTGGAGTAACGTTTCTTTTAAATGGCTACCTTCTGAGATAGTTGAAGTGCAAACATGTTAAATTAATTTTGGCAGGTATGCCAACATTCTGAAACCATGCGTTTCTGCAGTAAAATGCATCAGTATTCCCTTTTATATGGCGACACATGCTTAATAAGTGCATCCGTATCTACGTCAGATATGGAGAATCAATTCTAGATAAATGATTCGGTTTTGAGAAGTTGGTGTTACGTCGGACTATGCAGCTTTATGATACTCAGATATAAGCGTGAGCGTTATATACTTTTCCTTGGTACAACAGTTGATTAAGCAGGGAAATTTCAATCGCAGACGATTGGTTTTCCTCATTCCACTGCTCCATACCCTATTATTGTAATGCCAAGCACAAGGCTTGGTATAGACAAGTATAAATGTGTATGTCATCGCTTTATCTCAGCCAGTACTAGAAACCCGGACTTTGAGTCCCATGACCTGCAAAAACGGAAGGTGGACGCTCAACTCTTTTGGCAATCCCCTCTGGTTGGAATTTATATTTGGGAAATACTACTTTCAAATCCAACAGATTTGATCAAAGTATTGGATGGAATTCCGATATGTGTTCTCAGTGTGATTGATTACACCAATCTAAGCCATGGGGGGCGACCTCAGGCAATGCCTTGCATCGCAAGGAACTTTGTGAAAGTTGGGCAGAGATAACCCCCCGGTAGTATTCTAGCATCAATGGGGGGAGGACAAGAAAAAGGTTATGGGGTGGCACATGCTTTTCATATAGGCCACATAGATTATGATTATGGTTGGTTGTTTGAGTTTTTACATCCTGTCAACATCTACGGTCATATCAGGATGGGTACCGACTTGTGAGAGTGCACACTCATGGCAACTTTATAGTGCTGCCCAACTGGGAAATCAGGCCACCGGGACTATGACCCAATATCCCACTCAGTCACATTTGTCCTGACACTGAGCTAACCAGTCCTTGCTCAATTATATTGATGCTGAGTGCCAGACTAGGAAGCAACAAGTATCAATTTTATAAGGACTTTGGTTTGGCTCGACCTCAAATCAAACTCCCGATGTGCCGCACACGAGGCCCGCGCTCTACCGATTCGGCCACCGCTCCCTGTGATTACGATTATGAGAATTCTGATCATCACCATGTACCCACAAAAACAGGACAAAACAGTGTAATTTCGCCAATATACAAAACAATTAAAATAAATGATCAAAGACAACTTCTCCAAGTAAATAGCCTCTCACACACACTAAGAGGCGAACACTCCAACAGCCCTGCTAGTTTGCGCATGCACAATTAATGCCTAAGCTGCGGCTGCGCAAGTTAGATGTATATCTATTGCATGGGTGCTTTCAGCGTTTCCGGTTCGGGAAGTATATGAAGGTTGATTGAACGCTTTCAATGACGATGAACTATGCATGGGGACGTTGGCATGTGGCTGCCCGGTTTGTGGAGCTGTGCCACGTGATACTATCTCTGCGGGCAGCAGTCATCACGGAAGTGAAGTGGGTGGGTGGGCGGGCGGCCAGACGCCGGAAGTATATGAAGCTTGATTGGACGCTTTCAGCGATGATGAACTATGCATGAGGATGTTAGCATGTGGCTGCCCGGTTTGTGGAGGTGTAACACGTGATACTATCTCTGCAGGCAGTCATCACGGAAGTGAAGCGGGCAGGCGGCTAGACGCCAGAGGTATATGAAGCTTGATTGGATGCTTTCAGCGATGATGAACTATGCATGAGGATGTTAGCATGTGGCTGCCCGGTTTGTGGAGGTGTAACATGTGATACTATCTCTGCAGGCAGTCATCACGGAAGTGAAGCGGGCAGGCGGCTAGACGCCAGAGGTATATGAAGCTTGATTGGATGCTTTCAGCGATGATGAACTATGCATGAGGATGTTAGCATGTGGCTGCCCAGTTTGTGGAGGTGTAACACGTGATACTATCTCTGCAGGCAGCAGACATCATGGAAGTGAAGCCTGCGCGCGGCCAGACACCGGAGGTATATGAAGCTTGATTGGACGCTTTCGGCGATGATGAACTATGCATGAGCACGTTGGCACGTGGCTGCCCGGTTTCTGGAGGTGTAACACATGATACTATCTCTGCGGGCAGCAGACATCACGGAAGTGAGGCGGGCGTGGGGCTAAACGCCCGTCGCAGACAGGAAGTGCCAACTAGGGGGCAAGTCAGGAAGTAACTTTGCCCTGAGTACTAACTAGTGTTTGGTACCAGTTGGTTGGTTGGTTGGTTGGTTGACTTTGCCCCGCCTTCGGGTGGTTTGGGATTTGTAGGTTGGTTGGTTCTTGGAGTTTTACGTCCTGGCAACATCTAACGTCATATCAGGTTAGTTGTTGGAGTTTTACCTCCTGGCAACATCTATGGTTATATCAGAACGGTTACCGATTTGTGACAGTGCAGGCTGTTAGCACCATGACCTGATATTCCACGCAGTCACATTATCCTGACCCTGAGCTAACAAGTCCGTGCCCTATCCTAGTAATGCTTAGTTCGTTGGAAAATGTGATTTTTTTTTAGGACGAGTAGTGAATAGTGAAATATTGAAGTGATGGTGGCTTCATAGTGCTGCGCGATTGAAATACCACGCCACCAGAAGCATTACTAAATACCCCATTCGATACATGTCAGTTGTGTCAGTATTGGACCTGACCCTACGAGGGATCGAACCAGACAACAAGCGGACATCCTATCGACTTGACCACCCAGTTCAATGCTCATGCACATATATTATCCTCACAAGAGCTAACCAGTCATTGCTCTATCCTAGTCATAGGATAGGTCAAGCACTGACTACTAAGTGGGATTTCAGGTCATGGTGCTGGTAGCCTGGCCTCCCAGATGGTCTGGAGATCGAAAAGGTTCGAAAGGCTATTTCTCTATTTTGAACGTCAGGCCAGGTTGTGACAAGCATCATTTGCATAAGTCATTGGTTTGACTCGGCCGGATTTCCAACTCCTAGTTATGCCGATCGCCAGGCCAAGTACCAACAAGTATTGACTGAGTGGGATATCAGGTAATGGTGCTGGCCGTTGGATCTATGAGTGGTGCAGCCCTATAGAGTCACCATGAATATGCATTGTCTTAAGCCTATTCCCATGTTGATATTACCATAGATGTTGCTAGTGCGTAAACCCCAAGCAACCAAACAAACTAAAGTCTCATTAAATCTGTTCAATTAATAGTGTTCGATCTATTCTGATCCTGATCCAATATTCACCTCATGATCGTCTGTTCGTCAGACTTAGTTGTATTCAAGAACAGATAAACATACATAGTTGATGTAGGGTAAACATGTTAACTGGCAGTTAGTTCCCTGATGGGCGGACATGCTGATGCCTCTCCCTTGAGAAATTCCGCTCTGAAGTCAATAACAACTGAACTAAGTAACACTGCACCCCTATACTGCAGGCTAATGATAATAACATATAGGATAATAGGAAATTTCACAGCTAACCACCGGTGGCCGAATCGATAGAATGCAGGCTTCCCATGCGGGACATCGGGAGTTCGATTCCCGGTCGAGTCAAACCAATCATTTATAAAGTGGATACTTGTCGCTTCCTAGATAAAAGATTCACCTGGTACTTGTAGTACATGGGTGAATGACAACGTAGTCTAAATACGGGCGAAAATAGCTTTAGTATGGAACAAGAAGTAGAATGCCTGGCACCAGTCTCAAATGGTTACTTATATCAGCAAAGAGTTGGTGAAATGGGAGAGAATGCAAAAAGGCAAGATGGCGGCCAGAGAACGCCGTCAATTTCACTTTTAAATTGCATTAATGTATATGGTTTATTATATTTTCCAACTCAAAAGTAGCGGGTAAATATGAAGACATATACAAAGAATAAATGTTGCTTCTTAGATTATGAAATTAAGCCCTCATAAAGACGCATTTCATTAGCCCGATTTTTCGAACGTTTTTATATAAGGCTGGTCTTCACCAGTGTACTGGAAGTATGGGGTGAATCTTTTATCTAGTCGCTTCCTAGCTTGGTGCTCGACATTATTAGAATAGGGCAATGACTGGTTAGCTCAGTGTCAGGATAATGTGACTACTAAGTGGGATTTCAGGTCATGGGGCTGGCAGCCTGGTCTCCCAGAGGGCCAACACTATAAAGTTGCCATGAGTGTACACTGTAACAAGTCGGTCTCGGTTCTAATATTACCTTAGATGTTGCCAGCACGTGAAACCCAACCAATCAGCGCCAGCTAAGTAATATAATATCGCCCATGTTGACATGACTGTAAGAACGTTCTGCCTTCCTGTGTGGGAAGTGATGCATTCGAATCCCGGCCGAGTCAAATCAATATCGTACAAAATCGATGCGTGTCACTAACTAGCCTGGTGGTTGGCATTAATAGGATAGGTCAAGTACTGGCGAGCTAAAGATCAGGATATTGTGAGTGGGGATATCGGGTCATGGTGCTGGCAGCTTTGTGGGGGGGGAGGGGGGGGGCGCACTATGAATTGGCCATGAATGCACACTGTCGCTACACAGCAGTCAACCTGATATGACCTCAGCCTTTGCCAAGACGTCATCATCATCATGCTGTCGGTCGCAATACAACAAAGACTGCTTTTATTTCTTAACCGCCACTCAGTATTTCGTGCAGTTGTGCATTTCATAAAAGCTGCTTGCAAAGTGTTGAAGTGCTGCTGGCTTTTGCAAGTTACCAGCAGCACTCTCTCGGGGAGCAAATAAAGGTCTCACACCAGCAAGAACACCTCAAGATAGGCGCAAACTATTTGTCCCTGCAGTAGCTGGCCGGGAGATGTTGGGAGTTCCCTTCATCACTGCCCTTAATGCTGCCATGGAAGCATGGTTTTCTGTTAGGGTTTGCTCCCTTAGCCTTTGGTTCTATCAAGAACCTATACCACAAGGCAATGGTTTATAACTTTGCAAGGCAGGGGCGTCAAACTCCCTGAGGTATTTTATCAGATAGGTATGGCATTAAAACTCCAACAAACAAACAACCTTATCTGTTGATAGGACCTAAAAGTAAAACTCCAACAAACGGAAAGACAGTCAGCTAGCCTAACGAGCCTTACTGACCTATTTGTAAAATAGATGGGGGCTGTTTTAAATTTAATAGTACATATGCATGACTTCCTAAACTAGCCTTGCACGCTGTCAACCCCATATCTCCCCGCCTTCTAAGTAACTATTTGTGGATAAGTACTAAGCACCTTGATACTAACACCAGATGGAGCAGTGTTAGAGGCGTGTGGTGTTATCCCTCTAACACTGTATAGCTATCACCGTTTATCGGCGGCAGCGAAAACGTATGCATGGCGGCCTAAACGGTGAGTGATAGCTAAACGTGAATGTATTTATAGATTTGGGAAATCCCTCTGCGTTTGTAGCCATATATTAGGCTCAAAACTATTAAATGCTATCATATTTAACAGAATTACATACGCAATAAGTGAAATTTAAGCAAATTAACCCTCAAAACGAAGCGATATTAACGCAGCAGCTGCATTGGCGGCAATATTAATGGTTATATTTTCGAATCGACGAAGGTAAAGTAAAGATGATAAAATTTCACTTATTGCGTTTGTAATTATGTTAAATATGATAGCATAGAGTAGATTTGGGTTCCATCCTGACACTAACACCGCTGTAAACCAGATATGATCGGAGTTAGAATTTCCGAGTTTAAACGCTCGGTGTTAGGCCTAACACTGCTCCATGCACACCGACGTTTCGGCGCTAAACCAGAAATCCCGTCTAAACACGTTTTGGCTCGCTAACACTGCTTCATGCATATGGCCCCAGAACCACTACTCCCCTCAGATCCACATATGCCATGTATTTCTCTGTTAAGCTTCTTTTTTGTTTAAAGTCCTATAGAAAGAACAGCAATTAATTATTCTAAAATAATGTACAGAAGACATTCACATCAAGGACTACTACTACAATATGTAACAATTAATTTCGACAAATTCCGAACGATGAAATATTATTAAAACACACATCTCTAGCAGAAAATACATTGAGTTGCTTTCAGACACAACGGCTTGGTTGTCTGTTACCTAGTAGTTTTCCGTCTTGATATGGCGTTATATGTTGCCAGGATGTAAAACACCAACAACCAAGCAACTTTAGGATCACATCGTTTAAAAAGACTTCCTCGATTTTGTCGTTTAGGAAAAAAAAGCTTGTTGAACTGTTGGTGCGACATCCCCGACCACCGCTATCGACACCCTCCGTCAGCGACTGTTAATTTCTCGTCAATCTCCCCCCACCCCCACTTCCACCTCCACCACCCGTCCCCAGATGGCGCTGTGGTGACGCATTGATCGCTGGTTGCCGTTGCTAGGAAGGGGGATGGTGTCGGTGTGTGTGGCAGGAGGGACGGGGGAGGGGAGAGGAGGGGGGAAGGGTGATGAGGAGAGAAGCTTGGGGAGGGGGTGGGGGAAGGGGCTGGGAGAGGGGGGGAGGGGAGAAGGTAGGGAGAGGTGGAAGGGGGATGGGAAGTTGGTAGGGGAGAGGGACGGGGGAGGGGAGAGGAAGGGGGAGGAGAGAAGCGGGGGGAGGGGGAGGGGGGCTGGGAGAGGGGGGGAGAAGGTAGGGGGAGGTGGAAGGGGGATGCGGAGGTGGTAGGCGGAGGGACGGGGGAGGGGGAGGAAGGGTGAGGAGGAGAGACGCGGGGGGAGGGAGGAGGGGGAGGGTGCTGGGAGAGGGGGGAAGGGGAGGGGAGAAGGTAGGGAAGGTGGAAGGGGGAGGGAGAGGTGGTAGGGGGGAGGGACGGGGGAGGGGGGAGGATGGGTGAGGAGGAGAGAAGCGGGGGGAGGGAGGAGGGGGAGGGGGCTGGGAGAGGGGGGAGGGGGAGGGGAGAAGGTAGAGGGAGGTGGAAGGGGGAGGGGAGGTGGTAGGCGGGGAGGGAGAGGGGAGTGGTGAGAGGGAAGGAGATGGGGGGAATGGAGCGGAAAGGGGAGTGTCATGGGTTGGGCGTTGCCATCGTGGCGGCGGAAACTTCAAGTTTTAAAGACGAAAGTCCGACGTAAGACTGATCATCATTGATTTGCAGTCTTATTCTGCTTACAGTTAGCTGACTCGTTTAGCACACATCAGTGTCGCCAACGTGGAGGTACTGAGAATCTCTGAGGCTTTTCACTGTGGGAATGGAACCGAGTGGTGGCAAGCTCAAGATTGCTATGGTGGGGTCAGGGGGAATGTCCCCCCCCCCCCCCAGAATTATATGTTTAATGGCTTAAAGCCCGTGTCAGACATCACCGGATTGAGCAACGGAAGAATTGTCTAGTGTATCAAAATGTATTAAAATGTGTCAAAATGTTGCGATATCGAGTCAAAGGCCACTGGACGAACGGACATGAAATGAAAATGAAACGGACATGAATCAGACATGAATGGATAGCCACCGGATGGTAAGCGGACTAAGCAGACTCAAACGGGACAAGAAACATAGACATCAATCTGGCGGCATCCGTTCCAAGTTTTGTGCATGTTCAAAACTTGTATGGACACAAACCGGACTATCAACAGACTTTGTTTGGTTTCTTTCCATTTCCTTCAATCCGGTGATGTGTGACAGGGGCTTTAAAATGGGGTATTTATTAGGCCATTTCCAAGGTATTTATGGCTGATATTTTTGCATATAATACATTGAGTTACTTTTAGACACAATGGTTTGGTTATCTGTGACATTAGAGTTTTCCATCCTGATAATACCTTAGATGTTGCCATGACGTTACATTCCAACAAACAACAAGAATAATGTTACTGAGTGGGATATCAGACTATCAGGGCATGGTTCTGGTGATTCACTATTCTAGTGGGATAGCGCTATAAAGTCGCCATCAGTTTGCACTGTCATAACTTGGTGGCCGTCTTGGTGTGACCTTACATGTTACTAGGAGGTAAAACAGCTAGAAAATCAACAGAATGTGATGTCATGAAACTGAACTATTTCTTTATTAAATGTAATTTGTCGCTATTTCACTGGAGATTACAATTCGGGGCTGAACATGTCTGGTTGGCTGAGTGCTAATACACTGTTGACTGAACAGGATATTGCAACATATTAAGTAATACAAATGCAATATTTTAAGAGTTTGCTAGATAAACATATGTGAAGAATATTGAATATATAACAAACTAACACACTAACCTCATTGGTAATCTACTAATATGCCCTACCTAGTCACCCGCTGAACTCCCACTTTATCATGTAGTGTAAATAGCCGGAAGACCAGTGCCTCACCACTGAGTAAAATGTATGTTCTGATAAACAACATCTGTTACACACACACCAAAGATATATGCTGTATTAGAATTAAACAAGTATAATAACCTGGCAATCTATACTCACACCCATCCAGTAGTAATCGGGTGGTGGAGCCTCGGACTAGTCATCTACTGCTCCAACCTACTCGCCTCAGCTCCGACGGTGGCGCCACCGCTGGCCTTGCTCATTATCCTGACTCACTTCTCGTCGAAAAGTTGTATATGTAGAAGTTGCATTAGAAGTAGAATTCGAGGAAGAAATGAATAGCGATTTTGCAGTTTGCGCCCTGTGGCACCAGTCACCCAATCAGTGATCACCTCAGGGCTTTTGTTAACTGGAACTCTCTGTCCACCCTGCTGCATTCCGAAAAAAAACCTGTCCCGACCACACACCCCATACTGCACACCCCACACTCCACACCCTACACCCACACCCCACACTCCACCCCCACCCCACACCCCGCACACACACCCAATCTCTACCCCACACCTCACTCACACCTCACTTCTCACACCTCACACCTCATGCCTCATGCCCCATGCCCCATGCCCCATGCCCCACGCCCCACACCCCATGCCCGACGCCCCACACCCCACACCACACACCACACACCGCACACCCCACACCCCACACTTCACATCCTGTCCACGCACCACCCTACAGACAGACCATGCTTGATCCTACCCCACATGGCACTCCCCCAATCCCCATCTTAAACAAAATCCTGCACCCCACCCAAACCAAGCCCCACACCCCACCCTACACCCTACCCCACCTCGCCCTACACCCAACACACCGCCCACACCCAACCCCATATCCCACCCACACACTACCCCACCCAACACGCCACCCCACACGCCACCCAACCCACACCCGATCGACGCCCTTCCCCACATGCCACTCAGCCCTCACACCCAACCTCCACACACTACCCAACCCAACACCCTACCTCAAGCCGATCCCGACCCTTCAATCTACCCCACCGCGCCCCCCAGGCCCCACAGACCCCAACCACAGCCCACCCCAACCCGACCCCAACTCCAACTCCAACTCCATCCCCACCCCCCACCCTACAACCTACCCACCCCACACCCCACACTCCATCCCCCCACCCCCCACACACACACAATCTCTACCCCACACCTCACTTCTACCCCACACCTCACTCACACCTCACATCTCACACCTCACACCTCACATCTCACACCTCACATCTCACACCTCACACCTCACGCCTCATGCTCCATGCCCCACACCCCATGCCCGACGCCCCACGCCCCACACTCCACACCCCACAGCCCACAGCCCACTCACACCTCACACCTCACACCTCAGAACCTCACACCTCACACCTCACACCTCACCCCTCACACCTCACACGTCACACCCCAGATCCCACACCCTAAACCCTACCCCACCCAACACCCTACCCCAACTCCAACCCCAACCCCACCACACCCTACACCCCACATCACCCCCCCCCCCCACAGCACCCCCCCACTCCACCCCCACCGAAACCGTACCCCACACCCCACACTCTACACGCATCAGTCCGTCCTCCCTCCCTCCCACCCACCCTACTTAAATCAATCGGTGCCTAACGAAGCGTTCCCCTTCACATGTGATTATCGGCGTTGCCTTGTACATCCGTGTCTAAGACCAGTCTTTAACTGGGCCACGATATCCTGGTCCCCGGATTCGATGACACCCGATAACTACCACATGTTCTACCCTTACCATCACTAATGTGCCATGGCCGTGGCAAAGACGCCGAACAGAGTAGTTCTAGTATCGTAAACTGCCGTAGGTGGCGCCACAATCGGGCCGAACTGCATGGAAAGGGAATGTCAATCTGTAATGTCACGCGACACATAGTAGCGGGAGGATCTTCTTAGTTCAAACAAATATTATTTTCATAATAAATTATGTGGCACATATATAGATACCGATAGGGAACAATCCGCTAGTGCGACTGGAGAGGCTGTCACACCTCGCCAGATTGAGCAACGGACAGAATTGTCTAGTCTGGTGGTGATAAGTATCAAAATGTATTAAAGTGTGTCAAAATGTTGTGCTATCGAGTCAATGGCCACTGGATGAACGGACATGAAACGGACATGAAACGGACATGAAATGGACATGAAACAGACATGAAAGAGACATGAAATGGATAGCCAATGGACAAAGCCAACTCAAACCGGACAAGAATCGTAGACGTCAGTCCGGCGGCATTCATTCCTAGTTTTGTGCATGTTCAAAACATGTACGGACACAAAACGGACTTTGTTCGGTGTCTGTCCATTTCCCCCAATCCGGTGAGGTGTGACAGGGCCTTTACACTGGTCAATATCCGGTTGGCTGAGATGGTGCCACCAGTACAATGTTGCATCTTACACAGTATACAAATTATCATAATAATAAGTACTATTCCATGTTGCAGATTTATACTCGCATAATACATTATACATCATACCCTACATCTACCAAGATACCCGGTGGGGCTAATCCATGTGACTGGAGTCTAGGGGCCCCTAACCCCTCATAAGTCGTAACTGCAGACCCCAATGATAGCTGTCATAATTTCAGCAGCGAACCACTGGTCTTCCAACCATTTACATTACATTATGAATAGGTAGTTCAGCAGGTAACTAGGTAGGGCATATTAGTAGATTACTAAGGCGGTTAGAGTGTTATTGGGTTATAAACCACTGCCTTGTGGTAAAGGTTCTTGACAGAACTGAAGGCTAAGGGAGCAAACCCTAAAGAGAAAACCATGTCACTGTGGCAGCATCAAGGGTGGTTGATGTATGGAACTCCCAACATCGCCCGACCAGCCACTGCAGGGACAAATAGTTTTGCGCCTGACTGGACATGTTCTTGCCGGTGTGAGACCTCTATTTGGTCCCCGAGAGAGTGCCGCTAGTAACTTGCAAAAGCCAGCAGCACTTCAACACTTTCCAAGCAGCTTTTATGAAATGCACAACCACACGAAATAGTGAGTGGCGGTTAAGAAATAAAAGCAGTCTTTGTCGCATTACGACTGACAGCATGATGATGATGACGTCTTGGCAAAGGCTGAGGTCATATCAGGATGACTGCTGTGTTGCGACAGTGCGCATTCATGGCCAATTTATAGTGCCCCCCCCATACAGCTGCCAGCACCATGACCCGATATCCCCACTCACAATATCCTTTTGCAGGCAGCTTTCATGAAATATGCAGTCTTTGTCGCATTGCAACTGACAGCATGATGATGGGTTATATATTCAATATTCTTCACCTATGTGTATCTAGTAAACTCTTAAAAGATTGCATGGTATTTCAAACCTGTCCCGACCCCACACCCCACACCGTATACACACGCCACCGTACACACCGCCCTAAATTGTATCACACACGCCACTCTCCCCATCCTCTACTGACCCGACGCGAGTGAAGTTTTTAGGGTATGAAGGTACCGGGTAGCGCCGGAGGTGTCGCCACCAGTCATGACACATGAAAGAGGCAGTACAGTATATCGTGTAATAATCATGTGTAATATAATTTATTATATCATATTTAAATCAACCAGCCTAGGCCAAAGCAGATCAATGCCACACGGGGTCATGTTGCCATTCCTTTCCCTGTCCCCCCGCTCTCTCCGCCAAACAAACATACACTGTAAACTCAACCAGTAGCGTCCAAGTAGGCCAACAAACCCATCTACAATGGAATGAGCCTGGAAATGATTCTAGTTGGATCCTACTGAGGTACATGATTAATCAATATTAACCTACTTACTAACCTGAGATTACCATGAACACCAGTTCAATCACAAAGGCCCATCCTACATCCCACCATCACCCTTTTAACTAGTATGTTAACTCTAGAAAGATAATCAGTTACGCCCCACCCTCTACTAATGCTTACCATACTAGTCTAACATAGTTACCCCCCCCCCGTATATGTTTCTGTTTTCTTTTATCTTGTTCTTTTCCTATCATCCATGTACCAATGTTTTGCTTATTTCCCTGTAATTTTCTATCTATATATTGCTGTACCGTCCTGATATGACTTTAGATGTTGCTAGGACATAAAACAACAACAAACAAACAAACATATATTGCTGTAGATTTATTTAATGTGCAGGGGCAATTGTCATTAGGGCTGGAAGACCAGTGTGTTAGCACTGACAACATGTTATTCAGAGGAATAAAAACACTTAAACAAAAAAAAGAAGAATATAAATTGGTGGTGCCTGCTTTATTATTATTATTATTTATTCCACCACTGCTTGTGTATTTCTTATTTAATATTGACCGAATCATATATATCTGTATTTTTGCTGCGGAGCTGGTCGCTGCAGCCACCTGTCCCATTTCCGGTGCTTTGATATTGCCGCAATAGTGTCATTCGCAGAACAATTTTAAACTGGATAACATTGCGACAAGCTCGTTGTCAAGCCGAAGTGCGCCCAGGAGGCGGAGACCTATGTAGAGCTTGTGGAAACTCACTAATGGGAGAAACGACTCAAAGAAGGTAAATGCTTACGAATCTTAACAAGGCGGGTTAGCCAGGCGTACGTTGTGTCAGAGGAGGATGGCATCGCGCCGCCACCAACTTGATCGCTGTCCATTGCTCGCTGTCGGTTGATATTGTCACAGACACATATCCACATTTGCAGGCATGTACATTTAATTTCGAACCCTACCTTTAGCAACATTGCCAGTGTAGTGCTTGTGTATATCGTTTCATAGGAGGAGGGCATCACGCTGTCATCAACTTGCTCGCTGTCCATTGCTCGATGTCCGTTGATATTGTCACAGACATACATCCACATTTGCAGGCATGTACATTTAATTCCGAACGCGACCTTTAGCAACATTGCCAGTGTAGTGCTTGTGTAGGTCGTGTCAGAGGAGGAGGGCATCGCGCCGCCATCAACAGCCTCACTGTCCGTTGCTGGCTACTCCTATAAACTGCACGTACACGCCTCTACACAACACCTGAGCACACATATGCTGTATGTCTTTGGATGTATAGAATTGTTTGGCTGTGCCAGTTTCCTACAAGGTGTTTGGATTGCTATCAGAAGAGGATTCCAGCTAACCATTGCATGCTATGCGGTGCAACACAAAGAAAGGATGTCTTGGAGTGTTGTGAAGCAAACCGTGACTCTAAACAGCGGACGATGCACCAAACTAGTGCAAAGATGGCACTGTTAGAAGACACGCTCGACATGACGGAACTCAATGCGAGCATGAATGAGAGGCTCTGGAAGGCGGAACTAGAAGTAGAGGCGGTGATTCTAGAAGAAAAGGTTCTTGCCATTGAAAATTAACGCGACAAAATGAAGGTGAGGTGTGAGAGCCGGGCACCGGATTCGGGCGCCTCAATGGACAGAGGCGAACAAGATGGCGGCGCCAGCCAGTGCAGGGTCGGGCGCAGCAGGGACGATGGCAGAGGAGGCCAGCACGGCGACGATTCAACGGACGACGACCGCAGCACATCCCATATAAACCTTTATACTCGCATAATGCGTTATGCATCACATATATATGTGTGTATCATATATTATGTATATATACACATATGTGCATATATGTATTTGTAGCATAAACATATATATGTATTATATACTACACTCATCGACATCCAGCAGAAGGCGGACGCTGGAAGGCGAAAGGCGTGGGGTGGATGGCGAAAGGTGGGAGGCGGAAGGTGGAAGACAGATAATAGAAGGTGGAAGACTGAAGGCGGACGGTGGAAGGCAGAATGTGGAAGGCAGATGATGGAAAGTGGAACGTGGAAGACTGAAGGTGAGAGACAGAAGGCGGGAGGTGGGAGGTGGAAGGCGGAAGGTGGGAGGTGGAGGATGGAAGGCGGGAGGCAGAGGACGGAAGGCGAGAGGCAGAAGGCGGGATGCGGAAGGCAGAAGGCGAGGGCAGGAGGCAGAGGGCGGGAGGTAGAAGGCGGGAGGCGGAGGACCAAAGGCCGGAGGAGGGAGGCAGAAGGCAGGAGGCAGAAGGTGGGAGGCGAGAGACGGAAGGCGGGAGGCAGAAGGCGAGAGGCAGAGGGTGGAAGGTGGAAGGCTGAGGGGGGAAGTTGGAAGGCGAAAAGCTGAGTGTGGAAGGCAGAATACGGAATGCAGAGGGTGGAAGGCGGAGGATGGAGGGCGGAGAACAGAAGGCGGAATACGGTGAGCGGAAGGTGGCATTCACGTCGCGGACATATCGACGCTGTTAAATGACTCGACAAAGATGTCAACTTGGCCACCAGGGCTGCGCTTGTGCCAGGCAGCGCGGTGTCACTTCTACACGCCTTATCGGCGTACGTGCAATAATGTCGGGGCTATGTTTCACTAACACTCTACAGCACAATGAATGGGTGGTTGGTTGTTGGAGTGTTACATCCTGGCAACATCTCAGGTCATATCAGAATGGGTACCGACGTGTTACGGTTCACAGTCATAGCGATTTTAGTGCTACCTCACTGGGAGACCAGGCAGCCAGCACCATGGCATGATAATGCAACTCAGTCACATTATCCAGACACTGAGCTTACCAGTCCTTGCCCTATCCTATTAACGCTGACCACCATGCTAGCTAGCGACAATTACCAATTTGATAAGCCTTCACTTTAAGTCGACCTGATAAGCCTGGGCTCTTTATTAATTCGGACACTGCGCCCATTGCACATTGAATGAGACATGTTGGGCTTTTTGTCCTATTAAAAAAAAAAAACATTAGCCTTTTGTAGTGTTACCATGGACATGCACCACGCCGGACATCTCATGACGAAATAATGTTGTTATTTTCGAACTGGTCGCTATTTGTGTGAGAATGCTCGGTTAAGTGTCGGTGAAGTGTGGCCCCCTTCTCACGCGAGCGCGTCCTTCCTGGAAGTCAACGTTTGCGCAGAGTGCGCAGCGTGTTCAACAATCGATGAGCTGATTTCCGGTTGGACCCTTTGCAACGGGCTCGCCGACGGAGGGATGGAGGGAGGGAGGGAGGGAGGGAGGGAGGGAGGGAAGGATGCAGGGAATGAGGGAGTGAAGGATGGAAGGAGGGTGGTAAGGATGGAAGGAGGGAGGGAAGGAGGGAAGAAGAGAGGAACGGAGGGAGGGATTGAAGGATGGAGGGAAGGAGAGAGGTAGTGAAGGAGGGGGAGGAAGGGAAGGGAGCGAAGGAGGGAAGGAGAGAGAGAAGGAGGGAGGGAGGAGGATGGAGAGAAGGAAGGCGGGAAGGAAGAATGGAAGGAGGGATGGACGGGGGGATGGAGGGAAGGAGGAAGGGAAGGAGGGATGGATGGAGGGGGGATGGAGCGATGGAGAAAGGGAAGGAAGGGAGGGAAGAATGGAGTGAGGGACGGAAGAAGGGGGCGAGGGAAGGAGGGAGGGCCGGAGGGATGGGTGGAAGGAGGGAAGGAAGAAAGGCGGGAGGGAAGAATGGAGCGAGGGAAGGACGGAGGGAAGGAGGGAGGGAGCAAGTGTTGGAGGAAGGCAGGGAATTATGGAGGGAGGGGAAGTGGGAGACTGAGAGGGAAGGAGGAAGGGGAGGAGGAATGGAGGGAAGGATGGACGGAGAGAATGGCGGAGAGATGGGAGAAGGGAGGGATGGAGGGAGGGACCGAAGACGTGCGGGCAGGAAGGACGGAGGGAGAGAAGGAGAGGAGGAGGAAGGGATGGATGGATGGAAGGAAGGAGGAATGGAAGGAAGGACTGCAGGAAGGAGGAGGAAGGGACAGAAGGAAGGAGGTAGGGAAGGCGGGAGGGAGTGAACAGAGATGGCGAGAGCGTGGCGGGAACTGATCTGCTCGATAGGAGTGTCAACTTGTCGTGGCAGATTGTGACTAATATATATGTATTCATTTATATGCACGCATTATGGGCTCTTCTCTGGTATTGTGTGCCACATAATTGATCTCCACATTACGTTGATGATTAATGTTTGAGACAAGTCAAACAGTTAGTGTTGCCTCTGAGTGTTAACTTTGTTAGTAATGCTACACATATTTCACAAAAAGTATCAAAACTATGCAGGACCCTATACATATGCACATAATAATGCAATCATAAAAGCCATGAAATCACAAGGATGGAATGACGCGAGGAGACTGCAAGGTGTTAGTTAACAAACCGCGAGGCCATCTTACGGCATCGTACAGCACCAACCGGCATCGTACATCACCGTACGGCCATCGGACGGGAGCCCTAAAGTCACTGCATGGTCGCTGTATGATATCAAAGACCCTATAACATTAAGATGGCTCACTCCCTATCTCTCCCATTGTAATGTAAATTTTGCAGTGCCACCTTGTGGGGAGTTTGATCAATGCAGCGACTGGCTGGTGTTTCACATGTAAACCCATAGGCTTACAAGGTGAGAGGGTGAATTTAATATTTAAAAAAAAGAGAGATTGCCTGTCATTTGGATTTCGCCGAGGTTGCTCCTACTGCCTGGTCCCGACCTCCCTCTGCCCCGCCCTCCCACACACACCTACACCTCAAGCACACACACCTACACCCCCATGACCCACACACCAGACACTTTTACACCCCCAGCTCACACACCCACCACAGACCTACACCACAATCACACACATACCTACACCCCAACCACACCCCTAAACCCCCACCACACACCTAGCAAGTGACAGCAGGGTTTCTTCTGACACTCTAATGCTATCAAAATGATCAAACCCACCACCTGGTGCGCTGGCTGTTCCCTTGATTGAACAGTACAGGCTGAGTGAGCTGTCTTACTGTTATAGGGTCTTTGACAATATGTAGAACATGGCATGGCCGTCTTATGGAGGCAGCAAGAACACCGCTGGAGTACAGTAAGGAGGCCTCATGGTTGTTGCAGCTGCCGTAGGATTTTCTAGGCACACCTCACCAGCTAAAAACGCTGAGGGGACCTTGAAATACCTCACTGCCACTGTACAGGGGTTGCGGCCTGTGGCCTTGCGATTTCCGTAAAAAGTGTAATGTTAACTTTAAAACAATTATAACTGCCCGCGATGAGCAAACAAATCTCAAGGTCACCTAAGGTATGCTATACTACCGTATGCTACTGTGCGGGCACCGTATGGTTATAACAAATTTGGGGAGTTATGGCTGCCGCCAATATGCCACAGACTATTTGTGACTTAGGCATAAGCATTCTCAACTTACAACTGCAACCGTTCTCAACAGAACTAGTTCCTATGTCCGTCCAACTGAATTTCCGAAGCACTGGACTAGCAGGTCTCATAGGCTGGCGTCCGAGTGAGTGCTCCTCTGACATAACATGCATGCGTTACATGGGTGCAGCAGCAGTACTTCAATATCTGGCTTTTCCTATTTACTTAAAGCTGCATAGTCCGATGAAATATCATATTTTCAAAACCAAACCAATCATCTAGATTTGATTTGACATATGTAACTTAGATACCGATGTACTTATTAAGCATTTGTTTCTGCATAGAAGGCAATACTGAGTCAATTTAACAGAACCTGTTACTGCAGAAGTCTATGGTGTCAGAGTTTTGCCAACCTTGCCAAAACTAATTTTCCATGCTTGCACTAAAAATATCTCAAAAGTTAAAATAGAAGTAACTTTGAACTAATGTAAAGTAGATACTAGTGATCAATCTAATATATTTATCTCTGAAAAAATACAGAAATTCAAAACCAACATACGATGCAACTTTAATCAAAGCCATCTGCAAATAGATGCAGATTTTTAAAAAACACTGTCAGTCTTTAGCTGTAACACAAAATTGTAGAAATCTTTCATCCATGACTGATCATTCTCAAGTGTCGGATTGAACGCTCATCATCTGTCCAACTGAATTTCCGAAGCACCGGGATAGCAGCTCTCATAGGCTGGCATCCTAGTGAGTGCTACCCTGACACAGCCTGCACTCGTCCCGTGCATGGAGCTGCACTAGTTCAATACCTGTTCATATTTACATAATCGAAGCCATCTGCAAATAGACACATATCGAAAAAATGCTGGCGGTCTTCAGCTATACCACAAAATCGCACACATCCTTCATACATGATTGAACCCTCTTCACCAGAACCAATTCCTGAGTCCGCCATCCAACTGAATTTCCAAAGCACCATCCTAGCGGCTCTCATAGGGTGGCCTCCTAGTGGGTGCTTCCCCGACACAGCCTGCACTCGTCCCATGCGTGGAGCAGCACTGGTTCAATACCTGGCTTTTCATATTTACATAATCGAAGCCATCTGCAAATAGAAGCGGATAAAAACAACGCTGTCAGTCTTCAGCTGTACGACGAAATTGCAGTAACCTTTCATCCATGATGACTAAGCATTCTCAAGTACCGGATTGAACCCTCATCGACAGAACTAATTCCCATGTTTGTCCAACTGAATTTCTGAAGCACCGGGCTAGCAGCTCTACACAGCTGCACTCGTCCCATGTGTGCAATAGCACTAGTTCAATACATGGCTTTTCATATTTACATAATCTAAACCATGTGCAAATAGAAGCACATCAAAAAACGCTGGCGGTCTTCAGCTGTACCATGAATTCGGAGATATCCTTCATCCTTGATTGAACCCTCTTCAACATACCTAATTCCTGTGTCCAACATCCAACTGAATTTCCGAAGCATCATCCTAGCGCGTCTCATAGGGTGGCCTCCTAGTGAGTGCTTCCCCGACACAGCCTGCAGTTGTCCCGTGCGTGGAGCAGCACTGGTTCAATACCTGGCTTTTCATATTTACATAATCAAAGCCATCTGCAAATAGACGCAAATCGACAATACGCTGGTGGTCTTCAGCTGTACTTTAAAACCAGCCTATGCGGCCGCCTGTCGATATCCATTTAGTATCAAAACAACGGGGGGATCGACCAGTTTAAGGATCCATACTCCAACCCAGTCATTCCCCAGCCCATCTCCCCGCCCCTCTTAGTCCCTCCTCCATCCCCTCGCCAGGTTGTGAGTTAATACATTAGTGCTACCATTCTCTGAAGATCGAACATCCATCACTGACACATCATATCGGTCACGGCACCAAAACCACATCTCCCCGGAGTCTAAGTCAACTAATGGCATCAGTGGCTCGAGAACAGTGGGTTTTTTTTCGGTACATAGTTGTATTCTTCAGAACAATAGATTTCTCAGCATCAAGGCACTGGCGCACTTGCAGCAAGTCAAAGAGCTATCGTTGCCTCTGGGAGTTTAGTATGTTAGCAATACTACACAAATTAATATATCACACAATGGGGGTTTGACTTTGTGTTCAAACGAAAATGTCGAAATTTGCACCTTGAAACTATGCATTAATACTGTCGTGGGGGTGATGAAAATGGGGAATATTGCGCCTAGAGCGGGACTCGAACCCACATCTCTTTGCATTCTGGGCCACTGTGCTAACAATTACACCACCTAGGCTCCCTGATATCAACACACTACCCACGCCTACCTGTCTATGCAGCTCCTTGCCTGAGAAGTCAGTGCAGACCACTACACTTGTCCCCCTTGAATTGTAAGTCTTTTAATGCTCACAATTACATACATACAGGAGTGACCTTACACATACACAGGGTAGGTTCAACAACTATACAGTGAGTAGCTTGTACAGGATCCTGGTCATGGCGCCAGTGTCATGGGGGTGATGAAAATGGGGAATATTGCGCCTAGAGTGGGACTCAAACCCACATCTCTTTGCATTCCGGGCCAGTGTGCTAACCATTACACCAATGTCAGAGTTGAAAAAAATGAATTTCACTTTTTGAATTAGATCTTATACAAATTGATCAATACATTAATATCACTTGTGTAATATGAAAATCAAGGACACATGTTATCGATTGCTGTTAAGCAGACAAGGTTATGACTTACAAGAAAAAAGTTGAAAAATAAGTTGATAACAAGTTTGGCTACATGCATAGTGTAAATGTGTAAATTTTCACTTGTTCACATTAGCACAAAATCATATAAGTAAAACTTTTAATTTCTTTCTTGGGGTAGCTTCAATAAATGACCCACACTGGTGCGGGTGCTGGAACCAAGTAGTCCATCCTGTCTTATTTGGCATGTGTGAAGAGACCAGGAATGACTGCGGTTATTCATAGCACCACTAAATAGGTGTTCTCTGTGGTGGAGTGGTTAGACTTAGTATCTCATTTGATTCTAGACTCCTAATCCGAAGGTTGATAGTTCGATTCGACATGCCGTCACCTCTGCCAATTTGGATTTCCACCACTCTGTGTAACTCACAGTGTAATCAAAGGCCAGTTGCTCTCATACTATGTCTATGTGGTGTGGGAGGTTAACAATCCCGTGGCTCAGGCATTCTATCAGAGAGCGTGTATATAAACAGATGAGAGGGACAACTCCCATACTAGAGCATGTAACATCTGCCGACTGTGGCGCTCCAAGTGGTGGTTGTTGAACAGTATATGACACAGCTGTCAAACTCAAGGCATTGTCAATGGTCGTGTGCAATCTTCATCCAGAAAAAGTGAAATATCTCTAAAACTACACCACCTAGAAACAAACTGATTGGAATACACATAGAAAACATGTTTACCAAAAACATTATATTAAATTGATATGGTTAGGGTTCTGGATTTCTATTAATTTGGAAGAAAACTGACGTTTTTCACTACGCGTACGGCACACTCAAGGCATTGTCAATGGTCGTGTGCAATCTTCCTACAGAAAAAGTGAAATATCTCTAAAACTACACCAAATAGAAACAAGCCGCTTAGTACACATATAGAAAACATGTTTACCAACAACATTATATTGAATTTATAAGGTTAGGGTTCTGGATTTCTATTAATTTTGAATAAAAACAAATGTTTTGCACTGAGCGTACCGGCAAACTCAAGGCTTGTTCAACACTAACCGCCAGGAACGCCACTGTAGCCTGTGTTACCGTTTTTCGCGGGAGTTGTCCCTCTCATCTGTTTATATACACGCTCTCTGATTCTATCTAGCAACTGAATCATGGTGAACCCAAGACTATTCTGACTTATCCCTCATAATTGATAGGCAGTATGAATCTTCAATCATTTTCTATTAAAGTCTGAATTGGAACTGTTGCAGTGTTACAATTGACTGATAACAGTATTCCTACAAATTGACCAGTATTACTTTGAACTCGGTTTACCTCTACATGAACTTGTCTAAGAGTTCAAAATCGTTAGGCTTAGACTTGGAACAAGAAACAGTAACAATCCACCGATGCCATTGTACGTGCTACTTGCTAGTAAACCGAACAACACATGACAACTTGAGAGTTGAGGTAAACATGAATGCTATTTCTTGACTTTAATTATCATATTAATCTACCATTGGGTATTTTCAGGTACTCCATGAATTACATCTATACATGATTTTATCTGAAGGCCCTGTCACACATCACCGGATTGGGGGAAACGGAAAGAAACCAAACAAAGTCTGTTGATGTCCGGTTTGTGTCCGTACAAGTTTTTAACATGCACAAAACTTGGAACGGATGCCGCCGGATTGACGTCTACGTTTCTTGTCTGGTTTGAGTCCATTTAGTCTGCTTACCTGTGATATGCAGGTATTGCAATACCTCAGGTAGTTTGACGCCCCTGCCCTGCAGAGTTGTAAACCACTGCCTTGTGGTACAGGTTCTTGACAGAACCGAAGGCTAAGGGAGCAAACCCTGAACAGAAAACCATGTCACTGTGGCACTGTGGCAGCATGCAGGGCGGTTGATGTATGGAACTCCCAACATCTCCCGACCAGCCACTGCAGGGACAAATAGTTTTGCGCCTGTCTGGACATGTTCTTTCCAGTGTGAAACCTCTATTTGCTCCCCGAGAGAGTACTGCTGGTAACTTGCAAAAGCCAGCAGCACTTCAATACTTTTGCAGCCAGCTTTCATGAAATTTAAACCTGAAGCTGAGAGACATTAAGACCGACTCCTGGACATCACTCTCACAGCACATAGCTATATGAAGAGCGGCAGTCAAGTAATGAGAGCAGTCTTTGTTCCATCATGACAGACAGCATCATGATGATGATGAACCTGCTTACCATCCGTTGGCTATCCGTTCATGTCCGTTTCATGTCCGTTTCATGTATGTTTCATGTCCGTTCGTCCAGCGGCCATTGACTCGATAGCGCAACATTTTGACGCATTTTAATATATTGTTATACTTATCACCACCGGACTAGACAATTCTGTTCGTTGCTCAATCCTGTGAACCGTGACAGCCACTTTAGAAATGGAGAACCCTGCTAATTTCAAAGTGATTTTAATGGAGGGTTTTTCAGCTTTAATGGCACATGCATCGTATATTGATATTAACGCACACTGGCTAAGTATTGTAACTATAAGAGTCAAAGTATCACATATATCATATATATGCATATATATATATATATATATGAAGGGCTCAGGCACAAAACTGTACAAATGCCATGTGGGCCGAAATGAAACCACTACTACAACATTTGAGCTGAAGCGGCCATCATTCCGATAACCAAATCAGTTTTTTCGCAGAAACTCCCACATCCCCGATATAATGCCCTATTCAGTATGAAATTGATGGCCTTTAACTGGAAAGCAGAACAATGAATTATATTTGACCGGAAACGACGAACATGGATTTGTTATTTTTGTCGCATCTGAACCCTTCATATATAAATTTGTAATCGAGGGGTAAAGTAATATGAAAGGGTAATCTGGGTAGAATAAATACGGTAGGTGGTTGGTTGTTGGAGTTGTACGTCCTGGCAACATCTAAGGTCATATATCAACATGTGACAGTGTGCACTTATGCCAACCTTATAGTGTTGCCCCACTGGGAAATCATGCTGCCACCACCATGACCTGATATCCCACTCAGTCACCTTATCCTGACACTGATCCAACCAGTCCTTACCCGATCCTATTAAAACCGAGCGCCTGGCTATGAAGTGACAAGCATCAATTTTATAACTCATTGGTTTGACTCAACAGGGAACCAAACTCCCGATATATCCCACACGCGAAGCTCGCGCTCTACAGATTCCGCCACCGCACCCGGTTTAATAAATGAAGTAGGCAAGAATGCCAAGATGGTTGCCGCTATAAATAGACAGCGGGGCTCCACCCTGTGTGTAGATGCCAACCGGATACCAGCAGATGAGCAAGCGCTGGCTCAAAGGACTCTGGTCCTTTTCCACTGGTTCTCCCATCTAGATGTAATATAACACAGACAGGCACCTACACACCAACGAACAAGCGACCATTTTCTGCTCACAACGGTCAAGGCAGTTCTGATTGTATGGCCTGAATCGTTCGCTTTGATGTAAGTGAAGTGCTTATTAACTATATTATTGAATCCTCTCTTTTTTTTTTCTTTTGTCAACCTAACTCTATTATACATTGTTCATACAGATATATGTACCGACCAGACTGGATGGACAACTGAGTTGATCGTCCGTCTCCCATTTTGGTAAATCATGGGATTCAAAACCAACTGGCGCAAACCCTGATCGAGTCAAACCCCTGACTAAAAAATTGATACTTGTTGCTTCCTAGGCGGGTGCTCGGCATTATTAGGATCGAACAATGACATCCTCAGTGTCAGGATAATGTGACTGAGTGGGATAGCAGGTAATTCATTGTCCCGGCGGCCTGCTCGCCCTGTTGGGCAGCTCTGTAAAGTCACCCTGAGTGCGCGCGGTCAAAAGTCGGTACTGGTCCTGATATGAGCTTATATGTAGCCAGGACGTATCACCCCATCAAACAAACAAATTAGAGATGCCTGTCATGTGGCCACATTGTGGCCACTATGCATTGTTTGTATTTACCGGATGTGTGCCATATAGACAGAGTGTGAGCATTAAGCACTGCTTATATACACAGAATATCTGCAATATATCTGCAGTGTGACCATACATATTATTTATATCGGACAAATATCCATAGGAAGAGTTCAGGCGCAAAACCACGTAACCAGTAATCCAAAGATTGATTTAAAATAAAGGACTTTTACGATAAGGTAATTTAAGTTCTCACTACGTCCACTTTTCTTATCGTGAAATCATTATGGAACAATGAATATAAAAGTAGGAATGTAAAGAAATGAATTATTTGATGGTTTGATTCCAATATTGATGTCTATTTTTGGATTGGCGTTTACGGGTTTTCCGCCTGAACTGTTAAGGCCCTCTCACACTATGACGTTTCCCCCGGCACGTCGGCAATGCGCAAAATATTTGCAACCCGTCGAGAAACGTTAAACTTTTCGGCGTGTTGGGGGGTAGTTGGACGGGCGGAAGCATGTTGGTAGCGTGATCATAGCATGTTATTAGCGCGCCGTCAACGGGTATCGACGTTGCGGGTGTCTGTATGTGTGTCTCTGTGTCTATGTGTGTGTCTATGTGTGTGTCTGTGTGTGCATATGTGTGGGTGTCTGTGTGTCTGTGTGTGTATATGTGTCTCTATGTGTGTCTCTGTGTGTGTGTATCTGTGTCTCTGTGTCTATGTGGGTGTCGCTGTGTCTGTATGTGTGTCTCTGTGTATATGTGTGTGTCTCTGTGTGTGCATGTGTGTGTGTCTCTCTGTCTCAGTGTGTGTATCTGTGTATATATGGGTGTGTGTGTCTGTGTGTGTGTGTGTCTATGTGTGTGTATTTGTGTATGTGTGTCTCTGTGTATGTGTGTGTGTCTCTTTGTCTCTGTGCATGACTGTGTGTGTATGTGTGTGTGTCTATGTATGTGTCTATGTGTATCTGTGGCTATGTGTGTTTATACGTGTGTCTCTATGTATGTGTATATGTGTGTGTTTGCGTGTGTGTCTCTGTGTCTCTGTGTCTCTGTGTCTCCGTGTCTCTGTGTCTCTGTATCTGTGACTCTGTGTTTCTATGTGTGTATATGTGTGTATGTGTGTGTTTATGTGTGTATGTGTGTGTCTCTGTGTATGTGTGTGTCTCTGTGTGTGTATATGTGTGGGTGTATATATGTGTGTATGTGTGTATGTGTGTGTGTCTCTGTGTCGCTGTGTGTTTCTGTGTGTGTGTGTGTGTCTATCTTTCTCTGTATGTGTGTCTCTGTGTGTGTCTCTCTGTGTGTATGTGTGTCTCTGTGTGGGAGGGATGGGGGAGAGAGGGATAGAGAGAGAGGGAGGGAGAGAGAGGGGACGGAGGGAGAGTGTATGTGTGTCTCTCTCAGAGACACACACACAGAGACACATACACACACAGACACACACAGAGACACAGAGTCACACACACAGACACACACATAGACACAGAGTCACACACACAGACAGACACACAGAGACGCACACACATACACACAGACAGACACACAGAGACACAGAGACACACACACATACACACATAGAGACACACACACAGACACACATACCCACACAGAGGCACATAGACACACACAGATAAAGAGACACACACAGAGACACAGAGATACACACACATACAGACACACCGACACACACAGACAAACAGACACACACAGACACACACACAGAGACACAAAGACACACATAGAAACATAGAGACACACACAGCAACACACACCGAGACACACCCAGAGACACACATACACACATAGACACACACAGACACACCACCACACACACTGAGACAGAGACAGAAACACAGAGACACAGAGACACACACATAAACACAGCGACGCACACACAGCAACACACACATACACACCCATAGACACAGAGACACACACATAGACACAGAGACACATGCACAGACACGCACACTGAGACAGAGACAGAAACACAGAGACACACACACAGCCAGAGAGACACACACACAGCCACACACACATAGACACACACATAGACACACACAGACACAGACACACACACTGAGACACAGAGACAGAACGACAGAGACACAGACACAGAGACACACAGCCACAGAGACACAGAGATAGACCCACATAACCACATAGACACAGACACACAGACACAGACACATAGACACAGACAGAGACACAGACACACACATAGACACATAGACACACCCATAGACACAGCGACACACATATACACATAGACACACATACATACACCACGACACACACAGACACACACACACAGACACAGAGTCACACACACATACACACACAGACACATATACACACACACACAAACACAGCGACACACACAGAGACACAGAGAGACACAGACACAGACACAGAGACACACACACAGAGACACAGAGACACACACACACAGACACACACAGCAACGTGCGAGCAACGCGCTGGTAACGTTTGTCGACGTCCTGCAAACGCGCCCGTAGCGCCCGTAATGTGGGTCCACGTCATGCCAATGCGCCGGTAACGCGCGCGATCCAAAACGTTGGCGCGCGTCGGCGCGCGTCGACAGTTTTGTGCAAGCACAAAACCTTGACGCGGCCCGACGCGCACCGACGTGTCCATTCACACGTTGCTATGTACCGACGAGCCAGTAATGCATCGGTAACGCGCCGGTAACGCGCCGGTAATGCGCCGGTAATGCGCCGGTAACGTACTAGACGGGTACCGACGGTTCGCCCAAAAATGCAACACGTCACCATGCGTCGAAGCGCGTTCATGAGAAACGTTGTAGTGTGACAGGGCCATAAACAGCTAAATCAACTGACTATGGGACCGACTATAAATGGTCCATTTAGGAAGGCACTCGGTTTAGGGAGTTTTTCATATTGTTACAATGGTATTGTATTGGGCGACTGTTTGGACCTAAATAAAGTGATCGATATAGGGGAGTGGTTGATCTGCGGGGGTGATCGGTTAGAGAGGGTTCACTGTATATATAGTGGTTAATAGTTAATTCCTTCTTTATATTTATCGCCTCACTGTATTTGGGTTGCTAATTGAGGTGATTCACAACAAATTCCCTTGCATTTATACTCATATAATGCATTATACATCACATAAATAAATACATATATTTCAGAATTGCCTTGATGTATTTATATAAATCCCAATAGTATATATATGTTTTATAATATTGTTAATTAGTGATATGTATATATACATATATCTATTCATGTATATGTCATCATGATCATGCTGTCAGTCGTGATGCGGCAAATACTGCTTTCATTACTAGACTGTCGCTCTCCATTTAGCTCTCTGCTGTGATAGTTATGTCCATGAGTCAGTCTTAATGTCTCTCAGATTCAGGTTTCTCTTGATGGTATCCTTGTAACCAGAAGACAGTTGAGAGCAGAGGATCCGCTTTGGTAGCCTGTCTGATGATATCCTCATGAGGTGTCCAGTCCACCAAAGATTCTTTTTGATCACAAGATCTTCCATAGATGGCAGCCCTGTCCGTTTCGAGTATTTCCTTATTTGTCACTTTGTCCTTCCAGGTTAGCCTCATGATCAAACGCAGATGTCGCATCATGAAGGCATGCAGCTTTTTCACCTGTTGTCTGTACACTGTCCAGGCCTAGGTTCCATAACAGTAGGGTGGGTAGCACGATTGCATGGTAGATCTTGACTTTGACCTGCATGCACACGTTTTGGTTGTTCCAGAGTCTCTGGCGTAGTCGGCCGAAAGACCATCCTCCTCTGTATTTCAGCATCAATGCATCCATCACTTGATATAGTGCTTCCGAGGTAGGTGAATTCCGGAACAGAGTTCAGCTTGTTTCTGTCAACCATGGTATCCTCCTCTTGGGTTTTTGTAGAGTTGGGTTGGTACAGCACCTCCATCTTCTTGATCTTAATCTTCATACCAAACTTATTTGATGCATTGGAGAAAGTGTCCTCTATTTTCTGGATCACTTCAGCAGAGTGGGCAACCAGTGCGCTGTCATCTCCAAATAGCATCTCTGTCACCAGTATCTGAGTAGTTTTGGTCCTTGCTCTGAAGCTTGCGACATTGAATAGGTCAGCGCTCTGTCTAGACTGTATAGAGATGCCATCCTCCATGCCTTGCAAAGACTCATTGAGCATTGCTGATAGGAAGATAGTGGTGTTCTCTGTGGCGGAGTGGTTAGAGTGTCAGACTTTTTTATAGGTCGGACTCCTAATCTGAAGGTCGGTGGTTCGATTCCCCATGCCCCCATCTCTGCCAATTTGGATTTCCACCGCTGTGTATAACTTACAGCGTCATCAAAGGTAACCCCAGACGTTTCCGCGACTTACCCTCCAACACTAACATTCGCCATCATTCCTGTATGTAGAGTCTTGATCATAGTTGTGAACTTCTCTGGGCATCCATACTTCCTCATGTATATGTACCTGCATGTATATATATATATATGATATACATATATGTATATATGTATATAGCTCAGCTGGGCGTGCGCTAAGACTTCTGTCCCAATTGTGACTAGATCTTACAAGATGCCACACCCTATTGGTAAGTACTTTATCTGAAGAATCGCATGTATTGTGTCATCAAAGGATTGCCGACACCTTTTGACAGCTCACGTACATTAAATGGTGGAGGCCCCGATTCATATAAATCTAGCGATATCAGCATTAAAGGTTGCCAATCCGTCAAATAAATAAATATATGCATATATAATAATATAGTTATTTGCATATGGATTAATGTATGTATATTTATATGCGCAAGGGTATATGCATCATCACAGAAAAACGTCCTATATATTTAATATTTAGTCCCACGTATTAGTTGCACTAACGTCTCAGGCAAGGAGCCGCATACACAGGTAGGCGTGGGTCGGGTGGTGACATCATGGAGTCTAGCTGGTGTAATGGTTAACACACTGACATGGAATGCAACAGATGTGGTTGCGAGTCCCGCTCTATGTGCAATATTTCCCATTTTAATCACCCCCCCCAAACGATATATATATGGGTCAGGATCACGAAAAGAGGCCAATTGGGGGAAGTTGTCGGCGTCGAGCATGGATGTCGGCGTCGATCGGTATAATTATAATTTAGCATTGACAGAAGTGTTGGAAAATCCTTAAATTTATAGTGAATGTAAAGGTTGAGAAAATACAACAACCTTATTTGTTTCTAGGATAATTTAATATAAAACAAAGAAATGCATGAGACTTTAAGAATTATGATGCCGACATCTGTTAAAATTGTCGGCGTCGATCATTGGATGTCGGCGTCGATCGGTATAATTATAGTTTAGCATTGACAGAGATGTTGGAAAGTCCTTAAATTTATACTGAATGTATTTTAAGAATTGCGATGCCGACATCTTCACTTCACCACCGATTGGCCCGTTTTCATGAGGCTGACTCATATATATATATATATATATATATATATATATATGCATTGATACATGTAAGTTAGGATTGACTCATTTGCACTCTTATGAATGTGGCATAGTGCGCAGTGTCAAGCATTACTTACTGAAAGTCCACACGATAGCATTGTGCATCTCTGTGAATTAATGAAGCAACCCCTTGGTATGCTAATTATCTTTGCGAAATTGGTCGGTGGGTGAATTAGTTGTCCCAGTCGAGTACCATGTAGCTGTGATCCTCATATTGTCGCCTGAGCGATAATGGGGATGACGGATGGGGTGGGGCTGGGGTGGGGGTGTAGGTGGGAGGGGGAGACGTAGGGAATGCTTTGGGGTGTCGGGATCGGGTTGCCTCAACAGACGGATCGAGAATAGTCAATGCAAACATTCAATAGTCAATACTAGAGTGGCTTGGGCGGGGCTGGGCGGGACTGGGCGCGGCTGGGCGGGGCTGGGCGTGGCTGGGCGGGGCTAGTCGAGGCTGCGCGGGGGGGGGGGGGCTGGGCGGGGCCGGGGGGGGGGGGGGGGATAAGGCGGGGCAGGGCAGCATAGAGCCGGTGGCTTGGCAGCTGGGACCGGGCGCGGTGGCCGAATCGGTAGAGCACAGGCCTCGAATGCGGGAGATCGGGAGTTCGGTTCCCGGTTGAGTCAAGCCAATGACTTATAAATTGATACTTGCTGTTTCCTAGAATGGTGCTTGACCGTAATAGGATAGGGCTAGGACTGGTTAGTACGGTGTCAGGATAATATGACTGAGTGGGCTATATGGTCATGGTGTCACTGGCCTGATTTCCCTATGCGTTTGCCATGCGTATGCACTGTAACAAGTCAGTACCCATCCTGAGATGACCTTAGATGTTGCTAGGACGTGTAACTCCAACAACCAACCAACCTTGTCAGCTGGGGGATGGACTAGTAAGGCTGGGGCGGTGCAGTGTGAGTGGCAGTCAGCGGTGCTAGGTCGGAGCGGTATATATTTCACACTGCACAGGTTCTAGCCACAGCCCCAACCAATATGCTCCACACTTCATATAGGCCTATCAGCCATTGAATATAAGCGTCGTATTGAGAGGGGTCCTTGGGATGCGACTTTGCCGGAGTTAATAAATATCTCGGTTCAGGATCTCATAAGGTGTCTTGTCTAGAATTGCAGGGTGCAACTGGTCATTGGGCCTGCCTTGCAGCTAAGGCATATTAATGGAGCTGCAATGTGTGATGTAGGCACTCCCTATCCACGCCTTCTTGTGCTCTATTTGTGGAGACACATACTACTTACTACATCCACCAGACGGGATGGCCGAATGAGTTGAGCGTCCATCTCCTGTTTTTGGGGAGATTGGCGGGGATCCGAACCTCATGGATTGGTGGCTTCAAGCCCTGGTCGAAACAATCCGAGTACTTTAAAAATTGATACTTGTCGCTTCCCAGCCAGGCGCTCGGCATTAATAGCATAGGGCAATTTCGGTTCACTGCCAGTATAATGCAACTGAGTGGGATATCATCTCATGGTGCTGCCAGCCTGGTCTCCCAGTGGGGCAGCACTATAGATTCACCATGAGTCACACATCGGTACCCGTGTACTGATATGACCTTAGATGTTGATAGGACATGAAACAACAAACAAACAAATTTACTATATCCAATGTGGGAAAAAAAGAGCCTCGATGATATCGACTGCCACCTGCGTGTGCAGCACCGGACGCGGTGGACGAATCGCTAGAGCGCAGACTTCCCGTGCGCAAGGTCGGGAGTTCGATTCCCGGTCGAGTCAAACCAGTGACTTACTAAACTTGTCGCTTCCGAGCCTGGCATTATCAAAGACCCTATAATACTAAGACGGCTCACTCAGCCTGTACTGTGTAATCAAAATGATCAAACCCACCACTTGGTGCGCTGGCTGTTCTCTTCGTTAAACAGGTGCTATATTATATGTATAAATGTATATATGAATGTGAAAGATGTGTGATGATGGCGATGCTGATGATGATGCTGATGTTGATGTGTATTTGTTCATAGCAATTTCATATTGTTGTCTATTCATAATTACCTATCTCATGTATAATATAATTGTATGTATTTACATGTGAAACACCAACCAGCAGCCGGGCTGATCAAACCCACCACAAGGTGGCACTGCGAAATTTACATTACCATTGGAGAGATTGGGAGTGAGCCGTCTTAGTATTATAGGGTCTTTGGTCTTTACTATGATAGAGCAATGAGCAGTTGAATGAGGAAGACTAATTGTCAGTGATTAAAATGTCCATTGCTTAAAGTTGCATAGACCGATGGTTTTGAATTTCTGTATTTTTTCTGAGATAAATATATTAGATCGATCATTAGTATATACGGTAAAAATTTGTGATAATTTGAGTGCAAACATGGAAAATTAGTTTTGGCAAGCTTGCCAAAACTCTGACGCCATAGACTTCTTCAGTAACAGGTTCTGTTAAATTGACTTAGTATCGCCTTCTACACAGAAAGAAATGTGTAATAAGTACATCAGTAGCTAAGTTAGATATGTAAAATAAGATCTAGATAAATGGTTTGCTTTTTCAAATGTGATATTTCATCGGACTATGCAGCTTTAATCAACTAATGTGTGCAGGTAATATGAATGAGTGGGAAATTGAGTTATGGTGCTGGTGGTTTCGTGTCACACTGGGGCAGCACTATAAAACCGTAATGAGTGTGTACTATCACAAGGCAGTACTATCCAATCAAGATTTCTGTTACATATAGTTTGTAGGAGACTTCACTATCCAATCAGAATTGTTGTTACATATGGTCCGGAGGAGACATCATTATCCAATCAGAATTCTTGTTACATATAGTCCGTAGCAGACTTCACTATCCAATCAGAATTGTTCTTACATACAGTCCATAAAAGACATCACTATCCAATCAGAATTGTTATTACATATAGTCCGTAGGAGACATCACTATCCAATCAGAATTGCTGTTACGTATAGTTTTTAGAGGATATGGAAAATGGTTATTATCATGGAATTTCTTACATATTTATGATGTACATCCATGACATCCAATGTCAAGCGGTGCAAGAATATTGGCCGAAAATCAATTAGCCGAAAACCAATTAGCGTCAACATGACCAGTCGATGTACAATAGGTTGAATGCATTATTGTTGGCAAAATAATGATTTTCCAATTTCAATTTGATTCCCGGTCGAATCAAAGCAATGACTTACAAAATTGATACTTGTTACTTCATAGCTTGACGCACTGCATTAATTGGATTGAGCAAGGACTGGTTAGCTCAGTGTCAGGATATAAAATGACTGGGCGGGATATCAAGTCATGGTGCTGGCCGCCTGATTTCTCAGTGGAGCAGCACTGTAAAGTCGCCATGAGTGCAAACTGTCACAGGTCGGTGCCCATCCTGATATGACCTTAGATGTTGCCAGGACGTAACACTCCAAGAACCAACCAAGGTCTGTTCACACATACTTTGAATTCACTCATATAGGATAGGAGGTGGTGCTCATATCGGTTAATAATTGCTTTCTAAAGCGTCATTCACTTGGTCCTCTGATGTTCACCAAGTCTACTGAGAGATGGTTGATTGGTTTTAGGAGATTTGCGTCCTAGCAGAATCTGAGGTAATGAATAGACCTCCCAAGTCTATTTATTACACCCAAAGCACTATGGGTTGCACACTGGTGTCTCAACAATTCACCAACAAACTCTACTCGTCTACTCGTGTCACTAAATGGCCCGATATCCGGTAAACGACGCGCCCCCTGGAGGGAAAGAGGAGAAGGAAACTGCTTAGGAGCAGACCTCCAGCCCTCCAGGCCGCACACCAACCTCCAATAACCCAAACAACAAGGAGCATATCACCATATGGCTATAGGAGTAAAGGTAACAATATACAATCGATACAGGATAATTACCTACATAACAATATTCGCCTACGTGCTTTATTCCTCACATAATTATAAAATAAGCAGGAATTAAGCAGAGCAATGTGTGTTAGATTATCGAAACATATCATAATCATTAACAGTACACTCCGAAAATTTGAGACGGCTCTATGGGGATATATATTTATCGAGGGAGTTGGTCGGCGAATCATTAATGTCACCCACTGTCATCCACATGACAGTGCGCCTGGTGCGGTGTGCATAATTCCTTTGCACCAGAAAGGATCGGGGCCATTGGCAGAATGGAGCAAAATCGCCGCCACACTCTATTTGTCATGCGCACAAACAGCAACTGCGTTTAAATATCAATATCCGGTGAACATTTTCGTTTGGTAGATTAGTTGATTAGGCAGGGGAAATTTCAATCGTGGACGATTGGTCTTCCTTATTCCACTGCTCCTTGCCATATCCTAATAATGGTGAGTGCCAGGACCAGGCTGGGAAGCAACAAGTATAAATTTTAAGTCATTGGTTTGACTCGACCAGCATTCGAACCCACGATCTACCAGAACGGGAGACTCATTTGGCGATCACATTATCTAAAGCGTCATTCACTTGATCCAGAAGGTATGGCCGATTGAGTTAGAGCGTCCATCTCCCGTGTTGGTAGATCATGGGATCATGGGTTTGAATCCTGATCGAGTCAAACCAATGACTTAAAAATTGATACTTGTCGCTTCCTAGCCTGGCACTCGGCATTATTAGGATAGGGCAAGGAGCAGTATAATAAGGAAGACCAGTCGTCTGCGACTGAAATTGCCACTGCTTAAACAATTTAGTGTACCAACAAGAAAAAAGAAATGACGATTCACCTTGACCACCTTTATTCCCCAAGGTCCACACACGTTCTCATTTTCGGCCGATTTCTATGGTTGGGTGGTTTGTTGTTGGGGTTGTGTGTCCTGGCAACATATAGCTTCATATCAGGTCGGCTCCTTGTCTAAGCAATTAGTGGTATGATGGTTTGTTTGCTTGTTTGTTTCAGTTTATCGTCCTGGCAACATCTAAGGTCATATCAGAATGGGTGCCGACTTGGAAAGTGCGCATTCATAGTGACTTTATAGTGCTACTCGACTGGGGAATCAGGTCGTCGGCAGCATGACCTGATATTCCACTCAGTCACATTATCCTGACACTGAGGTAACCAGTCCTTACCCTATCCTAATAAAGCAGTGCACCGCGCTAGGAAGCGACAAGTATCAATATTTACCTCATTGGATTTACATGAGCAGGGTTCGAACCCACAAACCCATGGGTTCGGATGCCCCGATATCCCAAAACAGGAGGTGGATGCTGAACTCATTCGGCCATCCCATCTGGTCCCACAAAGTTAAAGTTGCATAGTCAGATATAGCATCAAATTGACTAAACCAAAACAACTATCCAGGTTTGAGACAAATATCTAACTTAGATACTGATGCATTTATTAATAGAACATGTTACTGCAGAAGCTTATGGTGTCACAGATTTGCTATGTGTGCCAGAACTAATTGTTCATGTGTACACTTCAAATATCTCAGAAGTTAGCATTTCAGAATGAAAGTTACTTCAAATTAAAGTAAGGTAGATCATAGCAATCAATTTAATATATTCATATCATAAAAATGACAGAAAATTAAAACTATACGACTATGCACCTTTAAGAAACTTTCCGACTTTCGGCAGATTTCTCTGTTTGGTTGATTGTTGGAGTTGTACTTCCTGGCAACATCTCAGGTCATATCAGGATGGGTACCGACTTGTGAAAGTGTGCATCCTTCCGTCCATGTTTGTGCCAAAGTGTTATATATTTCTATTAATTTTGAATAAAAGGGCAGTTTTGCCTTACGCGTATCGGCAATCTCAATGGCCGTACGGCTTTGCTTTGCTCCCAACGTGCGTTGCTTTGCTCCGGAACCGTGATCTCGTCTATTGATTTGGTTTTGAAAAGTTGATAGTTCATGGGACTATGCAGCTTTAACTGACTAGTTAATCTTGCAAGCCTGCTCATTGGACAATCTACTGGACAAGAAGATAATGCCTGACGGGTCGGTTTAACCGATTTGCCCACTCACTTTTGTCAGGTGGTTAGTTGGTTCTTGGAGTTTAACGTCCTAACAACAACGAAGATCATATCAGGAGGGTTTGTCAGGTGGCCATTGTTATATTTGCGTAGATGTCACTGGGTCGCAATTCTACTGGTTTCAAGGTCAGGGTGGCCAAATGGCGTTCTCTGTGGCGGACTGGTTAGAGTGTCTGCCTTTTTCTAGGTCAGACTCCTAATCTGAGGGTCGGCGGTTCGATTCCCCATGCCCCCAGCTCTGCCAATTTGGATTTCCACCGCTGTGTATAACTTTACATTGTCATCAAAGGCCGGTTACTCTCATCCCATGTCTATGTGGTGTGGAAGGCTAAAAATCCCTTGGGTCAGTAAAAGTGTAGGCTCGGGCTTTCTATCGACCAGCAGTGGAATGAGGAAGACCAGTCGTCTATGACTGAAATTTCCCCTGCTTAAACAACTAATGGACAAAAAAAACAAAGCCCCAAAACACCTAACTCAGTGGCCGCCCCGCCACCTGCCACTTACACACCTGATATTTATCCACTTAGGCATGAGATAAAACAATAGGCAGCTGGGGAACCCCTCAACATGCGCGCATCCACAATCCACAACCCACAACCCACAACCCACAACCCACAACCCACAACCCACAACCCACACACACACACCCACACACACACCCTCTACCACCCTTGCCTTGAGACAGCGAAAGGACGCGGTGGCCTAATCCCTAGAGCGCGGGCTTTGCACGCGGAAGGATGGTTGGTTGGGTGTTGGGGTTTTACGTCCTGACAACATTGGAGGTCATATCAAGACGGCGTTGGTTGGTTGGTTATTTGAGTTTTATGTCCTAGCAATATATAAGGTAATATCAGGATGGGTACCGGTTTGTGACAGTGCACACTCTTGATGACTTTATAGTGGTGCTCCACTGGCAAATCAGGGCACTTGCGAGATCCCCCGATATCCCACTCAGACACATTATCCTGTCACTGAGCTAACGACTAAGTGACCTTTTCTATTAATGCCAGTCCCAGGCTAAGAAGCGACAACTGTCAATTGTATAAGTCATCGGTTTGACTCGACCAGGAACCGGAACCCCGATCTTCCGCATGCAAGGCCCACGCTCTACCAATTCGGTCAGGTGCGGAAGGTTGGGAGGTAGAATCCCAGGCGAGTTAAGCCCGATGACTTATACAAGTGATACTTATCACCGTACCAAGCCTGGTGCTCGACATTAATAGGATAGGACAAGAACTGGCTTGCACAGAATCAGGATAATGTGAATGTTTGGAATATCGGGCCATGTTACTGGCAGCATGGTATCCCAGGGGGGCAGCACTATACAGACATCATGAGTGCGCACTGGCACAACTTGGTACCTCTCCTCATATTACCTTGGATGTTGCTCGGACCTAAACAACAACAAAGTAGCAAACATTGAGACAGCGTGGGTCGTTCTTGGGGCTGGGAAGGACGGGGCAAGGGGGAGTGCGTGCGTGCGTGCGTGCGTGCGTGCGTGCGTGCGTGCGTGCGTGCGTGCGTGCTTGCGTGCCTGTGTGTAAAGCCCCAGTCACACATCACCGGACTGAGTACCGGACACCACCGGACACAGAATTTTCTAGCCCAGTGGTGTCCGGTGTCAAACTGTTGCAACGGCCGCCTGATGAATCGGACGCTAAACGGACGCTAAACGGACGTCTAACTGACGTCAAACGGACGTCAAACGGACGTCAAACGGACGTCAAACGGACGTCAAACGGACGTCAAACGGACGTCAAACGGACGTCAAACGGACGGACTGGACACCAAACGGACACCAAACGGACACCAACCGGACACCAACCCGACACCAACCCGACACCTACCGGACACCTACCGGACACCTACCGGACTGTTCACCGACGCGCAAAAACCGGAAGGACCGAATTCCCGCAGCACCGTCAACAGACTCTTCAGGATACAAAACGGACACCTAACGGATGATTAACGGCTATGAACCGGTCGAAACGGACGAAACGGGCGAAACGGACACCAAACGGACACTTCAGTCCGGTGGTGTCCGGTTCAAAGTTAGTGCATGTTCAAAACTTGTAGCGGACACCGCCGGACACCACCGGACACCGCTGGACACCGCCGGATGGGTACCGGACATGTACCGGACATTGCCGTATTTCACCGGACAGTGTCCGGTTCATGTCCGGTTCCCCAGTCCGGTAAGGTGTGAAGGGAGCTTAAGGGATCAAGTTGCTTTGGAGCAGATTGTTTTAATACAAACAAATATGTTATAAAATCCCACAGATAAAAGAAACGGTATGGCGTTGGGTGGCGTTGAGGGGAGTAGGTTTGTCACGACATGAACCCGGATGCAGCCCCCTGGTGTCGATCCCGGGCAACATGGATCCTGATGCTTCCCGAACAGTCCGGTCTACTCTATGCATCTCCTGTCCTATTTCTGTGTGTGTGTCCGGGTGGATTGGGAGAGCAGGGAGGGAGGTGGAAGTGGGGGGGAAGGGTGTGTTGGGAGGGGGATTGGAGGGGGGGGGGGGGCTGGAGGGAGTCTAGGTCCAGGGAAGGGGAGGGGTGGGATGGGGTGGGGGAGGGTCGCTGGAGGAAGTCTTGGCTGGGGGGTAGTGGAAAGGGAGTGGGATGGGGTGGGGGGAGGGGGGCTGGAGGAAGTCTGGGCTGGGGGGTAGGGGAGCGGGGGTGGTATGGGGGTAGGGGGCTGGAGGAAGTGTGGGCCCGTGCAAGGCGAGGATAGTGGTGGGAGGGGGTGGGGTGAGGGGGGGTGGGTGGAGCCTGGTCCGGGGGATGGGAGGGGGTGGGATGGGGTGGGGGGAGGGGGATGGAGGAAATGTGTGCCGGGGGACGGGAGGATGGTGGTGGGAGGGGGGAAGGGGGGGGGAAGGGGGCTGGAGGGAGTCTGGGCAGATTCCTCTGCAGTGAGGAGCACCTTACTGAGTCAGGAGCAGTTCGATTTATTGAGAAGGAATACAGATGTGGAGATCAATTCACAAGGGGTTAGGCAAAGAAGCTCGATCGGCGCGGGAGAAGTCGGTCTTGATTTGAGGGTTCACATGTATGGAGTGAGGCTCACCTGAGTTGACAGAATGTTGCGTGTGTCTATAAAAGCTTGGTTGGCTTCAGAGCAGCTCAAATCAATTGAGAGCAACTCCTCTGTCTTCATATAATATCAGCTAGTTGATAGGCAGCAGCTGCACTGAGTTGAGAGAAGCTCATCTAGGTTAAGATCAGCTCTCTGCGGTTGATATCAGCTGTCTTGTGTTGAGAGCAGCTGTCTTGCGTTGAGAGCAGCTTTCTGTGCTTGAGAGCATCTTTCTCGCGGTGAGATCAGTCCTCTTGGGTTGAGAAGAGCTTTCTTGGTGGGGCAGCATCATCAGCTGAATTAGTAGCGCCATCATTTAGTGACAGTACAATGCGGCTTGATGAGAACATAAACTGCATTACTCCAACCACTGTATGACCTAACAAGGTAGTGACTAGTAGTATTAGCATAGGGGATTTGGCGTCTATTCATAGTAGACCACTGTTCCACCAGCGGTGGTCATGTGTCATGGTCATGGCGTTCTCTGTGGCAGAGTGGTTAGAGTGTCTGACTTTTTTCTCGGTCAGACTCCTAATGTGAGAGTCGGCGGTTCGATTCCCCGTACCCCCAGCTCTGCCAATTTGGATTTCCACCACTGTGTATAACTCACAGCTTCATCAAAGGCTGGTTGCTCTCATACTGAGCGAAAATAGGGTTAGTATGGAATATGAACTAGAAACTGTGGCTCCAGTATCAAAAGGCTACCCATATAGGCACAGAGTTGGAGAAATGGGAGAGAATGCAAAAAGACAAGATGGCGGCACTAGAACGCCATCGATTTCAATTTTAAATCTTATTAAACTAGATATTACATTATATTTTTCAACTCAAAGGTAGCGGGCTATCAATAAGACATATGTAAAGAATAATTGTTGCTTCTTACATTGTGAAATTAGGCTCTCATTTCCTTAACCCGCTTTTCGACCGTTTTTATATAGGGTTGGTATTCACCCGTGTACTGCGAGTACTGGGTGAATGCTTTATCTAGATATCATCAAGCAGGACGATGGTGGTATACATGCATGTGTTCCATTGTATCCAACGTTGATAGCCAATGAGTGCCAAGCTCTCATTCCACCACAGTGAAGTAAAAATGGAAATAAAACGAGGTTATTGTTTTGTTTGGGTATTTTTTGGCGAAGATCATAACTGATGCCAAAGATAGGATCAAAACATTATGAATATTTAAATAATTGATGCATTTGAGTTTCAAATCTGGAATTTGGTAAATTACATAAATTGATCGGATGGTTTAGATGAGTGACAGAAAGTTGTGTATTATAAGCAATCCATTTACAGTGATTGTATGCTTAGCAGTTCAGCAATATCTACGAGGCGTTCGGAATTATTAGGATAGGACAAGGACTGGTTGGCTCAGTGTCAGGATAATGTAACTGAGTGGAATATCAGGTCATGATGCCGGCAGCCTGGTCTCCTAGTATGGCAGCACTATACATTCACATTAGTGCGAACTATGACAAATCAGTGCCCATCCTGATATGACCTTAGATGTTGCCAGGACGTAAAATTCCTACAACCAACCAACCAATATCTGCATTGTATATCTTCTATATAGTTATATATAATATTATTCATATTTGTTTAGTTTTTGGTAAATATGTTTATTCTACTGAATAAGTCTTTTGTCAGTGCTGAAGCACTATTCTTCCACGCGTTTTTCATGTCAGGGTTATTTACACCAAAGGTATATAGAATAAGGTTTACAATAACTGTTGAATACATAATTTGAAGCATGTAACACAATGAAATTCTCTAACCCAAGAGTTCGATAGCAATATGGTAACAGTAGAATCATATAGCAGATAACCAACCGACTATATATTATATGGTATGCAGGTATTGCAGGTATAGCAATACCTCAGGGAGTTTGACGCCCCTGCTCTGCAGAGGTGTAAACCACTGCCTTGTGGTACAGGTTCTTGACAGAACCGAAGGCTAAGGGAGCAAACCCTAAACAGAAAACCATATCACTGTGGAAGCATTAAGGGCGGTTGATGTATGGAACTCCCAACATCTCCCGACAAGCCACGGCAGGGACAAATAGTTTTGCACCTGTCTTGACATATTCTTGCTGGTGTGAAACCTCTATTTGCTCCCAGAGAGAGTGCCACCGCTGGTAACTTGCAAAAGACAGCAGCACTTCAAGACTTTTGCAGGCAGCTTTCATGAAATGAGAGAGACATAAGACCGACTCATGGATGCAACTCTCACAACAGAGACCTAAATGGAGAGCGGCAGTCAATTAATGAAAGCAGTCTTTGTCGCATCGCAACCGACAGCATGATGATGATGATATATTATAATACAAATATAATCTAAAATTCAACTGAGGTAGCTTAGGCTTGCAAGTTTCATTACATCAGAATATTTAACGTATTTAACGGCCGCCTCGAAAGGCAATTCAAAATTGGATGCTTAAATCCATTTATGCCCATTTATGGCTACATATAGAATTCTGTGAATATGATCCAGACGGGAAGTATATTACATAATGGCACTGGAGTGAGGCATGCCATCATCTACTGGAACACCCAAGTACCCCACCCCCCAACCCCCATCCACCCCCCTCCCCTTACCCTACCCTGCCTGGAGTCAAGCCCTACCAACACACTCTGTCCATACGACGGACCCGCTTAACTAACTATTAGCATGCCTTTCTCCGCCAAATGGACCCACATAACGAACTATTAGCCCACCTATAACCGGAAACGGGATCCGCATAACAAATTAATAGCTGATATTTCTCCGCCGAATGAGCCCGGGTGATTAACTCTTATCCAACCTTTCCACGGCAATGGGACCCGCATAACTAACTAATAGACGATCGTTTTCCGCCAAAGTGACCCGCATAATGAACAATTAGCCGACCATTCCACGCCAAAAGGACCGGCATGGTTAACTGTTAGCCGACCTTTTTTGGCCAAAGGGACCCGCATAACCAACCATTAGCCGAATTGTCTCCACCAAAGCAGCCCGCGTTACTAACTAAGTCCTTTCCACACCAAACTGGCCGGCATGACTAATTGTTAGCCAAGCTTTCTCTGCAAAACACAGACCTTGTGAGCCCAGCAATATAAAGTTGGTTGTTGGAGTTTTACGTCTTGCCATCAGCTAAGGTCATATCAGGATGGGCACCGACTTGTGACAGTGCACACTCATGGTGGTTGCATAATGCTGCTCCACAGGGATACCAGACCACCAGCACCATGACCTAATATCGCACTCATTCACATTATCCCGACTCCTTGCCCTATGCTATTAATGCTGAGTGCCCGGCTAGGAAGCGACAGGTATCAATTTTAAAGGTCATTAATTTGACTCGACCGGGCACCACACCCCCGACCTTCGACACACAATTAGATATAAAGGAAACCTTTGTTTACCTACTAAATAGACAACCATTAAATTGAAAGGGAGGGGGGTCAATCCAGACTAAGTCTCCGCCATGAAGGGTGAATTGGTCATGTTGTATAGGCAACAATGGTAATTCGGGATCGACACTGGACTCCTGCCTCCCACCGCTACCCCCTCCCCCGACCTATACCTTATTTCCCCCTTTTAACTATAGGGGTCCGGGAGGTGACTCCCGGTGGCACCCCTGGCCCAGCGTGCTAGTATCCCCTGCTTGTACCTGGGCCGTTCACTCCCACCTCTCCAGACAGCACTTCACCTCCAGAGGCTGACCCGAGACCACCTCCCGCCTTTTCTCACCGCCCCACCTGACCCTACTTTCAGACTGTGACATGTTGGGTTGAGTGCCCGGTTCACGCAGAGACTTGAACTTACTACATTGTTACTCTTGACCTCACATTGTATTTTACCTGTATGTCTTCGCCTTCCAAGATTAATAAATTCCATACTAAGTAGTTCCGTGTCGGGTCCTGAATTACTAGTAAAACGTGGCACAGGCCACTCAGCCAACCACCCTGCGTTTTAAGTCACTAATTACCCCCCTATATATAGCGGCCGTAATGCGGTAACTATGGTACAGATTGCCTACCAACCCAGTTAGGGCAATTGCGAGTGGCATGCCCTGTACTAAACTCCATTAGCCTACCCATGGCTGTTTTACTCGGTCTTCAGCATCGCAGTTTATCAGCAGAAATATGCTCAGCAGGAAAGCGTTAGGAATTCCTTCTAGATATGCAGTTTTACACAGTGAATGCCGCACCATTTTTTGTTTTGACTCAGTTTATTCAGTGAATAATGCCTTTTGTCATCGCCAGAGCACTGGTATTCTGGCCGTTCAGTACAATTTGTTAGTACATGAATGAAACTATCAGTTGCAATAATATCTGCATATAAATCCTGTTTGATAATGAAAGTATTATACATGATACAAAATAACTATTAGTTGTAATACTACCTGTATACAATTCCAGTTCAATAAAAGTAGTATGCATTTGGTGAATTATATGGTATTGTGTTGGTTTAGAATTTTGTTTTGAAATGTCTTTCTTGTTCTTTTTTCTTTGATCTTTTTCCAAAAAATATATAGCATATCTCCAAATACACACAGACATATATACATATATGATGTATCACAATTTATGTGAGTATAAATATATGTAAGGGAATTATTATCATTATTGTTATACTCCGTAAGATCTAACACTGTACCGGTGGCGCCACATGCAGCCTCCTTGCCTCCACCGGATGTAGACCAGTGTCAGTTGCACCAGAGTGGATCCAATAACAAGTAATAGGTTCCTATCTAGTAAATAGGTATACTGAGTATTATATATCTAGGTGGGTTGATTTAAATTGACCAAAGATTGACTTGGGTCTTCTGGGAATGCATGCGGTAAAGTGTTCTGAAGCTGTCTGTCATCAAATCGATCCTTCTCAGTTGACCTATTTGCCGCTTGTGCGATGTTCTGTTCCAACCAGTGGTCCGCAACTGGTTCCTCAAAGCCTGTGGTATGTGCTGTCGTGGCTGCAAGACCCCTTGCTGCTTATCGAAAAGCATACCCTATGTGGTGGCAGTGGATTTCCTCCAAAGAAATATGTCAGAATGACCATATTTGTTTGGTTTCTTTGTTGTTGTTTCATGTCCTAGCAACATCTAATGTCATATCATGATGGAGAATGACCATATGTTTTACCTCCAATAGCCGATGATAAGATAACTAAATCAATGTGCTCTAGAGGCATCATTAAATCAAAAAATCGAAAACAAGTTAAACTGTCTTCACATCAATGATCTATTTATTTTATTTTTCATTGGAAGCATTGACAAATTGGATTAACTCCTTATAACAACTAAAACAAGATGACAGAACTAAATGGGATGATGTTCTGCTGAAGAGATTGCGTTGAAAACCAGTTGACAGTTTCTGACCAAGTATTTAGTATATACAGAACGAGTATGTGTATTCCATTTCCATTATTCTCAGTTTCTATAGGATTTAACATTAGATATTCATGGAATATACAGTGCACACTCACATGTACGATATAACATGTCAGTCATGTATTTGAATGAAATATTGGGAAAAGTCAGAGCAATGAATGTAATGGCTGATTTAGCCGTCCTGTGTCCAATTCCAGGAAGGGAGGCCGTGTGTTCGATCCTCGGCCGAGTAGAACAAATTGGGAGTTGCCTCGAGTTCATTCGGGCTGGTAGGTGGGCACCATATCCACTAGATAAAAAATTCACCCGGTACTAGTAGTACACGGGTGAACGACAACTTACTGTAAATACGCGCGAAAATAGCTTTAGTATGGAACAGCAAGTAGACTGCCTGCCTCCAGTGTCAAATGGTTACTTAAATCGGCACAGACTTAGTGAAATGGGAGAGAATGCAAAAAGACAAGATGGCGACTGCAGAACGCCATCGATTTCACTTTTAAATCTTATGAAACTAGATATTATATTATATTTTTCAACGGGCTATCAATACGACATATGTAAAGACTAATTGTTGCTTCTTAGATTGTGAAATTAGGCTCTCAATTCATTAACCCGCTTTTTCAACCGTTTTTATGTAGGGTTGGTATTCACCCATGTACTGCCAGTACCGGGTGAATCCTTTATCTACATATCCACCCAAATAAACGTTGATGCTTTTGCATCATTAGATATTTACTGCTACATTACTAGGAGAGGGAAAGGATTGGTTGGTTAGTTGGTTGTTGGAGTTTTGTGTCCTGGTAACATCGGAGGTTATATCAGGACAGATACCGACTTGTGACAGTGCACACTCATGGGAATTGCATAGTGCTGCTCCACTGGGAGACCAGGCCGTAAACAGCACTCAGTCACATTATTAGAATGCCAGCACCATGAGCTGATATCCCACTCACTGACATTATCCTGACACTCAGCCAACCAGTGCTTGCCCTATCATATTATTGTTGAGTACGTGACTAGGAAACCACAAGTATCAATGTCATATAAGTCTTTGGTTTGACTCCATCGGGAGCCGAACTCTGGATCTCTCGCATGCGAGTCCCGCGCTCTATCGAGTGGGTCAGCGCGCCCGGTCAGGGGGAATGAATGGTTTGGCTGAGTGCGACATTATGCGTAATGCTTTGGCATTACGGGTAATCAGGATCACGGAGACAGTACAAGGCGGGCCAGTAGCCTGGACGTCTTTGCGCCGACTAGCGGAATTCTTCAGAACTACGTATTTAACTCAGTCGCCGGCTAGCGGTTTGTTCTTTAGCCTCGCCGCCGTGGATCTCAGGTTCTGATGACGTAGCAGGCAGTGTGCTTAAACTGTCGACGCGCTGCTTTGTGGGTACAAATTAGCTATATAAGGCGACGCAGCAGTGGGTTCTGTCATTACGACCGGAGGAGCCAGGAGACTTTGACCAGACTTTAAATTGGGATTCACTGCAGCCGGCCCGACCGGAGGAGCCAGGAGACGTTATCAAGTCTTAACCATGGGAATCTCCGACGATTGACGTAGCCGGGAGCCAGCAACACGCTCACCGGCATGACGTTAAAATTCTCCGGCGATCGACGAAACAAGGAGCCGGCGACACACGCGCCAGGAGACGTTATCAAGCCTTAAGCATGGGAATCAGATTGACGTAGCCGGGAGCCAGCAACACGCTCCCCGGCATGACGTCAAAATTCCCCGGCGATCGACGAAGTAAGGAGCCGGCAACACGCACGCTGGGTCGACGGACTGATTTCTCCAACGATTGACAAGTCGGGAGCCGGCAATACGCTTGCCGGCACGACGTTAAATTTCTACGGCGATTGACGGAGCAAGGCGACACACGCACCAGGAGATGTTATCAAGCCTTAAGTATGGGAATCACTGTAGCAGATGCAGTCGACCAAGGAAACAGTAATTTCTCCGACGAATTCTCTGGCGATCGTCGCAGCAAGGAGCCAGCAACACGCGCGCTGGGTCGATGGCACAACATTGGATTCTCCGACGATTGACAAAGCAAGGAGCGGTGACACGCGCGCCAGTCCACCGGGACAACACTACATTCTCCGGCGATCGACGAAGCAACGACCCGGCAACACGTTAAATTACTACGGCGATTGACGAAGCAAGGAGCCGGTGGAGCCAGCAACACACGCGCCGGTTCGACAAAGCAAGGAGCTGGCGATATGCACGCCAGCCCGCCGGGACAATACTAAACTCTCCGGCGATCGACATAGTAGGGAGCCGGCAACATACACGCCGGTTCGCCGACACAACGTTAAAATTCTCCGGCCATCGACGAAGCAAGGACTCGGCGACACGCGCGCCAGGAAACGTTATCAAGACTTAAGTATGGGAATCACTGTAGCATTGGATTCTCCACGATTGACGAAGCAAGGAGCCGGCGACACGCGGGCCAGCCCGCCGGGACAACACTAAATTCCTCGGCGATCGACGAAGTAAGGACCCGGCAAAACGCGCGCCGGATCGACGGACTAATTTCTCCAACGATTGACAAGCCGGGAGCTAGTAATACGCTCGCCGGCATGACGTTAATTTCTCCGGTGATCGACGAAGCAAGAAGCCGGCGATATGCGCGCTAGCTCGCCAGGACAACATTAAATTCTCCGGCGATCGACGTAGCAGGGAGCCGGTAACACACGCGCGGTTCGCCAGCACGACGTTAAAATTCTCCGGCGATCGACAAAGCAAGGGGCCGGCGACACGCGCGCCAGGAGACGGCACGATGTCAAATCTCTCTGGCGATCGACGAAGCAAGGAGCCGGCGACACGCGTGCCGGCCCGCCGGGACCATACTAAATTCTCCAGCAACACGGGATTCACTGCAGTCGGCCCGACCGGAGGAGCCGTTAAGCATGGGAATCAGTGTAGCAGATGCCGTCGACCAGGGAAACACTAATTCTCTGATGATTGACGAAGCGGGAGCCGGCAATGCGCGCACCAGCCCGCCGGGACAACACTAATTTCTCCAGCGATTGACGTAGTCGGGAGCCGGCAATGCGCTCGCTGGCACGACGTTAAAATTTTATGGCAATTAACGAGGCAAGGAGCCGGCAATACGCGCGCCAGCCCGCCGGGACAAGACTAAATTCTCCGGCGAGCGACGAAGCAATGAGCCGGCAACATGCGCGGCGGTTCGCCGGCACGACGGACTAATTTCTCCGACGATTGACAAGCCGGGAGCCGGCAATACGCTCGCCGGCACGACGTGAAATTTCTCCGGTGATCGACGAAGCAAGGAGTCGGCGATACGCGCGCCAGACCGCCGGGACAATATTAAATCTCCGGCGATCGACGTAGCAGGGAGCCGGCAACACACGCGCCGGTGTGCCGGCACAACGTTAAAATTCTCCGGCGATCGACGAAGCAAGGAGCCGGCGACACGCGTGCCAGGACACGTTGTCAGGACTTCAGCATGGGAATCACTCTAGCAGATGCCGTCGACCAGGAAAACACTAATTTCTCTGTAGCAGGTCCGACCGGAGGAGCCAGGAGACGTTATCAAGCTTTAGGCATGGGAATCACTGTAACAGCTACCGTCGACCAGGAACACACTAATTTCTCCAAAATTGGGATTCACTGCAGCCGGCCCGACCGGAGGAGCCAGGAGACCGAAGAAACAAGGACCTGGCAACACCCGCGCCGGTTCGCCGGCATGATGTTGGATTCTCCGACGATTGACGAAGCAAGGCGCCGGCGACACGCGCACCAGGAGACGTCATCAAGCCTTAAGCGGTCGTCGAAGCAAAGAGCCGGCAACACGCGCGCAGGTTCGCCAGAACGATGTTGGATTCGCCGACGATTCATGAAGCAAGGAGCAGATGAGATGCGTGCCAGTCCGCCGGGACAACACTTAATTCTCCGACGATTGACAAAGCAAGGAGCCGGCGACACGCGTGCCAGTCCACCGGGACAACATTACATTCTCCGGCGATCGACGAAGCAACGAGCCGGCAACACGCGCGCCGGTTCGCAGGCACGACGTTAAACACCCAGCATATGTCGGCCATGACGACCCTATCTCATCATGCATATAATCTGTGGCAAAAATTAATACTTGCCTTCTTTGCCACAGGTACACCAAAGACATCATCGTAGGCTAATCAAATTTGTCAAGCCGTCCTAATAATTGGATATCTTACGTTACTCAGACAGAGTAATCTACTAAGAGCAGAGACGACATCGTCTACAAGACGCACGTTGCGGGCCAAGGACATAACTCATACTGATTCAGCCTTGGTCATAAGGGTCTGCAGCTCGAAGAGGTCCTGGGAGTCAATTTCGCCACATGTCATCCATGTACCAGCGATACCTGGGTCATGATACTGCCCGCTACAAGCATGGGAGACTTACTATCGGAACCTGATGCCACATCCAGATGGCCCGGCATTCCTGGATGCGCTTGGGACGCCCATCACACTGAGGAGGGCTACCAAACTTCTTCGCCACGCGCTCTCAGCGCTGGGCATCGGATCCCCAGGAGCCATGACCCTGCATAGTCTTCGTAGAGGTAGGGCTCAGACCTGTGCCCGCCTCGGGGTTCCCCCTTCAGGTCACTGGAAATCTTCCGCGGTGCACGCATATGTCCCTCGGAAGCCTTCGGTCTCGGCTCCGAGATTGCTATCAGACTCTTTTTGGCCATAGCATCTCTAGCCTCGTTTATAAGCATTTGTGAGCTGACATTGTGTAACCGGACGTTTCAACCTTACCTTGATTAAAGTTACCATAATTATACTTGCTGTCTTCGTGTTTTTCCTGATTATGCGTAATGCTTTGGCATTACGGGTAATCAGGATCACGGAGACAGTACAAGGCGGGCCAGTAGCCTGGACGTCTTTGCGCCGACTAGCGGAATTCTTCAGAACTACGTATTTAACTCAGTCGCCGGCTAGCGGTTTGTTCTTTAGCCTCGCCGCCGTGGATCTCAGGTTCTGATGACGTAGCAGGCAGTGTGCTTAAACTGTCGACGCGCTGCTTTGTGGGTACAAATTAGCTATATAAGGCGACGCAGCAGTGGGTTCTGTCATTACGACCGGAGGAGCCAGGAGACTTTGACCAGACTTTAAATTGGCCTCCCACCCACCCCACGTATGATATTGGTAGGGCCATAGCATCTCTAGCCTCGTTTATAAGCATTTGTGAGCTGACATTGTGTAACCGGACGTTTCAACCTTACCTTGATTAAAGTTACCATAATTATACTTGCTGTCTTCGTGTTTTTCCTGATTATTGGGATTTTTGGGAAAATTGAAACAATGTACTGTTAGCACGGTACTTTAATGCGGCAGCATTATAAAGCCACCATAACTATCGGCCCTCAGTATTGGAATCTATTGTTTGTGTCGGGATGGAGTGTGGGTGGAGGTGTCAACAGTCTTCCCGGGCGGCAGGTCGGGAGTTTGAATCCCAGCTGAATCAACCCAATGACTTATAATAAAATTAATAATTTTCACATCCTAGCCTGACGCTTGGCATTTATATGATATGGCAAGGACTGCTTAGCACAGAATCGGGATAATTAGGTCATGCTGTCAGTTGAGTGGTCTCCCAGTGGGGCAACACTATAAAGTTTCCATGAGTGTGCACTGGTCATAAGTCGGTACCAATCCTGATATCACCTTAGGTTTTGCTTGGACATAAAACCCGAACAACCAACCAGGAGTTCGATTCCCGGTCGATTCAAATCAATGACTTACAAAATTGATAAGTGCCATGACCTAGCTTGATGCTTGGCATTATTAGGTTATGACAAGAACTGGTTAGCATGGTATCAGGATAATCTGACTGTGTAGGATATCAGGTCATGGCTGGCAGCCTGGTTTTCCCAGTGATGCAGCACTATACCGTCGCCATGAGTGTGCACTGTTCGAAATCGGTACCCATCCTGATATGACCTCAGGTGTTGCTAGGACATAAGACTCTGACAACCAACCCAATGGGGCATCACTATGAAGTCACCATGAGTGTGCACAATCAGAAATCAGTACCCGTCCTGGTATGACCTTAGATGTTGCTAGGACATAAGCCAAACAAAGAAAAGATGGCAGCTCCATTTGCGGCGTGTGATGCATGATGGGACATGGTTGGGGTCGCTATGGCGACAGTGAGCGGAGCGACGTCTTCAGATATCGCAGCAGACTTATACTTTGTTTATAACAGAGGGGCGGGTCTCTCATCGATCTGTCATCGGCAATCAATTATGACAGGAGCCAATGCCTTGTCACTGGACTCTGTCACAGATTCAATATGGCTGATTTCACAATGCTAACACAATCACAGCGCCCCAGTTACCGCATTGCAAGTGAGTCCTAAAATATTGACATAAACGATTTAATGCTTAAGGCCCTGTCACACCTTACCGGACTGGAGAACCTGACACTAGCCGGTACTGTTTTGGCGATGTCCGGTATATGTCCGGTACCCATCCGGCGGTGTCCGGTGGTGTCCAGCGGTGTCTGGTAAAAGTTTTGAACATGCACAAAACTTCTACCGGACACCGCCGGACTGACGTGTCCGGTTGGTGTCCGGTATGTCCGGTACCCATCCGGTACCCATCCGTACATGTCTGGCACCCATCCTTTGGTGTCCGGTTTGTCCGTTTTGTCCGGTGCATGTCCGGTACCCATATGCTACATGTCCGGTTCTCGTCCGGTACTCGTCCGGTACTCGTCCGATACTCGTCCGGTACTCGTCCGGTACTCGTCCGGTACTCGTCCGGTACATGTACAGTACTTGTCTGGTCGCCCGGTGCCAGTTGACCCAATACCGCTCCATTTCAGTACATTTCGATACATTTTGTCACCGGAAAGCACCGGACTAGACAATTCTTTGTCCGGTGGTCTCCAGGGCTCAGTCCGGTGAGGTGTGACATTGGCTTTATTCTAAAGCTGCAGAGTCGGATGAAGCATCAATTTTTTTCAAAACCCAAGCAATTATCTGGAATTGCTTGGTTTGTTAGTTGATGGAGTTTTACGTCCTGGCGACATGTAAGGTCATATCAGGATGGGTATAGTGACTTGTGACAGTACGCACTCATGGCGACTTTATAGTGCTGCCCCACTGGGAAATCAGGCCACTGGCACCATGACCCAATATCCGACTCAGTCGCATTATCCTGCCACTGAGCTAACCAGTCCTTGCCATATCCTGTTAAAGCCATGCACCAGGCTAGGAAGTGACAAGTATCAATTTTGAAGGTATCGGTTTGGAATTGGTCCTACATATCTAAGCTAGATGATGAGGCGCTTATCAAGCATTTCTTGCCATGTAGAAGAGAATACTGGGATAGTTTAAATGAACAGGTTATGTGTGATGCCTAAGGTGTCAGAGTTGTGGCTAGATAAAAGATTCACCCGGTACTTGTAGGACACGGGTGAACGACAACATAGTCTAAATACGGGCGAAAATAACTTTAGTATGGAACAAGAAGTAGAATGCCTGGCACCAGGGTCAAATGGTTACTTATATCAGCACAGAGTTGGTGAAATGGGAGAGAATGTAAAAAGACAAGATGGCGGCCAGAGAACGCTGTCGATTTCACTTTTAAATTGCATTAAAGTATATGTTTTATTATATTTTCCAACTCAAACGTAGCAGCTAAATATGAAGCCATGTACAAAGAATAAATGTTGCTTCTTAGATTGTGAAATTAAGCCCTCATAAAGACTCATTTCATTAGCACGATTTTTCGACTGTTTTTATATAAGGCTGCTCTTCACCCGTGTACTGGAAGTATGGGGTGAATCTTTTATCTAAGTTGTGGCATGCTTGCCAAAACTAATTTGACATGTTTGCACTTCAATTATATCTCAAAACATATGAAATAGAAAATGACTCCAAACTAAAGTAAAGTCGGTTTGTAAGAATGAATTCAACGTATTTACCTCAGAAAAAATGCCAGAAACTCAAAACCATCGGACTATGCAACTCTAAAATATGTGGAGACGGCTACTGCTCCAAGGGACGGAGACGATTTGTGGGTGGTGGGAAAGCAGTCAATTTCAAGCGGTCTCTTTGGGAGCAAATTATCTTAGCTGTGATGGGTTGTGTTAATTCTGTCCATTTGAAATAATCAAAATAATTAAATGGTGGACCAATTATGAAATATCAAGTCGGGCAATAGATTTGTAACACTTCTTATGACGTCACAAGTTGCGGCGAGGGCAATTATTAAAGCGTCATCAGTTAATTGCTCCAGCCATCGGATCGATTCGGTATTTATTGTTTAATTGGCTACCATAATGGTCGGAAACAGATTGGGTTTCATCATAACCCGAAGAAGTGTCCGGTTTATTTTGTTTATCTATCTTAAATGAGTTTTGTGAGTGCAAACTTACACCCCACTGTCACATCATATTCACACCCCAGTGACACATCACATTCACACCCCAGTGTCACATTATATTCACATTTCAGTGTCACATCACATTCACACCCCAGTGTCACATCATATTCACACCTCAATGTCAATTCACATTCACACCCCAGTGTCACATTATATTCACACTCAAGTGTCATATCATGCTAACATCCCAGTGTCACATCATATTCACACCCCAGTGTCACGTCACATTCACACCCCAGTGTCACATCACATTCACACCCAAGTGTCACATCATGCTCCCACCCCACTGTCACATCATGCTCACACCCCACTGTCACATCACATTCACACCCCTGTGTCATATCACTTTCACAGACTGGTATCACTTTACATTCACACCCAGTGGCACAGTAAATTCACAACCACGTATCACATCACATTCACAACCAGTATCACCTTATATTCAGACCACTGTCACATTACATTCATATGCCAGTGTCACATCACATTCACACCCCAGTGTAACATCACTTTCACAACCCAGTGTCACATCACATTCACACCCCAGTGTCACATCACATTGAACACCCCGGGGTGCCATCACTTTCACACTAGGTGTCACCGCAAATTCACACCCCAGTGTCACATCACATTCACACCCCTGTGTCACATCATATTTACACCCCAGTGTCACATCACATTCACACCCAGTGTCACATCACATTCACAGCCCAGTGTCACATCATATTTACACCCCAGTGTCACATCACATTCACATCCAGTGTCACATCACATTCACATTGGGTGCCACAGCATATTCAAACTTAGTGTCACATCACTGTCACATCCCAGTGTCACAACACTTTCACACCCCAGTGTCACATCACATTCACACCGGGTGTCACATCACATTCACACCCAGTGTCGCATCATATGTACACCCAGTGTCACATCACATTCACACCCAGTGTCACATCACATTCACACACAGTGTCACATCATATTCACACACAGTGTCACCTCACATTCACACCCGGTGTCACATCACTTTTACACCCAGTGTCACATCACATTCACACCACAGTGTCACATCATATGTACACCCCAGTTTCACATCACTGTCACTCCCCAGTGTCACATCACATTCACACCCAGTGTCACATCACATTCATAGCCCATAGTCACATCATAGTTACACTCCAGTTTCACATCCCATCTACAAACAGTGTCACATCACATTCACACCCAGTGTCACATCACATTGACAGCCCAGTGTCACATCATATTTACACCCCAGTCTCACATCACATTCACACCCAGTGTCACATCACATTCACATTGGGTGCCACAGCATATTCAAATGCAATGTCACATCACTTTCACACACAGTGTCACATCACATTCACACCCCAGTGTCACATCATATGTACACCCCAGTTTCACATCACATTCACACCCCAGTTTCACATCACGTTCGCACCCAGTGTCACATCACATTGGCAGCCCAGTGTCACATCATATTTACACCCCAGTGTCACATCACATTCACACCCCATGTCACATCAGATTCACACACAGTGTCAAATCACTTTCACACCCCAGTGTCACATCACATTCACACCAGGTGTCACATCACATTCACACGCAGTGTCACATCACATTCACACCCAGTGTCACATCACTTTCACACCCAGTGTCACATCACATTCACTTTGGGTGTCACATCACATTCATAACTCGGTGTCACATCACATTCACACCCACTGTCACATCATATTTACACCGCAGTTTGGTTCCCGGCGAGCCAAACCAATGACTTCAAAAATGCATTCCTTGTCGATTCCAAACCTGGTGCTTCACATTAAAATGATACGGAAAGGACTGGGTTAGCTCAGTGCCAGGCTCATGTGACTGAGTGGGATATCGGGTCACCATGCTGGTGGCCTGATTTCCCATTGGGGCAGTGCTATAGAGTCAGCATGAATGCACATCGCCACAAGTCGGTACCCGTCCTGATATGATGTTGCAAGGACATACAGACTCCAACAACCGATCGACCCCAGTGTCACATCACACTACCATCCCACTGACTGCCACATCACATTCATATCCCAGTGTCACGTCACACTACCATCCTGACTGTCACATCACATTCATAACCCAGTGTCACATCACACTACCTGGCACATCACACTACCATCCTGATGTCACATAACATTCATAACCCAGTGTCACATCACACTACCATCCAACTGTCACATCACATTCATAACCCTGTGTCACATCACACTACCATCCCACTGTCACATCACATTCATAACCCAGTGTCACATCACAATACCATCCCACTGTCACATCACATTCATAACCCAGTGTCCCATCACACTACCATCCCACTGTCACATCACATTCATAACCCAGTGTCATACCACACTACCATCCCACTGTCACATCATATTCATAACCCAGTGTCATATCACACTACCATCCCGCTGTCACATCACACTACCATCCCACTGTCACATCACACTACCATCCCACTGTCACATCACACTACCATCCCACTGTCACATCACATTCATAACCCAGTGTCATACCACACTACCATCCCACTGTCACATCACATTCATAACCCAGTGTCATATCACACTACCATCCCGATGTCACATCACACTACCATCCCACTGTCACATCACATTCATAACCCAGTGTCAGCTGACACTACCATCCCACTGTCACATCACATTCTTAACCCAGTGTCGCATCACACTACCATCCCGCTGTCACATAACATTCATAACCCAGTGTCACATCACACTACCATCACACTGTCACATCACACTACCATCCCACTGTCACATCACACTACCATCTCACTGTCACATCACACTACCATCCCACTGTCACATCACATTCATGACCCAGTGTGATACCACACTACAATCCCACTGTCACATCACACTACCATCCCACTGTCACATCATATTCATAACCCAGTGCCAGCTGACACTACCATCCGCTGTCACATAACATTCATAACCCAGTGTCACATCACACTACCATCACACTGTCACATCACACTACCATCTCACTGTCACATCACACTACCATCCCACTGTCACATCACATTCATAACCCAGTGTGATACCACATTCACGGTCAAGTGTCACCTAGCCACCACACTATTTAGCACATCGTCGATTAAACATGTAAGTCACGTGGCTTCCAATTTGTCATATCGGTTTCTGAGCTGGCTCATCCCATCTCTCCTTTCTGCAAGATATGCAATCTGGATAATTCAGGGCCTCACTGGATACGGGGCTGAGGGCTGATCGGATAACCACCACACTACCAGGTCTGGCACTTCGCATTATTAGCACTGTCAATGGGGAAGAATGTTGCAAACAAATAGGTTGGTTGGTTGTTGGAGTTTTACGTCCAGGCAACATCTATGGTCATATCAGGACGGGCATCCCGTAACTAAGGATGGCTAACCTGAGCGCCACCTATGTACTAGGGTCTCTCACTATTTTAATGTTATTGTGATAGCCCATGGTCTTCACACTGCCACACACTCACGGAAGAACGCCAAGATTGAGTAACAGTATGCTTCAACTGGTTTATTCCAAAACATATCCGCTCTCCGTGGCGTCAACAGTCAATTGAACTGCCCCCTAACTCGCTAGGTCCCTAGTGTGGAATGTAGCGCTACAAATCCAGTAGTCTGCAGAAGTGTGTGTACCTGTTACTATGGCCGTAATCGATTAACACGACCCGGGCGACTCGGGTCACCCGAGTCGTCAGAATTTCAAATCGAGCACCACGAGTGGAGTCGAGAAATACACGTGGCATGTGCAAAACGATCTGACCCCAGTAACCCACCTCTTGGCTGGGGTTTCCTAGGAGCGATGACGTCACATCTGTGCTGGTACCTGTAGTATAACATCTACCGGACAACTCCTACATGTTGTTTTAATGCTTTATTTTTAATAACCCAGATTTTCAGCTTCTACAATCATAAAATACTTTAAATCCTATTTTGCTGTATTTCTATCGGTTTTTGAAAAAGAATATTAAGTTTCAAATTCAGCCACCATTTGGTCCACCCAGAGCGTATTCGTTTATTCAACCCGTGACTGTATGATGTGTGCATGTGCCAACAAGTGGCTTGGGTGACCTGAGTTGATTAATCGATTACGCCCCATATGTGTGTTGGGGGTCAGGGGGGGGGTGGTTATCGAGATATACTAAGCGCTGCCATAGCCTCACGAAAGGACCAGTACTAACCAGGTAATGCCATGATTTATTGATTCTGATATCAGGTGTTACTAGATGTACGGAGTGCTTAGCAAGCACTACTTTGTATGCATGCATGCTGCCTTCATGTACCCATCGTAATATTACCTCAATGTTGCCAGGACGTAAAATTCCAACAATCAACCAAGCAAACATGTATGTATGTGTCATACAGGATATTCTGTCTAGAGAGACTCAAACCTGTATTTCTGCCATTCCGGTTTCAGCGTCATAACGATTAGCCTACCCAACTCAGCTGACCTATTCTTTGTTTGTTTTTGTTTTAAGTCATAGCAACATCCAACGTCATATCGGGATGGGTACCGACTTGTGAGAGTGCACACTCATGGTGCCTTTATCGTGCTGCTCCACTGGGAAATCAGGCCACCATCACCATGACCTGATATGCCACTCAGTCTGATTATTCTGACACTGAGCCAATGAGTTCTTGCCCTATCCTAATAATGCTGATTGCCTGGCTAGGAAGCGATAATTTTCAATTTGTGCATCATCAACTTGACTTGACCAGGGTTTGAACCCACAAACCTGATCTCCCAAAACATAGACGGACGCTCAACTCATTTGGCCACCCCTTCTCGTCCACTCAGCTGACCCACCTTAGCAACACATGGTTGTGACTGCTCCACTGTCACGAATTCACCGCCTTATATATAATTCAACTTCCTACATTTATCCGGATAGAATGTCTGAATCAGTAAGAATGCTGGTTGTCTTCGCGTGTGGGAAGTTTTAGGTTCAAACTCAGACCGATTCCAGCCAATGACATACAAAATTGATACTTGTCGCTACCTAGCCTGGCGCTGGGTATTAATAGGAGAACAGTGCAAGGACTGGCTTGCTCAGTTCCGGGATAATGAGACTGAGTGTGATATCCGGTCATGGTTCAGAAAGCCTAATTTTCCAGTGGGGCAGCACTATAAAGTCACCAATCACTATGTAAAGTCTACTGCTCGAATCTGTGGTTGTGTAGGCAGACTATAGTGAAATCAATACAGGCAAAGAGAAAGGAAGAGTATAAAGTGTGAAAGAAGAGAGAGAGTCAAGCCCTTTGGTTTATTATTTATATGGTACATGGATTCAGTGTAGAGTATCACCCCACCCCATTCTCCCAATGAGAAACAAGCATTCTTAGCACTACCAATAGGGATCCAGCATTCCCGGTCCCCATGGTTACCAGTGATCTGCCCACCACCACCAAGCTGTGTGGCTCCCCTGGCCACCACCTGCCTTGAGTTGAGTGTGGTGATCCTGACTAGCAGAGGCGGGACGGGTAATGGGTAGGGCTCTGAGTGCCCCTTACACACAGTCCTGCCAGCACCACTATGTCTATTTACCTATCAATCAAGCACCACCAGCAAGTACATGAACACGTTTATGCACCTGGTCATGTATACCTGTTTCACAATAGAACATTTGCATTCCCCCACCAATGTTTTATATTGGACTATTTTACAACTATATAACTCTAGATGTTGGCTAGGATGGAAACCCCAACAAAGAAACTGCTAAGAGGTAAGTAAAAAAACAAGTTTTATATAAAACACTAATATCCCCTACCTAGGTACCTGCTGACCTACTTATTTACAATATAATGTAAACTGCCAGAAGACCAGTGTATCTTCTGATGAATAAACTATTTTACCGACAGACACATATCTGGTGACACAGGCAGGAAGTTTGCATTGTCTTGCGGTGCTCCATTTGATGTGCCATTCAAACACAACACCATTTGTTCGGTGAGCAGTTCGGCGCGAGCTAAGCTACCTTAGCTTAGCTGTTTGCACAGTGTGCCTCACGCTTCTGCAAGGCCCTCGCGTCCGGCTGGTGGTGATTCTCAGCCCCACAGAGGGCCAAACTGTTTGGTTGTATCCAGCCAGAGCGGATGTTGTTTCCATTCACCAAGCACTCGGGTGATGTGCCGCCATGTACATCCAACAGAGTTGCATATATGTGTGGATGTATACTTCTGTAAATGTTGTATTTTTTAAAGTGGCACAATCCGAGGATTTTGGGTTTCTGTCATTTTCTGCGATAAATCTATCAGGTTGCTCGCTATAATCTACCTTAGTTTAGCTTGTCTAGCAGTGCGCCGTTTGATGTGCTATTCAATCGCAAGACCATTTGTTCGGTGAGCAGTTTGGCACGGGCTAAGCTACCTTATGCCATGTTTGCACAGTGTGCCTCACCTTTCCGCAAGTCCCTCTCATCCGACTGGTGGTAATTCTCAGCCCCATAGATCACTGACCTGTTCGCTTGCGTCCATTCTCTGTGGACGTTGTTTCAATTCACTGAACACTCGGGTTATGTGCTGCCATGTAAATACAACAGAGTTGTGTATATGTGTGTGGAGGTATAGTCCTTCAAATGTTGTATTTTTTAAAGTTGCAAAATCGAATGATTTTGAGTTTCTGTCATTTTCTGAGATAAATTTATTATCACGTTGAACATTATAATCTATCATACTTTAGCTTGAAGTAATTTATATTTGAAGTGGCTAACTTTTGAGATATTTTAAGTGCAAACACGCACAATTAATTTTGGCTAGGATGCCAAAACGCTGGCACCATCATAGTTCTGAACTAACAGATTATATTAAATTGCCTCAGTATTCTCTTCTATATGTCAACAACATGTTCATTAAGTGCGCCAATATCTAAGTTAGATATGTAAAATCAAATCTAGATAATTGTTTTAGTTTTGATAATTTCATATTTTCATCGTACTATCCAGCGTTAAGAATTGCTTCATTCACGGTACCAGGTTTGTTTTTATCCTGTTTTGTGGATTTTTTTAAAGGTTTTTTAATTTTTACTATTTTGTGTGTTATCACCGCCGAGTTCCAGGTTTCCCGGACCTGTCATTTGCATAGAGAGTATGATGGATCACTAATCCTACTGAGGACAGAGGTGGAACACACCATACATTTTTGCTTCAATGGTGGGTGGTACCCTGGTTCACTCTGGATACAGGTATTGTACAACTAACACATAGACCAGATGGGATAACCAAATGAGTTGAGCATCCTTCCGTCTTCCGCTTTGGTAGATCGTCAAATTCCATTCCACGGGTTCGAAATCTGGTCGAGTCAAACCAATGACTTAAATATTGATACTTCTCGCTTTCTAGCCAGGCGCTTGGCATTATTAGGATAGGGCAATGACTGGTTGTCTCAGTGTCAGTGGGATATCAGGTCATGGTGCTGGCAGCCTGGTTGGGGCAGCACTGTTTGGCCAACACCATCTTGGAATGCACAATGAAATTGTGAAAGACAACAAAATCGAGGTTTATCTGATAAAGGAGCAGATCGGAAGACAACATCAGAGAATGGACAGGCCTGGAGTTTGGCAAGTCCCAGAAGGCAGTGGGGAACAGGGACAAACTGGAGAAAGCGGGTTGTGTCATAGGGGGGGGTGATGAAAATGGGAAATATTGCACCAATAGCGGGACTTGAACCCACATCTCTTTGCATTCTGGGCCAGTTTGCTAACCATTACACCACCTGGGCTCCCTGATATCGACATGCTACCCATGCCTACCTGTCTATGCCTCTCCACTACACTCGGTCCCCTGGAATTGTAAGTATGTTACTGCTTACAATTACATACATACAGGCAGGGCACTTACACATACATACACAGGGCAGGTTCAACAACTATACAGTGCGTAGCTTGTATAGGATCCTGGTCACGGTAACCAGTGTTGGGGGGGGGGGGTGATGAAAATGGGAAATACTGCGCCTAGAGTTCGAAACCCACATATCTTTGCATTCTGGGCTAGTTTGCTAACCATTACAACACCTAGGCTCCCTGATATCACCATACTACCCAGGCATATCTGTCTATGCGTCTCCTTGCCTGAGAGGTCAGTGCAGACCACCACACTTGCAAAGTTATTTGTAGTGCACAAACAACCCTTGGGTTCAGCGATTGATGAGGATGATGATAACGTTAACAAATGACACTGACCCAGCTGATTGCCATGAATATGACCTGGTTTACAGTGGTGAAATCACAAATACTCGCCCACACTACTAATGCGTCCAAACCAGTCGCATTTAATCTGTGACCTTTGATCCCACAACATAGTGAGCAGACAAGGAGTGATTGGGTGGTTGTTGGAGTGTTATGTCCTTTCAACATCTAAGGTCATATCAAGATGGATACCGACTTGTGACAGTGCACACTCATGGCAACTTAATAGTGCTGCCCAACTGGGAAATCAGGCCAATTGTGCCTTGACCTGATATCCCGCTCAGTCGCATTATCCTGACAGTGAGCCAACCAGTCCTTGCCCTATCCTATTAATGCCAAGCACCAGGCTACGAAGCGACACGGATGAATTTGATAAGTCATTGGTTTGACCTGGTACCAAACTCCCAACAAGAAATGACACCCGCCGGCTTCCAGCTAATAGATTACAACCTAAACACCGCTGGACATGCTGCTGTCTGGGGAGGGATGGTCATTTACTTATGCATCTCGGATCATTGCTTGACCATTAAGATGGCCCCTGCCGCCCACCCCCACCTCGACCCCTCTGTCCCTGCTCCATCACTCTATAACTACCGAAGGTCCTCCTGGGGCTCCTCCTGCCTGCCACTCTCTGATTGGTCAGATGTTCCAATCTGAGTCGATAAATAGCTCCCTGCCCCGACTGATTGCCCCTATTGCTGTTGGCGCCCCCTGTCGGAAACCAGACAGCCTCGTTGTGGGGGCAAGTTTTCTACTTAACACTCCTACTCGTGTTTCATCATAAGGCCACATGAAAAGAAATACTTGTTTAGCGTCTACACATTAAAATTGTTGCAGGTCGGGCGTGAGGTGTTATTTTCATTTTTGAGTTTGTATGTAGAATGGCGGTGTACAGGAAGAAGTAAACTAACAATGGTATTCATGGTCAGAAGGCATGATAGGAAGGTCGAGAAGAGCATAGACAGTTTCTAGCTAAGAAAACATTAAAATTACTATAAAATCTTTGTTCAGCTAAAAGCTCAACTACAGGTATTTAATGTGGCCATGAAGTAGAAATGTGTGAACAGAACAGAATTTGTTTGTATTTGATTTTTAATGGGATTTTTGACAAATAACACATTTTAAATATTTCTCGGGTCGAGGGCATTTCTCGGGTCGGGAGGGGAGGATGCTAAACAAGTATATCTTAAATCTGGCATAATGTGTTTATGTGTGTGTTATTTTATGTATTAACTTTAGGAAAATAGGATCGTTTACATCTGCCTGATTTTAATGGGGTGTGTTGACCCCTTTCAATGTTTATAAACATTGTGTATGCGCAAGCAGCTTGGCTGCAGAACGAATGCACACTGCCCTTGAGTTTGCAGGTATGCGCAGTGCAACACGTCTATTTTATTCAAAATTAATAGAAATGCAGAATTCAATAAAATCTGTCTGTTAAACATGTTTTCTATATGTTTTCCAAACGGTTTGTTTCTAGATGGTGTGGTTTTAGAGATATTTTACTTTTTCTCTATGAAGATTGCCCACGGCTAGTGACAATGCATTAATTTTACCGATATGCACAGTTCAAAACGTCAATTTTATTCAAAATTTATGTAAATGCAGAATACTAACCTTATAGATTTAACATAATCTGCATGTTAAACATGTTTTCTATATGTTTTCCGAACGGTTTCTTTCTAGGTGGTGTGGTCTTAGAGATATTTCGCTTTTTCTGTATGAAGCCAATGACAATGCATTGAGTATGACGATACACATAGTTCAAAATGTCAATTTTATTCAAAATTAATAGAAATGCAGAAACCTAGCCTCATAAGTTTAATATAATCTGTTTGTTGAATATGCTTTCTACAACTGTTCCAAACGGTTCGTTTCTAGGTGATGTAGTTTTAGAGATATTTCACTTTTTCTGTATGAAGATTGCTCATGGCCATTGACAATGCATTGACTCATTGAGTTTGCCGATACGCGCAGTTCAAAACCTCAATTTTATTCAAAATTAATAGAAATGCAGAACCCTACCCTCATGAATATAATATAATCTGTTCATTGAATATGTTTTATATATGTGTTCCCAGCCGTTTGTTTCTAGATTGTGTGCTTTTGGAGATATTTCACTTTTTCTGTATGAAAATTGCTCACAGCCATTGACTATGTTTTGAGTTTGCTGATACGCGCAGTTCAAAATGTCAATTTTATTAAAAGTTAATTGAAAGGCAGAACCCTAACCTTATAAATTTAATATAATCTCATAATTGAATATGTTTTCTATATGTGTTCCAAGCAGTTTGTTTCTAGGTGGTGTGATTTTAGAGATATTTCACCTTTTCTCTATGAAGACTTTTTTTAAATGTTGGTCCATTAGTTGTTTAAGCAGGGGAAATTTCAGTCATAGGCGACTGGTCTTCCTCATTCAACTGCTGGTCAATAGAAAGCCTGAGCCTACACTTTTACCGACCCAAGGGATTTTTAACCTCCCACACCACATAGACATGGTATGAGAGCAACCGGCCTTTGATGACACTGTAAGTTATACACAGTGGTGGAAATCCAAATTGGCAGAGCTGGGGGCACGGGGAAGATTGCTTATTGGATTTGCAGTGTGGCAGTGTGTTGTCTTGCAGCCAAACAGTGTGCGCACTGACCTAAATACCTATGCTGACGTCAGATGAAATAGGTCCATAAGTTAGCTGGGGAGTGGGGGTGGGTGCGGAGGGGGGATTCCATACATCAGTGAACAACTGGGCACACTGAAGGAAACTGGTTGAAATGTAATTGATGGTGCACCAACAACAGTTGTGGGTAAGGTTTGATGACGACGATGATGATGATGATGATGACATTGCTGAATTATCTAGCCGCTCAATTACATGCTTAATTGAGTTTTGGTGTAATCACTTCATGCCACTGAGGAGTTGTGTAAAGTCGACGGCTGGCAGTTTGAGTGGTGTAGATATGCTAATAGGAAATCACTACAGGCAAGGAAGGAAAGCAGATATAGAGTGAAAGGTAGTAGAGTGAGACTCCCTCGTTTTTTACATATATATAGTCTCAGGGATCAAGATTGTCGTGTACACATGACCAAATCATCCAATCAATAACAGGCATTCTTATATAAACCAATGAGGGTCTTGAACCTTGTAACCAAGGCATGGTGTGTAGTTCTAGAGTGCGCTGTTGTGGCTGGGCGTGCAATGATCCGTAAATAACACTTGGGGGGGAGGGGGTATGTGAGGAGAGTTCCAAAGACTCTCTCACATGTCAAGAAGTGACCCTCTCTCATTATCTATATTAATACATAATTTACATACTAACTCCAGAATGGATTACCAATTCGACACAATCACATATGCCTTTGGCTTTACATACCATTTATTATTATATAGACCATTTGCATTTTATTATAGAATAGTTCTCCATAACCAATATCCTAAATATCGGATAATTTTACAGCGGGACGTAGCTCAGGCAGTACTGAGTACACCTGTGAAGCTGTCAATCATCCGATCGATCCTGTTCAGTGGACCCATTTGCAGATTGGCGACAGCACGTTTCCTCCAAAGAAATATGTCAGACTGACCATATCTTCAACGTCCAATAGCTAATTATATGAAAAACAATGTGCTCTAGAGGCATCGTTAAATTAAACAAGCCTTACTTTTTTGTTCATGCCACTGACTCTCTATTCTATCTTATCATATGCACAGCTAATAATTAGTGGAACGTACCCCCGCCCCACCTGGTCTTAATGCAGCGTGTACCAGACAATAGCAAACCACTAGTGCAAACCCTAAACAGAAAACCATGTCACTGTGGCAGCATTAAGGGTGGTTGATGTATAGAACTACTAACATCTCCCGACCAGCCACTGCAGGGACAAATAGTTTTGCACCTGTCTTGACATGTTCTTGCCGGTGTGAAACCTCTATTTGCTCCCCAAGAGAGTGCCGCTGGTAACTTGCAAAAGCCAGCAGCACTTCAACACTTTTGCAGGCAGCTTTCATGAAATGTAAACCTCAAGCTGAGAGACATTAAGACTAACTCATGGATGCAACTCTCACAGCAGAGAGCTAAATGGAGAGTGGCTGTCAAGTAGTGAAAGCAGTCTTTGTTGCATCACGACCGACAGCATGATGATGACCAGACGAGATGGCCGAATGAGTTGAACATCCGTCTCCTGCTTTGGTAGACCGTGGGATTCAATCAACAGGTTAGAACCATGGTCGAGTCAAACCAATGACTTTAAAATTGATACTTGTCGCTTCCTAGCCAGGCGCTTGGCAGTATTAGGATAAGGCAAGGACTGGTTAGCTCAGAGTCAGGATAATGTAAGAGCAACTATTAGCAATGTTTTGTCCATTATAATTACCTGAAGTGAAATAGTACCGAGCATAATGTGTGTGCCAAGTCTCATAGCATTTCAAGAAAGGAAGGTTTGTTTCCTACCCGGACAAACAAAATAAAAGCAACTTGGAAAATGTGTGTGTGTGGGGGGAGGGGGGGGGGGGTATTTGCCATAAGGTACACAGCTATACACATATGTGTGTTATATGTGTATGTAATATGACGCACTGTCTTAATGCTCATCTCAATAGTAAATACATTATATCGTATGTGTCTCTTATTTTAGATAAAGCTCATGCTCATCCTCCTTAAGCCCATGTTATCCATATGGGACACAACGAGATCATCCTATCTCATTCCGGGAAGCTTGTCAGTTATATACAGGCGTAGACCATGAGTTAAAATTCATTCAGGTAATGGAAACAACATCGCTCTCCAAGCGGCTGCTACTCGGCCCCGAATTTAATATTTGCAAGAGGCTTAGCATGTGAAATAATTCTGTGAAGCTTTCTATTTAATTGTAGGCACAGAATCACAGCTTCGGGATCTAAAGCAGAAGGATTCCTTCCCTCTTGTGAAGACCCATGGTTTCCATGCAGTAGGTTTATGAATTAGTAAATTGGTTGTAGTATCACCTATAAGTAAACAATGATGAAACCCTGCTTTATTGGCTACATACAGAGCTATATTGGTCGGTGATTTGACAGTGAAGTGGGGACTAACTGTCTAAAGGCCCGGTCACATACACGTTACTGGACGTAGCTGAACGTAGTGGAGGCTAACATAGTTCACATAGTTCAACTTAGTGCAACATACCAGCATCCATACTTCTCCATTATAAGAATGTGATAAGAACGTGTGTGGGCCGTGAGTTCAGATTTAACCTTTGGACATGTTCAAAAGAGAGGTACGTTTGAGGCAAATGTAGCCTCTGTGATGATAATGTACTTTAGCATACCATAGTGTACTATAGCATACTCTAGCATACTTCTTTGTAATGTACTCTAGCATAGTCTAGCATACTCTAGCATACTCTAGCTTACCCAAGCATACTTTGACCCACACTAAACCTTGGCCATTCTGCCGTGGTCATATAGCCGTTAGTGGATGAGTTTGAACGTAGTTGAATGTAGTGGAGGGTAATGTAGTTCAATGTAGTTCAACATAGTTCAACATAGTTCAACGTAGTTCAATGTAGGTCAACATAGTTCAACATAGTTCAACATAGTTCAACATAGTTGGACGTACCTGGATCCTTACCATACCGTACCGGGATCCGTACCATAACGTATTGATCCATACTATTAGGTTGGTGATCAACCAAAACCTGCCGGACCTTAATGTAGTTTAGCGTAGTGATAGCTCATTTCACCCACATTAATCTGTCTATGGATCAATGCATCCACTAACGTGTATGTGACAGGGGCTTCAGTTAGCAGGTGTATGTACAGTAAGTAGCATTACTTTCCGATTTTGTTGGTTTTATCATGTTGGTTGTTGTTGTTTTTTGTTTTGTTTTTTGTTTTTTGTTGGGGTGGGGGGATTTCGAGTGGAGATGAACGATTCCAAGCAGGTATTCTACACACATTTAATTATTCTCGCAACAGTAATTAGTGAATTTTCAATGATGGGAAATCTTTGCAAAATTGATCGGTGAATATTTAGTGATTGGAAATCTTTGTAATATTCATCGGTGAATTAATAGTGTTGGGAAACCAGTGAATGACTGATACAGATATCAACCAGACGAGGTGGCTGAATGAGTTAGAGTATCCGTCTTCCGTGTTGGTAGATCATGGGATCGTGGGTTCGAACCCTGGTCGAGTCAAACCAATGACTTCAAAATGTATACTTGTCACTTCCTAACCTGGCGTGCAGCATTATTAGGATAGGGCAAGGAGCAGTGGAATGAGGAAGACCAATTGTCAGCGATTGAAATTTCCCCTGCTTAATCAACTAATGTACCCAACATAAAATAAAATAAAATAAAATAGTACATTCTCCACAACATTGTTGTGAACCCGCAGTTCAATTTACTTAGCAGTAATATAATGGACGGTAGGTTATCTTTTGCAGTAATAGTTGGTGAATTTAGAATGGACTGAGATGTTGTTGTTTTACGTCCTAGCAACATCTGAGGTCATATCAGGACGGGTACCGATTTGTGACAGTGCGCACTCATGCCGACTTTATAGTGCTGCCCCGATGGAACACCAGACTACCGGCAGCATGATCCAATATCCTGCACAGAATATTATCCTGAAACTGTATGACCGAGTCATTGTCCTATTATATTAATGTCGAGCACCAGGCAAGGTAGCGACAAGTATCAATTATAAAAGTCATTGGTTTCACTCGGCTGGGATTCGAACTCCCGACCTTCTGCAAGGAAACGCTGCGCTATGTGGCCTGGGGAAACACTATGCATTTACCATCAGTGCGCTCTGTCAATCCCATTCTAATATGACCTCAGCTGTTGCCAGGACCTAAACCTCCAACAACCATCCAGCTAAGCGCACTGACACAAGTCGGTACCCATCTTGATGTGACCTTTGATGTTGCTAGGAAGTAAACCAACAACAAACAACCTATTTTCTAGCAATACCGATTGGTGACATTAACAACACAACGTTGATTGTAGTGAAGGGTTACATGATAATGTGTCCTAATATTTTTTTGTATTTATTTAAATGTGTACAAAACTGGTCGGTGGTTCATATAGTAAAGCGCACCTAGGGCGTTCACGGTCACGTGCAACCCAAGTTGTACGGTTATCACTGAGAGCCGCCCGGTACAGTCGTGTTTACACCGGACCCTGGAGGCGTACGTGTGAAACGCGCGACTCTCACTAATCCGTCCATCTTAAGCTGGGTCCCCCGGAGCTCCCGTACTCTCCGTCATACTATTACAACTACTACTACTACTACTTCAGTGGGCTGAGAGTGTGCGCGGGATACCCGGCGTGGCGGTTTAGATTCTCAGTGTGTTTAGAATCTATGTTTGGAGTTATGCGCATGCGCGTATCCGATTAACCCGACCCAGGCGACTCGGGTCGCCCCTGACTTGCTACAAATTCAAATAGAACCCTGCGATTGGAGTTGACAAATACACGTGCCTTGTGCAAAAAGTTTAACCCACCTCTTGGCTGGGGTTGGCTAGGATCTAAGACATCACATTTGTGTCTCAAAAAGTTGTTCGGGTCACCTGAGTTGATTAATCGAATACGCTTAAATGCCGTTCAATTTTGTTGCATGCGCAGAACCCCGAGCGTAGACTCTAAACCCACTGAGAATTTAAACAGCCACATCGGCGTTTCAGCGACACACTCTTCCAGCACATTAGTATGGACATGGGGGCCGGCAGGAATGCGCGGGAACCTGATGCAGACTTTTGAGTGATTTGCCAGCTAATTGTCGTCTGATGTCACAATTTCGTCTGCTGCCCAGAAAATGTTGTCTGCTGTTCAGAAAAATGTTGTCACAAAACCTCATCTGATGCCCACACAATATTGTCTGCCATCCACACAATGTCATCTGATGCCCAGAAAATATCGTCTGCCGTCCAGAAAATGTCGACTTATGTCCAGGAAATGTTGTCTGTTGTCTACAAAATGTCATCTCATGTCCACAAATGTGGGCTTTCCACAAAATATCGTCTGCCGGCCACAAAATGTCGTCTGCTGTCGGCAAATTGTTGTCCCTTGTCCACAAAATGTCTGATGTCTACAAAATATTGTTTGCTACTCTCAAAAATGTAGTCTGAGGTTCACAAAATGATGTCAGCTGTCCACCAAATGTCATCTGATGTCCAGAAAATGTCGTCTGCTGTCCGCAAAATGTCGTCGACCTTCCACAAAATAGTGTCTGCCGTCCACAAAATGGTGTTTGCTCTCCAGAAAATGTTGTCTTGCATCCACAAAATGTTGTCAGTCTACTGTGGTCTGCTCTCCACAAACTATTGTCTGTCGTCAACAATATGTTGTTTGCTCTCTCAGCAGCATCTCTTTTTGTGGCGCCGTATTTCTCGCAGGAAGTATAGGCTAAACTGACAGTCTGACAACACTGATTCATGGGGAGGACGGGCCTATCAGGTCCTAATTAAATGATGCTGCAGTTCGGTATTAGGTCGCATGGTCGGCCGGACACCCTTTCAATCCCAAGCACAGATGTTGTTGGTTGATCAGAAAATATCGAATCTGGCGCCATTTGTGTGATGGAAATCAAGGGGTAAGTTCAGTGAAAAGATGTGCTTGTTTGTTTGTTTGGTATTTTGCGTCTTAACAACATCTAAGGTCTCACTTGTGACAGTGCAAACTGATGATGACTGCCCCGGTGGGAGACTAGGCCGCCGGCACCATGACTCCATATCCCACACAGTCATATTATCCTGACGCTGAGATAACCAGTACTTGCCATATCCTATTAATGCTGAGTGCCAAGTATCAATGTTATAAGTTACTGGTTTCACTCAGCTGGGATTCAAACTTCCGACCTGCCGCACGGGAATCCCGCACTGTACCGATACGGCCGCTGCGTCCGATTCAGTGAAAAGAAGAGAAGATTGGGGTCATTTTTGTTCTTAACATTCGACTAATGTCAGGGATATTCTACTTTTAACACTACAGAATTACATTCAACACGTAGCTCAATGGACGGGCATGGGATCGAGAGAGCAGTGACGTCATCGCATTATTTGCCGATCCGATGTCACAGCCTAATTCCCGAATCAGAAAATTTGATCGGATCTCAAATCTCATAGCAATTTGATCTGACGTAAAATGTCTTTGCAATTTAGTGAAGCTGTTTTACTATTGCAAAGATTGTTGAGCATGGGATTGGGAGTTTGCTGGATTGGTCCGTGGTGTTTTAGATCCTAGCAGCATCACAGGTTGTTTCCAGGGCCTAATACCGACATGGGATCGCATGCACTCATAGAGACTGTTTAGTGTTTCCCCACTGAGATACTGCGCTGCTGGCACCATGGCCCAATATCCCACTGAGACATGTTATTGTGACACTGAAACAATCAGCGTTTACGCATCTCTCAATAATGACTATGAACCCTTTGCGTCAATACGGTTATGTGACTTGATGGCTGTTTGAACTCCGCACAACTGCTGCAGCTGCCAGCATTTTCGCAACCAGCCAGCTTTCTTCGCCCCCCCCCCCCCACCCACACCGCTAGATAAACTTAACTTGATAGGGTTGAGAGGTTGAGCCGCACACGACCAAGCCATCAGGGATGGCCGAATGAGTTAGAGCATCCGTCTCCGGTGCTGGTAGATCGTGGGGTCGTGGGTTCGAACCCTGGTCGAATCAAACCAATGACTTAAAAATTTATACTTGTCGCTTCCTAGCCAGGTACTCGGCATCATTAGGACAGGGCAAGAACTGGTGTGCTCAGTGTCAGGATAATGTGACTGAGTGGGATACAAGGTCATGGTGCCGGTGGCCTGGTTTCCCAGTGGGACAGCACTATTAAGTTGCCATGAGTGCGCACTGTTACAAGTCTGTACCCATCCTGATATGACCTTAGATGTTGCTAGGATGTAAAACAACAACAAACAAACATCAGCAGTCGGTAACGAGGAAGCAGATCAACAGCGGTTCCGGTTCATGACTCATACACTGTAACTAATGACTTCTCGTGAAACAGATAAAGCCTGTTGTACATAATGCTGTATGTATGTATCTGAATTATGAGGTATCGACAAATGCCAACTTTGTAAAGCCATCTAAATCTGCAGTTGGACTCAACTGCCTAGAATGCCTACAATAACTTATAAAGGAATGGCATGCCTAAAAGAGGCTTCAAACCCAGTCTTCTGCCATTCAGGTGACAGGATCATATCAGGTCATATTAGGATGGGTACAGCCCTGTGACAGTGCACACTCATGGACACTTTATAGTGCTGCCCAACTGTGAGACCAGGCTGCCAGCATCATGACCTTATATCCCACTCAGTCACATTATCCTGACACTGAACCAACCGGTGTCTGCCTTCTCCTAATAATGCTGAGCGCCTGGCTAGAAACATCTCAGTATGAATATTTAAGTCATTGGTTTGACTCGACCTGTGTTTGAACCAGTAGGTTCGAATCCCATGATCTACCAAAAACGGGAGACGGACGCTCAACTCATTCGGCTATCGCATCTGGTTTTCAACTATAGAGGTGAGTGCAACTCACGAGGCGTGTTGTTTTGGAATCATACGTTTCATAATTACGATTACAAATATCCAGGTAGTGGATTCCCATTGAGACCAGAAGGGATAGCGGAATGAGTTGAGCATCCGTCTCCAGTATTGGGAGAGTGGTGGATCCGAACCCATGGATTTGTGGGTTCAAATCCTGGTCAAGTCAAACCGATGACTTAAAAATTGATACTTTTCGCTTCCTAAGCAGGCATTCTGCATTATTAGGATAGAGCAAGGACTGGTTGGCTCAGTGTCAGGATAATGTGACTGAGTCGGATATCAGGTCATGGTGCTGGTGGCTTGGTCTCCCAGTGGGCAGCACTATGAAGTCGCCATGAATGAGCATTATCACAACCTGTCATGATCTAACCTTAGACTTAGCGGTTGCTAGGACGTAAAACAACAACAAACAAACAGCATTCCCATTATAAACACCGTGCCATCTAATTTGCAGCATGTACAGAATGCTGCTCATAGTCATATCAGCAGTGTCAAAACCGTCCTCATTTCCTCACCTTCCACATCTCCCCACTCCCTCTTCCTTCCCTCATATCCCTCCTCATTGTCCCCACCACTCCCATTCCCTCTTCCTTTCTTTCGCCCTTCTCCGTACTTCAGATCCCCCTTCCCCACCCCTCCGTCCTCCTCTCCTCCCCTCCTCCTCTCCTCCTCTCCTCCTCTCCTCCTCTCCTCCTCTCCTGCTCTCCTGCTCTCCTCCTCTCCTCCTCTCCTCCTCTCCTCCTCTCCTCCTCTCCTCCTCTCCTACTCTCCTCCTCTCCTCCTCTCCTCCTCTCCTCATGTCCTCCTCTCCTCCTCTCCTCCTCTCCTCCTCTCCTCATCTCCTCCTCTCCTCCTCTCCTCCCCTCCTCCTCTCCGCCTCTCCTCCTCTCCTCCCCGCGTCCTCTCCTGCTCTCCTCCTCTCCTCCCCTCCTCCTCTCCACCTCTCCTCCTCTCCTCCTCTCCTCCTTTCCTGCTCTCCTGCTCGCCTCCCCTGCTCTCCTCATCTCGTCTCCGCCCTCCCACTCTCCCTCTTCCACACTCCCGGCACCCACCGACCAGGCGACCCGTCCTGATCTGACCTTAGAGGTTGCTAGGAGGTAAAACAACAACAAACAAGCATCATTCCCATTATACACACAGAGCAAATTCAGTACCATCTAATTTTCAGCATCGACATAAAGCTGCTCATAGCAGCAATGTCCAAACCGTCCTCATTTCCCCTTAATTGTTGCCAGGACGTAAACCTTCAACAACCAACCAACCTTCCCACCCTCCTATACCTGCCTCTTCCTCCTCCCCCTCTATCGCTCCCCTCGTCTCCCGCTCTCACCCTCTCGCCCTCGCACCCCCACCCCACTTCGCCCCCCCCCCCCACCCCCGTCACCCTCTCCCACTCTCCCCACCCCCTTTGCACTTATTTTCCATTCCCCCGATCCGCTCGTACCCTGGAGAATAGTTCAGGCTTCGCCATGAGGAGCGGAACTAGTGAGTTGACTGCAGGATATTGCCGCCGGAAACAGGGAGGGCATATCACGTCTCCACCACTAACATTCCATTGCCGTCTGCTCCAATCAAATGTCGTCTGCTCTTATGGACAATTCCAGCTAAGTGTGGTTTCAATGCAACACAAGCAAAACTAAATGATCTAAAAGTGTGAAAGAAAAGTTAGCGATTATAATTAGTGCATCAAGGGGTGTGTGTATTCAAAGGTTGTACGCTATTCGCTACCATGTGGAGACATTAAGTGCCAGCAGATGTTACCAGGTCACAAAAGAAATGAAAAGGAAAAAGAAGGTTGTGGAATCGCAATTACAAATGTAATACCCCTGTCACACTATGATGTAATGAGCAAACATAAGCCTGACGTGATCACATTGCGTCATTATGTTGACCTATGTTGGGTTACGTTATGATGATGTCAGAATGACATTACACTGACGTCGAGCTATGTCACATTACGTCGTGTTACATCGGGGCACGTAAAAGTTTTGAACCTGTTCAAAACTTTCGATGTGAATCAAACGTAAGGGTTTACGTTCGCCATACGTTCTGTATACGTTCGGCGAAGGTCAATCACGTTAAATGGATGTTAGTCAAACGCTGCTCACTACGTTCAGCTACATTCCACTACGTTGACCCACATTAAACCTGGTGGAAACGTCCAAGCGGCGTAATGGGAACGTCAGGAGAATGTCAGGAGAACATATGTTCAACATACGTTCAACGTTTCGCCACCGTGTCATGATGTATGTACCGTCACGTAATGTAGTTCTGGCGAGGGAATAACCTTCATAACATTCCATGAACGTAATGACATGTTCCTCTCTCATTGAATGACGGTATCACTACGCTTTACCGACGGTACGCTCTCGTCAACTCGCTGCATCCACGTTCAACTTGTGCCCAAATTTGCATACTACGCCGAGAAGTTCAACGTTCTTCACGTTCTCCCTATGCTCACGTCGTTATGTCATAGTGTGACAGGGCCTTAACTGTGTGGACTGGTTTACTTTGGTAGTGGGGAGGATGTAAGTGGGAATGGTGTACATTGAATTACAAAGGATTGAGTATTAAGCGATTGTGCAGCGATGTTGGACTTGAGGCCCGAGTTGGTCTTCAAGCACTGTAACCCAAACTTATTATAGCTGCATAGTTTGTTGAAAGAATGAACTCAAAACCAAAAGGATTATCTACATTTGATTGAAGATATCTAACTTAGATGCTGGTGCACTAATTAAGCATGTGTTGCTTCCTAGAAGGGGACGCTGAGTTTATTTAATAGAACATGTTACTGCTGAATCGTCTCATGTCATAGTGTAAAATATTCTGATATACAGCATATGGGGGAATGCAAATGTTCTATTACTGATCGGTGTATCTGACCAGGTGCATGTATGTATATATATATATATATATATATATATATCTATAAATTGTAAGGGCTGGTGGTGCCTGAGTGTGATGTAAATAGACATAGTGGTGCTGACAGGTCTGGGTGCGAGGGCACTCAGGGCCTACCCGCTCTGCTGGGATAGTGATCACCAGACTCAAAGGTCAAGATTTGTGGTGGCCATGGGGTCATATAGCTAGGTGGTGGTGGGCAGACCACTGGTAGCCATGGGGACCAGGAATGCTGGATCCCTATTGGTAGGGACAATAATGCTTGTTTTCCATCGGAGGAAAGGGGTGGGGTGATACTCTACAATGAACCCATCTAACCATATAAATAATAAACCAGAGGGCTTGACTCTCTCTTCTACTTTATACTTTATACTCTTCCTTTCTCTTTGTCTGTATTGATTTCACTATAGCCTGCTTAGACAACCACATATTCTAGCTTTAGTCATTTTACTATAGTATTCACTTGCTTGCCAATCTTATTTGTGCCTGTTTGCACTTCAAATATCTCCAAAGTTCAATCAATCAATGGTTCTCCACTTGTCCTGATGGTGTGCTGTTCTGATAGACTGTGAATAATTCAAGCCTGTCCACTGTGAAATATTTGTAAACCATGATGTTCTTTGTCTCCCTCTCCCTCTGCTGCCATTCACCTTCCCTTCCAACAATGTACGGTATATTGAACTCTGACAAATGATGTGGCCAAAATAAATAAGTTTCTTTGTCTGTATTGTGGCAAACAAGCTTTTCTTATTTTTAATTTGTCTGAGAACTTCAAAGTTAGCCGCTTCAATTAAAAGTTATTCCAACTTAAAGTAGGGTAGCTTATAACTATCAACCTACTATTTCTTTTATCTCGAACCCTGTTTGAGTCAAACCAATGACCTAACGAGTTATTGATACTTGTCACTTCCTAGCCAGGTGCTCGAATTATAATGACTGGGCAAGGACTGGTTTGGCTCAGTGTCAGGATAATGTGACAGTGGGATATCAGGTCATGGTACTGGCGGCCGGGTCTCTCATCTCTCAGTTGGGCAGCACTATAAAGTCGCCATGAGTGCACACTGTCACAAGTGGCTACCCTTCCTGATATGACATTAAATGGTGCCAGAACGAAAAACCCCAACAAACAATACAATAATATCTTTAAAAGTCAGAGAAACATCCTGACATGACATTAAATGTTGCCAGAACGAAAAACCCCAACAAACAATACAATAATATCTTTAAAAGTCAGAGAAACTCGAAACCTCCTCCCTATGGAAGACTCGTTGAAAACATCACAAACATTGAGCAGCCTGAACGCTGGTGATCTTAAAGGTGCATAGTCCGATGAAAACATCAAATTTTCAAAACCAAAGCAATTATCTAGATTTGATTCTACATATCTTACTTAGATACTGGTGCACTTCGTAAACTTTTGTCGCCACATATAAGGGAATTCTGAGTCAATTTAATAGAAGCTTTCACTGCAGAAGGCTATGGTGTCAGAGGTTTGGCATGCTTTCCAAAACTAATTGTGCATGGTTGCACTTCAAATATCTCAAAAGTTAACCATTTAAAATAAAAATTACTTCAAGCTATAGTAAGGTAGATTATAATGATCAACATAATATATTTATCTCAGAAAATATAAGAAATTCCAAACTATCTGTCTATGCAAATTCAACTGCCTGGGAACAAAGGTATGCTTATCCAACTCTGCTTTCTCATTCCCTGTGTTGTTGAGGAGCAGTGACCTTGGCTCTTCAAGGTCACTTCTTATTGAGGCTGAGCTGCAATTCTACTTCCTTCTCCAGTGTGCTCCCTCTTTACTCCTAGCTCGGCCACTGCTTAGAATCAACTAAGTTAATGTGAAGAGTTTAGGCGCAAAACCCCATAAACGCCAATCCACAAATTGAGCTAAACATTGGAATCAAACCTTCAAAAGGTTTATCTTGTTAGATTCCTACTTATTTTGTTAATTGATCCATAGTCATATGTGATCAAACGAAAATTGGAATTAGTTAGAATTAAAATTATGTTCAGGTACAAATCTTTGTATTTAAACTACATTTTTGGATTTGCGTTTGCGGGGATTTGCGCCTGAACTCTTCATGTGTTATTGCTGTTTGAGGGTAAGTGTTTTTATTTATGATACACTGCATAGCATCCCGTAGCAGAAGGTTTATAATTTGAATCCAAGTGTATTCAAACCACTGACTTATACAACTGATACTTACAACTAGGTAGCCTGGCTCTTGGCATTACATATACTAGTACAGGGTAATGACTGTTTATCTCAGAATCAAGATAAAGTGACTGAGTGGGACACTTGGTTATGGTGCCGGCAGCCTAGTATCCCAGTGGGGAAGCACTATAAAACCACCATGAGTGTGCACTGTTACACATCGGTACCAGTTCTGACATTAATTTAGATGTTGCCAGGATGTAAACCTCCAACAAATAAGAAGAACCCCCCCCCCCCACACACACAAAACAAAAACAAACATCAAACAACAGGAAACAACATCAAACAATGGCAAATGACATCGAACAACAGCAACCACACCGCTAACAACAGCAAATGGCATCAACCAACATCAAACAAACAACTAACGACATCAAATTACATCAACCAACAGCAAACACACAGTTAACAACATCAAATTACATCAAACAACATAAAACAAACAGTTACCAACAGCAAATTACATCAAACAACAGCAAACACACAGCTAACAACATCAAATGAAATCACATAACAGCAATCAACAACAAACAACAGCAATCGACAACACACAGCAAACAACACACAACCCACAACAAACACACACACAAACAACAACAAACACACACCAAACAACAACCATATAACAACAACAAACTAGAACAACAAACAACACCGAATAGCAGAATCCTTGTTTGGGAATGCCGCGACAAAATATTTTAGTCAATGAATCAACTATATTTACAATACAAAACAACCACCAAAACAAACCACATCGTGTTACTCCAGTAGGCCTACACTCTCCGAGCACATTTCGCCCAGCAGACCCGGCGCCACCTTCATACCCACTCAGCTCTCAGACGGCAGACAGTGCCATTTCCATTAGGGCGCTGTCATATGTAATATACAGAATGGTACCAGTCTAGAACTCATAGCCCTTACTTCTTGTGTAAAGTCAAAATGTTGAGGGGGGATGTCATGGGTTTCAGTGTATTGTCAACATATCGCGACGTTACTATAAAAAGGTTCTATCTGACGACAAAATGGTGCTTTCGAAATAATGAGGGCTGACGCGGTGTAACTGCATGATAGCAAAGCAGATAGAAGAATATTATTTTAAATATATCTCAGTGGAAAATACCAGTTGAGAAACAGTTGTGTAACTGCCTGATAGCCTTTTGTAGATAGAACATTTTAATATCCATTACACCAATTCGGTCACTTTGTCAGATAGAACCTTTTTATAGTAATATATATATATCTATAACAATATTCTTCCAGATAGTACATATATAACCTTATATAATCGATACACACATTTCTGTGGTTTTAGCATATTGTAAAGATATATAAAAATAGTTTTCTTGATAACATAAACCTTATATAATCGATACAGAAGTTATGTGGATTTAGCATATTGTCAAGACTGATCAGAATATTATTCCCGATAATATAATCTTTATATAATCTAGGCACTTTATCCTCAAATTTGGTAGATGTCAGTAGGTTTTGTTCTCAATAAATTGGGACCAAGTTGTGGTTGGTTGTTTGTTGGAGTTTTAAGTCCTGGCATATTCTAAGGTCATATCAGGATGGGTACCAATTGTGGCAGTGCACAGTCATGGATATTTTATAGCACTGCCCCCTGGGAGACCAGGCCGCCCATCCAGTCACATTATCCTGAAACTGAGCCAACCACTCCTTGCCGTATTCTGATAATGCAAGTACCAAGCTGAGTACCAAGCTAGGAAGCGACAAGTATCAATTCTGACGTCACTGGTTTGACTCGACTGCGACCAAGTTGTGTCCCCGCGCCCTAGTGGAGAGGTTGGCTACTATATAGAGTACTAGCTTCCAATGTGTAGAGGGCATGGGCTCAATCAATACCTTGCATATTCTAACCAGATCTTTATAATATTGAGCTTGTCACAATACTGTGCAAAGAATAGGTCTCCAGTTTTGTAGAATTATAAATGGCTAAAGCTCGAATATGTGGTTGTGAAGGCAGGCTATAATGAAATCAATACAGACAAAGAGAAAGGAAGAGTATAAAGTATAAAGAAAGAGAGAGAGTCAAGCCCTCTGGTTTATTATTTATATGGTAAATGGGTTCATTGTAAACTATCACCCCACCCTTTTCCCCCAATGGGAAACAAGCATTCTTGGCCCTACCAATAGGGATCCAGCATTCCTGTTCCCCATGGCTACCAGTGGTCTACCCACCACCACCAAGCTGTGTGGCTTCCCTGGTCACCACCAACCTTGACCCTGAGTGTGGTGATCCTACCCAGCAGAGGGGGGAGGGGGTAGGCACTGAGTGCCCTAACACACAGCCCTATCAGCACCACTATGTCTGTTTACATCCCACTCAGGCACCACCAGCACCTACATATACACATACATGCACCTGGTCACGTATACCCGATCAGTAATAGAACATTAGCATCCCCCCGATGCCGTAAATCAGAATATTTTACAACTGGGTTACCTGTATTCAAAGGACAGCTCTGCACCCAGGCACTTTTTGTCCTGAGATAGCATGTGTCCGGTCATCGTACGGACAGTCAAATAGGGTAACAACAAAAATTGTTGGTGCATTGAACAAACTTGATCCCATCTGGTACTGAGTCGCGGATCACAGGACATGGCAAGGATTGGTTGGTTCAATGCCAATATCATTTTCCTTTGAGGGATATGTTGGTCGTGGTGCCAGCGGCATGGCATCACAGTGGATGCAACACTATATATTATAATATCAATATGATAGTGCATTGTCACTCATATTTTACTAGGATTTAAAAAACCCCAATTTGGCAAAGAAAAGCCGGAACCTCAGCGTTAGTAGTGTACGGTAAAACTAGGATTCCATAGATACAATATGCGGTATGCAAATGCGAAGGTGTACCAGATATGCTAAGAGTTTTCGCTGTTTGTATTGGAAACAGCACACTCCGTTCGCATTCGCACCAGTCACTCAATGTAGCGAACCAGTGCGAATACGAACCCAGCAAGCCATTTCCAATACGAACAGGGAAAAGTTGCCGCATACCCCATAAACTGTCACATTCACATGCACATATCGCCATTGTGTATAAGGAATCACATCTTTAGTGTTGGCGTGCAGCCAGGCGCAGGGGAGAGCGGGGAGGGAGGGATGGGGGAATGGGGAGGTGGGGAGTGGGGAAAAGGGGGGGAGGGAGGGCGAAGATACTCTTTTCTCAATGTAGCCTTGAGGTATTCATCTAAGAAGGAGATATCTTCCACTAAAACACCAATCACTGAGGCGAGGAGAGATAGTCTCCATTTGCTATTATTGATCTGTTCTCGTCCTCCTGGAGCTCTCCGCTTTAAGGCGACCATGGGTTTACATTTGATGTATAGTTTCAAAGGTGTCATTGTCTACGATGTAACAGCCGAGACTCTCCGTCACTTGGTCCTTGGATTGCTGCTGTCTTAAGTAACCGGAAGTGACTTATCCGCTGGGTCTACTCTGTTGCATCATTACCGGAAGTGAGTTGACCTTCGGGACTTCTCTGGCGTCTATTACCCTGCGCGGTGGCCGAATCGGTAGAGCGCAGGCCTCGCGTGCGGAAGGTCTCGATCTCCCGCATGCAAGGCCCGGAACTACCGACTTGGCCACCGCGCCTGGTCATAATACATCTGGAAAATTGGGTGTAATGAAAAGACTCTAACAGACTATGTGCATTCCAGCCACAGTCGTCCTATGGCTTGCAAGCACTGGCGACCACTATGTGACCACTCTGTGATCACTATGTGACCACTTTGTGACCACTTTGTGACCACTTTGTGACCACTTTGTGACCACTTTGTTTCCACTTTGTCACCACTTTGTCACCACTTTGCGACCACTTTGTGGCCACTTTGTGACCACTGTGTGACCACTTTGTGACCATTTTGTGACCACTTTGTGACCAATTTGTGACCACTTTGTGACCACTTTGTCACCACTTTGTCACCGTTTTGTCACCACTTTGTCACCAGTGTGTGACCACTTTGTGACCACTGTGTGACCACTTTGTCACCACGTTGTCACCATTGTGTGACCATTTTGCGACCGCATTGTGACCACTTTGTGACCAGTTTGCGACCAGTTTGCACCCAAAAAGCTGACTGGTCACTGACTTTTTGCCAGGCTATGAACATGTTTTGCGACCATTTTGGTCACAACGAGGATTGTTGTGCAGCAGCGGCAAACTCCAGTTAACCAAAATGGTCACCTGGAGATATGTGACCACTACAGACCACTTTGCGACCACCTACCACAAGCATAATTCAACCAACGCGACACAAGTACAGTATAAAGTGGCATTTATTGATTTTTTCTTACTTCTTACATTTAGTCTTAATTTGTGATTTTTTCAAGAGTTCGAGGATCTCAGACACTAACCCAATGAAACAGTATATAGTTGGGTGGGGGGGGACGGTAAATCTGAACCTTATAGACACGTCCTCCCACTCCAGGTGCTCCGGTCGAAGTGTTCGTAAAGCTACTATGTCATAGTTTAGTTATAAGTAAATTACACCAGGTGGTAGCTCAATCAGCAGAGATTATTAGTTTCAGGTAACACTATAGATGGTGCAGATGGTCACGTCCATAGAAAGAAATGTACATGTTTCGCGGGTTAAATTACCCATGTTGATATCAACATTGACAATGTGACTGGAGTATATGAAGATTGTATCGCTAGGTATAAACGTGTACATGATGTGATTTCTAGCAAGGGCCAAACTAGTGTGTGGGTGTGTGGGGATGTAGGTGTGTAGATGTGTGGGTGTGTGGGTGGGTGGGTGGGTGTGTGGGTGTGTGGATGTGTGGGTGTGAGGGTGTGTGGCTGTGTGGGTGTGTGGGTGTGCGGGTGTGTGGGTGTGCGGGTGTGCGGGTGTGTGGGTGGGTGGGCGGGTGTGTGGGTGTGGGTGTGTTTGTGTGTGTGGTTGTGTGGGTGTGTGGGTGTCTTAGTCTAGTATGTACATCTAGTGAGATGGTAATAGGCTTGTGGATGAGGACGTGTTCCCAAGCAAGGACTACATTGAGAAAAGAGTATCTTCGCCCTCCCCCCCCCTTTTTCCCCACTCCCCACCTCTCCATCCCCCCTCACCCATACCCCTGGCTGCACACCATGTGGGATACTAATACAGCAACTACAGTAAAACCTCTCTAACCGACCACCTCCACAGATCAACCTCTCCCCGATATCGCTTGCTTTATTTGGGCTGCAAACCATCGCAGATACAATACCAATGTAACGATAAAAAAAAACTCCCTAAACCAACCACCTCCCTAAATGAACCAGTTAATTTCGGTCACATGGTCGGTCGATTTAGAGAGGTTTTCCAGTAATTGCTGTACAAAATTGAAGTAGTTGGCCTTCATTGTCTAGCATATCTGCAAAACAGAAAATAAATGCTCATTTATTACCGGAGATGTGTTTCATGTACCAGACAGTGGAAAGGCTTTTAGAGAAATATAAATCCTGCTAATTGATTAATGTTGCAGCCATGGAATAATGCCATGTGTGCAATAATTCATCAACAGCAGCGAAATATAATTATGGAGAATTTGAATAATCCCACTTTGCTGGTTCTATCCATATTGTACTGATCGCAAGTACTGGGCAAGAAAGCGACACTTTTCAGTGTGGTACATCGTTGGGTTCGACGCTGTCTGGATTAAATACACGAATGTCCCTATGGGAAGCGCTTGGTTGTCTTTGTTTGTTTATTTGTTGGACGTTCTAGCAACATCTACGCTCAGATCAGGACCGGTATGCACTTGTGACAGTCCACATTCATAGTGACATTATAGTGCTGCCCCACTGGGAGATGAGGCCACCAGCACCCCACACAGTTACATTATCCTGACCAGTCATTGCCCTATCCTAGTAGTATTGAGTACCAGCCTAGGTAGCGAGAAGTATACATTTTGTAAGTGATCGGTTTGACTCGGCTGGGATTCGAACTCTCGACCTTCCACACAGTAAGATTGTCTTCTGCCGATTCGGCCACCGCATCTGGTCCTATGTCGGAAGCGAGTGTTCCACTTATTCTGCACGTTTTGGTTTGAACCCTGGTCGAGTCAAACGAGAGACTTAAAAATTTATACTTGTCGCTTCCTAGCCAGGCGCCCGGCATTATTATGATAGGGCAAGGACTGGTTGCCTCAGTGTCAGGATAATGTGAGTGGGATATCAGGGCATGGTGCTGGTGGCCTGATCTCCCAGTGGGTCATCACTATAACGTCACCATTACTGAGCACTGTCACATTTCGGAACCCCTTCCTGATTCCTGATATGACCCTAGAATGTTGGCAGGACGGACAACTCCAACAATCAACCAACTTCATCCTGCAATGATGCCCAAGTCGCTTGCACACCATTTTGGCGAGTTAGCATGCTGGCTGATGAAAGAAGTGTTTGCAGAGGTAGGGGGGTGGGGGAGAGAACATAACACTTTGACGGTATTTAAGTGGAATTGGACTAGGAAGGCGGGCGCAGCGACATGACAGATGGTGCAGGCGATGAAATGCGAATTAGTCAGACTGGGGGAGCAGCATCTTCACCCCCCGGTGCTGGCTGGTGAAGACTGACTGAGGAGGGGGGCTGCCGGTACTCAGCCCACTGCCACAGCGTAGTATTGACGCTTCCCCCGGGCTGTCGGCAGGGAAGGCCCGGCTGGGCTGCTCGCCCGCGACCCGGGGGGAAGGCCTTGTCGATACCGGCAGAGGATTACCGTCGGGTTGTTGGTCCCCAGCGGCGGGGGAGAGGCGGGGGAGAGGCGGGGAGAGGCGGGGAGAGGCGGGGGGAGGCGGGGGAGACGGGGGGGGGGAGGCGGTGGGGGGGAGGCTGGAGGGAGGCCGGGGGAGGGGCGGGGAGAGGCGGGGGAGAGGCGGGGGAGAGGCGGGGGACTGTCGGGGGAAGTGTCGGGGGGAGGCCGGGGGAGAGGCGGGGGAGAGGCGGGGGAGGCGTGGGGAGGCGGGGAGAGACGGAGAGAGGCATGGGACTGGCCGGGGAGAGGCGGGGGGGGGGGAGGCTTGCGGGAGGAGGGGGAGATATGGTGGGAGGCCGGGAGGAGAGAAGGGGAGAGACGGTGGGGGGAGACGGGAAGAGCAGGGGGAGAGAAGGGGAGAAGGATGAGAAGGGGAGAGAAGGGGAGAGGAGGGGAGCGGAGGGGAGGAATGGATGAGAATGGGGAAAAGGGGAGAGGAGTGGAGAGGAAGGGAGAGGAGGGGGAGAGGAGAAGGGGAGGATGGGAGAGAAGGGGAGAGGAGGGAGGATGAGGGGAGAGGAGGGGAGAGAATGGGGGAGAATGGGAGAGAATGGGACAGAAGGGGAGAGGAGTTGAGAGAAGTGGACAGGACGGGAGAGAAGGGGAGGGAAGGGGGGAGAATGGGAGAGAAGGGGTGAGAATGGGAGAGAAGGGGAGACAAGGGGAGAGGAAGGGCGAGGAGGGAGAGCATGGGAGAGGAGGGAGAGATTGGGGAAGAATGGGTGAGAATAGGAGAGAAGGGGAGAGAAGGGGAGAGGATGGGAGAGGAGAGGGAAGGGGGGGGGGCAATGGGAGAGAATGGGGGAGAACGCAGAGAGAGATGTGGAGAGATGCAGAGAAATGTGGAGAGATGCAGAGAGATGGGGAGAGATGCAGAGATATGAGGAGATATGCGGAGATATGCAGAGAGATGCATATAGATGTGGAGAGATGCAGAGATATGGGGAGGGATGCAGAGAGAGACGTGTAGAGATGCGTACAAATGCGGGGAGAGATGCAGAGATGTGGAGAGATGCAGAGAGAGTGGGAAGATGCAGAGATATGTGGAGAGATGCAGAGAGATGGGGAGACATGCACAGAGAGACGTGGATACATGCAGAGAAATGCAGAGAGATGCAGAGAGATGCGGAGAGATGCAGAGAGATGGGGAGGGATGCAGAGAGATGCGGAGAAATGTTGAGAGATGGGAGTGATGCAGAGAGATGGGGAGAGATGCAGAGAGATGGGGAGGGATACATAGAGATCCAGAGAGATGGGGAGCGATGCGGAAAGATGCGGAGAGATGCGGGAAGGCACAGGGATACAAAGGCAGACACTCGGGCAATGGGGACGGGGGATGCCTGCTGTCCGCTAATGAATGTGCAGGCTGTGGGTGTGTGTGTGAGTGTGTGAGTGTGTGGGTGTGTGGGTGTGTGGATGTGTGGTTGTGTGGGTGTATGGGTGTGTGGGTGAGTGGGTGCTTGGGTGCGTGGGTGTGTGGGTGTGTGGGTGTGTGGGTATGTGGGTGTGTGGGTGGGTGTGTGGGTGTGTGGGTGTGGGTGTGTGGGGGTGTGGGTGTGTGGGTGTGTGGGTGTGTGGGTGTGTGGGTGTGTGCGTGTGGGTGTGTGGGTACGTGGGTGTGTGGGTGCGCGGTGGGTGGGTGTGTGGTCGTGTGGGCGTGGGTGTGTGTGAGCACGTGGGTGTGTGGGCATGTGGGTGTGTGGGCGTGTGGGCGTGTGGGAGTGTGGGCATGTGGGCGTGTGGGTGTGTGGTTGTGTGTGGGTGTGGGTGGGTGGGTGTGTGGGTGGGTGGGTGATGAAAAGGGCTGGTGGTTGGGGAAGGGGGCTGGGACAGGCAACATGGGAGAATGGGTTGGGAGTGTAGATCCGGTGGGGTGGGCCTGGGTAGGACGGGACCTCGATGAGAAGGGCTTGACGGTAGGGGACGATGAGGAAGTGGTTGTGGAATGTGGAATATGTAGGGTGGGGCTAGAGATGTGGGGGTGGGGGTGAAGCTTCAGAAGAAAGGGTTTGGATGTGTGGGACTGAGGGTGTGGTTGTTGGATGTTGGAGTGGGAGTGTGGGGGTTGTTAACGTTTGGAGGCTGGTCGAGGTTTTACGTCCTGGCAACATATAAGGTCATATCAGGACGGGTACCGACTTGGGACAGTATTCACTCCTGGCGATTTTATAGTGCTGCCCCATTGGGAGACCAGAACGCCAGCACCATGACCTGACACTTGAGTCAACCAGCCCTTGCCCTATCCTAATAATACCGAGCCCCTGGCTAGGAAGCGACAAGTATATATTTTTAAGTCATTGGTTTGACTCAACTAGGGTTCTAACCAGTGGGTTGGAATCCCACAATCTACCAAAACAGGAGACAGATGCTCAACTCATTCGGCCATCCGGTCTGGTGGGAGTGATGTCGGAATAATTGTGCTGGCTGAGTTTGCAGGATAGGGGACCGTGAACTGATGCGCATAGGGAGAATGTGGTTTATTTGTTGTCGTTTCACGTCCTAGCAAGATCTAAGGTTGTATCAGGTTCAGTACCGACTTATGTCAACGCACTCTCATGGTGACTTTATAGTGCTGCCCCACTGGCAGGCCAGTCTACCACCACCATGAGCCGATATCCCACTCAATCACAATATCGGAAATCTGAGATAGCCAGTCCTCTTAATGCAGATCGGTCATGGTAACCGAATCGGTAGAGCGCGAGACTCGCATGCGGGAGATCAGGAGTTCAGTTCCCGCTCGAGTCAAAGCAATGACTTATACAATTTACAATTGTTGCTTCCTAGTCTGGCACTTGGCATTAATAGGATAGTACAAGGACTGGTTAGCTCTGGGACTGGGATATTAAGTCATGGTTTTGGCGGCCTGATTTCTGAGTGGCACAGCACTATTAAGTCACCACGAGTGCGCACTTTCACAACTCTGACCCATCCTGATATTACCTTAGATGTTGCCAGGACGTAATATTCCAACAACCAACTATATTAATGCAGGGTGTCCGGCGTATGCAGTGTTATGCGTAAGTAAGAATTGTGTAAGCCATTGGTTTGATCGGGCCAGGTTTTTAATAGTTTTTTTGGTTATTGATACGGTATTTATTCTGCCCATAGCTAGTAAGCTCCCAAAAGGCTGCCTGTTTTTAACGCTGGACAGCTGTGAGGAATGTTATGGTGTATGCCCGGGTTCCGATTCCGGGTTGGTATCCAGGACGTCCACCAGCATTTATTTAAGTAGGTAGTATCTATGTTAGTGTTTAATTTTGTTGGGGGGTTATTACTTCCTATTATATAACTAATATCTTAGCCTAGTATGTACATCTAGTGAGATGGGAATAGGCTTGTGGATGAGGACGTGTTCCCAGAATTTGTTTGTTTGTTTTGTTTGCAGCTTTCCTTTCACTTGTGCCTTGTAGCTGTTTAGTGCCCTGTCCCAGGTTCGAAGCTGTAACCTTCCGCATCGGTTGCCTGTTGGAGTTTTACATCCTGGCCACATCTAAGGTCATGTCAGGTTCCGCATGGGAAGCTAATGTTCTTAGCGATTCGGCCACCACGTCCAGTGGGAGGGTGTAGATTGACAGTGACATTGTAAAGGGAACTCGGGGAGAAGCTGCTGGCATGGACTTGGAATGAGGGTCAAATGCCTTCACATGACTGCCCCAATACCCGTGGTGGGAGAGTATCTAGGGAGAGACAAAGGATCTGCACAGCATCCTAACAAAGAGGATCAAAGCAGTTTCACTATGGTTATGCTAATAGCACACCTTGTCTGTAGGGTGCTACTTTAGCGTGTATTCTACCGGGACTTCAACCCTATCGCATTCATTTGCCCCATTTCAAGGCATTTAAAGACCTTGAATTTAACCTATTTTGGATAATTAGTCTTGAAAAGCCTTGAATTGTATTTAACTCTCCGTACTGATCTAAATTAGTCAGAACTCGCCAGTTGCCATCGCTGCTTTTTCCTGAAATCCAGATGAAAATAGGTCTTGAATTCCTATGAAAAAACAACCTTGAAAAGCCTTGAAATAGCCTTGAATTCCATATCTTCACCATAAGTGTATGGACCTGCACATAGATAGCAATGCAATATACAATATTTGGTTTTTGTAGGGAGAGGTCAATAAACAAACAAATATATAGATAGCCTGATCAGAAATGTTGCATACCTCACGGATGCCAAATGGTAGCTTTTGTTGTTAGCTGATACCAGCCTTCCCACCATGCATCAGTCAATGCCCGCCACTCACCTGCAAATCAAATAATGCCAAATAGTTAGAGACAGTGTGTGATACAACATTTTACTCGTTTCGAATGTAACTGCCAGCTGCGACACAAAATGCAGAAAAATATCAGTGTTAAAGAAAATACTACAAAATAATGTAACCTAGAAAAGCAAATGATGTTTAAATGGAATAGTGAACGCTGTAGTTTGGATGGTTTACAATCTCCAAACAGATACAAGCCGTAAACAAGAAGAAAGAAAACCTAAATTATTACTAAAAACAAAATTCAAAAGATGTGGAGCAAATTAGACTAGCGCTGCCCGGCGTTGAAAGGAAGCGTTAGCGCACTTATCCATTATGAGCAGGGTAAATAAATTCATCACCAAACAAACAAACAAAATATCAGGCATATGCCACTGTTGGGCAATTTCCGAATTTTGGTGGATTTTCCTTTTTCTGTCTTTGTCATATGGGTAATTTACCCTTATATATTTAACACCATCAGCAGTTTTAATACAAACACATTAACGCGTTTGTACTGCATCATATCAGTTTGTACAACAATGTATCCCACGGAGTAATATAATGCTTGTCGCAATTAAATGTCTTATCTACACTATAGATTCAATCATGCCCCAAGCAATGCTTGTTTATTGGCACTGATGGTGGCAAATACAATTACTCAACACCAGAAATGCCCCTCTCTAGACATAATTCGCCGATCCTATTCGTGAAAATAAGATGGTGTAAGCACATCATCATCATCATGCTGCCGGTCGCGATGCGCCAAAGACTGCTTTCATTACTTGACTGCTGCTCTCCATTTAGCTCTCTGCTGTGAGAGTGATGTCCATGAGTCGGTCTTAATGTCTCTCAGCTTCAGTAGTTGTTTTGTGTTGTGGTGTGTTCCTCCTAGCTGATTTTCCACTGTCAACGGAAGATGAGCTCGAGCAGTGGGGTCCTTGGTAACCCGGGCGATGACTGAGACGGTATGGTGTTTTGTGCAGTTGTACATTTCATGAAAGCTGCCTGCCAAAGTGTTGAAGTGCTGATGTCCTTTGTGTGTTTTCTTCGCATAGTAGCAATATATCAGTCTAAGGTAGGTAGGTGACTTGCAACAGTGCTACTTTATAGTGCTGCTCCAGAGGGAGACTGCGTTGCCAGTGCTACGGTCTAATACCTCAGTCAGTCACATTAGCTTGATACGAGCAACGTTATCCCACCAATGCCCAGTAACAAGCAGCATAGTAGAGACAAATATAAATGTTAGAAGTCGTTGGCTTGCCACACCTGAAATTCGAACCCACGAGCCAACCCTGGTCATGCCAAACCAATGGCGTACAAATTTATACTTGTCGCTTCCTAGCCAGGCGCTCTGCATTATTAGGATAAGGCACGGACTGATTTGGCTCAGTGTGGGGATAATCTGACTGAGTGGGATATGGGATCATGTTACTGGTAGCCAGATCTCCCAGTGGGACAGCACCATAAAGTCACCATGCATGCTCTTAGTGATTCAGCAGTCGCATCCGGTCTACTCTTGTGTATAATACAAATTTAAAATTAAAATATATATATGTGATGTATAACGCATTATGCAAGAATAAAGATAGGTAGGGGAAATATTATTATTATTGTTATACTCTGTAAGACCAAATACTGGTCCGGTGGCGCCACCTGCGGCCTACTTGCATCCTCCGGATATAGACCAGTGTCAATCACACCGGAGGATTTTTCAGCGGTGCAGTGAGTGGTGTTTACAGTGTGCAGGGGTCGTGGTCCCACCATCGGAGCTGGGGTTGGGGAGGCTGGAGCAGTGGCTCACTAGGACAGACTCCATCAGTCCATGGAGCTGAGTGATGAGGGAAAGGAGGGATATTCGGGGTTGTTATACTCACATAATGGCGTATACAGTATTATATATATATATGTATGTAAGCAAGCGATGGCAGTAATAACGAGACTAAACGTATACAGCATATATATATATATATATATATATATATATATATATATATATATGTATATATATACTTCAAATCCTGCATGTATGGAAATAGAGATTTAAGCCCTGCAGAAACAAATGTCTTAGAATAAATATTATTGTATTAACGCAGATGGCTTACCACTTATTGGGAATCACTGCAGTTGTGAATAATTATTCCCTGACAACGCTCTCTCCAGCTCTCAGGTGGGTGGGTTGATGTCGAGTGAGGGGATAAGTGGGTCGATGGATACGAGGCTATAAATCGTTGCACCGGTTACATGAGGTGGCCTCACCGTTACCTCCACCTTTATGATGACGAGATTACAGATTGGCATGTATGCACCGCGTACCACCCACAAGCACCGCTCAGCCACCCCACCCCCCTGCACACACACCACCCCGCCCCGCCCCGCCCTGCCCCACCCCGCCCCGCTTAACCAGTGTTTAACAGAATATTGGTGGCAGCAGACGATAATTAAACAGACCACACAGACGACTTTTTGGCGGGTAGATCCGGTGTTGCGGTTTCCCAGGGACACCAGTTTGCAAGGGACACATCGCTTCTGCACATGCGTCAAAATCAAACAGCATCGTCACTAACCTTATAAATTTAATATAACGTTTTTGGTAAATGTGTACCAAACAATGTGTTTCTAGATGGTGTAATTTGAGAGATATTTGACATCTTCTGTATTTTCTGTATGAACATTGCTCATGACCATTGACAATGCCTTGAGTTTGACAGTATGCGCAGTGCAAAACGTTAGTTTCATTCAAAATTACTAGAAATCAAGAACCCTAACCTTATAAATTTAATATAGTCTTTATGGTAAAGATGTTTTCTATATGTGTATGAAGCGATTTGTTTCTGGATGATGTAATTTGAGAGATATTTGACTTCTTCTGTATGAAGATTTGCTCACGGCCGTTAACAATGCATTTGAATGGAAGTGTCCCTGGCAAACTGGTGTCCCTCGGAATCCGCATCACCGGCTTTGGCAGTTGTCAGGGCATGGTTAGTGTGTACCTCTACCTGTACGATACAAGTGTGTGTGTATGTGTGGGTGTGTATGTGGGTGTTTGTGTGTGCATGTGCCCACGCCCACGCACACACCCACACCCACACATACACCCCCTTATTATTACTATTGGCACTTAATACTTATTCACTATGTTCATAGATGGCATGTCGCTCTTAAATGGCATTTACCGCTTCATGTCACGCTTTATATGTAATGTCCCTCCGTGACCAGCATCGCCCGATCTCCAACTTACAAGCCCAAAGTAGATGGATATGCAGTAGATGCATAAATGACCATGTTGCGTGAGAAGGGTGCTTGATAAATTTGCTTACCTGTCAGGTTTTCGGGCTGTATTTCATCATCATCATCATGCTGTCGGTCGCGATGCGACAAAGACTCCTTTCATTACTTGACTGCCGCTCTCCATTTAGCTCTCTGCTGTGAGAGTTGCGTCCATGAGTCGGTCTTAATGACTCTCAGCTTCGGTTTTCTCTTGATGCTATCCTTGAACCGGAGAGGTGGGCACCCTCTCTTTCTGTAGCCAGAAGACAGTTGAGAATAGAGGATCTGCTTTGGTAGCCTGTCTGATGACATCCTCATAAGGTGTCCAGTCCACTGGAGATTCTTTTTGATCAGAAGATCTTCCATAGACGGAAGCCCCGTTCATTCGAGTATTTCCTTATTTGTCACTTTGTCCTTCCAGGTTAACCTCATGATTGAACACAGATGTCGCGTCATGAAGGCATGCAGGCATGCAGGTTTTTCATCTGTATTTATGTGCCTTATATTCAGGTGTTGTGGTGTTTTGTATTTGGTGTATATATATATATATATATATCTGCAGTATAAGCATTATACAAATATTATTTAATATGGAACGCATCGTGTTGTAATTGTGTCTGCTAGATTCGAACCTGCGACCCTCTCGCCGGCACGCTGGTTATGTGGGTACAGCAGCTACAGCAGCCTGGCATCTGCCCAGCTGCTTAAGCCAGGGGGGTGTTGGCATGCTTTCTCCAGCTTCCAACGGTTTTCCCCTCTAGTGGGCGCATTTGGTTCTGAACTCTAGCTTAACAAAATGTTGTGTTTAATAAACGGTAGGTCTTTTGGGCCAGCCAGAGTCTCTACTCAATCCAGCTACATATGTCTCCTGTTGTGTTAACCTGTAATAACTAAATAATATATTTCCTCCGAGCGAGTGGAAGGTAAGCCCCACGCAGGAGGTGGAGCCGTGCATCCTGCTACCCCACCGCCACCCTGGATAGGAATTCGGGGATATACAGTAAAACCTCTCTAACCGACCACCTCCACAGATCGACCACTTCCCTATATCACTCGCTTTATTCGGATCAAATAACGATCGCCCATACACTACCATTGTAATGACTTTTAAAAAACTCCCTAATCCGACCACCTCCCTAAATAGACCATTTAAAGTGGATTCCATGGTCGGTCGATTTAGATAGGTTTTACTGTATTTGTAAATAGCTTCTTCTTCTTCTTTTCGTTCCCCTTCAATTACACTTGGAGCCCAGTTCTCATAATAAAATTGACAGTCCTCAGTAGCAAATCTGCAGCCCCGTACAGCTTCTCCTGCAAGTCAGTGGGAGCTGGCCATATACAAGAGCCATATGACACTTGTAAATAGCTATTTCTACACTTTGAGCATGGTTGGCTGGTTGTCAAACATTCCATAACTATAGAGTAGTGTAAGTAAGGGTATATTGGGAGGCGGTTGTATTGTGGGTGTGGCTGGGGTCGAAGAGATGGGTGCGGACTGGTGTGTGTATGTGGGTGTGGGTTTGGGTGGGGGTGTGGATAGGTGGGTCGGGATAGGGGTGGAGAGGGGAGTGTGGGGATGGGTTTGTGGATGTGAGAGAATGTGGGGTGGGAGGAATGGACAAGTGGTGTAGTTTTAGGGATGGAGGGAGGCGAAGGGTGGGGATGGTTGTGCGGGTGTGGGGTTGTGTGAGGGGGTGGTGGAGAGGTAGCTTAGTGGTGATAGCGGTGGAGGGAGGGGAGGGTGGGGAGGGTTGTGTCGGTGTGGGTGTGTGTGAGGGGGTGGTGGAGAGGTAGGTTAGTAGTGATAGGGGTGGAGGGAGGGGAGGGTGGGGATGGTTGTGTGGTTGTGGGTGTGTGTGAGGGGGTGGTGGAGAGGTAGGTTAGTTGTGATAGGGGTGGAGGGAGGGGAGGGTGGAGATGGTTGTGTCGGTGTGGGTGTGTGTGAGGGGGTGGTGGAGAGCTAGGTTAGTAGCGATAGGGGTGGAGGGAGGGGAGGGTGGGGATGGTTGTGTGGTTGTGGGTGTGTGTGAGGGGTGGTGGAGAGGTAGGTTAGTAGTGATAGGGGTGGAGGGAGGGGAGGGTGGGGCTGGTTGTGTGGTTGTGGGTGTGTGTGAGGGGGTGGTGGAGAGGTAGGTTAGTAGTGATAGGGGTGGAGGGAGGGGAGGGTGGGGATGGTTGTGTGGTTGTGGGTGTGGGTGAGGGGGTGGTGGAGAGGTAGGTTAGTAGTGATAGGGGTGGAGGGAGGCGAGGGTGGGGATGGTTGTGTGGTTGTGGGTGTGTGCGAGGGGGTGGTGGAGAGGTAGGTTAGTAGTGATAGGGGTGGAGGGAGGGGAGGCTGAGGATGGTTGTGTGGTTGTGGGTGTGTGTGAGGGGGTGGTGGAGAGGTAGGTTAGTAGTGATAGGGGTGGAGGGAGGGGAGGGTGGAGATGGTTGTGTGGTTCTGGGTGTGTGAGGGGGTGGTGGAGAGGTAGGTTAGTAGTGATAGGGGTGGAGGGAGGGGAGGGTGGAGATGGTTGTGTGGTTGTGGGTGTGTGTGAGGGGTGGTGGAGAGGTAGGTTAGTACTGATAGGGTGGAGGGAGGGGAGGGTGGAGATGGTTGTGTCGGTGTGGGTGTGTGAGGGGGGTGGTGGAGAGCTAGGTTAGTAGCGATAGGGGTGGAGGGAGGGTGGGGGATGGTTGTGTGGTTGTGGGTGTGTGTGAGGGGTGGTGGGGAGGTAGGGTAGTAGTGATAGGGTGGAGGGAGGGGAGGGTGGGGATGGTTGTGTCGATGTGGGGGTGTGTGAGGGGATGGAGAGGTAGGTTAGTAGTGATAGGGGTGGAGGGAGGGGAGGGTGGGGATGGTTGTGTCGGTGTGGGGGTGTGTGAGGGGATGGAGAGGTAGGTTAGTAGTGGTAGGGGTGGAGGGAGGGGAGGGTGGGGATGGTTGTGTGGTTGTGGGTGTGTGTGAGGGGGTGGTGGAGAGTGTGATGTATGTAACAACCCGAAACCGAAACCCAAGCCGGGCCGCCGGCAGCAGCTGTGTGGAACCCGAATAAAGGCATTATGAAACTAGACGTCGTGGAGTAGAGTCGGTTCTTAATCAACATCACATGGTGTCAGATGCGAACCTGTGTGAACAATGGCACTGTCAGGCTTGAAGCCACCAGCACACCTAAACCTAGATGGGAATCTAGCGTCGAATTGGAGGACTTGGTACCACGCGTACAACATATACGCAACGGCAGCTGGAGTGCTAACACGGAGTGAAAAAGTGCAATGTTGTGTCTTTTTGCATGTGGCGGGAGCCGAAGCTCAAAAAATACACCAGGCCATGACATTCACCCAAATGGAAACAGACAGGATCGCACCTCTGAGAGAGGCATTCAGGAAGTACTGCGAGGGTAAAACAAACATTACGGTTACGAGATACAACTTCAACTCATATAACCAAGGCCAAGAATCGATGGATGCCTATATCAGGGAAGTTAGGCACAAGGTACGACAATGTCAATACGGCGAGTTGGAAGATTCGCTAATGTCCGACAGGTTGGTCAGTGGCGTGAAATGCAACACGCTACGCGATCGACTACTCCAAACACCGAAACTGACACTGGAGCTCTGCGAAGACATGTGTCGGATGAGCGAACATAAGGCCAAGCAGTTGACCGGTAGCAACGACATTGCCTATGGAGTGGATTTCATACGGCAGTACGACACCAAACGACAAACGGCAAGACAGTACGTGAACCAGCAACAACCACAGCACCGTCAAGCCGCCGGCAGACCGGAGCAGGGACGCGGCGGCAACAACACGGACATACGCAAAGACTGCGCGTGGTGCGGTTACGCGCACAAAAATGACAGAGACGCGTGCCCAGCCAGAGGAAAGGCATGCGCAGTATGCAAGAAAATCGGTCATTTCGCTCGCGTATGTCGTGGCAAAACAACGGCCATACACGAGATAGTGCTAGACGAACACGACAACACAGATATCGACGAGTTTGTGCAACAAGACGACGAGCTGTTCATAGGAGCAGTATCCAAGGAAGGGGACAAGTCAGCAGACATGTGGTTCGCGGACATACCAATAGGACCACTACAAGTCAACTTCAAACTGGACACAGGCTCCGAAGCCAACATACTGCCCATGAGCGTGTTCAACAAAGTCGAAGGAGCAAAGTTAACCAGCGCAACATGTCGGTTGGTCACATATTCGGGCCAAAAGATAGTACCAGCAGGCGAAACATCACTGGAAATCAGAGGACAGTGGATGCGGTTCCAAGTGGTTGATAAAGGGTGTGCCATACTAGGAAAAGACGCATGCGTACGACTGCGGATTCTGTCCAGAATCGACGTGGTCGAAAAGCGAGACGACGACAATGGGTGCCAAGCGCAACAAATGGTAAACAAATTTAAAGATGTATTCACTGGCCTAGGCACAATAAAGGTAGACGCTAAAATACATGTAGATAACACGTTTCAACCTGTAATAGACCCCCCGAGGCGGATACCGCACGCAATAGAAGATAGAGTAAGGGCCGAGTTAGACAGAATGATCACACTAGGAGTCATAGTACAAGAGACGGAGCCAACACCGTGGGTGAATTCAATTACGATAGTCAAAAAGGGAGACAAAATTCGAGTATGTTTAGATCCAACAAAGCTCAACAAAGCAATAAGACGAGGACCATATCCAACCAGAACGGTAGAAGAGGTAATCTCTAAACTAGAAGGGGCAAAGTACTTTTCCGTGATCGATGCAAAAAGTGGGTATTGGCAAATACAACTAGACACCAACAGCTCAAAACTATGTACATTCAACACGCCTTGGGGACGGTACAGGTACACCAGATTGCCGTTTGGCATCAAAACGGCCGGGGACATCTTCATTTACGAAATGAATGAAATACTCAAAGGGCTAAAGGGAGTAAATGTCATAACAGATGACATCTTGGTATACGGCAAAACGGTAACCGAGCATAACGAAAACCTTCAAGCTGTTCTTGAACGTGCCAGACAGGTGAACCTCAGGTTTAACCCCGAAAAATCAGACATATGCAAAACTAGCGTAGAATATGTGGGTCACGTAATATCAGGCCAAGGAATCAAACCAAACCAAGAAAGAGTACAAGCCATTAACGACATGCCTACACCAACAAGTAAGCAAGCTGTACAGCGCTTCCTGGGGATGGTAGCGTACGTAGGCAAATTCCTACCAAACCTAGCAGAAATGACAAAACCACTCAGAATTGTGACAACTAAAGAAACTGCATGGCACTGGCAAGAAGAGCAAGAAAAAGCATTTAATAAATTAAAATACATGATAACGCATGCACCTGTACTGAGATTTTACGATGTGTCAAAAACCATAACGCTCCAGGTAGATGCGTCCAAATCTGGGTTAGGAGCTGCACTGCTCCAGGAAGGGCGCCCCATCGCAATGGCCTCAAAGGCCCTAGATGATACGCAAAGTAGCTATGCGGTCATAGAGAAAGAGTTACTCGCAATATGCTTCGGTTGTACAAAGTTTCACGATTACATTTTCGGGAAAAAGGTACGCGTGGAAACAGACCACAAACCACTAGTGTCAATTGTAAACAAACCACTGCATCAATTGTCCGCAAGAATGCAAAGAATGAGAATGAGACTACAAAACTATGACCTAGAGTTAGTACACATAAAAGGAACTGAAATGTTTGTTGCAGATGCGCTCTCCAGAGATCACAGCGGTACCACAGGGCCACACGAACTATTTGACAAACAAATAAGCATCGCGGCCGTAGAGGTAATCGAGGGAGTGATGACGGACATTGTTGAAGAAACAAAAACTGACACGGTTTTAAGCGAGGTAGTCAAACTAGTACAAAATGGATGGGACGAAGATAAAAAAAAACGCATACCGAAATGCACCACACCATACCACGCACACAGACACGAGATAACGATATGTAATGGCATGTTGCTAAGAGGTAACAGGATCATCATACCTAAACAACTACAAAAACAAATGTTAGAAACACTACACGAAACACATCAGGGAATAATAAAGAGCAAAAGACTCGCAAGAGAACACGTATTCTGGCCGGGGATGCAGATACAATTAGAAAACACGGTAGAGAGATGCACCATATGCCAGCAATATAGAAACAAGCTACACAAAGAACCACTGAGATCGCACGATATACCATGCCTGCCGTTCCACAAGGTAGGAGTAGACTTATTCCACGTAGACGGGACAGATTACATGCTACTAGTAGACTACTATTCAAAATTCCCAGAGGTGGTACAACTACAAAACACGTCAAGCGCATCAGTAATAACAGAACTAAGACAGATCTTCGGCAGACACGGGATCCCTTCAGTGATAGTCTCCGACAACGGGCCACAGTTCGCAAGTAGGGAATACATGAACTTTGCCACAGAGTACGGGTTTACACCAAAATTCTCGAGTCCTATGCACCCTCAAAGTAACGGCCAGGTAGAACGACACGTACAAACGGTAAAACACATGATAAAGAAAGCACGAGACGAAAACAAAGATTACAACCTCTTTCTGCTAAATTACAGAAATACACCGTTAGCAGAAGTAGAGGCGTCGCCAGCACAACTGTTGATGAGCCGTAAATTAAGATCAAAATTGCCAATAACTAAAACATCATTACAGCCAAACGTAACACAAATAACCGAACAACAAATCGAACAAATACAAAACAAACAAAAGACAGCGTTCGATCGGCATGCAGGTAAGAAACACAAACAACTAAGCACAGGCCAGCATGTGAGATACGTCACGCATGAAGGAAAATGGCAGACGGGGGTCGTAAGCAAAACAAACAAAGAAAACGACAGAGATTATGAGATAGTCAATGAAAGAAACAACAGACTAAAGCGGAATCGCAAATATATATATCCAATTAAAAACAACGCGAGAAACGCAAACAACGAAAACCAAAACCACGTGCACCGAACAGAAAATCACCCGCAAGGCGCACACACACAACAAAGAAACTATAGGACCCGCCACGGCCGTGTAAGCAAACCCCCACCGAGATATGGACAGCAGTAAAGCAACATAAACAAGCCGGGATAGCAACACACCCGCGTGACTGATAAGAAACGTAGAACAGAAAGACTATCAATTACATGTACCGCATGTTCATACTCAAGATAACGGTGCCGACACCAGCACCAACAAGCAAAACAAAAGATAAGTGCACCAACTAGTGTAGCAATCTTGGTAATTGTGAACTAAATAACAGCATGACATTGTTCATATATATATATAGCGTAGTAGTAAGACAAGGGCGGCACATAACGCCGGATTGAACAGGAGAATTCAATCACACGTACATGTTAGTCTGAACCGTGATATACATCTAATCATGTAAGTCGAACATAACATTGTAATGTACCATTGTAATATAACATTGTAATGTATTATGTATGTTCTTTTGTAAAAAAAAAAAAAAGAAAAAAAAAGGGGAGCATGGGATGCGCCATGTAAGGCACAGTGGCCGGGGGCGCGAATAAAACACCCATACGAGAAATCCAGGAGCATGTACGAGATTGTTGCATTACAAGCAAAAGACGAAAACTGTACAAGGTCAAACGCCAGAAACTATGCGGCATCACGCTAAGGGCCGATTGGCAGGTCAAACCAAAACTGCATGAACGAAAGTTAAGGAACTGTAAAAAGGGAGATGTGATGTATGTAACAACCCGAAACCGAAACCCAAGCCGGGCCGCCGGCAGCAGCTGTGTGGAACCCGAATAAAGGCATTATGAAACTAGACGTCGTGGAGTAGAGTCGGTTCTTAATCAACATCACAGAGAGGTAGGTTAGTAGTGATAGGGGTGGAGGGAGGGGAGGGTGGGGATGGTTGTGCGGGTGTGGGTGTGTGAGGGGATGGAGAGGTAGGTTAGTAGTGGTAGGGGTGGCGGGAGGGGAGGGTGTGGATGGTTGTGTGGGTGTGGGTGTGTGTGAGGGGTTTGGCTGGAGAGGTAGGTTAGTAGTGGTAGGGGTGGAGGGAGGGGAGGGTGGGGATGGTTGTGTGGGTGTGGGTGTGTGTGAGGGGTTTGGCTGGAGAGGTAGGTTAGTAGTGATATGGGTGGATAGAGAGAAGGGTGGGGATGGGTATGTGAGTGTGGATGTGAATGGAGGGTGTGAGAGGGATAGGTATGGATGGAGGGGCGACTTAAGTGTGGATGGGTTTGTGGATGGGAGAGTGTGTGTGGGGGGTGGAGTGGTAGGTTGGTAGGTATAGAAGTGGAGTGGGGGAGGGAGGGAGGGAGGGAGTGGAGAGTGGGGATGGGTTTTATTTGCACAGTAGAGTGTGTGGCTTGGATGCCCTTGGATGCCCATGGGATGGCGAGTGGGTGTTTGCGTCCTGGGTGGGGTGGGGGTGGGTTACCGGGTTACCGTGGAGAGCGAGCCGGGAGGGGATGTGGTGGAGGCGGTGTCGGAGATTCTGGGCCCTTATGGTGTCCTGGGTGGTTGAGAGATCCAGGATGCTGTCAACTGGAGTTAAATCGACTGGACTGCGTAGCATTCCTTGTGGAGGGGGGCTGGAGGTGGGGGTGGGGGTGTTGGAGGGGTGGAGGGGGGGTGGAGGGGTGGAGGGGTTACAGAGCTCAAGGTGAGGTCAGCAGTGTGTTTACAGCTACATCCGGGACCCTGAATGCCCGGGCCGGCCGTCGCCGCCCACAACTGCCCGGCCCTCTCAAAGGACGCCCTCCCCCGCCTGTCCCCCCCCTGCCCCTCCCTGCCCTCCACCTGCCCCCCTGCCCCCCTGCCCCCCTGGCCCCCTGGCCCCCTGCCCCCCCCCCCCCCCTTCCCGCCCTACGTGGCCGAGATGTAGTGCCTTGCTGCCATGCAGGACGTCGTGCTATGGGTTATATTTGCTCAGAAGGTTATGTCCTGCCTACCCACCTCGACCCCCCCCCCCCACGCTCTCCGTCACCCCCCCCCCCATCCACCCCCTGGTGGCCGGCTGAGGAGGCATTCCGGCACGCCCAGGGAGGTGTTATTTACATGTGGAGAGAGAAACTCCTGTGTCACACAGAGAACGCGCTATTCAAGCATAGACGGAACGCAACCTGCCACATCCAGACAGAAGGTCAAAGGTTGAATGGTGACAATTTCCCATCCACATTCCTGTCGGCTACTCCCTTTTCTCTCTCTATTTCTCCTCCCTCTCTCTCTCACTATGTCATTTTTGTTCCTTTGTTTCATTTTCTCATCATGTCTTCCTCCGTCCCCGGACTGGGCGCGCTGTGGCCGAATCGGTAGAGGGCGGTCCTGGCGTGCGGGAGATTGGGAGTTTGATTCCCGGTCAAGTCAAACCAATGACTTATCAAATTTATACGTGTAGCTTCCTAGACTGGTGCTTGGTATTAATTGGATAGGGCAAGGTCTGGTTAGCTCAGTATCAGGATAATGAGACTGAGTGGGATATCGGGATATGGTGTGGGTGGCCTGATTTCCCAGTTGGGTAGCACTATAAAGTTGCCATGAGTGTGCACTGTCACAAGTCGGTACCGATCATGATATGACCTGCATCCTGATATGAATTTAGAGGTTCCTAGGACCTAAAACAACAACAAACAAACAAAATTATATGACCTGAGATGTTGCAAGGATGTAAAACCCCAACAACCAACCAACTGACCCTCCCCAGAGATCCACCTCATATCTATATATATGAAGGGTTCAGATGCAGAAACTGCCAAATGCCGTCCGGGTCTAAATGAGTCCATGATTACCACATTTGAACTGAAGCTGCCATCATTCTGATAATCAACTCCTTTGTTTCACAGAAGCTGCCACATCCCCGATATAATGCCCTATTCAGTATGAAATGGATAGACTTTCACTGGAAAGCGCAACAATAAATTCTATTTGGCAGAAGACAACTCAAATTGATTTGTTGGATTTTGCGCTGGAACCCTTAATCTATTATATACCCAGCTTAGGCCAACCCCACCTCATACATGTGGTACAGGCGTGAGCAGAGCCAGGCGAAGACGAAGACGCCAGGTGGCACCACCAGGCGAAGGCCTAACCAGTCGATGGGTGGAGGAGTGTCAGTTAGTAGATGTAGCGACAGGTTGATATGAACTGAGGACACAATTCATATATAATCGGTTTCCGGATAATTATCCTCGCATAATTGCTTATGCAGCACATATCCATATATCTACATATATATATGAATATATACATATAAATATACTACTGTGTGGCACGAAGGGGTCGACCTGAATACATTACCCTGACAGTTGGAGGGGAGTGGTTCAGCGGTACAGTGAGTGGCGGTTACAGTGTGAACCGGATGGTGGCGCCACCATCGGAGCTGATGCTGGGGAGGCTGGAGCAGTAGATGAGTCCATGCAACTGAGTGAGTGATGAGGGATAGGAGGGATATTCTGGGTTATTATCCTCGTATTATTATTTTTTTTGTTCAAGTGTTTTTATTCCTCTGAATAACATGTTGTCAGTGCTAATGCACTGGTCTTCCAGCCCTAATCACAATTGCCTCTACACAGTAAACAAATCTACAACAATATACAAATAGACAATTACAGGAAAATAAGCAAAACATTGTTACATGAATGATAGTTAAAGAACAAGATAATAACAATAGAAACACATGCGGGGAGGTAACTAAGTTAGACTAGTATGGTAGGCGTTAGTAGGGGGTGGGGCACAGCTGGTTATCTTTCTAGTAGTAACATACTCTTTGAAAGGGTGATGGGGGATGTAGGGTGGGCCTTTGTGATTGAACTTACGTTCATGGTAATCTCAGGTGGGGCCTATTGAGTTAGTAAGTACGTTAATATTGATTAATCATGTACCTCAGTAGGATCCAACTACAATCATTTCCAGGCTCATTCCATTGTAGATGGGTTTTTGGTCTAGTTGGCCGCTACTGGTTGGGTTTACAGTGTTTGTTTGGGGGTGGGGGAGCGGGGGGACAGGGAAAGGAACGGCAACATTATTATAAAGGATGTATATATATATATATATATCACACTGTCTCAAAAGGTGCCAAGCAATATGGGACAACATTTTGTCCATTGTAACGATCAATATACTATCTGCTTATGCATTCCCTCAGGATAAACTGATTTGTTATTTACATGGTGTTTCATAATCCACATAGAATGCATATTGATTTGAAGCAAATGTCCTTGTGTTTTCAGTGTAACCATTTCTGTGCTGTTTTGAGGCAATCCTTACAATGGACAACAAAAAAAGAATTATCACCCTTTGAGAAAGGCTCATATATAAGAAAGGTGGAGACGAGCATAGGCCTGGTGCTATTCCTGTAGATTCAAGCTTCTACTATAGACCCATTAATTAACTGTCCATACCGCATACTTTGATCCCAGTCCAAGCCAGCTAATTACTCCAGGTGATCTCAGAGGGGCTTGGGGTCACGGAGGTTAAGCCCCGCTTCAGTCTTGACTTTCTATTGATTTGTCAAGTTCCCTGACAGTACTGCCACATTTGGTGCTCGGCGTTCTTCGGAGAACATTTGTAAGGCAGGCAATTGGGGTGAAGTAGGTGTTAGATTGTCTCTGGTTGTAGTGATTGTGGCTTGTTGGGCAAATCTGTTGCCGTGTAGCACACCGTATCTCAGGATTCATCTTACACTTCATTAGCTAAAGTTTGTTGCTGGCGACCAGCTGCGGTGGCCTAAAGGGTAGAGTGTGGGACTCGCATGCGGAAGTTCTGGAGTTTGGTTCCGGGGCGAGTCAAATTAATGACTCATCAAATTGATACTTATCGCTTCCTAGTCTGGCACTTTGCATTAATAGGATAGGGCAAAGACTCGTTTGGTAAAGTGTCAGGATAATGTGACTGTGTGGGATATCAGGTGATGGTGCTGGTGGCCTGGAATCCCAGTGCGGCAGCAGTATAAAGTTGCCATGAGTGCACACTGTCACAAGTCAGTACCCATCCTGATATGACATTAGATGTTGCTAGGATGTAAAACAACAACAAACAAACTGTCATGGTACTGGCGGCCTGTTCGCCCAGACGGGGCAGCACTATAAAGTCATCATGAGTGTGCACTGTCACAAGTCGGTGCCCACCCTGATATGATCTTAGATATTGCCAGGACGTAAAACTCCAACTACCAACCAATCACACTTCATTAGCTAAAGTTGCTAAGTGGCGAAGGTTGAAATGTCACAGTTAAGTGACCACTAACAACAACAGTTGCATTGGGCTGGTTGCGATAAGCTTCCACTTTCATTGGTTACATGGGACATGTGATCGATTCAATCCTTGACAGGGTCAATCCAAGACCTTTCTAAATTGATCAATTAATCAATCAATAGTTCCGTCCTCTAGTCGAGGGTTGGATGGAATGGTTCTCCACTTGTCCCGATGGTGTGCTGTTCTGATAGACTGTGAACTGTGAAAATATTTGTAAACCATGATGTTCTTGGTCTCCCTCTCCCTCTGCTGCCATTCACCTTCCCTTCCAACAATGTACGGTATATTGAACTCTGACGAATGATGTGGCCAAAATAGATCAGTTTCTTTGTCTGTATAGTGGCAAACAAGCTTTTCTTATTTTTAATTTTACTAAGAACTTCTTTGTTGGTGATCTTCTTTGTCCAGGATATTTTCATCATCCTTCGATAAGTCCACATCTCAAATGTGGCTAAACGTTTGTACATTTTCTTAGAGATTGTCCATGTCTCAGCCCCATACATTAGAGTAGACCACACATAATGCGGAAGAATACGCTTCCTTGTTTGTATTAATATCTTACTTGATGTTAACACTCCATACATTTTGGAGAATGTTATCACTATATTTCCTGGTACCTGTCGTGACTACAATAGAGCAACACGCTGGTTCACTGAGTGTTAGGATAATATGACTGTGGGGATATTGGGGCCTTGATGCCGGAAGCATGGTATCCAAGTGGAGCAGCACTATCAAGTAGACATCAGTGCGTGTTGTGACTAGTTATATACCTGTCCTAAAATTCCCTTAGGTGGGGGGGGCTAGGATTCAAAATCCTACTAAATCCAAACTAATCTTGCCGTGGTTCCATGACCAGGATCTAGTTATGTTATTTCCATTGCAGCCTTGAGCTAGGTTTATTTGGGTGTGTACTATATTTGTAATTACAACAAAACAGTTGTCTAAAGTGTTAGTCCATTCAGTGCAATAATTCCTCTTTATGAGCGTATGCCGTGGCCGATCAACAGAGCGCTGGCTTCGCGTAATGAAGGTTGGAAGTTCGAATCCTGGTCGAGTCAAGCTAATGACTTAGCTAATTGATTCCTGTCCCTAGCTACCTAGTCTAGCTTTAATAGGATAGGGAAAGCACCGGTTGGCTCAGTATCAGAATAATGTGACTGAGTGGGAAATCATGCGATGGTACCAGCAGCCTGGTCTCCTAGTGGGGCAACACTATAAAGTCGCAATGAGTGTGCAATGTCACAATTGGGTACATTCCTTGAAATGGTGCGACTTGTTGCTAGAATGTGAAACCCCAACAAACAAGGTATTCTCTGTGCACTCATATAGGCGACCTGTCCAATCTGATGGACCCATTTGCAGTTTTCACTATTTTCCGTTCCTACCAGTGGTCCACATCTGATTCATCAAAGGATGTGGTATGTGCTGTCCTGTCTGTGGGCAAATGCATATAAAAGACCCTTTGCTGCGTATCAGAAAGAGTAGCATATCTGGCGGCAGTGGATTTCCTCCAAAGAAACATGTCAGAATGACTGTATGTTTGACGTCCAATAGCCGATGATACAATAACACCAATGTGCTCTAGAGGCGTCATTAAATAAAACAAGCTTTGCTTTTTTCCAGTCTGTTAAAACAGATATTGCTCCATCCCACACCGATATCACTTTGTTTGGTATTTGTTACCAATATTTGTCTTTTAAAAATTTGATTCTGTCTCATCAAAGTCGGAATGGTTTTTAATTAGAATGCATTTAATAATGTCTGTTCTCTGTCACAGAGGGATTACAGCATCTGACTTTTTTCTAGGTCAGACTCCTAATCTGAAGCTTGGTGATTCGATTGTCCATGCCATCACCTCCACCAATTTGAATTTCCACTGTTGCGTATAACTTACATTGCCACCAAAGGCCAGTTGCTCTCATACCATGTGTATGTGGTGTGTTAGGTTAAAAATCACTTGGGTCGGTGAAAGTGTAGGCTCGGGATTTCTATTGACCAACTGTCTAATGGTGAAAACAAGTCTACTCAGACATATCCATGAAAGGCAGTATAAATCATCAAGAAAAAAAATAAATATATATTAGAGTCCTTCGGGCCTCTGATATGTGTAATGCCTGGTACACACCTACCGTTTGTGCGCACCCACCTACCATATTCGATCTAAAACTGCCCGTTTCGCACACACAAATTGCTAGGTGTGCGCTCCCCGCGATTGCGATTCACGCATAAAACCTCACTTTTAGGGCTAAAACCGGCCGATTACGATTGCGATTCGTGATTCGAAAAATGAATCGGCCCGTTTTCAGTTTTAAGCGGGTCGGATCGAGTCGCGAGTTTTAGTGCGCGAATGCTATACGGTAGGTGTGTACCAGGCATAAGGTTCTCAGTTGTAACTCACCCGATTCTCATTCATCCCATAATCCTTCAGGGCTCAAGCATCATATCGGGCGATTACTGTTCATTAAATAAATGCCTTACCAATATCTTCCAGGAATATGTATTGTCTTGCGTCCAGATCTGTTAGAAAATATTCGTTGTATTTCCTATGAATGTGCGATTACTATTTTTTTTCAGCAATGTTCCTGGAATGTTTGCAATACCGACTCTTGTTGAAGGAGAGCCAATACAAAAAAAAAAAACTGGGTCTTGTTTCTCACAGGAATTGGGCATCCGTGAGAAAATAGGACACGTAATATGAAAGCACGGAATTGAAGACAACAAAAAATGATGACGGGAAAAAAAAAGAGCCAGGAAAAGAGGTGGGAAGAAAAAAAGGATTAGCCCATTCCTTGATGGTTGGTTCTAAGGCCCCTGTCACACCTCGCCGGATTGAGGAAACGGAAAGAAACTGAACAAAGTCTGTTGATATCCGGCAACGTCCGGTTTGTGTTCGTTGCATATCCGTTGCATATCCGTTGATATCCGTTGATATCCGGCCCGATCTGTTAGGCCCTGTCACACCTCGCCGGATTGAGCAACGGACAGAATTGTCTAGTCCAGTGGTGTTCGCGCATGATAAGTATCAAAATGTATTAAAATGTGTCAAAATATTGGAATATTAGGTCAAATGCCGCCGGACGAACTCAGATGAAACAGGCATGAAACGGACATGAAATGTACATGAACGGATAGCCAACGGATGAAACAAACTCAAACCGGCCAAGAACTGTAGACATCAATCCAGCGGCATCAGTTCCAAGTTTTGTGCATCTTTAAAACTTGTAACGGATCGGGTTGGATATCAAGGGATATCAACGGATATTCGATGGATATGCAATCGGACACAAACCGGACTTGGCCGGATATCAACAGACTTTCTTCAGTTTCTTTCCGTTTCCTCAATCCGGCGAGGTGTGACAGGAGGCATATTTCCAGACAAACGCTCAGACGAATACTGTGTTACATGAAGATATCAGTTATTAATAATTCCTTCCCATCTTCCCCACTGGATGCGGTGGCTGAATTGGTAGAACGCAAGCCTCACATGTGGGAGATCAGGAGTTTGGTTCCCGGACGAGTCAAACCAATAACTTCTAAAATTGATACTTGTCACTTCCTAATACCCCAGTCACACTACAGCTTGCGACCACTTTGCGACCACCTTAGAACAAAGAACCCACACTCACCCGTGACATCCTTGCTACCAAACCAATGGTAGCCGATGTCTGGGCGTCACTGGTGAGTGTGGATTCTTTGTTCTAAGGTGGTCGCAAAGTGGTCACAAGCTGTAGTGTGACTGGGGTATAACCTGGTGCTCGGCATTAATAAGATAAGGCAAGGAGTGGTTAGTGCAGCGTCAGGTTAATCTGATGGAGTGGGATATCCGGTCATGAGTGGGATACTGGGGGGGCCTGATTTCCCAGTAGGGCAGCACTATAATGTCGCCATGAGTGTGCAGCGCCACAAGTCGGTACCCATCCTGATATGACCATAGATGTTGGCAGGACATACAACTCCAACAACCAACCGCTCTAGTACGGAACATCCGCCAAGAACACTGTGCTAATGTCTAATTCAGGACTCGACTGAATCTACAGACGGTATTTATTTTATTACTATTTCATTAATATTTGTATTCATCTTTTTGTTTCATCTTACGACAGTCAGTGCGTACAAGATCGACCCTGGCGCGAGTTTCTCACCACATTGTTTTGTTTTCTGGGTTTTTAATATTTTTTAGATGAAAATCAATTTAGTTTGCTGTCTGGGTTTCTGCGCGTGTTTTCTGTGCAGAATAAATAGTTGTTGTGTTGGACGCGGTGGTTATGTGGGATGCAGTGGTAGTCTGTAATCCCATTCGCATCTATTACTTACCGTGTGTACAAAATGATTTTCATATCACTTATTATCTCCATCTATAACCTACTATTATCCCACTATCACCTATTATCTTTAATAAACGAGAAATAGTTGCTCCGCCCCGCCCCGCCCCGCCCCGCCCCGCCCCGCCCCGCCCCGCCCCGCCCCGCCCCGCCCCGCCCCGCCCCGCCCCCGCCCCGCCCCGCCCCGCCCCGACCCGCCCCGCCCCGACCCGCCCCGACCAGACCCGCCCCGACCCGACCCGACCCGCCCCGCCCCGCCCCGACCCGCCCCGACCCGCCCCGCCCCGCCCCGACCCGCCCCGACCCGCCCCGCCCCGCCCCGCCCCGCCCCGCCCCGCCCCGCCCCGCCCCGCCCCGCCCCGCCCCGCCCCGCCCTGCCCCGCCCCGCCCCGACCCGCGTTCTAACTTCAGCAAAGTCCTCTTCTTGAAGCTGCCTAGTACGATGAAAACATTACATTTTCAAACCCACTGAAATTATCTAGATTAGATTCGACATATCTAAGATACTGATGCACCTATAAAACATTTTTCACCACATAGAAGGGAATACTGAGTTTTGTTTGTTTGTTGTTGTTTTATGTCCTAGCAACATCTACGGTCATATGAGGACGGCTACCGACTTGTGACGGTGGGCACTCATGGCGACTTTATAGTGCTGCCCCACTGGAAGACCAGGCCACCAGCACCATGACCTGTTAATCCCACTCAGTCACATGATCCTGACACTGAGCAAACCAGTCTTTGTCCTATCCTAATAATTTACGACACAAACAAGGAGCTCTTGAATCGGAGTTTTATTCAAACATGGTAATTTAGTAAGTCTTAGACAGTGAATATGCGGATCAAATGAGTATGGGTTAAGTATCAATGTCAGGATCAGTATGTTGGATCAAGATTGTAACAGGACAATGAGTAAATAGCAACATACGTGGGATCAACCCTTACAAGTCTTAGAACAGTGAATATGCGGATCAATTGAGTATGGGATAAGTACAATGTCAGGATCAGTATGTTGGATCAAGAGTATAACAGGACAATGAGTAAATAGCAATATAGCAGGCAGTCAACCCTTTCAATTGGGACGTAGGATGAGAGCAGGATAGTGGTGTATAATGAGTCAAATGTCATGATCTTAAGAACCAGCTGTAACTCGACCCAGGCACTCAACCAAATTTGGGAGGGCCTGTGTTGGGGCAGAGAAGGCAGCCTTGGGGACGTAAGTATATACAGCGGACGACCGCCAGTTCCCGAGCTCCCGTATCTCGTCGAGACGGGTGCCTGCCTTCACCGATGCCTGAGCCCCGCGCCCGGTAGGCGGGGGGCGAGGAGAGCGGCCCTGAGGGCGGAGGTGAGTAGGGTGGCGGTCAGAGGGCGTCCATCCGAGAGGAGGAATGCGGGGGCGCCGGGTGCAGTGGTGGTGGCCTTCTCATAGGTGCGCCAGGCCCATACTGGGCACAGGTGTCCGGACCCGAGGGGGCGCACGATGATGGTGAAAGCGTCGACGGCCGCCCTGGTGGTCTTGGTGGTCCGGATCCGGATGACCAAATGCCTTCCGGTGTCGATCACATCGGAGCCTTTAATCGTGTGTCCGGGGTCCCCACATCATCCAGTCCGGAGGAGGTTCCCTTGCCTGAGGACGGTTGGTGTACCCAAGAAGGACGGCAGCGGCTAGGACCCGGCCCCCGGGGCCCGAGGACCGGAAGTAGGTGATAATCTTCGCTAGTATGGTGGGGGTGATGGGTGGAGCCTGCTTGGGTGTGTGAGTGGACGACCAGAGCACCCCGCGCTTCACTATCGAGACGGGGTATGTGTCGAAGGCCTCCGCCGTGCCCCCCACGAGGCAGACCCAGGTCCGGGCCCCGCTGAGGTAGTTGAGGACAGCCGAAGGGGACCTGAGCTCCTCGTTGAGGGAGGCGATGAAGGCCATCACCTGGTACTGGGACGGGCGAGTGGGGTCGTCGCGTAGGAGCCGTGCATGTTGGATGTATCTGGCCACCTGACGTTTCTTGTTCCGCCACGTCCCGTTCGCCAGTCCAGCCGTGAAGAGGGCGGCAATCCGGTCATCATCATCGTTGGGGGGACCTGGGGATAGAAAGCAAATATTACTATCCCCAGGTCTATATAGAGTCGGGTATGGCAGTATTGGAGTGTCGGGCACTCACTCGGGCGAGTTTGAGGCGCTGGCAGATGGCGTTTGCCTTTTCTTGGGCTGCCTCGTCGAACGGGGCCCTGCTGAGGGCGTCGGCCAATATGAGGTCCTTGCCTGGTTTATGGACCACCTCAATGCGAGTGGAGTGGATTGCCGCGAATCGCCAGATTTCCCTGGCACATGCGCAGAGGACGGGGTGCTTCCCCGCCCCGGAGGCCAGTACGGACTGGGATACCTGGTTATCTGTGTTTACTCGTATTGTGTAGTCTTGGGGTTGCAAAGGGGCAAGTGTTTGTATGGCGACTACCAGGTTTATGGCCTCTAGGCGATTTATGTGGTGGCCACTCGCGAGGTATTCTGCCCGTAGGCCTCGGAGAAGTATGTGGTCTCAGAGTGGGCCCCACCGGCTTTGAGTGAGGAGTCGCACTCTATGGTCCAGACCCCTTCTCGGGTGGTTTCAGGAGGACAACGCTGTTGCTTGTTCTCGCATAGTCGGAAAACCATTGTAGATCTCGGACTAGCTCGGTTGTGACGAGGTGCTTCCCTGTGCGGGTGGTTTCACGGAGTGCGGTGAGTACCCTGTTCATGAATCGTCGTGCGGGGGCAACACATTTTGATCTTGCTTCCGACGGTCACTTTGTTGCATTCCGTTATGATGTCAGCGAGCTTGTCGTCAGGTATGCGTACCGTCATTTGTTGGGTGCACACCTCGTATCCTAGCCACTTGAGCCGATGCGTCGGGGGAGTGCACTTTGTAGGGAACAGGGTTAGGCCCAGGACCGCCATGGTCCGTATCATGTCCATGTAAGCTGCGTTGGCGTCCTTTCTTGTGGCCACTACCCCGACGATGTCGTCGAGGTAGCATAGTACAAAGTGGCCCCTTCTGCGAAGGAGGTATACTACCAAGTTTGTGGTGCGGTCGCAGGCCATCGAGGATGTCCTGCACCCGAATGCTGGTGCCACATCGAAGTATACCTTGGAGTCCACTGTTATTCCGAGGAGGGGAACGGAGAGGGGGGCATATTCGCAGCTGGTGGTAGGCTCGGGCCAGGTCTGCTGAGCAAATATAGCAGTCCTGGCTGAGCCTAGCAACCTCGTCAGCCATGTCCTTAATGCCGGTGAGTGTGTAAGTAGTGGGCCTCCCTTGGAAGAAACCTTTGCGGATACCCGCATTCACACTCGCGCCCCAGGGATAGCTCAGATCCACGATGACCCACCGTTCGTCTGTGTTCTTTTTTGGGCGGGTCATCATGGGGCTTGTCTGGGCCCAGGGGGTGAACAGGGGGGCAGCGAAGGGACCGATCAGGGTGCCGTGTGCCCGTTTCCTTCAGTACGTAGGTCCATATCCAGTGGAAGTGCTCCGGGTCTTCCGTGTGGTTGGCGTTGGCTGACATGGGCGGGTCGTCTGCTGTGTAGTCCGCAGGCCAGCCAAATTCCAGGAAGTCGACCAGCTGCGTGTCGTGGTAACCCTTCAGATACTTGCGCCACATAGGTATCTTTGAGTGCGGAGGGGACCGGTATCCTGGCAGATATATGGTTTGGGAGGCCAGTGTCCCTCACCGCGTTATACATCTGGAGGTACGCTTTGTTGGTCCAAGCGTCGGCCACTGCTGTCGGCCATATGCGCATGAGTGTGGAGCGGTACATTACAGGGGTATGGGGCGGGTCGTAGGGTGGTGCCGGCTCTGAGTGGTAGTTATCCATGACCTCGTCTACGTCTTCTGATGCATGTGCTAGCTGGTCGCATACCAGCAGTGCATCGAGTTGCTCGTTCCCTGTGTCGGTGTTGGTGGTGATCGGTGTGGTGGGGCATGATGCAGGGGTGGGGCGTACCTGCCCCACCTTGGTGGTTGAGTTGCTCCCTTTGGTGTCTGGGTTTATGATGGCGGTGTCTGGCACTGGGACTGGGCCACCCCATGTGGCGGCGGCGACTTGTGAGGGTGGTTTGGTGGCGTCATATGGCGCTGTGATGTCGCCGTCTGGAGGGGTGTCAATGACGGTACGGGGCACCATCCGTGGGTGGTCTGTACCGTCGGCGCCGTGTGTGGCGGGGTTGTCTGCTGCGGTGGGGGTGTTTGGGTTGGCGCCATCTTCTGAGGCGTGGTGTGGTTGGTGGCTCTTGCGTGGCACTCGCCCGTCGGGTGTTTTCAGTGTGGCTCTTTCATTTCCCCGACGGGTGTCTGTGACAGGGGGAGTTCAGGTATTGTTGTTAACGGCCCTGTCTGGGCCGTCTAACACAAATCCTGCTTGTCTTGGTTCACTTCCGTGTTCGTGGCCTGTTAGCGTTTCTCTAGCTGCCTCTTTTTATTGTTGCATTCGAGTTCCTTATGTGGGTTGGTGCGCCGGTACGTATTGGCGCACCATGCGCGCAGGTGGGCAAAGCGTTCCGCACCTGTGCCATGTGATGCTGTAAACCCACAGTCCTGCCCGGTGTTCCAACGGTGGCATGGCCGTCCGTCGTTTTCATAATTAAATTCAGGGTGTTTATATTGTTGGTATGCTGGTGTGTTCGTCGGTTCGACTCTGGAGTTGTATTTGTCGTCCATGCGGTGCTGGGGCGAGCACTGGGCACGCCTGCCTGACGTGAGGCGTCTGTGCGCGTGTAGGCTCCTGGAACCTGTGAGGGAGGCGTCACGTTGTATGTCCTTAATGGCGGTTGGATCTTTCCATCCTAGTGGGAGCCTGCCGTCGTCTATCATATTAAATATGCGCTCGGACCATGCCAGGCAGGTCTCCCATTTCCATTCACCAGCCATTTCAACTAGGTGCTCCACGTGTTCCGCGAGAGGGGTAACCCAGCTACGCAGCACAGTGGGGTCCTTTGGCATTCTGTGTAAGGCAGCTATATATTCATACCAGGTACTCTCACCTTGTGCCACCTTGCCTTTCAGATCTCCTCTTATAACAAAAGTGTGAGGGAGAATTGGTTTCCTACCTCTGTGCTGCTTGTTAAACACGACGCCGTGACTGAGGAGCTCGTCATTCACGTCACGGTGTCTGGCGTCGTCCTCTGAGGAGGGGGAGTGCCTCCTCGTCCAGCTTTCCTTGTTCCTGCCTCTATCCTTGTTGTCGCGGCTGCGTCGTGTGTCGGTTTTGTCCTTGGTGGACGTCGGGCGCCATGCGCGGTCATGCTCGGGCGAGGAGGAAGCCTGCCTTTGCGTAGGCGCTATGTAGCGGTGAGCGTGGGGCCGTCTGCCCGGTGACGACTGAGACGAGGTAGCCGAGGAGTCCCTGCTATAGGATCTTTTCCTTTTCCAGGTGGCCGTCTCTATTGCGGCCATCTTATCGAGCATGGATTTGTTTACCTCAGCCTGTTGCGCCATTGTGTCGGCGAAGGATTTCTGGAGTATAGCCATTTGACGGGTGGCGTCCAGTGCATCTTGGCGGGCAGCCCGGTCTTCATGCCCCTCCCGGTGTGCAACGTGCGCCTCGGGGGGGGGGGGGGGGGGGGGGGGGGGGGGGGGGGGGGGGGGGGGGGAAGCTGGAGCGGCTGGTGGTTGTGGTGGTGCTACCGGTGGGTTGACCGGCGGGGCGGCCGGCAGGGCGGCCGGTGGGGCGTTCACGGTGCGTGGCCGGCCTCGGGTCCGTGGCATGACAGCGTCTGTTGAGGTGGTCGGTGTAGTATCGCCTATGATAGTCTCGTCCGTGTCCCTCCATGTGCGTTTCGTTGCTTGTGGCATGGTTGCGGCGGTTGGTTGGCGGTTGTTTGGGCAAGCCGTTGGGTGGGGCTGGTTGGAGAGCGGCCCGTGGGGCTTGAAGGTGGAGAGCTGAGTTGGAGGTGAGCTGCTCAGTTGGCTGCCGTGGTGGAAGTGAGTTTTTGGTGGGTGGCGGTTCGGGAGGAAGGGCGGTCGTGACGTCACGGGTCTCGCAAGGGCGTGGTTTCACGAGAAATCCGGTAGGGTTTGTTTCTGGGATTCGAACCCAGGTGGCAGCACCGGGACGACTCCTTGTTCGCGCGCAAATTACCCATGTTGGCAAGCCATCATGACCAATGCTAAGCGCCAGGCTAGGAAGCAACAAGTATCAATACTGTGGCAATGAAATAGAACCTTTTACTGCAGAAGCCTATGATGTTGGTCTTTGGATGTCCTTGCCAAAATTAATTGTGCATGGATGCACTTCAAATATCTCAAAAGTTAGACATTTTTATTGCAAGATACTTGAAACTAAAATATTATTAAAAGACTAACTGTTATTAAAACCAAATCTAACTGATATACAAACAAAGCATATGATTTAACCACTAGTGTAAATTATTGCACACTCTATCTTGATGCATATACATTGCACTATGTTGACTACCTATGCTGTACACTATGCAGCATAGGCTGCTCCATCACTTTCTTTTTATGTTCAGAATGTGTTGCGCTGCACGCAATGCAACACATTCCACTTCCACTATGTACAGACCAAATGTGATCACTCCAACGGCTGGAAGACCAGTGATCCGGTGCTGACAAAATAAGTATTCAGATGAATAAAATATTTACCAAAAAAAAAAAAGTAAGCTAGATTATAACTATCCAACTAATATATTGATCCCAGAAAATAACATACATTCTAAACCAATTGACTAGGCAACTTTAAGGTCTGACGTCCGAGCCACATTTATGATTATATCATGATGGCTCTTAGACATATTACTAACTCTCTAATCATTTTAGAAACAGGTTATACATACCACGTCCTGATATGACCTTGGATGCTGCTAGGACGTAAAACAACAACACACAACAAACACAGAAACAAGAAGGTTATATGTATCCTGATCAATTCCGATCCCACTACCAGAAGCGGCTTTGTAATTGATTGATTGATTGATCTAGTAAATAATAGCGATGTTAAAAAGCAAAGTAAGTTATCCTCATGTACTTGGTTCCACACACTATAATTTACTCCCAACTTAGATAAAAGATTCACCCGTTGTAGTACATGGGTGAAGACCAGCCTTATGTAAATACGGGCGAAAATACCGTCAGTATGGAAGTGAGGCTCCAGTATGGAAGTGAGGCTCCAGTATGTTGCTCCAGTATGAAATGGATACTTCTAAGGCACAGAGTTGGTGAAATGGGAGAGAATGCAAAAAGACAAGATGGCGGTCGTAGAACGCCGTCGATGTCACTTTTAAATCTTATTAAACTAGATATTATATTATATTTTTCAACTCAAAGATAGCGGGTAAATAATAAGATATATGTAAAGAATAATTGTTGCATCTTACATTGTGAAATTAGGCTCTCATTTCTTTGACCCGTTTTTTCGCCACCTTTTACATAAGGCTGGTTTGCACCCCTACTGCAGCAGTACGGGGTGAATCTTGTACCTAGTGCCAACTATGCACACACAATTCTACCGGATAACAGAGTAGGCAGGCCACCTTGAGGTTTTCTTTGTGTATCGATCTTCTTTTGACCCGTCATTGGAAGCAGCAATACGAGTATCGACATCAATGCATCTGCACCACTGCTTAAGCCCCAGTCACACATACCCGGATCAGGGGCTGGACGAGCCCCAGACTGCCATCCAGGGTGGTCCGGGGCGATCCCAGGTGATCCGTGGCTCGTCCGGGGCTCGTCCATGCAAACACCCCTGATCCGGCCTGATCCGTGGCTCATCCGGCACCATCTGGGCTCAGCCCCTAATGTTTTAAAATGTTTAAAACATCCGGGGCGGTCCGGGGGATTTTGCGATCGGTGCTCAATCTGGCCTGATCCGGCCTGATCCAAGGGTGGTCTGGGGGTGGTCCGGGTATTTTGGGGGTGGTCCTGGGTGGACCGGGCCTGTCCGGGGGTGGTCGGGGGTCATTTTGAGCCATGGTTTGACCCAGACCATCCCCGGACTATCCAGGACTACCCCTGGCCTAGCCACGGACCACTCCCGGACTGCCCCCATAAGACCGGGGGTGATCCGGGATAGTCCGGGGGTGATCCGGGATAGTCCGGGGGTGGTCCAGGGCAGTCCGGGGGTGGTCTGGCCTCATCCAGGGCCGGTCCGGCCCAGTCCGGGGGCAGTGCGGGGGTGGTACGGGGCGGTCCGGGGCTCGTCTGGGGCTCGTCCGGGAAAGTGTGACTGTGAGGCAAAAATCGACGAAAACAGTGCTTTTATCCGTGGCGGTCTGGGACAGTCCGGGCCATTGGACCGTGGGTGGTCCGGCTTAAAATCCAGGGGGTCATCCGGCTATGTGTGACTGGGGCTTTAATAGGTATCATAAAGACCTCACCGGTCTCCCGTGTGGGAGGTCGGGAGTTAAATTCCTGGTCGAGTCAAACCAATGACTTTGAAGACATGTGTACTGCCTATCATGGATAAGTCTGAATAGACTTGTTTTCACCATTAGACAGTTTGTCGATAGAAAGCCAGAGCCTCCACTTTTACCGACCCAAGGGATTTTTAACCTCCCATACCACATAGATGTGGTATGAGAGTGACTGGCCTTTGATGACGCTGTAAGTTATTCACAGCATTGGCAGAGATTGGGGCATGGGGAATCGAACCACTGACCTTCAGATTAGGAGACTGACCTAGAAAAAAGTCAGACACTCTAACCACTCCACCACAGAGAGTAGACAATTGATACTTGTCACTTCCTAGATTGGCGCTTTGCATTAATAGGATAGGGCAAGAACTGGTTAGAGCAGTGCCAGGATAATGTGACTGAGTTGGACATCAGGTCATGGTGCAGGCTACCTGGTCTCGCAATGAGTGCGCACAGGTCACAAGTCGGTACCTGCCCATCCTGATATGACCACACATGTTGCCAGGAGGTAAAACTCCAACAAACAAAACAAACAGTCCACCACCACCTCCATTCTGCCACACACTACCACACTCTCCTACCTGCTATGACCTTAGATGTTTCCCGGACGTAAAACTCCAACAACCAGGCAACCAACGACCACACTCCACCCAACCCACTGACTGTCGGCATAATCGATTTTGGCAGATCCGGCTGGTCGCCGTCAAGCACGGCGGAAAGGGCTTGACGCATGCGCGTCGTTGAGTGACGTCACGGTGAGGGCGTCGCCCGCCACGCGGCGCTGCAGTGAATTGGCATCGGAACTGTCATGACGGTGACGGTGACGGAGCGGGCCGGCGGGCCACGTCGCCGGGGGTACGGCGGGGGGTAACCGGGACTCGTCAGCGCAACAGGCGACCTTCAAGTGGCCGTAGGGACGGCTGGTATCATTGCGACGTCAATCATGTAGGCGGGTCGATGAAGGAGGGAGGGTGGGTGGGTGGTGTGTGTGTGTGTATGTGGAGGGGTGTGGATGGGAGGGGGAGGGAGAGGGGAGGTGAGGGGTGAGGGGTGAGGGGCGAATGGGAGCTGATGCTGTTGTGGAAGGGGAGGTTGATGCGGGGGATGGGGTGGTGGGTGTGGGATGTGGAGGATGGCGGGATGTGGATAGGGAGGGTTGTGGGGTGTGGATAGGGAGGGTTGTAGGGGTGGATAGGGAGGGTGTTGGAGTGTGTGATGGGAGGGTGGTGGAGTGTGGGTGGGAGGGTTGTAGGGGTGGATAGGGAGGGTGTTGGAGTGTGTGATGGGAGGGTGGTGGGTTGTGGTTAAGGAGCATGGTGGAGTGTGGGATGGGAGGGTGGTGGGTTGTGGTTAAGGAGCATGGTGGAGTGTGGGATGGGAGGGTGGTGGGGTGTGGTTAGGGAGGATGGTGGAGTGTGGGATGGAAGGGTGGTGGGGTGTGGTTAGGGAGGATGGTGGAGTGTGGGATGGGAGGGTGGTGGGGTGTGGTTAGGGAGGATGGTGGAGTGTGGGATGGGAGGGTGGTGGGCTGCGGTTAGGGAGGGTTATGGGGTGTGGATATGGATGGCTACAGGGGTGGATAGGGAGGGTGATGGAGTGTGGGATGGGAGGGTTATGGGGTGTGGATATGGAGGGTTATAGGGGTGGATAGGGAGGGTGATGGAGTGTGGGATGGGAGGGTGGTGGGGTGTGGATAGGGAGGGTTGTGGAATGTGGATAGGGAGGGTTGTGGGGTGTGGATAGGGAGGGTTGTGGGGTGTGGGATGGGAGGGTGGTGGGGTGTGGGTAGGGAGGGTTGTAGGGGTGGATAGGGAGGGTTGTGGAGTGTGGGATGGGAGGGTGGTGGGATGTGGGATGGGAGGGTTGTAAGGGTGGATAGGGAGGGTTGTGGTGTGTGGGATGGGAGGGTGGTGGGATGTGGGTACGGAGGGTGGTGCGATGTGGATAGGGAAGGTAGTGGGGGTGTATAGGGAGGGTGGTGAGGTGTGGGATGTGGAGGGTGGTGGGATGTGGGTAGGGAGGGTTGTGGGTGGATAGGGAGGGTGGTGGGATGTGGGTACGAAGGGTGGTTGGGTGTGGATAGGCGAGGTGGAGGGTGTGGCTATGGATGGTGTAGGGTGTGTTGATAGGGAGGGTGGTGGGGTGTGTGATGGGATGGTGGTGGGGTGTGGCTCGCGTGGATGGTAGGGTGTGGACGGGAGGTGGAGGGTGTCGCTATGTAGGATGGATTCGGGTGGCTAGAGTGGATGGTGGGGTGTGGATAGGAAGGGTTGTGGGTGTGGATAGGGAGGGTGGTGGGTTGTGGATAGGGAGGGTGGAAGGTGCGGCTAGGGAGGTTGTAGGTTGTGTGGATATGGAGGGTTGAAGGGTGTGAATATGGAGGGTAAGAGTGGTGTGATTATGGTGCTGGTGTGTGGCTGAGGAGTGTGGTAGGCGTGGATTGGAAGATTGGATAGCTGTGGTTAGGCAGAGAGGGTGTAGGGTGGAGGGGACGGTTAGGGAGGGTGGACTGGCGTGAATATGGAGGGGAGCGCGTTGTAGTTGGAGGAGGTAGGTTGAGGCTAGGGACGGTGGTGTGTGGATACGGAGGGCGGAGAGGTCTGGTTAGGGAGGGTGGGCTTGTGTGATTAGGGAGGGTGGAAGCAGTGTAGCTAGACAATCTGTCCTGACTAGGTGGTGGGGAGGGAGGTTGAAGGTGTGTGGATAGGCAGGATGTAAAGGGAGTGCATAGGGAGGGTGGAGATGGGAGGGTAATGGGAAGGAGAGGGTTAATGATCAGTCAGGTATGGGAGAAGGCAAGGGGATGGAAAGCAGGGAGTACATCGGAACTGTCGTGACGGTGAAAATGTTGTTGTCGTGTGAGGATGAGGTGGGGGGGGGGGAGGTGAGGAGAGCTGGAGAAGTGGGGGGAGGTCGGGGCAGCTGGTAGGTAGGGGAGGAAGGAGGTGGTGTGGGAAGGAGGGATGCCGGGTGGGAGGAGGTGGAGTGTGGTGGGCAAAGTTGGTGGAGGTGGTGGGAGGTAGGAGGAGGTGGAGCAGCTGGGGCAGGTGGTGGAGAGGGACGAGGTGGGGGAGAGTGGGGGAGGTGGTAGGAGTTGTAGGGAGTTGGAGGGGCGAGGAAGAGGGATGTGGGAGGAGTTCTAGCGAGGTTGGAAGAGGTTGGAGGAGGTTGGAGGAGGTTGGAGGACGTTGGAGGAGGCTAGAGCAGGTTGGAGGAGGTTGGAAGAGGTTGGAGGAGGTTGGAGGAGGTTGGAGGAGGTTGGAGGAGGTTGGAGGAGGTTGGAGGAGGTTGGAGGAGGTTGGAGGAGTTGGTGAAGATTGGAGGAGGTTGGAGGAAGTTGGAGGAGTTTGCAGGAGGTTAGAGGAGGATGGATGAGGTTGGAGGAGGTTGGAGGAGGTTGGAGGAGGTTGGAGGAGGTTGGAGGAGGTTGGAGGAGGTTGGAGGAGTTGGGCGAGCCGTCAGGGCGGGGGGGGGGGGTGACATGCCAGTGTGGAGGGGCGGTGAGACGGGTCCTTGTTGCGCATGTCTGCCCCCTACGTGACACTGTGTACATGTCGGTTGTATGACACGGAACAAACCCCACCCCCCACACACATACAGAACCAGCATGTGGACTGAATAACACAGCTACCGCTCAAAACAATGTCAGCGCCATGTTTGACCCAACAAGCCAATGCTAGACTGCATTTAAAGTTGTCTAGTGCAATGGTTTCGAGTGTTATATTGGGTTCCTGGTTATAATCCACCTTCCTTATTTTGAAGTAAGTTTTAATTTAAATGGCTAAGTTTTGAGATATTTGAAGTGCCAAGATGCAACCTTAGGTTTGGCAACCATGCCAACACTTTGAAACCATAGACTAGTACAGACATATCTTTTATTAAATTGCAGCAATAATCCCTTCTGTCTGGTGACAAATGTTTGCAAAAGTATCTAAGTTAGATAGATAGAATCAAATCTAGATGGTTGCTTTGGTTTTGAAAATGTGATGTATCCATCGGACTATGCAGATTTGAATTTACAAACATCTTGACGAGAAAGAGCGCCTTGACCGATATAGAATCATTTTTAGTTGCACATTCAGGATTGTAATCATTCCCACTGATGCATGTGTTGTGGGGGTGATGAAAATGGGAAATATTGCGCCTAGACTCGGACTCAAACTACATCTCTTTGAATGATGGGCCATTGTGCTAACCATTACACCACCTAGGTTCCCTGATGTCACCAACCTACCCACACCTACCTGTCTATACGGCTCCTTGCCTGAGAGGTCAGTGCAGACTACTACACTGGTTCCCATGGAATTGTAAGTCTTATAATGCTTACAATTACATACATACAGGAAATGCACTTACCTATATGTACATACACAGGGTAGGTTCAACAACTATACAGCGCATAGCTTGTACATGATCCTTGTCATGGAACCAGTGTCGTGGGGGTGATGAAAATGGGAAATATTGCACCTAGAGTGGGACTCAAACGCACGTCTCTTTGCATTCCGGGCCAGTGTGCTAACCATTACACCACCTAGGCTCCCTGATCCCACCACACTACCCACACCTACCTGTCTATGCAGCTGTTTGCCTGAGGTCAGTGCAGACTAAAACATTACCATGAATTTTCGCGTACATTGGATTGAAGGAACTTGGCTTTAAGATGGCTAACTTCAGAGATATTTAAAGTGTTAGCATGCTGCATTCATTTCGGCAAGCATGCCAAAACTCTGATGCCATAGTCTTCTGCAATAGCAGTTTCTATTCAATTGCCTCAGTATTTTTCTCTATGTGTTTACTAATGCTTAATAAGTGCACCAGTATCTAAGTTAGATATGTAGAATCAAATCGAGATATTTATTTTGGTTTTGAAAATGTGATGTTTCTATTGGGCTATGCTCTTTATGGTACTCCCCTTGGAATAGCAGAAATGTGGGTTCAAGTCGCGCTCTAGACAAATGCTTAATAAATGCCCCAGTATCTAAGTTACCCCAGTATCTAAGTCAGATATGTTGACTAAAATCTAGATAATTGTTTCAGTTTTGACAATTTTATGTTTTCATCGGACTATCCACATTTAAGGTTCTCACCTTGGAATTGCAGAAATGTGGGTTCAAGTCCCGCTGTATGCAAATGCTTAATAAATGCCCCAGTATATAAGTCACCCCACCTTCCAAGTTATATATGTAGACCCAAATGTAGATTATTGTTTCAGTTTTGACAATGTTATATTTTCATCGGACTATCCAGATTTCAGGCTCTCGCCTTGGAATGAGAGAAATGTGGGTTCAAGTCCCGCTCTAGGCAGTAACTAGGGACACAGCACAAGTGAAAGGAAAGCTGCAAACAAAACAAAGAAATTCTGGGAACATGCCTTCATGCACAAGCCTATTACCATCTCACTAGATGTAGACACTAGGCTAAGATATTAGTTATATGATAGGAAGTTATACCCCAAAAAATCCCCCCAAAAAAACTTAGGTACTAACTACTTATATATATGCTGGTGATGTCCCGGATACCAACCCAGAACCGGAATCTGGGCATACACCATAACATTCCTCACATCTGTCCAGCATTTAAAACAAGCACCCTCGCAGGAGCTTACATGCTATGGGCAGAATAAATAATGTACCAAAAAGAAAAAAGAAAAAAAAAAAGGCAAATGCTTAATAAATGACACAGTATGTAAGTTACCCCACTTTCTAAGTTATATATGTAGAATCAAATCTAGATAATTGTCTCAGTTTTGACAATTTTATGTTTTCATCAGACTAGCCAGATGTAAGGTTCTCGCCTTGGAATGGCAGAAATGTGGGTTCAAGTCCCGCTCTAATAAATGCACCAGTATCTAAGTTAGATACGTAAAAAACAAATCGCATACTAATTGTTTTGGTTTGGAAAATGTGGTGTTTTCATCGGACTATGCCAGGTTAATGATTGGCGTCAGGGAATCGTGACAGCTAAGTAAACAGTCGCTGGCAGGCAGTTATGTAGTTGCCAAAGGAGGGGGGGGGGGCACAAACAAACAAACACCAGCATCAAAATTATCATAAATACCGCCGGTCACATGATACCCATTCAGCTGGCAGCTGCAAGTTCTCTTTTAGTTCTTATGTCTGTTTTTGATGCGTTTTTTTTGTGGTTTTTTTGTGGGTTTTTTTTTTTGTTTTTTTTTTTTTTTTTGCTGAAGCGATGTCGCCGCCCTTCCGGTGATAAAGGAAGCGGCAGAGATAAGATGACTGCGGTGGTTATGACTCGTAAAGCCAGTGGTACACCAACCGACAATCTGTTGAGAATCCTGGTTATTTGGTGGGTTTTTTGTTGTAATTACAAGGGATATGAGTGAGGATTTGGAAGCACTATAAAGTCACCATACATGCGGACTGTCACAAGTTGGGACCCATTCTGATATGGTTTATTTGTTGTAGCTACAAGCGATATGAGTGTGGACTGGGCAGCACTATAAAGTCGCCATGAGTGTGGGTTTTCACAGGTCGGTATCCGTTCTGATAAAGTCGCCATGAGTGTGGGTTGTCACCAATCGGTACCCATTCTGATATGGGGTATTTGTTGTAGTTACAAGCGATTTGAGCGTGGACTGGGCAGCACTAGAAAGTCGCCAAGAGTATGGTTTGTCACAAGGTGGTAACCATTCTGATATGCGGTATGTGTTGTAGTTACAAGCGATTTGAGTGTGGACTGGGCAGCACTATAAAGTCGCCATGAGTGTGGGTTGTCACAAGTCGGTACCCATTCTGATATGGCCGTAGATGTCAACTAACTCACAATATAGAATGTCGCTATTGGCAGCATTTATCTTATTGGTTATTCATGAATAATTAATATTTTCTTCACATTCCAGAATTTACCAACCTAGGATTTGCTAATAACTAAACTAATTCCCCTTCCCTCCCTACAAATTACTCCACACGGTATTCATCGATAATTAAGCAAATTCTCATTCACAATAATAACAATTACAGGCTTAATTGCTTGCTGGTAAATGAGCAAATTATCATTGACCAAAATAAATGTTAAAAATTGTGCTTAAAGTCCCTCATGCTAGAACCTGCATTTGTAAACTATGTATGTTGTGACTTAACATGTGGTTCTTGTCGCTCCCTAGCCTGGCGCTCAACATTACCAGGATACAGCAAGGACTGGTTAGCTTTGTGTCAGGATAATGTGAATCTATGGGATATCTGGTGGTGGTGGTGGTGGTGCCAGCTGACTGGTCTCCCAATAAGGCAGCACTATAAAGTCGCCATGACTATAGACTGTCACAAGTCGGTACCCATGATGATATGACCTTAGATGTTGCCAGGAAGTAAAGCTCCAACAACCAACCAACCCAGTGGGAGAGAACTATAATGTCACATAGTCAGTACCCATCCTGATATGACCTTAGATGTCGCCAGGACGTCAAACTCCAAACAAAAACGACCAACCAACCCAATGGGGCAACACTATAATGTCGCCATTACTACACACTGTCACTTAGTGAATCCCCATCCTGATATTACCTTACATGTTTCCAGGACGTAACACTCCAACAACCAACCAACCCAGTCTGGCAGCACTATAAAGTCGCCATTACTACACACTGTCATTTAGTCAGTACCCATCCTGATGTTACCTTATATGTTGCCTGGACGTAACACTCCAACAACCAACCAACCCAGTCTGGCAGCACTATAAAGTTGCCATTACTACACACTGTCATGATGTAGTCAGTACCCATCCTGATATGACCTTAGATGTTGCTAGGACGTAAAACTCCAACAACCAACCAACCCAGTCCGGCAGCACTATAAAGTCGCCCTGATTACACACTGTCACTTAGTCGGTACCCATCCTGATATGACCTGATGTTGCCAGGACATACAACTCCAACAACCAACCAACTAACTCCACCCTGTCACATAGTCAGCACCCATCCAGATATGATCATAGACATTACCATGACATCAAACCTCCACCGAACTAACAGAATCTGCCTAGGCTTGCTTGTCTTCGGGGTGTGGGGGGTGGGGTGGGGGTGGGGGGTGGGAGGAGGAAGGAGGACGGCGAGTTGTTAACACAACGCGGTCACGTGGTGTACCGAGATGTGTACCTTGTTTCCGGTGGTGGCCTTTACGCCGACAACATTAAGCACACATATATCCACCGGTGCCTTTATGGGGGCCTTTGATGTGCTCACTACTGGCGCCCCTGCGCACGCGCAGATCTATCAGCGCATTCTTGTCTCTGTTCCGGTGTCCAATGTCGTCTGATTCTGCGCCACTCCGCTAGTGATGGGCAATACACTGATCTGATCATATTGTAGGTACCCGTAGTTATTTTTTGGTTAGAAAATTAAATTGGGAAGTTAATTGATGTTAATCACACAGTGCTAGTTGAATGCAGAATAACGTAAAATGTAGAAAGGTTCTATATTGTTTACTTTTCAAGATATTTGCATTTTAGGATTTTTGTTATTTACTTGAACAATATTTGCCCGTTACACGAGGTGGATTTAACCCCCCGCACCCACCCCACTACCAGAATGTCATGTGTGCTGTAGTTTTACGTCCTAGCAACATCTAAGGTTCTATCAGGATGGGTACAGACTTGTGAGGGTGTACACTCATGGTGAACTTAAAAAAAAGAAATGTTGTATTGAGGCTGTATTTATACTGTCCATAGCATATAAGCCCGGGTAGTCAGGTTTGTTTTCAATGCTGGCCAGATGTAGTGTTGGTGTTATCTTATCACACAGTAGCTGCTGTTAAGGTATTTGATTGCCAGCATTTCAGTAGCAGATAGATAGTTGGTTGGTCTGGTTAGTAGTCTATGTTAATTGTGTTGGATTTTCTTGGCATATATGTGCTTTATTGTTTCTACTCTTACTACTAGACTAGCCTACTCATATTTACATATCATAGGCTTGTACGCAGATGTGTGGTGTGCTATCTGGTTAAACTGCTGCCCCACTGGGAGACCAGGCCTCCAGGACCAGGACATTATATCCCACATTCTCAGTCACAGTATACTGATATTGAGCTAACCACTCCTTGTACTATCCTAGTAATGGCGAGCGTCATGCGAGGTAGCTATAATCATCAATTGCATAAGTCAGTAGTTTGATTCGGATGGGAGTCGAACTCCCGACCTTCCGCATCGGAAGCCTGCACTCTACTAATTAGGTCACTACGTCCGGTGTCTGTCTGCTGCTGTTAATTATTAAATAATATTGAGATAATGCAATGGATTTGTATTTAAAGACGGCAGCGTTTAACCAATGAACTTGTCAAGAATTCAAGAGCTCATCTGCTATTGTATATTTGGAACCAGACAACATTTAATCAGAATAACTTGATAGTTGTTTCTTCCCAACTGGTCGTCTGCTCTGATCGCAATGTCAGCTGTTATCGATTATAAAATAACTTCTCCAGATTTACACCATTATATATTAATATACGGTGGTGAAAAGGCACTGTTATATCAGTTTGTATTGTATGTCATATTGGGAACAAACAACATGTTTGTTTTTTGAAGAAGTAATAAAACGAAACAAAAAACTGCCGATCCTACAATTCCTCCCCTGCCTTGTCCACATGTCATAGTGCGTGATAGAAGTCATGACTCAAATTATAGTCACTAGTCAACAGTTTTCATACAAGGCCCAGGTGGACAATATGGATGTCAAGTCATCGCCTAAAATACTCTTATCAAGTTTGGAGCGATGTGAGATATTTATTGTTCATACTATTATGTACTTAATCAGTAGGTTTCAAATAAGATGCAGAAGAAGCAATGACGGTCCGTTACTAGCAATGGTAATGGTGCTGTCACATTGTCAATGTTGATTTCAACATGGGTAATTTAACACGCAAGGAAAAGTACATACTTAATATGGAGGTGACTACTGGCGCCATCTATAATGTCTTTCTTAACTAATAATGCTCTGACTGTGGCGCCATCTTCTGTAAATTTGCATAACAAGATGCGGTCCAGCCTCATTATAGACACTTCCACCAGAGCATTTCGATCGACAGGACGTGTTCTCTTCTTTGGATTTGCCGTCCCACCCACCCAAACTACAAGTGACATTCATAGGGCTATGTGCCTGAAATCCTCGAATCTTAATAAATCAAACATCTCATGGCTTAAATGTAACAACAAAATAGTAAGAATAAATGCCACTTTATACTGTACTTGTCTTGCATTGGTTGAATTATGATGCTTCTTGCCAATGTGCATCGACGTATGTGATTCTTTGGCACTACGTCGGGATACGTCAGGAAGCGTTACGCGCGCGTTAACCGCGCTTTGGTATACGTTGATCTACGGCGACGGTTGGCGGAGCAGGTCAGGAGGTCGGCAAAGTTTTGTGCTTGCGCAAAACTTTCGACGTGTGACAATGTGCGGGTGCCAACATTATGACGATGTTAAAAGGGGCACGTCGAGATACATTAGACATGCTGGAATAACATTATGTGAACACTAGGCACACGCCGTGCACGCGTGAGGCTCATTCCCACACGTTGTGCCAAACCTTTTTATTACTAAAACTATATTCAAAAGATTTAAATCAAATTGGATTAGTGCTACCAAGCGGTGCATGCAAGTGTTAAAACACTTATCCGTCATGAACACGTGTAAATAAATTCATCACAAAAATACAAATGTAGCCTAATATCTTAGGCTTATTTTCCATGTTATGCACTCGGCTTATTTCTATTCACGAACTAAGGACATTCAAGATAACGATTTAAAATGTAATTTTCCCCCAAATTATGTCACACCCAGGTCATCATTATAATTCCCCATTGAACCATGTCAAGACAAAATAAATTCCAATGTGAACATGTGCCAGGATAGTGTTGCTCAATTATCTTGGTACCTGGAATACAACGGCATATGTTTGTGTCGGTTCTCATCTGTTTTTGTATCATTTTGGTCACAAGTGCGCACTGTCACAAGTCGGTACCCATCCTGATATGACCTTAGATGTTGCTAGGACTTCAAACAACAAACATCATATCTAAAGCTGCTTGAAAAGGAGGCTACCAGCCAGAGTCCACCCATTCATTTAAAACATAATGGGCGGACCGGACGCGACAGCCTAATCGGTAGAGCGCATGCTTCCAGCGCGGTGGAAAATCGTGAATTTGAATCCCGACCGAGTCATCAAACCAATGACTTACAAAATTGATACTACCTAGCTTGGCATTGGCATATTGTTATTGGCCTATTCCTAATTACATACTATTGCTCTTGGAATATTATTGCTATCGGCATATTGCTATTGGCATAAGGCTAGTGACGTCCTATGGGTGTTGGTCTATTGATATCGGTATATCTCTATTGACCTATTGATATTAGCATATTGCTAGAGACATCATATTGCTAGTGATATTGTATTGCTATTGATATATTGCTATTGTCATTTTGTTGTTGGCATATTGCTATCGGCTTTTGCTATTGGCCTACTGCCATTGGTGTATTGCTCTTGTCATATTGTTATTGGACAATTGCTATGGACATAATATTGATATTGACCTATTATTATCGACCTCATTTTGCTATCGACTTCATTGGTTTTAACCTCTTATTGATATTGACTGCATACTGCTATTGCTCTCCTAATGTTCTCATATTGATATTGGCCTATTGCTAGTGACATCCTATTGCTATTGTCCTATCATGATCGACCTCATATTGCTATTGACTGCATTGCTATTAACCCTCTATTACTATTAACCACAACCTCATCCATATCATCGCCTCCTCTGCGGTGTTCATAATACTCCCCGCATCCTTCCTCTACCAGCCCAGCCTCTCCTTACTTACCCAGCTACCCCGAATCCCCCAACGTCCCACCCCCACACTTGCTTCTCGATTAGCCGACTCTGCGCTAATCCTCTTTCCACCCTCCCTCCTCCCACACACCCCCATCCCTCCCTCCCGCTCCTCTTCCTTCAGATTCCCCAACGCAATGTCCTCTATCCCAGGCGTGTACATATTACCCTGCCCTCATTCACCCCTCTCTCATTCAGCTGTCGTTTCCGGTTCAGAATACTCGCATCCCCCCCATCCCCCTGCCTTCCTTTCACCAGGCTCCATTGGCTCTCCCACAAGTGCACAATCACACAAATTCACTCCTTCCCAGTCTACAAATCTATCTGAGTCCAAGCAATCACTGACATGCCCACTCCTACTAACAAACAAGCAGTACAGCGATTCTTAGGCATGGTAGGGTATGTCGCAAAGTTCCTACCCAACCTGGCTGAAATAACGAAACTACTACCCATTCTCACAAACAAACAAACTGCATGGCACTGCCGAGTGGAGCAGCAAACTGCATTTGACAATTAAAGCATATTATAACGCATGCACCGGTACTCCGTGTCTACGACGTAACAAAAGAAATCACCCTTCAGGTGGACGCTTCTAAATCTGGCCTATGAGCTGCACTTCTTCAAGAAGGCAATCCCATAGCAATGGCTTCCAAAGCCCTAGATGACACGCAAAGTAGCTATGTGGTGATCAGAATAGAAATACTGGCCATTTGTTTTGGTTGTAGAAAGTTTCATAATTACATATTTGGAAAGAAAGACTTAGTACATACATAACAGTCTCCAGACCCCATCTGGACGGCACTCTTCATAATTCCTCCTTTCAGCGACTCTATTTCTCCCTCATGCCATCAACTGCCTATTGTATTAGTATACACCGAATGCGGTGGCTGAATTGGGGGAGCGCAAGATTCCCGTGTGGAAAGTCGGGAGATTAAAACCCAGCCGAGTCAAGCCAATGACTTACAAAATTGATGTTTCTCGTTACCTAGCCTGGCACTCAAACATTACTAAGATAGGGAAAGGAATGGTTTGCTCAATATCAGGATAATGTGACTGAGTGGGATATTGGCTCATGGTCCTTGTGGCCTGGTCTCCCAGTTTAATCGCAATGAATGCACACTGTCACGAGTCAGTACCCATCCTGATATGATCTTTTTTGGACAAACAACTCTGACGAACAACAAAGTAATGTAGCAATATTCCATTAAAATAACGTTTCCCCATCACCTTCTTTCCATCACCAGTTGAGTTTCCAACACCTCATCCTATTACTTGAGGCCGCCTCCACTATGGGAGTTCTCAAAACTCCATCTTTGTCTACAATAGCATTGTCTAGCTATGATGCTAATCTTTTTCAATCCAAATCTTTGTAGCCTCCAATAGGACTGTCGATCACTCCACATTCCAACCTACAACTGCGAAGTGCTCTCGTTCACTGTCCATTACCTTAGACCTTGTACATTAACTTGTAAATTTCTTTTTACAATGATTTTTTTACAATGATTTTTTTACAACGATTTAATTTTTCCTCTGTCGAACCCTCACACGGTATGAGAGCAACAATATAACATCATGTAGTGTAAATCAAATATCAAATAGGGTCTCAAAATAGCATATTCATGCAAGTAATGTTCGAGAATTAGTTTTACAAATGAAGATTTCAGACGCAAAACCATGTAAACGCTAATCCAAAAATTGAGTTTAAATAAAAGAATGTTACATGAAAATAATGTTAAAGCTCACTAATTCCAATGTTCATATGATCACCTGGTTATGGAGCAATACACAAAACAGTAGGAATAACAAGATATAAACGTTTTGGAGGTTTGACTCCAATGTTTCTCTCTATTTTTGGATTGGCGTTTACATGGTTTTGCGCCTGAACTCTTCAAATATACATATCAAATATCTATCATATCTTAACTAACCACAGCTTTTTTCTGAGTTTATTGTGTGTGTATTCCTGCTTCTAACTTGCGCCACCGCATATTACAAAACACAAACTATTAGTGAACACCATTTAGGTCATTCGGGTGCAGAAGTATAACAAATGCCTACATGTGTTTATAAGAGTCAGATAGCAGGCACCTGTTTAAAGTTAAATGTAGTTTCACAAAAGAGAAACATTTGCCCCACCAATGCCATTCTCTTAGTCCTCTATTCGATCCCAAAGCCCCCTCACACACAGACTCAAACATCTCTCCGCCACCTGGGTTGACCCCCCCGCACCCTACCACCTTGACTCCCGTAACTCTCTATCACTATCGCACCCCCAATAGCACCCCAAACTCTCCACCACCTCCCCTGACACCCCCGCCCCCCTGGTGTCGCGGTTTCAGCTGACTGCCATTTTCAGCTGACTGTCAGTTTCATGCACATGCATCAAAATCTAACAGCATCGTCACTAACCTTATAAATTGAATATAATGTTTTTGGTCAAGATGTTTTCTATACGTGTACCAAGCGATTTGTTAATAGGTGGTGTGGTTTTAGAGATATTTCACTTTTTCTGTATTTTCTGTATTAAGATTGCTCACGACCATTGACTATGCAGTCAGCTGAAAATCTCAGTCAGCTGAAAATGCGACACCGGCATAACACCCCAAACTCTCCACCACCTCCGCCTCCAGCCCCCCCCCCCCCTCCCCCACGCCCCCAGCCCGATATCCTTGTCCATTACCCTCCAATCAGCCTCTCACATCACACACAGGGCGTAGTGTGTCGACACCGCCCGTCCCCCCCCCCACCACCCTTTGATAACGGCCGGTGGGTCGGGTCTTATCTCGGTTATCGATCAAAACTAATGCAAACCGCAGCGAAGTGCACTAGTAACAACTCTACACACTGATTCCTCCAATATCCTACCCGCCAGCATGGTCTCCCACTGTGGCAGCACTATAAAGTATCCATGAGTGCGCGCTGTCGCAAGTCGATACCCAGTCCTGCTATGACCTTAGATGTTACCAGGACGTACACCTCCATTAACCAACCTTATCGTGTTACAGGGAATCCTATGACATATGTTTGTAGCGGTTCTTCCCCTAGGATGCTCGCCAGCCTCCCCCCCCCAAGGCTAACCATCCAGCCTACCCCCCAGCATACGTGCCAGCCTATGCGCCTGCCTACCGCCAGCCTGCCCACCCATACATTGGGGATGTACAGAAATAGATGTTACTTAAGTGCCTTTCATACCTTACCGGATTGAGCAACGGACATAAACCGGACAAAGAATTTTCTAGTCCTGTGGTGTTCGGTATCAAAATGTATCGAAATGTGTCGAAATGTTACACTATCCGGTCAATTGATGCTGGATTAACGGACATGAAATGGACATAAAACAGACATGAATGGATAGCCACCAGATGATAACCGGATGATAACCGGAAGACAACTGAATGTCAAACGGAACGACCAAACTTCAACCGGACACGTACTGGACTGTCATGGATGCACCGGAACCATATACTGACCGAATTCCCGCAACACCGTCAACAGACTCTGTAGGAAGCAAACCCGAGACGTAATGGATGGGTAATGGACATGAACCAGAAAAAACAGACTAAACAGACTTAAAACGGACACCAACCGTACATGGCAGTCCGGCGGTGTCCAGTACAAGTTTTGTGCATGTTCAAAACTTGCCACCATTCACACCGGACACCACTGGACAGATACCGGACATGCCGGATGCGTACCATATATAAACCGAACATTGCCATATTTCACCAGACAGTGTCCATTTTCTATTCAGTACCCCAATCGGGTAAGGTGTGACTGAGCCTTTACAGTTATCAACTCTGCCACTTGCACTGGATAAATAGCCTCAGTGCCATTAATCTAAATCCGCTTGGTGGAGGAAGGAGCTGGTGAGGTATATATACACATATATATATTCGTATGCCTTTCTATGTATGCATATATACATAGGAAGTCATCAGCAGCAATTATATATCATATATAGTAGATATAGTATATATAATATAAATTATATATATATTATATATATTATATATATTATATATATTGCGTAGTATGTAATATATATAATATGTTACATATTGTATCCATTGTATATATAATATATATATTATACATATTATATATAATATATAATATATATAATATATAATATATCATATGTATATATTATATAGTGTATATTATATAATATATGCATGAGTATGGCTCTATATGTATTAATTATTATATATTGTATTTATTATGCATTGGATATAATCTCTGCTGGTGACTTACTCCGTTCACTTGCATGAGGAATGTGTTTGACTGCCAACCAGTATTGGCTATTTTTCATTTGACTGATATTACTGTGTTTGTTTAAAAAGCAGTAATGGATGGCTTAGGCGATCTGTGTGTTGGGCATTTGTTCAGATGTACGCTCTGAGAGCTTTGTTGTGTGTGTGTGTGTGGGTGGTGGGTGCGGGTGTAACTGAGGTGTGTGGCTGGGCTGGATTAATGGCATAAGTTCACCACCCAAATAGCCGATGTCTACTGTTTGTGCTGGGGGGTCGTTAAACAAATAAACCATGCTGTTATAACCTTAGATGTTGCCAGGATGTAAAACTCGAACAAGCAACCAACAAGCATAGGAAGAATAATCAGTGACAAGCATCCCTTTGGACACCTCCTATGAGAAAACCATTAGGCCAGGAGGCCACTCTACCAATTAGGTCAATCTTGTAACCTCATTAGTCTTGCCCTCATTCTATGTACATTGTGTAGCTTAGTCAGGTTCGAGGAGGTCTAGTTGAAGTTTGATGGCACCATAGCCTGCATAGTACTGCTGAATCTAAATGCCCTGTCACACTATGATGTAACGACGTCAGCATAGGGAGAACGTGAAGAACGTTGAACTTCTCGGCGTAGTATGCAAATTTTGGCACAAGTTGAACGTGGATGCAGCGTAGTTGACGAGAGCGTAACGCCGGTAAAGCGTAGTAATACCATCATTCAACGAGAGAGGACAACGTCATTATGCTCACGGACCGTTATGAATGTTATTCCATCGACAGAAGAATGTTACGTGACGTTACATGCGTCATGACACGATGGCAAAACGTTGAACGTACATTGAACGTACGTTCTCCTGACATTCTGACGTTCTCCTGACGTTTCCATTACACTGCATGGACATTTCCACCAGGTTTAATGTGGGTCAACGTAGTGGAACGTAGTTGATCGTAGTGAGCAGCGTTTGACTAATGTCCATTTAACGTCATTGACATTTGCTGAACGTGTACAGAACGTATGGCGAATGTAAACCCTTACGTTCGAGTTACGTCGAAAGTTTTGAACAGGTTCAAAACTTTGAAGCATGCCGACATAACAAAACATAACGTGATGTAGCACGACGTCAGTCTAATGTCATTCTGACCTCATCACAACGTAACCCAACGTACGTCAATGTAATGATGAAAACGTGATCACGTCAGGCTTACGTTTGCTCGTTATGTCGTAGTGTGACAGGGGTATAAGGACTCTCTAAGCAGGTCGGAGTTAGATCAAGTTGCATAATGTATCACAGTTGTGTGTGTGTGTGTTTTCTATCCCATAATTCATGAGTTGTTGGAATGAAATTTGAACAACTTGCAGTGTCACGATCAGTGGAAAATAACTGATCGTGACACTGATCGTGTCACGATCAGTGACACGATCAGTGTCACTGATCCAGGTGATGGCCTCCAGCCTCCGGCTGGAGGCCATCACCTCCGCCTCCGCCTCCAGCCGGAGGCGGAGGTGATGGCCTTCGCCTCCGAAGGCCATCACCTCCGAAGGCGGGAGGTGATGGCCTTCGGAGGCGAAGGCCATCACCTCCGCCTCCGGCTGGAGGCGGAGGTGATGGCCTTCGCAAGACGATCACCATCACGTGATGGTGATCGTCTTGCGAAGGCCATCACGTGACCTTCGCAAGACGGGGAATCTGGGTCACAACTACAGGAGTTATTATCATGTGTTCTTTCAGTTCAAATTGCTCAAAAGTTATGTTTTTCATCAAATTAATTCAGTGCAATGATAAGGAGGTTGTTCTGATTAACTTGAAATGTTTATATCTAAAAGTAAATATGGCAAAACAATATAAAGCCATTGGAATATGTATATTTAATTGGTTTAATTCCCCATGCCATCACCTCTGCCAATTTGGATTTCCACCGCTGTGTATAACTTACAGCTTCATCAAAGTCCAGTTAATCTCATACCATTTCTATGAGGTGTGGGAGGTTAAAAATCACTTGGATCGGTAAAAGTGTAGGCTCAGGTTATCTATCTATGAACTGTCTAATAGTGAAAACAAGTATATTCAGACTTATCTGTAGCAGGCAGTATACATCTTCAAGAAAACCAAAAAAAAAAGTAAACAAGAGTACGGTTAGATTTCAGGCGGTATTCTTCTTCTCATTATTATAATAGTTAATTTGTTGACTCATTTATTCATTGTTATCTCCTTATTAAACATGATTAATTGCATACTTATCCAATTAGAGATGGAATGGGCAGGCCACATCTTTGAATTGACCTGATGTTGATTGAAGTGAAATTCAGAAAGAGAGAGGAAGGGAGAGTGAAACAAGTGGCTGGTTATGTTAGCGTGAGAAGTCGAGAAGGAGTTTGATGTTGTGTGGAGTTCCAAGGATTTCAGTATCGACTGCTAGTCTAGTCTAGCCTATTCTAGTCGAGTCATGTTTAGCAGGGAACGGCCACCGGATCTCCCTTGGAAACGCTGAGCCTCGTTTTAATCTTCACGAACACTGTGGAGTGAATCTACCCGATACAGCGCTTGCCCTGCTATCATGTTCTGATAACCTTTTGAGTATTGAGGTTCTAGATAACAAACGCCATGGTATAGCTATGAATGTAAAGCTCAGTTGGTTGGTCGTTGGAGTTTTACGTCCTGGCAACTTCTGAGGTAATATCAGGCCGCAGTAGAGCTTACTAAATAGCTGCTTTCATAAGTGATATATACAATATGATATGATTCTCATTATTATATATATGCCGTATAAGCCATTATACGAGTATAATAAGCCGGAAGATTCATCTACTCCCCCAGCCGTTAAGTCATCGGCTGGTCACCTACTCATTAGGTCTTGACAAGGAGGTGCATATATTTAACTGACGCAGTGGCTGATTCAGTAGAGTTCAGGCATCCTGTGCGGATGGTAGGGAGTTTAATTCCCCATCGAGTAAAACCAACGGCTTTCAAAATTGATACGTGTCACTAGCTAGACTGTGTTCATCATTACTAATTGAAATCATGTTTGAATTTGTCGTGTCTGTTGAAATAATGTTATGGATGTGTGTTTGACGTCCATGTTGCCGAAGAAATGTTAACATTTTGCTCAACCTATTTAAGATCAAAATCAAAAAGTGAAATAATTGGATTTTTGTTCAATGCTGACGTATGCACAAGATGTAAACCTTATAAATATGGATTCTGCTATTATTTGGATTGTCTTCTGCTATTATTGGAAATGTTTTCACTGTTGGCTTCCATTCCACAAATGTAGCTCCCAGTTTCAGACTGTTACGCTTTTGCTTAAAGTTAACAGTTTTTAAGTTTATATAAATTATTTAAATAAATATGCTTATGATCTACATTCCTTCACTTTAAAACAACTTATATTATAAATGGCTAAATTTGGAGATATTTGAAGTGCCAATAACTCAATTTAATTTTGGCAAGCACACAAAACTCCATATGTTTCAACAGTAAGAGATTTGATTAAATTGGCTCAGCGTTCCCTTCTATGTATCAAGAAATGAAGCGTTCAGGTGCAAAACCCCATGAACGCCATTCTGAAAATTGAGATAAACATTAGTGTCAAACCTGCAGACGGTTATTTTTGTATGTACGTATGTTTCTGTTTTCATTGCTCCATAAACTTCGCTTCACAAGAAAAGTGGAATTTGTGAGAATTAAAATTATCTTCAGGTAAAAATATTTTACTTTAATTCATTTGTTGGATTGCCGTTTTGCACGTGAACTCTGCAAATTCTTAATATGTAAATCAGTATCTAAGTTAAATATGTGGGGTCAAATGTAGATAATTGTTTTAGTTTTGAAAATATGCTGCTTTTATAGGACTATGCAGCTTTAATGGACTGACACCAGCCGCTTCAGCAGTGACAGATTCCATTAAATTGGCTCAGCAATTCATTCTATGTGGGAACAAAATTATTGTTTGTTTGGTGTTTGTTTGTCGTTGTTTTATGTCCTAGCAACATCTAAGGTCATATCAGGATGGATACCAACTTTTGACAGTGCGCACTCATGACACCTTTATAGTGCTGCCCCACAGAGAGATCAGGCCACCAGCACCATGACCTGATATCCCACTCAGTCACATTATCCTGACACTGAGCCAACCAGTCCTTGCCCTATCCGAATAATGCCGAGCATCTGGCTAAGAGGCAACAAGTATTAATTTTTAAGTCATTGGTTTCACTCGACCATGGTTAGACCCCACGATCCCATGGACTACGGACACTCTAACTACAACCTGTGTGTAACAAAAATCATACAAAAAGTAAATCACAAACTATGGCTATTTACTAAACTAAGAAACTATATGACACAAGATATGTCAATAAAAATCTTCAAAGGCATGGTACTCCCCTACTTTGACTATGGGGATGTAATCTACATGGGTGCTAAAAAAGAGATACTTAAAAAATTGCAGATACTACAAAATAGGGCCCTGAAAATCTGCCTGAAAGTAGACAAACTACACCCCACTTATGACCTATACAAAAGAACTAAAGTAAAGCTTCTAGAAAACAGAAGGATAAGCCACCTAAAAACATTAGCATATGGATATAGCCAAGACATTAAGCGTCTAACCCAACCACTAAGGGATACCAGAGCAAGCAAGGCACCACTACTAAGGCAGACCAGAAGCCAGATCAAAGCCCATGAAAGGAGCACACTGGAAATTGCCGCCAAGGCATGGAATGCCCAAACGGTGAAAGAAAGACAAATCCCTGACCTAAAAACATACAAAAAATATCTGTGCAAAATAAAAACTGGGAACCCCAACTGAACTGCACCACAAGGGGGCAGGTGATATGTCACGGCTCACCAACTGGACAGCCCAGGGTGGGATAACCTGAAATATAAAAGCCAGATAACATATCCAACAACAATAGAAATCAAATCAAATTCAAACAAACATAACTCAACCACCTATTACATACAGGCCTATGGACATTAAATAAAATAGGCTAGTATAGAATTAAGTAGAAAAAAGCGGAAAACTCTTCCCAAGAAAACCCCAAAACACTAACATAGAACCCTAAGAAAACAACTAACATAGTAATAAGAATAGAACAAAAACTCAATGCCAAGAGGGCCCCAAAAAAAACTAACATAGGCTACTAAAAGTACCAACAGATATATCTGCTACTGAAATGCAGACAATCAAATAACTTATCAGCAGCTACTGCTTGGTAAGACAACACCAACACTACAGCTAGCCAGCATTGAAAACAAGCCTGGTTACCCAGGCTTAAATGCTATGGACAGTATAAATACAGCCTCAATAAAAAAAAAAAAATTGTAAACTCAATCGCCCATCCCGTCTGGTTAAAATTATTGACTAATACATTCATCAGTATTTAAGTTCGAAATGTAGAATCAATTCTAGATAATTGTTGTGGTTTTGAAAATGTGGTGCTTTCATCAGTCTATGAAGCTTTAAGGGGCTGTCACATTAGGGTTTTTTGCGGGAGCATATGGCGGCGTAAGCGCGTTACGTCATATACGTCGGCATACGCCGTATACGCTACTCATACGCTACGCATACGCTACTCATACGCTACTCATACGCCGCCAGATGCCGCCAGATGCCGGCGTATGTGAAGCGTATGAGGCATACGCCGCCATACGCTTTCATAAATCCGTCCGTCCAATTTTGTTTGTGCATGCTCAAAAAAACGCGACCTATGAGGGCGTATGGCCCATACTGTCAAAAAATGTCACAGCACGCTCCCATACGCTCCCATATGCTCCTCATACGCTCCTCGTACGCTCCTCGTAGGTTCCACATACGCTCAAAACCATCCGAAAGGTCACCAAATGTCATCATAGGCTGGCACGTGCAGGACCTACGTAGGTTTTCAATACGCTCCCGCCATACGCCGTAATGTGACAGGGCCTTTAAAGGCTAATATACAAACTATAGTCCAGACTTGTTATAACATCAAATGGATCCTGCTTTACAAAAAGACTACATCTGTGTGGTTAATCCTGAGATCTGTGCTTAGTCGACGTTAATGATGAGTAATGACTGTAAAGCCATTCGACGCTGCGTGTAGAATGCTAATGTCCACTGCTTAGTAGGGTGATTGGCCCTACTCTAAAGGCCTGTGTTGGCTTTGTTGTAGCTTTTTTTTAAGAGAGATAGAGAGGGGAGGGGTGTACATTGTATCTACCCTTTACTACCTTCTTGTGTCAAAATGTTGCCTACTTCTTCACTCACACTATACGTGCAACCACTAGACCGTCCTGATATGACCTTAGATGTTGCTAGGACGTAAAACAACAAACAAACAAACATCAACCACAGCACAAAATTGGGTCGCAAATGGCTTTATCTCCTAACAACTAAAACTGCTAGTTTGACCTGTGTGCAGTAGTCTGCGCTGACCTCTCAGGAAATAAGCCCCATAGACAGGTAGGCGTGGGTAGTGTGGTGATGTCAGGGAGCCTAGGTGGTGTGATGGTTACCAAACTGGCCTGGAAAGCAAAGAGATGTGGGTTTGAGTCCCAATCTAGGCGCAACATTTGCCATTTTTATCACCCCACACGACACTGGTGCCGTGACCAGAATTATATACAAGCTATGTGATGTATGGTTGTTGAACTTAACGTGTGTCTGTATATGTAAGTGCATTGCCTGTATATAGGTAATAGTAAGCATTGAAAGACTTACAATTGACCCGTGTGCAGTAGTCTGCACTGACCTCTCAGGAAATAAGCTGCATAGACAGGTAGACGTGGGTAGTGTGGTGATATAAGGGAGCCTAGGTGGTGTAATGGTTAGCACACTGGCTCGGAAGGCAAAGAGATGTGCCTTCGAATTCCAATCTAGGCGCAACATTTGCCATTTTTATCACCCCACATGACACTGGTGCCATGACCAGAATTCTATACAAGCTATGTGATGTATGGTTGTTGAACCTAACCTGTGTATATATATATATATGTAGTGCATTGCCTGTATGTATATAATAGTAAGCATTGACAGACTTACAATTCCATGGGTACGAGTGCAGAAGTCTGCACTGACATCTCAGGAAGGAAGCCGCATAGACAGCTAGGCCTGTGTAGTGTGCTGATTCCAGGGAGCCTAGGTGGTGTAATGGTTAGCACGCTGGCCCGGAATGCAAAGAGTTGTCGGTTCGAGTCCTGTAATATTTCCCATTTTCATTCCCCCAACGACACTTCCTAGAAATGATGTCATGTACGCATTGATACCCTGCAATGTATTCTTCATATACCCCAGTCACACTATGCGACCAAACACAACGGGTGGTCCCAAAATAGTCGCAAGTGATGGCAAAATGCTGCTAAGTGGTTGCAAAATGGTCGCAAAGTGGTCCTATGTGGTCCCTGACGTCCATGCGACTGTTTTGGTCACAAGGAGGTTGTAGTTGCTGCACCGACCACCGCATTGCGATCAAAATGGTTGCTGACCATTTTCATAGATTGCCGACCAGGTTGCGATCAGTCGGCGACCAGTTGATGACCAGTCGGCGACCAGTTGGTGACCAGTGGATGTTTTGGTTGCAAAGTGGTTTGAAAAGTGGTTGCCAGTTGTCACAAGCCGTAGTCTGACTGGGGTTTAACATATGAGCCTGTCTCAAAAGGTGCTAACTCTTTGTTTTTTTGTCCATCGTATTGATTGACACAAAACAGCACAGAAACGGTTACACTGAAAACACAAGGACATTTGCTTCAAATGAATATGTATTCTATTGGGATTATGAAACACCGTTCAAAAAACAAATCAGTTTATCATGAGCAAATGCATAGGTAGACAGTGTGTTGATCGTTATTATGGACAAAGTTTTGTCCCATATTGCTTAGCACCTTTTGAAACAGTCTCATATGCATTCCCGCTACCTAGCATCTGCGCCTGCAGTTTCGATTGTGATAGTATGCAATGAACTATGAAGTGGTAGAATATATCCCCATTTATCGCCCTTAGTCTATGTAAGAGGCGGCAGGCATTGAGGTCTGGTGTAAATTGCCTGCATGTATATGCATGCACGCGTATAATGCATTCATCTCTGCACAGTGCAGACAATAGCACCAACCGGCATTGGCAGCATGAAGGGTAGGCACATGGGTGCATACTGGCTGATGGGTGGGGCAGTGAATGGCTATTGGGGATTATGGTAAGATTGGTTGGTTGGTTGTTGGAGTTTTACATCCTGGCAACATCTAAGGTCATATCAAGATGGGTACCAACTGGTGACAGTGCGCACTCATGGCCACTTCATACTGCTGCCCCATTGGGAGATCAGGCCACCAGCACCATGACCTGATATCCCACTCAGTCACATTATCATGTCAGTGGGCCAACCAGTCCGTGCCCTATCATATTAATAACAATAACCAGGCTAGGTAGTGACAAGTATCAATTTTATGTCATTGGTTTGACTCAACCGGGAACCAAACTGCCGATCTCTCGCATGTGAGGCGCCAACCAGTCCTTGCCCTATCCTAATAATGCAGAGCGCCTGGCTAGGAAGCCATGAGTATAAATTTAGAAACCCAGTTTCTACCAACACAGGAGACGGACGCTCAACTCATTTGGCCAACGGGTCTGGTCTTGATTATGGTGAGAAGGTATTGTCGGATAAGTGATGAAAATGGGAAATATTGTGCCTAGAGCAGGAATCAAGCCCACATCTCTTGTATTCCGGGTCAGTGTGTTAACCATTACACCACCTAGGCTCCCTAATGTCACTACCCTATCCTCGCATGCGTGTTTTTGAAGAATACATTAAAGATGGAAGAACATGTATTCTGTTTAATTCTTACTTGTTTGTTATTTACTCCATTATCACGGCATCATAAGAAAGTGGAATTAGTGAGAAATAAAATGACTTTCTAGTGAAAATCTAAATTTTTGGATTGGCGGTTATATGGATTTGCATTTTGACCCTCATATTCCTCCGAGCGAGTGAAGGATAGGCCCCGCGCATGAGGCGGAGCAGTGCCAGATGGGGGCCTGACCCCCCAACTTCACACCCACACCCATCTCCCCTACCCCCACGCCCACTTCGCCGACCTCCACCCCTACCCACCTCCACCTCCACCTCCACCGGCAACACTCGCACCCATCCCCACCACCACCATCTCCCCAACCTCAATCCCCACCCCCGCCCCAACCATGACCATTTCCCCTCACCCACGCCCACACCCACACCCCCATCTACACCCCCAATCCCACACCTACACCCACACGCCTCTACCCACACCCACCCTCAGGCCAACCTCTGCGCATGTTCCATCCAGCGAAGGTCTAATATATCAACTGCTCGGTGAGCGGAGTGCATGATTATACAAGCAAAAAGACACACACCACATCCCGCCAATCACAAGCGAATAAACCACCCACACCAGCAATGTTCTTCCACAATATGACAGCATTGCTGCAATCTACAACTCAATTGTCAATTTAATTGTAGGGTCGGGTGGGTGGCTAAGAAAGCTAGGCGGGGGTTGGTGTTTGGCGTCGTTGTGTGCCGAAGTGGCTGGTGGCTGCGGTGGCTGGAGGAGGCCGGTGTGACGTCACGGCTTCTCGTTGGGGCGAGATTCGGGATCGCCTGGAACCTGGAAGGGGCGAGAGTTGGGAATATGTTCGGGAGTCAAGCCCAGGTGGCGTCACCGTAGCCCTTTGCCACGCGCAAATTACCCATTTTTGTCAACCAACATGCACAATCAGTTCATCACCAATAAATGTGGAATTAGTGAGAATTAAAATTAGCTTCAGATAAAAATATATTTTACTTTAAGAGCATTTTTGGATTGGTGTTTACGAGGTTTTTGCACCCAAGCTCTTCAAATGTTGCTCCCCCCGAGCTGCCAATTAGCGACGACAAGAGAGCTGCTCTTGATTAAGGCGTAGTAATGTGCGGGTGGTAATCTGGCTGGAATGCGTGACGATTGGGTTAGTTCGCCACACCGCCAACAGGGGGAGAGTGGCTGAGGGTTGGGTGGGCAGTGCTGGCTTAATGTCGGGCGTGCAGCTGCCGGAACCGCAGATCGTGGGTGATTAATGCGAGAAGTATGTAAAACTGCCACCAGGGGGCGACGGGCGGCGTCGCTTAGCATATTCAGCCTGCCCCATTACCTCATAACGACAATGAATCATTAGGGCAGATACACAGAAGAAAATGCAACCACGGGGTGTGGGTTGGGGAGGGGGAGTGGAGGGTATTGTGGGGGTGATGTGGGGGAGTGGAGGGTGACGTGGGGGTGATGTGGGGCGGTGGGAGGTGCGTCTGTGTAGGTGTCCTGGTGTTTTGTCCATTCCCGCTAAAATAAGAAGGCAGGACGGGCATCTAGTGACAATATACATTTATATAATGTATATTATATATATATAATACATTTAATGCATATATGATATATATATAATAGGTATAATATATAATGTATGTAATACATTTGGTGTATGGAATATATATATATATATGGAATATATGTAATATATATAATAAATTACTATATATGATATAGTATGTAGATTATACATTTGATATATCATTGATATAATATATAATATACATAGTATGTAATATATATTACACATAATATACATGGTATATACAATAGTATATATATTATATAGTATATTATATATGTATATCATGTATAGTATATATTTAATATATAACTAGTATATATAGTATATGTAGTGTATATAGTATATATATAGTATATATAGTATATAGTATATATGGTACATAGTATATACATTGTATATGATGTATATATTATTTATATTTTCTATATTATGGATATTATAGTATATAGTATATATGGCATATGTTGCATATATTGCATATATTGCAGATCTTGCATATATTGCATATACTGCATCTAGAATCAATGTAATATTGTATAGTGTATATGTATAATATATATATATTTGTGTATGTCACTTAGCCTTTCTTAAAGCTATGTGTTGTAATTCAAGTTATATATATAACCTTGCCGATGCAATATCTATGGTGTCTTGATATTTGTTGAATTTGACGAGAAGGGATCGCTTTCCTTCTGGTGAAACTGAGCTGATGCGATGTGGCCCTGTTCTTCCAGCAGTGCTAAGGCAACACCTGTGTAAACATGTATATACATGTATAGATTGATATACATATATATATATATATATATATATACAGTAAACCCTCCCTAACCGACCACCTCCACAGATCGACCACTCCCTTATATCAATCGTTTTATCAGGTTGGGGAAACACCTAAAAAGAGAGTAAAATCTGTTCCATTGATGTAATTCAGTATGAGATAACTCCAAGCATATGTCCACTTTGTATGGGGGGAGTGCTGTGAGAGTGTAGCGGCTGAGTGGATGACCACTCCTTAATGACCCCAGGCCCCTCCCCCTCAACCACAAGACAGTTCTGGTGGCGAGTGGGGGAGGGGGGGGGGGGGGTGTCAGGGACGGGGAGGAGGGACCGATGACCGAGTTCAGGGTTGCTATTGGGATGTGGGGGAGGGGGTAGGGTGTGTGTCGCTGGGGGTGGGAGTGGGGGTGGGGGTGGGGGTGGGGGGTAGATGGTTGTATGGGATGCGCACACTCCCAGATAGAATCGCCCACCCTGGGTGGGGAGTGAGTCAGTGGTGAGGTGTGTGTACGGTAGGGGTGCTAGAAGCTGGTCTCAGTATCAGTGTGTGTGGGGGGGGGGGGGGGAGCGGGGAGTGGATAAGAACTTCTATTAGTCACAGATGTAATACACTCCGATGGCTTGGCATCCGATTCAGTGTTGTTTCTACCATTGCCCACAGCTTCGGCAGTATTAATTTGTGCAGTTGTGCGCGCGCATGGATTAGCACCACAATATGGTATTATCGGAGTGTGTGAGTTGATTATGGGAGATGGCCCTTCAGTACACATATCCGGAATGAGTATGCACCTCACACCAAATTAAATGAGGATAAGCATGGGGCAAATGAATTATATGGGGTTGTGACATAATAATATAGTATGTAAAGTCCACGGCTGGCATCTGTGGTTGTGTAGGCAGGCTATAATGAAATCAAAACAGGCAAGAAGAGAAAGAAAGAATATAAAGAATGAAAGTAGAGAGCGACAATGCCCTCAGGTTTATTATTATATAGTGGTACATAGCTCTGGTATGGCATACCACCTGACCATGTTCTCCTATAGGAATCAAGCACTTACAGTTCCACCAATGAATAGTAAGAATTCCTGGGTCACCATGGCTACTGTGATCTGCCCACCACCACCATGTGGTGTGGCTGGTTGGCCACCACCTGCCTGAGCTGAGTGTGTGGTGATCTGTGACTAACACTTGGGGGGAGGGGGTAGTGAGTAGAGCTCCAAAGGCCTCATACACACTATCACTAGTGCCTCTTTCACACTATCTATCTAATACACAATTACTATTGACCATAAGTAAAGTATCACCAGCAACTACATGAATACATTCATGCACCTCGCACTATATACCATTTACCATTATACACCATTTGCATTCCATTATAGACCATTTGTATTCCCCCACGAATGCGTTTTATCAGAATATTTTACAAGTATAGTATAACGGGTATATGATAAACATAAGCATCTGCTCGATTGTTAGCTTGTTGTTGGGTATATACAATAAATTGGTTATTAACTGGTTATATGCTTAGATATGTGGCATTACAATATGAAATTATTGTTTATAGATAAGATATATTTTATATATTTTATATATGATAATTGTCCTATTGTTTACTCTTGGTGTGGGTGGGTGGGTGGGTTAATCTGTGGGTCGGTGCTTGATGGTGGTTGCGTGGCAAGTGCTGACGACGACAGTGTGCGCGCAGGGCGCCAGATAGTGTGTGTGTGAGGGTGTGGGTGTGTGGGCAGGTGGGAGCAGGAGGGACACCATGTGTCGCCGCCCATCCAGCAGAGCGGGGACCCGTGGGAGTGCCACCCCGCCCCCTCCCCACACCACTTTCGGCGACGGAGTAGGAGCAAACTTCCTTGAACACATATATACATATATGCATAAATGTGTATATGGATATATATATATGTATATGGGTTATTCTCCAAAACTGGGCACCACATCTTTGGTCTCCACTTTACGATGCTGATAAATAAGTCTTTGTTTTATTGATAACAAGTCAAATAATTATTGTAGCCTCTGTCTATTAGGTATGTTGCAGTTCTACATGTATTGAATTTATCCCACAAAAGATATCAAAATTATAATTGTATGATTTTGTACTAGAGTAAAAATGTGAAAATTTACACATTGGCATCATACATGTAGCCACATTTTTGTTCAACTTATTTTTCTACTTTTTTCCTGTAAGTCATAACCTTGTCTGCTTAGAAGTAATCATTAAAATCTTGTTTGACTTTGTTATATATGTTAAAATGAGGTTTTGGATGTGTCTTTGATTTTCATGTTACACAAGTGATAGTAAAGTATTGCTCAATTTGTATAAGATCTAATTCAAAACAGGAAATTCATTTTTTTTCAACTCTGACATATGTACAACATGCAAACCTTCATAGGACATTAGATGAGGCTATTATTTGGAAGGATGTTTGCTAATATTTTGAAGGTTTTCACTTTTGGTTTCCATGTCACACTTTTGTGCCCAGTTTTAGAGAATGCCCCATATATATTTGCACATATATGTATACATATTATATATACACATGCATCTATATACATAAGGGAGCATCGTGGATTTATTTGAATAATAATTCAATATTCATTAATAATTATTAAAAGTTGAATTATCATACATAAGATCTATATATGAAACCAAACATGTGTTTAAATAGGCTCTCATCAGAGCAACCTCCCCCCCCACCCCAAACCTCCCACCCGCCCTCTCGATCTCCCTGGGCCTACTTCAGAAAAGCAAAGATGGGTCCGCTGAGTGAGCTCAAATTGGTATTAACCCCCCCCCCCTCCCTGCCGTCCCAGCTTCTAGCCTCCCTTCCATACACACACCCCTCCACCAGACCCATCAGAGATGCATCCCATACAGCCACCCTCGCCCCCCCCCCCCCCACACACACACACATGAGGGGGGGTGGGGGACACAGATGACTCTTACCAGCTGGATGAACCTGGTTGCATCTTAGAATGGAAATATGTTGCAGCAATTAAATGACTATCAGCCACTGTTGGTGTTTCATTTAAGAGTGATTAAGGATTGAATTTACATTAAAACAGAAGGATTCTGGTGGATTGCACCTTATATCATGGTGGTATTGTTGAACTGGCAAATAATATTTATTTTAGTAAAAAAAAAGCATTGCAGATTTTATATTTATTTGATCATGGAATTGATCTGGTGTTTGTGTTCCAGCAAAGTATCTCATAATTATGGTTATTACTACCTCATTACATTGGGTGAGTTCACACTGTTGTGTCAGTATCTCCCTGACTGGACACCTGACCAGGCCTCCCGCACCCAACCACATGCCCCCCCCACACACACACAGTGGACAGTGTGCTATGCATCGGTGAGCAGAAGAAGGGGCCCTGCTGCTTGTAAACAGGGATGGGTGGGGGTTACCATGCTTACTGATTAGGACAGGGTCTGAGTGACCAAAGTTAGCAGAGGATAAGGGAGTTGGTGAAGAACACACATGTAGGAAGTGGCATTTTATTTAACTACAATATGTCTACTCTAATGTATGGGGCAGAGACATGGACAATCTCTAAGAAAATGTACAAACGTTTAGCAGCATTTGAGATGTGGACTTATCGAAGGATGATGAAAATATCATGGACAAAGAAGATCACCAACAAAGAAGTTCTCAGAAAAATTAAAAATAAGAAAAGCTTGTTTGCCACTGTACAGACAAAGACACTTATTTATTTTGGCCACATCATTCGTCAGAGTTCAATATACCGTACATTGTTGGAAGGGAAGGTGAATGGCAGCAGAGGGAGAGGGAGACCAAGAACATCATGGTTTACAAATATTTCACAGTGGACAGGCTTGAATTATTCACAGTCTATCAGAACAGCACAACATCGGGACAAGTGGAGAACCATTGCATCCAACCCTCGACTAGAGGATGGAACTATTGATTGATTGATTGAAAATATGTGTTAGGACAATTTGGTGGTGAATGATGGGGTTGAGCTGTGCATGCATACATAATTGCATACATGTACATACATCCACACATACATATATGCATGCATAGATGTGTGTATATATGTATATATATATAATGTATATATCTAATGTATATATGTATACATATATCTATGTATATTTATACATGTATACATACATTTGACAACAAACTTCCGAGCGAGTGGGGTGTTGCGCCCGCGCGCAGGGGGCCGGCGAGGTGCATGCCGGACCCCCGACCCCTGAGCAGGGGGATGGGCAGGCACTCCAGAGCATTACATCTGAGTAGGAGAAGTGTGTGGGTGTGGGGGGGTGGGGTACAGGAGGGGGCAGTCTTTCTTCCGCAGCCCAAAAAACTGCACGATTTGTAAGGGGAGGATGATAATAGGTGAGGCATGGCTGTGAGGAGGGGTATTGTGTAGGGGGGGGGGGGGCGAGATGCTGGTGTCGGTGTCACTGTGTGGGGTGAGGAGTGGAACAGTAGACAACTGGATGAAGTATCAATGTCGCTTCAGGCTGCTTCTGACCACTTCCTACATGTGTGTTCTTCAACCCCCTCATCTGTGCTAACTTGGTCACCCACACCCTGGCTTACTTAGTAACCATGGTAGCCCCCTGTTGCAAGCAGAGGAGGGAGGGAGGCATATGTTGCTCACCAGTGCACTGTGTGTGTTGGAGGGGAGAGGCTGGGGGGGGGGGGTGATGGTGGGAGGGCATGCTCTCCGTTCCGGTCCGGGAGGGCTGACCAGGGGTTCAGTGACATACACACAGCACACAGGGTGCACACACTCATTCTCGGTAATATCCTAGGCAACAATTGTCACATATAAGGCATATTTTGCTAGGACATGATGACTAGATCTTCTCACTGATCACATAAATGTCAAACCAGCAGATGCTTTCTTTCAATCAATCAATAGTTCCATCCTCTAGTCGAGGGTTGGATGCAATGGTTCTCCACTTGTCCCGATGTTGTGCTGTTCTGATAGACTGTGAATAATTCAAGCCTGTCCACTGTGAAATATTTGTAAACCATGATGTTCTTGGTCTCCCTCTCCCTCTGCTGCCATTCACCCTCCCTTCCAACAATGTGCTTTCTTTAATGATATGAATATTATTTGCCAGTTGAACAAAACCACCATTATAGAAGATGTAAGACATAAAGATTCTTCTGTTTTAATGTAAATTCAATCCTTAATTACTCTTAAATGAAACACCAAATGTGGCTGATAGTCATTTACTTGGTGCAGCAGATTTGCCTCTTTCTAGTAATATAAATATGTATTGCCAGTTTATACAGGTTCACTGGATATAGCTGATAACACATTTTCCTATAGTAAAACCTACCAAGTAACATACTGAACTACATCAACGGCACAGATTTTACCAACATACTCTCATTTCAGGTGTTTCCCCAACCTGTTTATTTGGGTCCCAAACGATTGTCCATACAGTACCATTTTAACCATAAAAAAATCTCTGTAAATCAACCACCTCAGTAATGCCTCGGTCACAAATGCCTTGTGGTGTGCTTGTGGCAGCCATAAGTCACCGCATCGGCAAAACCATGCGGCAACTGTACGGTTGGATACGGTGGCCATATGCCGACCATGCGGGATTGCATTTTTTTTAAGTTCAAGTTATCCTACCTTTGAAAATGTACAACACTGCAGGCCAGAATCCTGCCTGAATCCCGTCAATTTCTATTGTTTGCAGAATATAGTATGTTTGTGGAATAATGTGGAATAATGAATAGAAATTGTGAATACAAAAATGTCTTATCTGTGACGCACTAAAAAACATAAGGCGCCGTATGGTGACCTATGCCTTATGGTGACTGTACGATTTGTGAATAGATAAACCGCAGACCGCATCACCATACCATTTGCATAAACCGTAAGACACACCACAGTGCACAGCAGCATACGGCTACCACAGCATTTGTGTAGGCCGATTTAGAGAGGTTTTACTGTATATGCATATACAGGCTTACATATTTATATTCATATATGAAGAGTTCAGGCGCAAAACCACATACACACCAATCTAAAAATATAGTTTAAATAAAAGATTTTAACCTGAAAAATTATTTTAATTCTCATTAATTCCACTTTTCATATGATCATATGGTTATGGAGCAAAGAACAAAAAGGTAATACTATAACAAATAAACTCTTTCAAGGTTTGATTCCAGTGTTTATCTCCATTTTTGGATTGGCGTTTACGTGGTCTTGCGCCTGACCTCTTCATATGTCCCTGTACGCACAACAACCACATGCTCTATTATATACATTGTAGCCATGGATATATTGAAGATCACTGATAATAGAGTCACACCTGGGATAATGAGTCATGAAGGGATTGTAGAATAAGTCCTGTTATGTGACGAACAGTGGCTGCCAATTATTGCGCACATTGTGTCACGATCCTCGACACAATAGGTTTGATTCATTGATTTCTGCTTTCTGTATGCCGTGTCGGCAGCATAGGCCAAATTCACAGCAAGAATTGTTTGTTTTTTAAGCATACAATAAAGTAGGTGTCAATAGCCACTTTTTTGTTTGTTTGTTTGTTGGTACATTAGATGTTTAAGCAGGGGAAATTTCAGTCGCAGACGACTGGGCTTCATCATTCCACTGCTCCTTGCCCTATCCTAGTAATGCTGAGTGTCTGGCTAGGAAGCGACAAGTATCAATTTTTAAGTCATCAGTTTGACTCGACCAGGATTCGAACCCATGATCTACCAACATGGGAGATGGACACTCTAACTCATTTGGCCATCCCACCAGCACCACCATCAATCTAAAAAGCTCACAGACATAATTTGTGGTCAAGGTAAATAACATTCTAGATACAGTATAACCCTGTTAAACCAAACTTGAAGGGACCCTGGAAATTTGTTTGGATTAACCGATCATTGGTTTAACCAAGCTTTGGCATCGACTTTGACTTGGCTTTGGCAAAAATGGGGGTGCATTATGAATGTAATATACAGTGTATGTGGACACTTTGATTATTGTTTTTCTATGTATATACAGTATAACCCCATTAAACCAAGCTCGGTTAAACCAAACAATCGGTTAATCCAAACCTTTTTCGGCAGTCCGGCAAAATACTACCATTGATCATATAAGAAAGTCTCAGATGACCTTATAATCACATGAAAGTTTGGTTTAACCGTACCGGAAGTGTCCTGGAGCCCAACATTTTTGTTTGGATTAACCGATACTTTGGATTAACCGACTTTGGTTTAACCAATTTTGTATATGATAAATGATTCACTGTCTGTTAATCATAACTGATAGTATTTTGCCGGGCCGCCGAAAAGGTTTGGATTAACCGATCGTTTGGTTTAACCGAGCTTGGTTTAACAGGGTTGTACTGTACAAGTAAAAGATATTATTAATTGATCAAATTATGAGGTGCACAGACCAGTTGTCCTCAAAACACCTCAAATGTCTTCTTTTTTTACTTTAGTAACAAGGTTATGAATGTTGTTTGCAGTGTAAAATTGTTGACGCAGGGCCATCAACTCCACACAATTTAATCAAATACGTTTGACAATCAGTGGGACATAATAGGATAACAATGTTACTCTCTTCCATCACTGACTGTCTCAAGACTGCTACGTGTTTCCTGTCTATTTCGGGGGGTTAGTTGTATTATGTTCATACATGCTCTATTATGGAACAGACAGAAAACCTCCATCAGTGAATCCCCTAGATAAGGGATCCACCCTGGGCTACGGGGTGATCATCCCCGGGGCGACCATCCCCAACCCAGCGGGTCGCAGGTGGTGGATAGCGACATGGCCTTTAAATATGGTTAGCTGTGAAATAAGGTGGGCTTTCCCAGTCGAATAAACAGCCCCGGACCAACTGGCGATGATCCTAACAGGACGAGGAGTGGGTAACTGGTTGGCACTGGTGTCCTCATTGAAATACCTCATGTGTCCCATGACAGGTACATCATGCGAGCAAGAGCCGCGTTATAAGTTCAAGCCCCTTGTGCTCCCAAGGTAGGTCCTTTGATCAGGAGCTAAGGGTGAGGTAACCCTAACAGAAAACCTTGAGTGCTGAAGTTGGAGGTAGCAGGGCGCAAGGCGCACCCTAACAAACCATGGTACCACACATACACAGCCATATAAGGTGAACAAAAAGAAGAAGAAGGGATCCACCCTTGTAGCCAGAGTAGGGGTGAATGATAGCCCTGCCTAAATCTGAGAAAGAACCCAACTTCAGTAGGAATTAAGTGCGGAGGTGGTGGTTCCATTGAACATGGTTTATATATGATGGTGTAAAGTTGAGATGATGAGAAAGAATGCAAGAAACCAAGATGGTGGTCATGGAATGCTCCCAATTTGACTTTTGAAGTTTATTAATCGCCATGATTTGATCAATTATTCACTCCAAAAAGTAGCGGGATATGACACTGAAGTGCTTGAACAAGATATTTAGCATATTAGGTTGCGAAATCATTTGTATATATATATATATATATATGAGCCTGTCTCAAAAGGTGATAACTCTTATTTTTGTGTCTATCGTAACGATTGACATAAAACAGCACAGAAACAGTTACACTGAAAACATAACAACATTTGCTTCAAATCAATATGTATTCTATTGGGATTATGAAACACCATGTAAAAAACAAATCAGATTATCCTGAGCAAATGCATAAGCAGATAGTATGTTGAGCGTTACAATGGACAAAATGTTGTCCTATAATGCTTAGCACCTTTCGAGACAGTCTCATCTATCCCAGCCTCTTAGCGTATTGACCAATCCCTGAACCAGTTGCGGTGGCTGAATCGGCAGAGCGCAGGGAAGGTCAGGAGGTCAATTCCCGATCGAGTCAAACCAATAACTAACAAATTTGATACTTGTCGCTTCCAAACCAGGCACTGTTCATCATTAGGATATATGGTAAGGACTGATTGTCTCAGTGTGAGGATAATGTGATGCAGGGGGATATCAGGTCATGGTGCTGGTGGCCTGGTATCCCAGCGGGACAGCAGCACTATAAAGTTGCCATGAGTGCACACTGTCAGAAGTCGGTACCCGTGTTGATATGACTCTATATGTTGCCATGACATAAAACACCAAAAACCAACCAATCCTTGTACTTTGCTGCCTGCTTGCTATAGCCATTTCCATGTACTACTAATACATTGCCTTAGTAGTATATAGAATTGTCACCTTGACCATGGCGGGTGAACATTATACTCTTAAAAAAGGAAAATATAATTATGCATTTTCCTCAATGTAACCCGTCCTGATATGACCTTAGATGTTGCTAGGACGCAAAACAACAAACAAACAAATCCTCAATGTAACGTTCTACTTCAGGTGCTAACAAGCCGGGATTGTATACATATATGCATGCTGACATATACTCTAAATAGACTTGTAAGACATACTTGAATAGTGGTACCGGACGCGGTGGCTGAATATATAGTCAATAAAGGTCAAGGTCAAAAGGCAGATCAGTGCCACCCCTATAAAGGCTCAGTCACACCTTACCGGACTGGGGAAATGGATAGAAAATGTCTGGTGAAATATGTCAATGTCTGTTTTATACGCGGTACGCATCTGGCGTGTTCGTTATCTGACCGGTGGTGTCCAGTGTGTACGTTGGCAAGTTTTGAACATGCACAAAACTTGTACCGGACTGACGTGTATGGTTGGTGTCCGGTTTAAGTCTGCTTAGTCCGGTTCATGTCTGTTACCCATCAGTTACGTCTCCAGTTTGCATCCTGCAGAGTCCATTTACGGTGTTGGGGGAATTCGGTCAGTATATGTTTCCGCCGCATCCCTGACAGTCCGGTACGTGTCTGGTTGATGTTCGGTCCATCCGGTTGTAGTCTGGTTGTCATCCGGTTATCATCTGGTTATCATCCGGTTATCGTCCGGTAATCGTCCGGTTATCGTCCGGTGGCTATCCGTTCATGTCCGTTTCATGTCTGTTCGTCCAGCGTCCATTGACACAATAGCGCGACATTTCGACACATTTCGATACATTCTGATACCAAACACCACCGGACTAGAACATTCTTTGACCGGTTTATGTCCGTTGCTCAATCCATTATGGTTTGACAGGCACTTAAGGAATCAACATTCTGGTATGAAGCGAATACCACATCATGCACTACGCCTACCTATAATGGATGGATTCCAATTAACTCACAATTCTTGCATGCGTCCAACAGGTCCTCACTGCAACGGGGCTGGTGCATTGAGACATTTCAGGAGATTAGATTTGATAGACATGGATTCGATTGTCCCCAGATAATAATTTGAATCATGTTACTAAAGATTCACCTGTCCCCATTACTAGACTTTATATATATATATATATATATATATATATATATATATATATATGTATATATGTCTAGCAATGGGAACAGATAATAATTTGAATCATGTTACTAAAGATTCAGCTCTCCCCATTAGTAGACTTTATATATATATATGTCATATATTCCATGTCTATCAAATATATATATATATATATATATATATATATATATATATATATAATGGCCGGCTACAGTACAAAGAACAAGTCCTCCAATGCGAGTGATGTTTTCCGGGTATACAGGTACTGGGGAGCGCCAGCAGTCATGACACATGAAGGAGACAGTACAGTGTATGCTTTGTTTGTTTGTTGTTGTTTTACGTCCTAGCAACATCTAAGGTCATTCCCTTACGCGCCGTTATACTCTCATGATGTGTTATCACATATAGCTTTTGGAACTAGTATGTTTTCAAATTAAATTAAACATGTTGGATCAGGTAGATACATCAGCTTCATCAAACTCATATCTATTATTTATATATATAATATATATTTTCAACGTTATAATATATATATATATATTTTTTTTTGAAAGTGAGCAGAATGACCGTTGGCTCACAGTGTGGGGGAGGCGAGAAAGAGAGAATGCCCACTCCACAGTGAATATCATGGAGGTTAAGATGGACAGAGATAAACATTCAGGGGCTGCCGTTATTTACATCTGCATAATATATTATATACTACATACATATATATTACAGTGGGTCTTTAGTACTAGCCAGTGTGTACAACTTGCTCAAATCCGTCTCTTCTACCCTTATATAGGGAATATATTAATATATATTAATTATATATATATATATGTGACTGTGTATATGTTGAGCTTACTCCTCACATCCGGTATACATATATCTATACTGAGCTCTTAGGCAAGTATCCACATATATAGGGAGGTGTGGATAGTGTGCTTGAATAGGGGAGTCTAGGTGTTATAATGGTTAGGACACTACCCCCAGAAGAGCAAGAAGTGTCGGTTCGAATCCTGCTTGATGCACAATATTTGCATTTGCATCACCCCTACGACAGTATGCTCACAACCTTTGTCCAGTGATGTTTGTGTATTGGTATATTTATGTAAGATATAATGTAGTAGTCTGCACTGATCTCTCAGGGAAGGAGCCACATAGACAGGTAAACATGGGTAGTGTGGTGACATCAGGGAGCCTAGGTGCTGTCCTGGAAGGCAAAGAGATGTGGGTTTGAGTCCCGATCTAGGCGCAATATTTCCCATTTTCATCACCCCCATGACACTGGTTGTCGTGACCATGATCCTATAAAGCTATGTGCTGTATAGTTGTTTAACCTACCCTGTGCATATATGTCAGTGCATTGTCTGTATGTTGTAATGGTTAGCACACTGGCCCGAAATGCAAAGAGATGTGGGTTCGCGTCCCATGCTAGGCACAATATTTCCCATTTTCATCACCCCCACGACAGTATGATAGATATATGTAAACGGGTGGAATGGGGTATATCCCTTTTGGTGTATTTAATTAATACTGATTGAAGATCTTTATAATTGACTGATGATATGTCCGATGTGTCCTATGCCTTTTGCTGCGGGACAGAAAATATCGCTGTAACAAAGGATCCCACATTTGCCACATTGTCATTTACAGATGGATATAAATGATATGCTAATGGAGGGTGTCTGCTGGAAATGATATTGAAGACAATTTTGCTTTTTCAAATTTGCCGTCAGCTAATATAAATTTGACAAATACTCCAAGCACATACGGCATAGGTTATTTACTCCTGAGAACAGATTCTGTTACTGGTTGTTTGTTGGGGATTGCATGTCCTAGCAACATATACAGTCATATCAGGATGGCTACCGACTTGTGACAGTGCACACTTATCGAGTTGTATAGTGCTTCCCCTCTGGGACATCAGGCCACTGATAACCTTCTCAGTCACATTTTGCTGATACTGAGCTAGCTAACCAGTTATTGCCCTATCCTAGTAATACCAAGTGCCAGGCTAGGTAGCCAGAAAACTTCAATTGTGTAAGTCATTGGTTTAACTCGGTTAGGATTCAAACTCCAGACCTTCCGCACGAGAAGCTTCTGCTCTATAGGTTGGGCCATCGCATCCAATTTCAGTTTCTAAGTCAAGGTATTTTACATTAGGGATGTAATGTCCAACCAAGCAAGGGCCATCAGTTAGCCAGCCATCAGCCAGTTGTAGCGCCCTAGTGTTTAGCCAGAGCAGGCGGCTGCCTGAAGCCACTGCGGTTCTGGTTTAAATATAGAGACATAAACCGGAAATGGATGTGGCATTGCACGTGTCTGGCTGCCACAGTTGGTGAGTAATAGGAGTGTGTGGCAGGCAGACGCGCATGCGGCATGCTTCTTTTTATTTTCAGCTTCACCACTATAAACACAAACACACCACAAGCACACAGCAGCACAGTTTGGATCACCAGAATAATTTATTAAATCTTCTTTATAATTTCACACAGGCTGTATTATTCTTCTTTTTTCTTGAAGATTTATACTGCATATCATGGATAAGTCTTAATAGACTTGTTTTCACCATTAGACAGTTTGTCGATAGAAAGCCCGAGCCTACACTTTTACCAAGCCAAGACCACATAGACATGGTATGAGACCAACTGGCCTTTGATGACGCTGTAAAGTATACACAGTGGTGGAAATCAAAATTGGCAGAGGGGGGGGGGGGGACACGGGGAATATAACCACTGACCTTCAGATTAGGGGTCCGACCTAGAAAAAAGTCAGACACTCCAACCACTCTGCCACAGAAACCACTCTGTTATTAGAGTTTTGTTTGTAGTCATTGCATGGATAGGATCAAATTCTGTGTTGGATTCTTTTTTGGGGCGGTGGATTTTGTTTCTGGAAGTGCAGGTGCTCTATTCATTCTATCTTTCGGATGATGTGGCCGAATCGGTAAAAACACAGACCATGCATGCAGAAAATCTGGAGTTTGGGTAAAACCAATGACTTAACAATTTGATACCTGTTGTTTCCTAGCCTGACACTCGGCATTAATAGGATAGGGCAAGGACTGGTTAGCTCAGTACCAGGATAATGTGACTGACTGGGATATCAGGTCATGGCAGCCTGGTCTCCCAATCGGACATCACTATAAAGTCACCATGAGTGAGCACTGTCACAAGTCGGTACCTGTCCTGATGTGACCATAGATGTTGCCAGGACGTAAAACTCCAACAACCAACCAACCATCTATATATTTAAATGTTGAGCGGCTATTCTCAGCATTCATGATGTCGACAGTGTCATATGTGTTAGGCTATGCATAAGGCTAGCATAACCCACCAATATGAGCAGCTCAGTATTACTTTCCTAATGATGATCTGTCATCCCTGATTTAGTGATTATGTACTCTTTGCCATAATTGCGCTGCCATTTCCCCGGGATGTTAAATGCCTTCCACCATTATCTCTCTTTCGATAATCGTGAAAAATCTGAATTACCTTAACGATGGTCATTACAGACTAGATGACGGCCATTACAGACTGGATTATGGTTGTTATAGAATGGAATATGGCCATTACATACCAGACAATGGTCATGGGAGGTAATCTCAGCAAGTCTTGACCCCCTTTCTTCTGCGTGGTTGCTGACATTATTTGTGTATCAGATTGAATGGCCGAATGAGTTGAGCACGGAGATTCTCTTTTGGCGAGTCATGGGTTTGGAACCCTGCGTTCGAACCCCGTCTCAGTAAAACCAACGAGTATGGATATAATATAATTATTGCTAAGTGTTGTTATATGTGCACTATTGTCCGCTATTGTAACTGACATGTACCGTGTGTGTAAGGCTAGGATAAAGCAATTGCAATACATGTGTCAGGCTTTCACATAGTTATTGTAATGCGCATACAGTGATTGTAATATATATGCGTCAGGCTTGTGTAAGACTGGCATACAACTGTTGCAAAGCTTGTGTAAGGTATGTGTAAGGTACCATGCAGTTATTGTAATGGATGTGTAAGGCTTGTGTAGGGTTTATCATCCAGGCATTGTAAGATATGTGGCAGGGTTGTGTATGGTTGGCATAACACCATAATAATGTCTGGTTTGTTTATAGGTGCCATACAGGTATTGAAAGTCATGTGTTAGACTTGTTTATGGCAATCATACAGCCATTATAATATAACTTTCATGTTTGTGTAAAGCTATCATATAGGTATTGTAGGGCATGTGTCAGGCCTGTTTAAGGCTAGTTTTATTCTTGTTAAAGCCATTATAATTCCGGGGTCACGCTTGTGTACGCCTAGTATACCACCATTACAATATATTGCATGGGCTTGTCTAATGCTATTATAATACAGGTAGGTTTCTGGCGTGTGTAAGGTTAGCATACATCCATTATGCATTTCAGAATTGTGTAAGACTAGAATACCAGCATAATTATACATGTTCCAAGCTTGGTTAAGGCCACTAGACAGGTATTGTAAGGCAGGTCTCAGGTCTGTTTAAGGCAAGAAAACAGGTATTATAATACAGGCTTCAGGCTTGTGTTAGGCTAGCATGCCACCATTATAATACAGCTATAACGCTTGTGTACGGCTGTCATAAATCCATTATAAGACATATGTCAAGCTTATATAAGGCTAGCATACACCATTATAATACTTATGTAAGGCAGACGTAGGGCTAGTATACCACCATTATAATACATCTCTAAGGTGTATGTAAGGCTAGCACACATCCATTATAATATAGGTTTCATGCTTGTCGAAGGCTAGCATACCGCCATTACAATACATCTGTCAGGATTGTATAGGGCTGTCATACAACCATTATAATATAGGTTTCAGGCTTGTATAAGGCTAGCATACCACCATTATAATACAGCTGTCAGGCTTGTGTAAGTCTAGGATGCAACCATTATAATACATCCGTAAGGCGTGTGTAAGGCTAGCATACAACCGTTACAATACAGGTTTCAGGATTTTGGAAGGGTAGTATACCACCATTACAGTAGAGGTTCCAGACTTGTGAAATGCTAGCATACAACCATTAGAATACATATGTCAAGCTTGAGTAAGGCTAGCATACCACCATTGTAATACATATATCAGGCGATTGTAAGGCTAGCATGCCAATATTACAATACAGGTGTCAGGCTTGTGGAAAGCTAGCATACAATCAGTATAATACATCTGTAAGGAGTGTATAAGGCTAGCATACATCTATTATAATATAGGTTTCAGGCTTTTCGAAGGTTAGCATACCACCATTATCATACATATATCAGGTGGATGTAAGGCTAACATACAACCATTATAATACGGGTTTCAGGCTTGTGCAAGGCTAGCATACCATCATTGCAATAGAGGTTCCTGGCTTGTGAAAGGCTAGCATACAACCAGTATAATACATATGTTGGGCTTGTATAAGGTTAGCATACCACCAGTATACTACCGCTGTCAGGCTTGTGTAAAGATAGCATACAACCATAATACAGGTTTCAGGTTTGTGTAAGGCTAGCACACCACCATTACAATAGATCTATCAGGTGCATGTAAGTCAAGCATACAGCCATTATTACGCAGGCTTCAGGCTTGTGTAAGGCTATCATACAACCAATATAATACAGGTTTCAGGTTTGTGTAAGGCTATCATACCACCATTATAATACAGCTGTCAAGTTTCTATAAGGCCAACATAGGCCTAACTTAAGCAGATCACCTTTCATTCCAAGCTGCCATGGCATAGCCAGTTGTCAACAATACAGGCGAAATGTCGCTAGTAAAATTATTGCCTAAGGCAGTTCTAGAGGAGCTTCAACGTACTGTCCCATTTTTGTTGTGCTTAGCATACGTCAGCCAGCTACATTACTAACGAAGGCTGGGGGGGGGGGGGTCTTAGTATTTTTCATTTGCTAATTATTTGCTACAAGGAGCATATTGGTAGGTGGTGGAGAGAAGAAAGGCAGAGGATGAGCACTGACAGAAAAGTGCACTCAAATAAACGCGTCCTTTAACTCTGCTTGCCTAATCCATAGTCATGGCTTAAATGTAAAGGCGAGGAACCACTGAGTGAAGTGCTGGAGGGATGTGAGGAGGCAGGCCTACTTCATTTATGTTATCATTTTTAGCCTCCAGTGCTTCTTGCTCTGCTGCCTGCATGTGGGTAGGGTGCGTGTTGGTTGTTTTGCGTCGGGTTTGGTAAACCAGGTGCTGGCACTGTGCCAGAAATAGTGTCAGCTAGACCTGGAGTACGCTGGGTGTTTTGAAGAGGACCTGAAAGGGTGTAGGGGGAGGGGGATGTGGGTGTGTGTGGGGGGGGTGTTTGGAGTAGGGGTAGAAGGAGGTGAGGGAGTGGGTGGAGTAGGAGATGGGGATGGGGAGTAGGGGAGAGAGAGAGAGCTAAGGGAGTGGGAGATGGGGAGTAGGGCAGTCGGGGAGTAGGGCAGTAAGGAGATAGGGGAGATCGGGAGATCGGGAGTAGGGGAGTAGAGTAGTAGGGGAGTAGGAGAGTAGGTGAGTTGGGGAGTAGGGGAGTAGGGAAGTAGGGGAGTAGAGGAGTAGGTGAGTTGGGAGAGGAAATAGGGGAGTGGGGAGTAGGGAGTAGGGGAGTAGGGGAGTAGGGGTAGGGGAGTAGGGGAGGAGGGGAGTAGGGGAGTAGGGGAGGGGAGTAGGGGAGTAGGGGAGTAGGGGAGTAGGGGAGTAGAGGAGTAGGAAATAGGGTAGTAGGGCAGTAGGGAGTAGGGGAGTATGGGGGTAGGGGAGTAGGGAGGGGGGAGTAGGGGAGGTGGGGAGTAGGAAGGGGAGTAGGGGAGTAGGGGAGTAGGGGAGTAGGGGAGAGAGGGGAGTAGGGGAGTAGGGGAGTAGAGGAGTGAGGGAGGTAGGGGAGTAGGGAGTAAGGGAGAGGGGAGTAGGGGGGTAGGGGAGTAGGGGAGGGGGAGTGGGGGAGGAGGGGAGTGGGGTGTAGGGGAGTAGGGGGTGGGGAGGGGAGTAGGGGGAGAGGGGTAGGGGAGGAGGGGAGTAGGGGAGTAGGGAGTAGGGGAGGGGGGAGGGGTAGGGAGTGGGGGGGGGAGTAGGGGAGTAGGGAGAGGGGGGAGGGAGTAGGGGAGTAGGGGAGGGGTAGGGGAGTAGGGGAGTAGGGGAGAGGGAGGTGGGGGAGTAGGGGAGTAGGGGAGAGGGGGAGTAGGGGAGTAGGGGAGTAGGGGAGTAGGGGAGTAGGGGAGTAGGGGGAGTAGGGGAGTAGGGGAGTAGGGAGTAGGGTAGTAGGGGAGTAGGGAGTAGGGGAGTACGGGAGTAGGGGAGAGGGGGTAGGGGGTAAGGGAGTAGGGGAGAGGGAGTAGGGGAGTAGGGGAGTGGGGAGGTGGGGAGTAGGGGGTAGGGGAGTAGGGGAGTGGGGGAGTAGGGAGTAGGGGAGGAGGGGAGTGAGGGGAGGAGGGGAGTAGGGGAGTAGGGGTAGGGGAGTAGGGGAGTAGGGGAGTAGGGGAGTGGGAGTAGGGGAGGAGAGGGGGGAGTGGGGGAGAGGGGAGTAGGGGAGTAGGGGAGTAGGGGGGTAGGGGGGAGGGGAGAGGGAGTAGGGGAGTGAAGGGAGGAAGGGAGTAGGGGAGGGGGGTAGGGGGAGTAGGGGGGTAGGGAGAGGGGAGGGGGGGTAGGGGAGAGGGAGTAGGGAGTGGGGGAGTAGGGGAGTAGGGGAGGAGGGGAGTAGGGGGGTAGGGGAGGGGGAGTAGGGGAGTAGGGGAGTAGGGGAGGGAGTAGGGGAGTAGGGGAGTGGGGAGAGGGGAGTAGGGGAGTAGGGGAGTAGGGGAGTAGGGGAGTAGGGGAGTGAGGGGAGTAGGGGAGTAGGGGAGTAGGGGGGAGTAGGGGAGTAGGGGAGTAGGGGAGTAGGGAGGAGGGGAGGTAGGGGAGTAGGGGAGGGGGGAGTAGGGGGAGGGGAGGGGAGTAGGGGGAGGGGAGTAGGGGAGGAGGGGGTAGGGGGTAGGGAGTAGGGGAGGGAGGGAGTAGGGAGGAGGGGAGTAGGGGAGTAGGGGAGGGGGGGAGGGAGGGGAGTAGGGGAGGAGGGAGAGGGGAGGGAGGAGGGGAGGGGGAGTAGGGGAGTGGGGAGTAGGGGAGTAGGGGAGGTAGGGAGGGGAGAGGGGGGGAGTAGGGGAGAGGGAGGGGGAGTAGGGGGAGTAGGGGGAGTGGGGAGAGGGAGGTAGGGGAGTAGGGGGAGGGGAGTAGGGGAGTGGGGAGTAGGGGAGTAGGGGAGTAGGGAGTAGGGGAGTAGGGGAGTAGGGGAGTAGGGGGAGTGGGGAGTAGGGAGTGGGGAGTAGGGGAGTAGGGAGGAGGGGAGTAGGGGAGTAGGGGAGTGGGAGTAGGGGAGTAGGGGAGGGGAGGGAGTAGGGGAGTAGGGGAGTAGGGGAGTAGGGAGGGGAGTAGGGGAGTAGGGGAGTGGGGAGTAGGGGAGTGGGGGAGGGGAAGTGGGGAGTAGGGGAGTAGGGGAGTAGGGGAGGGAGTAGGGGAGGAGGGGAGAGGGGGGAGGGGAGGTAGGGAGTAGGGAGTAGGGGAGTAGGGGAGTGGGGGAGTAGGGGAGTAGGGGAGGAGGGGAGTAGGGGAGGAGGGGAGTAGGGGAGGAGGGAGTAGGGGAGTAGGGGAGTAGGGGAGAGGGGAGTAGGGGAGGGGGAGGGGAGGAGGGGAGAGGGGGAGGGGGGAGTGGGGGAGTAGGGGAGTGGGGAGGGAGAGGGGGTAGGGAGAGGGAGTAGGGGAGTAGGGGAGAGGGAGTAGGGGGAGGAGGGGAGAGGGGAGTAGGGGAGTAGGGGGTAGGGGAGGTGGGGAGGGGGGAGGGGGTAGGGGAGGGAGTGGGGGAGTAGGGGAGGTAGGGGAGGGAGGGGAGAGGGGGAGTAGGGGAGTAGGGGAGTAGGGGAGGGGGAGTAGGGGGTAGGGGAGAGGGGAGGAGGGGAGTAGGGAGTAGGGGAGTAGGGGAGTAGGGGGAGGGGAGAGGGGAGTAGGGGAGAGGGGAGTAGGGAGTAGGGGAGTGGGGGAGTAGGGGAGGGGAGGGGGAGTGGGAGGAGGGGAGTAGGGGAGTAGGGGAGTAGGGGGGTAGGGGGAGTAGGGAGGGGAGGGGGGAGTGGGGAGGAGGGGGGAGGGGAGTAGGGGAGTAGGGGGGGTAGAGGGAGGGGGAGGAGGGGAGGGAGTAGGGGAGAGGGGAGGGGAGGGAGGGGGGGAGTGGGGAGTGGAGAGGGGGGAGTAGGGGAGTAGGGGAGTAGGGGAGAGGGGAGTAGGGGAGTAGGGGAGGAGGGGGGAGTGGGGAGTAGGGGAGTAGGGGGAGGAGGGGAGGGGAGGAGGGGAGTGGGGAGTAGGGGAGTAGGGGGAGGGAGGGGGGAGTAGGGGAGTAGGGGAGTAGGGGGAGGAGGGGAGTAGGGGAGGAGGGGAGGGGGGTAGGGGAGTAGGGGAGTAGGGGAGTAGGGGAGTGGGGGAGTGGGGGAGTAGGGGAGGGGGAGTGGGGGAGTGGGGGAGTAGGGGAGTAGGGGAGTAGGGGAGTAGGGGAGTAGGGGAGTAGGGGAGTAGGGGGTAGGGGAGGAGGGGAGTAGGGGAGGGAGTAGGGGAGTGGGGAGTAGGGGAGTGGGGGAGGAGGGGAGTAGGGGAGTAGGGGAGTAGGGGAGGGGAGTGGGGAGGAGGGGAGGGGGGAGTAGGGGAGGGGGGAGGGGAGGGGAGGGGGGAGTGGGGAGTAGGGGAGTAGGGGGAGTGGGGAGAGGGGAGGAGGGGAGTAGGGGAGTAGGGGGGAGGGGAGTAGGGGAGGGAGGGGAGTGGGAGTAGGGGGAGGGGGAGTGGGGGAGTAGGGGAGTGGGAGAGTGGGGGAGTAGGGGAGTGGGGAGTGGGGAGTGGGGAGTAGGGGAGGGTGAGGGGAGTAGGGGAGTAGGGGAGGAGGGGAGAGGGAGGAGGGGAGTAGGGGAGAGGGAGGGGGTAGGGGAGTAGGGGAGTAGGGAGTAGGGGGTAGGGAGTAGGGGAGAGGGGAGTAGGGGGAGGGGACATGGGGAGTAGGGGAGTAGGGGAGTAGGGAGAGGGGAGTAGGGGAGAGGGGAGTAGGGGAGGTAGGGGAGTAGGGGAGTGGGGGGGGGAGTAGGGGAGTAGGGGAGGAGGGGAGGAGTAGGGGAGGAGGGGAGGAGGGGAGGAGTAGAGGAGTAGGGGAGTAGGGGAGTAGGGGACTAGGGGAGTGGGGGAGTGGGGGAGTAGGCGAGTGGGGGAGTGGGGGAGTGGGGGAGTAGGGGAGTAGGGGAGTAGGGGACTAGGGGAGTAGGGGAGTAGGGGAGTAGGGGAGTGCGTCAGTAGTGGGGTGGGGGTAGGGGAGGGAGTTAAGGGTGTGGGGGAGGGTGATAGCAGGACATGATGGAGTGTGTGAAGTAGGAGTAGAAGGGAGTAGGAGAAAGAACTGAAACGGAGTGTGGGGGGGGGGAGGTTGGACTACAGAGGAGGTGGACAAGGATTGTGTTGTTTGTTTTTTAACGACCCCCCCTGGACAACAAGTAGACATAGTCTATTGGGAAAGGATACATCTGCATTTTATATCAAGAAAGTCAGTCCTTGGAATTAGGAGGAGAGGAACAGGCAGGAGGGTGGAAATAGGACTTGTATTAGGAGGAGGAGAAGTGGAGATGGGGCGAAGTTTAGGAACAGGATGAGGGTGTCGGAGAAGATCGGAGAGAAGAAGGAGGTGTGGAAGAGGATAGGGGAGTGGAAGTAGCATAGACACGCAAGAAAGGCAGAAAGAAAAAAAAAAAGAAAGAAAGAAAATGGAAAGGAAGAAGGACAAAAAGAAAGAAAGATTGAAAGGAGTTGCAAAAGGTAGGTTAATATAGAAGTGAGATAGGAAGCAGATAACAGTGAAGGAGAAATAGAAAAACTGAAGAGAAAGATTAGCATAAATAGGCAGGACAATGGGTTGGTGGCTGAAGCACTGGTAGAGGGATGAAAGGTGTTCGATAGATAGTGGAGTGGGCCTGTGATCCCAGCTGCAGAGCTTTCAATTAGTTAAAAGGAAAGTACCCTCTTCGCATTGACAAACCCCATCCTCCACCTCCTCCTTCTCCCCCTCACCCCCCCCCCCCTCCACCTCCTCCTTCTCCCCCCTCACCCCCCCTCCACCTCCTCCTTCTCCCCCTCACCCCTCCCCTCCCGCTCCTCCTTCTCCCCCTCACCCCCCCCCCCTCCACCTCCTCCTTCTCCCCCTCACCCCCCCATCACCTCCTCCTTCTCCCCCTCATCCCCCTCCCCCTCCACTTCCTCCTCCCCAATCCCCTCCCCAATCCCCCGTCCAGAATGCACCCTCCAGATCCCACTCTGTCGTGCTCTCACTGCTCCTCCCCTTCCCCCTCCCCTCCTCCTCCTGCGACCTTCCCCCTCTGCTCCTCCCCATCCTCCCTTATCCTCCCCCATCTGTTCCTCCTCCATCCCCCTTTGTTTCGCCCCTCCCCCTCCCCCTCCCCACTCTCCTCCTTCCCTCTCGGCTCCTCCTCCCTCCTTCTCCTCCCCCTCTGTTCCTCCTAGCTCCCCCATTGCTTCTCTCCCTCCCCCTCCTGCTCCCTAGCCCCCCTCGTCATCCCTACCCCTCCACCTCCCCTCTCCCCTCCCCTCCCCACTAGGCTCATTCCCCCTCTGCTTCTCCTCCCCCTCTGTTCCTCCTCCCTCCCCTTTGCTTCTCTCACCCCCCCCCTCCTCCGCCCTCCCCCTCTCCCCCCTCCTCCTCCCCTCCCCCCCATCCCCTCCTGCTCCTTCCCCCTCGCCCCCTCTGCTCCTCCCCCTTCTCCCTCCTGCTCCTCCATATGTGCCTTCCCGTCTTCCCTCCTGATCCCCCCTCTGTTCCTCCGCCCTCTAACTTTGCTTCTCCCAGCCGCATCCCACCTCTCCCCCCCCCCCCCCCCCCCCCGCGCACACCTAACGGTTGCTGGTGCGGACACCTTGCTGTGGAGTGAGGGAGAGGTAGTCGTATATTACCGTCTGTTCTGATCACACCAATGTCGGCGTGCAAGGGTATGTATGCTTCATGTATAAAGCGATCGATCATCACGTGATCTTACCATCTATTCCTGTATGTGATATAGCTAAACACAATTTTCCAGAAAAATCCAATCTCCAAAATCCTAAATCCAAAATCCTAAGACCTAAAGCTAAGATTCCATATAGGCGATATGCGGCATGCGTATGAGAATGTGCATGCGGCAAAAAATGAAAAAGCATGTAAATGAATAGTGGTGCTTTCACGCGTCCGAATGGGAATGCGGCAAATGGATCGACCCATGGACAGATCGGTGTGAATGCGAATGCGATTACTGCTGTGTTTGCCATAGAAAACAATAGTAACTTTGATCTTCCTTCACAACATAGGAGCAAACAAATCCAAAAATATCATGGGTATTCTTTTTGGTGTGTTTGTATTTTTAACGATCCCCCAGCACAACAAGTAAACATTGGCTATTGGGGGTTGGCATATATCTATGCCGCATATACTACATTCCCATTTGCATGCCGCATGGCACATATCACATATATGGAATCTTAGCTTAAGTCTAAAATCCTAAATCCTAAATCCAAATTCTGAAATCAGAAATCAGAAATCCAAATTCCTAAATCATAAATCATAAATCATGAATCATAAATCATAATCCAAATTCCAAAATGCTAATTCTAAAATGCAAAATCCAACAGGATACTGTGTGGAAAAGGTCTCATCACCACCCACCTGTCATTGCATAGCAATGGAAAGAGGTAATGGCACGGGTAGCAGCTGACGGCACATGCACAGGAATGGTTGGCTATTGGAGTTTTACATCCTGGCAACATCTAAATCTCAAATCAGGATGGACACCGTCTTGTGGCAGTTCACAATCATGGCAACATTATAGTGGTGCCGCTCTGGAGGATCGTGCTGCCAGTACCATGAACGGATATCCCACCTAGTCACATTATCCGGATACTAAGCAAACCGGTGCTTGCCCTATCCTATTAATGCTGAGCACCAATCTAGCAAGCGGCAAGTACCAATTGAATAAAATCATTGGCTTGACTCGACCAGGAATTTGAAGTCCCATTGTACCACATGGGAGGCCTGCGATATACCAATTCGGCCACCACGCCCGGTAAATATATAAGGAAGGCCAAATACGATTGTCCACAATTGAAATGTCCCCCGCTTAATCAATAAATACTCTCCTTTTAAGCAACATAGAACGAGATGAACAGATTTGTAGGAATCTTTTCCACATTGGATATTGATATGTCATAATGCTTAAAGTTGCATAGTCCGCTGAAATATGAAATTTTCAAAACCAAACAATTATCTAGATTTGATTTTTAAATATCTACCTTAGATACTGATGCACTTATTGAACATTTGTTCCTGCCTAGAAGGCAATAATGAGTCAATTTAATAGAACATGTTACTGTTGAGGTCTACGGTGTGAGAGTTTTAGCAAGCTTGCTCAAATTAATTTTCCATGTTTGCACTTAAAATATCTCAAAAGTTTACCATTTTAAATAAAAGTAACTTTAAACTAATGTAAAGTAGATACTAGTGAACGATCTGTTATATTTATCTGAGACAAATTACAGAAACTCAAAAGGATCGAACTATGCAACTTTAATGTCGATTGCTGGGCTTGTGCTTATTGGGAAGTCTGGAGGAGGGTGTGTGTGTGGGGGGGGGGAGCACACACCATACATTAACCGTGATTCTTCACATTGACTCCCCTGACTGCAAGAAATATGAGCGGGTAGTACAAGTAGCTTGCACTTAGAATCCACTTAGTGGCAGTTAGCTAAAAGAGGAGAGTTTGCCATATCTGCAGACCATTGCGGATAACTCAGCTTGAAAGGTTATCCTCCATCAAGAAGAAAAGGTTCAGTACACTCTGAACAGGTAAATCTTTTTATTTTTTTTAAAGTGTTAGCAGTATTTTTCCCAATTTCAATTTCCAACATTTCCACCATTTGTTGATGACATCAATGGCAAACTGAATATTGGGTTTCACTAATGTATAAATAACCCTCATGAGCAGCGCAGACCTTGTGGGTTCTGAGTCTGGTCGAGTCAAAACAAATTGATACTTGTTGCTTCCTATCCCTCACTCTGATCTGAAACCACTAATAGCCACCCACATAAAATCCAAATGGCAACATGAGTGGGATGAAAACATCAATAAACTTAAAGAAATTGAACCATCTGTGGGAAAGCCACCACAGACTCATGCGGGAGGTCGGCGGGACCAAGTGGTCCTTAGTCGCTGCCGTGTTGGCCACTCGTGGCTTACACATGCTTTTCTGCTCAAGGGGGAACCTCCCCCTGAATGTATTGGGTGTCAGTCCCCACTGACACTCAAACACATTTTACTAAGTTGCGTTGATTTTTTGGCCCTGCGCCAACGGTTCTACACTGCAGGCAGTATGCATGACCTTTTTACTAAGGTAAAACAGGAAAACATTTTAGCCTTTTTGAGGGCAGCTGGACTGTACCACCTTATATAGTTTACTAAATGGATTCTATTAATTATTAATGAAACTTTTCTTTTTCTATGGGAATTTGTTTCCCTTGACCACAGATATATGATTGTGAGCTTTCTAATTTAATTAGTGTCTATTGGCACATAATTGATTGTCTGCTTTTACATGTAAAAGCGATGGTTTGAACAAAAAACAAACATTTCTCGCCGTGAATATGGCCTATGCTGCCGACACGGCGTAAAGCAACCACCAATCAATCAATCAATCCTAGCCAGACGCTCAGCATTTTTAGGAGAGGGTAAGGACTGGTTGGGTCAGTGTCAGGATAATGTGACTGAGTGGGATATCAGGTCATGGTCTGGTCTCACAGTGCGGTTGTGCTGTAAAGTCACCATGAGTGCGCACTGTCACACGTCAGTACCCTTGCTGACATGACCTTAGATGTTGCTAGGACATAAGACAACAACAAACAAGCACAATATAACTGTGCACCCTTTGTATTCTGTTGTTGTTTTTGTTATGGAATTGGACACTGAATACGCAAATGCGGATTTGTTTGTTTCATTATGAAATCGAACAATCCCGAAGCAAAATTAATTTTGCATGTTTTCACTTCAAATATCTCCAAAGTTAACCACTTTTAAATGGTTAGCGTTGTATTTGTCATTGAATGCATGGAATGTTCGCCTGTGAATATTATGTAATTGTTAGTTTTTCACTGGAAAGGTGTTAGTGACCATTGTTTATTTTTCATGATAAACGTGTTACTGAAAGTCAGTCAAAAATATAGAAAAGAGTGTAGTGGTCTGCACTGACCTCTCGCGCAACGAGCCGCATACAAAGGTAGGTATGGGTAGTGTGGTGACATCAGGGAGCCTAATGGTTAGCACACTGGCCTGGAATGCAAAGAGATGTGGGTTTGAGTCCCGCTCTCGGCGCAATATTTCCAATTTTCATCACCCTCACGACACTTGTTGCCATGACCATGATCCTTACAAGCTACACGCTGTATAGGTGTTGAACCTACCCTGTGTATATTAGTGTGTTGCATTGCCTGTATGTATGTAATTGTAAGCATTAAACAACATACACTTCCAGTGGGACGAGTGTAGTGGTCTGCACTGATGTCTAGGGCAAGGAACCACATAGACAGATAGTTGTGGGTAGTGTGCTGACATCAAGGAGCCTAGGTTGTGTAATGGTTAGCACACTGGCCTGGAATGCAAAGAGATGTGGGTTCGAGTCCTGCTCTATGCGCAATATTTCCCATTTCCATCACCCCCTTGACAAGAGCATTGGCAACAGTGAAAGCTGCGAGATCGGGTGCTTAAGACTGATAGCTCGTAGAATCATGCCAATTATTTACATATGGCTTTCGTGTCCTGATTTGACCTTCGATGTTGGTAGGACGTAAAACAACAACAAACAAACAAAAGATATGCCTTTATTTGATGCATAACATGATTATTTATGATATTGCATAATACACACCACTGTAAATGTTGGTAATGCATAATATCTTCTTGGTTGTCTATCGGTGGCAATGATGACATCAACTCATCATTTGTTGTGAGGACGTTGATGAATGATGAATCCAATTTGGGCTCAGAATGTATGGAGGCACATTGGACATGTGTCTGTAGCTGCAGTCGGTGAGTCTGGTGGCTGAAGAAGACAATCTTTCCTCTGCTGATGCTTTTGCTTAGCCTGAGATATATGATCAGTTTTAAATCACGTGAATAGAAGCATGCGATGGACTCCTGTGTACGATGTGTGATGATGAATCTGCACCTGCATGTCATGTGGATTTAAAGCTGATAGTCTGATGAAGCATCAAATAGTCAAAACCAAAACAATTATCTAGATTTGCTTCTACGTATCTAACTTACATATTGATGCACTTATTTAACATTTGTTTCTGCATAGAATGGAATAATGAGTCAATCTACTAAAACCTATTACTGCTGAAGTGCTATGGTGTCAGAGGTCAGGCCTGCTTCCCAAAGCCAATTTGACATGTTTGACATGTTTGCACTTCAAATAGCTATTGTGACGTAGATTCTGAAATTATGGTGTACAAAATGCAATGAGTAATGAGTATGATGTACATTAAATCATTTTACATGTACATAAAAGGTTTTAGTTGTTGGCTTGGGATTTCCAATTCAGGTATATGAGCCTGTCTCAAAAGGTGATAACTCTTTTTTTGTTGTCCATTGTAACGATTGACACAAAACAGCACAGAAACGGTTACACTGAAAACACAAGGACATTTGCTTCAAATCAATATGTATTCTATTGGGATTATGAAACACCATGTTAAAAACAAATCAGTTTATCCTGATCAAAGGCATAAGCAGATAGTATGTTGATCGTTACAATGGACAAAGTTTTGTCCCATATTGCTTAGCACCTTTTGAGACAGTCTCATATCTCATATATCAGACCTGAGTCTTAGTTCAGTGTGATCAGATACTCTTTTATTCATCATGCTGTTTTGTACGCAGTAGGATATGGATGTTAGTTTGGGTATGTTTGTGTTAGTAAGTCAGGATGTGTTGACTATTGGTTTGTTCTGTAGTCAATAAATCAATATACTCATCAGTGTGAGGAATAACTAATGTATAATATACATGGATGATGAACCCATTTAGTGCTGTATCCTCACACTGAGCTCTTAATGGCACTGGATTGAAGTTGCCCCGGATTGAAAGTAGCTTGAGAGTTCAGCCGATATCATTAGGGAACAAGAACATCTTAAAGAAGGACTCCCTAGAGTGGAAGAGTCCTCTGTAAATAATGGGGCACTCCACGTGTATCTAAGTAATTGATCTGGCGTGAGGATGCGAATACCAAATCAACTTCTTAATTATACGGTAAACCCTCTCTAAATCGACTGACCATTGCGCTGATTTTAAATGGTCCATTTAGGGATGTGGTCGGTTTAAGGAGTTGTTCTTAATGGTTACAATGATATTGCACAGGCGATCGTTTGGGACCCAAATAGAGCGATTGATATAGGGGAGTGGTCGATCTGTGATGGTGGTCGGTTTGAGAGATTTCACTGTATATAGCAATTAGTCTCAAGCCAGATTTGGCACAGTTCTGCTATCTGAATGGTTGTATTTTCGTAGAGTTGGATAGTCCGATGGGTTTCAGTTTCTGTCATTTTCTTAACTAAATATTAGGTTGATTGCTATAATCTACCTTCCTTTAGTTTAAAATAACTTCTATTTTAATTGGCTAAAGTTTCAGATGTATAACTAAAGTGCAAATATGCTCAATTAATTTGGGCAAGTACGCCAAAACTCTGACACCAGAGGCTTCTGCAGTAAAAGGTTGTATTAGATTGCCTCAGTATTCTCTTCTATGAGCTGGCAAATGTTTAATAAGTGCACCAGTATCTTAAGCCCCAGTCACACATACCCGGATCAGGGGCCGGACGAGCCCTGGACTGTCATCAGGGATGGTCCGGGGCGATCCGGGGTGATCCGTGGCTCGTCCGTGGCTCGTCCATGCTGACATCCCCTGATCTGGCCTGATCCGTGGCTCATCCGGCGCCGTCCGGGGTCAGCCCCGGATGTTTTAAAATGTTTAAAACATCCGGGCTGGTCTGGGGGATTTTGTGATCCGGGCTCAATCTGGCCTGATCCGGCCTGATCCGGGGGTGGTCCAGGTATTTCGGGGGTGGATCGGGCCTGTCCGGGGGTGGTCCAGGGTCATTTTGAGCCATGGTTTGACCCAGACCATCCCCGGACTATCCAGGAGTACCCCCGGCCTAGCGACGGACCACTCCCGGACTGCCTGGGTAAGACCGGGCGTGATCCGGGATAGTCCGGGGGTGATCCAGGATATTCTGGGGGTGGTCCGGGGCAGTCCAGCGGTGGTCCGGCCTCGTCCGGGGTCGGTCCGGCCCAGTCCGGGGGCAGTCCGGGGGCGGTCTGGGGCTCATCCAGGGCTCATCCGAAAAAGTGTGAATGCAAGGCAAAAATCAACGAAAACAGTGATTTTATCTGTGGCGGTCTGGGACAGTCCGGGCCGTTGGTCCATGGGTGGTCCAGCTCAAAATCCGGGGCTGGTCCGGCAATGTGTGACTGGGGCTTAAGTTAGATAACCAGAATCAAATATAGATACTTCCTTTGGTATCCCACACAGTCATATTATCCTGATACTCTGCTAATCAATCGTTCCCCAATCCTATAAGTGCCGAGGGCTAGGCTAGGTAGCAACAACTGTCAATTTTATACATCATTTGTTTCACTCGGCTAGGATTCGAACTCCAGAGCTTCGGCACGGGAAGCCTGCACTTTACCTATTCGGCCACCACACCCTGTCAGAATGGATTGTAAAAGCAGATGGCCAGCTCTTTTAACTTACGATACTGATATGATGATAATGGTGTTCTCTGTGGCGGAGTGGTTAGAGTGTCTGACTTTTTTCTAGGTCAAACTCCTAATCTGAAGGTTGCTGGTTTGATTCCCTGTGCCCCCACCTCTGCCAATTTGGATTTCCACCGCTGTGGATAACTTACAGCATCATCAAAGGCCAGTTGCTCTCATACAGTGTCTATCTGGTTTGGGAGGTTAAAAATCCCTTGTGTCGGTAAAAGTGTAGACTTGGGCTTTCTATCGACAAACTGTATCATGGTGAAAACAAGTCTATTCAGGCTTATCCATAATAGACAGCATAAATCTTCAACAACAAAAATGATAATAATAATAGCAACAATACAATCTTAACACAAGTATATATTAAATACATATTTCAACCCATCAAACATTTAGGTTCATTGTTTTCCTAAATAGTATCCAATTTACTCGGAAACTCTTTAAGATCCCTAGCTACATAACTTTGTGCACAACTGGCACCACCTTCCTGATTACGATTCAATGAGACCTTCTACCATGATTCGCCACCCCTTGGCAAAATAAGACACTAATGCACTGATTCACTGATTCACCAGCAAAGTTGGGTGACACCTGTATTTAAAATCTCTTCATCATCATCATCATCATGTTGTCGGTCGCAATGCAACAAAGACTACTTTCATTACTTGACTGCTGCTCTTCAATGAGCGGTTGTACATTTCATGAAAGCAGCCTGCAAAAGTGTTGAAGTGCTGCTGGCTTTTGCAAGTTACCAGCGGCACTCTCTCGGGGAGCAAATAGAGGTTTCACACCAGCAAGAACATGTCCAGACAGGCGCAAAACTATTTGTCCCTGCAGTGGCTGGTTGGGAGATGTTGGGAGTTCCATACATCAACCGCCCTTAATGCTGCCACAGTGACATGGTTTTCTGTTTAAGGTTTGCTCCCTTAGCCTTCGGTTCTGTCAAGAACCTGTACCACAGGGCAGTGGTTTACAACTTTGCAGGGCAGGGGCATCAAACTCCCTGAGGTGTTGCAATACCTGCAAAACCTGCAATACCTGATACCTGCAATACCTGCAATTCCTGTGGTTAAACTGTCTTACTCCCATTTTATCCTAGCTTGCTCGCCGCCTAGCAGATTAATATGGCTGATGTCATAATTGCCCAGAACTTGTATGTTAGAGATTGTTCGTCCACGGTGCCTTCAGCGTACAAGATGTATCAACACACAGCCAAGTGTTAGAGCGATCGAGCTGAGCCAAATAATAGATAAGGGTCTAGGGCTAAGCATCTGTTCTCCTCGCCATTAGTGATTGTTGAAATGAAATGTCACTACTGTTAACTGTTCTAGACAAAAATAATAAATGTTACTATAATGTAAGCTGGTCTGGTATTGCTCAATTATAATATTCACTATTTGCACTATTTAGTTTAAATGAATCTCTGGAGGTTTGCGTACAGTATTAATATTTACCAAGATTGAGATAACTGAAATCACTAACCATTACTAATGCATTCCTCCTGTGTTATATATTTAATAGTTGCACTTCCTTCTGGTCTCCTCGGGGTCTACTAGATCCAGGATGTAAATACAGTGACATTACCAGCACATGTCTATGCGATATAACACTCCACACATTTAACAGTCATTGCTAACGGGAACAGTGTATGTGGAAGCTGGAGTAGAAGCATATGACTTTATTCCGGGCACTGCCCCTGGGTGGCTGATGAGCATTTCAGGAGGTGGCGGCCAACCCAAAGTCATGACAGCCTAATGAATAGGATGATCCCATTAATATATGAGCAGATGATGCAAATACACAGGTTACATATGAAGAGTTCAGGCGGAAAACGATGCACACGCCAATCCATAAATATAGTTCAAATAAAAGGTTCTTACTAGAAAATAATATTAATTCTTACTAATTCCACTTTTCATATGATCACATGGTTATGGAGTAATGAACAAAAAAGTAGGAATATACAAAAATTAACTTTTGACTGTTTGATTCCAAGGTTTATCTCCATTTTTGGATCGTCGTTTACATGGTTTTGCGCCTGAACTCTTCATATGAACATATCCGTATTGGATGTGAAATAACAAAGTACATATGTAAATCAATGTTGATAATATCGATAGAGATACATGGGTAATTGAATTGCAATGTTGTCAATTTTCTTAGATTAAATATGTTGTCACTCAGCTTTGGATGAGGTTATCTGTTTGTTTAGTTTGTTTGATCATTGTCTCTCGTTGATTAATTATGAATTATGATTGACAGCGCAGCTTCGCGGTCCACTCATCCCTGCACTGACATTAAATGAGCACCCAGTTACTTCCAAACCATTGCGGTTATTGGGCCTAATTGATATAGGTTATATTTGGCCATGGTAAAGCAGAGGGCATGATGTTGCAGTTCGATATTAGTTCCAGCATATTATGAGAGCCATTTGGAATTACAATAGTTATATGTCCTACATATTTTATTATATGAATATAAATAAAGAATAGTCCCTAATGCATTTTGGTGCTACTTCTGGGCACCTCTCGCTTCCCAACACCCGGTATATTCTCTGCATGCCCCCATGTAACTGGTCATGCTCTGCCCGACTCCAACGGTCTCCCAGCTCTCGCTTCAAATTTAGATTAAATTATTATTTCATCAAAAGAAATGTATAACCAAGATAATACCTTTGTTTGTTTAGTGACCACCCAACACAACATGTACATGGCTATTTGGGAATACCAATGTTATACCAACATTAATTTTGCTATTACTATATTCATTTCGTCATGGGTGCACAATCAGTTCCTCATAGCAAATGGTGTGTGTCTAATCTTTGTTGCAGAATTGTTTTCAATGTTAAAACAAAACAGTGCCTTCCTTTGAGACAGTTTTTGTTAGAGCTTCTGTCAAAGTTGTTATCAGGTTTGTTCTTCAAAATCTTGTTCAAAATACAAAATCAACTAGCAAGTAATTATCTAAGGTAACTGAAAGTATTTAGGACTGGATTTCTAGTCCGGTGATACCTACGAATCATATCTATTCATATACATATTTACAGATAGAAAAAGTCCCATGAAGTATATTTAAATTTGAAAATCTGCTTATTTGAAATTGGGTCTTTAATATTAATTATTGCTGATGATGGGGTCGAGTCTCTGGATACAGATATATATCATATTATATATTGATAATATTTGTCAAAATACGTGACAGACATATTACATGTGAGTACTGAAATACCAGGGTCTTTCCAGTACTCACCAGACGTGATGGCCGAATGAGTTGAGCGTCCGTCTCCCTTTTTGGGAGATCAGGATTTCCAAACCCATGAATTTGTGGGTTCAATCCCTGGTCAATTCAAACCAATGACTTAAAAATTGATACTGGTCGCTTCCTAGCCAGGTGCTCGGCATTTTTAGGAGAGGGCAAGGACTGGTTGGCTCAGTGTCAGGATAATGCGACTGAGTGGAATATCAGGTCATGGTTCTGGGGGCCTGGTCTCCCAGTGGGGCAGCACTATAAAGTTACAATGAGTGCGCACTGTCACAAGACAGTACCCGTCCTGATATGACCTTAGATGTTGCTAGGACTTAAAACAACAACTAACATTCCAGTACTCATTTCAAATTCTGCTTACCCAGTGCTGCCATCTTGTGGATTGTCTAATCCCGGGATTTGTCTGTTCCAGACGGGGAACACATAATTGGACTGCTAATGCTATTGTAGGCATTAATATTGAGCCTAACTTACAATCAACTGGTGCCTAGGGGAAAGCCCCTGGGACACGCCCAGCTTTAATTCTCCCCCTTTAATCCTTCCTCGCCTTGATCGTACAATCCTTTACTCCGCCTCATGTTTACACAACCATTTTAATTACCCTGGCCAACAGCTGCATATAAATAGTGAGTGCCCAGTGCTATTAGAATGCGATATTGTAATATAATATAAAATATAATAATAATTCCCTTCCATGCCTTTATACTTGCCTTATGCTCATACCTCACATATATATATATATATGTTTAACCATTTCGCCAAGTTCCACTCGCAGCCTAATGCAAGCTTAATTGTTTTGTTTCTATAATATTTCCGAGTGCATTTCCTAGGCCTGCCACGGGCTGCCGCCGCCTCTCGTCCTGCCGCTGGTTGACCGCCTTCATGCTGTGTAACCCGGGCTAAAGGTGGAAAGCCAGAGTGCCATAGAGATACGGATAGACCCTCTTCCCGCATTTAATAGATGGGTATTCATTATTCCCTTAATTCCCTGGCTCTCCTACCTGCCATTTAGCTTGTTATGTAATACTTCAGATAGTCCAGACCAAAGCAGCCTCTCTATGTTATGTCGCCGCTGACACTTATAAGCAGCCTGGAGAGTTAGATGTTATTGCGTTAATTTGTGCTTTTATTAAGAAGATGGTTACTATGTCCCTGGAAGGGGGTGGTCAGCTTCATACAGCCAGCTGGGCAGAAGGGCCTTAATTATATATATATCTGTATAGCATAGTCGAATATCAATATCAAGTTGACCATAGCAGTTAATATACTCAGGGACTGACGAATAGTAAAGAATGCAAGGAATGTTCCAATCACCTTATAGAGCTCACAACTGTCCATAGCCATGGATTACCGTTAAGTTCTTTAATAATGATCGATACAAATAAATACGTCCTCTCACATTTCATTAAGTAAAAACAGTTTGGAATTTCGACAATTAAAGCCTAAATCTTGTCTAAATCATAAAAGCATGTAGCAACACATCTGATCGGTTGGAGCCCAAGCGCTCGACCTTCTTACGTTGCTAGGAAAGTCGCAACCTGCGTCTCCTAGCAACGAGTTACCGCAGTCAACCCTGCCCCACATTTGATGGCCAATGCAGGTCTGTCCTGGCGAGCAGCCCGCATTTCCCAATGCGGGTTGATCGGCCCAAGCCTGCAATGGTCACAGCTCGAGTATAGTCTCGCCCACTTTACATGCATAAACATATTTGCCGCCTTCCCAGAAATACATATTATTCATAACATGATGTATTATGATCATATCTTATTATCGTATGGATTATGATCATATCATGACATATATATATGGTATTTTACTGTTTAATACATCATGCTATAAATAATATGTATTTCTGGGAAGGGTGCAGATTTCAACAAAATCCTGATATATTGTCAACTGGTTCCCTCTGTCTATCATTCTCGGTCGATGTATATATAGCGGTCTACCTGCAGACGGGATGAGAGGCGCCGGCGGCCCGCGGCAGGCCCAGGAAATTCACATGGAAATAATTATATAAATTAACACGTAGGCTCGCCTTGGACGGGGGCGAAATAACCGAACGGTTAAATATGCATATATGCTGTATAAGAATTTTACTCATATAATAACCCATAATTACATACTCTCCTCCCACCCACACACCAGTAATCGGGTGGTTGGGCCTTGGCCTAGTCTCCTACTGCTCCAACCTACTCACTTCAGCTCCTCCGACAGTGGCGCCACCACGCTCCTTGCTCATTATCCTGACTCACTTACCGTAGAAAATGTCCTCTTGCCAGAGAAAATACACTGTAATCCACTATAATGTATTTCTCTTGTCCATTATGTAGGTCAACTATATATATATTCATTTATACACATATATATATATATATATATACATACAGTATAGAGGTAATAATATATAGATAGTCTACACATATCTCATATTTAGGTACATGTATAGATACATACATACTAATATATATATACTTAAATATTAGATCAATCCTGCCCAGGCGCATCCTTTTACGCGGTCGGCATGCATTTCACAATGCTGGACCGGAAGTGATGTATTAGCCATGATTGCTTGTAATTACAGCGTGGCCGACACCCCGCCTGCGCCCACCGCCTCATCCTCTGCTTATTTCAGTCACACCATCAAATATTAATAGATAGCAAGCAGGCAAGGGAACCCGACTGGACGAGCACCGGAAGTGACAAGTACCTGCAAGCCCAACACTCACACCCATACAAGGGCTTACCGGCAATTTGACCCATGCATACCTTGAAATAGATCACGGCGCACTTGTATTGAAATGTTGAGCTTTATTTATGGCCCTGTCACACTACGATGTTTCTCACGAACACGCTTCCACGCGTGGCGACGTGTTGCATTTTTGGGCGAACCGTCGGTACACGTCTGGTACGTTACCGGCGCATTACCGGCGTGTTACCGGCAAGTTACCGGTGCATCGGTACATAGCAACATGTGAATGGACACGTTGGCGCGCGTCGGGGTGCGTCGAGGTTTTGTGCATGCACAAAACTTTGGACCCACGGCGACGCGCGCCAACGGGTTGGAGGGCACGTTACGGACGCGTTCGCAACACGTCGAAACCCGTTGCCGGCGCGCCGGCGGAACGCTGGCATCGCGTTGAGCAACATCGCTTAACGTTGGCATTTTTTTCACCAAAATGCGACCGTTCCGTCGGCGCGACCGTAACGTGCCATCGACGGGTAGTGGCCGCTATGGGGGTTGCTCCAGCATTTCTCGGCGCATTGCCGGTGCGCCAGGACGCGTTGGCGGCGGGTTGGCGCTGCGGGCGCGTCCAAACGTGTTGCTGGCGGGTATGTACGCATTGACACGCTACTAACATGACACCAACGCGCTACTCCCACGCCATCGGCACGCCGGCGGAGCGCCGACATCGTGCTGATAACACGCTGATGGCACGCTGGGAACCCACTGGCGGGACGTTGAGTTGTTGTTCCGCCGTGCGTCGAAACGCGTTGGCCGCGTGCGAAAAACACGCCACTAACATGCTACAACCCATCAAACTTTCTCGCAAACCGCCCAAAAGTTTGACGTTTCTCCACGCGTTGATTATATTTTGCGCGTTGGCGGCACGCCGGACCAAACGTCGTAGTGTGACACGGCCTTTATATATTGAACCCACACCTGCGTCTAGAGGAGAATGAATTTAAACTGTAGCTTTGTTTGTATATATGAAGAGTTCAGGCGCAAAACCAAGTAAATGCCAATCCCAAAACTGTAATTTTAATAACGGATTTTTACCTGAAAATTATTGCAATTCTCCACAATTCCACTTTTGATATGATCATATGGTTATGGAGCAATGGACAAAAGAGTAGCAATATATTAAAAAAATAGTTTTGAAGGTTTGATTCCACTGTGTATTTCCATCTTTGGATTGGTGTATACAATATTTTGTGCCTGAACTCCTCATATGTTCAGGGACAAGACGTGAGTTGAGAGTCGGTCGATTGATGACCGAACACGTTGGCCAAAGCGGTAGAACGCATGCTTCCCGCGCAGAGTTCGATTCCCAGTTGAGTCCAAGAAAGTATTATAAGATTGTTACTTGTCGCTTCATAGCCTCTCGTTCGACATTATTAGGATATGGGTAGGACTGGTTAGCACAGTATCAGCATTGTGTGGGATATAATAAGCCAAGCCTGGTATCCCAGTGGGACAGCACTAGAGATTTGAAATGAGAGAATACGGTCACAAGTCAGCACCTGATTTAACATGTGATGTTGCTAGGATGCAAAGCTCCAACGAGCAAACATAGTCGATCATTATACAGTAGTAGTAGGTATACCTTTGTCATGGTGGTGAGTATACCTTTTTCATGGCCTAGAGCAAGATTGGAACCCACACCTGTTCCATTCCAGTGTAAAGTATTCCGATAAAACTCTTTGGTGGGGGACTGCAAATGGTCTATTGGTGAAAAAGGTATATAGGGCCTGATGCATAAATGTTTATGTAGTTGCTGGTGGTGCTTGATTCATTGGTCAATAGTCATTGTGTGTTAGTCAGATAGTGTGTAAGGGGCACTTGGAGCTCTACCCACTACCCCCTCCCCCCTCTGTTAGTCACGGATCACCACACACTCAGCTCAGGGCAGGTGGTGACCAAAGGAGCCACACCACATGGTGGTGGTGGGCAGAGCACTGTAACCATGGGGACACAGGAATGCTTGATGTTCATTGGTAGAGCTTTAGATGCTTGATTCTCATTGGAGAATACGATCAGGTGGTATGCCATACCAGATCCATGTACCACTATAACTAATAAACCTGAGGGCTTGGCTCTCTCTCTACTTTCACTCTTTATACTCTTCCTTTCTCTTTTTGCCTGTATTGATTTCACCATAGCCTGCCTACACAACCACAGATTCAAGCCGTGGACTTTATAGCAGGCTAGTGTACTAACCATTACATCAACTAGGATCCATGATGTCATCACCCTAGCAATGCCTACCTGTCTACTATCCTAGCATACCCGTATATGTGGTTCCTTGCCTGAGAGGTCAGTGCAGAATACTGCACTTGTCCGCTTGGAATTGTAAGTATTTTAAATGGTTTAAAATCGTTTTAATTCTTACAGTTCCATTCATGCAGGAAATGCACTTACATATATACATACACAGAATATGAGTATGGATACATATATATATATATATGGAATAGTCTGCACAGACCTCTTAGGCAAGGAGCCGCATGGACAGGTAGGCACTGGTAGGGGTCGTGAGAGTAGGGAACATAGGTGGTATAATGGTGAGCACACTGGGGCGGAATCCTATAGAAGTGGGTTCGATTCCCGATCTAGGTGCAATATTTCGCATTTTCATCATCCGCATGACATATATATATATAACATGTACATTTCCAGTGCGTGAGTGACAGTATTTCGTGCCACAGAGAGGGTTGAGGGGGGGGGGGGGGGCGCCACCAGCCCCAACTATGAATAGGGGTCACCCATAAAGTAGTGCAAAGCATATGGGTGATAATATAGTGAACATTCCTTACCGCGCCTTTATACTCGCGTAATCCTTACACATCACAAATATTTATATGAGTGGGGTATTTTCACAGCTGCTTCCGGCTTCGCTAAGTGTGGAGGCATCAAGTTACTGGAACACAAACAAAATATGCAGAGAGGAAAAAAAGGGGATCCATGCTTATCATGTCTGAGTGGAGAGCTGTTCGACTATGACAAGGAGAGCCACTCTGCTCTCTCCATTTACACACTGAGCTGCTCCCCTGTTTCAACCATGAATTATACATGGGCACGATATGCATATTACATAAGGATTTCCACACAGAGCATGATAAATATCTACTAGTCCCAATTATAGATATTTTTTCTACGTAAAGTTACGTATTTGTATTTTCCCAAAGCCGAGTTTGTATATATGAGCCTGTCTCAACAGGTGATAACTCTTCTTTTGTTTGTCCATAGTAACGATTGACACAAAACATCACAGAAACGGTTATACTGAAAATGCAAGGACATTTACTTCAAATCAATATGTATTCTATTGGGATTATGAAACACCATGTGAAAAACAAATCAGTTTATCCTGAGCAACTGCATAAGGAGATAGTATGTTGATCGTTACAATGGACACAATTGTGTCCCATTTTGCTTAGCACCTTTTGAGACAGTCTCATGTATATATATATATATAGATGTATATATATATATATATATATATGAAGAGTTCAGGCATAAACGCCAATCCAAAAACATTGGAATTAAACCTTCAAAATGTTTAGTTTTTTTAATTGCTACTCTTTTGTTAATTTCTCAATAACCATTTGATCATATGAAAAGTGGAATAAGTGAGAATTATAATTATTTTCAGGTAAAAATCATCTTTTATTTAAACTATATTTTTGGATTGTCGCTTACATGGTTTTGCGCCTGGACTCTTCATATATATGTATTTAAATCTATAAACAAACAAAGTACACATTAAATTGAAATGATATATTTAAACAGTGTATTATGTATATCTCCCCTATAATTGTTGCTATCCCTGAAGAATAATTATACAATATTATATAATTGAATAACAATTGACTAGAATTGACTATACTATAAATAATTGACTCTAAGTGTTGTACTTTGTCATTGATGGTAGATCAGTCAGGGTGGGCTAGGGAAGCTGTCCCCTTCTTTCAACGGTACAGTAGTCAGGCTGGGCTAGGGGACCTGTCCAAATGCCTTGTTTTCTGTTGGGTGGCAGAACTACATGGTTATTTCTGAAATTCCTATATGAAAGTGCCAAGTGGCACGTCTTGTCATACATCGTCTTTGGTAACACATCATGTTCCCTGTGGCTGCAATAGTAGACTTGAAACCCGCCATGACACAATGCATGCAACATTAATAACATATTGTAAGATATTCCGATATATGCCATAGGTGGAATGCAAATCTTCTAGTGCTGATCGGTGTACGTGACCAGGCACATGTATGCATGCATGTATGTATGGGTTGGTGGTGCCTGAGGGGTATGTAAATAGGCATAGTGGTACTGGCAGGTCTGGGTGTGAGTGCACTCAGGGCGTACCCCCTCAGCTGAGTTAGGGATCACCACACTCAAAGGTCAAGGTTGGTGGTAGACATGGGGGCCATACAGTTTGGTGGTGGTGGGCAGACCACTGGTATCCATGGGGACCAGGAATGCTGGATCCCTATTGGTAGGGCCAAGAATGATTGTTTCCCATTGGGGGAAAGGGGTGGGGTGATAGTGTTCAATGAACCCATGTAACCCTATAAATAATAAACCAGAGGGATTGACTCTCTCTTCATCTTTACACTTTATATTCTGTGTCTGTTTTGATTTCACCATAGCCTGACTACACAGCCACAGATTTGAGCCTTAGTTTTTACATAACTGCTTGACCACGACGAGTGGATTAGTTGAGTAGTGGATTCAACATTACAATATGTCAGCATATATCCATCTTGAAAGGGTCATGTGATCTGCTTGGCAGGTCTTGTGATCAGTCCCTGACCGAGTCAAACCAAAGACTTGCAAAATGTGGTATTTGACACTAGCTGCAAAGCTTTTTCTTTGGTGAGGGGGGGTTCATTTTTGACCGATAGGATAGTGCTTCTTCACAACACAATAATACAACAACCGCCGAACAACAACACAATGATGAAATAATAAAGCGACAGTACAACAATATAGCAACAAACCAATGACAACACAAAAGCAGCACAACAACACAGCAATACAACAACAATGCAACAAAGCAACAAAGCAACAAAGCAACAAAGCAACAAAGCAACAAAGCAACAAAGCAACAAAGCAACAACCCACAACAGAACAACACAGTAGAACAGCACAAGAACCCAACGGCACATTAGAGGCTACTGGCATTAGAGGATATAGGTATTAGAGGCCCTAATGGGGCCTAGATTAGCCAGAAGAGCACCTGTAAGTTAATCTGTAAGTTAACCTTTCAACGAGTATCTTGCCACTAGAAAGATAATCAGTTATGCCGCACCCCCTACTAAAGCTTACCATACTAGCCTAACATAGTTACCTCCCCGTATATGTTTCTTTTTTCTCTTATCTTGTTCTTTACCTGTCATTCATGTACCAATATTTTGCTTATTTCCCTGTAATTGTCTATCTATATATTTTTGTAGATGTGGTTACTGTGTAGTGGCAATTATAATTAGGGCTGGAAAACCAGTGCATTGTCGATGTTGGTCGCAACATGGGTAATCAAACAAGGTGGAGTCGGAGACCTATTCAACGGCTGCTGGCGCCACCTGTCCTTGAACCGTAAATTAAATATATAGATTGACACTACTACGCCTAGCAGGTCTTTTGCAAACTATGCCGAGTAACCACGCAGAGCTGGAGAATGTTAATATGTAAATTAGATACTATGTCAGCAGCCAAAATCTATTACAAAGTTACGAAAACTTGAGGTAGTCTTGAGGTTTTGGGCTGGCCAAGCTGCTATATAAAGCATGCAAAACCCGGAACTCTGCATCTATGACTTGGCGGTGGATGCCGATGGACCTTTTACTCTGCCATCCCGGTCACCCCACAATAAGAGACTAGAACTATAGGGTTAGAGCATCTCGGGGCCTTCTCTCATTATACTCAAGCATGTACAATTGCCAATTTTGTTCATTAAAAAGTCCAAATATATAGCATTTATATGTGTTTTCATTTAGCACTGACAACATATTAATCAGAGGAATAAAAACACTTGAACAACCCATCAAAATCAAACAATACCAGCAAACAAGAAACAAATAATTCACAAACGAATAACTAACAAAGGGCAAAGGCCTAACAGAACCAGAAGACACATAAACAAAACAAAATGAAAGCAAAACGCAATAGTTACAATAGCCTCCTGCAGAATTCTCTACATACTTCTCCTGATATCTTGGCGCAGATGGAGATTGAGCGATTAGCTTGGACGCTAATATTTTATTTGATTTACCCAACGATTACTGGGTAATCGTCGCAGGTTTGCCCGAACGGCTTATCTGGTTATCCCAGATATGCGATAGATATGATAATGTGGCTATGGCCATGTTTCAGTCACACATCGTGGGACCACGTAGTTGGAAACATAAGGCATCTGCTCATATCCTTTGATGACAATATGGGAGTGGGACATAGCTGAGACCATAGAGTGTCCACCTGTGAAGGTGTTTGTCATCCTATTGATCCTGCTCAGTGGACACATTTGCAGTCTGGGCTATTTTCCATTCCAACCAGTGGTCCACAACTGGTTCATCAAAGGCTGTGGTATGTACTGTCCTGTCTGTGGGAAAGTGATGATAAACGACCCATTGCTGCTTATCGGAAAGAGTAGCCTATGGGGCGGCAGCTGGTTTCCTAACAAAAATATGTCAGAATGACCATATATTTGACGTCCAATAGCCGATGATATGAAAATTAATGTGCTCTAGAGGTGTCGTTTAATAAAACAACCTTTCCTTTTGCTGATAAGATAGATATGTTGCATACTATCCCTAGGCTAATTTGTCCATTCATTCATATTGTTGGTCACGCATGCGCGGGCCAGCAATGGGCACCACGTGGGAATACTGGGGAATAACATTGCCTATATGCGATATCTAACCATGTTGTTCAAGCAGATGCCTTTGGTTTGTGTACTCACGCTATATATGCTAATCTCAGGGACTCACCGTCCACATTATTATGTCTATATACAATGCCGACAATTTTGCGGATATTATGTGAATGGCACTATTACTATGGTGGGTGCATGTGGTTCTAGAATGATCGGTTGGTGCTCTTGGAGCTGCCGGGGGGGGGGGGGGGGGGGGGGGCAGGTAGACTGCAATAAGGTATGTGTAGTCTGCGTGGGGCTTCAAGCGGTCACGTGACCACCGCCGGCTGCCCAGTTAGCCCAGAATGTTACTTATATGATGATGTATTCTCTGGCATACGGAATATTAAGCCCTAGCCTATGAAAAAAAAGATTCTCGGCTGCGAATGATAGTGTTGAGCCAAGGTAGGAAAGCTGGTGGTGGTGACACCAGGAGTCACGTTGGAGGGGGGGTACTCTGCACCGAATGGATACAACGAATAGCAGGAAAATAGACAATAATAAAAATGACTCCATACCGCATCTTCATACTCGCATAATGCTTATACATCAGATATATTATGGACCCAATAATAGATACAAGATGGACACATGAGCTCAGCGCCCACCTCGCCAAGTCAAACAAATGACTTTAAAATGTATACTTGTCGATTTATCCCAAATCATCACCGAGAACTGCAAAGAGGTTTGCAGAACCATGCTATAACCAGGTTTGGCATTTCTTCCATTTTTTAAATCTCAGAATCTGATGTACCATCCCATATCCCATGGTGATGATCTGCCCCAAGGTAAGAGCTGCAATGCAATTCAAAAGCCATGGTCACACATGGGCCTTAAGTCGCCTCAAGTAGTTTGCATCATCTAAGTCGACTCAGATCGCGCGTGTGAACGGTCCTCTGAGGCGAATTAGGGCTGAGTGGACTCAACTAGTTCACCTCAAGTACACCGAGTCGTGAGGTAGTCTAGATGAAGCGGCCCATCTTGCTTGTGTGGACAATAGCGGTTTACTTGAGGTGGCTGAAGCATGTCACACATATGCGCAGTCGAGACCTGAGTTTGTTGATTTCCGGTCGATCAAAAGCGCATATTATATAATTTGGTCTATGAAACTGCTAGCTGTGCACAGATATTTTTGTCATCATTTATTTTTAGGTTTTCACTGCCCAGCAAAAGTGTTGACCGTTCCAAAACAATACGATTCAGTCGATACATATCTAGGTCGAACCCACACTGTCTCGTGGTGACGTTGACTCACCGAAACTGGCACTGGTTAGTATGGACTTGCTCATGCGCAGATATCGATTTCTGCCTTAAACCGCCCCAAGTACTGTATGTGTGGACACGACACACTTTCACGCCTAGTTCGCCTCATCTAGTTCGCCTTATCTAGTTCGGCCTAAAGTTGTGTGTGTGAACACGGCTATAGATTCTGTTAGTTTATGTCACTATTTTCTCTCTCACTAAAATGTAGTTTATTCAGTGAATAATGTCTGTTGTCAGCGCCAGAGCACTGGTCTTCTGACCATACAGTACAATTTGTTGGTACATAAATGAAACTATCAGTAACATTAATAATTGCATGGAAATCATGTTCGATAATAAAAGTAGTATATGTAATATAAATCAACTATTGCTCGTATCATGGGGGATGATGAAAATGGGAAATATTGTGCCTAGCGCGGGATTCGAACCCACATTTCTTTGCATTCCTGGCCAGTCTTATGACCAATACACCACCTAGGCTCCCAGTATATGCATATAGATACATTTACATGTTGATATATATATATCTCAAACATATGTTTGTAGATAAAAAGTTCAAACATGTATACGTAGTCATAGATATATGTGTATACATGCATATATGCATATACCTGTAAATATATATATATATATATATATATATATATATATATATATATCTGAAACATGCATGTATATATATACATGTATAAATGTGTATATACATAATTGTTGACATATATACATCTGAAATATGTGGATATATAGTCATATATATGTGTGTATACATGTGTATATATGTATATATATATCTGAAACATGTATACATAGATATGCATAGATATGCATGCATGCACTAAAACCTCTCTAACCGACCAGCTCCACAGATCGACCACTTCCCTATATCGATCGCTTTATGTGGGGCCCACAATACCATTGTAACAATATTATAACTCCCTACATCGGCCAGCTCCCTAAATCGACCACTTAAAGTTGGTCCCAAGGTATGTCGATTTAGAGAGGCTTTACTGTATATATCTGAAACATGTATACATCGATATACATGTATGGATATATACATAAGTGTTGACATATGTATATACCAAGCATGTATTGGTAGATATAGATCTCAAACATGTATAGATAGTTTATACAAGTATATATCCATATACATGTAACTATATATATATCTGAAACATGTGTATATAGATATACATGTATATACATTTTTTTTCTTTTTTAATACTGCATTGATTCTGCCAATAGTGTGTAAGCTCCAGCGAGCGGGCTTGTTTTCAACGCTGGTCAGCTATGAGAAATGTTATGGTGTATGCCAGGGTTCCCATTCTGGGTTGGTATCTGGGACGTCCACCAGCATTTCTTTAAGCAGTTAGTATCTATGTTAGTTTTTCGGGGTTTTTTTTGGTATAACTTCCTCTCATATAATTAATATCTTAGCCTAGTATGTGCATCTAGTGAGATGGTAATTGGCTTGCGGATGAGGACGTGTTCACACAATTTGTTTCTTTGTTTTGTTTGCAGCTTTCCTTTCACTTGTGCTCTGTCCCTCGTTAGTGCCTAGATGTGCCAGAACATATCCATACTCTTCGGGACTGCGACCAGGTGGGTCGGCCGCGGTGTTAATTCGTAAACCATAGTTCTAACGGCATTGTCCCTGACTTTTTGTTTTACCATCCCCCTTTCACCTGTGCCCTGTCCCTAGTTGGTGCCCGGGTGCGCATATATATGATATACACATATGATGTTCACGTTACAGAATGCACCTACTTGCTTGTCCCATCCCGCTGAATAGAGAAAACCAGCGATACGGAACACACATAGACCATACTGAATAACCAGCATGCACAGTCCCGATTATAGGCTTAACGCACCTACCTGCCGATCATTGGTGTGTGACAGTCTATAAGCATCCGGTGTCCATGTCAACTAGAGTCGGTGTTCCCGGGACGACGACAGCGGCCCTCACCGGGCGTGTGGCGGTAAAAGCGGGCGGTGGAGGCCGCCGCGCCTCCAGTCATTCTGCTACACTAGGGGCACGGCCTCAGCTCGGCATGGTGTGTGTTCACCAAGTGCAGCACACTCCCACACACCCACACACCCACACACCCACACAGACAGATTCCTAGCCTACATATGTGTAGATATGTGTGCCTATCCAGGTCCTCCTTGTGCTGATGGGTTCCTATTATATATTAGATGTAAATATATACCCACACACAGATCCAAGCCTACATGTGTTATATATATGTATATATATATATATATATGTGTATGTGGATAACTAGGTCCTCTGGGTTCCTACTATATCCTCTGGGTTCCTACTATGTATGTGATAGATAACAAATTATGCGAGTATAACACAACAGTGTGTGTGGATAACTAGGTCCTCTTGGTGGTGGTGGGTTCCTATTATATATATATAGATCTAGATACAAATCCCAGCCTACATGTGTGTATATATATATGTGTAAATAACTAGGTCCTCCTGGCGTTGGTAGGGTCCTAATATATATATATATATATATATATATATATATGTAAAAATATATGTGTATATATATATATTTGTATATGCACATACACCGAGGGCGCGGTGGCCGAATCGGTAGAGCGCGGGCCTCGCGTGCGAGAGATCAGGAGTTTGGTCCCCAGCTGATTCAAACCTAAAATTGATACTTGTCACTTCCTAGCCTGGCGCTCGGCATTAATAGGATAGGGCAAGGACTGGTTGGCTCGGTGTCAGGATAATGTGAGTGAGTAGGATATCAGTTCATGGTTCAACCGGGCTGGTCTCCCAGTGGGGAAGCGCTATAAAGTCGCCATGAGTGTGCACTGTCACAAGTCGGTACCCATCCTGATATGACCTCAAATGTTGTCAGGACGTAAAACTCCAACAACCAATCCTCCAACCAACCCGGTGGTGGTGGGATCCTACTATATATATATATATATGTATATATATATATATATATTTGTATAAACACAGACTCCTCCTACCCGCGTTGTGGTGTGGTGGGTATTGTAATGTTGTGATCTGGAGTGACATATAAGGTTCACTCACTGCTTCCTGTTGTGTAGTAAGGATCGAAATTCCAGGTTCGTGGCTGCCGGTCTATCTCCGCCCGACGCCGGTCTATCTCTCCCTTGCTGCCGGTCTATCTCCGCCCGACTCCGGTCTATCTACCCCTTGCTGCCGGTCTATCTCCTCCTTTCTGCCGATCTATCTCCTTCTGCTGCCGGCCTCCCGACTACAACTGGCAAGCGTTGCCAACGAGCCAGAACCTACCCTCTCTACGTACCTACCTACCTACCTACCGACCTACCGAGAGGTTTGTGTAGGTGTATGGGTATGTATCCCTGTCAGGTACTCCCAGCGGTGCCGACTCCTCCAGTAAGGTACCAGCGGCGTCTCGGAAAGTACCCCTCCTCCTCCTCCTCCTCGGTTACCGGTGCCGATCCCCTGGCAATAATAAGCAATCACAAACCTCCTCCTGTAGAACTCAATGCCTCCTGTCGGGGGTCGGGGTATGTGCCGATAGCTAGGTAACTAGTTCCTCCCTGTCTGTTTGTGCATCAATCCCCGTGCAAAAAAAACCACGACAACTGCAAGAAGCCTTGTGCTATGGCTATGCTATGCTATGTTGTGTCCAACACCTCCTCCTCCTCCTCTCTCCTCCTCCTCCTGCTCCTCACTACTCCTCTGCCGCACACTGGTGATGCCTCCTTCCGCTAATCCGCGCGGCTGTGTGCAATCTCACCGGTAAATGACATGGACGCCGCACGCTGGTTCCCCGTTCCGTGCTTCTCGCTGCTTCCTCGGCGGCTGGTAACCCCGCATCGGCGCGCGCCGCTCCGAGCTACCGCTCCGTCTGCTAACTTAACTTGGCCGGGTGTTTAGCGGCGATCGCCGCGGCGTGAGACGGTCAGGCACTCACTCTGCAACAGACCGGGAGCGTTTGGGCCTAATCGGCAGAGCGTGGGCCTCGCTTTGCGGAAGGTCTGGAGTTCGGTTCCCGGTCGATTCCAAGCAATGAATTATATAATTGGCACTTGACGCTTCCTAGACTGGTGTTCGGCATTAATTGGACAGGGCAAGGACTGGTTAGCTCAGTGTCAGGAAAATGTGACTGATTGGGATTGAGTGGGTCATGGTGCCCGCATGGGGATTTCCACAGTGGGGCAGCACTATAAGGTTGCCATGAGTGTGCACTGTCACAAGTCGGTACCCGTCCGCATATATATGATCTTAGATGTTACTAGGAAGTCAAACAAACACACAAAACCACTCCGCAACACCGACCCACCACTGCTACATCGCCCGGCTGACATGCAGACTACTTCGGCTGTAGGATGACTCTGCTTCTCTTGTTGTTGTTGCTGTTGTTGTTGCTGTTGTTGCGTATCCTGTCACTCACGATCCGTCCCTTATTCCCCCAGTAACAGGGTTATTTTCCCCCTCTCTCTCCCTCTCTCTCGCGGTCTCTCTACCCCCACTCTCTCTCTCTCTACCCCCACTCCTCCTCTTATTCCTCCCTTAGGTCTGGTCCTATGGTAGAGGATGCTGTAAAGGTACAGGCCGGGAAGACTGGGGACCCGGGCCGGGCCATGGTGGGGCGAGGCCCGGTGAGCCACCGGGTAGAGCCCCCCGGGAGTTGGACGTGTGAGTCAGTGAGTGTGGGTGGGGCAGGGGGTTCCTGTCGGGTGGGCAGTGGGGAGGGGATGTGGTGGGAGAATGCAGGAACGGGCAGTCGATGTGAATGTTGCAGGAGTTACTCAGTATTTGTGTGACGAGGGAGACTTCATAGAACTGTCTCTCCTTGCCACCTCCCTCCCTTTCTCTTTCCCTCCCTTTCTCCTCCCCGCCTTCTTGCGCTCCCTCTCTCCCTCTCTCTCCCTCTCTCTCCCTCTCTCTCTCCCTCTCTCTCCCTCTTTCCCACTTTCTTCCTCTCTCCCCCTCTCCCTTGATTTCACTATTTCACCACATCTCGCCCCGTCTCTCCCTCTTTCTGCCCCACTCTTCCAATATCCTTCTCTCTCGCTCCCTGTCCTATGCTCCCTCTCTCTCCCTCTCTCTCCCTCTTTCTATCACCCTCTCTTGCTCTCCATCTCTCACAGAGGTGGACCATGCACTTCGAATAGAAAAAAGGGTGTATGGGTGATATCAGCCTCGGGACTATAATCCTGGCCTTCCACTTCCCCTTCCCCGGGGGGAAGGAAGATGAGGAGAGAGACAGAGGCTCCCGCTGCCTGACTCGCAGTGCAAGTGTTGGCGGTGTTGACGGTGTGATACCACCCACCCCGGGGTGTGGGGCGAGGTCGGTGACCGGGATCCCCGGGGGAGAGGAGAGGGAGGGGCCGGGGCCGGGGGCCGGGGCCGGGGACGAAAAGCCGGCCTTGAACCGAGCAGCCCAACTCCTACCTGTCTTATGTCTTAAATACCTACCCCGGTATCTGTTCGCCTTGCCACCCGCAACCTGCACCCTACGACGGCCGCCCACACCGGCACTCCTGCCGGCCTGCCTCCACGGCTTGCCTTGCCTACCTACTGAGCCGCCCGTCCCTCCCTCCCTCCCTCCCGCAGCGCCACCTAGTGGGCTTGATGTGTACGACAGGATTGGATGATCAATGTCCTGGTCCTGGCCAGAGCTTTACAGCGATGGCTGGTGGCTGGTAGTAGTGGTGTCAGACCAATACCGAGCCGGTACTGAGCTGGTACCGAGCTGGTACCGAGCTGGTACCGATCCTGTGGAGAGGCCCAGAGCCGAGTTTGGACTGCTGAGATAGCGACCGGTAGCAACCGAGCCGGTGAAGGGTCGGCCGGGAGGCTGGGGGATGGGGGGGAGGGGGTTCGGTGGGCGGTTGGTGGTGGTGGGGGGGGCGGCTGCCTAAGATTGAGTCTGTACCGAGTCGTTCCTAAACCAGCCAACCGGGGCCGAGTCCAATGCCGAGCCCAGGGCCGAGCGGGTACCGAGCTAGTAGTACCGAACCGATGCCGAACCCAGTACTGAACCTTCTAGTATTGCCGGTTCCAAGCCGTTACCGAACCGGGCCGATCTAGTACTACTGAACTGGGGCCGATACCAATGCTGAATATTGCAGTCTGGCTGGTACCGAAACGGTACCGAACCGGTACCGTCCTAGTACTACCGCACCGGGGACCGAGCACAGTGCCAAACCTTGCAGCCTAGCCGGTACCGAGTCGGTACCGAACTAGTACTACCGAACCGGGGGCCAAGCCCAGTGCCGATCCTTGCAGCCTAGCCCGTACCGAGACTGTACCGAGCCCGCACTGACCTAATACTACCAGATCGGAGTCTAGTCCAGTGCAGTACCGGTGTGGCGAAGGCTCTACAGAACTCAGCTATTGGGGTCCCGGCCTGCAGGATGTTAGACGGAGGCAGTGGCAAAGATGGGGTGGAATAAAGTGATTCTAAAGTGGGGATCGGAAAGGGGGGGTGGGTGGGCAGGCAGAGAATTAGGGTCTACACCGGGCCTTATGACTTGACTTGACTTGACTTGATGGGTGGTTTGTAACCTATCGGTTACAGACTGCAGTACTGCAGCATTAGTTAACGGCACCGATAAATCGGTCCAGTTTTGGCTGAAGTGTAAATTTCTGTGGGGGAAGGGGTGGCGGGGTTGTAGAAGTGGGGAGTACTTCACTAAAATAATGACAAGTCATTGAAGCGGCACTGGATTTTTGTGTAGATCTCGGAGTTATTTGCGGAGTGGAAGCGGCTTGATCGACCAGTTACTTCTCCGTCTCCTAGATGAGCTCCTCGACCGACGAGATCAGGGCATCCAAACCCATGGGTTTGCAGGTTAGAATTCTGGTTGAGTAATACCAATGACTTAAAAACTGAGACTTGTCGCTTTCTAGCCAGGCGCTAGGCATTAATAGGATAGGGCAAGGACTGGTTAGCTCAGGGTAAGGATAATGTGACTGAGTGGGATATCTGGTTGTGGTACCGGCGGCATGATTTTCCAGTGGGGCAGCACTATAAAGTGTCCATGGGTGCGCACTGTCACAAATCGGAATCCGTTCTGATATGACCTTAGATGTTGCTATGACGTAAAACAACAACAACCAAACAAAATCCAAGATAGGAAGATCTCAGAAGCATATATATATATATCTATATATATAGACTATACTTCAGTGATCGATGCTCCCAGATCGAAATATATCACAACCACACAGACATCAAGATCTCTCAGCCATCACCCATCATCCATCCGCCATCACCCATCACTCATCACCCATCACCCATCACCCTTCAACATATCAGGCGCGGTGGCATCATCCGTAGATCGCAGGCCTCGCGTACGGGATATCGGGAGTTCAATTCCCAGTCACGTCAAACCATTGACATACAATATTTATACTTGTCGCTTCCTAGCATGGTGCTTGACATTAATAGGATAGGACAAAGACTGGTTAGCTCAGTTTCACGAAAATGTGACTGAGTGGGAAATCAGATGATAGGTCTGATGGCCTAATTTTCTAGTGGGGTACCACTACAAAATCGTCATGAGTGTGCACTTTCACAAATCGGTGCCCGTCCTGATATGACCTTAAATGTTGCCATGACGTAAAAATCCAACAACCAACCAGCCATCACCCTTCAATCTTCATCACCATGGCACAGAACCAACCAACGCCTAAAACTCTCCAGTAGCCGACACCGATGATGTTGTACGGCCCAGGGGCACCCGGTCCGTCTGCGTCTGCATCTCCCTCTGCGTCTGCCCCGAACGCCGAAGACTGAGCACTGAACACCGCTCGGCTGTCCAGACCACTGCGTCCTGTGTTTATTTAGTTACAATCCCGCTGATAAAACTCCACTTACTCGGCGTCCCGCCGCGTGCGCGCCGCGTTGTGCACGCGTCACGTGCCGTGTTGTGCACCCACACCCTTTAAAAATGTGTTATGCACGCGTCACGCGCCGTGTGTGCAATCGTAAACGTCCTTTCCGCGTTAGACCTACAACGATAAACCGGCGTCGCCCGCCCGCAGGGCCGGCCGGCCGGCAGCGCGGTGCTTGACGGGAAGGCGCGCCGGGAGAGGCCACATGGTCCACTACTACTACTGCTCTCCGGCCCCTCCTCCCGTTAGTCCCGGCGGCGGCTGTGGCGGAGACAGCGGCAGTGGCGGCGGCGGCAGCTGGATACGACAGCAGAGTCAGTCAGTCAGTGTGTCGAGGACTCCCTCCTGATATGCAATGCAATGCACCAGGAGTTCCTGTAGCTTCCCAGGTCCTAAGTCAGTCGCCCGCCTGCCGGCATCCTGCGCGCATGCGTGAATGTCAATAATAGGAACAGGTACAACACCCATTCACACACCCCTGGTCCTCTCTCTAATGTCTCTCTATCCCTCTATCTATCTGTATATCTATCTCTGGATGTGACTGTGTACAGGTACCTACACAGTGAATCCACTGCTTCCTGCCTCCTTCCCTGCTCTACAAATGAGCCTCCGTCCCACCAGCGGCGGTACACCAACATCCAACATCAACACCCAACATCAAACACCCAAAACCCAACGCCCAACACCCAACACCCATCACCAAATCCTCCGTGCACGAAGAAGTCTCACCAACCATCGACGGCTTCCACTCGCCCCCCCCCTTCTTCAACTCGTTTCCATGTCCCTTTCCACGCTATCTCTCCCTCTTCCCACCCCCTACCACAAAAGTGACCTCCTCTTCTTACTTCTACTAATAATAATAACAATAATAATACTCTCTTTTTGCGCTAATCCGCTCCTCCAGACGTACCGACCCACACGGCCGTCTCCATGACGATTTGGGCGATTTGGCTTATCAGCCGGACGCTGAGCCTCGTTCTCTTATGGGTGCGTGGTGCGTGGTGCGTGGTACGTGGTGCGTGGTGCGTGATGTGTGGTGCGTGGTGCGTGATGCATGGTGCGTTGCGTGTAGCGTGGTGCGTGGTGCGTGATGCGTGGTGCGTGGTGCGTGGTGCGTGGTGCGTGGTGCGTGGTGCGTGGTGCGTGGTGCATGGTGCGTGGTGCGTTGCGTGTAGACAGACTACTGGGTGTTTCTGTTTGCGCGCTATGAGACCAGTCCCCAGGCTCAACGTTCCCCGCCGGGTGGTACAGGGGCAGGGGGCAGGGGGCAGTGGGCAGTGCGCAGGTTGCAGTGTGTAGTGTGCAGTGTGCAGTGTGCAGTGTGCAGTGTGCAGTGTGCAGTGTGCAGTGTGCAGTGTGCAGTGTGCAGGGTGCAGGGGACGAGACGACGCGTTCCCTCCTCAATTTGTTCTCTCTATGATATATGCACTATGTCTCTCCTACGTCTCTTTCTCCTCTCTCTTCTCCCCTTTCTCGTTTCCCCTTATTTCTCCCCTGTCTCTTCTCTCTCCTCTCACCCCGGCTCATCTCTCTCTTTGTCTCCTCTTTCCTCTCTGCCCTCTAACCCCGCTCCCTCCTCTCCGTCCTCTCTGTCCTCTCTCTCCTGGCTACTCTTCTCTGATTTCTGCGTTCTAGTCTCTGCTCTCTTTCCACTCTCTCCTCTTTCTTCTCTCTCCTCTCTATCCGGGCTCCTCTCTCTGTTCTCTACTCTCTGTTCTCTCTACACTCTCTCCTCTCGCTTCTGTCCCCTCTCTGCCCTCTCTCTTCTCTCCTCGCTTGCCCCCGTCACTCTCGACGTGTTCTCCTCTCTCACAACTCTGTTCTCTCCACTCTCTCCTCTCTCTTCTCAGTCTCCTCTCTATCCTCTCGCTCTTTTCTCTCCTATATCCTCGCTCTCCTCTCTCTTGTTTCCTATGTCTTCTCTCCTCTCTCCACTCTTATATCTCTTCTTTCTCTCCTCTCTCCTCTCTGCTCTCTCCTCCCATCTCTCCTCTCTCCTCTCTCCTCTCTCCTCTCTCCTCTCTCCTCTCTCCACTCTCCACTCTCCTCTCTCCTCTCTCCTCCCTCCTCACTTCTCTCTGTTCTCTGCTCTCTGCTCTCTACTCTCTCCTCTGTCCTTTCTCCTCTCTCCTCTATCCACTCTCCTCTGTCCACTCTCTACTCTCCTATCTCCTCTCTCCACTTTCCTCTCTCCTCTCTCCTCTTTCCTCTCTCCTCTCTCCTCTCTCATTTCTCCTTTCTCCTCTCTCCTGTCTGCACTCTCCTCTCTCCCCTCTCCACTCTCCTCTATACTCTCTCCTCCCTCTCCTCTGCTGTATTGGCTCTATCCTCTCTATCTTCTTTCTCCGCCCTCTCCTCTTTTCTGGTCTTGCCTTTCCTGTCTTCTCGCTGCACCTTGTTATCTCACCACTATCCGGTCTAGTGAACGCAACAAACTCCACCCACCATACCCCCAGTAACACCTCTCCCGAGCTCTATACACGGCGCAATGCCTGGATGTTCCACATCAGCAATAAGAAGTATCAGTCCCCGACAGGCATGCGCATGCACCATCCCAGCGGAATAGTCATGTGACCAGTAACCCTACACTCTCCAGACACCTACTTTTAATGATTGTTCGCAGCAAACAGAGCTGTCCACTTGCAGGCATTCACCACACCACCGTCTCCACCCCTCTCCGTAAGTAATGCGCAAGTCGCACCAATATTGAGAAGGTCTCCTCAGCAATGAGCAAGTCCCCTCTTTTTAATGAGCAGCTCTCCTCACTAATGAGCAAGTCCCCCAAGCAATGTCCTCCGCAATGAACAATTCCTGCTTGTACTGAACAGTTTTCCTCAGCAATGAGCATCATCATCATCATGCTGTCGGTCGCGATGCGACAAAGACTGCTTTCATTACTTGACTGCCGCTCTCCATTTAGCTCTCTGCTGTGAGAGTTGCAACCATTAGTCGGTCTTAATGTCTCTCAGCTTCAGGTTTCTCTTGATGGTATCTTTGAACCGGAGGCGGGGGCGCCCTCTCTTTCTGTAGCCAAAAGACAGTTGAGAATAGAACATTTCATGAAAGCTGCCTGCAAAAGTGTTGAAGTGCTGCTGGCTTTTGCAAGTTACCAGCGGCACTCTCTCGGGGAGCAAATAGAGGTTTCACACCGGCAAGAACATGTCAAGACAGGCGCAAATCTATTTGTCCCTGCAGCAATGAGCAAGTCCCTGAAATAATGTGCAGCTCTCTTCAGCAATAAGCAAGTCCCCACAATAATGAGAAGCTCTCCTCAAGAATCAGCAAGTCCCCACACCAATGAGAAGTTCTCCTCAGAAATGAGCAAGTCTCCCCTAGTAATAAACATCTCTCCTCAGCAATGAGCAAGTCCCCATAATACTGAGAAGGTCTCCTCAGCAATGAGCAAGTCCCCCGTAGTAGCAATGAGAAGCTCTCCTCAGCAATAGACAACATCGGAGGAGATAAGGGGAAAGGGAAGATGAAGATGGATGTGCAAGAGAAGAGAGGACAATTAGTTTGTTTGTGTGTTAGAGTTTTACGTCCTGGCAACAGCTAAGGTCAAGATGGGAGGAAAGGACGAGTGCAGGGAAAAGAGAGGTGGGGAGAGCTGGAGGAGAGAGGGGTGAGGGGATGGGGGAGTGGGGAGGCGGGGAAGGGCACGGGACGAGAGCCAAGGGGAGAGGAGAGGAGGGACGAGGGGAGGAGAAGAGAGGTGAGGCGTAGGGTGGCGCGGGGAGTGGAGGGTCGGAGAGGAGAGCCAATGGGGGGGGGGGGGGGGGTGAGGGGATGATATGGGAAGGGGATGGGGGGAGAGAAAGATAAGATCGTAGTCATCATCATCATGCTGTCGGTCGCGATGCGACAAAGACTGCTTTCATTACTTGACTGCCGCTCTCCTTTTAGCTCTCTGCTGTGAGAGTTGCGTCCATGAGTCGGTCTTAATGTCTCTCAGCTTCAGGTTTCTCTTGCTGGTATCTTTGAACCGGAGACGGGGGCGCCCTCTCTTTGTGTAGCCAGAAGACAGTTGAGAATAGAGGATCTGCTTTGGTAGCCTGTCTGATGACATCCTCATGAGGTGTCCAGTCCACCGGAGATTCTTTTTGATCAGAAGATCTTCCATACAGGGCAGCCCCATCCATTCGAGTATTTCCTTATTTGTCACTTTGTCCTTCCAGGTTAGCCTCATGATTGAACGCAGATGTCGCATCATGAAGGCATGCATGCAGATCGTAGTAAAGGACAAGTAAAGGGATAAGAGACGACGTGAGGGGGAGGAGAGAGGGAGAAAGGGAGGGGGGATGGGGGGGGGGGGGGGTGAAGGGAGGTTAGAGTGAGGGGTGGGAGATGAGGGGAGGGGAGAAGGACTGGAGAGGAATGGGAGATATATGCATCTGCCTGTTATCTAGATACTGACAGATTACGTTAATGTTATTCACCCGGTGTACACAGAAGACTGGCAATGGGATAAATAACATATCTGCCATCTGACATCAGACGCCCTTCAGTGACAGGAGACGACAGCAGGCGACAGAAGATGACAATCTACCCATCAGCTTTTCCAATAGCGCCTGTGAGCAAGGAATGCTATGGTTGCCCATGTATCTTCAGGGGAATCCCCATTCTGCATACTGTGTGCCTGACAGTGTACTCACAGCCGTGGGTTGTAGGAGGTGTCTGTGACTGTCAGCGTGTGTCGGGGGATCAGGAAGAGAACAGGCACCGACAGATAGGACCAGGAGGAAAGATCGATGTGTGCTGCACTAGTGCAGGGGTAGGCTGGGTGGAGTGGTGGAGTGGTGGAGTGGTGGCAGGAGAGGTGAGATGGGAGGGGGGGGGGGGGGAATGGGAGGAGAGGAGATGTGGAGGAAAGGAAGAGAGCTGGGGGTAGGAGGGTGCAGAGTGGTGGAGAGGAGGTGCGGAGGGGGAGAGGAGAGGGCAGGGAGAGAGAGAGAGAGGGGAGGGAGGAGGGGATGGTGATAGAGTGGGAGGGGAGGGGGAGGGGAGAGAGAGAGGGGAGGGAGGAGAGGAGGGGAGGGGATAGGGAGGGGAGGGGAGGGGAGAGGGCAGGAACGGTGGAGAGGGGACGGAAGAGGATAGGGGGAGGGAGTGGAGTGAGAGGGGAGGGGAGGGGAGGGGAGGGGTGAGGGGAGGGCATGGGAGTAAATGCGAGGGGATTGGAGGTTAGAGGGAAGGAAGGGGAGCGGGAGGGGGAGGGGGAGGCAGGAGAGTGGAGGGCAGGGGAGATGGAAGGAATGAGATAGTGAACGGAAGGGAGGGGGATGGGCACGGGAGGCGCGAGGGGATGTTTTTTTTGTTTTGTTTATTTATTGAGGCTGTATTTATACTGTCCATAGCATATAAGCCTGGGTACCCAGGCTTGTTTTCAATGCTGGCCAGTTGTAGTGTTAGCACACAGTAGCTGCTCATAAGTTATTTGATTGCCTGCATTTCAGTAGCAGATAGATAATTGGTTGGTATGGTTAGTAGCCTATGTTAGTTTTTGGCATATACGTATTTTATTTTGTTCTACTCTTATTACTAGACAAACCTACTCCTATTTACATACCATAGGCTTTTACGTAGCTGTGTGGTGTGTTATCTGGCTACTCTTGGCATGGTTACCTTCCATTGGGCGTCCCGCTGGTGGGCCATGACATATAACATGCCCCTTTGCAGTGCAGCTTAGTGGGGGTTTCCTAGCTTAATTTGCACAGATATTTTTTGTAAGTTTTTAGGTCAGGAATTTGTTGTTCCTTTACCATTTGGGCATTCCACACCTTGGCAGCCATTTCCAGTGTGAAGTGAGGGGGAGGGGGCGGAGGAGGGGATGGGAGGTGAAGGGGAGGCGGAGGGGATGGAAGAGTACGGTAGGAGGAGCGGAAAGTGGTGGGTGTGTAGTAATGCGGTGGTTGCCGATAGATGGCGCTGCAGGTGTGCTTTGTAAAGGGGCATCTGTCCGCTACAGAAGTGGTGTCTGCTTCAGAAGTGGTTGCAAACTGACAAGGAGAGACCGACACATATGGCCCTTCTATTTAGCGCCTGTAAATTGTGCTCAAATCTAATTCTGTGTAGTAGGTTATTTAAATGACAACGATGGCCGGATGAGTTGAGTGTCCGCCTCCCGTGTTGATAGGTTGTGGAATTCAAAAACTAGCCGAGTCAAAGCAGTGACTTTAAACAAAGTATACATGTCACTACCTGACCTGGCGGTCGACATTACTAGCATAGGGCAAGCTAGATAAAAGATTCACCCATACTTCAAGTACAGGGGTGAACGACAAGGTAGTGTAAATACAAGCGAAAATAGCTTATGTATGGAACAGGAAGTAGAATGCCTGCCTCCAGTATCAAATGGATACTTATATCGGTACAGAGTTGGTGAAATGGGAGAGAATGCAAAAAGACAAGATGGCAGCCATAGAACGGCGTCGATTTCACTTTTAAATTGCATTAAAATATATGTTTTATTATATTTTCAAACTCAAAAGTAGCGGGTAAATATGAAGACCTACATAAAGAAAATATTGTGCATCTTAAATAAAGAATTTACCAGCCGAGTTAGTTTCCCTAGCATGTCAAAATTCTTCGCCAGTTTTTCTAATGGGTTGCTTTTCACCCCTGTACTGGAAGTATGGAGCGAATCTTTTATCTAGGGGCAAGCATGCCAACATTCTGACACCATAGCCCGCTGCAGTAACAGGATATCTTGAATTGACTCAGTATTCTCTTCCATGTGGCAACTAATGCTTAATAAGTAACTGTTTCTTCTTTTCTTTGATGGGGTGTTTATGCTGTCCATAGCATGAAAGTTTGGAGGATCGAGCTTGTTTTCAATGCTGGGCAGTTATAGTTTTGTGTTTCTTATAGTTATATCTTGGGTTAGTGAACTATGTTAGTGTTTTGGGGGTTTTCTTAGGAAGAGCTTTCCACATTTTTCTCTACTTAATTCTATACTAGCCCACTTTATTTACATGTTTATAGGCTTGTATGTAATAGGTGGTTGGGTTGTATTTGTTTGGATTTGATTTGATTATATTGTTGGTGTACGTGTTATCTCACTTTTATATTTCCGGGTTTCCCGTAATGGGCCGTCCCGCTAAAGGCCCTGTCACACTACGACGTTTCTCACCAACGTGCTTCGACGCGTGCCGACGGGTTGGGTTTTTGTTCAAAACGTCGGTACACGTCCGGTACGTTACTGGCGCATTGCCGGCGCATTACCGGCGAGTTACCGGCGCATCGGTACATAGCAACGTGTGAATGGACACGTCGGCGCGCGTCGAGCCGCGTCCAGGTTTTGTGCTTGCACAAAACTTTCGACGGGCCGCAACGCACGGCAGCGACCGTTCTGTCGGCGTGTCCGTAACGTCCCATCGACAGGTAGTGGGCGGCTATTGGCATTGCTCCAGCGTATCTCGGCGGGTTGGACGTGTGGCCGGCGTGCCTGGACGCGTTGGCCGCGCGGTGTGGATGCGCTGTGGGCGCGTCCTAACGTGTTGCTGGCGGGTATGTACGCATTGACATGGTACTAACGCGACACCAACGCGCCATCAACGTGCCGACAGCGCACCGACAGCGCGCCGACAACACGCCGATGGCACGCTGGGAACCCGCTGGTGAGACGTTGACATGTTGTTCTGCCGCGCGTCGAAACGCGTTGGCCGCGCGCTTATAGCATGCTACTAACACGCTGCGCCACGTCAAACTTTCTCCCAAAGCACCGAAGAGTTCGACGCGTGCCGACGGGTTGCAAATATTTTGCGCGTTGCCGGCGCGCCGGCGGAAACGTCGTAGTGTGACAGGGCCTTTAGTTAGATCAAATCTAGATAATTGGCTTAGTTGTGATAATGTTATGCTTACTTATTACCATAAATATAATTCATGTTCATAGAAAGTTTGTTGGGCTTTATGTCTTGGCAACACCTAATGTCATATCAGGGCAGGTACTGATTTGTGAGAGTGCACACTCATGGTGACTGTACAGTGCTGCTCAACTAGGAGACCAGGCCACCTACACCATGATCCAATATCCCACTCATTCATATTATCCTGATCCTGAACTGACCAGTCATTTCCCTATGCTAGTCATGCCGAGCATCAATTTGCCCTGTCATTAGTTGTATTCGACATATGGACCTTTCACAGAGGAAGTACGCACTCTTACCAATTCGGCCACCATGCCCTCTTTTAAAGTACAGTCAAACCTCTCTAATTCGACCGACAATGGGACCGACTTTAACTCTGTCCCCTCTCTGCCCTCTCTCTTCTATCCTCGCTTGCCCCCTTCACTCTCGACGTGTTCTCCTCTCTCACAACTCTGTTCTCTCTCCACTCTCTCCTCTCTCTTCTCAGTCTCCTCTCTATCCTCTTTTCTCTCCTATATCCTCACTCTCCTCTCTCTTGTTTCCTATTTCTTCTCTCCTCTCTCCACTCTTATATATCTTCTTTCTCTCCTCTCTCCTCTCTCTCCTCCCCTCTCTCCTCTCTCCTCTCTCCTATCTCCACTCTCCTCTCTCCTCTCTCCTCTCTCCTATCTCCTCTCTCCTCTCTCCTCTCACCTCACTCCTCTCTCCTCCCTCCACTCTCCACTCTCCTCTCTCCTCTCTTTTGGGAGATGGTCTGTTTAGGTAGGTTTTATTAATTGTTTCAATGGTATTTTATGCGCAATCGTTTGGGACCAAAATTAAGCAATGGATATAGGGGAGTGGTTGATATGTGGAGGTGGTCAGGTAGAGATGTTTTACTGTAATTGAACACATGTGAAGTTGATTCGATTATGATTATTCACCACACAAGGAGGTTTGCGCATGATGCCAGGCTGGTGAGATGAGGCCGTGGTTAGAGTGTCTGACATTTTTCTAGGTCAGACTGCTAATCTGAAGGTCGGTGGTTCAATTCCCCATGCCCTTACCTCTGCCAATTTTGATTTCCAGCACTGTGTATAACTTACAGCGTCATCAAAGGCTAGTTGCACTCATACCATGTCTATGTGTTGGAGAAGGTTAAAAATCCCTTGGGTCGGTAAAAGTGTAGGCTTTGGCTTTCTATTGACAAACTGTATAATGGTGAAAATAAGTTTATTCAGACTTATCCAGTATAAATCTTCAAGAAAAAGAAGGAACAAAATGTCCAAAATGATTCGCTTTCGAGATGGTGTACATGCAACCTCTCCTTGACAACGTTTGTGTGGATTATATAAACTCAAGATTACAGATTGGGTGCGGAGTTACATGGGGGATTTCTAAGCCGAGCCGACATGATTCAATAAAATATGTAAAGTTGGTATTGTGCTTTGTACTTATTGTTTACTCTGAATACCAAGTATTAACACCTGCGTCAAATATATATTTGTATAATGACACATACAGTCAACCTTCTCTAAATCGACCGACCATGGAACCGACCCTAAATGGTCCATTTAGAGAGGTGTTCAGCTTAGGGAGTTTTTCATTTTGTGTCAATGATATTGTATGGGCAATCATTTGGGATCCAAATAAAGCGATCAATACAGGGGGAGTGGTCTATCCATGGAGGTAGTCGGTTAAACTTGTTTTAATTGTATTAAATACATACTTGTAAGTATATATATATATGTGTATATGTATGCATATGAACCAATTACTTATCATTTAGAATATTGGTGGTTGGTGACGAAGAGCTTTAATTTGTTAGCAAATCTCACCTCACCAGCGTGCGAACCTGTCAGGTGGTTGCGTCACCATCCTCCTTCCTAATTATGACGTAACATCACTGACGTCACACCGATCTAGGATCCAGGGGCATGGTCAGGAGGGAGGGGTCACACTCATTCGGCCATTCTGGTTTTAGTGCTGTATATTTTCTGTTATACTCAATTCTTTATAACCGGACGCGGTGAACCGAATCGGTAGAGCGCAGGCGTCACATGCGTAAGTTCGCGTGTTCGAATCCCGGCCGCGTCAAGCCGATGCCTTATATATCTGATGCATGTTGTTACCTAGCATGGTGCTCGGCATTACTAGTATATCGGGTCATGGTGCTGGCGGCTTGATTTCCTAGTGGGCCAGCACTATAAAGTTGCCATGAGTGTGCACTGTCACAAGTCGGTACCCATCGTGATATGAACTCAGATGTTACCAGGACGCAAAACTCCAACAAATAACAACAAACAACATCCAATACCAATGGAAGCGTGATCAATACGCGGTCACGTGACAATGCAGTGTCTGAGAACTAGGACAACATGTCAGGACTATTATTCCTAATCCGAACTAGAGAAACAAACGGGCATTTGAAAAGTGTCGCTTCGTATCCTATGATGAGCGCTGAGGGTAGAGTTACTTTCATTTAAATGTCGTCTGCTTTTTGTTCTCTCCAAAGCCGCCGATTTAGACAAAGCGGTTATGAAGCAGCTGCTAAAGGTTGCCTGCTTAATGAGAAGCCATGGCGCTTAGTGGGTGCTTGGTTGGTTGTTGGAGTTTTACTTCCTGGTAACATCTAAGGTCATCTCAGGACGGGAGCCCTTAGTATGATCCCACACAGGCTGATTTGTGTGGTGTCAGTTTAACAATGGGTTGGACGGCAAAATAGAGAAAATAGAGAAATCTTCTTAAATAATGGCCGACCTATCTAGATAATCCCCTAGAGATAAGATATACTCAATTCAACTTGCGGTCTTTGTCTCTTTGATACCGGCCTACCTTCTTGTTTTGTCCTTGTATATGTATAGTTATACTGCCCATCATGGATAAGTCTGAATAGTATTGTTTTCACCATTAGACAGTTGGTTGATAGAAATCCTGACTTTTACCAACCCAACGGATTTTGAACTACCCTGCACCAAATAGAATTGGTATGAGAGCAACTAGTCTTTGATGATGCTCTAAGTTATACACAGCGGTGGAAATCCAAATTGGCAGAAGTGATGGCATATAAGTGTATATATATGCCTATATATATATATATATATATATATGTGTGTTTGTGGTATATTGGACTGTGATATATCGCTTATCATATATCACTTCCACATATGGAAGGTCACCATATGTAAATTAATAGCACTCCCTCTTCGCTGCTTCAAGCACATGTGGTCATAAACCGACCCAACACAGTAGCCCAATCGGTAGAGCGCAGCCTTTCCGTGCAGAAGGTCGGGAGTTCAAATCCCAGCTGAGAGTCAAACCAATGTCTTACAAAATTGATACTTGTCGCTCCCCCTAGTGTCGTGAATAGCATTACGGCGATAAGACAAGGACTCGTTAGCTCAGTATCAGGATGTTACTGAGTGGGATATCGGGTCATGCAGGTGGAGTTTTACGTCATGGCAACAAATAAGGTCATATCAGGATGGGTACCGACTTGTGACGGTGCGCACGCATGACGACTTTATATAGTGCTGCCCCACTGGGAGACCAGGTTATCAGCACCATGACTTGATATCCCACTCAGTCACATTATCCTGACAATGAGCTAACCAGTGCTTGCCATATCCTAATAGTGATGAGCGCCAGACTAGAAAGAGACAAGTACCCATGTTCTAAGTCATTGATTTGACTCGACCGGAAATTGAACTCTCGAACTCCCGACCTTCCGCACGGGAAGCCTGCGCTCTACCGATTCGGCCACCACGTCCTGTCTCAGATGGAAGTAGATGATGCAGTGTTGAGTCCAGATATGACAACAGATGTTGCTAGGATGTAAATCATCAACAAACAAATAGTTATGTTTGAGACCCTTCACTTAGATATATTATAGAAAAGTATATGATGCATCTGTGGTTCATTCGTCATACTCTGTAGTCCAATGATTAATGCAATATATAAAGCCCCTGTCACACTATGCCGGATTGAGCAATGGACAGAATTTTCTAGTCCGGTGGTGTTCAGGTGAGTTAAGTATCAAAATGTATTAAAATGTGTCAAAATGTTGCGATATCGGGTCAAAGGCCGCCGGACGAATGGACATGAAACAGACATGAAACGGGCATGAAATGGATATGAACGGATAGCCAATGGAAGAAAGAAACTCAAACTGGACAAGAACTGTAGACGTCAATCCGAGACCATCTGTTCCAAGTGTTGTGCATGTTCAAAACTTGTACCGGATTGGACTGGATATCAATGGATATCAACAGATATGCAATGGATATGCAACGGACACAAACCGGACTTTGCTGGATATCAATGGACTTTGTTTGGTTTCTTTCCGTTTCCCCAATCCAGTGATCTGTGATAGCCCCTTTATCGATAGATGGCCCACACATACTTGAATTGCCGCATTACACGAATTTGTGCACGTCTTCAACACGCCATTTCCATCTAGTTTGTAACTTTCGAAGAAACAATTATTGCACAATCAAAATGGAATAAGAAATCTAAAAGAGATTGCAAAAAGAAAACAGATATTTAAAATCTTGGGAATAATTTAGGAAAATTAAGAGAAACACTCAGGCGGAGGAGCAGAAGAAGTAGAAATAACATTTAAGAGAATGCACCCGATCTCATTTGACAGCACCATAATTACCGATGGTTGGTTGGTTGGTTGTCGGAGTTTTATGTTCTGGCAACATCTAAGGTCATATCAGGACAGGTACCCATGTGTGTGACTGTGCACACTCATGGTTAAATATATAATGTTACCACACTGGGAGACCAGGCTGCCAGCACCATGACCTGATATCCCACTCAGTCACATTATCCTGACACCAAGCCAACCAGTCTTTGATATATGCTAATAATGCTAAGCACCTGGCTAGTAATCGACATGTATCAATTTTTAAAGTCATTGGTTTGACTCGACTGGAGTTTTGAACATGTGTGTTGGAATCCCACGGTCTACTAAAGCAGGAGACGGACGCTCAACTCATTCAGCCATCGCGTCTGGTACCAAATTGGGAGATGGGCGCTCAACTCATTCGGCCATCCCATCTGAAACTGGTAGGTGGAGGAGGGCGGCGTGTCTGTATGAGGAATGGGTGTGGAGGATGGGTGTGTGGGTGGGGTGGGTGTGGGTGGGCGGTCAGGAGGGGATGACGACCTGATAAAGAGAAGCGGTGATGGCTGATGATGTGGCCGGGTGTTCCTCGGCCTCAACACCGGCAAGATTGCATCAGATGGGCGGTGATGGGGCGGCGGGGGGGGGGGGGGGGAGAGGAGCCTGATGGCCGGTATTTGGTCCGAGCAGCTCACTGACGGGCCGTGAGCTGCTCAGTCCCCGCCACCACCCCCTAGTTGGCTGCCTGCCATTTCGGCCATCTGATTTCTCCCGCGGGTTGGCGACCGGAGCCATTCTGCGGGGGGGGGGGGGGGGGCGTGGGAGGGGGAGTGAGGGGTGGTACGACGGGTGTGTGTTTGGGTGTGTGGTGGTACCATGGGTGTAGGGGAGGGTGAGTGGTGGTACGATGATTGTGTGTGTGTGTGGGGGGGGGGGTTGTGGTACGATGATTGTGTGTGTGGGTGAGTTGTGGTACAATGATTGTGTGTGTGGGTGAGTTGTGGTACGATGGATGCATTTGGGTGAGTTGTGGTACGATGGTTGTGTGGGGGGTGAGTGGTGGTACCATGGGGTGTGTATTGGGGTGAGTGGCGGTACGATTGTTTGGGGGGTTGGGGGGTGGTAAAATGGGTGTCTGTGGGTGAGTAGGGGAAGGGGGATGGGGTGGAGAGAGGTTGAAGGGGTGGGAGAGATGGAACGAGTGGCGGAGGTGGAGCAGGGGGCTTTGTTCGTTTTTTTTTGTTTTTTTTAAAGTCCCCTAGCACAAAGATTTCTGCATTTGTTAGTTTTCTCACTGTATTTATGCTTTTGTCTAGAGTTTCAAGGAATGTTTCAATATCCCCAGACGGTGGTCTGTAGAGGTTTGCTATGGCTATGTTAGCCTGCTTCTCGTTTTTTATTAGGCCCCATAGTAGTTCCAGGTGTTCATTTGAGTTGTTTCCTATTTTTAGGGCCTCAGTGTCTAGATTTTTTTAGGTTTTGCAGTAGACTGCAACACCTCCACCTTTTTTGTTTGGTTTGCTATGGTAATTTGCTGTCTGTCATTACATACAAGCCTATATCCTTCTATGTTGAGGTTAAAAGAGGGTATGTCTTATTCGCCTGACTACCAACTTTGAGTTGCGGTGTGGGGGGAGGATATGTGTGATGTAGATGAGAGTTGCTTTATATGTGCTGTATAAGCATTATACGAGTATATTTATCCATAACGGATTATCCTTTTATGGTGCCTCTGGTTGCACCTTGTCTGGACACCCCACAACTGTAATATATGACACTTAACAACTCAGTCGAATGGACAGGCTCTCTCTGCCTTGCCTGGTGCTGCCACCTGGCCAATTTCAGCTGTCATGACTCAGCCTCTTGCCTGTGCCACTCGCTTTAAAATGTATATGATGCATAAGCATTACATAAGTATAATACTATAATAAATCGGAAGGTCTAGCTCCTTATTACATTCCAAGTCATCTACTGTAGTGATATATTATTAATTGTTCATCGACTATGCAGCCAGGGCAATTGTTTCACCCACTGTCTGCGAATGAGGTAACTTGTCTGACCACGCTCAGTCACTCTGCCTGCATGTTTTGTGTTATATATGAGCCTGCCTCAAAAGGTGATAACTCTTTTTGTGTTTGTCCATTGTAACGATTGACACAAAACAGCACAGAAACAGTTACACTGAAAACACAAGGACATTTGCTTTAAATCAATATTTATCCTATTGGGATTATCAAACACCATGTAAAAAACAGATCAGTTTATCCTGAGCAAATGCATAAACAGATAGTATGTTAATTGTTACAACGGACATATTGCCTAGCACCTTTTGAGACAGTCTACATATGTATGTATAGTAGTATAAGTTTATATAAATAAATACATTTTGAACAAGAAAAAAGCTATACACATATACTTTTTCCGAGGTCAGAGTGCAGAAGCGTGAGCTGATAGATTAGTGCATATACAGACAGGTGGCGACACAAGCGGCATGATGTTGTCAGAGCGTACTATTCAATTCAATACCAAGAACCCTGGAGTAGATTACTGAGGGTAGAATTTGCGAGGAACTGAGGTGGAAGGCTTCCGATTGATTATACTCGGATAATGTTTGTACACCACATAGCGATTGTGTGTATGTGATATATAATGTGATATATCGGGTGATATATTAATATATTGCAAAAGAAATATTAAACAAGATATTGTCATGGGGTGATGACAATGGGAAATATTGTGCCTAGAGCGGGACTCGAACCCACATCTCTTTGCATTCCGGGCCAGTGTGCTAACCATTACACCACCTAGGCTCCCTGATATCAACACACTACCCACGCCTACCTGTCTATGTGGCTCCTTGCCTGAGAGGTCAGTGCAGACCACTACACTTGTCCCCCTGGAATTGTAAGTCTTTTAATACTTACAATTACGTACACACAGGCAGTGCACTTACAAACATAAACAGGGTAGGTTCAACAACTATACAGCACGTAGCTTGTACAGGATCCTGGTCACAGCACCAGTGTCATGGGGTGATGAAAATGCGAAATATTGTGCCAAGAGCGGGACTCGAACCCACATCATTTGCATTCCGGGTCAGTGTGCTAACCATTACACCACCTAGGCTCTCTGATATCAACACACTACCCACGCCTACCTGTCTATGCGGCTCCTTGCCTGAGAGGTCAGTGCAGACCACTACAATATCACCAAAATGCCACTGAATCACATTATGTTTAATTTAAATCAACCCGCCTTTGCCATGTCCCAGTAATAGTAATACCAACATTGATAAATTATGCAAGGCTTTGTTTTCACAAGGTACTTCTTTTTAAAGATGGCGTCAGTCATTCTGGGTACAGTAATACTACCATATACTACTCGCAAGCACATACCATTAGGGCTCCTTTATGTTATTTGTTATTTGTTAAAGCTGCATAGTCCGATCAAAACATCAACTTTTCAAAACCAAAATAGTTATCTAAATGTATTCCTACATATTATATGTAACTTAGATACTGGTGCACTTATTAAACATGTATCACCACTCTGAACGGAATACCAAGGCAATTGAATAGAACCAGTTACTGCAGAAGCCAATGGTGTCAGAGTTTTGGCGTGCTTACCAAAATGATGTTTGCATGGTTGCACTTCATATGTCTGAAAGGTTAGCCATTTCAAATAAAAGTTACTCCAAGCTAAAGTAACGTACATTATAATGATCAACCTAATGTACTGATCTCAGAAAATGTCAGAAACTCAAAATTATCGGACTATGCAAGATTAAATGACTATTTCATTATTCGATAAGGAATGACTCAATAAGGGACTGCAACTACAAGAACGGAGGTTCGTTAACAAAATGGGTGGCGGCGGGGAGGGGGGGAGGGGGGAGGAGGGAGGCAGGGTGTGAAAGCAATAGCCTCATGAGTGTTGTTTGTTGCTTTGCAGGAGTTTTCAGTTGTGTTGGCGTGCTGAAGGCTGCAAATCTGCAGCAGTATATTGCCACTGCTGAAAGTGGTCCCATGTGGTCGGGAGTTGGCTTCTGATGGTTGGTGGTCAGAGAAATTGGGGAGGGGGGGAGGGGTGAGGAAGGAAAAAGGCAGCCTAAGAGCCCAACCACAGTCCTCTGAGAGGGCCTGGGGAAGTTGGGTGGTTGGTGTAATTTTACGCCCCAACTCATTCGGCCATCCCTGTCTGTTCGGGATGTGCTGTCGGCTGAGATAGATATACAAGATCACTCACTAACTGCCGCTCACCGGTCATTGCCCCAGTGTAGGTCACGCCGTGTCAGGTGTGTGTAGGTCACGAGCTGCTCGTCTGGCCGGCACTTATGCTTGTGTGAGCAGACTGGGGATGGGGGAGGAGGGGCTGGGGAAAGGAAGGGGGAAGGAACCGGCTAGGTGTGGTGGGCGTCCGGTATAGGGGAGTGGCATTTTGGCATGGAAGGGTATGGAGAGTGGAGGGAGGGTGGAGGGAGGGAGGGTGGGATTGGAAGGGGAGTGGGGTGAAAGGAAGGTGTAGGAGAGGGAGCGGGAGGGGCAGGTGGGAGAGGGGAGGGAGAGGGAGGAAGAGGGGAGGGAGAGGGGAGCGACAAGGGTTGGAGAGGGGATGGGGAGTGGAGGGAGAGGGGAATGAGAGGGGAGGGTGAAGGAAGGGAGAGGGGAGGGAGAGGGGCGGGAGAGGAGGGGGAGAGTTGATGGTGATGGGATGGAGAGGGGAGGGAGAGGGGAGGGAGAGGGGAGGAAGAGGGAGGGGGAGGGAGGGATACTGGAGGGAGACATGATGGAGAATGGAGAGGGTAGGGAGAGGGGCAGGAAAGGGGAGGAAGGGGGAGGGAGAGGAGACAGAGAAGGGGGAGATGGGAGGGAGAGCGGAGAAAGGAGAGGAGAACTAGAGGAGAGTGAGAGGAGAGGGACAGGAGAGGGAGCGGAGAGGAGAGGGAGAGGAGAAGGAGAGAAGAGGTATAGGAATGGAGGGGAATGGAGAGCCGTGTGCGGGGAAGGCCAGGGTGATTGGAGGGAGGCGAGGTTCTGGGGAGGGAGGATGTGGAGGGAGGAGGCTGGAGGTAGTTTCGAGGGGACGGTCAATGGGGGAAAGGGAATGGGAAGGGGGATGGAGGAGAAACTGAGCGGAAAGGGCAGGTGAAGTAGATTGGAAGGGAAGGGGAAGGGGAGGGGCAGGGGAGGGGAATGAGAGGAGAAGGAAAGGACACAGGGAGGGGAAGAGGAGGGGGAAGGTAGGAGAAGGGCAGGGGAAGGACAGCTGAAGTTGAGTGGAAGGGGAGAGGATTGGGAGGTGGAGGGCAGGGGAATGGGATGGGGAAGGTGAGGGGAAGGGGACAAAGGCAGGGGAAGAGGAGGGGGAAGGTGGTGAATGGTGGAGAGGGAAGGGTGGAGTCATGGGAGCGTATCGGAGGAAGGGAGGAGAGGAGTGTGGGGAGCGTGGAGGGCGTGGAGTTGGGAGCGGGTAGCAGGCAGCCAAGTGGGCAGACAAGCAAGCAGCCAATTCGATTGGCGATGTGTGGCGGGATGCCGTGTCAGAGGATGTGAATCGGGCATCCCGGCCACCTGCGGTGGACGTGGGGGGGAGGGGAGTTCTCAAGCAGTTGCAGTTCTCAACATCGCTTCTGCACATGCGTCAACAGCTAACTGCATCATCTGCGCATTGTCAATGGTGACTGAGCAATCACAGAAAAAGTGAAATATCTCTAACACCAAACCACCTAGAAACAAATCACTTGGTACACATATAGAAAACATGTTTACCAACCCTATTATATTAAATTGATATGGTTAGGGTTCTGGATTTCTATTAATTTTGAATAATGTTTTGCACTGCGCGTACCACCAAACTCAAGGCATTGTCAATGGTCCTGAGCAATCTTCATGCAGAAAAAGTGAAATATCTCTAATACCACACCACCTTGGTACACATATAGAAAACATGTTTGCCGAAAAGATTCTATTAAATGTATAAGGTTAGTCATACTGATACTATAGTGACAGCGATTTGCAGCGATTGGCAATGGTTTGAATCGGGCTAATGTTGACACATGCACAGACGATGCTTTGACACATGCGCAGATGCTTTGACGCATGCGCAGAAGCAATGTTGAGAACTGCAACTGCTTGAGAATTGAAACCGCGGCACCGGCATAGAAGGAGAAGGTGGTGGGTGGGTGTGGGGGCGAGGCTGACTGTGTTAATATGTGTAGTTATGGGTAATGTGAGGTTAAGTGAGTGTATATTCACATGTTGACGGGATGAGAGCGAGCATCAGAGGCTCAGTGTGAAGCTTCAATTGAACCCATGAAATCCAATCGGGTTCCCTTCATCCTGGTTATACATGGCCCTGGATTGATACATTATATATATGTGTTTGATTAAATCTAGCCGCCTTATTCGGTTTTGTCTGAACACCATCCTTTAAATGTGATCTTCTTACAGCTGTGTTATGATAATAACAAGATTTTGATTTTACATAATGCATTTTATTTGTGGGTCGTTGGCGTTATTTTACATGGGTTGATTTTGACTGAGCAAATGGGCAGGGGGGGGCGGTTTGCTGAGTGTGTGTGTGTATATGTGTGGTTAAGTGAGGGCGTATTCACATGTTGACGGGACGAGAGCGAGCATCAGTGCCGCAGTGTGAAGCTTCAATTGAACCCATGAAATCCAATGCGGTTCCCTTCATCCTGGTTATACATGGCCCCGGATTGATACATTTTATATCTACTGTATATTTCCGGACGTGTGTGTTTGATTAAATCTAGCCATGCTATTCAGTTTTGTCTGACTAGCGTCCTTTAAATGTGATCTTCTTAGAGCTGTGTTTCGATAATAACAAGATTTTGATTTTACAGAATGCGTTGTATTAGGGGGTCAGTGGCGTTATTTCACATGGGTCGATTTTGAATGGGGAGATGGGTGGTGGGGGGCGCCTGAGTGTGTGTGCATATATGTGTGGTTATGGGTAATGTGAGGTTGAGTGAGTGCATATTCACATGTTGACAGGATGAGAGCGAGCATCAGTGCCGCAGTGTAAAGCTTCAATTGAATCCTTGAAATCCAAGCTGGTTTCCTTCTTCCTAGTTATACATGGGATTGATACATTGTACGCCTGTCGTATATTTCAGGATGTGTGTGTTTGATATTTAATCTAGCCGCCATATTTGGTTTCGGTTGAACACCATCCTTTAAATGGGATCTTCATACAACCATATTATTATAATCGAAAGCGGTGTCTGTTTGACATTAAATCTAGCCGCCTTATTCGGTTTCAGTTGACCACCATCCTTTAAACTGGATCGTGCTACAGCCATATTATTATAATCGAAAGGATTGATTTGTACATAGGCGTTGGAGGGAACAGTTATTTTACATAGCGCAATGCCAAATACTGAGGACCATTTGAAACCACTCCATCCACAGACAAAGTCTACAGCCATGTCGTTTTTATTATGGCACTTGTGCAGATTTAATTATCTGTTCACTGTGGAACTATGTTTTAGTTCCTTCAAATAATAGTGTGGGTGTTGTTGTTGTTTTACGTCCCACCAACAACTCAGGTATTATCAGGGCGATTCAAATTAGAGTAGTGCCACAGTAGTCAACAGTGATCTCTCAGGCAAGGAGCAAGACGGGTGGCCGAATGAGTTGGAGCGTCCATCTCCCGTGTTGGTAGATAATGGGATTGTGGGTTCAACCCCATGTCAATTCAAACTGATGACTTAAACATTTATACTTGTCGCTTCCTAGCCAGGTGTTCAGCATTATTAGGATAGGGCAAGGAGCAGTGGAATGAGGAAGACCAATTGTCGGCGATTGAAATTTTGCCTGCTTAAACAACTAATGTACCATACAAAAGAGCCTTTTTGAGGGCAGCTTGTCTGTACCACCTCATATAGTTCATTAAAACAATTTGTATCAATTAATTCATCTATTTTATTTAATTATGTGATTGTGAGATTTATAAAAATCATAAGTGTCTATTGACACATAATTGATTGTATGCTTTTACATTATATGTAAAGGCGATGGTTGAATAAAAAACCAATAATTCTCGCCATGAATATGGCCTATGCTGTCGACACAGTGTAAAGAAACCACCAATCAATCAATCAAACCAAAAGAAAGGAGCCACATAGGCAGGTAGGTGGGAAATGGGTTATTGTAATGGTTAGAATGCTCGTCCTGGTACGGCAAGAAGTGTGGCTTCAAAACCTGTTCTCGGTGCAATATTTTAGATTTTCATCACTCCCACGACAAGGTTTCCATGACCAGAATCCTATATAACCTGCCTGCTCTATGATCGTTGACTCTGCCATGTGTGTGTGTCGGTAAGGGCATTATCTGTATATATGTACATGTAATTGTAAGCATTACGCGTCTTATGGACATAGACCATTCCAGGACAGAGGGTAACACGGGTTGGGAGAGGGTACATTGGGTGCGCGAGGGTGACTAGGGTGGGAGAGCGGGATGTGGGTGGGGAGAGGGTAACTTGTGTGGGGAGAGGGTAAATTGGGTGGGGAGAGGATGGGTAACTTGGGTGGGGAGAGGATGGGTAACTTGGGTGGGGAGAGGGTAAATTGGGTGGGGAGAGGGGACTTCGGTGGGAAGAGGGTAAATTGGGTGGGGAGAGGTCAATGTGGGTGGGGAGAGGGTAACTTGTGTAGGGAGAGGGTAACGTGGGTGGGGTTAGAGTAAATTGGGTGGGAAGAGGGTAACTTGGGTGGGGATAAAGTAACTTGGGTGGGGAGAGGGTAACTTGTGTGGGGACAGGTTAACTTGGGTGGGGATAGAGTAAATTGGATGGGAAGAGGAGTAATTTGGGTGGGGAGTGGGTAACTTGGGTGGGGAGAGGGTAAATTGGGTGGGGAGAGAAGAATGTGGGTGGGGAGAGGGTAATTTGGGTGGGGATAGAGTAACTTGGGTGGGGAGAGGGTAACTTGGGTGGGGAGAGGGTAACTTGTGTGGGGAGAAAGTAGCTTGGGTGGGGAGAGAGTAGCTTGGGTGGGGAGAGGGTAAGTTGGGTGGGGAGAGGGTAACTTGGGTGGGGAGAGAGTAGCTTGGGTGGGGAGAGGGTAACTTGGGTGGGTAGGGAGAGGGTCACTCTGGTGCGGAGGAGGGATATTCGATGGGGGGAGAGTGAATAACTTGGATGGTGAAAGGTGAGAAGGTGAGAGAGGTGAGAGGTGAGAGGTGAGAGGGTAACTGGAGTGGGGAGAGGATGACGTGGATAGGGAGAGGGTACATTTTGTGGGGAGAGCAGCATGGGTGGACACAGAGGAACTTGGGTGGGGAGAGGGTAGCTTGGTTGAGGCAGAGGGAAACTTGGGTGGGGAGTGCAAATTGGGTGTGGGTGCATACCTGCGTGGTTTTCTTTTTTTTGGGGGGGAGGGGTTAGTAATACACTTGGTTTACGCTATGGCCAACCAACCTCACATGCATTCAATTAAGGTTCACTCAGATTTAATTACCGATAATGTCTGTGAACAGCTGTGTCACAGACATAAATAACTATCGGTAACTCTGGAAGAGAGAGGGAGGGTGTGGGAGATGGCAAGAGACTGGCAATGGGAGCGCTTTACTAAGGAATTGCCCGCTTCTTTAATATAACTGCTGACATATCTACTTCCGGTAATAAGCCAATCAAGTACCATTCATAACAATCAAGTTGATACATTCAAAGTAAGAATAACAATCAACGTATATATATATATATATATATATGTGTGTATCGTTATTGTCGTTTTCAAATGGACAAAGAGTATATTCCTTTTTATTTAACGCAATTTTCCTATTATTCATTGGCGTGGTGGCTGAATTGGTAGAGCGCGGGCCTCACATCGGCAGCTTGGTTCCGGGTCGAGTCAAACCAATGACTTATAAAATTGATACTTGTCGCTTCCTAGCCTGGCGCTCAGCATTAATAGGATAGCCCAAGGACTGGTTAGCTCAGTGTCAAGATAATGTGACTGAGTGGGATATCGGGTCATGGTGCTGGTGGTCTGATTTCCCAGTGGGGCAGCACTACAAAGTCAACACAGTTGTGCACACTGTCACAAGTCAGTACCCGTCCTGATATGCCCTTCGATGTTGCCAGGATGTAAAACTCCAACAACCAACCAACCAACATTCTTTCTTTAACACAATTCTCCTATTATTTGTGTAAATATGGGTTTTACGGTCCAATTTGTCTTTCTTTCCAGAGTTATTTGAGGAGCGAATTGTGGGGTGTGGTGATGAGGTGGTTCGGGCAGAGGAGAATGTCATTGACCTCTGCAGTAGTGTAAGGCGGGGATCGGGGATGGAGTCAGTTCTAAGTCTTTGGATAACACCCCCATCACAACAAGCTAGTTCTCCAAACGTTTGACGCTGTTCTAAAACGGCTGTGGTCAGGGTAGAACCTGGCTGTAAGGAAATCTTGGGCATGCTCAAAGTTCTGGAGAACCATTCCGTTCTAGCCCATCCATTCCATTTGTAAAAAGACCGTAACAAGTTGCTACTATGTCCATTCCGTTTGCACACAGTTTCAGTCCGTCCAGCAACATTTTCAAGAACGTAGGGAGAACTAGTTTGGTGTGATGGGGGTGTTATGTGATTTTGTTTGTGTTTGACTGTGGAGGTGGTGTGTAGGAGGTGGATGCACAGAGTCGAAGGTTATATGATGATAGAGAGTGGGTTGCGGTGGTACAATGGTGTGTGTGAGTGGTGGTAAAGTGGTGTGTGTGTGAGTGGTGGTACTATGGTATGTGTGAGTGGTGGTAGAATGAGGTGTGTGGGTGAGTGGTGGTACTATGGGGCGTGAGTGGTGGTACAGTGGTGTGTGTCAGTGGTGGTACTATGGTGTGTGTGGGTGAGTGGTGGTACTATGGAGTGTGAGTGGTGGTAGAGTGATGTGCATGTGTGTGGTGGTACTATGGTATGTGTGGGTGAGTGGTGGTACTATTGAACGTGAGTGGTGGTGCAGTGGTGTGTGTGAGTGGTGGTACTATGGTGTGTGTGAGTGGTGGTACTATGGGGCATGATTTGATGGTAGAGTGATGTGCATGTGTGTGGTCCTACTATTGTATGTGTGGGTGAGTTGTGGTACTATGGGACATGAGTGGTGGTACAGTGGTGTGTGTGAGTGGTGGTACTGTGGTATGTGTGGGTGAGTGGTGGTACAGTGGTGTGTGTGACTGGTGGTACTACGGTGTGTGTGGGTGAGTGGTGGTACAATGGGGCGTGAGTGGTGGTAAAGTGGTGTGTGTGATTGGTGGTACTATGGTGTGTGTAAGTGAGTGGTGGTACTATGGGGTGTGAGTGGTAGAACGGCTTGTGTATGTGTGTGGGTGGTGTACAATGGGGTATGCCCGGGAGAGTGGTGGTGCAATGGGGTGTATGTGGTAGAATTGTATGTATCTGTGTTGGTGGTGTACAATGGGGTGTGCCCGGGTGAGTGGTGGTACAATGGAGTGGGTGAGTTGTGTGGTACAAGGGCGTGTATGTAGGGTATGTCCGGGTGAGTTGTGGTACAATGGTGTGTGCAGTGATGTGTTCCCGGTGTAAAGATTTCAAATTACCCCCATATTCAAGTTCCCCCCCGGGAACTTGAAAACGTTTTCAAATTCCTCCCAGGGGACTTTGAAAACGTTTTCAAATTCCCTCCCTCGTTTTAACTTTCCCTCCCATCCCATTTTTTGGGAATTTTCTTTATTTTTGTTATTTCTTGTTATTTTTTGTTATTTTTCATGACAAATATTATAATATACAGAGAATAGCATAATGGAAATTATTACTAGTACAATAAAACATATTTAAGCACAAATGGCACAAAAAGTCTCCAAGATGGTTAAGAAAAAAATATTATAGGTCTGAAATTTAAAACGTTTTTTAAAGTTTTTTAAACAATTTTAAATTCCCGGAGGGGGGAATTTGAAAATAGGGGGAGGAATCTGAAAACTATTTTTAAGTTTCCCCCCAGGAATCTGAAAACGTTTTGAATTTCCCCGGAGGGAAGTTAAAAACATTTTCAGATTCCCGGGGGGGAACTTGGGAAGGGGGGAAGTTGAAATCGTTACACCGGTGGTGTCCCTCTACCAGGCTAGGATTAGTGAGTCGGAGTGTGCGCATGCGCCGTAGCGTTGTTGAAGTGACAGTGGTCAGGGAGCATGGACCTTCACTAATGCCCGATTCATCAGCCAATCACAGATCAGCAGTCGACCGAAGCAACTCTCCACCCCCAGCCCCCCTCCCCACCCACAACCTGCTTAACCCGTCCAGGGTGGCGTATTTCACAAGTGGACCATGTTTTATCAACATTTCTCAGGGACCTAAAGTAGTGGTGAAACTGGTTGCACTTTGCTAACTGCTCACTGCTTAACAATGACTTCTACCTAGATATATATCATAGAAATATCATATATATATATATATTAGATATATTGCATATATATCATAGTTACCTTAGATATATTATATATATATGTGTCTATATATATCATATATATACCATTTATATAGCACATGTATCATCGATATGCAATATATATCATAGATATAGCATAGATATATATTAGGATATCATATATATCATTTAAAACTTATATATATCATATACATATAACACAGTTATAGTTGGTATGGCTATATATGTCAAAAATATGTCATAGCTTATATATAAGGTGTATCATGTATATCATCTAAATATAGATATATCATATATATCATATATTTCATATGAATCATATAGATAATATCACATGTATCATATATATCTTATATAGCATATACATATATAATAGATGTTGCATAGATACGGCATAAATACACCATATCTATACATCATATATTTCATAAATGTACCATGAATATACCATATATATAATGTATGTATCATCTAATTATATATCATACATATATACTTTATATACCATATATATCATAGATATTATAGATATTATAGATATTATAGATGGTATATATATTATAGATATTATAACTATTATAGAAATTATAGATATTATAAATAGTATAGATATGATAGATATTATAAATATTAAATATATTATAGATATTATAGATAATATAGATGTTATATATGTTATAGATATTATAGATATTATAGATATTATATATATATATAGATATTATAGATAGTATAGATATTATAGATATTATAGATATTATAAGATATTATAGATATTATAGATATCATATATATTATAGCTATTTATAGATATTATATATATTATCGATATTATAGATATTATATATTTCATAGATAGTATATATACCATAGATATCATATATCGTATATATCCCGAGCCACTCTATATTAAATCAATACTTAGTTGTAATTTTATCAATTTGCTCTGCGACAACACCAAGAAATTATTACTTCATCATATTCAATACGGCCATGCTTTTTTTGTACGATACGCTATCAGCCAATGATGTCGTTACTACTGATGTTGTCAGCCTTATCTGGGCCATCTCTATGGCCGCTGTTATCACCTTCCGGGTTCTCCTTATCGCTGTCAGTGAGGACATGGCGAGCAATTGGCGCCGAGTCTGCCCCCATCCACAGCGACAATGTTATCATTATACGGGCGAGCACCCGCCTTATAAAGATAACACTTATTGAGGCCGTGTCCCAGTGAGGATGATAGCCGTGGTTGGTGCGGATGGGGCTGGGGATGGGGATGGTGGTGTGTGGTTGATTGATTGGTGGTTGCTTTACGCCATGTCGGCAGCATAGGTCATATTCACGGCGAGCCAGGGTGTTGTGTCGTACAATGATTGACTCAGTGGTACAATAATTGACTCAGTGTCAGGATAATGTTACTGACTGGGATATCAGGTATTGGGGATGTCCTCCTGGTCTCCCAGTTGGTGAGCACTATAAAGTCGCCATGATTGTACACTGCCACAAGTCGGTACCCGTCCTGATATGACCTTCAATGTCGCCAGGACGTAAAACTCCAACAATCAACCAATCTAGGGTGATATCAGGAGGACAGGGGAGGATTTGGTGTATTGATATCTTATGTCCCAGCAATATCTAGGGTTATATCATGGGGGCTAAAATATCTCAAATCATGATACTTCAAGATACCTCTCTGTTGAAACTAGCCGGTGTTTCTTAAGTGCCTGTCACACCTTACCGGATTGAGCAACGGACATAAACCGGAGAAAGAATTTTCTAATCTGGTGGTGTTCGGTATCAAAATATATCGAAATGTGTCGAAATGTTAAGCTATCGGGTCAATGGACGCTGGATGAACGGACATGAAACAGACATGAAACAGACATGAATGGATAGCCACCGGATGATAACCGGACGACAACTGAATGTCAAACGGATGGAGTGAACATCAACCGGGCACATACTGGACTGTCACGGAAATGCCGGAAACATATACTGACTGAATTCCCGCAACAGCGTCAACGGACTCTGCAGGAAGCAAACCGGAGATGTAACGGAATGGTAACGGACATGAACCGGACAAAATGGACTCGACAGACTTAAAATGGACACCAACAATACACGTCAGTCCGGCGGTATCCAGTACAAGTTTTGTGCATGTTCAAAAGTTGCCACCGTACACACCGGACACCACCGGACAGATAACGAACACGCCGGATGCGTACCGTATATATATAGACCATACATTGCCGTATTTCACCGGACAGTGTCCGTTTCCTATCCGGTACCCCAATCCGGTAAGTTGTGACTGAGCCTTTACCTTCGCTGGTCATGGCTTATTATCCTAAATGACATGGTACGTCCGAAATGCATGTTCATGTGACGATACATGAGGGGAATGATTTGATTCTTTGTTCTCATTAGATTTGTTTGTTTGTTGTTGTTTTACGTCCTAGCAACATCTAAGGTCATATCAGGACGGGTACCGACTTGTGACAGTGCACACTCATGGTGACTTTATAGTGCTGTCCCACTGGGAAACCAGGCCGCCGGCACCATGACCTGGTATCCCACTCAGTCACATTATCCTGACACTGAGCACACCAGTCCTTGCCCTATCCTAATAATGCCGAGCGCCTGGCTAGGAAGCAACAAGTATCAATTTTAAAGTCATTGGTTTGACTCGACCGGGACTCGAACCCACGACCCCACGATCTACCAGCACGGGAGACGGACGCTCTAACTCATTCGGCCATCCCATCTGGTCATTCTCATTAGAAAGACTGTGTTGAGATAATTGGGACTAGTGAACGATGTAGGATCTGTGAACAGAGCAATATTCTCTAAGCAATCGCAGCGCTGATGACTCAAGTGCCATGTTCTATAGTGTCACAGTCCTTCCATCAGGGTAATAAGCAAGTTGACCTACTTTCCCATTGGAAGCAATAGTAACACAAGCAGCTGTGGTGTTGAATCCACAAAGAATGACCTACTTTCTCATTAGAACGAACGGTGATATGAAAAGCCATGATGTTGGAGCCCCTGAAGATTTGACCTACTTTCTCTTTGAAACCAACAGTAGCACAAATAGTCATGATGTTGGAGCCATTAAGGGGTGACCTACATGTTCATTGTAACCAATTCACACTATTCATGCGTGACCTAATTAGGCATCAGAATGAGTCTGAGTAAGCCTGGGTATTGGAAATAGCCATAACACACTACTGTGTGCTGATGTGTATGTACTACTACATAAATTAAAGGAGTAACATTTGAAGATATTAAATTTGAAAGTATCATAATCATTTTTGCTTACCTTTTTTCTATTTATTGGTCAATTTTCATGAATATTGAGTGATGATTAGATGCATTTCAGTAGGCAATGTCAAGAAAGTCACTCACCTTGGCCGCCAATCTTTTCTTAAATTCAAAATTGCATAACTTTCTTAATATAGATATATTTTCTAAATATATGTTAACGCTTTTAAAGCTTTTATTAATTTGTAATTACTAAGACTAGTTGTTTAACTGTGTTACACAGATAACTACACTGACAGTGCTGCATGGTACATGATACCAACATAACTATGCAGACTTGAAGTTGACAGTCACATTGTAGTTAAAGAATGGGAAAAGCACCATGCAAGGGTCACCCAATCTTCGTGAAAATTGGCCAATAGATAGAAAACAGGTATGCAAAGATGAAGATGGTAGGTCCAAAATGAACACCCTCAAATTTGAGTGATTTCCACAGGTTTTGGTCGACAAAAAAGTATTTGCATCACTTTTCATACAGCGACGCTTTGCAGACGCGTACGTCGCCTCGGTATGGTTTCAACATGGCCGCGGCGTGAATACTGCGAACAGTAATGCAAGCAACTGTGATGTTGGCTCCACTTAGGGTTTAGTTAGTTTCTCATTGGAACCAACAGTAGCGCAAGCAGCCATGATGGCGGATCGAGTCAGGGATGACTTACTTCTTGTTGCAACCAACAGTCGCTCGAGCAGCGGTGAGCTTGGGACTACTAAGTTATGACCTACTTTCTCATTGGAACCAATAGATAAGTAAGAAGCCATGATGCTGGAGCCACTAAGGGGTGACCTATTTTCTCATTGCAACCAACAATCACCGGAGCAGCCATGATGTTGGAGACACTAAGGGATGACCTACATTCTCATTGGAACCAATAGTAATGGGGACAGCTGTGGTGTTGGATCCACTCAGTGATGACCTACTTTCTCATTGGTACCAATAGCTCAGTAAGCAGCCATGATGTTGGAGCCACTCAGTTGATTTATTGTTGGAATTTTACATCCTCGCTTCATCTAAGTTCATGTCAGTAGGGGGTTGCCATTAAGGGATGACCTACATTCTCATTGGAACCAATAGTGACGCTAGTAGCCATGATGGTGAATCCACTAAGAGATGACATACTTCTCATTGGAACAAATAACAATGCAAGCAGCGGTGATGGTTGATCAACTAAGCAATTACCAACTTTCTGTTTGGAACCAACTGCAACAAGAGCAGCCATGATTTTGGAGCCACTAGGGGATGACCTACTTTCTCATGAAACCAACGAGTAATGCCAGCAGCCATGATGTTGGAGCCACTAAGGGATGGCCTACTTTATCTTTAGGACCAACTGTAACAGCAGTGATGTTGGAGCCAATAACGGAGTGGTTGGAGTTTTTTTCTTCATCGATGATGACCTCTTGTTATCTTGATTTTAATTGCCTGGTCTTAGCGCAATAAGCTGGTTGGCCTTTCTTTATCTACTTTTGTTCACGATTGCCATTCAGAGGGTCAAATTGGACTAGTGCTGCCCAGCGGTGAAAACAAGTATTAACACACTTATCCGTTATGAGCAGGGTCAATAAATTCATCAGCAACAAACAAAAGAGAGACAGAAAAAGAAGCCCCAACTGTTCCTATCTTCACACCGGGTATGGCAGCCTAATCGGTAGAGCACAGGCATGGTGTGCGGGAGATCGGGAGTTCGGGTCCCGGTCGAGTCAAACCGATAACTTATCAAATTTATATTTGTCGCTTCCTAGCTTGGTGCTTGGCATTAATATGATAGGCAAAGGATTGCTTAGCTCCGTGTCAGGATAATGGGACTGGGTGGGATATGTGGTCATGGTGCCGGTGGCCTGATTTGTGAGTGGGGTGACACTATAAAGACACCCTGAGTGGCCATCCTGATATGACCGTAAATGTTGCCAGGACGTACAACTCCAACAAGCAACCAACCATGGCGATTTTGAGTGTCCAGCGAAGCAACTTCGTTAAAGATACTCAAGCTGTTACTGTCCCCTTTATTTTTAGGCAGTAAACAGGGAGGTGGCTCTTTACTTCGGGGAAATTATGTTGTTTCCTTGTTTGTTGTTCCTGTATGTCCTAGCAATATCAAATGTCATATCAGGACAGGAACCGACTTGTGACAGTGCACACTCATAGCGAATGTATAGTGCTGCCTGACTGGGAAATCAAACCACCACCATCATTACCCCATATCCCACTCAGTCACATTATCCTGACACTAAGCCAACCAGTACTTGCCCTATCTTAATAATGCCAGGTGCCTGGCTAGGAAGCGACAAGTCTCAATGTTGTAAGTCATTGGTTTAATGCGACCAGGAATTGAACTCCCGATGTTCCACAGGAGGCATGCGCTCTACCAATTCGGAGACCGCGTCCAGTGACAGTAAATAGAGAGGTGGCTCCTTACCTCCGGGAAATGATCTGCACATGTCTGCCATATATAGATTTTATTGCAGCATTTCACTTATTATTCTGTTTTATGTATTTGAGACTTGAAATACTATATATATGCATGTATTTCTGTATAGCCACAAGTACAGATAGGTCATGGGGTGATCGATTGGAGCAGGGAACCATGGTAACACAGCGGTTAGGACAGATGCTCCAGACTTTCTGAAATGCGGTTTAGAACCGTACTCTGGATATTGTGTCTCATATTTTTGGAGTACTTCTGGGGCTTTGGAGCCATGACGAGAATGATGGACATGCTATCAAATGCATATGCATACACATCGATGAATGAATTTGTTAATAAATCTATTGTCCAGTCCCTCTGTCTTCTGCTCTTTGGATAGCCTTACATATGACCATGTGACCAACTGTAAATGGTCCACTTAGGGAGGTGGTCCAGTAGGGGAGTTTTTTTATTGTTACAATAATATTGTATGGGCGATCATTTGGGACCCAAATAAAGCACTCAATATAGGGGACTGGTCGATCTGTAGAGGTTTTACCACATATATATGTGATGTATGACGCATTATATGATTATAAATGCAAGGGGAACATATACTGTATATGAGACTGTCTCAAACGGTGCTAAGCAATATGGGACAAAACTTTGTCCATTGTAATGAACAACATACTATCTACTCATGCATTTGCTCAAGATAAGCTGCTTTGTGTTTTACATGGTGTTTCATAATCCCAATAGAATACATATCGATTTGAAGCAAATGTCCTTGTGTTTTCAGTGTAACCGTGTCTGTGCTGTTTTGTGTCAATCGTTACAATGGACACACATAAAAGAGTTATCACCTTTTGAGACAGGCTCATATGTCTATTCCTCTTGGCACATTGGTGGTCTCCCCCTCTCCCCCCCCCCCCCCTCCCAGCTGTCGGGGTAATTGGTCGGCACCACACACACCGGAGAATTTGTCTATATATGTAATATCTGCACAAAAAGAGATACAACTTAGCATGACATATGACTGACACGTTATAGGTGTGTCAAAGCTACTGACATGAAGCAGTCCATTATCCTTCTTTCATCAATCAGGACCTGCTTGTTAACGATCAGGTCAGTCAATATATGTAGATATATTGATTGTGTGCCTTTCTGTACCTGTGCTTACAGCTCTGATGATACAGTAAAACATCTCTAAATTGACCGACCATGGGATCGACTTTTAATGGTCCATTTAGGGAGGTGATCGGTTTAGGGAGTTTTTGTTAATCGGTACGATGGTATTGTATGGGCAATTATTTGGGACCCAAATAAAGTGATCGATATAGGGGAGTGGTTGATCTGTGGAGGTGATCAGTTAAAGAGGTTTTACTGTAGTTCACGAAACTGAGCTTCATCATGTGGAGTAAAAACATAAATAAATAGAGTAGGTAGCAATTAATGGAGGAATACCGGTGTGTTATCGGTAGCCTGTTGTTTTAATGCTGGTAGTTATCTGTTGAGGTAAATGCCAGCTAGTGTTGGGTTGGGTAAAGATGCAGAAAGTACTAACATCTAGAGACATAAATATAAAAACAAGACTCCGACTGCTAAAATGCTATGTGTGGTCTACACTTTTATATTGCTGCGAGACATGGACTTTGAAGAAAGCAATAACAACAAAGCTTGAGGCATTTGAAATGTGGCAATACAGAAGAATGTTAAAGATTCCATGGACAGCAATGATAAGCAATGTGGAGGTCCTAACAAGAATGAAAATAAAGAGACAGATAATACAAACAATCAAAAACAGAAAAATGTAATACTTTGGCCACATGATACAACACCAGGAATCACAGAGAAGAATACTGGAAGGGAAGATAGAAGGGAAAAGACCAAGAGGGAGAAGGAGAACAACATGGATGGACAACATCACTGAGTGGACAGCAATGAGCTATGCGGAATGCATGAGAGAAACGAATGACAGGAAGAGATGGAGGTCCATTGCAGCCAACCTTCTTCGAGAAGACGGCACCCATTGATTGATGATTGTTGGGTAGGCTAAGTGTCAAATAACAGTAGTTTATATGTATAACACCGGTAGTATACCTGTATAAAAACATTAGTGTACCTGTATAACAACAGTAGCGTAGCTGTATAAAAACATTAGTGTAGAGTAAAACCTCTCTAAATCGACCGAATTTGGGACCGACTTTAAGTGGTCTATTTAGGGAGGTGGTCGGTTTACAAATATCCTTGCGATGGTATTATTGGGGCCCAAATAAAGCGATCTACATACGGGAGTGGTCAGTCTGTGGAGGTGGTCGGTTAAAGAGGTGTTAATGCACCTGTATAACAACAGTAGGATACCAGTATAACAACATCAGTATATATGTATAACAACAGTAATATACCTATATAACAACAGTAGTCGACGTGTAAAACAACATTAGTATACCTGTATACAAACAGTCATATACATGTATACCACCAGTAGTATACATGTATAGCAACAGTAGTATGTGTATACCAACATTAATATACCTGCATAACAACAGTAGTATACATGTATACCACGATATTATACATGTATAACAACATTAGTATACATGTATAACCACATTTGTATAGACATATACCAACAGTGGTATACATGTCTAGAAATGTAGTATACATGTAACAAAAAGAGTAGTATACCTGTATAACAAGAGTAGTATAGCTGTATAACAACAATAGTATACATGTATAACCACAGTTGTAGAGACATATACCAACAGTGGTATACATGTCTAGACATGTAGTATACATGTAACACAAAGAGTAGTATACTTGTATAACAAGAGTAGTATACCTGTATAACAACAGTAGTCTACCTGTACAACACCAATATTCTACCTGTATAACACAGTATTGTACTTGTAAAACAACAGTATGTAAAAATATACGGATTTTCGGTTAAGAATTATATATTGGCAGAGAGCATTATTATTCTTGGATGCTGGAGTGGGACTGATAGTATGTAAACTAAAAGTAACTAAAGTCAACAAAAGTCCACTCCCATTGTACATGATACTGAGTGAGGTAAACTATATGTTATCTACTGAGAGTGGAGTTGCTGGAAATGTACATGATGTTGAATAGAGTAAACTATCTGTTATATATGATGTTTGGAGTTAATGAAAAGAGTTCCTTTGTAAGAAACAGTACATGATGGTTGAAATGTTCTCTTGGTGTTCATAAAGAATACAAAAGAGGAAAAGAATGATTCTACTATATACACATCTGTAACTGTTTGCAAGATCCTGTCCACCCAAGACCACCGACTGACCCCCCAGCCTCATTAGCATATGTATAGAGTGCACCACCTGCAGATGGCTTGAGTGACAGCCCCTAATGGGGTGGTCACCCACCCAGTCTGTGGGGAGGTGTCTCATTGGCTGGTTGGGGAAGGTCTGGTCACCTGACTCCCTGGGCCTATCCTGACCCCACACACTAGTCTCAGCTAATTAATTATTCATGAGTTTGCTTCAGACACACTGAAGGAAAAGGACTCTCATCCTGGCTCTTGAGTGAGACAGACCAACTTCTGAGCAGGACCCCAGACACTCTGTCTGATGCTATCAAAATTCAGCTATTCTAATTGAGTGTATCCACAGCCATAGGACTCCTGTCCCATGGGTTGTAGGCACTGGTTTAACATACAGGCTAAAAGACTATGAGACATAGTGTGGGCAGTATAGAGGAGTACAGGTGCTAGGTCATATAAAGGGGGATGACAGGAGTTGCTGCCAATAAAGCACAACTTATTCACTGTTTATCCTTGTGACTAGTTTTCCTTCCTCTTTCTAGACATGGTTAAATTGATTAGGCTAATTGCATCACAGGTTGAATGAAGGGGGAGAGTATTGTAATCACATAGGGTGCTCACAGCGGCAGAGCATCCGTGTTTTTATAAGTAGTCTATATGTCAAGAACAGTAGTCTTCCTGTAAAGTAATAGCAGGGTATCTGTACATCATTATGCCAGTACAAGAAAGTAGTGTATCTGTATCACAATGGTAGTCTACCTGCATAACAACAGTAGGTCATATAAAACAGTAGTCTTCCCATGAATTAATAACAGGTTACCTGTATAACAACATGAGTATACCTCGAAAAGAATGGTATGCTACATGTATGCAAAGAGTAGAGCTCCTGTAAAAGAACAGTTGATTAACTGTTAAGAGCAGTACTCTTCATGTAAAAGTATTAGCAGTTTACCTGTCTAACAACAGTATTATACCTGTAAAAGAACAGTAGCGTAGCTGTATAACAGTCGTCTACTTGTATAACGATAGTAGGTTATAGTTCAAGGACAATAGTATTCGTCTAAAGTACTAACAGAATATGCAGCTTTAAGGTTCTCGCCAGGGAATGGCAGAAATATGGGTTCAAGTCCCGCTCTAGGCATGCATGATCTTCCGGTTTTTTTTTCGTTTTTTCTTGGCAATACTCGCTCCACACACAAATGTCACGTCATAGGGCACATCACACCCTGTGTCTAATTGGCCCGTGTGGAATATTATAAAAGTAGTGGCATTTGTTTGGTTTTTAGCAGAGACTGCAATAGATACATGTCTTTGTTTGTTTTAGCAGATACTGCAATGGATACATGTTTTTGTCGAATATTTTAGCAGAGACTGCAATAGATACAGGCTTTCATTTTAAACAGATACTGCAATAAATACTGCCTTTTTTTTTGTTTAGCGGAGACAACAATATATACAGGTTTTTGTGGGTTTTTTTAGCGGAGACTGCAATAAATACTGGCTTTATCTTTTTTTGTTTAGCGGAGACTGCAATATATATATATATGCTTTTTTAATTGCTTAGCAAAGACTGCAATATGTACAGGCTTTTTATTAACCAGAGACTGCAATAAATACAGGTTTTTGTTTCTGTTTAGCGAAGACTACAATAGATACATGTTGTTTTTTTAGCGGAGACCGCAATATACAGACTATTTTTAGCGAAAACCGCAATATGTGCAAGCTTTTTTCTTTTTAGCGGAGACAGCAATAGATACAGGGTTTTTTTTTCCCGTTTTTTTTTTATAAGCGCAGACTGCAATAGATACAGCAGAGTTTTGGTTGGCAGTGGTGTCGACTTGTCCCGCCAGGCGGCGTGCCGGCGGCATGGCTCTGGCAGTCAATCGGTGCACCGGCTGCCGCCCTTCACACCGCATTAAGCAGCGCTCTAACGCACCAAATGCGGCCCGGCCGTTCAATAGGACCACAGCAGCATGGCCAGGGGGAAAATAGGGTCGGTTGGTTGTTGGAGTTTTAAGTCCTGGCAACATCTAAGGTCATATCAGGACTGTCCAATAGGATTCGGGCAGCATGGCCAGTGGGAAAATAGGGTTGGTTGGTTGTTGGGGTTTTACGTTCTGCCAACATCTAAGGTCCTATCAAGACTGTTCAATAGGACCAGAGCAGCATGGCCAGTGTGAAAATAGGGTCGGTTGGTTGGTGAGTTTTACATCCGGGCGACATCTAAGGTCATATCAGGACCGTTCAATAGGCCCTAGGCAGCATGGCCAGTGGGAAATAGGGTTGGTTGCTTGGTTGTTGGAGTTTTATGTCCTGGCAACATGAAAGTTCATATCAGGACCGTTCAATAGGACCCGGGCAGCATGCCCAGTGGGAAAATAGGGTTCGTTGATGTTGGAGTTTTATGTTCTGGCAACATATAAGGTCATATCAGGACCGTTCAATAGGACCCGGCAGCATGGCCAGTGGGAAAATAGGGTCGGTTGGTTGTTGGAATTTTAAGTCCGGGCAACATCTAAGGTCATATCAGGACTGTCCAATAGGATCCGGGCAGCATGGCCAGTGGGAAAATAGGGTTGGTTGGTTGTTGGGGTTTTATGTTCTGCCAACATCTAAGGTCCTATCAAGACTGTTCAATAGGACCCAGGCAGCATCGCCAGTGTGAAAATAGGGTTGGTTGGTTGGTGAGTTTTACATCCTTGCAACATCTAAGGTCATATCAGGATCCGGGCAGCATGGCCAGTGGGAATATAGGGTTGGTTGGTCGGTTGTTGGAGTTTAACATTCTGGTAACATCTAATGTCATACCAGGACCGTTCTCTAGGACCTGGGCACCATGGCCAGTGGGAAAGTATGGTTGGTCGTCCTGGCAACATCTAAGGTCACATCAGGACGGGTAGCGACTTGTGACAGAGTGCCCGTCACGGCGATTGTATAGTGCTGCCCCACTGGGAAATCACATCCCCGACATCATGACGGAATATCCCACTCAGTCACGTTATCTTGACACTTAGGTAACCTTGCCCTATCCTATTAATGCCGAGTGCCAGGCTAGGAAGCGACAAGTATTAATTATATTTTAAGTCATTGGATTGACTTGGCCGGGAACCAAACTGCAGATCTCCCGTCCGCGAGGCCCGTCACATCTCCAGTGGGAAAATAGGGATGCGTGGAGAACGAGATAGGGCAGAGCTCGCGTTCCCCTGAAATGTGGATGGACGGGGGGGAAAGAAAACATTAGCTTTTGGCTGACAGGAATAACTGTGGGGGCGCGGGACGTAGCTTAGGCAATAGAGTGTCCACCTGTGAAGGTGTGGCTCATGCGATCGATCCTGCTCAGTGGACCCATTTGTAGTTTGTGTTATTTTCCATTCCAACCAGTGGCCAATGATTGGTTGAACAAAGGATGTGGTACGTGATGTCCTGTCTTTAGGAAAGTGCATATAAAAGACCTCTTGCTGCTAATTTGATTGAGTGATTGATTGATTGGTGGTTGCTTTACTCCGTATCGGCAGCAGAGGCCATATTCATGGCGAGAAATGTTTGTTTTTTGTTCAAACCATCGCTTTTACATGTAAAAGCAGACAGTCAAGTATATGCCAATAGACACTGATTAAATTAGAAAGCTCACAATCATATATTTGTGGTCAAGGGAAACAAATTCCCATAGAAAAAGAACAGTTTTAGTAGTAATTGATAGAATTTATTGAGTGAACTATATGAGGTGGTACAGTCCAGCTGCCCTCAAAAAGGCTAAAATGTTTTCTTGTTTTACTTTAGTAAAAAAGGTCATGCATACTGTCTGCAGTGTAGAATTGTTGGCGCAGGGCCAACAAATCAATGCAACTTAGTAAAATGTGTTTGACTGACACCCAATACATTCAGGGGGAGGTTCCCCCTTGAGCAGAAAAGCTTGTGTAAACCACGAGTGGCCAATACGGCAGCGGCTAAGGACCACTTGGTCCTGCCGACCTCCCGCATGAGTCTGTGGTGGTTTTCCCATAGATGGTTCAATTTCTTTGAGTTTATTAATGTTTTCATCCCACTCATGTTGTCATTTGGATTGTATGTGGGTCGCTATTAGTGGTTTCAGATCAGAGTGAGGGATCAGACATGGTTCAAGATCACAGTTCAGGGCCTTCTTCGCAGCCTGATCAGCTCGTTCATTTCCTTGTATGCCGGCATGGCCAGGCACCCAGCACAGGTGGATGTCATACCCATCCATTGCCAGTTGGTTCATTTGATAAATGACTGTTGCTAGAATAGGGTGATTCATTTTCAGTCCAGCAACAGCCAGACGGTAAGAGAATGAATCACTCTATATAACATAGTTAGTGTGGTTGGATACCTCGATACACTCCAATGCAAGAAGGAGTGCTCATCCTTCCACAGTGAAAATCGAACTCTGATCGGGCAAGCATAGCCAAATCTTTCCTGTTGGCAGACTGCCGCAGCAGCTACCCGGCTTTGGTCTTTCAAATCATCAGTGTATACGGAGAGGTGGTCTGCAAACTGGCCTTGAATCTCTGCATGCAGTCCTTCATACTCAAGTGGATGTGTCCCAGACTTCTTCAGTTCCGTGAGTCGGAGGATAACCGATGGCTTCCTCAATGACCAAAGGGGATGTTCTGGGACTTTGGCATCCTCCAACACATCCAAATCCAAGCCCCAGGCCTCCAAATGAGGTTTCATTCGGACCCTCAGTGGCCGGATGTAATTCGGCCTGACTTGGATTTGTCATGTTGCTTGAATAGACAATTGTGTGCAGGATTCAATGCATTAGTTTTTATCTTGACTACATATTGCATGGCCAGTTTGATTCTCCTGTTGTTAAGTGATGGTCAATCGCATGAAGATCCTCCATGATGCCTTGCTGCCACGTTGTGTCATAGGCTTTTTCGAGGTCGAAAAATACAGCCACAACGTGCTCCTTCTTAAGGAAAGCATCTCTTATGAAGGTCTCGATGCGCACCAAATGGTCGAGCATGCTGCAGCCCCGTCTGAAGCCACATTGAAGGGTGGACAGTTGGTGTCCTGACTCCAGTAGCCAGATGAGGCGGTTGTTTACCATGCGCTCCCTGGTTTTACAGATGCAGCTTGTGATGGCTATGGGACAATAGTTGTTGGCTTCACTCTAGTCTTTACCAGGTTTGGGAATCGGTATTACTGTCACCTCCCACCAAGAGGCGGGGACGACACCTGAATCCCAGATGTTTTTGAAGAGTTGAAGCAACAGTCTCAGCGCAGGTTCAAGGAGATGTTTCAAAAATTGATAATGAATTCCATCAGGTCCAACTGCTCTGTCATGCGAGCTTTCCAAAGAACACCTCAACTCACCCTTACTGAATGGGGAGTTTTAGTGCTCCTCGGCATTGGAGGAAAAGTCCAAGAGCTTTCGTTATTGGCTTCCTTGACGGCCAGAAAGCCCAGGAGGCAGTTTGCCTCCAAAGAAATATGAGGCTAATTTGAAAGAGTAGCCTATGTGGTGGCAGCGGCTTGCCTCCAAAGAAATATGTCAGAATGACCATATGTTTGACGTCCAATAGTTGATGATTAAAATCAATGTGCACTAGAGGTGTCATTAAATAAAACAAATTTGTTTAATTATTGTGTGTGTGCTATATCCGATTAGAAAAGAAAATGTTGTTATCAAGTATATGCTTTTTCCTTCATTATATTTACCAGTAATTTGTCATGTGTTTATGTTGTCCAGTCCTCCACGTAAAGGTGATTTATATATAGAGTATGTGTGTGAGTTGGTTATTGCTCACTTGGGAGTCGTGTAGCACAATGATGGAACACTCCAATTTGCTTCAATTTGATTCTTTGTGAATCATGGACCCTCATAGACAAACTGAAATGAACAATAGAAATCATGGAAATGAGGTGCTAACGCAAGATTATATACATCTCCTACAAGGAATGAAGAGGTACTTTGCCAAGATCCAGCAAGCAATTGCCTCAGACAAAGATCTCGTGATGATCGTAAAGAGACCCAAACTGCAGTGATATTACCATATTTCCCAATTCTTCAGGTCTAACCAAAACCACCCTGCAAGGCATGGTGGAAGGACAATAAAGAGAAGGCGGACAAGGGAAAAGGTGGGATGATAATATCGAGGAATTGACAGGCCTGGAGTTTGGCACTTCCCAGAGGGCAGTGGAGAACACAGAATATTGGAAATAAAACTGATTGTAAAGTCAACAATGGTGCCCCAAACGACCCTCGCAGTTACGGAATTGATGATTTGTTTGTTCGTTTGTTGTTGTGTTATGTCCTCTCAACATCTACGGTCATATCAGGACAGGTACCGAATTGTGACAGTGCGCACTCATGGTGATTTTATAGTCCTGCCCCACTGGGAGAGCAGGCCGCCAACACCATGACCTGATATCTGATTCAGTCACATTATCCTGACAGTGACCAAAGCAGTCCTTGCCCTATCCTAATAATGCTGAGCTCCTGTCTAGGAACCGACAAGTATCAATTTTTAAGTCATTGGTTTGATTCAACCGGGGTTAGAACCAGCGAACCCATGCCTTAGGATCCCCTGATCTCCCAAAACAGGAGACGGATGGGCAACACATTCAGCCACCCCGTCTGCTCTTGATGTTCACCGTTAGTTCTTTCCACTGCAAAAAAAAATCAGGTCGATTGAGGAAATCCAGGGAGAACGCTGCCTAGTTGGGTGGTTGGTTCTTGGAGTTCTGCGTCCTGGCAACATCTAAGGTCATATAAGGACGGCATTGCTGCCTAGTGATATGGTACCCAGAACATTAGTTCTTCCAGTAGCATCACTGACCTGCTTCGGGATTGAAATCCCCTATTACTAGTCGATGTAGTTACGAAACATAGTGTTTGTCTGCATCATTTTGAAATGAAATCGTACGTGAAAAAGAACGGATGGGATTATAATCCCAAGAAGCGACAATGGTCCGTTACTAGCAATGGTCAAATCAACACATTATGAGCAGGGTAAATAAATTCATCTAAACAAATTAAATAATAATGATGTCAATAACTCAGGTGGAATCTCTCTCCAAAGAGGACAACAATTAGATCATCTGCAAGTGCCTTGGTGGTAGAATAAACGCGTTTATAAACAGAAAATTCGGCCACGGTGCAATTTGTTTGTTAGGGTTTCATGCCCTAGCAATATGACGGTCATATTACGACGGGTACCTATGAGTGACAACGCAAATTCATGGTGACTTTTATAGTGCTGTCTAACTGGAAGACCAGGCGCTGGCCCCATGACCATTTATCCCTTTCAGTCGCATTTTGCTAATACTGAGAAAATAAGTCCCTGATTTATCCTATTAATGGCTACCGCCAGGCTACGTAGCGACAAGTATACATTTTGTAAGTCATTATAGCAATATAGCGATATAGCGAATGGTAGACAGGAAGTGTGAACACTTATTTGTCTCTCTTTCTTTTTTTTTTTTTTGTGTACATTAGTTGTCCCAAGCAGGGGAAATCTCCTGGTATTCCCCACTCCACTGCTGGTTGATAGAAAGTCCGAGCCTACACTTTTACCGACCCAAGGGATTTTTAACCTCCCACACCACATAGACATGGTATGAGAGCAACTGGCCTTTGATGACGCTGTAAGTTATACACAGAGGTGGAAATCTGGTTGGTTGTTGGAGTTCTACATCCTAGCAACATCTAAGGTTATGCCAGGACGGGTCCCGACTTGTGACAATGCGCACTCATTACGACATTATAGCACTGCCCCACTGGCAGACTAGGACCTGATATCCCACTCAGTCACATTATCCTGACACTGAGCCACTCAGTCATATTATCCTGACACTGAGCCAACCAGTCCTTGACCAGTACTAATAATTCAGAGCGCCTGGCTAGGAATAAACAAGTATCGATGCTGTTGGTCATTGGTTTGACTCGACTGGTAATTGGACTCCCGACCTTCCACACGGTAGGCCTGCGCTCTACCGATTCGGCCACCGCATCTGGTGACAATCACGATGATCACAGTGTCATCTCGGGGGCCAAGATGGCGCCCCGGAACCTGCAGACAGAGAAGTGAATGACTCTGGAAATAGAATCCGAGTACCAGCTGGCAGTAACAGTGGACTATTCAGCGTGACATATTCAGGAGGATGAGACAATAGACGATTTCGACCACCAGCCTACTCTCTGATCGCAATAGAAGGACCATTGTTGTGGGTGGCAGCTCATTATATATATAAATATATATATATATATACAGTAAAATCTCCCTAACCGACCACCTCCACAGATCGACGACTCCCCTATATCGATGGCTTTATTTGGATCCCAACAATACCATTGTAACCAGATTCTAACTCCCTGAACCGACCACCTCCCTAAATCTACTACTTAAAGTCGGTCACCAGGTCGGTCGATTTAGAGAGGTTGTACTGTATATAATAATAATAATAATAATACAACATTTATATAGCGCCCGATCCAGCAAGCCGTTCTCAGGCGCTTTACATAACAAACAAATATACAGGAAAATAAATGTCACCTAGTTAAAAGCAGATTTAAACAAATCTGTCTTAAGACAATTCCAGTGTGTGAGTGACAGTATTCGCTGCACTTGTAGGGGTTGGGGTGGTGGTGCCACGTGTCCCAACAGTGAAAAGGGGTCACTCATAAAGTAGTACACAACATATGGGTGATCCATGTAGGGAATCTTCGGTACCAATATGTATATATATATATATATATATATATATACATGTATATGATGGTACCCATATATATATTATTATATATATATATATATATGTGCATGTGCATGATGGTACCCATGCATACACATATATGTACTGGTAACCATATATATACATGTATATGATGTTAGCCATAAATATATGTGTATATGACAGTACCCATGTATAATAATGTGTATGATGGTACCCATGTATGCATGTGTATGATAGTACCCATATACTGTATATACATGTGTATGATGTTAGCCATATATATATGTGTATATGACAGTACCCATGTATATACATGTATACGATGGTACCCATGTATACATGTATATAATTCCCATATAATGTATGCCCATGTGTATGGTGTTAGCCATATATATATATATATATATATATATATATATATATATGTGTATATGACAGTACCCATGTATATACATGTATACGATGGTACCCATGTATACATGTATATGCTAGTACCCATATACTGTATATACATGTGTATGATGTTACCCATATATATACATGTATATGACGGTACCCATGTATATACATGTATATGGTGGTACCCATATATACATGGGTGTGAGGGTACCCATATATACAGGTATATGGTGGTACCCATATATACATATGTATATGAGGGTACCCATATATACACATTATGTGATGGTACCCATATATACACCTGTATATGATGGTACCCATATATATGCATTTTTATGATGGTACCCATATATACATGTATATGGTGCTACCCATATATATATATATGTATATGATGGTACCCTTATATACATGTATATGACGGTACCCATATATGTACATGTTCTCTGTGGCGGAGTGGTTAGAGTGTATGACTTTTTTCTAGGTCAGACTCCTAATCTGAGGGTTGGTGGTTTCCCCTGCTTGGGACAACTAATGTACAACAAAAAAAACTAAAAAAATAAGTGTTCACACTTCCTGTCTACCATTCGCTATATTGCTATATATGGTGCTACCCATTCATATGTATATGTATATGATGGTACCCATATATACATATATATGGGGGTACCCATATATACATGTATATGCCGGTACCCATATATACATGTATATGGTGGTACCCATGTATACATGTATATGACGGTACCCATACATAGAGGTACATGGTGCTACCCATATATACATTATATGATGGTACCCAGATATACATTATATGAAGGTACCCATATATACATGTATATGATGGTACCCATATATACAGGTATATGATGGTACCCATATATACACATGTATAGGATGGCACCCATATATACATGTATATCACAGTATCCATATATACACATGCATATGACAGTACCCATATATATATACATGTATATGATGATACCCATATATATACATGTATATGATCGTACCCACATATATACATGTACATACATGTATATGACGGTACCAATATATATATATATACATCTATATACATGTGTTCTATGGTCTATTATGGGAATATAAACAAGTACACTAACTCAATTTACTATATATTATTAAATACCATTTATCTAGGCTCTCCTGCATGCTGCATGTAGTTCTAGATTCGGCCACACCGGAGCCACTAATCACAGGCATTAACCCTAGCATGCCAGCTGTGCCTGATCGTTATGCTTCCAGACCCACTGGGATGGTCAATGTTTAACTATTAATATATACTGTGCGCTGCCACAAGTCGGTACCAATCCTGATATGACATTAAATGTTGCCAGGACGTTAAACTCCGACAACCAACCAACCAACCAACCAAAACAAACTCCCATCCACATCATCTAAATCAATACGCGTTCAAACCAATCGAACTCACAAGGCTGCATCATTCCCTGAGCCACTTCCATATATATATGGCATCATTCCCGTTGCCGGGACAGGAAACCCCAATCAGCACCAGCACCAGACCCCCCACTTTCGACGCGGCCTCTCACGGCGGCCCCCGCGTGTCGGCGCCACCTTAATTCTGGCGGCAATGGCGCCATGGCGCAGGCGCAATTACCGTGTAAGAGGGAGCGGGACTTGTACCTGGTACTTCCCCTACTCCACACCACGTGACCGCAGCCGTGCTTGGCCACCCGGCGGGAGCCCACAAGCCCCAATCAAACTGTCCTCAGCCGAATCTCAGGACGTGTATTATTATAGCCAGTAGCGGCCCTTTACGTAGGTAGCGTTCACCCGGGAGTGTGTGTACGTGGGGGTGGGAGTGGGGGTGGGGGGTGTTGTACTAGCGGTCCATCGTTAGTTTCCAACAACTGAACATGTAGTTTTTTATTCACTGAATAATACCTTTTGTGTTTCAGCGCCAGAGCACTGGTCTTCTGGGCCATTCATAGATAAAAGATTCACCCGGTACTTGTAGTACACGGGTGAAGGACAACGTAGTGTAAATACGGGCGAAAATAGGTTTAGTATGGAACATGAAGTAGAAACTGTGGATCCAGTATCAAATGGCTACCCATATAGCCACAGAGTTGGTGAAATGGGAGAGAATGCAAAAAGTCAAGATGGTTGATTTCACTTTTAAATCTTATTAAACTAGATATTATATTATATTTTTCAACTCAAAGGTAGCGGGCTATCAATAAGACATACGTAAAGAATAATTGTTGCTTCTTAGATTGTAAAATTAGGCTCTCAATTCATTAACTCGCTTTTTCAACCGTTTGTATATAGGGTTGGTATTCACCCATGTACTGCGACTGCGAGTACCAGGTGAATCCTTTATCTAGGCCATTCAGTACAATGTGTCGGTAAATAAATGAAACTATCAGTTGCAATAATAACCACATGTAAATCCTGTTCGATAATAGAAGCATAATATACATGAGCTATTTGTTGTAATAGTAACTGGGTCACTCTCCTGAAAACTGGCCAGAAGTGTCACATGGAGAGTTAAAATTTAATATTTAAATTTTGTACATGTTTTGGTTGCAAATGAAAGCTGGAAATCTCCCCTTTGCATAAGATCTATGTCAAATATAAATTGATGAGATACAAAATAAAGGTGTAGTCCATGAATAAGATATCTCTTATGGCAGTATAACATGTGTGTCACACATGTAACACATGTTTAGGACACCACACAGTCTGCTTAATAAATATCTAATCAGAATTAAATAATATCATACTTAGAAGCATATTAATCATGGCATAATATACAGAAATATCTAGTGCTTATATTGATAAAAAAAAGTAATTCCCAGCCATGCTTTATTCACTGAATAATTAGTGTACAATATTTATGTGGCATCCAGACACCACGGGTACATGTGTGACGGAAATTTGTAATGTTATTTCTGAAGACATTACATTTTTGTTTTTTTTAATTTAAGCATGCACACATGTTAATAAATACTTCCTCTTTGATTTGGGAACTGTTTTGTTTGATGTATCAATGCAATACAAGATGTTAATAAGGATTCAACCACGTCCCATATGTCATGTTACAAATGGCTGACTGTAAAATGGGGTTTTTTGGTACAAAAACAGTTCATAACTAAAAGGACCAAAGTTGCACACAGTTTATTTTATTTCCCTTATTTCTTTCATCAAATCTGAACATGAATATGAAAAGTATAAGGAAAAAAATAAGTAGGAAGCTTTTTATTGATGTTTTAAAATCCCATCTCATGCTGACCAGTTTTCAGGAGAGTGACCCATCTGCATACAATTCCAGTTCAATCTTTGGTTGGTTGTTGTTGGAGTTTTGCATCCTGGAAACATCTAAGGTCCTATCAGGGTGGGTACCGACTTATGACAGTGCGCACTCAATGTGACTGTATAGTGCTGCCCCACTGGGAAAGAAAGCAGGCCGCTGGCATCATGACCCGATATCCCACTCAGTGACATTATTCTGACTTGTGACAGTGCGCAGTCATGGTGACTTTATAGTGCTGCCACCACTGGGAAATCAGGCTGGCTGGCACCATGATCCTTCACAGGTGGACGCTCTACCGCCTGAGCTACGTCCAGCTGCCAGAGGCAACATACATGCCAAAAGCCACTTTCAAAATACGATACCTATATAAGTCGATGAATCAGATAATAATTGTTTGAATAGATAAGGTCATTTATGTTGTTCAGAGAGACGCAGTGGATAAGATTGGGCATATAAACCAGAGTGACATCTATCATTTTCATATTTTATTATCAGAAAAATCAGTGGGCGCGGTGGCTGAATCGGCAGAGCGCATGCCTCGCATGCGGAAGGCCCAGAGTTTGATCTCAGGTCGTTTTAAACCGATGATTTCTTATTAATTAATACCTGTCACTTCCTAGCCTCACGCTTGGCATTAATAGGATAGGGCAAGGACTGGTGAGATCAGTTTCAGGATACTGCGACTGAGTGGGATATCGGGTCATGTTGCCGGCAGCCTGATTTCCCAGTGGGGCAGCACTATAAAGTTGCCATCAGTGTGCACTGTCACAAGTCAGTAGCCCTAGATGTTGCCAGGATGTAAAACTCCAACAACCAGCCAACCATCAGGGGCCATATGCATGGAGCAGTGTTAGAGGCGTGTGGTGTTATCCCTCTAACACTGTATAGCTATCACTGTTTATCGGCGGCGGCGAAAACGTATGCATGGCGGCCTAAACGGTGAGTGTTAGCTAAACGTGAATGTATTTATAGATTTGGGAAATCCCTATGCATTTTTAGCCAGATATTAGGCTCAAATCTATTGAATGCGATCATATTTAACAGAATTACATACGCAATAAGTGAAATTTTATCAATTTAACCCTAAATTCGAAGCGTTATTAAGGCTACCGCCGCATTGGCGGCGATATTAATAGTTATATTTTCTAATTGAAGAACGTAAAGTAAACAAATCGCCGCAGCCGCCGCATCGACGTCGCTGTCCATACTGGCGGGGGCGGCGGTTTGTTTACTGTACCTTCGTCGATTCGAAAATATAACTAGTAATATCGCCGCCAATGCGGTGGTACCCTTAAGGAGGGTTCGAATTTAGGGTTAAATTGATAAAATTTCACTTATTGCGTATGTAATTCTGTTAAATATGGTCGCATTGAATAGATTTGGGCTCCATCCTGACACTAACCCCGCTGTAAACCAGTTATGAGCGGAGTTAGAATTTCCGAGTTTAAACGCACGGCGTTAGGCCTAACACTGCTCCATGCATACCAACTTTTCGGTGGTAAACCAGAAATTCCTCCCTAAACGCGGTTTGGCTCTCTAACACCATGCATATGGCCCCAGAACAATATCCTTCTACAATATCACCTCTCTCACTAGCGACATCAGCCTATATTCTCACACCTCAGCGCACGCTACCTCTACCTCTACCTCAATCTCTTCCACACAATCACTGCCTTCATATCCAATCACTATTCAACCCTTCCTAATCACACCAAGCCATTTCTCCTACCCTGACCAGGCCAGCTCATCACACGCCCCCGAAGCAAACCAAACCCATCCCCCCCCCCATTATAATATATCCCGTCCACCCTAGTTCTCTCATTTCTCATTTTGTGTTTCAAACGCCATCCCCTTAGATCCTCTGGTCTACCGAATCAGTAGAGCGAGGGTTCCAGTGCGAAAGGTTGGGAGTATCGATTCCCGGTTTAAGTCAAACCATAGATACTTGTCGCTGTCTAGCCTGGCACTTGGCATTACTAGGATAGGGAAACGACTGGTTAGCTCAGATAATGTGACTGAGTGGAAAATGCAGGTCATGGTGTCAGTAGCCTGGTTGTCCAGTGCCAGTGGGGCATCACTATAAAGTTACCATGAGTGTGCACTGTCCCAAGTCGGTAGCAATCCTGATATGACCTCAGATGTTGCCGGGATTTAAAACGCATGATTTAAATACAGGTGCGAATGGACAGAGTATACAGGTAGCAACGGCGAAAAAGGCCGGTGTTGGCGCCACACGCGCTCATCCAGCTGGCTCGCAGCAACAATCGTAGGATGGGTCGACATATCATTGGCCAATAAGATAATATTAATCCAATCATCAAATCATCAGTACAATGAACAAGGGTGTGGTGTTCTCTGTGCTGGAGTGGTTAGAGTGTCTGATATTTTCCCAGTTCGGACTCCAAATCTGATGGTCAGTGGTTCCATTCCCTGTGCCCCCCACCTCTGCCAATTTGGTTTTCCACTGTTGCGTATAACTTATAGCATCATCAAAGGCCAGTTGCTCTCATAACATGTCTATGTGGTGTGGGAGGTTAAAAGTCCCTTGGGTCACTAAAAGTGTAGGCTCAGGCTTTCTATCAACAAACTATCTAATGGTTAAAACAAGTCTATTCAGACTTACACATGATACGCAGTATAAATCTTCAATAACAAAAACAAGGGGGGGATCCCCCATACCACCCATTTATATATCTATAATAAATTACATTTTACATAATGTACTATGTCAATATAATGTACAATGGGGTACACTTGTGTCACTCATTTGTGGTGGTTAATCTATAAATACTATAGTTTGATGTACACCGGTTAATGTATTTTTAGCAATTCAACATTTGTTTTTATTTTCTAATTAATGTTGCGGAGGGAACTATCACCTGAGCCTCGAATGCCGCCCGCCAATTTGAATCGCCGACAATTTGTCTTCCGGATTCCACTGCTGCTTGCCCTATCCTAGTAATGCTGAATGCCAGGCTAGGTAGCTACAGAGATAATGTATGCCAAAACGCGCCACTGAGCGTTTTCAAGTTTCATATAGGAATTTCTTAAATAATCATGTAGTGCCACCATCCCATGGCAAAGAAGGTGCATTGTCTTTGATCAGATGTAGTAGTAGTATTCTTACTTAGACATAATCACAAATGTTATTTATGTATGGTACATGTGAAAGTGCTTAAAATATGTTTGAACTTGTCTATGCTATAATATGGTTTTCATTATTAATATTAGGAGATAATACACTATAATTGCAGTACTAGCACCAGTACTTTGTCTTTGATGGTATATCAGTCAGAGTGGGCTAGGGAACCTGTCCCCTTGTTTCAATGATACAACAGTCATACTGGGCTAGGAGACCTGTCCAATTACCTTGTTTGCTGTATTTGCTTGTTTCTTGTCTTACATGGCCTTTGGTAGCGAGAAGTATATATCTTAAAGTAATTAATTTACCTCGACCAGGGTTTGAACTTGCCCCTATGATGGCAATGATATAATTATATTGTGGGCAATGGATTCACTGTGCAGCATATTCTGTGGAATATGCCTTTTACGGGACTTCTAGCACCAACCTACCCTCTGATGGCACTGGTAAGAACTAATCTTGTGGGTGTGGGCTCAGTGTACAAAATTGTCTATATCGAACGTGCATTATTAGTCTTGTATATATGAAGAGTTCAAACGCAAAACCAAGTAAACGCCAATCCAAAAATGGAGATAAACATTGGAATCAAACCTACAAAAAGTGCATTTTTTTATATTCCTACTTTTTGGTTTATTGGTCCATAACATTATGATCATATGAAAAATGGGATTAGGAAGAAGTAAAATTATGTTCCGGTACAAATCTGTTATTTACACTACATCTTTGGATTGGCGTGTGCGTGCACCTGAACTCTTTAAATATACATTGTAATGAATTGTAGACTATAGTTGCCTAAGTGCATGTTTGGTGGAAGATGTGGACAGCTGGGTAAATGGAGCATCTGTTAGAAAGCTTGACAGATCAATATAAACATGGATGTGCTGAGTTGTAAAATGCATACAAACGCGGGTAGATCTACTTGTGGGAAATGGAGGTTAATGTAGTCCACATTTATTTTAAAAGCAAGGCTTACTATCAAATATGCAACAAAGTAAATGATTTAACTGCATACGATTATACTAACAGAATAGTGTCATATTCACCATGTATATTAGTACATGTGTGTATGTTGTATGTTTGTGTGTGTATGTATGTGTGTATGTATGTGGTATATATGTATCTATGTATGTATGTATGTCTCATGTGTATGCAGGTATTGCAGGCAAAGCAATACCTCAGGGAGTTTGATGCCCCTTCCCTGCAGAGTTGTAATCCACTGCCTTGTGGTACAGGTTCTTGACAGAACCGAAGGCTAAGGGAGCAAACCCTAAACAGAAAACCATGTCACTGTGGCAGCATTAAGGGCGGTTGATGTATGGAACTCCCAACATCTCCCGACCAGCCACTGCAGGGACAAATAGTTTTGTGCCTGTCTTGACATGTTGTTGCCAGTGTGAAACCTCTATTTGCTCCCCGAGAGAGTGCCGCTGGTAACTTGCAAAAGCCAGCAGCACTTCAACACTTTTGCAGGCAGCTTTCATGAAATGTTTAAGACCGACTCATGGACGCAACTCTCACAGCAGAGAGCTAAATGGAGAGTGGCAGTCAAGTAATGAAAGCAATCTTTATCGCATCGCGACCGACAGCATGATGATGATGATGATGATGATGATATTGGTACAAAGTTACCCTAACCACGACACTGACAATCTATAAATTACATCCTGTTATGACTCAATGTTGTCGGGTGACAAGCACTATTCTTCTTTTTTCATTTTTGTTATTTGTATCAAACTCTTGTTGACTTTCTACTATTATATATGTCAATGAATGAAACATAACATTGCCGGAAGTCCAGTGCCTCGGCGCTGAACAAATACCTTTATTTGCTGAATAAAATACTCATTTACCAAAACAAAATAAAGTCAGGACAACATTCAGCTAAAGAACTAATAATGCCCTGTGTTTTAAGTTGGTTTAATAGTTCTTCCAGAGTAACAATATTTAGAGTAAATATTAGGATAGGTGTGGTGTTCTCTGTGGCAGAGTAGTTAGAGTGTCTGACTTTTTTCTAGGTTGGACTCCTAATCTGAAGGTCAGTGGTTCGATTCCCCATGCTCCCACCTCTGCCACTTTGGATTTCCACACTGTGTATAACTTACAGCGTCATCAAAGGCCGGTTGCTCTCATACCATGTCTATGTGGTGTGGGAGGTTAAAAATCCCTTCGGACGGTAAAAGTGTAGGCTCGGGCTTTCTATCGACAAACTGTCTAATGGTGAAAACAAGTCTATTCAGACTTATCCATGATATGCAGTATAAATCTTCAATCATAGTTCGACAAGTGGCAGAGTGCAGCGGAGAAGAGAGCAATCTGGAGAAAACTGGTTGCAAAGTCATCTGTGGTGCCCGAGCCCGCTTCACAGTTAAGGGATTGGCGATGATGATCATGGTTGGATGGTTGTTCGAGGTTTATGTCCTGGCAACATCTAAGGTTGTATGCGGACGGGTACCGACTTGTGACAGTGAGCACTCATGGTGACTTTATAATGACGCTGCATTGGAAGACCAGGTCGCCAGCACCAGGACCTGATATCCCACTCAGGCACATTATACTCACACCGAGCCAACCAGTCATTGAGCTGTCCTAATAATGCCAAGTCGATCTACCTACATGAAAAGTCACACTCTCAGGATGACAACGGACCACAATTCTATATTCGGCTGTCAGTTTTTTTGCATCATCCGTAAATAGGTCACGTCCGGTTCCCGTCTTAATCTCTCTAAGGATTGGACCCGCGATGTAGGAGCTGATTGGATAGTATTAGGAATGGAGGCGTGTAATTCGGCCCACTATGGTGACACTGGAGTGTTCAAGCATCTGTCATTAGTAGGCCTGTTTAAAGCTGCATAGTCCGATGGTTTTGAGTTTATCTCATTTTCTGAGATAAACATATTAGGTTGTTCATTATAATCTACCTTACTTTAGTTTGAAGTAACTTTTATTTTAAATCGCTAACTTTTGAGATATTTGAAATGGAAACATGCTAAATTAATGTTGGCAAGCTTGCCAAAACTCTATCACCATAGGCTTATGCAGTAACAGGTTATATTAATTGACTGAGTATCCCCTTATATGTGACGACAAATACTTAATAAGTGCACCAGCATCTTATTTAGATATGTAGAATCAAATCTAGATAATTGTTTTGGTTTTGACAATTTTATGTTTTCATCGGACTATGCAGCTTTAAGCACATCCATCACCACCCGCCACCACCCACCACCACCCATGACCCACCACACACCATGACCATCCATCACCCACCACCACCCACCCACCACCCACTACCACCCACCACCACCTTTGACCACCTTCCATCACCGTCCATCACCACCCACCACTATCAGTTAATCCAAACTATTGGTTAATCCAAACAAAATTGTCAGACCCCAGGCCACTTCCAGTAAGGTTAAACCAAACTTTCACGTCGTTATAAGGTCATCTGAGACCCTACCAATTTATTTATATGATAAATGGTAGTATTTTGCTGGGGCGCCGAAAAAAGTTTGGATTAACCGATCATTTGTGTTAACCAAGCTTGGTTTCATTGAGTTATACTGTATATACATACAAAAAACAATAATGAAAGTGCCCACATACATTGTATATTACATTCATAATGCACCCACATTTTTGCTAAATCCAAGTCAAAGTCGAAGCCAAAGCTTGGTTAAACCAATGATTGGTTAATGCAAACAAATTTATTGGGTCCCTTCAAGTTTGGTTTAACGGGGTTTAACAGGGTTATACTGTATTATTATGTATGCCAATATCTGTTTTTGTATTGATATCTATATCAATAGTTGGAACGGTCCACCATTGGGATTGCTCCTATTAGCATTCTGCCATGTGCCGGTTCTCCTGACTGGCAATGGTCAGTGTAGTCAAATAAACCTTATTTTATTTAAGGATGCCTCTAGAGCACATTGATTTTCATATCATCGGCTATCGGATGTAAAAAATATAGTCATTCGGACATATTTCTTTGGAGGAAACCCCATTGCCTCCACATACATCACTCTTTCCGATAAGCAGCAAGGGTCTTTTTGATGCCCTTTCCCACAGACAGGACAGCACATACCACAACAGTTGATGAAGAAGTTGTGAACCACAGGTTTAGGATGGAAATTAGCCCAAACTGCAAAAGTATTAATTTGTTAAAGCTGCTCCACCTTCAACGCCATCAAATTGAATTATGATTCGACCCTTATTAATCGCATCATTTATCGTAACTGATAGCCTTTTTGTTGAGTTTGGTTGGTTGTTGGAGTGTTACACCCTGGCAGCAGCTAAGATAATTTCAGGACGAGGGTGTTTAGTTTGCAATCGTCTAAACACCCCAATGTTTCACACTAATTAATTTCTTATTCCCGCATAGGTTTCAGATGATTCTGTATTGGCCTCACTAATTAGTTTGTCTGTTGGGGTTTTACATCCTTGCACCATCTAAGGTCATATCAGGATCAGTATCACCTCATGACAGTGTGTACTCATGGTGAATTTATAGTGCTGCCACACTGGGAGACCAGGCCACTAGCACTATGACCCAATTTCCCACTCTGCTACAGTATCCTGTCACTGAGCTAACCAGTCCTTGCCCTATCCTAGTAATGCGGAGCACCAAGCTAGGTGGTGTCGAGTATAAATTTTCTAAGTCATAGGTTTGACTCGACTGGGAATCGAACTACCGACCTTCCGCATGAGAGGTGCGCGCTCTCCCGATTCGGCCACCACATCCGGTAGGAGAGTAAATGTGTCAAGGACTAGGGGGTGGCTCGTTTTGTCGGATGGGAAGCCTGCACTCTACTGATTATGCTACCACGTATTGTCTTTCTCTAATTAACACTTCACCAAAATATAGATATTTGCATTTTTTAATATTTTGTTCCTTGAATATGTATACTCCTTATCATGGATAAGCCTGAATAGGCTTGTTTTCACCATTAGATAGTTTGATGATACAAAGCTTGAGCCAATACTTTTACCGACCCAATAGATTTTAACCTCCCACACCACATAGACATGGTATGAGAGCAACTGGCCTTTGATGATGCTGTAAGTTATACACAGTGGTGGAAATCCAAATTGGCAGAGGTTGGGGGCACAGGGAACTGAACCACTGACCTTCAGATCAGGAGTCCGACCTAGAAAAATATCAGACACTGTAACCACTCCACTACAGAGAACACCACAGAGAACATTTGCATAGAAATTACCATTATTTCTTTACTGGAATATGATATGTACTTTGTCCAACCCGAGTTATCTTTGGGGGTAAAGTGAATTTGAATTTGATGTGAGACCTGTCAGGTGTTATTCGTCTAAATGCCCGATATTGCACTACTCATGTAACTGGGTAATGAAATTTGGACGCTTTTAGCTCCGCAAATCTGGAAATCTATTTCCCGTGCAATCGATGGAAAGTAGATGTCGTCTGCAGTAATCTTGGAGAATGTGATATTCTGTTTCCTAGAACTACATCTGACTTAGCCATATATATATATATATATATGCTGTATAAGCATTATTCGAGTATAATTATCCATAAACTGATTAGGCTTTAATGGTGCCTCTGGTTGCGCCTTATCTGGACACCTCACACCCACATGTAAAAATATACAGTCTTTCGGTTCTGATAGCGGAGCTTGGAATCATATCAATATATCTGGCTACGGCATTGGGGACCATTGTTATGTAATACTGATGCAATGTGTGACAACTCGCTGTGTGACATATGCATAACTATGTGTAAATGTCATGATGCGCAGTGACCGGGATTGTGGTATGATGTCCGGATATTAAGATATGGTTACTAATTACAGGAATGTTCGCTCCATGCACCAGGAAGAGTACAACTGGAGAGGGGCATGTATAATTGTTTAATGTAACTGTATGGCGGCTACTTGTTACCACGGGACCGCTGGGTAAGCACACCCAGCCATTCTGCATACATTAAGGACACAACCTGCCCTGGGGTTGAGTGACAGGTGCCCCCTCTTGGGCACCATCCCTCCCAGATTGCAGAGGTATCTGATTGGCTGGCTGTGTGAGCCCAGTTACCATTGTACTCCTTGCACTTGCTGGACAGTCCAAACAATCACTCTAGGGATACCAAAGGAAGGAGTTCACCTCTGAGCTGTGTGTATCACCAATAGGACTTAGTTTCAATGGACTGTAAGCACTGATTTTGACTGAACAAGCAGAAGCTATGTGGGTCTGTGTAGCAGGTTGTAAGTGAGTCAGGGTGGCAGGTCACTCGTAGGTGAACAAGAGTTGTAGCAATAAAGCTCAACCTTATCACTGTCCGATGGATTTGACTTTTGGGAATTTTGCTGATATAAAAATAGTTAAGTGATTGTTATAATTTATGTTACTTTAGTTTGAAGTAACTTTACTTTTAAATAGCTAACTTTAGAGATATTTGAAGTGCAAACATCCTAAATGAATTTGTGCAAGCACACCAAAAGTCTGACACCATAAGCTTCAGTATGACAGTAGTAAAGTTGTTTTTAAATTGACGAGGAAGGCCCTTCTATGTGGCAAGAAATGTTTAATAAGTGCACTAATATCTAATTTAGATATGTGAAATGCAATCTAGGCAAGTGTTTTTGTGTTAAAAATGTGATGCTTCATCGGACTATGCTGCTTTAATTAGGTCAGGAAATGTTAGTAGGCCCCTATATATATATATAGGAGAGTATGTCCATACAATCGGCAGTATCCAATCGGAGGGCGGTTTACCAAACAATTCATTGACCTTTCCCAACAGAAAATAGAGTAAAGCTTTCTTTATTTAATGATGCCTCTAGAACACATTGATTTTTATCATCGGCTATTGGACGTCAAACATATGGTCATTCTGACATCTTTATTTGGAGGTAACCTGCTGCCATCACATAGGCTACTCTTTGCAATAAGCAGCTAGGGGTCTTTTATATGCACTTTCCCACATACAGGACATCACATACTACAGTATTTGATGATGATGTTTCCAACCCCAAAAAAGAAAATCATGATTCTTTCTAAGTGTGCCTCGGATCATCTATATGCACACAAGTAGTCATTGTATTCTAATATTTGTCTATGCTCCCTCCTTTGAAAAAGAAACTGTATTGATCTATTCTAACTTATGCACGATTTTACTGACAACTAAAAGCAGATGGGATGGCCGAATGAGGTGAGCGTCCGTCTCCTGTTTTGGTAGATCGGGGGACTTGAACCCTCAGGTTTGAACGCTCGTCCAGTCAACCCAATGACTTAAAAATGTATACTTGTTGCTTCCTAGCCACTCGTTTGGCATTATTAGAATAGGACAAGAACTGGTTGGCTTAGTGTCAGGATAATGTGACTGGGTGGGATATCAGGTCATGGGGCTCTCAGTCTAGTCTCCCAGTGGGGTAGCACTATTAAGTCACCATGAGTGCGCACTGTCACAAGTTGGTTCCCATGCTGATATAACCATAGATGTTGCCAGGACGTAAAGCTCCAACAACCAACCTTTAATATAAGTTTATCATATATGTGATGTATAACGCATTATGAAAGTATAAATATGCGGAGTGGAATAAATGTTCTATTAACTTATTTCGATCATGCTGACCTTTCACACGGATCGCTCACTTACACAGGAGGAACCACTAGAGTATCCATATGTTGCCAATAATGTCATATTCCTAGTGAATTAATAGCACGGCCCCACTGGTGCCACCTAGCGGAGACAACTGTGTCGCTCTGCGTTGCCTGAACTGCCCTGCTCTCCCACTTAACTCCATTTATCCCTCTCCCCGGATGTCCCTGCCCCTCCTGCCGGCACCCAATCCACGCCCCTTCCGGTCCGGCCCCCTTGTTCGGGGTGTCGCGCAGCCCAGCCGCACTTGTGGTCGGTGCCACTTCTTAGGTGTCAATGCAGAAGTAGTTCTTTTGTCCGCAGTGGACGCCCTCTCCGCAGTTTCTGCTCACCGACACCGGAAGTGGAAATATAGTAGTTCCTGCTATGCGTTCCCATAGTGTTGACCCAATGTGTGTGTGTGTGTGTTTATCTGTGGGGGTGGGGAGTGGGTGGGTGGGTGGATGTGTGTGTGGGGGGGGTAGGTTGAGTTAATCTGTATAAGTGTAGTATGAACCACAACCTCATGCAGTGCCCCAATCGGTAGAGCGCAGGCCTTTCATGCGGAAGGTCGGGAGTTCGCTTCCCGGTCGAGTCAAACCAATGACTTATAAAATTGATATTTGTTGCTTCCTAGCCAGACGCTCATCATTATTAGGATAGGTCAATGACTGGTTGGATCTGTGTCAGGATAATGTGACTGAGTGTGATATCAGGTCACGGTGCTGCCAGGCACAAAGGTCGCTGGACGAATGGACATGAAATGGACATGAAACAGACATGAAATGGACATGAATGGATAGCCAACGGATGGTAAGCGGACAAAACGGACTCAAACCAGACCAGAAACATAGACATCAATCCAGCGGCATCCATTCCAAGTTTTGTGCATGTTCAAAACTTTTAACGGATCAGGCCGAATAATAACGGATATCAACGGATATGCAACGGACAGAAACCAGACTTTGCCGGATATCAACGGACTTTGTTTGGTTTCTTTCCATTCCCCCAATCCGCTGATGTGTAATATGCCTTTAACGGTTAAGTGTCTTTGAGCCTCGTACATTTAATCATTCAGCGTATTCTCTGTAACATTCAACAGGAGCAATAAATGCCAATATATAGTATATCGGTCTTGTGTTATACAATTATATTTGTAGTATACTGTCACGGTCATTGTAGATGGTTTACTGGAAATATAAGAGAAATAGCAACAAATTCAAATGGGGAGAATGATTATGAAGACTTCAGGCGGAAAACCATGTAAACGCCAATCCAAAAGGTAGTTTAAATTAAAGATGAATAATTTTAATTCGCACTACTTCCACTTTACATATGATCACATGTTTATGGAGCAATGAACAAAAGTGTAGGAATATAACAAAAAGTACTTCTTGAAGATATGATTGCAATGTTTATCTCAATTTTTGGATTGACATTTATGTGGTTTTGTGCTTGAGCTCTTGATATATATATATATATATATATATATATATATATTTATATATAATGTGTTCTGGCACAAATCACGAAAGGTATGGACAGACAAACCATGCTCACCAAACCCAACCTATAATACACAATGGCTTGAGAAAATACCACGACCCGTCGCCAGGTTGCAGTCCCAAAGGTTATGGGTGTGTTCTGGTGCACCTGTGCACCAACTAGGGACAGGGCACAGGTGAAAGGAAGGTGGTAAAACCAAAATTCAGGGATAATGCCGTTAGAACTATGGTTAACAATTTAACACTGCAGCCGATCCACCTGGTCACAGTTCCGAAGAGTACAGATGTGTTCTGGCACAACTAGACACTAACTAGGGACAGGGCACAAGTGTCAGGAAAGCTGGAAAACAAAACAAACAAATTCTGGGAATAATTCCTCATCCACAAGCGTATTACCATCTCACTAGATGTACATATTACTAGGCTACGTTATTTGTTATATGATAGGAAGTTATAGCCCACAAAAAAAACCAAAAAAACAACTAACATAGATATTAACTACTTAAATAAATGCTTGTGGATGTCCGGGATACCAACCCTGAACCGGAAACTGGGCATACACCATAACATTCCTCACAGCTGTCGTCCATCATTGAAAACAAGAGCCCTCACGGGAGCTTACACGCTATGGGCGGAATAAATACTGTGTCCAGCTTCTACCTGCTCCCCCCCCCCTCACCTCCTGAGTGGGAGGATAGCGGCATGCTTTTACTCCGCCACCCCATGTTCGGGGCTTTTGCACGGCACTCCCTCGGAAGTTATATATATGGATAGCGATAAGCCCATTATCGCATGTAATAAGACATGGAGTGGGTTGCACTCCCCTCCCCTCCCCTCCCCTTGGGTGGGGGGTGGGTACCAGCATGCGCCTCAGCTGGGGTCTCTCCTGCACCAGCTCGGATATATATATATATATATATATACCTATATATACATATGTGTATACATATATATGCGTGTACATATATATTTATAAATTTGCCAACATACAAACAAGGAGAGAAGCATACGTGATATGGGATGAACAATCTTTATTGCTCGTGGTTGGCTAGCAATAGATGCTTACCGGTTAAAGTTCAAAATCCGGGCCAACACTGGTGAAATATGGCGGCCAAGCGGCGGAACTGGTACTGGCGCCACTATCGAGTAGTCCCGGGCTCGCAGGCACTGGCCAGTGATTGGACATTATTAGATATTACAAATATATATAGACGATCTCGAAGAATATATTTATTATTAACGTTTACTCCGGCCCTTTATATATGCATAATATTATTATTATACTCCTTATATATATATATATATGTGCTTGGGATGGGGACATCCAATTGCGCATGCGCTCCAGTTCATTGCAGGCGCGGTAAGACTAGTAAGATCTGGGGCATTGTGAGTGACACACCTCTGGGTTCAGGACCATGCAATAAGCCGACCACCCCACCCCCACCCCCACCCCTACTCCCCAACCACCCCACTTCCACCACCGGCGGCTCTGCCCTCTACACGGTGATGCCCCCGTCGTAGTGAGTGGTGGTGACCACGTTAGTCGTGTCCATCCCCTAAAACATGCCCCTGCCACCCATTCCACTTAGCGTTGACGCTGGTGCTGGGGCGGAGGTCGGTGGGGGGGGGGAGGGCGGGGCGGGAGTCAGAAGAAGCTGAACTGGTAGCGGGAGACCGAATGGAAGCAACGTGGGGGGGTGGTTGTTGGAGTTTTACGTCCTGGAAACATCTAAGGTCATATGAGCACGAGCACCGACTTGTGACAGCGCACACTCATGGCAACTTTATAGTTCTGCCCCACTGGGAGACCAGGCCACCCAGCACCATGACCCGATATCCCAGTCAGTCGCATTATCCTGACAATGAGCCAACCACTCCTTGACCTATATCCTAATAATGCCGAGCGCCAAGCTAGGAAGTGGCAAGTATCAATTTTATAAGACATCAGTTTGACTCGACCGGGAAGCAAACTCCCGACCGTCCACCACGCGAGGCCCATCAGTTTGACTCGACCGGGAACCAAACTCTCGACCGTCCACCACGCGAGGCCCATGCTCTACCGATTAGGCCACCGCGTGGCTGGTGATATGGGGATAGATATTGCTAGGACGTGAGGCAAAAAACAACAACAACCCACCCCACTTAGCGATAAGGGGGGGGGGGGGGGGGGGGGGGGGGGGGAGTGGGAAGGGCGGAGCAACCAGATTGAAAGGATTATAGATGGAATGGAGTGTGTGTGGGGGGAGGGGGGGGGGGGAGGAGTCTAGAGAACCGGAACAGGGAGGGCACGGGGGACGGGAAGCTACGGGAGGAGGCGGGAATGGGTAGTAAGCAGCCGACCGTTCCGGGAGAGGAAGAGGAAGGGGAGGATGGGGTGGAAGGAGGAGGGGAAGTAGGGGGAGGGCTGAGTGTCTATAACGAGCAGCTCAAACAGTGATATAACCGCCGACACCCCGCCCCGTGCGCAGCGTTTAGCCGATTGCCACTAACCTATGCCGGACACGAGCCTGGGGAAACGCTGATTTAGTTTTGCGACAAGCCATAGACCGGCCCTAGAGGAAGCACTTCCGGTTTCGGAGATAGGCTCTGCGCCCTGAGCGCATGCGCTGGCATAACACATTGTATGTAGCCCACCCTGTGAAACGAGAATGCTGGAGGTGTGCCCGCGCATACACAGTGCCAGCGAATCAGCGTGCGCCATCCATATCTATATATATATATATATATATATATACATATTTATATAAACAGTTGGCCCGAGATAATCAGAACAACGATAATACTGATGTGGTTGAGAAGGAGATATATATTCTCTGGTGGAGATATATTAAATGCCCACCTACAGTTAAAATGTGACCGACTGGTCTATAGCTGATAACGGCCAGAGGCAGCTGGCATACAGTGCTTAGAGCCCCTCACATGTGACGCTAGTGTGGCCAATACTGTTCTACACAGGGTCAGTTAGATAGGATACAGTGAATATACTATTATATAGAGAACTGAAGATAGATAGTGTCCTTGTTTATATATCCATAATAGATCATAGAGGACACACACACATATATATATATATATATGTATATATGTATATACACGTTCAATGCATACCACATGATATATATATCTATGCATATGACGAGCTCTTTTCCAAAACGTGATAAGCGCCGATAAAAAGAATGAGCTTGCAATGCCGATACCAAGCTTGAAGCTTGTGCTTTGGAAAAGAGCTCTTCATAGATGTATATATGAAGAGCTCGTTATGTACACAGATAGCTCGTTTCTTTTCAAAAGCACGAGCTACGAGCTCGGCATTGACATTGCAAGCTCATATTTTGGATCGGCGCTTATCACGTTTTGGAAAAGAGCTCTATATAATTATATAAATGCATATATGGGTCGTTCTAAGAAGTTATGTACCACTTGTGTGACATGGAAGCTACAAGTGAAAACATTCAAAATACTAGGAGAAAACATTCAAAATTATAGCAGAATCAATATGCACATGAAGTTTTATAATTACGTTGTACATATATGAGCTTGTCTCAAAAGGTGCTAACTAATTTTGTTTTTGTCTGCGTAAGATTGACACAAAAACAGCACAGAAACGGTTACACTGAAAACACAAGGAGATTTACTTCAAATCAATGTATATACTATTGGGATTATGAAACATCATAAATCAGTTTATCCTGAGCAAATGCATAAGGAGATAATATGTTGATCGTTACAATGGACACAGTTTTGTCCCATATTACTTATCAACTTTTGATACAGGCTCATATGTCAGGGTTCAAATTTAGTTTGTTCACCTTTTGATGTTGGTCTCATGAATTAAGAAAGCCGTTAAAATTAGGTATGTAGCATCCACCCATAACATCAACAATATTTTAACATACATCCACAACATTATTTTAACACAAACAATACATTTCAACAACATTTGATTGATTACCAAATAAAAGGTAATTTAATTGTGTTTATATTATTTCTATTCAGATTGTTTGTCCATTATTCCCAGCCTCCAGTTGCCAGGACCTCCCAGCCTTTTGCCAGCAATTGTACTCTGATGGGTAGCAGTTCCTCTGTAGGCCTATAGTCTAAAGCTAAAATTCCATATTCGCGTTATGCGGCATGAGGCATGCGAAAGCGAATGCAACAACAAATGGAAAAGCAGGTAAATGCACAGTGGTGCTTCCATACGTCTGGATGCGGAGGCCATGCGGATGCGGATGCGGATGCGGATGGCGATGCTGATGCGGATGCAGCAAGTGGATTGCTCCAACGAACATTGCAAATGCAAATGCTGCTCCATTTGCCAAAGAGCAAACAGGAATTTTTACTTTCCTTCACAAATTTGGAGAAAAGGAAGACCGAAAATGGCTAGCCACAAGCCACATAAATAAATATCATCATGCAGCATACCGTGTATATGGAATCTTAGCTTTAGTCTCAAGATCAGAGCATACCCGATTCGATTTCTGGTATGAGAGGATTTTGTTTTACTGTTTTATTAACTTACCTGAGATTCATAAATTCATTAACAATTAGGCAATACGCATACCACTTTGATTTGATTAATTCAACTTGTGGAATTATCTAAATAATGGAACTTATCGACATTAGCCCAGAAGGTAGAATATTAGTAAGTCTGAAGATCTGTAGGTAATCAATTTGAATACTGGTATAACTGCCTTTCTTGTTCATAGTTGACATATAATTGATTTAAAAGTGCAAATAAGATTAACAAAACATATCTCGCTGCTGGGACTTTCGACATCCCGCAGCCATTATTCCCAACGTCTACCACTATTATTCTACAAACTTTGAGTGAATTTTGAGTTAATGAGTAAACATTGTCTTGGAGTAAATCATACAAATTATAAAGTATAACTATCACAATCAATTTAAGATCATTGTTAAAGCAGCAGGCTCTTTTTGCGAACACAGACATACACACGCACATTCACCGTATGCTAATATAATTATATGCTGTATAAGAATTCACTAAGGCGGAGATAAAACTGGTTATTTTGGCGTTCATATTGATCATTAAGAGTCTAGTTTAAGGATAACTAAGAGGTCACATAATGCAATGTAATGGTACAGTAATGAGGGACTCCCCGGATTTGTCAAATAATGAGGTTACACAATGCAACGTAACAGCGGAGTAATGAGGGGTTCCCCGCAATGTCAGGTAATGGGGTCACATTATGCAACTGACCAGTTCAATCATTGTTCGGCCCACGCAATGTCACATGCCCCCGCCTTCCCCGAGCCCAGGAACCACATCCCATATGTGGACTCGAACCCTACAACCCTCCTCCATCATCCCTTCAGTTATAGGTGTGGGTGGCTGGGGTAATATGTGCAGTTGTTGAGTGTCCGGGGTCTGAGCGCTGAATAGCGAGCTACTCAGTGTTGGTCACATTACAGAGTTTTTGGCAGGAAAACCATGTGGGTAGGGGGTGGCTGCTCAGTGCAGAACTAGCCTCAAGGTGGCACCACCGTATTTAGGGGATCTCTGGTTTAAATTCTGCGGTTCGGGCTGTGGTTAAGGAGTACAACTCAACGTGCGCCTCTGGTATCTATAGTGTTGCTGTGCTTAGGTGTCACCATCGTATCCCTGCTCACGAGTTACCCATTTACGTTAACATGAACAATTATACGCCCTATAATAACCCGAACATCCCTCCTTCCTCGCATCACTCACTCAGCGTGTCTAGTCTATTCAAGTCCACACCAGTCAAACCGTTTCAGAAACAACAGGTGCAGCAGAGAGCACGTGTGCTCTAAGAGCAGGAGCATATGCATCTCCCGTGAGCATGTGTTTGACAGAATTTGGTGCATATACTCTCTCCCACTACTCCTGCAAACCACTACAAAATATTACCGATTGACCCCAGGAAGGATATGATCAGATGGAATCCACCTAGCCCAGCAAAAATATTCATAATATCAGGGTGTATAATATTCCGATATACGGCAGGGGGGTGGGGGGTGCTATTGCGTGATGTGTTATTTGTATGCCTAGCCAGTGGATTCGAAGTCAGGTAGGTATTATATATATATATATATATATTTGAACATATATGTATAGGTTGGGTTATATACTGGGTACATGTGGATGACATGGTGAGTGCTAGCAGGTGGAGTGCAGTGGCACTCAGGACCTGGCCCTTCTGCCTATGCAGGGGTCAACCCAATCCAATAGGGGTCAATGCAATCAGGCTGTGAGGTGCAACAGGGCAGTGTTGGTCGTGGCCAGGCAGCCACTGGTGGTGGGCAGACTACTGGTTGTCATGGGGACTAGGAATGCTGTTCTCCTATTGGGTGGCAGGGGTGGTGTGATACCCTACTATGGAACCTATGTACTATTAAAATAAAACTAGAAGGCTTGCCTTTCCTTACTTTCTTTACTCTTACTTTCTGTTTCTTCTTGTCTGTATCGTATTTCCCTACAGCCTACTTGCACAACCACAGACCGGGGTCCCAACTCTACAAGGGGATACATGGATTATCTCTGCAGATTCAATGTACAAGGGCTGATCAAATGCTACGGATGACACACCCACATGATATTTCCCATTTAAGAACTGTGCATAGGATAATGCTGAATAGGTAGTGTCTGGCTGGTTGAGGTTATGATTCACAAATGGGGGAATCTTGATTCTGCTTATATCAAACTGGCCTTGCCTGACTACAACCTAGTTAAATCCACTCAATGATGGACATCACTTATGGCCCGGTCCCACATACATCAGTGGACGTAGTTTAGCACAGTGGAGGATAACATAGTTGAAGGTAGTTGAACATAGTTGAACGTAGTTGAACATATCTGCATCTGTACTTGTCCGTGATGTTAATTTGGTAATTACGTGGGTGAGCCGTGATGTCCGTTTTAAATTTTGGACACATTCAAAAGAGCACTACGTTAGAGGCTTAATTTGCATCAGTGATGGTAACATACTCTAGCATATGCATACTCTAGCATACTCTAGCATACTCTAGCATGCTCTAGCATACGCTAGCATACTTGGACGAAGCCCTGGTCACAAAGCCATTAGTAGACGTAGGTGAACATAGTGGAGGCTAATGTAGTTGAATGTAGTTGAACATAGTTGTACCTACCAGCATCCCTACAGTAACGTATTTATATCCATACCGTAACGTATTTATCTGTACCTAAATCTGCCATACCTTAACGTATTTCAACATCGTTTAACATACGTACACCACCTTTGACCCACGTTAGCCTCTACTACGTTCACCTACGTTCAACTACGTCCACTAATGTGTATGTGACCGAGACATTAGGATCAATTACAAAATAGATGGCCAACCACATCTTGTCAAGCGATGTGGCAAACTTAAGATTGGTGGATCAAGATTGACAAGTTCTGCAGGTCCAATGGGCACTTGCTTGAGACCGGGGCTACTTGGCTTCTTGTACCTCTTGAGTGGTATTTCAGCAAATTTACCAGCATTAACAGCCAACTTCACCGTGGTTGAACAGGGGAGTTGTGGTTCAACATGGACACCAGCAGGAATGATGGTAGTAATGCCACCCATAGCATGTCATGTTTGATGTCCAGTGAGTGTGCGAGAATCAATGTTAACATTGTCAAAAACGAAACTAACAAGTAATCCCAGCCAGTCGTATTCTTTATCATCAGTTGGGAACATGGCATCTTACATACAACCTTAACACTTCCTGATAGTTATCAGTAAAACATTGACATAATTTATATAATTCATTCACTACGATTCTGCATAGGCTGAAAATAGAAAATAAAATGTCTATACACTGAGGTGTAGATAAAAAGGTGTATATTTCCTCTTTGACAGACGTTAAAGCTGTATAGTCAAATGAAATATCAAATTTTCACAATCAAACCAATTATCTAGATTTGATTTTGCATATCTAACTTAGATACTGATGCACTTATTAAGCATTTGTTTCTGCGTAGGAGGCAATACTGAGTCAATTTAACAGAACCTGTTACTGCAGAAGTATATGGTGTCAGAGTGTTGGCAAGCTTGCCAAAACTAAATTTACATGTTTGCACTCAAAATATCTCAAAAGCTTACCATTTAAAATAAAAGTAACTTTCAACTAATGTAAAGTAGATACTAGTGATCGATCCAATATATTTATCTCAGAAAAAATACAGAAATACAAAACCATCGGAGTATGCAACTTTAATATGACCAACAAATATTCTTTGTGACATTAAATCATTAAAACAAATTGGCAAGTTAATCGATTACCTTAAAAACCTCTCAGTGAGTGGTAGTCGATGGTCTGATGAAGTTACCACGTCCACAAAACACGATTTTTACTACGATTGGCGACCAACTTTGTTTTCGGGCCTCCTGCAGTTAGCTTAGAGTTAATGTTTGAAATGTTTGCCAATTATGAATTCAGAGGGATTACTTTACCACCGCTGCGAAATTCAGCTTCCTTATTTTTGTTCCACGTGCTTCCCTAATGCTCCTGGCATATCAGTACATGTAGTGCAAATAAAGCCAGCCCACGTGATAGCACCTGGCCCCAAACGTGGCGCCGCCTCACGACTAGTGGCAGAACTAATCAGTGATATGATAACGGACAGTTCTTCGTTGCCTGGTTACCGACCAGGTTACATTAATATTAATTGAGCACCGGATGGTTGGTTCGTTGTTGGAGTTTTACATCGTGGCAACATCAGAAGTCATATCAGGATGGGTATCGACTCGTCAACAGTGTGCACTCATGTTCACCGAATAGTGCTGCCCCCTCGGAGACCAGGCCACCAGCACCATGGGAATCGGGTCATGGTGCCAGCTGCCTGGTCTCCCAGTGGAGCAGCACTATAACGTAACCCTGAGTGAACACTGTCACAAAATGGTCCCGGTCCTGATAATACTGTCGTGGGGGTGATGAAAATGGGAAATATTGTGCCTAGAGCGGGACTCGAACCCACATCTCTTTGCATTCCGGGCCAGTGTGCTAACCATTACACCACCTAGGCTCCCTGATATCAACACACTCCCCACATCTACCTGTCTATGTGGTTACTTGCCTGAGAGGTCAGTGCAGACCACTACAATACCTTTGATTTTGCGAGGATCTAAAACTCCATCCAACAACAACAACTTCTTTACCCACAAAAGACGAGGTCTCAGTCAGATATCGGCACCGGTCCTGTTTGACCTTAAATATTGCTATGACACAAAACCCCAATAAGAGAGCAGTATAGTTGAAGACAATCCTCACTCAAGCCGATGAGCTATCCTGGTCGCTTTTGAGAGGACTGGTTGGTTTGTTGGTTGTTGGAGTTTTACATCCTGGCAACTTCTAAGGTCATATCAGGATGGGTACTGACTTGTGACAGTGTACAATCATGGCGAATGTACAGTGCTGCTCCACTGGGAAATCAGGCTGCCACCACCATGACCCGATATCCCCATCAGTCACATTATCTTGACACTGAGCTAACCTGTCCTTACCCTATCCTATTAATGCCGAGCGCTAAGCTAGGAAGCAACAAGTATAAATTTGTTAAGTCATTGGTTAGATTTGATTGGGAACCAAACTCCCAATCTCCCGCACGTGAAGCTCGCGTTCTACCATTTCGGCCATGGTGACCTGTTGGAGAGGGCTGAAATGGGGCACAGGGGGGGTGGGGGTGGGGGTGGGGGTGGGGGTGGGGGTGCAGGTGGGGGTGCTGGGCTACTGTCACTTGCCAGATTTTTGGTTTAAATGTTGAAAGCTATCAATTAAAGATAACCCACCGCGCTTGTCCACTCCTCAGAGCAACATCAGCTGATAAGCTGTGGACAGCAATAAACCAATGTAAAATTGTGCGTGTGGGGAAGAGGGGTGGCTGAGGGGGGGGGGGGGGTTGTGGAGCAGGAGGGGGAGGGGATTGTATCTATATAGGGGACATTCACACCAATGCCCAGAGTGCAATTTCCTGCATGCACACTGCATCTCCACATATACACTGCATTCTCTGCTCATTCTCATTGCTTTTAATTTCCTGAGTCTGCCGCGGCTGAATCTTACTACAGTACAACCCCGTTAAACCAAGCTCGGTTAATCCAACCGATGGGTTAATCCAAACTTTTTTTCGGCGACCTGGCAAAATACTACCATTTATCATATAAACAATTTGTTTAAACCAAATGGTTAATCCAAATTATCAGTTAATCCAAACAAAATTGTCGGGCCACAGGCCACTTCCGCTATGTTAAACCAAACTTTCATTTGGTTATAAGGTCATCTGAGACCCCACCCACTTTTTTATATGATAAATGGTAGTATTTTGCCGGGCCACCGAAAAACGTTTGGTTTAACCAAGCTTGGTTTAATGGGGTTATACTGTATATACATAAAAAACAATAATCAAAGTGTCCACATATATTTTATATTACATTCCTAATGCACCCGCATTTTTGCCAAAGCCAAGTCCAAATCGAAGCCAAAGCTTGGATAAGCCAATGATCAGTTGATCCAAACCAATTTCTAAGGTCCCTTCAAGTTTGGTTTAACAGGGTTATACTGTATTACATAATAGCGATACCACTGTAGAACACCCATGGTTGCCTAATTTGGAGAGCACAGGTCTCGCGCGTGGAAGCTTGGGAGTTCAGTTCCCGGTCGAGTCGAGTTAAAAATATATACTTGTCGCTTCTTAGCATGCCGCTTGGCATAAATAGGATAGGGCAAGGACTGGTTAGCTAAGTGTTAGGATAATGTGACTGGGTGAGATATCAGGTGATTATGCTGGCTGCCTGATTTCCCAGTGGGGCAGCACTATAAATGTTGCCCGATTGTTCACTGTCACAAGTCGGTGCCCATCCTGATATGACCTTAGAAGTTGCCATGATGTAAAACTCCAACAAACCAGAATCGATATCGCCACTAGCTTGCCACCTTCCAATCATGTTCATTGTATAGCACGCTCGTGCTGTGCTTTTTCGTTGGTGTATGTTCATTATTTGTTGTTTGTTGTTGTTGTTGTGATGGGTGTATTTATGCTTCCCATAATGGTTAAGTCTAATGACTTGTTTTCGCTGCTAGACAGTACTAGTCTTGTGACTCCCCTTCTTTTTATCACTTTGCATGCATTCTTTCTCTCTTCATAAACATTCTCCCACAGCCCCCAAACCTCTGTGAGTTTGTTCGTTCTACAATTGGATAATTGTTTGGTTTTGATTTTAAGTTTAAAGTTTACCTTTTGTATGTATCATACCCAGCATCTATACCCTCTAAACATTTGCTTGAATTATCAGTATAGTTTATATTTATTTATCTATCTTTCTTTTTCTTTTTTAATTCATTTTATTGGTTGTTCTCATTACTCTAGCAGTGCATTTAGATCTCTTTTGATTAATGTTTTATATGTTTCTATTGTCCCTGTACTTCTTTCTTCTACTCCCAGTGTATTCCATTCCCTTGCCTTCATGTACTCGGTACTCCTCTCATATGATCTGTTTTTGGCTCTGTTCATTATCAGTCTGGGGCCATCACTACCTCTTGTTGCCTTTTTTTTTACCTGCACCCTCCCAGGCTTCCTTGTCTCCCTGAATTGCTATTTTGAGATGTGCTTTTCTCCTGCCATTTAGTGTGTTGACTCTTGCTTTCCTATGGAGATCATCAGTTGGGGGGCCTATGTTCCACCTTCAGACATATCTTAAGTGCTCTATTTTGTAGTCTTTGTATTATCTTTTAATGTTTGATTAACTCCATGAAATTTCACTGGACGCGGATGCCGAATAGGTCTAGCGAAAACCTTGATGCGCGGAATGTTGGGAGGTTGAATCCCAGTTGAGTCAAACCTATAACTGACAGGATATAGGCTTGTCATTTTCTCGCCTTACACTCAGCATTACTAGGATAGGACAGGAACTGGTTTGCTCAATGTCAGGATAATATGACATTGGGATATTGGGTCAGGGTGCCAGCGAACTGGTTTCCCATGTGCGAAACCTACCCTGAATCTGTAATGTGAGATATATCTAAAGGCTCAGTCACACTTTCCTGGACTGGGGAAACGGATAGAAACCGGACACTGTCAGGTGAAATACGTCAATGTCCGATTTATATATGGTAGGCATCCAGTGTGTCCGTTCTATTTCTGGTGGTGTCCGGTATGTACGGTGTCAAGTTTTGAACATCCACAAAACTTGTACCGGACACTGCCGGACTGATGTGTACGGTTGGTGTCCGGTTTAAGTCCACTTAGCCCATTTTGTCCGTTTCATGTCCGGTACCCATTCATTACATCCCCAGTTTGCTTCTTGCAGTGTCCATTGACGGTGTTACGGGAATTCGCTCAGTATATGTTTTTGGCACGTCCGTGAACAGTCTGGTATGTGTCCATTTAGTGTTTGGTCCATCCGTTTGACATTCGGTTGTCATCCGGTTATCGTCCGGTGGATATTCATTAATGTACGTTCCTTATCCCTTTAGCGTCCATTTCGTCCGGCGGTGGTTGCAACAGTTTGACACATTTCAGTACATTTTGATACCAAACACCACCAGCCTAGACAATTCTTTGTCCGGTTTATGTCCGTTTCTCAATCCGGTAAGGTGTGACAGACTCTTAATGTGTGACTACCACTCGCAAGCACCATATTTGTATGAATCTCTCACACACAGACAAACTAACAAAATAGATAAGTAGCAGCATTGACAATCATATTATCTCTAATTTAGTTCCATTAAGTTAGAGCAAAGGTCAAACCTGTTACTACTGGTTTGAAGGTAGTATGCAGTATGTCTTACCAGTAAGAAGCTGGTGGAACACTTTATTCTCATGAAGAAAAAAAACATTGTTGAGTTGACTTCAAGATTGTCCACCTCCATTGTCAATGGGATGCTAGCACGCAGTCATATATATTTGTCATGTTATATATATCTACAAAAAATATATGTACTGTATAATCTATTATGTGAATATAAATAAAGAATAGTCCCTAATGTTTTTCGGTGCTCCTTCTGGGTACCTCTCGCTTCCCATCACCCCTTATTCTCAGCAGCCCGCCCCTCTGTAACCAGACACTCTCTGCTTCCCCTTTCCTGGGAACTGACTCCAACATTCTCCCAGCTCCCACTTCGAAATTTGCATAACTATTTATATACCCCCGTACATATCACATATCCTTGCTCACCTTCTCCTGTCTTCATTGTGCCCCAACTGCCTGTCTACTACCTAACACTAAAATCTGTACAGCTACCCAACTTTTACGTATCTCTGTCTGCATTTGCCCAGTATATAACAGAACATCAGAACCTGACCAACGTTAGTGGATGTAGTTGAATCTAGGTGAACGTAGTGGAGGCTACAGTGGGTCAAACGTGTTGTAAGTATGTTAAACTACGTTGAAATACATTAAGGTACGGCAGGTTTTGGAAGGGAGAAATATGTTACGGTATGGATAAACACGTTACGGTACAGATGCCAGTACGTTCAACTACGTTCAACTATGTTCAACTACGTTAGCCTGCATGACGTTCACCTACGTGCACTAATGGCTATGTGGCCAGGGCTTCATCCAAGTATGCTAGAGTACACTAGAACACACTAGAGTATGCTAGAGTATGCTAGAGTATGCTAGAGTATGCTAGAGTATGCTAGAGTATGTTAGCATCACGGATGCAAATTAAGCCTCTAATCTTTTGAACATGTCCAAAGATTAAATTGGAACTCACGACCCACCAACATTATTACCAATTTAGCATGACGGAGAAGCACACATTCCGGTATGTTCAACCTTGTATTTATTTGCTTGCTATTTATTATTTACGTCTTATTTATTGTGATATTTGCTGTCGACCAGAACCTGATGCGCTAGGCTGGCACCACCAGCCAGAGCACGACAGGATCACATGAGCTCCGATTTTTAAACTCTTGTTCAGTACGTAGGGCTGTTTATTGCTCGGACAATGGGCCTGTAAAAGTAAAGGTAGGCTCCACCATTCCTCGTCTTGCCTCCTTTTTTGTGTCTCCTATTTTGTAGCCTATTATATATATATATATTCGTGGGCGCGAATGACCTCTCCTGGTTAGGCAAGAAGGTGGTGGTGGCGCCAGTGGTCAAATGGGAAAGGGTACTCCACACCAAATGATACAAAGAATAGTGGTGAATATAATAGTAATAATAATAATAACTCCCTTCCACGCCTTTATGCTCGCATACTGATTATGCATCACATAAGTAGGAGAGAACTTGGTCCTTAGTACATTGCCTAAGTCAATAAATCAGCGCATCTGGTTTCTTTGCCTCCAGACTACAAGCGCCAGTGGTGCCACCACCTGTAGTCTATACTCGGGCCAGCACCAGCTCGCGCCACTTCTCCATCGCTGTTCAAATTTGTTGCATGTCAGGCAAGGTGTTTCTTGCCAGAACGTGTTGTTATATTAAAGATGTATCAGACCAAATTCTGTATTGTTGTCATCAATTGTCATAGCTAAGGCTTATACATATATATATATATAAATAGTTCATTCAACAGTTAGCTCACGGTGTAGAGGAGGCGCAGAGGAGAGAATGCCCGCTCCGCAGTGAATAACATGGAAGTTATCTTGGTTAGAGAGAAACATTAAGGGCCTGTCGTTATTTATGTGATGTATAAGTATTATACATCACAGCTCACGGTAACCATGTCAAGAGTAGCCAGATAACACACCACACAGCTAGGTACAAGCCTATGATATGTAAATAGGAGTAGGCTAGTCTAGTTAATAAGAGTAGAACAAAATAAAATACATATATGCCAAGAAAATCCAAAAAAACTAACATAGGTTACTAACCATACCAACCAACTATCTATCTGCTACTGAAATGCAGGCAATCAAATTAGTTATCAACAGCTACCCTGTGGTAAGATAACACCAACACTACAGCTGGCCAGCATTGAAAACAAGCCTGGGTATTGGGGCTTATATGCTATGGACAGTATGAATACAGCCTCAATAAACAAAATGTTTAAATATAAATACAAGTATAATTAATAGGAACTTTTCACACCTAATTATATTCTACCTCATCTACTATACTGATTTTAAATTGTTCATCTATTATGCAACTGGGCTGATTGTGTCGCCCCCTGCCTTCAAATACTGTAACTTGTCGGGCAGCGCTCAGTCACTCTGCCTCATAAATTATATAGTACATATATATATACATATATTTGGATGTATGTAAATACTTATACCGATGCCTGAATTGGGTTGAGAAATATATTATTCAGCTAGACAAACTGGGACAGCACTACAATCTTACCATAGTGTGCATTGTGCAATGATCTTAGATGTTTCCATGACGTAAGGCCACAACAAAACAAATAAAAGCAAAAGTTGTATGTCGGTTCCGGTCGATAAAGATCATCCCACACATGGCTGGAAGACCAGTGCCACGGCGCTGACAAAAGACTTTATTCAATGATTAAACTATATTTACAAAGAAATATTACCTAAACTCATACAGTGCCATTTATCATTGCTACCCGGGAACAGAGAAGTAGGAAGCAGGAGGTGGGAATATCACAACTTTATTTTGATGACAGGCAGGGTATCCGGCTGACGAGTGCAGCTCTCCTCAATGCAGCTAGCTGTGAGTGACCCGTAACAAGGCCCGACATGCAAATGAAGTTATGGTAATTAATAATATTTACATGAGAAATATATACATTTGAATCATAATCACAGGACATTTCAATTATCATAAACAAAGCATGTGTATCACTCATCAATCAATCATTAATCAATCATCCAACAATCAGCAATCATCGAATCTACATCAATGCACACATTTAAATAATATGAGTTTAAATTTGTTATCAGGTCAATTTCTTTGTATTTTAGTTTTGTCGTTCATTTAGTTTTTTGTTTGGATTTATTTTTAAAGATCGACTTAAGAAGACGTATTGCTGCTACAGTGGGCTGTGCACGAGTAGATATTCCGAAGCTCACAGGGGCGAGTCTGGGGGTTGGTTTTGTGGTTGAAGTTGATTGGTCCAGGAGGTTTGTGGGGTTGGCCAGTGGGGTGGCTTGTTGGTGTGAGTGGCAGGTGGGAGGGTCTGCTTACCTGTTCTATACAGCCCCAGCAATGACAGCAAATGAGTGCCACCCGCTGATTTAATCCAATGGCTGTTAAGTCAGAGCGCTTGAGTTTGTGTAAGTAGTATAAGACAATAGGGTTTGAAAGCAGGCCCTGTGAATCTTTCACTTGTACATGTTGCATGTTCGCATGTCACACATTGCATGTTGTTTCTATGGAATGTCGCAATCGGATATACGATCCCTGTATCCCATGGTATATGTCATGTGCAATGATCTTGGAATGTTAGCTTAACGGTGATGGTGCGATGATTTTGAAAATGTGTCTTTTTTGTTTTTAAATTAACATATTAGGTCGATCATAAAATCTACCTTACGTTAGTGTGAAGCACATCTTATTTTAAATGATTAACTTGGTCACATAATCGACCTTACTTTAGTGTGAAGTCCATTTTATTTCAAACGATTAACTTGATCACATAATATACCTTACTTTAGTGTGAAGTCCATTTTATTTCAAACGATTAACTTGATCACATAATATACCTTACTTTAGTGTGAAGTCCATTTTATTTCAAACGATTAACTTGATCACATAATATACCTTACTTTAGTGTGAAGTCCATTTTATTTTAAATGATTAACTTGGTCACATAATCTATCTTACTTTAATGTGAAGCATATTTTATTTTAAATGATTAACTTGATCACATAATCTATCTTACATTAGTGTGAAGCATATTTTATTTCAAATGAGTATCTTTGAAGATATTTGAAATGCAAACATTCCAATTTAATTTTTGCATGCATGTAAAAACTCTGACCCCACAGGGTTCAGCAGTGACAGCTTGTATTACCTTGACCTAGTATGCATTTCTATGGAGCAACCAATCTTTAACAACTGCCACAGTGTCTGATTTGGGTGTGTTTTATCACATCTATGTAAGTCTTTTCGTTTCAAAATATGATACTCTCATCGGAATATGCGCCTGTAAAGTTTCATAATCCAATGCAATTATAATATTTGTTTGTTTGTTGTTTTACGTCCTAGCAACACCTAAGGTCATATCAAGATGGGTACCGACTTGTAACAGTGCGCACTCATGGCGACTTTATAGTGCTGCCCCACTGGAAGACCAGGCCACCAGCACCATGATCTGATATCCCACTCAGTCACATTGGTCGTAATGCGAAGCATTACGCTTGATGCGAGGGAAGGAGGAGACCCTCCCCCGGGCTGTCGCGCAGCCTGACACCTCGCCCGACGCCGCCGCGCGCCCCTCCCTCCCCCGCCCCCCTGCCGCGCAGCATTCGCGCCTCACCCGACGCCCGCTGCTCACCCCCTCTCCCCCCCCCCTCCCCCGGGCCGGCAGCATTCACACCTCACCTGCCGTCGCCATCCCCCCTCCCTTCCCCTTATAAGGCCGCCTCCGGCCTCCCTCAGGCACTCGCCCTCCTGCCGCCTTCCAGATCTCACCTTTTTCTTTGGCTTACCTCCTCCACCTCGGACCGCTACACTATGCCGCAAGGAAAAAGCAAAGGATGGAAGGGCTCCCGGGCGGCCGCCCACGGCACCCCGAGGCCGGCTGAAACCCCGAGGCGGGACGAGTCACCCGCATCCGCCCCGGCGTCTCCTTCGTCGCCGGGCCCCTCATGCCGCACCTCGGGCACCGACGCCATACTGGAGGAGCTGCAGCGCCTCCGACTGGAACAACGCCAGTCGACTGCGGTCCTCCACGCAAGGATCGACGGCCTGGAGACCGAGGGGGGGCGGTCCATCGCCCTCCCCCGCGCCCAGACCTCGGGCCGACCCGGCCCCCGCACATCGGGCCTGCGCCTCGGGGGGACCCAGGCCGCCGCCACCGCCGCCTGCAGCCCTGCCAGGAGCCGCCCACCCCCAGTACGAGTGCTACCATAACCTCGGCGGCCAAGCAGCGGCACCGACATCGCCGGCCTACCAGGAGGAGCCGGCACGGCACACCCCGGTCTCCGCAGCCGTCGCCGTCCGGGAGATCCTGGCCTCCGCCGAGGCGCGCCACTCGGTGAGGCGACAAGGTATACCTGCTGATTATGTCTTTCCCTCCGACCTCGTGCAGAGAGGGGCGGAGAGGAAGTCGGTGAAGAGGGGGGAAGCGACGAAGGATGAGTATAACCTCGCCCTTCTTACCCTCATCAACCACCCCGACTTCCCCGCCCACTCTGCACCGGGGTTACATCACCACATCCTCACCGTCCTCCAGGATCACCTCGTCTACCCGTGGGCGACCGTCCGCAACTATTCCGAGACGGTGTTTACGTGGATCGCGGACGGACGGCTCCCCCACGGGTGGCACGACCCAGTGGCCCTGAACCTCCTTAGGGTCGAGTGCATCGCCATGCCCCCCCAGCAAACAACCACCACCACGGCCCGCCCACTCGACCACACAAGAGCCCGGCCCCAGCCCCGCCCCCAGACCAACACCCGGGTGACCTACAGCAAAGATACCCACGGAGCCCCCTGTTACCCGTGGAACCGGGACCCCTCCTCCTGCACCCAGGCCACCCCGGGGGAGGCCCACGGCCAAGGTGCCGCAAAACACCGCCACACGTGCGCCTACTGCGCGAATGTGCGCAAAGTGCTTACTATGCACAGCGAGGCTGACTGCCTGACAAAGCGCGCACGTGACCGGCCCACAGCTTCCGCCTCACCGGATTTTCAGTGAGCCGGCACCTCCCTTCCGGCCCGGAGGCCCCCAACCGGCCCATCTATCTCGACCAAGCCGCCCCGTCCACCACTCCCGGCCCGAGGGCTCCCAACCGGACCAAGGTTCCCATACAAACCGCCCACTGCACCCCTACCAGCCCCCCTGACACTACTCGCCGGAGCACCAGCGGCTCCCCCGAGGCGCGGCCCGACCGCCGCCTCGGCACCACCCTCTCTTCCGGGGCTGAATGCCCCGCCCGTAAGTCTCCCATCGCCGACCAGCAACCCTTCACCATCACCCTCGACTCAGAAGCTCACCTCGACCCCGGCGACACCGCCTTTCTCTGCCCCCCTGACGAACACCCTCCCGACCTCCCCGACACCCCTGACCCCCCGCCCGCCCCTGACCCCCCCACCACCCCGCAGGATTTTGCTGCCCCCCTCACCCGCCCCCGCCGCACCTCCTCCCCCTCCCCGCCCCACCAACCCCCCATCCCCCCCACCCTCGACGAGCCCACCGTCGACGTTATCGACCCCGACCTACAAGCTACCCTCCCCGCCGCCCCCTCCTGCGGCCCCACCCACTCCCACTACCGCCCTACCATCATCGCCTCCTGGCCCCACATCTCCGGCGAGGCATGGGATCGCTACCCCACCTTCCGCCACACCTACACCGCCCTCCAGGAAGCGGGCCTCCCTAATTTGTTGGCCGCCCACATCCCCCTCCCCTCAGGCCTTCACATCCCTGCCTGGCGCTCCCGCCTCCAGGACTACCCCAACCCCGCCGTCCTAGACCTCCTGGAGTTTGGGTTCCCCGCGAATTACTCCGCCTCAACCCTCCCCCGCCCTTCCTACTCCAACCACCCCGATTTCCTAAAACACATCCAGGCCTTCGTCGACACGGAGCTTGCCCTCGGTGCCCTCATCGGCCCTTTCTCTGTCCCCCCCTTCTCTCCCTGGACCCAGGTCTCTCCCATGATGACCCGCCCAAGTCCGACTCGGAAAAGAGGCGGGTCATCGTCGACCTCTCTTATCCCCGAGGCGCCAGCGTGAACTCAGGCATCCCCCGACGCGAGTACCTCGGGGAACCCCACGCCTACACCATCCCCTCTGTCGCCGACGTTGGCCGCCGCCTCGTCGCGGAAGGCGCGGGGGCCTACGTCTGGTCGGCAGACATATCCCGGGCCTACCGCCAGCTCCGTGCCGACCCCCTCTCCTGCCCCCTCTTCGGGATATGCTTAGACGGTAAAACATACATAGACCTCGCCCTCCCCTTCGGCTGCCGCTCCTCGGGCGCGGCTTGCGTCCGCGTCACCTCCGCGGTGGCTTGGATCATTCGGCGCGAGGGCTTCCACGCCCTCGTCTACATTGACGACTTCATCGGGTGCGAGGGCTCCTACCTGAGGGCGTGCCAGGCCTTCGATGCCTTCCTCGCCCTCACCACAGCCCTCGGCCTCGACGTAGCACCCGGAAAGTGCCATCCCCCCGCTGTCCGCCTGACCTGGCTCGGCTTTGCCCTCGACAGCGAGGCGATGACCATCCGGGTGGCCCCCGACAAGATCCAAGCCCTCGTGGACGACTGCGACGACCGCATCGCCCGCCCCACCCTCCGGAAACAAGAGCTCCAGAGCCTGCTCGGCCGCCTTAACCATGTCAGCAGCTGCGTGCTCCCGGGCCGCAAGTTTATGGCTCGGCTCCTCGGGGCGCTGCGCGGCTGCCTCGGAGCCTCCACTCTCACCCTCGCCGACGACGCCCTCCGACCTGAGGTGGTTCGCCGCCTACGGGTGGATAACAACCGGCCTCTGCCTCCTCAGGGCCCCCGAGGGTCGCCGGCTGGTGTTTGAGTGCGACTCCTGCCTCACCGGCGGAGGAGCTTTCTCATCCACGCACTTCTACGCCCGAGGGTACTCAGAGGATTTCAAGGCGCGGTACCCGACCATCCATGAGCTTGAGGCGGTTAACCTCGTCGTCGCCCTCCGCGCCCTCCTACCGGACGACGTCGCGGGGGCGACGGTCACGATCAACACCGATAACATGGCCTCCGCTGTTGGGCTCGAGTCGGGCCGCGCCCGAGACCCTACCCTTGGGACATGTGCACGGGAGCTCTGGCTCATGGGGGCCACCGGCTCTTTCCAGCTCCACATCGCCCACAAGCCCGGGGCGGACCTCCTCCTCGCCGACGCCCTCAGCCGTGCCCATCTTCCCGGGCCCTCGGCCAAGACAGCGCGCAACGAGGTGGCCCGCCTCGGGCTCCTCCCAGTCGAGGTTTCTCATGACGCTTTCCCTTTCTTCCCCGGGCTTTAGGTTTCCCCCCCGCCGAGGTTGCCGCCGTTGCTCGCTTCCGAGTCGCCGCCCTCGCCCCGGCAACCTGGAGGAACCGACGTCGCCAGGCCGAGGACTACGTCGCCTACGCGGTTGCCCGAGGCGCGGACCCCCTCGCGCCCTCGGCGTTCGACGTAGCCGCCTTCACCACCGCCCTCTTCCTCCGCGGCCTCGCCCCCGCCTCCGTCAAGAACACCGTCTCGGGGGCCCGGTCGTGGGTCGAGGGCGCCGGGGGACTCACCTCAGGCTTTGACGCCCGCCTCCCCAAGGACGTCTGCCGAGGCGGGGAGCGGTCCTCCACCCACGTGCCACGGCAGGCGCCCCCTCTCTCGCCGCAGCATCTCACCCTGATCATCAGCCACCTCGAGCGAGCGGGCCCCGCCTCCCTCGTTCCTCGGGCCGCGCTCCTCCTGGGGTACTTCGGGATGCTCCGGCAGTCCAACCTGTTGGCCCCGAGTCCCGAGGGGTGGGGCGGCCCCCACACCCTCACCCGCGACGACGTCCGCCCCGCGTCCGGCGGGCTCCGCCTCCTGATCCGCAGCTCCAAGACGATCTCCGGCCCCTCAGGCGCGGTCGCCCTCTTCGTGCCCGCCATCCCCGGATCCACCCTCTGCCCCGTGGCGGCCTGGTACGGTGCCGCCGCCCTGTGCCCCGCCGCCCCAGATGCCCCCGCCTTCCTAATGCCCTCCGGCCGCCCGCTCGACCCGCGGTCCCTCACCGCGCTGCTGCGAGGGGCCCTACAAGCCCAAGGAGTGCCGACACCCGAGGCCTACACCCTCCACAGTCTCCGCCGAGGCGCCGCCCAGGCCTGCCAACGTGCCGGGGTTCCCCTCCCCGAGATTATGGCGCAGGGCACATGGACCTCCGAGGCGGTCCACGCCTAGGTGCCCCGCCTCGCTCCCTCGGGCGCGCCGCGAGCCCTCTCCGCCGTTTTGGTGGAGGGCTCCTCGGCTCCCCCCCTCACTGACACACCTGATCTCTTGCACCATGAACCATTGATGCGCTAGGGAAAGGATGTGAGACCCTCCCCCGTGGCTGTCCGCGCTAGCCTGACACCTGCTCGCCTCGCGCACGACGCCGCCGCGCGCGCGCACCTCCCCTCCCCCCCGCCCCCCCTCGCCGCGCAGCATTCGCGCCTCACCCGACGCCCGCTGCTCACCCCCTCTCCCCCCCCCCTCCCCCGGGCCGGCAGCATTCACACCTCACCTGCCGTCGCCGTCCCCCCTCCCTTCCCCTTATAAGGCCGCCTCCGGCCTCCCTCAGGCACTCGCCCTCCTGCCGCCTTCCAGATCTCACCTTTTTTTTCCACCCACCCACCCATCTCTTTTTTCTCCTTTCCTTCTGGTGGAGGGCTCCTCGGCTCCCCCTCACTGACAACCTGATCTTCACCATGAACTCTGCTCCATCTGAGTCCACAGATTGACTCTCTTTGCCTTGCTCCTTATGAGCCCTTACATCCATGTCATTCTTTATTCTTGCCTTGCTCCTTATGAGCCATTACCTCCATGTCACTGTTATTTTTGCATTGCTCCTCATGAGCCTATTACCTCCTTTGACCTTGTTGTACTTTACCTTGTTCCTCTGTATCCTACTGAGGCGTACAATAAACGCCTCTTTCCTCCACCCCTGCCTTGCTTTCCTCCTTTTCGCGCATCATCCTGACACTGAGCCAACCAGTCCTTTCCCTATCCTAATAATGCCGAAGGCCTGGCTAAGAAGCAACAAGTATCAATTTTTAAGTCATTTGGTTTGACTCGACCAGGGTTCGAAGCCATGACCCCACGATCTACCAACACTAATATTTGTAAAACCAATACATGCCCTTAGATTTAATCAGATATATCCAAAGTGGTTGCTATCGGATTAATTAATCGTTTGATTTTAATTCACGACCGTGAAGAGGCTAATATCCAGTGGATCAGACATTACCTAGATAGATTCCCTGTCCTGATATGACCCTAGATGTTGCCAGATGGTAAAACTCCAACAAGCAAACACTAGCTAGATTAAATAGTATACATTACACTTGGTTTCAATTGGCACACACACACCACTTCTGTTTATTATTGCACCCCAAATATTCCCTATGTTACACAGTACGACTGTTATTCGCTACCAAAGTAGAGTAGGTTCTAGTTAGTCAAGAGACAGAGCACTATAGTTTATGTTGGATTTATTATGGATCCCTGACAGTGCAAGTATTATTTTATTTCAACAAGTTTTATAAGCAATGCTAGAGATGTTTCAACATCAACCGTTGGGCCTTTAAATGTAACCCACAATGATTGTTTGAGTTGCCCCGAGTATACATCTTCTACTCGGTGCTGCTCCCCATTTTTGCATGAACCGCAGTGACTGGTGCTGTACATTATACGGCAGGAGCCACTGCCTTAATTCTACAGGATCGGTGCTGTGACTAATACAGCACTGACGAAACTTAGATTATTTAGAATGTCAATTCCAATAGTAAGATGGCCGGAAGACCAGTGCTCCGGCGCTGACGAATGTCATATTCAGATGAACTAATACTTTACCGAAGAAAACAACAACAAGAAACTCAATTGTCTCTTGTAGGGTTGGCTGGATGGCAATTTTAGGATAGTTGTGGTGTCCTCCTCAGCGGCTGGGTCGAACTGACCCGTCTACTGCTGCACATCATGTTACATACGATTGGTCGTAATGCTTGCATTACGGTTGATTCACGGCGGGAGAAGATGCCCTCCCCCCTTGCTGCTAACACCTCATCGCTCCCTCCCCCACCCCTCACACCTCACCGCTGCTGCTCGCTCCTGGCCTCGCCATCTAACATCTTAACCGCTGGTCGCCCCCCCTCCCGGGACTTTCTCGCCTCCCCTCTCTCTCCCCCTTATAACCCTGTGTAAAATATTCCGATAATTACACATTGGTGGGTAATGTGAACTGGTCTATAGGGGATTACAAATGTTATATAAAGGTAAATGATATATAGGGCCATGGGCATTAATATATGATGTGGTGCTGATGATCCTTTACTTAGATTAAATAGACATTGTGTATTCTATATATAGTGTGAGAGGGGCACTACTGTTAGTGTGATAGGGCCTTAGAAGCTCTGCTCACAACCCCCATTATGCCCAACTGTTAGACATGGATCACTGCACACCCAGACCCAACAGGGCAGGTAGGTCAAAACAGCTAAGGCATGGATACTAGAATGCATACTGTTGATTGGTGGACATGTGAATGCTTACTGTTGATTGGAGGATCTGGTCATGTAACAGGCCATCTTGAATTCTAAAACCACTATATAATAATAAACGTGAGAGTGCAAGCTCTCACTTACTTTACTTTCACTCTATACTCTGCCTTACTTGTACTTGCCTGTAGTGATTTCATATTAGCCTGCCTTCACAACTACAGCTGCCAGCCGCCGACTTTACACCTGGCCATCGTTGGTTCCAACCATTCTGCCTCCAGCCGCCTCCTGCTCCACGTTTCTTCTTTCCACCCATCCACCCGTGCTCTTCTGTTTGTCCCCTCTCCTTCCTTCTCCTTACCCTTTCTCCTCTAAGGTGGAGGGCTCTTCGAGGCTCTCTCTTACTTAACTTCTCACCTCGGACACTCACGATCTCACTTCACCTCGATTATATACCCTGTTTGTATCCTCATGTGACTCATGCCCTGATCTTGTTTGTCCCCCCTGTTTTGTTCTTCCCTCATTTCTCTTGATTCCTGTAAACATGTTGTTCTTCCAGTAATAAAGTGTTTCTTCTTCTACCCCTGCCTTCTCCTCTTCTTCCATTGCGTATCTTACACTATTTCTGACAGGTAGTGCCATTACAATTAGTCCCAAATTATAACAGGTGGCAGCACTAAGCTGTATTTACTTAAAGTTGCATAGTCCGATGGTTTTGAATTTCTGTATTTTTTCTGAGATAAATATATTAGATAGATCACTAGTATCTACTTTACATTAGTTCAAAGTTACTTTTATTTTAAATGGTAAACTTTTGAGATATTTTGAGTGCAAACATGGAAAATTAGTTTTGGCAAGCTTGCCAAAACTCTGACACCCTAGACTTCTGCAGTAACATGTTCTGTTAAATTGACTCAGTATTGCCTTCTACACTAGAGACAAATGCTTAATAAGTGCATCAGTATGTAAGTTAGATATGTAAAATCAAATCTATATAATTGGTGTGGTTTTGAAAATGTTATATCTCATCGGACTATGCAGCTTTAAGCTACCAGGGTTTCATATGAAGAAAGTTATGCTAGATGGTGTTAGTCTATCAAAAGTTAGATTGATGCGCGAGAAGGAAGAAAACCAAGGCGGGGGTGGAAGAAAGGCGCGTTTATTACACGCCTCAGCGGAAACATGTTAGGTACATGGAATCAATGAATAATATGCAGTGGTAAATGTACAGGTACATAGAAAATAAGGGGAAATGCACAGTGGTAAATAACAAGGTCAAGGTAACCGAGTAATGAGAGGGCTCCCAGGAAGGAGCAGAGAGGCTCATAAGGAGCAGGAGAGAGTAAGGAAGTCCGGTGGTGAGGTTAATTGTCAGTGGAGTGAGGGGGTGAGTAGGTTAGGTGATTGTAGGGTGGGTGGGCGGAGGAAAAGTGAGGAGTAGCGGAGGACGGCAGGGAGGTGAGTGCCTGAGGAGAGCCGGCGGGCGGCCTTATAAGGGAGGAGGGAGGGGCGACAGGCGGTGAGGTGCGAATGCTGAGGGCCCGGGGGAGGGTGAGATGTGGCGAGCAGCGGGCGTCGGGTGAGGCGTGAGCGCCAGAACAAAGAAGGTGGGTGAAAGAGGGGGGGGGGGGCCGAGCCGGGGCTCAGCCGAGGTGAGCAGGCAGCGCCACAACGGCGGGGGAGGGTCTCTCCCTTCCCTCGCATCAAACGTAATGCTTCGCATTACGACCAATGCGAGCGTTTGTCGATAGGCGGCGAGAGGTGTATCGTTCTCAGTTAGTGGAGCCGGTTGGTGGCTGCGTCTGCGCCCCCATATTACCCTACCATGGTTGCTTAGCAACACGAACAATTGTATTTAACTCAAATATACTAGAAATTCACTGAAATCAACAGATTGATCAACGTTAAAGCTATGTTGTAAGCCTCAAGAAAATGATACTGCAAATTTGTTACATGGTTTGATGGTTTTGACTTTCTGAGATAAATATAGTAATTTGATTGTAATACTCTACCTGACTCTAGTTTGAAGTAACTTTTTTTCTTAAATGGCTAACTTTTGAGATATTTGAAATCGAATTCTAAATTAGTTTTGGCAAGTACGTCAAAACTCTGACACGATAAGCTTCATCAGTAATGGGTTCTATTAAATTGACTCAGTATTCCCTTATATGTGGCAATAAATGCTTAATAAGTGCACCAGTATCTAAGTTAGATATGTACTATCAAATTTAGATAATTCTTATGGTTTTGAAAATTTGATGTTTTCAGCTTTAAACGAAATTATCAGATTATTCGGTCCATAATTGAGAACCCCAGAAGGTAAACTACGGTAGGATCTAAGCCAGTGAGACAGCTTGTGGCATTCGCGATTTGTAATTGTTATTTTCACTCATTAAACAGCTCATTATTTGACGCTCTTTCCTCAATAGTTACCTAACAGTATATACACAATGAGGTATTCTTGTTCTATATACCCTTGTTGATTTGTTCCAATATTTGTTGACAATATCACGAATCCCGCCTATTGACTATCTCATCTAGTAGTCAATAGGCGGGATTCGTGATATTGTCAAAGTTTGTGCGTGAAGGACTTATGGTTATAGTCTGACATACACCTATCGTGGTTCCTGATTAGTGAAAGTATGGCGGCCATACACCTGCCGATATTGTGTTCGACTTTAGGCTTCCTAATGATACGAGAAGACTGTCGTGGGATGTGATGGAAAGGGGAAATATTGCGCCTATAGCAGGATTCGAAAACAGCATTGTTAGTATTATTAATATTTCTAACATTACTGGTATTATTAGTAGTACTTGTATTATCAGTATTACTTGTATTATTAGTACTTGTATTATGAGTATTACTAGTATTATTAGTAGTACTTGTATTATTAGTATTACTAGTATTATTAGTAGTACTTGTATTATTAGTAGTACTTTTATTATTAGTAGTACTAATATTTGTAATGGTATTATAATTATTATAATTATTTGTATTATTAATGTTATTCATATTAATATTAGTAGTATTGTTTGTAACGGTAGTTGTGTTAGTATTGTTAGTATTATTAGTAGTTGTAGTTGTAGTATTAGCATAATGTGTATTATGTTATCACTTGTATCATTTGCATCACTTGTATCATTTACATCACATGTATCATTTGTAACACGAGTATAATTTGTATCATGTGTATCATTTGTATCGTTCGTATAATGTATATATAATTTGTATCATTTGCATCATTTGTATCATTTATATCATGTGCATCATTTTATCATTTGTTGTCATTTGTATCATCTGCATTCTTTGTATTATTATTAAATCCATGGGAATCATGGCTGTCCCTCCACGTCCAAGGACAAGGACTGGGGCAGACTGAACTGCAATGACAACAAGTAACCCTAATTAGGATTGTCCTTTACGGCAATGTAATGCCTTTGTGATGTTAATTGGGCATTTGCACGACTAGTCCTTTTATCCCCATTCAATGTGTGTTTCTGTTGGTTCTTTTGTGTGTTTTTTCGTCACGCTGGTCAATCATTTACACAACGAGAATTATGCAGATGGCCATGGTTGAGCACAACGTTTTGTTTTCATTGTTTTTTTGTCGTTTTAAACAAAGAGCTAAATAAAGAAATATGTGAATAAATTATTCGGAATAAGGGTTCATCGCGATGCCAGCAGTGGATAGGAGACAGGAGAGAGGAGTGTTGTGTGGGGGTGTCTCTTCTTTAAACATTGCCAGCACGCCAAGACCTTCTTGGCATAGCGACAATGCAATCTACTGAGCAAAGAGTCTAACGCAATCACCCCGTAACTGATAACCTCATTTTCGAGGGCCCGGGTCTGTTGAGAATCGCCGCTTAATTTAACCAGAAACGCCGCATTTCGCTGTGATTTTAGATACATATGTATATAGATATATATACAGAACCTCCTTCAAAAGGGTGCCATCATGATATGACCTTGGATGTTGCTATTATGTTTACCTGTGCATTCACGATATATACTGGACCATCTTCAAAAGGGCGCTATCATGATATCACCTTGGATTGTTTGCCTATGCATTCACATATGTGTATATATATATATATATATATATAGATATATATATATATATATATATAATGGACCATCTTCAAAAGGGCGCCGTCTTGATATGACCTTGGATATTGCTAGGATGTTTCCCTGTCTATTCATATATGTATATATATATACTGGACCATCTTCAAAAGGGCACCGTCTTGATATGACCTTGGATGTTGCTAGGATCTTTCCCTGTCTATTCATATATGTATATATATACTGGACCATCTTCAAAAGGGTGCCATCTTGATATGACCTTGGATGTTGCTAGGATGTTTCCCTGTCTATTCATATATGTATATATACTGGACCATCTTCAAAAGGGTGCCATCTTGATATGACCTTGGATGTTGCTAGGATGTTTCCCTGTCTATTCATATATGTATATATACTGGACCATCTTCAAAAGGGTGCCATCTTGATATGACCTTGGATGTTGCTAGGATGTTTCTCTGTGCATTCCCATATATATATATATATATATATATATATATATATATATATATATATACTGGACCTTCTTAAAAAGGGCGCTATCATGATATCACCTTGGATTGTTTGCCTATGCATTCACATATGTGTATATATCTATCTATATATATATATATATACTGGACCATCTTCAAAAGGGTGCCGTCTTGATATGACCTTGGATGTTGATATTATGTTCACCTGTGCATTCACAATATATACTGGACCATCTTCAAAAGGGTGCTATCATGATATGACCTTGGATGTTGCTAGGATATTTCCCTGTGCATTCACATGTATATATATATATATATATATATATATATATATATATATACTGGACCGTCTCTAAAGGGCGCTATCAGTAATGATACGAGAAGACTGATATTTCCTGTCCATTCATATTTGTATATATACTGGACCATCTTCAAAAGATGCCGTCTTGATATGACCTTGGATGTTGCTATACTGTTTCCCTGTGCATTCCCATATATATATATATATATATATATATATACTGGACCATCTTCAAAGGGGGCTATCAAGATATGACCTTGGATGTTGCTAGAATGTTTCCCTGTCCATTCATATATGTATATATATACTGGACCATGTTCAAAAGGGCGCCGTCTTGATATGACCTTGGATGTTGCTAGGATGTTTCCTTGTGCATTCACCAATACAAATACCGGACCATCTTCAAAGGGGCATCGTCCTGATATGACATTGTATGTTTCTAGGACGTTTCTCTGTGCATTGTAAATACATATAATATATGATTATGATATATACATGAACACCTTCAAAGGAGAACCGTCTCGATATGACCTTAGGTGTTGCTAGGGTAGTTATCTGTGAATTCGATATACATGTATACAGAAACGCCTCCAAATGGAACCGTCTTGATAGTATTACCTGAGCTATTGGCAGTACATGTATCTATGCATTTTACATATGTAAATATAAAACCACCTTCAAAAGAGCGCATCCTGATATGACCTTAATGTTACTAGGACATTCCGCTATGCATTTTATACAGATATATACAGGAATACCTTGAAAAGGGCGCGTCCTGATATTATGACCTCAGATATTGCTAGTACATTTCTTTCTGCATTAGACACACATATATAACTATCCTGATATGACCTTATATTTTGACAGGACATAAAACTCCAACAAACACGCAAGAAAGTACACACATCCATACAGAGCCACCTTCAAAAAGACGGCCCAATATCACCTTAGATGTTGCTAGGACGTTTCTCTGTCCATTTACATATGTCATTACAAAACCACCTTTAAAAGAGCACGTACTGATATGACCTTAGATGTTGCTAGGACGTTTCTCTGTCCATAAAACAAGCTTTGCTATCCTAAAGACCCTGGGAGACTCCTTAGCTGTGAAACAATACATATGTTGATCAGTTTAAACTGAACTGTCAATTCATATTAATATTACTGTACTAATGTGCATATAGAAGTGACATTCAACTGACAAAATGGAAAGTTTGTTTTATTTAACAACGCCTCTAGAGCACACCATTTGTTATCATCAGCTATTGGATGTCAACCATATGGTCATTCTAACACATTTATTTGGAGGAAACCTGCTGCCGCCACATAGGTTACTCTTTCCTATAAGCATCAAGGATTCCTTTATATGCACTTTCCCACAGGCAGGACATCACATACCACAGCCTTTGATGAACCAGTTGTGGACCACTGGTTGGAATGGAAAATAGCCCAAACTGCAAATATGTCCACTGAGCAGGATCGATAGGATGACCCACACCTTCACAGGTGGACACTCAACCCACCATTAATCCTGTATATATATTGCATTACATATTGACATAAGGAATTCCATATGAATACCATTTTGGCATTAAAATATATATAAATGTATCTATATTAATAAATATATATTTATTACATTAGATTACAAAGATGACATTATCATTTATGTTGTATGTTGATCATATACCTTACTCTATATACCATATTTGTGTAAATAATCCTGAATTGAAAAATGGCTGGAAGACCCGTGCTTCGGGTTTGACACAAGAACATTGTCAGTAGAATAAACATATTTACCACCAACAAAAACCCACACACAAACTACAATTGTCGTGAATAGTCATATAAGTACCCACAATTATGATACACTGAAATTAAAGTTGACCTAACCGAGTGTGAGGACTTATTTAAAATAGAGCATTTGATTAGGAAATTGTCATATACAATTATATCGTCACATAAAATCAACAAAACATGCATCTCAAATGAATTAGGTATGTTGGTCATGTTCATTGGTATCAGTGCGGTTAATTATTATAGGATATAACATATACACCTATCAGAATATCTGATTGAGTTGGGTATCAGGTCATACTGCCGATTGCATGGCATCCGAGTGTGGAAACACTATAAACCAACCATGCATAAACAATGTCACAAGTCGGTGCTGCTGTTGATATGACATCAGATGTTGCCAGGCCGGTAAACCCCTCAATGAACCACAAGAAGACGCTAGTACATATAACTCCAATTTCTGTGGAAATGGTCTGCGAATTGTATGTACAACATCTTCTTTACTAGCAAAGACTGTGACGTCACCACTTATGTGTAGAGCGCCATTGTTGACGTCTCCAGGCAGTCCAGCATCTTTTTCCTCTCCCAGCATGCATCTCGCTACCACCTCCTTCTGATGGTTATGGTTGCTGCTTCTCGTTCGCTCTCTTTCTCTCTTTCTATCTCTTTCTTTCTTTGTCTCCCTCTTTCTCCCTTACTCTCTCACCAGACATGGTGGTGAAATCGATAGAACACAGGCTTCCCGGGCGGAAGGTCGGGAGTCCTGAACCTTGTTCGAGTCAAACCAATGACTTACAAAATTGATATTTGTCAGTACTTATCCTCGCCTCTGGCATTACTCGGATAGGTCAAGGACTGGTTAGCTCAGCATCAGGATAATGTGACTGATTGCAAAATTGGGGCATGGTGCTGGTGGCCTGGTATTCCAGTTGAGAAACACTATAAAACCACCATGAGAGTGCATTGGCTGTCACAAGTCGGTATACATCCCCTAATGTGACAGTGGATGTTGGGCGCGTGTAAACATGCAACAAACAACACACAAAGCTTACTTCTCACTCTCTTTTAAGGCATCAATGATTGACGTACACCAGTTCGATGTGGCACAATGCTATCAGGATAAATAATGGATGCAGTGTCGGCATTCCGAATGTTTCCGACATTCCAAGCATACAGTCAAACCTCTCTAACCGACCACCTCGACAGATCGACCACTTCCCTATATCAATCGCTTTATTTGGGTCCCAAACGATTGCCAATAAATACCATTGTAACGATTAAAAAACTCCCGAAACTGATCACCTCCCTAAATGGACCACTTAGAATATGTCCAATGGTCGGTCGATTTAGAGAGGTTTTACTGTAGTATGGAAATTCCGAGTTCGCAATTTCTGTGCGCAGTCATTGCGGATAAACTGGCGCGAATTAAGGAGGTTTGCGCATCCGATCTGCGCATTTCCGGAAGAAACACTTTCTCTTTTACTTCCATGTTATAAACACTTTAAACGTCCGACGATCTTTCAGGATTTGTTATGATAGTTTTCAAAGCTTAGTCACTATATTCATGTTTATGTGATGTATAAACATTACACAAGTATAATTAATCCGAAGCCTTCACTCCTTATTCTATTTTAAGTGATCTACTGTACTGATATGTTATTAATTGTTCACTGACTGGTTTGTTTCAGTGTTAGGTCCTGTCAACATATAAGGTCATATTAGGACAGGTGCCCACATGTGAGAGTGCACATTCAGAGCAACTTGATAGTGCCACCCAAGTGCTAAAAAAGAGCTACTAAAAAAATTGCAGATATTACAAAATAGGGCCCTAACAATCTGCCTGAAAGTAGACAAACTACACCCCACTTATGACCTACACAAAAGAACTAAAGTGAAGCTACTAGAAAACAGAAGAATAATCCACCTAAAAACATTAGCATATGGACATAGCCAAGACATTAAGCGTCTAACCCAACCACTAAGGGACACCAGAGCAAGCAAGGCACCACTACTAAGGCAGACCAGAAGCCGGATCAAAGCCCATGAAAGGAGCACGCTGGAAATGGCCGCCAAGGCATGGAATGCCCAAACAGAAGAAAGAAAGACAAATCCCTGACCTAAAAACATACAAAAAATATCTGTGCAAAATAAAAACTGGAAACCCCAACTGAACTGCACCACAAGGGGGCAGGTGATATGTCACGGCCCACCAACTGGACAGCCCAGGGCGAGACAACCGGAAATACAAAAGCCAGATAACATATCCAACAACAATATAAATCAAATCAAATTCAACACTCATAACTCAACCATCTATTACGTAGAAAAAGCGGAAAACTCTTCCCACGAAAACCCCAAAACACTAACATGGAACCTTAAGAAAACAACTAACATAGTAATAAGAATAGAACAAAAATACAACGAAACATACCAACAGACAATCAAATAACTTATCAGCAGCTACTGCTTGGTAAGACAACACCAAAACTACAGCTGGCCAGCATTGAAAACAAGCCTGGGTACCCGGGCTTACATGCTATGGACAGTATAAATACAGACTCAATAAAAGAAATATATAAAAAAAATAAAAAAAATAAGATATGTCACGGGCCACCAGCGGGATGCCCAATGGAAGGTAACCATGCCAACAGTAGCCAGATAACACACCACACAGCTATGTACAAGCCTATGATATGTAAATAGGAGTAGGCTAGTCTAGTAATAAGAGTAGAAAAAAAAAACATATATGCTAAGAACATCCAAAAAAACTAACATAGGCTACTAACCATACCAACTAATTATATATCTGCTACTGAAATGCAGGCAATCAAATAACTTATCAGCAGGTACTGCGTGATAAGATAACCCCAACACTACAACTGGCCAGCATTGAAAACAAGCCTGGGTACCCGGGCTTATATGCTATGGACAGTATAAATACAGCCTCAATAAAAAAATATATATGTATAACAAAAATAGCAATGTTATAGTGCCACCCTAGTAAGATACCAGTCTGCCAGCACCATGATCGGATTTCCCATTCAGTCACATTCTCCTGATTCTGAGCAAATGCATCCTAGTAATGCTGAGTCATACTAGGAAGCGACCAGTTTCAATTTTGTAAGTCATTGGTTTGACTCAACTGGGATTCAAAGTCATGCCCTTCCACACCGGAAGTATGTGATCTACCAATTCGGCCACCGCGACCGGTCATGGATAGTGACTAAATAATATATTGTGTCATGGTGCCAGCAGCATGCTATCCAATTTGCACAGCACTCTAACGCCAATATCTTGATAAGGGAGTTTTGTCAGAAATATGTAGCCATACTGATGTGACCTGAAATGTTGTTTGGAGGTGAAACTCCAAATAATCAATGACGGACAATACTGGGTCCAGCATCGAATGAGACTACAGGTTCGCTGGTTAGAAATTGAAGTGAACTGAATTATTCACACTTTATTAAGGCTTAGAATCCCCAGTATGGAAACATCTGAATCGATTCAACAGTCAGAATGGCTGAGAATCTACACACACAGTTCAAATGTGACCGACCAAACGGGTCTATAGGCGATAATGGCCACACGCAGCTGGCATACAGTGCTTATAGCCCCTCACAGGTGGCGCCAGTGTGGCCAATACTGTAATTACTTACACAGTTAGATAGGATATGTTGAGTATACTATAATATAGGGAAGTGAACATAGATAGTGTCCTTGTTTATATTTCATAATAGATTATAGAGCACACATATATATGAGCCAGGATCACAAAAAGAGGCCAATTGGGGGAAGTTGTCGGCGTCGATCATTGGATGTCGGCGTCGAACAGTATAAATATAGTTTAGCATTGACAGAGGTATTTGAAAGTCCTCAAATGTAAAGGTAGAGAAAACACAACAACCTTATTTGTTTCTAGGATAATTTAATATAAAACAAAGAAATGCACTACACTTTAAGAATTGCGACACCAACATCTGTTAAAGTTGTCGGCGTCGAGCATTGGAAAATATGCTATTTGAAAAATATGCTATTTCACTTCTTTTTTTTTATCTTGGAAAAATGTAATAATACGTTAATATCAGTTGTGTAACATGGAAATTAAAGACACATCCAGAACATCATTTTAACATACACAACAAATTCAAGCAATATTTGATTAATTACAGCTAAGGACACAAGATTATGTCTTACAAGAAAAAAGTTGAAGAAAAGTTGCGAACAAGTTCAGGTAAATAAATAGTGCCGATGTTTACATTTTCACTTCAGAACAAAGTCATGCAAGCATACTTTTGATATATTGTGTGGGATAGATTAAATACATGTTGCATTGCTAATATACGTAATACACAGAGGCGACAACAGCTATCTGACTTGCTACAAATAAAAGAAAGAAGTAATTATCACCTTCGTAATGTGGAAACAAAATATCTGGCGTCCGGTTTAACAGAATAACCCATGTACATCAGTGCGACGGGACCCATGTCATGGTGACTGTTGCATCAAATGGGTCACTCCATTTCGAGTGAGACTTGATCCCACATTTCTTGCCAGTCCGGTTCGAGCATTCTAACCGTTATGCTATCCAGGGTCCCTGATGTAATCACCCTATCCATATTCAGCTGTGCAGGTGACACCTTCCCTGGAATAACATAATATTGCGACTTTCTAAGAAAATGGACCAGACGGGATCACAGGAGTCCATCTCCCGTTTTGGTAGATCATGGGATTCGAACCTATGGGTTCGAACTCTGGTCGAGTCAAACCAATGACTTAAAACGTTATACTTGTCGCTTCCTAGCCAGGTGCTCGGTATTATTAGGATAGGGAAAATACTGCTTGGCTCAGTATCAGGATAATGTGACTGAGGGTGATATCAGGTAGTGGTGCTGGCGACCTGACATCCCTGTAGGTCAGCACTATAAGGTTACCATGAGTGAAAACTGCTACAAGTCAGTATCCATCCTGAGATGACCTTAGATGTGCGCTATGATGTGTAACTCCAACAATCAACCGATCTAACAAAAATGCATAAGTAATTATCCTGAGGAGAAATTAATATGGCTGCATATAATATCATGACGTTAAGCCCAAGTCAGACCTCACCGGATTGAGGAACCGGACAGAAAACTGACACTGTCCGGTGAAGTACAGCAATGTATTGTTTATATATGGTTGGCATTCGGCTTGTCCGTTATCTGTCCGCTGGTGTCTGGCGGTGTCCGGTAGAAGTTTTGAACATGCACAAAACTTGTAGTGGACACCGCCCGACTGAGGTGCACAGTTGGTGTCCGTTTTTAGTCCGTTTTGTCCGGTTCATGTCCGTTACCCATCCGTTACGTTTCCGGTTTGCTTCCTGCAGAGTACTTGACGGTGCTGCGGGAATTTGGTCCATCGTTTTTGTATCTGTTTTCATCACGTCCGTGATCAGTCCAGTCGGTGTCCGGTTGGTGTCCGGTCCGTCTGTTTGACATTCCGATTTTGCCCATCAGTTGACCATTGCTTGTCCATTGTTATCTGGTGCCATCCATTTATCGTCCATTTATCGTCCGTTTATCATCTGGTGGCTATTCGCTAATGTACGTTCCTTGTCCGTTGAAACCGCAACATTTCGACACATTTCTATACATTTTGTCACCGGACACTAACGGACTAGACAATTCTTTGTCCGGTGGTGTCCGGTACTCGGTCTGCTAAGGTCTGACTGGGCCTTAAAGAAACGAAGACAAGAAAAGATAAATGCATGTATATATAGTATAAGTAAGTCCATGGTGACTGTCTACACGATGGGGATTACCGGCAGTATACTTATTGGGAGGGTTAAGGCAGGCTTCTCTATCTTGGCCAGAGTTGGGTGGTTGATTGTTGGAGGATTACGTCGTGGCAACATCTAAGGTCACATCAGGATGGGTACCGACTTGTGACAGGGCGCACTCATGCCTACTTTATAGTGCTGCCCTATTGGGAAATGAGGCCGCTGGCACCATGACCTGATATCCCACTCAGTCACATTATCCTGACACTGAGCTACCCAGTCCTAGCCCTATCCTATTAATGCCAAGCGACAGGTTAGGAAGGGACAAGTATCAATTAGATGAGAGTGTGATCAGGGAGATCTCGCAAATACACACCGTATGCGGTAACATAATTCATAGAGCGCAGGCCTCCCGTATGGAAGGTGGGTAGTTCAATTCCAGGTCGATTCAAACCAATTACTTACAATATTGATATTTGTTGCTTCCTAGCCAGATGCTCGGTATTATTAGGATAGGGCAAAGAATAGTTCCCTTGGTGATAGGATAATGTGCCTTAGTCGGATATCAGGTCATGGTGCTGGGGGTCTGATATCCCGGTTGGGCAGCACTATAAAGTTGCCATAAGTGTAGACTCTCATAAGTCGGTACCCGTCCTGATATGACCTTAGATGTTGTCAGGACATAATACTCCAACAACCAATTACAAACAGGGAAAGATAGCGTGGGTGACGGGGGGTCTGTCCAGCAGGGGCCGACCCCCCTCAGCTCCCCAGAACAATTTGGAAATAGTGATTCAAAATGATAAATTCTGGTGTATTTTGATGAAAAAAAAGAAGTAAGAATATAGGACTAAAAACAAGCTGAAGTGATTATTTGGCAGGATATTGCAATTTAAAAGTGAGAATCAGGGGGATAGGCTTATTTTGTCACATTTTAAGGAGCTCTCCTGCCAAATAAATTGCCACCTCTGATATTATTTGACCCCATTGCTACGCTCAGTACGATGAGAAATTTCCCCGCGCTGATAACCAACAATTGGCCAACCCATCACCCTACACACATGGCTCCCCTGTTGATATCACTCATCTGTACTTGTGGAGATCTCGCTCAACTAACTGACTACTTAGGGAGCACACTCTAGAAGAACATAGAACATTCCCATAGACCCTAATTAGAACACGACACAACCTCCCCCTGTCCGAGAGACCAGATGGGTTGGCCCAGTGAGTTGAGTGTCCGTCTCCTGTTTTGGTAGATCGTTGGACCTTGGTCGCATCAAAACAATGACCTAAAAATGTATAGCTGTCGCTTCCTAGCCAGGTGCTCGGCATTATTAGGATAAGGTACGGACTGGTTGGCTCAGTGTCAGGATAATGTGACTGAGTGGGATATCAGGTCATGATGCTGGCACCATAGTCTCCTAGTGGGGCAGCACTGTAAAGTCATCATGAGTGTGCGCCGTCACAAGTCGGTACCCATCCTGATATACTTTAGATGGTGCCAGGACGTAAAACTCCAACAACCAACCAACCTGTCTGAGAACCTCATTGTGCATTTGTGAATCTACAAACCCCCTAAGGGTTCACGTCACTAACAAAGATAATATAAATATATTAATCACCAATGTTAGGGTTCAGTCGTAAAGGCCCTGTCACCCCGCACCGGATTGGGGGAAATGGACAGAAAACGAAAAATGTCCAGTCTGTGTCCATACAAGTTTTGAACATGCACAAAACTGGGAACGGATGCCGCCGGATTGACGTCTACGGTTCTTGTTTGGTTTGATTTCATTTCATCCGTTGGCTATCCATTCATGTCTGTTTCATGTCCGTTTCATGTCCGTTTCATTTCCGTTTATAGACCCGATGTCGCAACATTTTGACACATTTTAATACATTTTGATACTTATCAGCTCCGGACTAGACAATTCTGTCCATTGCTCAATCCGGCATTTGTGCCTGAACTCTTCAAATATTCAACGACTCTTTTAAAACAAATTCAAGGAGTTTTCAAGGACAAAAGCTGATATTTCTGAATTGAAGTACTTTTCAAGGCCCGTGTGAATCCTGTTTAAGTCATTCACCTCCCACAACTACATCCTATTTCACACAACTTCCCCACCGGGCGTGATGTCCTAACCAGTAGAGCGCGGGCCTCGCTTGCGGAAGGTTGGGAGGTTGGTACCCGGTTGAGTCAAATCAATGACTTTAAAATTGATACCTGTGGCTTCCTAGGATATTGGGTCATGGTGCTGGGAGCCTGATTTCCCAGTGGGGCAGCGCTATAAAGTTAACATGAGTGTGCACTGTCACAAGTCAGTACCCATTGTATGACAGGCACTTATGCATTGCTTATTTATATTAACTTATTTGTAGCAGGTAGTTTTTTCTCGAGGATCTTAACGTTACAAGTGTGGTGATTGTTTGTTCAGAATATTGTTTAAACTACACATTTATGTGAAAGTAATGGTTGCAGAATTGTTAATGAAGGTGGACCGGGGTGGTGCGTGTAAATAATGGTCCTTCTATCTGACGGATCAGTTCCCAAAGGCAGACGTCACCTATTATGAGAGAAGGGGGCAAGCCCGGGAGGGAAAGGGTGAGTGATAATTGGGAGCGTTAGCATTACATTTGCCGAGCTTCTCCCTGAGCGATAATGAATGTATTCCATGAAGCAGTGTCCTGAATACAATGTGTATATATGCTGTCAGAGAAGGAGGCAAGTTCAGGAGGGAATGGGCGAGCAATAATTGGGGGGGGGGTGATAGCATTACATTTTCCGAGCTTCTACCTGAGCGATAATGAGTGTATTCTATGATGCAGTGTCTTGAATATAATGTATACATATAAATATATGCTATGAGAGAAGGGGACAACCCCAGGAGTGAATGGGTGAGCGATATTTTGGGTTTCTAGCATTACGTTTACCAAGCTTCTACCTGAGCGATAATGAGTGTATTCCATGATGCAGTGCCCTATTTTAATGTGTGTGTGTATATATATATATGTATATATATATATGAGTCAGGATCACGAAAAGAGGCCAATTGGGGAAAGTTGTCAGCGTCGAGCAATGATGTCGGCGTCGATCGCTAAAATTATAATTTAGCATTGACAGAGGTGTTGGAAAGTCCATTAATTTATCCTGAATGCAAAGGCTGAGAAAATACAACAACCTTATTTGTTTCTAGGATAATTTAATATAAAACAAAGAAATGCACTATACTTTAAGAATTGCGACGCTGACATCTGTTAAAGTTGTCGGCGTTGATCATTGGATGTCGGCGTCGATCGGTATAATTATAGTTTAGCAATAACAGAGGTGTTGGAAAGTCCTTAAATGTATCCTGAATGTAAAGGTCGAGAAAATACAAAAACCTTATTTGTTTCTAGGATAATTTAATATGAAACAAAGAAATGCACTACACTTTTAAGAATTGCGATCCCGACAACGTCAATTGACCACCAATTGACCTATCTTTGTGAGGCTGACTCATATATATATATATGCATATATATAGGTGTGCATCAGTATATTGGACCGTTAAGAAGCAGGTTCAAGTAAATCATCCGTTTAGTGATGTGATACTTCCTCTTCTGACTGACTGCATCATCAAAGCAACAGCCTCTTCATATGTTGCTGCACGCCCATCTACACATCTATAGATAGGCCTACCAGGCAGCCAACTATCCACACATACACAGCTACACACATCAGGCAGCTAAGAGCATACACTACTACACATCGACGACCTCATACATACTGTCATCCACCCAACACCAGACGGGATGGCAGAATGAGTTCAGCGTCCGTCTTCCGGTTTTTGTAGACCCTAGCAATGACTTCAAAATTGATACTTTCCGCTTCCTAGCTGGGTCCTCGGCATTAGTAGGAGAGGCCAAGGACTGGTTGGCTCAGTGTCAGGATAATGTGACTGAGTGGAATATCAGGTAATAGTGTCGGCGGCATATAACACTATACAGCCACCATGAGTATGCACTGTTGCAAGTCGGTGCTCGTCCTGATATGACCTTAGATGTTATCAGGACGGAAAACTCCAACACCTAAACAAAGAGCCACCCACAAGCCGCACATATGTCAGGCAGCCAACCATGTATATACACACACATATATATACATATATATATATACATATATATATATATATGCTGTGGATTTACATATATACAATCATATATATATATACATACATGTATATACATATGAGTCGGTCTCACGAAAATTGGCCAATTGGTGGTGAATTTCAGATGTCGGGATCGCAATTATTAAAGAGTAGTGCATCTCTTTGTTTCATATTAAATTATCCTAGAAACAAATAGGGTTGTTGTATTTTCTCTACCTTGACATTCAGGATAAATTTTAGAACTTTCAAACACTTCTGTCAATGCCAAACTATAACTATGCCATTCGACACCGCCATCCAATGCTCGACACCAACAACTTTCCCCGATTGGCCTATTTTCGTGAGACTTACTCGTATATATATATATATATATACACAGCTACACACTCATCAGCAACACACAAAAAAAGGAAAGTTTGTTTTATTTAACGACACCTCGAGAGCTCATTGATTTTTATCATCGGCTATTAGACGTCAAACATATTGTCATTCTGACATATTTCTTTGGAGGAAACCCACCGCCGCAAGATAGGCAACTCTCACCAACAAGCAGCAAGGGCTCTAGACCAAGCAGCCACTCACCCACCAACCGCACATACCCACAAAACACATGACTACCCACTCTCAAGCACACAACCACACATGAATATGGCCATGGTTGCTGACATGGTGTAAATCCACACAAATCACTCACTCACTCACACACACCCAACAACGATCGTCCACACACCCGGCACACACTCATCAACTAATCACACATCAAACATGCCCCACCCAACAACCACCCATCAGCCGCCAAACGTCACTCCTACCACGCACCGGTCATCACACATCACATTGACCATGCATCCCACACCCACCACACATTTCACCCACCATACACCATACTCACATACACCACACATCACACTCACCATACCTCATTCATCACACCCACCGCACATCACACCCATCACACATCACATCCACCACACATCATGCATCACACCCACCACACATCACACATACCACACATCACACCCACCATACATCATGCATCACACATCACACCCACCACACATCACACCCACCGCACATCACACCCACGACACATCACACCCACCACACATCACACCCACTACACATCACACCCACCACACATCGCACCCACACTACAGCATGCATCACACCCACCACACATCACACCCACCACACATCACACCCACCACACATCACACCCACCACACATCACACCCACCACACATCGCACCCACCATACATCATGCATCCCATGCACCACACATCACACCCACCATACATCATCCACCACACCCACGGCACATCACAGCCACCACATATCATGAATCTCACCCACCGCACATCACACCCACCACACATCACACTCACCACAAATCGCACCCACCATACATCATGAATCACATGCACCACACATCACCCCCACCATACATCATGCATCACACCCACCGCACATCACATCCACAACACATCACATCCACCACACATCACACCCACTCCACATCGCACCCACCATACATCATGCATCACACCCACTGCACATCACACCCACCACACATGGCACCCACCATAAATCATGCATCCGACGCACCACACATCACCCCCACCATACATCATGCATCACACCCACCGCACATCACACCCACCACTCATCACCCACTAAACATCACAACTAGTAAACACACATGATACCCAACACACCTCACTCACCACCATCCAACCCACCAACACAACCCACCCACCAACACAACCCACCCAGTATCACATCACACACACCCACCACGCCCACCCACCAACACAACCCACACACTAACACCACACCAGTTTGCCCGCACAACATAATCGAACAGCGAATAAATAATGCATTGATAACAGTTTCCGTCGGTTTTGGTTCAATAACCCACTTCTTGCAACGTATTGATAAGAAGCTGTTGATAAGGGCCTGCGACGCGCGGCCATTTCAATTGCCGACAGCACAAGAAGCAGCACATGATGGGGAAGCGTTTCAGGGAGGGGAGGAGCAGTGAGGAGGGAGTGGGGTGGGGTGGGGTGCTTCCAAATGTATTTGGGTCACTCTCCTGGAAACTGGCCAGAAGTGTCACATGGAGAGTTAAAATTAAATATTTGAATTTCCTTAATTTAATGGTTGCAAATCAATGCTGGAAATCTTCCCTTTACATGTATGTAAAATATAAATTGATGAGATAACAAATAAAGTTGTAGTCCATGATTAAGCTATGTCTTATGGCAGTATAACATGTGTTGCTCAGATGTAACACATGTTTAGGACACCTCGCAGTCTGCTTAATACAAATCTAAACAGAATTAAATCAGTTCGTATTGAGAAGCATATTAATCATGGCATAATATACAGAAATATGTAGCGCTTATATTGATACAAAAAGTAATTCCCAGCCATGCTTTATTCACTGGATACTTATTTTACAGTATTTGTGTGCCATCCAGACACCACTGGTTAAATCTGTGACGGAAATTTGCAATGTTATTTCTGAAGACATCAAAAGCATTTCTTTTTAATTTAACCATGCTTACATGTTAATAAATATTTCCTTTTGATTTGGGAACTGTTTTATTTGATATATCAATGCAATACAAGATGTTAGTAAGATTCAACCATGCCCCATATGTCATGTTACAAATGGCTGACTGTAAAATGGGTTTTGTTGGTACAAAAACACTTCACAACGACAAAGACCAAAGTTGCATGCAGTTTATTTTATTTCCCTCATTTAGTACATCAACTCTGAACGTGAATATGAAAAGTATAAGGACCAAAATAAGTAGGACATTTTTTTATTGATGTTTTAAAATCCCATCCAATGCTGACCAGTTTTCAGGAGAGTGACCCATTTCGCAATGCTCAATCGAGCAGGATCTGAAGGCTTAACCAAAATGCAATTATTCCATTTCTCAAGCACTCGGAGAAGCGTGGCACTTCTTCAGTTCTGAGCATCGTGGCACGAGGAAAGCAAGTGTCGTGGTTGGTTGGTTGGTTTGTTGGTTGGTTGTTGGAGTTTTATGCCCTGGCAGCATCTAACGTCATATCACGACGGGCACCGACTCGTGACAGTGCGCACTCATGACGATTTTATAGTGCTGCCCTACTGGGAGACCAGTCCACCAGTGTAATATATAGTGATGTCGGCACTGTGAGATCTAGTTTGCAACTCTCTTTATTTAGAACGTAGTCATGACGTCATCGCCCAGTGTTATATTGGGGTGGGAGCGTTCGGATACTAAGGTACATTATAACCAGCACCATGACCTGATATCCCACTCAGTCACATTGTCCTGACACTGAGCCAACCAACCAGTCTTTGTGTTATCCTAATAATGCCGAGTGCCAGGCTAGGAAGCGACAGATATACATTTTTAAGTTATTGGTTTGACTCGTGTATCATCGTACACTGTACTCCATGGATGCTTCGCCATGGATGGGTTGTTAATAGCATCTTTGTTTTGCACTTACCATACACATTTCATATTAATTTTGATGAATGTTTACTAACTCTGGTCACCTCGACCAGAGTAGCATCCATTTTGAGTCATGTAACTGTGAGTGATGCTAACTCCACCATCAGATACTGCCATATGGTTTATTGCATAATTTTACATATGGATTCCATTAGACGGCACCACTATATTGAAATGGGACCGTGCACTTCATTACAATTTTAGTTCTTTCCTCAGTACAGTCTCTAGGTAGTTATGTGATATCGATGCTTATAACCCTATATCCCCTTCTCATTGTGGGGTGGGTGGAATGGCAATTTAAGGCAGTGGTTGTCCACGTGGCTCCCCTTTCGAAAGTTAAATATCTAAGGCTAGCAGTCACTTTTATAGCCAAGATATTTTGGCCGAAAGTTGGCATATTTTAGTTCAGAAATGCGATATAGGTGGAGCCGCAGTTGCCTTGTTTACTGAGTGATCGTGCGGCGGAAGTGCCGAAAACCTGCTAGTTGGCGTTAATGGTATATAGTTCAGTAAGGATCTGCCAGTCGTCGACATATCGGAGCAGCCTTAGTTACTGGCGCTTGGCTGTATTCGCACATCCAATTACCTGCGATGCCTTAGCATCACTGACAATGATAGTTAAACACAATATTGGTCCAGGGATTGATGCGGAGCCTAGCTTTAACCCATTATGTGCATGGGTTAAAGCTTGTTATTATTATTGTATTCTATACCTTTGCTTCTATGTCCACACACACATATAACAACCTTGTGTAAATACCTTTATGCCAGGAACACGTACGGTCCGAAGACCAGTGCTACAGCCCTGAGAAAATATATGGTATTTTGTCATCACCAACCCGATGGCACCACACTATAAAACTGGGCACCAAATATTTTGTTTCCAGGTTACGATGCTTGTAATTAATTCTTTCTTTTATTCATAGCAAGTCAAATAATTACTGTTGTCTCTGTGTATTAAGTAAGTTAGCAATACTACATATATTTAATTTATCCCACAAAATAGAATACTTATATTATTTTGTGCTAAAAGGAAAAAGTGAAAATGTACACCTTTACATTGATTTATTGGTTGCTTTAGCTCTGTCGGCAGCATAGGCCATATTCACGGCGAGAAATATTAGTTTTTTGTTCAAACCATCGCTTTTACATGTAAAAGCAGACAATCAATTATGTGCCAATAGACACTCATTAGATTAGAAAGCTCACAGTCATATATTTGTGGTCAAGGGAAACAAATTCCCATAGAAAAAGAAAAGTTTTATTAATAATTGATAGAATCTATTTAGTAAACTATATGAGGTGGTACAGTCCAGCTGCCCTCAAAAAGGCTGAAATGTTTTCCTGTTTTACCTTAGTAAGAAGGTCATGCATACTGTCTGCAGTGTAGAACTGTTCGCGCAGGGCCAAAAAATCAATGCAACTTAGTAAAATGTGTTTGAGTGTCAGCGGGGACTGACACCCAATACATTTAGGGGGAGGTTCCCCCTTGAGCAGAAAAGCATGTGTAAGCCATGACTGGCCAATACGGCAGCGGCTAAGGACCACTTGGTCCCGCCGACCTCCCGCATGAGTCTGTGGTGGCTTTCCCACAGATGGTTCAATTTCTTTAAGTTTATTAATGTTTTAATCCCACTCAAGTTGCCATTTGGAGTTTATGTGGGTGGCTATTAGTGGTTTCAGATCAGAGTGGGTGATCAGACACAGTTCAAGATCACAGTTCAGGGCCTTCTTCGCAGCCCAATCAGCTCGTTCGTTTCCTTGTATGCCGGCATGGCCAGGCACCCAGCACAGGTGGATGTCATACCCATCCGTTGTCAGTTGGTTCATTTTATAAATGACCATTCCTAGAATAGGGTGATTCAGTCCAGCAACAGCCAGGAGGCAAGAGAACGAATCCCTGTATATAACATAGTTAGTATGGTTGGATACCTCGATACACTCCAACGAGAGAAGGAGTGCTCGGGCTTCTGCAGTGAAAATCGAGGTCTGATCGGGCAAACGTACGCCAAATTTTTCCAGTCAGCAGACTGCCGCAGCAGCTACCCGGCTTTGCTCTTTCAAACACTCAGTCTATATGGAGAGGTGGTCTGCAAACTGGCCTTGAATCTCTGCATGCAGTCCTTGGTACTTGAGTGGATGTGTCCCAGACTTCCTCAGTTCCACGAGTCGAAGGATAACCGATGGCTTTCTCAATGACCACAGGGGATGTTCTGGGACTTTGGCATCCTCCAACACGTTCAAATCCACGCCCAAGGCCTCCAAATGAGGTTTCATTCAGAGCCTCAGTGGCCGGATGTAATTCGGCCTGGCTTCATACCTGGATTTGTCATCTTGCTCGAATAGACAATTGTGTGCAGGATTCAATGCATTAGTTTTTATCTTGACTACATATTGCATGACCAGTTTGATTCTCCTGTTGTTCATTGGCTTCGACGTAGAGGCTCTGAACTGGTGAGGTGCGGAAGGCTCCAAGGGCCAGGCGCAGTCCCTGGTGGTGGCTTGTGTCTAGCAGCCCAATATATTATTTCTTTGCGGAACCGTATACTATGCTGCCGTAATCCACTCGTGACTGGACAGCACCCTCAGAATATCTAGCGCTTTCAGGCATCTTGTTTTCAGATACTTTATATGTGGCACAAAAGACAGTTTTGCATCGAGAATGAGGCCCAGAAATTTGGTTTTCTCAATGACTTTAATGGAATCCCCATCCAGGGTCAGCTCAGGTTCCGCATGCACTCTACGCAGCAGTTAAAAGTGCATGCAGACTGTTTTGGTCCTGGGAAATTTGAAACCGTTCAGAACTGACCATCGATGGATCCCATTTATGCTTGGTTGTAGCTGTCTCTCTATGACATTCATGTTATCACCGCTGTAATATAAAACAAAGTTGTCCACGAAAAGACTACAGGAGACCCCCCGCTTTACAGCAGCAATACCATTGACCTTGACCCCAAAAAGAGTCACAGCCAGTATGCTGCCTTGAGGTACTCCTAGTTCCTGTGAGTGTAGGCTGGAATCGGTAGTCTTGACACGGATGCGGAAATGCCTGAACGCTAGAAAGTTCCTGATGAAAATTGGCAGGTGGCCACGAAGGCCAATCGCATGAAGATCCTCCATGATGCCATGCTGCCAAGTTGTGTCATAGGCTTTTTCGAGGTCGAAAAAGACAGCCACACCGTGCTCCTTCTTAAGGAAAGCACCTCTTATGAAGGTCTCCATGCGCACCAAATGGTCGAGGGTGCTGCGGCCCTGTCTGAAGCCACATTGAAGGTTGGACAGGTGGTGTCCTGACTCCAGTAGCCAGATGAGGCAGTTGTTTACCATGCACTCCATGGTTTTACAGATGCAGCTTGTGAGGGCTATGGGACGATAGTTGTTGGCTTCACTCTGGTCTTTACCAGGTTTGGGAATCAGTATTACTGTCACCTCCCGCCAAGAGGCAGGGACGACACCCGACTCCCTGATGTTGTTGAAGAGTTGAAGCAACAGTCTCAGTGCATGTTCAGGGAGATGTTTCAAAAATTGATAATGAATTCCAACAGGTCCAACTGCTGTGTCATGCAAGCTTTCCAAAGAACCCATACTGAATGGGGAGTTGTAGTGCTCCTCACCATCGGAGGAAAAGTCCAAGCACTTTCGCTCTCGGCATTCCTTGACGGTCCGAAAGCCCGGGAGGCAGTTTGCCAAAGACGAGTTTCCAGCAAGGTGCGAGCCGATTCTTCAATTATTTTGTCGAATGATGTGAGAATGGTGCCGTTGTGTTTCAAGTGCACGCCTTTACATCATGCATTTAACCACACTTTTTCCAACATTTGTTTTTTATTTTATTTTGTAAGATATAACCTTGTTTGTTTGTATTTTTGGTAAATTAATTTTATTCATGTAAATCTTTTGTCAGCGCCTTAGCACTGTTCTTCCGGGCATGGTTTATATAGTGTCTTGGTTTATATAGTATCTTGAAATGTGAAGTAGATTCTGAAATTAACGTTTACACAATGCAGTAACTAATGAGTATGAAGTACATTAAATCATTTTACATTTACATCAAATGTTTTAGTTGTTGGTATGTTTGTGTTAGTAAGTCAAGATGTCTGACTTTGTTCTGTAGTATAGAAATATATTTATGTGTTGGTGTGAGGAATGAGGAATCCCGATGTTGGTAGGAATCATCAAATCTTGTTTGAATTTGTTGTTATGTTAAAATAATTTTCTAGATGTGTCTTTGATTTTCTTGTCACATGAGTATTGCTCAATTGGTATAAGATCCAAATCAAAAAGTGAAATATTTATTTGTTCAATACTGACATATGCACTACATGCAAACCTTCATAAGAAAATGGACTCTGCTATTATTTGGAATGAATTTGTGCTATTATTTAGAAGATTTTTTTCTTTTGTTTTCCTTGTCACACTTTAGTGCACAGTTTCAGACAATAACTCATATATGAATAAACATTAATTTACCTAAATAAAAAAATTCTGTCAGCAGTCTTCACAATGCCCCCTGTCGCCATGTTCCCTTCTGCCGATGCCGATCTTATATGTATATATATATATATATATATATATATATATATATAAGGACAAGCTACAGTACAAAAGAGACAAGACAATGAAAGTGGCTTGAGATAATATATTTCTCTGGCATAGGGAATATTTGAAAAAAGTTCCAGGCACAAGTGACAATGTCAGTGCCAGAAGTATGGTCGAGTGGTGGTGGAGCCACCGGTACCCGTATGAGGAAGGAGTAAATACATGCAGAGAGCCCATGGGCTAATAATATAAAATCAGAATAATATAATATAATATTGATCTGGTTATATGACACTACTGTACCATATTGTTATGAAACTTTTGGGTTTCAGAATTCCATTGTGTTACATGGTGCAAATTGTCTATTCAACAAGTATTGTACACCTTATTCTATATACCTTTTGTGTAAATAACCCTGAATTGAAAAATGGCTGGAAGACCAGTGCTTCGGCACTGACAAAAGACTTATTCAGCAGAATAAACATATTTACCACAAAAGAAAATACTATAATATAATAAATTCACTTACGCAGCTTTCTACTCACATAATGCTTTTACATCACATATATATATGTGATGTAAAAGCATAAGTGACTTACATTGTGTAACATAAATAAGGATGTTATTTATCACAATAATATATGTATATATATATATATATATCATCATCATCATCATCATCATGTCGGTCACGATGCGACAAAGACTGCTTTCATTACTTCGCTGCCGCTCTCCATTTAGCTCTCTCCTGTGAGAGTGATGTCCATGAGTCAGTCTTAATGTCTCTCAGCTTCAGGTTTCTCTTGATGCATTTCATGAAAGCTGCCTGCAAAAGTGTTGAAGTGCTGCTGGCTTTTGCGAGTTACCAGCGGCACTCCCTCTGGGAGCAAATAGAGGTGTTCACACCGGCAAGAACATGTCCAGACAGGTGCAAATCTATTTGTCCCTGCAGTGGCTGGTCAGGAGATGTTGGGAGTCCCATACATCAACCGCCCTTGATGCTGCCACAGTGACATGGTTTTCTGTTCAGGGTTTGCTCCCTTAGCCTTCGGTTCTGTCAAGAACCTGTACCACAAGGCAGTGGTTTACAACTCTGCAGGGCAGGGGCGTCAAACTCCCTGAGGTATTGCAATACCTGCATACCATATATATATATATATCTATATATATATATCTATATATATATCTATATATATATATCCAAGCCGCGCACTACACAACTTCTCATTAACAATCAGTGCGCTCAAATTGACAGAACCCAATACAAACAAAGATAATTATTTTAAAATCCTCACTGATGACGTAATTTCCTCGCCTAGGAACTCGCTGTTAACAAACAGAATCTACACTTCTTCGCGATACCATTTCTTGGGCCATGTGTTCTTTGTCAGCTTTCCCAAAGAATTCAGAATCCGCTCATCGTCGAACAGATTGTGTTTTACTTCATTAAAGGAACAATCTCTTTTTAAATTTGTCAGTGTGTTTTTGTGTGAGAAGCGTCATATCCAACACTGTTGAAAGTTGTTGTTTACAATCCACTTCATCGAATGGACACCAATCAGATGGGATGGTTGAATGAGTTGGATGTCCATCTCCAGTGTTGGTATATCGTGGGATTCAAACCAATGGGTTCGAACGCATGTTGAGTCAAACCAATGGCTTAAAAATGCATACTTGCCGCTTCCTAATTCATCTGCAAAACTCAAATTTTGACTACTGATCAAGTAAAGATTGAGTAAAGAATATGACGTACATCAAATCGGTGCAAACATTTGGAGTTTTATGTCTTAGCAACTCCATGAGCAGCACTGTCAAAGCGGAACTTGTTGTTTGCTGTTGGTTCATATCCTATAGCTAACAAAGAATGTAATACTATCAGACAATGGCTATAATATTAGCCAACAAATAGAGTAATACTGATGAGGGCTGGAAGGAGGGCGAGGGAGGGGAGGAATGACAGAAAAAAGGGAGGATGGACAAAGGGTGGGAAGAGTGCACAGATTGAATTAACCCTTCTCACACAAGTCAGCTTTAATTAACCCTTCTCACACAAGTCAGCTTTAATTAATCCTTCTCACAAATTCAGCTTTAACCCTTCTCAGACAAGTCAGCTTTAATTAACCCTTCTCACACAAGTCAGCTTTAATTAACCCTTCTCACACAAGTCAGCTTTAATTAACCCTTCTCACACAAGTCAGCTTTAATTAACCCTTCTCACACAATTCAGCTTTAACCCTTCTCACACAAGTCAGCTTTAATCAACCCTTCTCACACAAGTCAGCTTTAGTTAACCCTTCTCACACAAGTCAGCTTTAATTAACCCTTCTCACACAAGTCAGCTTTAATTAACCCGTCTCACACATGTCAGCTTTAATTAACCCTTCTCACACAATTCAGCGTTAACCCTTCTCACACAAGTCAGCTTTAATTAACCCTTCTCACACATGTCAGCTTTAATTAACCCTTCTCACACAATTCAGCTTTAACCCTTCTCACACAAGTCAGCTTTAATTAACCCTTCTCACACAAGTTAGTCTTAATTAACCCTTCTCACACAAGTCAGCTTTAATTAACCCTTCTCACACAATTCAGCGTTAACCCTTCTCACACAAGTCAGCTTTAATTAACCCTTCTCACACATGTCAGCTTTAATTAACCCTTCTCACACAATTCAGCTTTAACCCTTCTCACACAAGTCAGCTTTAATTAACCCTTCTCACACAAGTCAGTCTTAATTAACCCTTCTCACACAAGTCAGCTTTAATTAACCCTTCTCACACAATTCAGCTTTAACCCATATCACACATGTCAGCTTTAATTAACCCTTCTCACAATAGTCAGCTTTAATTAACCCTTCTCACACAAGTCAGCTTTAATTAACCCTTCTCACACAAGTCAGCTTTATTTAACCCTTCTCACACATGTCAGCTTTAACTAACCCTTCTCAGACAAGTCAGCTTTAATTAACCCATCTCACACAAGTCAGCTTTAATTAAACTTTCTCACACATGTCAGCTTTAATTAAACATTCTCACACATGTCAGCTTAATTAACCCTTCTCACACAAGTCAGCTTTAGTTAACCCATCTCACACAAGTCAGCTTTAATTAACCCTTCTCACACTATTCAGCTTTAGCCCTTCTCACACAAGTCAGCTTTAATTAACCCTTCTCACACAATTCAGCTTTAACCCTTATCACACATGTCAGCTTTAATTAACCTTTCTCACAATAGTCAGCTTTAATTAACCCTTCTCACACAAGTCAACTTTAATTAACCCTTCTCAAACATGTCAGCTTTAACTAACCCTTCTCACACTATTCAGCTTTAACCCTTCTCACACAAGTCAGCTTTAATTAATCCATCTCACACAAGTCAGCTTTAATTAACCCTTCTCAGACAATTCAGTTTTAACCATTCTCACACAAGTCAGCTTTAATTAACCCTTCTCACACAAGTCAGCTTTAATTAACCCTTCTCACACAAGTCAGCTTTAATTAACCCTTCTCACACAAGTCAGCTTTAATTAACCCATCTCACACAAGTCAGCTTTAATTAACCCTTCTCACACACTTCAGCTTTAAACCCTTCTCACACATGTCAGCTCTACACATGTCAGCTCTAACTCTTCTCATACCTGTCATCTTTAACCCTTATCACATAAGTCAACTTTAACCCTTCTCACTCATGTCAGCTTTAACTCTTCGTGCACATGTCAGCTTTAACTCTTCGTGCACATGTCAGCTTTAACTCTTCTCATGCATGTCAGCTTTAAATCTTCTCACACATGTCAGATCTAACTCTTCTCACACATGTCAGTGTTAACCCTTCTCACACAAATCAACTTTAACCTTTCTCAATCATGTTAGCCTTAACTCTTCTCCTGCATGTCATATTTAACTCTTCTCACACATGTCAGCTTTAACTATTCACATACATGTCAGATTTAACTCTTCTCACACATGTCAGCTTTAACCCTTCCAAACAAGTCAACTTTAACTCTCATCACACATGTCAGCTTTAAACTTTGTCACACATGTCAGCTATACAGCCCTGGTGACATACACGTTAGTGAACATAGTTGAACATAGTTGAACATAGGATAGTTTAACGTGGGTCAAACCTGGTGTAAGTATGTTAAACTATGGTGACAAATGTTAAGGTATGGCAGGTTTTGGCACAGATAAATATGATACGGCACAGATGGTGGTACGTTCAACTACGTTCAACTATGTTCAATTACGTTCAACTATGTCAACATATGTTAGCTTCCACTATGGTCAACTATGTCCAAGTACGCTCAGGTAAGCTAGATTACATTGAGAGTAAGGAGACTTCACCACGGTACATTAGCCTGTAATGTAGCGCTCTTTTGAACATATCCAAAGATTAAATTGGAATCCACGGCCCACCCACGTTATTACCAAGTTAGCATGACAGAGATGCTGGTATGTTCAACTACGTTCAACTAGTTCAACTATGTTAGCCTTCACTACGTTCAACTATGTCTACTAACATGTATGTTACCAGGCCTTAAACCTTCACACACAAGTCAACTTTAACCCTTCCGCTGTGGCATCCAAATAAGATGACTGAATGGGATATCGTATGCACGATAGTTGCCTTATGTCACCATTCCACCATTCGTCACACCTGTCAACCATTCACCAGCGATTACAATTCTGACCGCCATGTCCTCTCTTGGCCCGCTCCTTCCCAATTTGTCATCATCTATTTTCACACAATGACTGACACACTAATCCCACCCCCACCGCTCTCCAACACCCCCCACCCCATCCCCACCATCACCCCTTCTACCCAAGGAGTGGTTGGCTCAGTGTCAGTATAATGTGATTGAGTGGGATATAGTGTCATGGTGCCGGTGCCTTGATTTCCCAGTGGGGCAGCACAATAAAGTTGCCATTAGTGCACACTATCATAAGTCGGTACCCGTCCGGGTATGACCTTGACCCAATATCCCACTAGTCACATTATCCTGACACTGAGCCAACCAGTCCTTGCCGTATCCTATTAATGCCAAATGCCAGGCTAGGTAGCAACAAGTATCAATTTTATAAGTCATTGGTCGTAATGTGAAGCATTGCGCTTGATGTGTGGAGAGGAAGAGACCCTCCCCCCGCCTCCCCGGTCGTCGCGCAGCATTCTCACCTCGCGCGACGCCCGCCTCTCAGCTTTCCTCCTCCCCCTCCCCCCGCCTTGCTTTCGTACCTCACCTGTCACCGCCCTCCTGCCCTCCCTTATAAGGCCGCCCGCCGGCCTCTCTCAGTCACTCGCCTGCCAGCCCTCCTCCACGCTGCCCTTTTTCCTCCACCCACCCACCCATCTTTCTCTTCCTTTTTTCTCTTCCCTTTCAGCTGGTGGAGGGCTCCTCGGGGCCCCCTCCCCTCACATGAACTTTTACCTCTGCTCCGTATGAGCCCCTGTTATAGACTCTCTTGTTCGTTTCTGCTCCTCATGAGCCTTACCTTCCATGTACCTTCTACCTGCCTCTCCTCACCCTCATCGACCACCCCAACTTCCCAGCCCACTCCGTCCAGGGCCTACACCACCAAGTCATTGGTTTGACTCGACTGAGAACCGAACTCCCGACCTTCTGCACGTGAGGACCGCGCTCTACTGATTAGGCCGCACCGCCCAGTCAGGTGAAGTGGGAGGAGGTGGTAACCCGACAGGAATTTGAAGTTAGTTGTGTCGCAGCTGGCACTGAAGTGATGACAGGTTATGTGGAGGGCCGGAAGTGGGAAAACCCAACAACCGGAAACAGTTACGCAATACGCTCGCAAATTAAATATATTAGCTACGCAACATACCCACATTCAGCTTTGGAGATATTTAAATTGACAACATGCCAAATTAAATTTGGCATGTACACTAAAATGTTTTAGTTTGTTTTTATTCATTGGTGTAGTAGTCCCAACTCTAATTTGTATTATATGTAGGATTAAACATATGTATTGTTGGAGTTTTAAAAAGTTGGTACTTCCATCGGAATAGGCACCACCAACCAGAAACCTGTTTAAATATGTCCATCAATATGTACTCCCAAGTAAAGTGAGTAGGTGTATTATCTGTTAGAGTGTCTGATTTTGTTTCTAGATCGGACTTCTAATCTGAAGGTTGGTGGTTTGAATCCCCGTGCCGCCACCTCTGCCTATTTGGATTTCCACCGCTGTGTGTAACTTACAGTGTCGTCAAAGGCCAGTTGCTCTCCTACCATGTCTATGAGGTGTGGAAGGTTAAAAATCCCTTGGGTTGGTAAAAGTGTAGGTTGGGCTTTCTATTGACCAACCGACTAATGGTAAAAATAAGTTTATTCAGACTTTTCCCTGATAGTCAGTATGAAGAAAACAATCTACCCATTTATGATTTCTTATTTATAAATGCACACAAAATCCCGATTACGAATGTAATTAAGGCAGCAATGCAAAACGAGGCTAAATAGCCATGATTCCATATTTATTACTGCCACCATACCTCACTATGTCTTCTTCAATTTCAGAACGGAGGAATTAAACGCATGTGAACCCATTTGAATATTGGGAAAATACAATTCAATACCGACTCCTATCTCATTTTCATGATCGATGGATGTGGGATTTCCAAGTGAGAGATCAAGTTTTAATTCACGGGGTGGTCTTTACGCGTAGTGGTTTTAATTCTAATGTTTTCCTAATCCCCCCATCAATCAATGCAGGTACAGTTTTACCATCATTGACCTCAGTGTTCTGTTGCTTGGCACGCTGTGTCACCCCTAGGATCTTCAATTGTACAGTTTTACCATCATTGACCTCAGTGTTCTGTTGCTTGCCACTCTGGGCCACCCCTAGGACCTTCAAGTGTACAGTTTTACCATCATTGACCTCAGTGTTCTGTTGCTTGCCACTCTGTGTCAACCCTAGGACCTTCAAGTGTACAGTTTTACCACCTTCAAGTGTACAGTTTTACCATCATTGACCTCAATGTTCTGTTACTTGCCACTCTGTGTCACCCCTAGGACCTTCAAGTGTACAGTTTTACCATCATTCACCTCAGTGTTCTGTTGCTCGCCACTCTGGGCCACCCCTAGGACTTTCAAGTGTACAATTTTACCATCATTGACCTCAGTGTTCTGTTACTTGCCACTCTGGGTCATCCCTAGGACCTTCAAGTGTACAGTTTTACCATCATTGACCTCAGTGTTCTGTTGCTTGCCACTCTGTGTCACCCCTAGGACCTTCAAGTGTACAGTTTTACCATCATTGACCCCAGTGTGCTGTTACTTGCCACTCTGTGTCACCCCTAGGACCTTCAAGTGTACAGTTTTACCATCATTGACCACAGTGTTCTGTTGCTTGCCACTCTGGGTCAACCCTAGGACCTTCAAGTGTACAGTTTTACCATCATTGACCTCAGTGTTCTGTTGCTTGCCACTCTGGGTCACCCCTAGGACCTTCATGTGTACAGTTTTACCATCATTGACCTCAGTGTTCTGTTGCTTGCCACTCTGTGTCACCCCTAGCACCTTCAAGTGTACAGGTTAACCATCATTGACCTCAGTGTTCTGTTGCTTGCCATTCTGGGCCACCCCTAGGACCTTCAAGGGTATAGTTTTACCATCATTGACCTCAATGTTCTGTTGCTTGCCACTCTGGGTCACCCCTAGGACCTTCAAGTGTACAGTTTTACCATCATTGACCTCAGTGTTCTGTTGCTTGCCACTCTGTGTCACCCCTAGGACCTTCAAGTGTACAGTTTTACCATCATTGACCTCAGTGTTCTGTTGCTTGCCACTCTGGGTCACCCCTAGGACCTTCAAGTGTGATTTCTTTGGTTTTGTTGTTTTATTTAAAGCATTTTTATGCCTCTGAATTTGTCCCGGGGCACTAGTCATCCAGCCGTAGACTACATCCAGAGTTGAAACAAGTGAAACATATATATCCATATACATATATTTGCCTGACATAAGGAGGCCAAAGGAAATAACAGCTTGTTTTATCTAGCAACGGCTCTAGAGCACATTGATTTTTATCATCGGCTATTGGAAGTCAAACATATATGGTCATTCTGACATTTGATTGGAGGAAACCTGCTGCCCCCACAAAGGTTAATCTTTCAATAAGCAGCAAGTGGGTCCTTTATATGCACTTTCCGACAGACCGGACAGACCGGACAGCACATACCACAGCCTTTGATGAACCAGTTGTGGAGTACTGATTAACATATGGATGCCATGCATTTTTATACTAAGAACATTAATCGTTTATATGATGTGTAGAGCTTGATGGATATTAGTTAATTATGATGCAATAGTTTATACATATTTGGATGACATATGGATGCCATGAATCTTTATACAAAATACAAAAAACAATGATGGTTTATATGATGCGTAGAACTTGATGAATATTAGTTAATTATGACACAACAGTGCACCCATATTTGGATGACATATGACTATTATGAATTGTTATTCAAAGAACAGTAATGGTTTATATGATGTGTAGAACTTGATGAATATTAGTTAAATTTATGACACAACACTGTATCCATAGTTGGATGACATATGACTATTGTGCATGTTGCCTGTAACATGAGTAATTCATGACGCTGGAGACCGTGCTGGGGTACCAGGATAACTTCATAACATAAGACTAGCATTCCCTCGTAAGCTGGGGGAGGTTGCCGTCAGTAACAAGTAAGTGCCATGACGTTGGAGACCATGCTAGGGTACCAGGATAATTTAATAACATAAGACTAGCATTCCACGTAAGCTGGGGGGGGTTGACACCGGTAACCAGTGACGGTCGCAATGTTGGAGACCGCATGCTAGGGGACCAGGACAGCTGGTGGGGTTGCTAGGATCCCCAGGACACAATAGTAGCATTTACCCATGGGTACCAATGATTACTGGTGAGCCGTTGAGACAACGGTCATTCACTACTGTAACGTTGTAATGTACGGGTCGGATCACTAAGTAGTCTCAACGGTTAAGAAGAACTATACGGTGGAGTATTTTTTCCCACCCTCCCGTACCCAGTTTGCCTATGTACTGTTAGGGCCGTTAGTAGCGGGCTGAGTGTCTGAGGTGCTTCATCTGGTGTCTTGGCTGACCGCATCTTTAGTAGTGACTGAATGTGTAAAGCTCCTTCCGAACACCACTGCAGATGAGCCATGTTAGGATTAGGCGTAAGATAACTCGTAATCAGCTGCTTAGCGGGTCGAACCCGGAAGTAATATGAAAAAGTAAAGTATAGACAAATAAATACGTAAGTGGTTATATATGACTTTCCCGATCGAGCTGATGTACTGAAACTTGTATGGTAAAAAAATTTAACTGTCCATGATGCATTTGACACTGTAGTTTCATGTCATCTTTAACAACCCCAACCTACCCAAACAACATGATTGCTGTGAATGTGAGGGGTTAAGGTTAAGAATTACCTGAAGCCCTGTTACATTCAGCACTGTATGCCATATAGTCCCCTGGACTAGACCTGAACTTTGACCTGCTCGACCTTGACTTGAACAACTCAAACCTGATCTTTTTTCCAGACTCACTAAGTTTGTCATGTTGGTTATCAGCACAGGTTAACACTTAATGAAGATATGTTACCTTAAGTACTAAGAACGCGTCGAACCGTCAGCACTGTATGCCATATAGTCCCCTGGACTAGACCTGAACTTTGACCTGCTCGACCTTGCCTTGAACAACTCAAACCTGATCCTGCTTTTTTCCAGATTCACTAAGTTTGTCATGTTTGTTATCCGCACAGGTTAACACTTAATGAAGATATGTTACCTTAAGTACTAAGAACGTGTCGGATTGTTGTTAGAACTGCATAAGTTAACAATGGTGCCACTGATGTCAGTCCTTCCTTAGTTAAAATAAAAGGTACTGTGCACTATTTCTGTCTCCGGCGTCTTGAATTATGAATTGTTATTCAAAGAACAGTAACGGACTATAGGATGTGTAGAACTTAAGGAATATTAATTAATTATGATACAAAAATGTATTTGAACGACATTGGGACGCCATGTATTTTCAAACACAAAAACATCAAAGGTTTTTAGGATGAATAGAACTTCATTGGTTGGTTGTTTGTTGAAATTTTACATCCTGGCAACATCTAAGCTCATATCAGGACGGGTACCGACGTATGACAGTGCACATACTCATGGCAACTTAATCAATTATAGTACTGCCCCACTGGGAGACCAGGCCGCCAACACCATAACATGGATATCCCACATATTCAGATTATCCTGACACTGAGCCAACCAGTCCTCACCCTATCCAAATAATGCCAAGCGCCTGGCTAGGAAGCGACAAGCATCAATTTTATAAGTCATTGGTTTGACGTGACCGAGAACCATGGTTTTGAATCCCACGATCTACCAAGACGGGAGGCGGATGCTCAACTCATTTGGCCATCCCATCTGGTTACTGCCTCTGCAGTGAAAGCAGGCCAGAGCATCACGGTAGGCTGAACGGCAGTTGGGAGCTGCAGACTCGGGTACAGTGTGTACGTGGATAAGCTTAGGCCTGAATACACGACTACCCATGTTTTTATCGAGCAGACAGGCTTCTTCCATTAGCCCCGGAGGTCTCCATACCGGAGAGCCGTCAAGAAACTGCTGCCGGAGTGTGTGTGTGGTGGGGGGGGGGGGAGGGGGAAGGGAGGGGAGAGGGGGGTAAACAGGGTATGGTGGGGAGGAAGGACAGAGGAGAGAAGAAGGGGGGGGGGGGGGGGGGTGGGGAGGAGAGAACAGGATATGGGTGTGTAGGAGGAGGAAGAGAGGAGAACGAGGGAAATGAATTGGGGCAGTGCGGTTTGGTTATTTGCGGTTTTACGTCCTGGCAACATCGAAGGTCATATCAGGACGGCTAGTGACATCTGAAAGCGCGCACTCATGCCGACTTTATAGTGCTGCCCCACTGGAAGACCAGGCTCCCGTCACCATGTCCCAATTTCTCCTGTCGGAGTGGGGAGAAGGAGTGTGGGGGAGGGGGGGGGGGGGGGGGTAAAGAGGGTATGGTGGGGAGGAAGGAGAGAGGACAGAAGAAGGTGTGGGGGGTGGGGGAGATGGGAGGGGAGTTAGGAGGAGAGCAGGTTGGTTCGTTGTTGGAGTTTTACGTCCTGGCAACATCGAAGGTCATATCAGGACGGGTACCGACTAGTGGCAGTGCGCACTCACAACAACGTTATAGTGCTGCTCCACTGGGAGGCCAGGTCACCGGCACCATGACCCGATTTCCTACTTGTCATATTATCCTGATACTGTGCTAACCAGTCCTTGGCCTATCCTAGTAATGCCAAACAACAGGCTAGGTAGTGACAAGTATCAATTTTGTATGTCATTGGTTTGACTCGACTGGGAATTGAACCCCTGACCTTCCGCACGAGAAGGCTGGTCTCTACCGATTGAGCAAGCACGTCCGGTTGAGACAAGGATGATGAGGGGAGCATGGAAGTTGAATAGATGGAAAGGGAGGGGGTGAGGAGGAGAGGGGGAGCGGAGGGGGAGGAGGGGAATGGAGAACGAGGATAGAACGAGGAAGCTGGAGGCAGAGTAGGAGGAGAAAGCGGAGGGAGAGAATTAGGATGAACTGGAAGTAAAGGATGAGGAAGATGAGAAGGAGTGGTAGGAGGAGGAGTAGGAGGAGGAGATTGTAGAGGAAGAGATGTGAAGTAGAGAGGGCAGGAAGGGAAGGGTGAAGGAGAGAAAGCGGAAGTGGAGAGAGAGGAGGAAGATAACAGAGGAAATGGAGGACAGGAGAGTGGAGATTGAGGTGTAGAAGAGGGTGATGAGGGGGGGAAGGAAGGGGATGGGGAGCCAGAAGAGGAGAATTAGAACTGAGGAGGATGGGAAGAGGATGAGGAGTACTGAGGTGATATGAATGGGACGGGAAAGGGAGAGGAGGAGGAGGGGAGAGTATGACGAGGAGTGGCATGAACTGAAATGGGGGGGGGGAGGTAAAAGGAGAGGAGGAGGGAAGAGGATGATGAGGATTGAGATGATATGAATGGGGCGGGAAAGGGAGCGGGGAAGGAGGAGGGGAGGAGGAGGGGAGAGGAGGAGGAGGAGTGGGATGAACTGAATGGGGGGGGGGTACAAAGGAGAGGAGGAGGGAGGAGAGAAGAAGGAGGAGGGGAGAGCAGGAGGGAAGAGGAGGGGAGAGGAGAAGGAGGAGTGAGATGAACTGAAAGGGGGGGACAAAGGGAGAGGAGGAGGGATCAGGTAAGAAGGAGGAGGGGAGAAGAGGAGGAGTGAGATGAACTGAATGGGGGGACAAAGGGAGAGGAGGAGGGAGGAGGGAAGAAGGAGGAGGGGAGAGGAGGGGAGAGGAGGAGGAGTGAGATGAACTGAATGGGGGGACAAAGGGAGAGGAGGGAGGAGGGAAGAAGGAGGAGGGGAGAGGAGGGGGGAAGAAGGAGGAAGAAGGAGGAGGTTCAGGACGAGTAGATGGAGTAGGAGAGCGAGTAGTTTGGAGATTGTGTAGTGGGGGGTGGGGGTGGGTGGGTGGGCAATTGAGCCGTCGTGTAAACTCACACCCACCCCCACACCCACTGCCAGACCCACACCCACCCTCCCACTACCACCCTCCCGCTCACTACTTCAGGAACAACCCACTTGAGCCGTCGTGTAAACTCACACCCACCCCCACACCCACCCCCACACCCACCCCCACACCCACCCCCACACCCACACGCCACCACACCCACACCCACCCCACACACCCACACCGCACACCCCACACCCACCCACACCACCACACCCACACCCACGACCCACTCACACACACCCACACACACCCACACCCACACCCACACCCACACCCACACACACAACACACCCACACCCGCCCACACCCTCCCACCCATTACTTCAGGAACAACCCACTTGAGCCGTCGTGTAAGCTCACACACCCCACACCCACCCCACACCCACCACCCACACCCACCACACCCACACCCACACCCACACCCACACCCACCCACCCACACCCCACCCACACCCGCACCCACCCACACCCACACCCACACCCACACCCACACCCACACCACACCACACCACAGCACCCACACCCACACCCACACCCACACACACACACACCCACACCCACCCACACCCTCCCACCGACTAACTTCAGGAACAACGCACTTGCCAACCATACAATGCATTAACTACTCCTGCATTCCAAGTATGTATATAGGTTGTTTTTTAAATAGCGCTATGACGTCACTACGGTACGAGCAGAATTACTACCTCCAGTGTGCGTTAACGGGAGAGCGATATATATATGTATGTGCAGTTGTGTATATATAGACCGACTCATGGACATCACTATCACAGCAGAGAACTAAATGGAGAGTGGCAGTCAAGTAATGAAAGAAGTCTTTGTCGCATCGCGACCGACAGCATCATGATGATGATATATATATAAACAGTTTGGCCCCTGGTAATACAGAATAACAAAAGACGGAGTGGTTGAGAAGAGTATATATTCTCTGGCAGGAAATATATGAATTGCCCACCTAAAATTTAAAATCCGACCGGTCCTGAGCGGGTCTCTGGCAGCAGTAGTGACCAGATGCAGCTGTGTGTCAGGGATGTCAGGAGCCCACACAGGAGGCAGACTGGTGGGGGATGTAGGGGAACTAGATAGGCAGCAGCTTAGGCAGTACTAACTCAATGACTCTAGCACAGTAGGAGTAACTAATAACATGACAGTACAGGGTGTAGTAACTAATATATGGGAAGGTAGTTTGGTCGTGTCCTTGTTTATATTCCCATAATAGATTATAGAGCACATAAATATATAAAAATATATATATAAATATATATATAAATACATATATAAATATATATAACCAGGCGCAGTGGCCTAACTGGTACAGCGGGAGCCTCTTGTGCGGAAGGTCGGGAGTAGTTTGCTTCCCAGTCGAATCAAACAAATGACTTTAAATTTGATACTTGTTGTTTCCTAGCCTGGCGCTCGGCATTAATAGGATATGGCAAGGAGTGGTTAGCTCAGCATCAGGATAATATGTCTGAGTGGGATATCGGGTCATGGAACCGGCGGTCAGATTTCCCAGTGAGGACCGTGAGTATGTATACTGTCCCAAGTCGGTACCCATTGTGATATTACCCTTGGGTGTCAAACCCCAACAACATGGGAGCAACGAATATGCTTGGTTGAATTTTCAAATATAATCACGAAGGCAAAACAAGATTAATCGATAGGAGAAAAGTAAATAGAGTCCATTAGATCATGACTATGGAAAGCAATATTTGCCATCAGGTATTACCATAATAAAGACGGTATTAAATTTATGTCGCTGACAAGCGAACCAACCGTAGTGAAATTACTGGCTACTACAAATTGTGAGTTTGGGGTGGTAGAGCTTTGCCTATCTGTAAGCTCAGGTCCTGTAATGAGGGTTCAGAAGTTACAGGTGGAGGGGGAGGGTGGAGGGGGGGCAGGAACATGGCCGTTTCCGTGTGTGGGGGGTAGGGGGGGGCTAAGGCTAGGGGGTGTGTGTGGGAGGGGGGCGTCCACCCGGCAACCGCTATGGGTTTGGTAAGGACCAATATATCAATACCTTTAATCACAATGTCAATGCTTGTAACTTTTCTTTTTAAACTGACCTAGTGTGGGTGGGGAAATTGAACTCGTTCCAACACACTAATAGAATTTACCGCCCAAAAATGTAATTTCGAAAGTAATCTAAACAAACAATTAAACGCAGTTTCCTTTTCCACTCAACTACACACAAAAAGGCAAACCACATCACTCTCTCTTCCCCTCCCTCTCCCTCTCTCCCTCTCCCTCTCTCCCTCTTTCTTTTTCTCTCAACATCCTTATCTCTCTGTCCCTCTCTCCATCTCCCTCTTGATATCTTTCTCTTTCCCTCTACACACCAGGCGGGATGGCCAAATGAGTTGAGAGTCTGTCTCCTGTTTTGGGAGATCAGGGCATTCAAACCCATGGGTTTGTGGATTAGAATTCTGGTCGAGTCAAACCAATGACTTAAAAATGAATACTTGTCGCTTCCTCGCCAGGCGCTCGGCATTATTAGGATAGGGCAAGGACTGGTGTGCTCAGTGTCAGGATAATGTGATTGAGTGGGATATCAGGTCATGATGCTGGTGGCCTGGTCTCCCAGTTGGGCAGCACTATAAAGTCACCATGAGTGTGCACTGTCACAAGTCAGTACCCATCCTGATATGACATTAGAAGTTGCCAGGATGTAAAACTCCAACAACCAACCAACCAACGTTCCCTTTACATCCTTCTCTCTCTTTCTCCCTCTCCTCTCTCTCATTCTATGTCTCTCTCCCTCTCCCCCTATCTCTGTCTCTCCCTATCCCTCTGTCTCTTCATCTCTCTTTCTCTGGACCTCATTCTCACTTTCTCTCTAGCCTCCCTCTCTCTCTTTCTCTTACTCTCTCTATCTTTCTCTCTCTTTCTCGCTACCTCATTCTCACTCTCTCTCCCATCCCTCTCTCTCCTCCCTCTCTCTTTCTCTTTCTCTCTACCTCATTATCACTCTATCTCTGCCCCCCCTCTCTCCCATCCCTCTCTCTCCTCCCTCTCTCTTTCTCTTTCTCTCTACCTCATTATCACTCTCTATCTCTCCCATCTCTCTCTTTCTCTTTCTCTCTACCTCATTATCACTCTATCTCTGCCCCCTCTCTCCTATCCCTCTCTCTCTTTCTCTTTATCTCTCTTTGTTGGGACCTCATTTTCACTCTCTATCTCTCTCCTCCCTCTCTCTCTTTCTCTTTCTCTCTACCTCATTCTCACTTTCTATCTCTCCCTATGCTTCTCTCTCGTTCTTTTTCTCTCTCACTCCGACTCCCTCTATTTTCTTTCTCGCTACCTCCTTTTCTATCTCTCGCTCTGTCTTTCTCTCTCTCTGACACACACACCTACCTGCCCCCCATGCACACATGTAATATGGCTTATTTTGAGCTGGAAGTGGTTATATTGCATCAATTAATATCCTGTTTGTTAATTTCCCAACGGAATTTCATAAGGGGCCCACTCATAAACATAGACATAAACATAGACATTCTCTTTTCAATATCCTCTCATTTCTCGCTTATAACTCGGTGTGTTTCATCATCTGCTCTGACTAAGCGGCCATTTATCAACGACTTAATTGATAATGGCAAATAATTGTAACAATTTATTACTGATTACGGGATGCTTGTTTGTTTGTCTGTTGATACTTGACGTCCTAGCAACATCTAAGGTCATATCACGATGGGTACCGACTTGTGACAGTGCGCACTCATGGCGACTTTATAGTGCTGTCCCACTGGGAAACCAGGCCGCCGGCACCATGACCTGATATCCCACTCAGTCATATTATCCTGACACTGTGCACACCAGTCCTTGCCCTGTCCTAATAATGCCGAGCGCCTGACTAGGAAGCGACAAGTATCAATTTTAAAAGTCATTGGTTTGACTCGACCAGGGTTAGAACCCACGACCCTCCGATCTACCAGCCCGGGAGATGGACGCTCTAATTCATTCAGCCATCCCATCTCGTCTGATTATGGGATGCAGCTCAGGCGGTAGGTAGCGTGTCCACCTGTGAAGGTGTCAGTCATCCTATCGATCCTGCTCAGGGGACCCATTTGCAGTTTGGGCTATTTTCTGTTCCAACCAGTGGTCCACAACTGGTTTGTCAAAGGCTGTTATAATGCACTGTCCTGTCTGTGGGAAAGTGCATATGAAAGACCCTTTGATGCTTATCGGAAAGAGTAGCCCATGTGGTGGCAGTGGGTGTCCTCCAAAGAAATATGTCAGATTGACCATATGTTTGACATCCACTTGTCGACAATACAAAAATCAAAGTGTTCTAGAGACGTTGGTAAAATTGCATAGTCCAATGGTTTTGAGTTTCTGTCATTTTCTGTCGATGATTATAATCTACATTACTTTTGTTTGAAGTAACTTTTATTTTAAATGGCTAACTTTTGAGATATTCGAATTGCAAACACACTAAATTAATGTTGGCAAGCAGGCCAAAACTCTGACACCATAGGCTTCTGCAGTAACAGGCTCTGTTAATTTGATTCAGTACCCCCGTGTATGTGGCGACAAATGCTTAATAATTGCAACAGTGTCTAAACTAGATATGTATAATCAAATCTAGATAAATGTTTTGGTTTGGAAAATCTGATGTTTTCATCGGACTATGCAGCTTTAAATAAAACAAGCTTTACTTTTACTTCGCTGATCACAAGAAAATAGCATCTCAATATCTTGATTCTGCGGGCATCTTGAAACAGCAGACGGTATTCAAGTTGCATAGTCTGACGTTTTGAGTTCCTCACATATTTATTTGACATATTTGTTTGTTTGGGTTTTTACATTCTGACAACACCTGGACTCTCAGTGGGGCAGCACTATAAAGTCACCATGAGTACGCACTGTCACAGATCGGTATCTGTCAGTGCTGCCCCACTGGGAGACCAGGCTGCTTGCACCATGACACAATTTCCCACTCAGTCACATTATCCTAACAGACACCAAACTGTCTGCTCCTTGTCCTGCCCTACTAACCAATTTGGCGGAGTTTTACGTCCTGGCAACATCTAAGGTCATATCAGGAGGGTTATCGACTTGTGACAGTGCGCACTGATGGCGACTTTATAGTGCTGCCCACATGGGAGACCAGGCTGTCAGCACCATGACCTGATATCCCACTCAGTCACATTATTCTGACACTGAGCCAACCAGTCCTAGCCCTATCCTAATAATGCCATGCGCCTGGCTAGGAAGCGACAAGTTTGATTCGACCCATTTGCAGTGTGGGCTATTTTCCGTTCCAACCAGTGGTCCATGGATGGTTCATCAAAGGCTGTGGTATGTGTTGTTCTGCTTATGTGAAAGTGCATATAAAAGACCCCTTGCTGCTTATCGGAAAGAATAGCCTATGTGGCAGCAGCGGGTTTCCTTAAAAGAAATATGCCAGAATGACCATATGTTTGACATCCAATAGCCGATGATAAAAACCAGGGTGCTCTAGAGGTGTTCTTAAATAAGTGTTCTCTGAGGCAGAGTGGTTAGAGTGTCTGACATTTTTCTCAGTCAGACTCCTAATCTGAAGGTTGGTGCTTCGATTCCCTATGCCCCCCCGCCCCCACCTCTGCCAATTTGGATTTCCACCACTGCGTATAACTTACAGCGTCATCAAAGGCTGGTTGCTTTCATACCATGTCCATGTGGTGTGGGAGGTTAAAAATCCCTTGGTTCGGTAAAAGTGTAGGCTCGGGATTTCCATCAACAAACTGTCTAATGGTGAAAACAAGTCTATCCATGATAGGCAGTAAAATAATAATAAACAAGTTAAGTAGCTACGAGTTAGGATTTTCAGATAGAAAACACGATTGAGATAGCTTTCACAAGCAGCTGTGGTATCAATGTTTCCCAGGTCCATCTTAGTCACGCAATCATGCAAATAATTGACTTTAAAATTTCATTTTCCGGCAATTACATTTTCCCAGGGAGAAGCTATGAGTTGTGTAATGCGTTATTCCGGGATGGAATATTTTTTTAATGAACGTCAGGCTGAAAATAAAAAATGTTACCAAAATCAGATGGTGCCTGTCATAGTTATCCATGGGTCATTGCATCCCAAGCATGCGTTTATTATCAGTGTCAGCAACTCTGAAGACAGATAAACCAAATATCAATATAACCATAGATGGCACAAACATAGAACAAGTATCCAAATTCATATATCTCGGACAAAAGATTACAAATGATGGGAGATGTGAGGAAGAAATTAAAAGAAGGATAACAATAGCCTGAACAACATTCTCCAAAATGTATAGAGTGTTAACATCAAGTAAGATATTAATACAAACAAGGAAGCGTATTCTTCAGTGTTATGTGTGGTCTACTCTAATGTATGGGGCTGAGACATGGGAAATCTCTAAGAAAATGTACAAACGTTTAGCAGCATTTGAGATGTGGACTTATCGAAGGATGATGAAAATATCATGGACAAAGAAGATCACCAATAAAGAAGTTCTCAGAAAAATTAAAAATAAGAAAAGCTTGTTTGCCACTATACAGACAAAGAAACTTATTTATTTTGGCCACATCATTCGTCAGAGTTCAATATACCGTACATTGTTGGAAGGGAAGGTGAATGGCAGCAGAGGGAGAGGGAGACTAAGAACATCATGGTTTACAAATATTTCACAGGGGACAGGCTTGAATTATTCACAGTCTATCAGAACAGCACACCATCGGGACAAGTGGAGAACCATTGCATCCAATCCTCGACTAGAGGACGGAACTATTGATTGATTGAAGCAACTCTGAAGCCAACAAGCTTTTCTGTGTCAGGGAAACATTAGTAAGGAGGAATCCTAATAGGGAATTATTCCCCTAGAATTTATGTAAGATATAATCTATTGTCGTGGGGGGGGGCTGATGAAAATGGGAAATATTGATCCTAGAGTGGGACTCGAACACACACCTCTTTGCATTCCGGGCCAGTGTGCTAACCATTACACCACCTAGGCTCCCTGATCTTCACATGAAAATAATTTGAAAGCTCACTAATTCCACTTTTCATGAGATCACATGGTTATGGAGCAATGAACAAACGATTCCAATGTTTATCTCCATTTTTCGATTGGTGTTTACATGGTTTTGCACTTGAACTCCTCATATGTATATATATATATATATATATATAGATACATATATATACATATATATATACATTTATATATATATATATATTTATATATATATATATATATACAGTAAAACCTCTCTAAGTCGACCGACCTTGGGACCGGCTTTAAATGGTCCAATTAGGGAGGTTGTCGGTTTAGGGAGTTATTTTTATATTTACAATGGTATCGTATGGGTGATTGTTTTGGACCCAAATAAAGTGATCGATATTGGGGAGTGGTTGATCTATGGAGGTGGTCAGTTACAGAGGTTTTACTGTATATATGTATATATATGGTAATATTACTTATAACAAATGTACATACTATTTATCTTATTATTTGCATTCAAGTTGCATGGTCCGATAGGTTTTGAGTTTCTGGCATCCTTTTATTATAAAATGATGTATTCGAGTAAAATAAAAATAAATGAAGACAGTAATTCAGCCTATTACTGAATGCCAGATCGTTTAGTTTGGGCTGATCTTGCCAATTCAAAGTATAATGGCAATGTGCATCATTTACATAGATAGCCAAAGGAGGGACTCACATCTCCTCACTCTCATGTATAAAAGATCGAATGACGAGCAATATGTTGACCACACAAACAGAGTCACCAGACAGAGTGATCCTACACTCCTAAAAATGCCCAAGCCCCTAACAAACAAGCTGACTAAAGCACCAATTTACAGAGGAGGTACATTATGGAATAAACTCCCAGTGAGGACAAGATGGTCCCCAAGTCTCCTTGAATTCAAAAACTTAATAAAAATACAACAGGCCTGTCAGACCCCTACACAGTTGCAGGTATCCTAAAGGCCACCCTTGCCCTGACCCCTGCACACACATACATACAAATGGTCTCAAATTCACTACATGGCCCAGTGAGCGAAGCCCCTGCCCACCCCTGCTACAACATCCAGTATGTACCTCGCACCTTTTTATCCCCAATACAATCCCAGACCCCCATTCCATTCATCAAATCATACAATACAAAGAACTAACAATTACTAATTAAATGACAGTGTTGCAAAATTAATATCATACACATTGACATCTAATGTTCTTGTCACCATCATACCATATCCTTCAGTATATGATGACTTACATTTATGGGCAAATCAGTGTAGTTATTTGCTGGATACCAGCATATTAATTGTGATCGGATCCACTGATTTGCATATATACTGTGCATGTATTTGAAAATAGGTATAAATATTTTGATATATTTCTTTCTATACCCTTGTAATACATATTGTTGACTGAATTTGCATGATACTTTGTTGGACTGAATTTGTACACAGTTACTACTACAGCTGATACTTCATTTATAAAATGTATAAATACTACTAGTAACAAACATGATTTGCATGCAGTCACTATTACAACTGATAGTAGTTTCATTTATGCATGATACTTATTGGACTGGACTTGTACACAGCTGATACTTCATTTATAAAATGTATAATACTTTTAGTAACAGACAGGATTTGCATGCAGTCACTATTACGACTGATAGTAGTTTCATTTATGTATTAAGGAATTGTACTGTACAGCCGGAAGACCAGTGCTCCGGCGCTGACAAAAGATATTATTCGATGAATAAATACTTGAACCAAAAAAAAATAAATGAATTTACTCAACTGTTCCTTATTACGTGATTGCCAATTAAGCCGGTTCGTGGGATCATGTTACGCTCTTCTGCAACTATCCCCGTTTATGTTTTACGTCCTGGCAACATCTAAGGTCATATCAGGATGAGTACCGATTTGTGGCAGGGCGCACTCATGGCAACTATATAGTGCTGCCCCACTGCGAAACCAGGCCACCGGCAACATGACCCGATATCACACTCAGTCACATTATCCTGACATTGAGCTAACCAGTCCTTGCCCTACCATATTAATGTCGAGCGCTAGGCTAGGAAGCAACAAGTATCAATATGAAAGTCATCGGTTTGACTCGACCGGAGACGAACTCCCGACCTTCCGCATGCGAGGTTCGCCCTGTACGGATTAGGCCATCATGTGATATATTAGTGTAATATAACCTGTGAGGCTTCCAGGATATGTGTCAGTATACAAGGCACCATCATCAATTGTTAGGATTGTACAGGGTGGCCGAATCGGTAGAGTGCAGTACTTCTAAAAATATTACCGCATATGTTGTCAGAATGTGAAGCCATGGATAAATCAATAAATTAATCTTACAGGTTTGTTTGTTTGTTTGTTGTTGTCTTACATCCTAGTAACATTTAAGGTCATATCAGCACGGAGACCAACTTGTGACAGTCCGCACTCATGGCTACTTTATAGTGCTGCCTCACTGGGAAACCAGGCCACCAGCACCATGACCGGATATCCCACTCAGTCACATTATCCTGACACTGAGCCAACCAGTCCGTGCCCTATCCTATTTATGCCGAGCACCAGGCTAGGAAGCGACAAGTATCAATTTTTAAGTCATCGGTTTGACTCGACCAGGATTCAAAACCACATACTCATGGGTTCTGTTCTCTGGAAACAGGAGACTGACGCTCTACTCATTCGGCGAACCCGTCTGGTCGAGTTTACAAGTAGAACAAACTATTAATTATAGTTCTAATTGTCCATGTGCAAAATCTCGCTCACCATCCCAAACGCACAATCTAATGCAATTGCAATTTAGTCGCGAATCTAGTAAAAAATCCAAAAATGGAATATGTTGCTCTTATTATCGCTGCTTGCGTCTCTAATACTCGCGTTGTATAGCCGCGTTTTATCCGTATGGTGAGTCGTTCCCATTGGGCCTCCCTTAATTAGCCTAATTATGGTACAATTAAGACAGTTGGACCCGACAACTGATTGCCACCAGAACTGTCAGCCGAAATACAGCTAAGATTTTGCGAGTGAAGGGAATGTTCTTTTGCTCGACACATACATTTGAGCGCTCTCCAGATCTGGATGGATTGCGACTAGTATTCTATTTCAGGCTTTGAGTAATGAAAAACCGGGTGCGGTAGTCTAGTCGGTAGAGCGCGCTAGAGCAGGCCGCCGGCACCATGACCCAATATCCCATTCGGCCACATTATCCTGATAATGTGGCTAACCAGACGTTGTCCTGGTGAGCGGTAGAGCGCGGCCCACGCGTTGCGGAAGGTTTGGAGTTCGGTTCCCGGTCGAGTCAAGCCAATTACTTTAAATTTGATGTTTGTGGCTTCCTAGCCTGGCGTTCGGCATGAATATCGGTTGTTTGTTTGTTGTGGTTTTACGTCCTAGCAACATCTATGGTCATATCAGGACAGGTACCGACTTGTGGCAGTGGCCACCCATGGCGACTTTATAGTGCTGCCCCACTGGGTTCGGTATTATTAGGATATGGCAAGGACTGGTTAGCTCAGTGTCAGGATAATGTGACTGAGTGGGATATTGGGTCATGGTGTCGGTGGCCTGATTTCCCAGTGGGGCAGCAGTGTGAACATTGCCATGGGTGTGCACTGTCACAAGTTGGTACCCTTCCTGGTATGACCTTATATGTTGCCAGGACGTATAACTCAAAAAAGCAACCCATTAAGGAAATACTCTTTATTAAATCACTACCAGATTATGTTCCTTCTCCTCCTCAAGCCCATCCTCCTACTTTATGTAATTATTGCATTAATTACGGATTTGGAAATACAGATGAACCTCGATCCAACGGACACCGATGCAACGGATTCCGGATCCAACGGACATAATCTGCTAGAGTGAATATCTGGTCTGAACGTTTAAAACTCCCGGGTAAAGCGAACCGAGACTACTACTTGAGGAAGCGTTTACGTCCTAGCAACATCTAAGGTCATATTAGGATGGGTACCGACTTGTGATGTGTTGTTTACGTGTTTGGTCCCCTGTTTTCCACATTATTATGGAATCGAGCTTACTGATTGAGCGGTTTGGTTTGTGTTTTGGACTTTTATGTCCTGGCAGCATCTAAGGTCATATCAGGAGGGGTACTGACTTGTGACAGCGTGCACTCATGGCGACTTTATAGTGCTGCCCCACTCGGAGACCAGGCCACCAGCACCATGACCTGATATCCCATTCAGTCACATTATCCTGACACTGAGGCAACCAGTCATTGCCCCATCGTAATAATGCCGAGCACTTGTGAGAGTGCACACTCGTGGCGACTTTATAGTGCTGCCCCACTGGAAAACCAGGCCCCTGGTACCATGACCTGATATCCCACTCAGTCACATTATCCTGACACACTGAGCTCTCCAGTCATTGCCCTATCCTAATAATGCCGAGCACATGACGAGAAGCATACATCTTTAACGCATTGATTTGACTCGGTCAGGGTTCGAACCCATGGGTTCGAATCCCATGATCTACCAAAATGAGAGCAAGACTCTCAACTCATTCGGCCATCCCGTCTGGTCGATATTGAAATAGCGAAATAGCGAATGGTAGACAGGACGTGTGAACATTTATTTGTCTCTCATTTTTGCTTGAGTGCAAGTAACTAAGCAACACAAGGAATAATTAGTAGCATGTGGTGAATAAGGGGTCAAATTTCCCTGGATCATCAGCCCATGTCTTTTTCTAATCTGTTCTTGAATGAATTTATTGACTCAGCATCAATAACATTTTGTGGGAGACTGTTCCATATATTTATGATCCTGTTTGAGAAACTGAGTTGCCTTAACTTTGAAATGGCTCTGGGTTTTACTAGTTTGAGAGTATGGCCCCGACTGCCTTCTCTTTTATTCAAGGTGAAAAATTGGTTCATTGGCAACATTTACGAGGGAGTTCTTGAGGTAACTGACACGTGGCTTTAAGGTAAGTCAATATAAATTCACTCAAACATATTTGAGCTGGGCCCATATGTATGAGCCCGGGTTAGCGGTCGTAACCCTGGGTCATGCGGATTTCCCAGGTTAGTGGCGAAAACTGTGTATGTATGTGTCAGGGTTAAACTAACTTGGGGAGTTTAAATTTGCCTGCGCTAACCCCATGTGAAAGGAGGGTTAAAAATGGGGTTAGGCACCGACTCGGGCCCAAATCTATTCAATGCGACCATATTTAACTGAATTAGATACGCAATAAGTGAAATTTGATCAATTTAACCCTAAATTCGAAGCATTATTAAGGCTACCACCGCATTGGCGGTGATATTAATAGTGTCGAATCGATGAATGTAAAGTAAACAAATCGCCGCCTCTGCAGCGACGTCGATATCCATACTGTCTAACGTCAAATAAAAATGGCTGCCGCCGTCGCCATCGAATCGACGGCAATATATTACGCCCAAATCTATTCAATGCTGTCATATTTAACAGAATTACATACGCAATAAGTGAAATTTCAGCAAATTAACCCTAAAATCGAAGCATTATTAACGTAGCAGCTATATGGGCGGCGTTATTCATATTGTCCAATCGACGAATGTAAACAAGCACACAGGGGTTCCCCAATATTTATAAATAACTGAAACGTTAGCTAACTCGGGCGCATTTTGGTCACATACATCCCCCCTGACACATTTGGAACCCCGGGGTTAGATAACCCGGGACCCGCCCTTAATCCTGGTACGGTTAAAAATTGGCTCATACATATGGGCCCTGATGTGTAATTATTCACTTCCATTAAAGGCCCTGTCACACCTCACCGGATTGAGGAACCGGAAAGAAACCGAACAAAGTCTGTTGATATCCAGCAAAGTCCAGTTTGTGTCTATTGCATATCCATTGCATATCCGTTGATATCCATTGATATCTGGCCCGATCCGCTACAAGTTTTGAACATGCACAAAACTTGGAATGGATGCCGCCGGGTTGACATCTATGGTTCGTGCCCGGATCGGTAGAGCGTGGGCCTCGCGTGCCAGAGATCGGGAGTTTGGTTCCCTGTCGAGTCAAACCAATGACTTATCAAATTGATACGTATCGATTCCTACCCTGGTGTTCGGCATTACTAGGATAGGACAAGGTATGGTTAGGCCCGTATCAGGATAATGCGACTGAGTGGGATATTGGGTCATGGTGCCGGCAGCCTGATTTCCCAATGTGGCAGCTCTATAAAGTTGCCATGAAGTTGATGATGGCAGGTCTGTCAATAGCGTTGCAGGTGACCAGGATGTGTGCAATGTTGAAAATCTTGGAATGATAGCTAGCGGCTGGCTGCCTTATATACAACGAACTAGGGGTGTGCGAAAGTTTGCTGCCATAACATGTGTGGAAGGACGGAGAACCAACCATCCATCCACCTTTAAACCGATCGGAAACAGGGGCGGTGGTTGGGGCAGGATGAGTCATTAATTTTGAATCACGCGCAATGTAAAACCCCCATCACACCAAAGTAGTTCTTACTACATTCTTGTAATTGTTGCCAAACACGCTCAAACTGTGTGCGAACGTAGTGAACGTACTAACTTTTTATGAACTGCATGGACGGGCAAGGATGGAAGGGTGCTCTAGAACTTTGAGCGCATTCAACATTTTCGGCGGCCACGTTCTACCCCATTTTAGAACAGGGTCGGACGTTTTGAGAACTAGTTTGGTGTGATGGGGGATGTAAGCATTCAACCAAACATGTCCAGGGGTTTTATCTGGCTATAATATACTACACGCTAATTATTAATAATCATAGCCTACCCCTGGCCTTGGTTACCAAATGCATTAGCGATGCGTTAGAACCCACTTAGAAATCTTTGTATAATATGCGTTTAATGCGGCCCATTTGTCTTTTAATGAATCAGTCATGGTCCACTAGCGTTTGATCTTCATTGAACGCCCACAAATTGTGCACCTTGTGTTGTTGGTTGGTTGTTGGAGTTTTACATCCTGTCAACATCTAAGGTCATATCAGGATGGATACCGACTTGTGACAGTGTACACTCATGGTGACTTAATAGTTCTACCCCACTGGGAAATCAGGCCCCCGGCACCATGACCCGATATCCCACTCAGTAACATTATCCTGACACTGAGCTAACTAGTCCTTACTCTATCTTATTAATGCCAAGCGCCATGTTAGGAAGCGACAAGTATCAATTGCATAAGTCAGTCGTTTGACTCGACCGGGAACCAGACCCCGGATCTCCCACATGTGAGGCCTGCTCTCTACAGATTAGGTCACCGCGCCCCTTTTCTGAGAAACGTGCATCTTGCGCTGCTTATCAAAAGTACATTAATCACATGAAGGATCTGAATCATTTGTAGATTAACTATGGCTGCTAATATGTGGGGTTGGGGGGGGGGGGGCTGCACACCTTTTCTCTGGTGCATGAGCACTAAGTGGAAACTCGGAATGTGGGTCAACTTGTGGAGCGAAAAAGCCGCTGTAAGCACCATGTACCTGTTGTCTGCATCGTATATCTGTAGTGAAGGTTACATGAGGTTACTAAAGTTTGTCATCAATCATCGTAGACCGAACGAGATGGCCGAATGAGTTGAGCATCCATCTCGCATTTAGGTCGACCGTAGGATTTGAATCCGCGGATCCAAACCCTGGTTGAGTCAAATCAATGACATAACAATCTATACTTGTCACGTCCTAGCCATGCGTTTGGCATTATTATGATAGGACAAGGACTGGTTGGCTCCGTGTCAGGATAATGTGACTGAGTGGGATATTGGGTCATGGTGCTGGTGGCCTGGTCTCCCAGTGGGGCAGCACTATAAAGTCACCATGAGAGCACACTGTCACAAGTCGGTACCTGTCCTGATATGACCTTAGATGTTGCCAGGACGTACAACTCCAACAACCAACCAACCATTAATTGCAATAACTATCTCAACATGATTATGAAAAGTATAAGGGAAAAAATAAGTAGGAAGTTTTTATATTGATGTTTTAAAATCCATCCCATGCTGACCAGTTTTCAGGAGAGTGACCCATATATAGTGAGTATTCCTATACGGGTATAAATCCTCGGCTGGAGGTATTTTATTATTATTATTATATATCATTATATGCTTGGGCTTCATCCAATCCAATGTCACCTGGGATTTTGTCCGAGCCTATGGTGCGACGGTGGCGCCGCCACCTGGCTAATCCTGGTACTTATGTTCTAACTAGGCTTATTCACTTGCTTGGAAAAGTTTTGTATTTATTGACGATACGGCGATTTCTCCTGTGTCAAGAGGAAATAAAGACACTCAACCCACTGGAGTCCTCCTTGTTTCCTCCTTCTCCTCCAATAGAACCTCGATTTATACACGTATGTATGTATGTGTGTATATATGTATATATACATGTATGTATGTGTATGTATATATGTGTGTATGTAGGTGTGTAGGTATGTGTGTAGGTATGTATATATGTGTGTACATGTATATGTATGTAGGTGTGTGTATGTATGTATATAGGTATGCATGTAAATGTGTATGTGTGTAATATATATGTATGTATGTATGTATATATGTGTGTATGTGTGTATGTATATATGTGTGTATGTACATATGCATGTATGTGGTGTCTGTGTGTATGTATTTATGTGCATATATATGTAAGTATATGTATGTGTGCGTGTGTATGGATGTATATATATGCGTATGTGTGGATGTACGGATGTATATAAGGTATGCATATGTGTATGTATGTACATAGCTATGTATGTATGTATGTATGTGTATGTATATATGTGTGTATGTACTTACATATGCATGTATGTGGTATCTATATGTATGTATGTGCATATATATGAAAGTATATGTATGTGTGCGTGTGTATGGATGTATATATGTATACGTATGTGTGGATGTACGGATGTATATAATGTATGCATGTGTGTATGTATGTACATAGCTATGTATGTATGTGTATGTATATATGTGTGTATCTACTTACATATGCATGTATGTGGTATCTATATGTATGTATGTGCATATATATGAAAGTATATGTATGTGTGCATGTGTATGGATGTATGTATGTATGCGTATGTGTGGATGTACAGATGTATATAATGTATGCATGTGTGTATGTATGTACATAGCTATGTATGTATGTGTGTACGTATGTATATATGTATGTATGCATAGCAGTGTACAGTGCTGCCGTGAACCTCCCCCTCACAATACCATGCTGAGAGGTCCTAGCATGGGTTGTGTGGACACCGATGTCGGTGTCGCGGATGTGACGTATTCTTATATCTGAGCTTATAGAATCAAACTAATATGGCGTTCACATTGCACCCCACCCCAACTCTCCTAATTATGGTACAATTACGACAATTGGATTCGATGATTGCTCATCAGTGGGCAATAACATCTCAGGACATATGAGATTATTCCAACGTTCATTCAATCGGATGCTGTCCTTTCATTGGCAACAAATGGTTAATGGCAGCCTCCATAGACGGCTACTCCCTCCCACACACACACACACACCACACACCCTGACACTCCCGTTAGCTGACGTCGAATTTGTGATAGCGGATATTGAGGTTTTCGTGGAACATAATGTCGTGGGGGTGATGAAAATGGGAAATACTGCGCCTAGAGCGGGACTCGAACCCACATCTCTTTGCATTCCGGGCCAGTGTGCTAACCATTACACCACCTAGGCTCCCTGATATCAATACACTCCCCACGCCTACCTGTCTATGTGGTTACTTGCCTGAGAGGTCAGTGCAGACCACTACAATAATATGAAAGAGATTATATATATATATACTAGCTTTAACATACTAGCATAACTAGCTATACATACATACATACCCGGGCTTATATGCTATGGACAGTATAAATACCACCTCAATAAAAAATAAAAATAAAAATATAGGTTAAAGCTAGGCTCCGCATCAAACCCTGGACCACTGTTGTGTTAAGGTGGCCATAATGACACTCTGGGCGAAATGACAAAAGTTAGTAAAAAAAAAAAATCAAAACTAACAACTTTTTTTTTTCTTTTTAATTCTAAATTAATATGAAATGTGTATGTTAGGCTAAAGAAACAGGTTAATAACAACACATACATGGCGAAGCATCAGTGGTGTATTACAATGTGCACGTGTTGGCAGTGCTGATTAACAGAGGAGTAGTGATCAGGGCCCGTATGCAGGAGTCAGTGTTAGCGAGGCAAAACGGTGTTTGGCAGGAATTCCGGGTTAGCGGGGAAAAATGGTATGCACGAGTCAGTGATAGGCCTAACACCAGAAGCTTAAACTAGGTTAAGGTAAACCAGAAATTTAGCTAGTTTAAAGCAGTGTAAGGTATCAAATCTATTCAATGGTGTCATATTTAACAAAGTTACATAGTCAAATAGTGAAATTTGATTAAATTAACCCTAAAATCGAAGCCAGATTAACGCTGCCGCCGCATCGGCGGTGATATTAATATTTATATTTTCGAATCGACGAATGTAAAGTAAACAAATCGCCACCGCCGCCGCATTGACGGTGCTTTCATCCGCCAGTATGGAAAGCGATGTCGATGCGGCGGTGGCGGTGGCGGTGGCAATTTATTAGGCCCAAATCTATTAAATGCTGTCATATTTAACAGAATTACATACGCAATAAGTGAAATCTTATCAATTTAACCCTAAATTCGAACCGATATTAATGCCACCGCCGCTTTGGCGGCGTTATTCATAGTATCGACTCGAGGGAATTCCCAAATCTATAAATAACTTCATGTTTAGCTATAATGTAAGTGCTACGTGCTCCTGCATACCACTTGACACAGTTCCCGACGTTGGTGATAGCTAAATGGTAACAGGCTGTAACACCAAACGCCGCTAACATTGACTCCTGCATACGGGCCCTGAACGACCCTAAAACTTAACCACCGTTCAGTGTAATATATATAATTATTTATCAGCAGGCACTGTCAGTCCGCTCAGTGCTCGGGCAAGATCAGCCTGGACTCCCAGTTTTGCGCCTAAGATGGCAAACCCCAGTTGGACGCGCTCACGTGGGAGCATGAGATCCACTATTGCTTCAAGATTGTTGCCCAATTTGAATTTGAAAAATGGTCGGTTATTAGTGTTCGGGCAACCAGAGTCAGTGTTCTCAACCAATCTTACTCATATTTGTGTTTTGTTTATGTATGCCTAGATTCAAATTACACATCCTAGCAACAATTAAGGTCATATCAGGACAGGTACTGACTTGTGATGACGACTTTATAACACGTCCCCGCTGGGATACCTTGTCGCTGGTACCATAATCTGATATTTCACTCAGCAGTATTATCCTGGTACAGACCCAACCACTCTTTGGCCTATCATATTAATAGCAAGCACCAGGCAAAGTATAACTTTGGTAAGACTTCGGTTTGACTCAGCCGGGAAGGGAAGCTAGGGCTGTAAACAGGCTATCATCCTTTAAGCTCCTGTCACACCTCGCCGGATTGAGCAATGGACAGAATTGTCTAGTCCGGTAGTGTTTGGGCGTGATAAGTATCAAAATGTATTCAAATGTCTCCAAATGTTCCGATATCGGGTCAACGGCCGACGGACGAACGGACATGAAACGAAAATGAAACATACATGAACGGATAGCCAACGGATGAAACAAACTCAAACCAGACAAGAACCTTAGACGTCAATACAGTGGCATCCGTTCCAAGTTTCGTGCATGTTCAAAACTTGTAACAGAGCGGGCCTGATATAAACAGATATCAATGGATATGCAACAGATATGCAATGGTCACAAACCAGACTTTTCCGGATATCAACGGACTTTGTTCGGTCTCTTTCTGTTTCCTCAATCCGGCGATGTCTGACAGAGGCTTTATGGTCTGCCGGTGAGGTGTGGGGAGGAAGAGCGTTTGTTTGTTGGGGTTTTACATCCTAGCAACATTTAAGGGAGCAACTTGAAACATGACCCGATTTCCTACGAAGTGCCATTATCCTGACACTGAGCTAACCAGTCTTTGCACTATCCTAGTTAAGCTTGAGCACCAGGTTAGGTAGCGACAAGTATCAATGATGTAAGTGATTGGTGTGAGTCGACTGCAGCGCGAGACCTTCTGTATGGAAAGCCTGCGCCTTACCTATTTAGCAACCGCGTCCGGTGGCAGGGAGACCGAATTGGAAAGAGAGCAAGAGAAAGAGGAAGGGTGAGAAAAAGAAGAGAAACAGACAGATTCTTCGTCACAGCGATTCTATACTGGGAGCCTTTGGTGCGTTTGTAATTAATTATTAGATTAATTAACAATTTGTGAAACATTAACACGGCATGGAGGTAAAAATAAAACCACAACGCCCGCTGATTATAACAAGATGGCGCCCAGAATGCGGGGCACGTGACCAACTTTATCGCTCTCTTTTCCAACTGTGCATGGACCAGATGGGATGGCCAAATGAGTTGAGCATCCGTCTCCCCGTTTTGGTAGATCATCAGATTCGAACCCTGGTCGAGTCAAACCAATGACTTAAAAATTGATACATGTCGCTTCCTAGCCAGACGCTCGGTATTATTAGGATAGGGCAAGGACTGGTCGGTTCAGTGTGAGGATAATGTGACTAGTGCAATATCAATGTCGGCCGTTTAGGAATAGTTGCAAATATTGCAATATCTATATTGGCCATTTAGTAATAGTTGCAAATATCGCAGTATCTAAGTCGGCCCTTTTGCAGTAGTTGCAAATATTGCAATGTCTATGTTGACACTTTAGGTATAGTTTCAAATATTGCAAAATCTATGTTGGCCCTTTAGGGGTATTTGCAAATATTGTGATATCTATGTCATCCCTTTAGGAGTAGCTACAATTAATGCAATACTTATGTCAGAATCTAGTTTGGCCCTTTAGTAATACTTGCAAATATTGCAGTATCTATTTTGGCCCTTCAGTAATAGTTACAAATATTCCAGTATCGATTTTGGCCCTTCAGTAATAGTTACAAATATTGCAGTATCTATGTTGGCCCTTTAGCAATAGTTGCAAATATTCCAGTATCTATGTTGGCCCTTCAGCAATAGTTACAACTATTGCAGTATCTATATTGGCCCTTCAGTAATAGTTACAAATACTGCAGTATCTATGTTGGCCCTTTAGCAATAGTTGCCAATATTCCAGTATCTATGTTGGCCCTTCAGCAATAGTTACAAATATCGCAATATCTATGTTGGCCCTTTAGTAATAGTTGCAAATATTGCGGTATCTATTCCAAGCGGCCATTCTCTGTGGTCCCGCGTGCCCATATCGACTTTGGTGCAACTAGTTCTGCCTCGCCTCTAGCACAATTAACGCGATGCCATTAAAGCCGGTGTCCAAACTGATTAAGAATTAAGCAGGTCGGTTTGCCAACAGAGGAATTGGTTGAGTTTTAGTGAAAGGGAGCCGCATTAGTCTACAGACCATTCCATTATTACCAGCACCTAAAATGTCCTGGGTCTTCCATTGTGTCTCCTGCCGCTCCCATTATGGCTATCTGTACTAATTTACGACGTGAACAAGCAGCTAATTGAATCCAAATTATATTCAATAACATAGTAGTCAATAAGAGTATGTTACAGGTCAGAAATTGGTGGCAGGTCAATATATATAGAGGTCAATAAATCAGTTAAATGTCAGCAGTTGGTGGATCAGATTGAAATTAGACTCAGGCCCTCAACCCCATCGTCTTTGTGTGTTTGTCATTTGTAGGGATGGGTGGGCGGCTGAGTTGAGGTGGTGAGTTGCTCGTCCGGCTGCTGGAGTGGAAGTGAGGTCTGGTGGGTCTCGGGGGCTGGCGATGGGTGGCCGTGACATCAGAGGTCTCACGAGAGACTCAGGCCAATGGGAAATCCAGTACGGGTTTTGGGTGAGGATTCAAACCCAGGTGGCGCCACCAGGGAGACTCCTTGTTCGCGCGCAAATTACCCATGTTGGTGAACCAACATGAACAATTGCAGTATTACAGTCCCAGTATAGAGTATGTCCGCTTTATTATGCAATCGTTCGGGTCCATATAATGTGATTGTGCGTTCACTTTACTGGATTATCTTTGAATTAAAGAATTCTGGGTCCAATGAATCATTGCGCTATATCTGAATTTGTGTTATATGGGGGCACGCTATAATAAAAGGGTTTTACAGTACTTCCTTTTCCAAAAAATGCTTAGCAACAGAACTAAGTGGATGCAGGCAGTGCAATGATTAGTATCAACCAACTAATCAATCTTCCATTATTTCCACAATTCTTCTTGTTAAGACTGCAGAGCATTGCATATAGTTGCTGCTTAGTACTATTTATCGAAGTTGCATACAGGAGATTTTCAAAGTTGTATTACAGGAGATTTTCAAAGTTGTATTATTTCTAAACACACATTACTTATTATATTATTCTAGGCACAATACCTATGTAGTGGTCCGCACTGACCTCTCAGGCAAGGAGCCACATAGACAGGTAGGCGTGGGTAGTGTGTTGATATCATGGAGCCTAGGTGGTGTAGTAGTTAGCACACTGGCCCGGAATGCAAAGAGATGTGGGTTCTAGTCCCGCTCTAGGCACAATATTTCCCATTTTCATCACCCCCATAACACTGGTTGCTGCGACCATGATCCTGTACAAGCTATGTGCTGTATAGTTGTTGAACCTACCCTGTGTATGTATGTGTTAGTGCCTTGCCTGTATGTATGTTTAACCGTTCGGCTATTCCACCCCTGCTTAAGGCGAGCCAACGAGTTAATTTATGTAATATTTTCCATGTGAATTTCCTGGGCCTGCCGCGGGCTGCTGCAGCCTCTCCTCCCATCTGCCGGTAGTCCGTCGCTGTCGGTGTCCTCCCCCTACTAAAGGTGAATAGCCAGAGTTTCGTCTAAATACGCAATTTGCCATCGAGCGCATTTATCGGCCTAAAGTATATATATGTCTATGAGTTAGGTTATTTCAACTAACTGGCTGTCCCCCTCACCATTCGGGGTATTATTAATGTTACTGAATTATTCCAGAAGTATGCGGTCCAGCTAGAGATGCTGCCGCTGTCACTGATAATCAGTCTAAGTTAACATCTTATTTCTGCCCGAAAGTAACATTAAGTTAATTCTGTTAATGTGTTGTCGTTATATTCCCGCAGATGGGTAAAGTAACTGCATAAGGCTTGCTTAGGCGTAAGGCCCTTAATTACATATAAAGCAATCAAATATCAGGTTTTCCATAGCAGTTAATCTACAATAATACTGGAGGATAGTAAAGAATGCAAGGAACGTTCCAATCCACCTTCGCAAGAGCTCACAACTTTATTCTTACCCTAACTAACAATGATACCAGCGAAATATGCGTAGTTAATAAAGAACTATATGTTTCCCTTACCCTCCCATGAAGTTTCATTAAATTAGTTTAGAATTTCGATAATAAAAGCATAAATATCGGCTGAAACGTCAGAGCTTGCAAAAACACGTCTGACGGGTCTGGCCCCGAACGCCCGACCGCCTGTCATTGCTTGGCTAGTCGCCAAGCAACGCTTTACCACCGAGAACCCTCGCGTGCACAAGTGAAAGCAATTTGCGCGCTCGTGGAATGAGTGCACAAATTGCTCAAGGCGAGTAGACACGCCCACTTCATATGTAATTGTAAGCATTAAAAGACTTAAAATTCCAGGGGGATGAGTATAGTGGTCTGCACTGACCTCTCAGGCAAGGAGCCTCATAGACAGCTAGACGTGGGTAGTATGGTGATATCAGGGAGCACACTGGCCCAGATTGCAAAGATATGTCGGTTCAAGTCCCGCTCTAGGCACAATATTTCCCATTTTCATCACCCCCCATGACACCTACATTATTAATATGTTCTCCTTCTTGAATTGCCATCGAAAGCCAAGTGAGATTTCCGCAGAATTTATCTAGTTATTTTATTGTTCATCGCATTTCATATGAGCAATATTACCAGTTTGAGCGATAGTAACAGTTTTTACCGACGAATTTGTCATCGCAATAGAACCTTCCATGGGTGCACATGCACTAAATCTTTCTGCACTAGCGGACGTTCGGTGCATTTTTCATTGAAATTTGCATGCCGCCATTTTTGAACAAATGACCGGGCTCATGCTTAGTTTTGTTTGTTTGTTTGGTGTTGTTTTACATCCTAGCAACATCTAAGGTTATAGCAGGACGGGTACTGACTTGTGACAGTGCGCACTCATGGTGACTTTATAGTGCTGCCCCAGTGGGAAATCAGGCTGCTGGTACCATGACCTGATATCCCACTCAGTCACATTATCCTGACACTGAGCCAACCAGTCCTTGTCCTATCCTATTAATGCCGAGCACCAGGCTAGGAAGCGACAAGTATCAATTTTTAAGTCAGGGTTCGAACCCACCATCCCACAATCTAACAACACAGTAGACGAACACTCTAACTCATTCGGCCATCCCATCTGGTCTCATACTTAGTAATGGATGGTTAGCACGCTAGCCCCAGAATGGCAAGAGTGTGGGTTTGAATCCTGATCTACGCAAAATATTTCCCATCTCCAGTACCGCCACTGGGTAATATCGCAATAAAAGACGTGTCGATTTGAATCATGTGTTAGGCATAATATTTCCCAGTTTCATCACTCCCCAAGATAGTACACCAAGGTAGGTAACAACAGATGTAAATGGGTCATTCTCTAAAACTGCGCACAAAAATGTAACATGGAAACCAAAAATGAAAACCTTCCAAATAATAGCAAACGTCCTTCCAAATAATAACGTAATCCAATGTCTGATGAAAGTTTGCATGTTGTGCATATGTCAGAGTTGAAAAAAATGAGTTTCACTTTTTGAATTAGATCTTATACAAATTGAGCAAAACATTAATATCACTTGTGTAACATGAAAATCAAATACACATCCAGAACCTCATTTTAACATATATACAACATAGTCAAACAAGATTTTGTTGATTACTGTTAAGCAGACAAGATTATGACTTACAAGAAAAAAGTTGAAAAATAAGTTGAAAACAAGTTTGGCTACATGTAGTCTGTAGTAATCTGTTGATGTGTACTACTTTGAAGGGGACGGGAGGGGGGGGGGGTCTGTAAAAGTAGTACTCTCTGTACTACGTTGAAAATGTTGACAACTGTGGATGGCCCCTAATATAATATGACAGAGACAGTCCAGGTAAAAATGTAAAATTTAATACCTAAATGCACAGGGATAGGTCCCATTGCTTCACTGGTCACAGCTGGTCCAGTGTATTATTAACAACCCCATCCCAACAACATAATTCATAAACTCACATAATTAGCTACATTAGAGTTACACTAGAATTTTCCTAACAAACCAACATTTATATACCACTTGCCTAACTGCAACTGAACATTAAAACTTACTACAAGTTTACCAACTGAATACAGAAGATAACTTCTGCTTACATTCTAAATACTATGTAAATACTCACATTGATCTGATTAATATTGATCTGGTTATATGACACTACTGTACCATATTGTTATGAAGCTTTTGGGTTTCAGAATTTCATTGTGTTACATGGTGCAAATTGTGTATTCAACAGGTATTGTACACCTTAGTCTATATACCTTTTGTGTAAATAACCCTGAATTGAAAAATGGCTGGAAGACCAGTGCTTCGGCATTGACAAAAGACTTATTCAACAGAATAAAGATATTTACCACAAAAAAATATAAAAAATCGGCTTCCCAAAATCCTCAGGCTCTGGAATGAGCGTGAGCGCTCATTCAGGTTCATTGCTAGACAGAGGGGACCCGAGGCTGACACCCCTTCCCCCCCGACCGCAGGGCTGGGGTGTGGGGGGGGGGGGGGGGGGGAGCAAAGCCACCACCCAGCCCATCAGACCGGGGTTGTACCCCCCTGGCCTCTCTCTGCCTCCACCAAACACTGGCTGCCAGTCCTCAGCCTACCAAAACACAACAAAATAGGGGTGCCCCAAAACCACACCTCAGCTCGTCAGTCTGCCTCAACCTGCCGAACTGACCACTTCCCAGCTCCAATTTTACCGACCCACCCACACCTGCCTTAGATTGGCACCACGCCAATCAACAAACAATCAACAAATCAAATCATTTACCTTAAAGCACATCAAATTCCTTTCAAACAATTACCAACTGACACCCGAGCAGTTGCCCATAATTATTTAATATATAATTCACTCTTACACCCATTAACATGTATTGTACAGTTATATGTATCTACTGTATATATATATGTATATATATGTTAACCCTATTTTGCTCATTTAATGTTAACTCGCTCATATGTTCCATCTCCACTCATTCCATTCTAATTCCCCCTCCCTTTAATAGCAGGACCTTCGCTCAAACGCTCCTTGCCCGCCAGCCACTCATGATCAATGTACATGCCGCTGAGTGTGCTGTGCTCAAATAAAAGTCCTGTTTTACCCATCTCAGCCTCTGCGTCTACTGTGTCCATGAGCAATGGTTCACTCTGTGCATAGTTCACATAAGTTCACGTTGTTCATGCAGAAATCTCTTCTTTTTTTCTGCCAAGTCGACAATTAAATGCGACTTGCTGAAGCGTTCTCTGTTATTTTATTTATTCCGCCTCCAATGACTTGCTTGAAAATCGATTACACGTAATAGGAATGAAATATTAATGTTTCATCATTACCTGTACTGGACGCGGTGGCCGAATCGGTAGAGCACAAGTCTCCTGTGTGGGAGATCAGGACTTTGATTCTTGGTCGAGTCAAACCAATGACTTACATAATTGATAGCTGTCGCTTCCTAGTTTGGCGCTTGGCCATAATAGGATAGGGCAAGGACTGGTTACCTGAGTGTCAGGATAATATGACTGAGTCGGATATTGGGTCATGGTGCTGGTGGCCTGATTTCCCAATGGTGCCACACTATATAAAGTCACCATGAGTGCGCACTGTCACAAGTCGGTACCCATACTGATATAACCTCAGATGTTGCCAGAACGTAAAACTCCAACAACCAACCAACCATTCACCATGACATAAGTTGTGAATATCTCCTAAATCCTATATATGCTGCAGATCTCATTCCTGATTAGCATCTGAAGACAGAAGACATGTCCGCACATCCCGTGTGGCTAATTAATCCTATATGCAAATCCAGATGCGTGTGTGGTGCATATATTAGGCTCTGTGATTTACTGCTATCTGATAAACAACGCACCATTGTATACCTTTTCCATAGAGCATCCCACAACATTTGTACTTGTCACTGGCCTTAGAAGGAGAGAAATCCTGTATAAGGTATTTTCCACAAATCATGCTGCGTAGTCAGCTGCTACCGACAATATTTGTACTTTTCCCTGCCCTTAGCGGGAGGGAAATCCTGTGTAAAGTATTTCCATAAATCATGTTTCACAGTGATCTGCTACCTACAACATTTGTACTTGACACTGCCCTTAGATGGAGAGAAAACCTGTATAAAGTATTTCAATAAATCATGCTTCACAGTGATCTGCTACCTACAATATTTGTACTTGGCACTGCCCTTAGATGGAGAGAAAACCTGTATAAAGTATTTCAATAAATCATGCTTCACAGTGATCTGCTACCTACAACATTTGTACTTGGCACTGCCCTTAGATGGAGAGAAAACCTGTATAAAGTATTTCAATAAATCATGCTTCACAGTGATCTGCTACCTACAACATTTGTACTTGGCACTGCCCTTAGATGGAGAGAAAACCTGTATAAAGTATTTCAATAAATCATGCTTCACAGTGATCTGCTACCTACAACATTTGTACTTGGCACTGCCCTTAGATGGAGAGAAAACCTGTATAAAGTATTTCAATAAATCATGCTTCACAGTGATCTGCTACCTACAACATTTGTACTTGGCACTGCTCTTAGATGGAGAGAAAACATGTATAAAGTATTTCAATAAATCATGCTTCACAGTGATCTGCTACCTACAACATTTGTACTTGGCACTGCCCTTAGATGGAGAGAAATCCTGTATAAAGTATTTCAATAAATCATGCTTCACAGTGATCTGCTACCTACAACATTTGTACTTGACACTACCCTTAGATGGAGAGAAATCCTGTATAAAGTATCTTCCACAAATCATACTGCATAGTCAGCTGCTACCCCCAACATGTGTACTTGCCACTGCCTTTAGGGGATGAGAAATCCTGTATTTAAGGTATTTTCCACAAATCATGCTGCATAGTGATCTGCTAAACACAATATTTGTTCTTATCACTGCCACCCGTGGTCAGAGACATTCTATATAATACCTTTACCACAAATCATGATCAATCAATCAATCAATAGTTCCGTCCGTTAGTCGAGGGTTGGATGCAATGGTTCTCCACTTGTCCCGATGTTGTGCTGTTCTGATAGACTGTGAATAATTCAAGCCTGTCCACTGTGAAATATTTGTAAACCATGATGTTCTTGGTCTCCCTCTCCCTCTGCTGCCATTCACCTTCCCTTCCAACAATGTATGGTATATTGAACTCTGACGAATGATGTGGCCAAAATAAATAAGTTTCTTTGTCAGTATAGTGGCAAACAAGCGTTTCATATTTTTAATTTTTCGGAGAACTTCTTTGTTTGTGATCTTCTTTGTCCATGATATTTTCATCATCCTTCGATAAGTCCACATCTCAAATCATGATGCACAACAAGATATCTTCCACATACCATGCTCCAGAGTGAGCTGCTACCGACAGCATGAATTATTGCCACTGCTGTCACAGGGCGGGTTGGTAGTGGAAATCCTGTATATGGCCTTTTCCACAAAGCATGCTGCACAGTGAGCTGCTACCCACAACATTAGTTCTGACCACTGCCGTTAGAGGGCAGGGTGGTGTGGAAAATCCTGCATAAGACCTTTTTCACAGATCATGCTGCATAGTGAGCAGTTACCCACACCATTAGTTCTTGACACTGCCGTCAGAGGGCAGGGTAGTGGCGGAAACCCTGTATAAGACCTTTTTCACAGATCATGATGCACAGTGAGCCGGCCCCCCACAACATTAGTTCTTGCTCCTGTCAGCAGAGGGCTGATCAGTGGTGGAAATCGTATATTAGTAGTTTCCCCCGGAAGACGATGTGTCCAGGACTAATGTTGCAGAAAGGGTCTATGGTGTGAGGGAGTGGGTGGAGTGATTTCACAGGAATGGCCAAATGAGTTAGAGCGTCCATCTCCCATGTTGGTAGATCGTGGGATCATGGGTTCGAATCCTGGTCGAGTCAAACCAATGACTTAAAAATTGATACTTGTCGCTTCCTAGCCAGACGCTCGGCATTACTAGGATAAGGCAAGGAGCAATGGAATGAGGAAGACCAGTCGTCTGCGACTGAAATTTCCCCTGCTTAAACAATTAATGTACTGAAAAACAAAAAATGGATGCCATGCCCAGCTAAAGGTTATATTTGAATTGACTATTTTGAAAGCTGCAAATTTGTAGAATAATAATTGTCGCTTTTCTTTCTTACATATCAGTAGTACAAAAGTTGTTGGTTATTGTCATTCTATCGAGTTCATGATGTCGAATAAAAGCCATCAATTTATCAAACTAACACATGTAGAGTAACGGTGTTTAAGTGTCCATTGTCATCGTTTAAAGTTGCATAGCCCGATGGTTTTGAGTTTTTGTAATTTTCTGAGATAAATATATTAAATTGATTGTTATAATCTAACTTACTTCGGTTTGAAGTAACTTGTTTTAAATGGCTAACTTTGAGAACATTTTAATGCAAAAATGTAAAATTAGTTTTGGCCAGCACGTCAATACTCTGACACCATCGGCTTCTGCAGTCACGAGTCTTATTAAATTGACTCAATATTCCCTTCGATGTGGCAACACATTGTAGGGTTGGTGTTCGAGTATGTGTCTATGTAGGTAGCCTGATACCCCTGTCACACTACAACGTAATGAGCCAACGTGAGCCTAACGTGGTGATATTTCGTCATTACGTTGATGTACGTTGGATTACGTTATGATGACGTCATAATGACGTTAGAGTGACGTCGAGCTACGTCATGTTACGTCGTGTTACGTCGGCGCGCGTCGAGGTTTTGAACCTGTTCAAAACTTTTGACGTATCTCGACGTGAAGCTGTTACGTCGGGATGACGTGACAATGACGTTAGGTAGACGTTCCGCGATCGTTATAGCAGCGTAAATGACGTTAGAGTCACGTTATGTCACATCAGACCGACGGCCCGGGTGGGAGCAATGTGTGGGCAGCGTTTTGCACGTTACGGTCACGTTACGGTCACGTTACGGTCACGTTACGGTCACATTATGGTCACGTTATGGTCACGTTACGGTCATGTTACGGTCATGTTACGGTCACGTTATGGTCACGTTACGGTCACGTTACGGTCACATTACGTCCACGTCGCACCCGTTATGGCAACGTTACGCTCACGTTACACTAATGCCCTGTCACGTCGCCAATTACCCCTCCCCTCTAACGTTGTCATGTTACAGCTAACGTCACGACGTACACCGACATTACTTTCACGTTACGCTCACGTCAACTACGCGGCATTCACGTCCACAATCTGCGATAACTTCGACGTGATATCATTATTTTCACGTTGTGGTTACGCTGACGTAGTCACGTCGTAGTGTGACAGGCCTATAAAGCAAAAACAATACAGACGGAGAGAAATAGAGAAAGTAAAGCAAAAGTAAGAGTGTAAGAGAGAGTCCAAGCCCTTCCGGTTTATTATATATAGCACATCGATTCTTGGTATAGGATCATGCCATTCATTCAACCAATAGGGAAGCAGCATTCCCAGTTCCTCCAATAGGGACTAAGCATTCCTGGTTATCATGACCACCAGTGGTCTGCCCACCGCCAGAGCTGGTTGACCTGTGGCCACCACCAACCTTGACCCCTGTGTGCATTGACCCCTACCTCAGCAGAGAGCCAGGCCCTGAGTGCAATCACCCAGACCTGCCAATCATCCCTAATTCTATAATTGCCTGCCCTCAAGCATGGGCTAAGCCATATATATATATATACATATATACACACACAGAATAATAATAGAATATTTCCATTTCCCCCCTCTGCCGATTATCGGAATATTTTACGACATGCTTAATAATAGCACCAGTATCTAAGTTAGATATGTAGAATCAATTTTAGATAATTGTTTTGGTTTTGAAGATGTAATGCTTCATCATACTATGTAAGTGCCATAATGTAGTTTTAAGCAGCGACTGAGCATCCCAACATTGTGTGTGTATTTATAACCTTATTTATTTCCATCTTCATGTCAGTAATTCTGATATTTTATTTAGGCCACGATTAACACAGTCAATTAAAAATGGAACGCTGGCACGCACACTCCAGAACGAGGCTGCACACGGCCTAACACGGGAAGGGAAAGTGTGTGTGACGTCACAAAATACCAAACCCCCATTCGAAAAGAATCTTTTATTTGTTTGGTCTTAAGGGTTGAGGATGGTGATACAAATATATGATTACCAAACGTGGTGGCCGAATTGGTAGTGCATAGGCTTCACATGTGGATGGTTGGTTGGTTGTTGGAGGTTTACGTCCTGGCAACATTTAGGGTGAATACAGGACGGGCACCGACTTGTGATGGTGCACACTCGTGGCGACTTTACAGTGTTGCCCCACTGGGAAATCAGGCCACCAACACCACGAACCGATATCCCACTCAGTGACATTATCCTGACACTGCAAGCTAACCAGTCCTTGTCCTATCCTATTAATGCCGAGCACCTGGCTATGAAGGAACAAGTATCAATGTAATAAGTCATCGGTTTGACTGGACCGGGAAGCGAACTCCTGATCTCCCGCACTGGAGGCCCGCACTCTACCGATTCGGTCACCGCGCCCGATCTTCCCATGTGGAAGGTCAGGAGTTTGAAGCCCATCCGAGTCAAACTAATGACTTACAAAACTGATACTTGTTACTACCCAGCCTGGCGCTCGACATTACTAGGATAGGGCAATGACTGGTTAGCTGAGTGTCAGGAAAATATGACTGGGCGGGATATCAGGTCATGGTGCTGGCGGCCTGGTCTCCCAGTGAGGCAGCACTATGATGTCATCATGAGTGTGCACTGTCTCAAGTCAGTACTTGTTCTGATATGACCTTAGATGTTGCTAGGACGTAAAACAACAAGAAATAAAAGCAAGAACTGGTTAGCTGATAATGAAATGAATTCAGGTCACTATGGTCACACTACAACTGCACAAACACAGGCGTGTGGATCCAAATTCGACACAACAATTGATTTGCCACACTCGGCCCCTGTTCTGGTGGGTGTAATCATCGATTGACCTAATTGTGGTGGTTCTAATTAAAATCCCATCCCACCTGATCACACAGGCTGCGCCCCCCTCCGGCCGTCTACAGCGTTACCCGCCTTGTCCTTCGTGTATTTACTGATCAGCTAATGCGGGAATGCTATCGATGCGTATGCGTCGCGTACGTAATCCGTCGAGCGTAATCCGTAAATGGTCGAATCCGTTATTGCATAAGTTTGATACATACACACACAAAAAATCACATTTCTAAACATACTTTTGTCTTCTTCTTTTTGTCCAGGGGTACAGTGAGTGGTGGTTACAGTGTGCAGCGGTGGTGGCGCCGCCATCGGAGCTGGTGTTGCGGAGGCTGGAGCAGTAGATGACTAGGACAGACTCCGTCAGTCCATGGAGCTAAGTCAGTGATGAGGGAAAGGAGGGATATTCCGGGTTATTATACTCATATAATTATTAGACATCATATATTATATATATAATATATATATGTATATATATATATATATATATGCATATTTGCTGAGAGACATTAAGACCGACTCATGGACGCAACTCTCACAGCAGAGAGCTAAATGGAGAGCGGCAGTCAAGTACTGAAAGCAGTCTTTGTCGCATTGCGACCGACAGCATGATGATGATGATGATGATGATGATGATGCATATTTACATATGTATATTGTTGGTTGTTGGAGTTTTTCGTCCTGGCAACATCTAAGGTCATATCAGGACGGGTACCAAATTGTGAATTGTGACACCGCGCACTCATGGCGATTTTATAGGGCTGCCCCACTGGGAGATCAGGCTGACAGCACCATGACCTGATATCCCACTCAGTCACATTATCCTGACACCCAGCCAACCAGTCCCTCCCTTATCGCACTAATGCCCAGCACCTCAATTAAACGCAGTCGCAGACGCATTGCGCACCGATCTGCGCTGTACGTATGCTCTATGAATGTATCTGGCTATATATCAAATATCATATTCTATTCTGAACCGTATTTAAATTACATTTCGAGGGGACCCACTAGTTGTTTAATGAAAGCAAGGCAAGTTCCAGTGGAGACATTTTTTTTTTTTTAAACAGTCCGCGCTAAGCCGTGTTTGATTGCGAGCCTGCCATATTTATTCAAGAGCAGGCGCCGAGAATCAATTGTAAGAGGTGACTGAATCCCGCCATTAATATTCTCCATTCGAACACTTGTCAGCTACGAGCAGACGACAATTCAACCCGCAGGAAACGCCACCCGAATACATGTAGTCTCAACCACCGGAAACTAGCAGCGGCGGGAACCAGTATAGTCGGAGCACTTATCCCTCCTGGTACCCTTACCCACTAGGAACCCCCCGCCCCCACACTAACCCTCCTCCCCCACACATCACCATTAGGTCGCTACGCCAACAGATGGCGCCATTTCATTTAGTTTTAATGGTTTTCGACGGGCAGGGGGCTTGGGACGCTACTATCTATATGTGCGGGAGATAGCTTTAGGTATGACTGTGCAAAGTTATCATAATGGAGAAATGTGTTCATGCTGTTGGGAGCAAATGGAGGAAGAGATAGTATATATATGTATGAAGAACTCTTTTCCAAAACGCGATAAGCACCGATCCAAAAAAATGGGCTTGCAATGCCAATACCAAGTTAATTGATCGTGTTTTGGAAAAGAGCTCTTCATATTTTTGTTGTTGTTGAAGATGTATACTGCCTATCATGGATAAGTCTGAATTGACTTGTTTTCACCATTAGACAGTTTGTCGATAGAAAGCCCGAGCCTACACTTTTACCGACCCAAGGGATTTTTAACCTCCCACACCATATAGACATGGTATGAGAGCAACCGGCCTTTGATGACGCTGTAAGTTATACATCATCATCATCATGCTGTCGGTCGCAATGCGACAAAGACTGCTTTTATTTCTTAACCGCCGCTATTACGTGTGGTTGGGCATTTCATAAAAGCTGCTTGCAAAGTGTTGAAGTGCTGCTGGCTTTTGCAAGTTACTAGCAGCACTCTCTCGGGGAGCAAATAGAGGTCTCACACCGGCAAGAACATGTCAAGACAGGCGCAAACTATTTGTACCTGCAGTAGCTGGCCGGGAGATGTTGGGAGTTCCCTTCATAACCGCCCTTAACGCTGTATGCGGGTAATGTAGTACCTATCTGCTAAAATACCTCAGGGAGCTTGAGGCCCCTGCCTTGCAAAGTTATAAACCACTGCCTTGTGGTATAGGTTCTTGATAGAACCAAAGGCCAAGGGAGCAAATCCTAATAGAAAACCATGCTTCCAGCCATACACAAACAGTTAAAGTTATAATTTGAGGATATCCAAAGAGCCAGCATAAGCTAAAAGTCAGCGACACACTAAAGGTTAGCAGTATAATTCAAGGATATCCAAAAAGCCAGCAATATGCTCAAAGTCAGCGGTACACTAACGTTAGCACTATACTTCAAGGCCATTTGAAGAACAAGCAATAAATACACTGAGGGATGAAAATGGCCTTGGAGGAAAAAAGCAAAAATCATTGAGTGGTCATCGAATTTTCCACTCTTAAAAGGATTAAGCCTGTGGGTGAATTTACGCGTCTTTGAGGAAATTTACTCTTTGCTTTTGTTTATGCATTTCAGTCTTATGTCCTAACAACATCAAATGTCATATCAGGGTGGTTCACTTCTTCATTCTGATCGACCAATTGCCGTCATTTATCTCTGGCAGTTTGTGATAGTTTATTAGCGATTATCAGAAATCGCGGAAATCTGCGAAATCGGGAAGATCTTTCATCCCTATACACAGCAGTGGAAATCCAATTTGGCAGAGGTGGGAGGGGCATAGGGAATCGAACCACCAACCTTCAGATTAGGAGTCTGACCTAGAAAAAAGTCAGAGACTCTAACCACTCTGCCACAGAGCACACCACAATATATATAAATAGCTCTTCATGTATCTATATATACGAAGAGCTCTTTTCCGAAATACAATCCAGAAACTTGGCATTGACATTACAAACTCATTTTTGGGAGTGGTGTTTATCGCGTTTTGGAAAAGAGCTCTTCCTAATTATATAATATAGTATATATAGAATTGATGTACTATACATATATTGTATTATACATCCCTATATATATACCTATATATATATATATATATATATATATATATATATGACAGGACGCGGTAGCCGAAGCCGTTAGAGCGCACACCTCTCATGAGGAAGGTCGGGAATTGGAAACCCACCCAAGTCAAACCAATGACTTACACAATTTATACTAATTTGTCACTATCCATTAGTAGGACAGCGCAAGGACTGGTTAGTTCAGTGTCAGGATAATGTTACTGAGTGGGATATCAGGTCATGGTACCAGCAGTCGGGTATCTGAGTGGGACAGCACTATAACATCACTATGAGTGTGTCATGAGTGTCCACTGTCCCAAGTTGGTAACCCCTTTGATATGACCTTCCGTGTTGCCAGGACGCCAAACCCTAATAAATGATATATATATATATGCTGTCTAAGAATTATACAAGTATAATAACCCGGAATATCCCTCCTTTCCCTCATCACTCACTCAGCTCCATGGACTGACGGGGTCTGTCATGGTCATCTTCTGCTCCAGCCTCCACAACACCAGTTCCGATGGTGGCGCCACCACCCCTGTACACTGTAACTGCCACTCAATGTACCGCTGAAACATGTATATATCTGCACGTGTATATATATATCTGATGGAGTCTGTGGGTAAAGTTGCGGAGTTATGTGTGTTGAAATGATGAGTTGTGGCGTTATCGCCATCCAGATTTCTATTTTTAGAACACACACCCACAGCAGCAGTAAAGATGGAGAACATTGGTACCAGTGCTATAAAGCCACACCCGGATGTGACATTTTCTTGCACTGCCTATCATGGATAAGTCTGAATACACTTGTTTTCACCATTAGACAGTTGGTCGATAGAAAGCCCGACCCTACACTTTTACTGACCCAAGGGATTTTTACCCTCCCACACCACATAGACATGGTATGAGAGCAACTGGTACACTTTTACTGACCCAAGGGATTGTTAACCTCCCACACCACATAGAGATGGTATGAGAGAAACTGGCCTTTGATGTCGCTGTAAGTTATACAGAGGGGTGGCAATCCCAAGTAGCAGAGGTGGGGGCATGGGGAATTGAACCAGCGACCTTCAGATTAGGAGTGGGACCTAGAAAAAAGGCAGACAATCTAACCACTCCGCCACAGAGAACACCGAATGAGCTAGCTGGTAGAGTGTCCGCTTCCCTTGCTGTCAACACAGATGGCGTGGAGTGACATTATACTTTCTGTATATATATATATATATATATATATATATATATATATATATATAATAATATATATATATATAATTATATATATATTCAAATATATATATATATATATATATATATATATATATATAATTATATATATATTCAAATATATATATAAGATTAGTTGGTTGTTGGAATGTAAGGTACTGTCAACATCTAAGGTCATATCAGGACGGGTACCGTCTTGTGGCCGTGCGCACTCATGGTGACTTTATAGTGTTGCCCCACTGAGAAATCAGGCGTCCAGCACCATGGCCTGATATCCCACTCAGTCATGTTATCCTGACACTGAGGTAATCAGTGATATATATATAGGAATTAAGGAGTCTATTTATAGGTTGTGTGCCGGTGTATGCATTTAACTCACTCTATTTTTAGATAAACTGATGGATTGCTATAGCAACACAAGTTTCCCAAGGGCTGAAGCCGTTCACGCATGACCGGTGCTAGGGTTAGCCAAGTGGAGAGATATCACTTCCAAAGCAAATGTTTACTTTTAGGAGAACCCACGCGTGTAGTCAACTTACTAAATAGGTTCAATGACATTTCAGATGTTAGGATTTCAAATAAAACACCGCGAGTGGAGTCTAAAAATACACATGCCGTGTGCAAAACGACCCGACCCCAGTAACCCAAGACTTGGCTGGGGTTACCTAGGAGCGATGACGTCACATCTGTGCTTGTACCGTGATGTAGCAGTACAAGTGCTCTGTGGTTTTTTTGTAATGCTTTTCTTTTTTTTTAAGTGAAATTAATTACATCGAAATATAACTAAACTATGCAATCATAAAATACCTTAAATCCTATTTTGCTGTGTTTATATCGGTTATTAAAAACATTAAGGTTTTGGATTAAGCCACCACTTGTCCCACACTGAGCGTGTTCGTTGATACGTTCATATAAAGGCGGGGAAGGGATTTATTTCCTTATTATTATTACAATATACACTGGACTGCTCCTTTTATGTCCCATGACTGGTGGCGCCACCTCCGGCGCTCCCCGGTATCTGTATAACCGGAAAACATCATATGCTGACAGGGGCGTAGCTAGGCGTATGCGCGTACGCCAAAACGTCCACATCGTTTTGTCAAAAAAAAATTAAATTACAAAATAATAAAGAGAGAGAGAGAGAGAGGAGGCATGTAGTAGTCCGGAGTGTCAAAAACTCAAGTCTAAAATGTGTAAAATCCACCAGCTTAAGCTTAAGGGGCCCCCTAAACCCCCTACCGAAATTAGGAGTATACATCGTTAAAGGTCTAGCTACGCCCCTGGCTGACATAAGTTATGCATGTCCAAAAGAACAGAATTATCGTCACTGATTCCCTAGAGGTTTTTGTTTTTGTTTTTCTTAGTTATCATGTATTTATTCAGCTCATAACGGTTAAGTGCATGCACTCGTTTTCATCGCTGTGCAGTAGCGGTCGTACTCCATATGGACTGATTTCCTTCATGAATAATCTCTGGTAACATGATTGTGGTGTAAAATCGGAGAGCCCTCCCCCCCTCCCCCCCTCCCCCCCCACAATTTTATAATATTTTGAGTTAGAACTAGACTTCCTCGCCAAACATTTTATTGTTTTAATATTTTTTTGTATGGGGTGTTCATGCTGTCCATAGCATGTAAGTTCGGATGATCGAGCTTGTTTTCAATGCTGGGCAGTTATATTTCTGAGTTTCTTAAAAGTTATGTTTTGCAGTTAGTGATATATGTTAGTGTTTTGGGGTTTTCTTGGGAAGAGTTTTCCACTTTTTTTCTCTACTTAATTCTAGACTAGCCTACTCTATTTACATATTATAGGCTTGTATGTAGTAGGTGGTTGGGCTATGTTTTGTTTGAGTTTGACTTGGTTATATTGTTGGTGTATGCGTTGTCTGCCTTTTTATCTATTTCAGGGTTGCTTTCGTGGGCTGTCCAGCTGGACATGAAATGGAGAGGGTTGTTATTGTTGTGCAGTAAATATTTTATGTCTCTGAATGTTTTCTTTATTCAGCGCTGTGACCCTGGTATTTCAATGATGCATAAATAATTGTGTTTTGACCAAATTAACACCGTTTTAAATGGTATGTTCTACATAACTAGTGGATTGACAATATTTGTCAGTGGTTATTAGAATGATGTCGGCAGTGCTGGTTAATAGTAGTAGCAAATATTGCAAGGATCTACAACACCAGTCAGTCCATCAATATATTCTTGACTTAGATAATTCAAGTTGCATAGTTCGATGGTTTTGAGTTTCTGTAATTTTTCTGAGTTAAATATATTAGATCGATCATTAATATCTACTTTACATTGGCGCATAATTTCGAATTGTGGTTGATTCGGGTGGGAAGCTGGGGACCCACCATGCCCCAAGCGGCAAAGACGAACACCTACCGAACCTCCCCCCGCACAGGCCCTCAGTGGCGATCCTCCACGTTGGAAACATTTCAAGTTAAGAAGGACCTATACTATCCTCCCAAGGTACCCAAGATCCAACACCCAGGTGAAACAAAGTCACCCAAGGAATAAATAATCATGCAGCGCACCCGGCGAACCTCACGCCCGGCCGGTAGCACGCGGAAGAGCGCCACAAGGAGATCCCGGCCCAAGAAAGACCAGGAGCAACTCGACGATTCCATTCAAAATGGCGGCAACGCCGCCTCACCGGTGCACCGGCAGTCCGCGAAGCCAAAGCAGGTCCCGGCCACCCCCAAGACAGAGACTCGCCAGGAAGAACTCATGAATCAGATGCAGCAGACAATGGACACCATGGAGGCGAGGTGGAGGCGGGTACAGGAACACGTCCTGCGGCAGGAAAGGGAGAATCAGCTTAAAGTCACTTTTATTTTGAATGGTAAACTTTTTAGATATTTGAAGCGCAAACATGGAAAATTAGTTTTGGCAAGCTTGCCAAAACTCTGACACCATAGACCTCTACAGTAACTTGACTCAGTATTCCCTTCTATTCCAGTATTCCAGTAAATTGACTCAGTATTCCCTTCTATGCAGAAACAAATGTTCAATAAGTGCATCAGTATCTAAGGTAGATGCACAAATCTAATTTAGATTATTGTTTGGTTTGAAAATTTCATATTTCATCGCACTATGCAACTTTAACTAGACGACTTGACAATAGAAACCAGATGGGATGGCCGAATGACGTTGAGCGTCCGTCTCCCGTTTTGGTAGATCGTGGGGTTCGAACCCTGGTCGAGTCAAGCCAATGACATAAGAATTGATAATTGTCACTTCCTAGCCAGGCACTCAGCATTATTAGGATAGGACAAGGACTGGTTGGCGCAGTGTCAGGATAATGTGACTATGTGGGGTATCAGGTCATGGTGATGGTAGTCTGGTCTCCCAGTGGGGCAGCACTATAAAGTCACCATGAGTGGGCACTGTCACAAGGTCATACATGTCCTGATATGACCTTAGATGTTGCCAGGACGTAAAACCACACCAAGCAAACAACAAGTCGGTACCCGTCTGATATGACCTTATTTGTTGCCAGGACGTAAAACTCCAACAACCAACCAACCACCAAGTCGCTAACCATCCTGATATGACCTTAGATGTCGTCAGGACGTAAAACTCCAACAAACAACCAACCACCAAGTCGGTACCCGTCCTGATATGACCTTAGATGTCGTCAGGACGTAAACCTCCAACAACCAACCAACCACCAAGTCGGTACCCGTCCTGATATGACCTTAGATGTTGCCAGGACGTAAAACACCAACAACCAACCACCCGTCGTACCATCTGATGACCTAATGTGTCGGAGTAACTCAAACCACGCCACCATCGTACCCGTATATGACCTGATGTGCGGAGTAAACTCAAGAACCACCCTGACATGGTGGTTATGCCACTTATGCGGTGCGGTGGGGGGAAAGGGAGGGAGGGGGTTGTCAGTAGATCGCCTGTGAGATTACCCGGGCAGGCAGGCCGCTCAAGACGCCATAGTCCCGCTAGATGGCGCGACCGGTTCTACCCGCTGTGGTCACGTGTTTTCTTATCAAACACTGCCACAGGTGCTGGTGACAGGGCGGGGGACTGTCGCAGAAGCAAATCGCCGACTGTTCATAAACATGCACTGATGTGTTGGCCTTCTTTACTAAATATATATATTTGTGTTTTTAGCCAATATATATATATGGATATAGATATATATATATATATATATATATATATACGGATAGTGATAAACTCTTTATCGTGTGTAATAATGCCTGTAGTGTCTGCTACCCCCACCCCCCTGGCCCTCACGCACACATATGTATATTTGTATATATATATACAGATAGTGATAAACTCTTTATCGTGTGTAATAATGCCTGTAGTGTCTGCCACCCCCACCCCCCTGGCCCTCACGCACACATATATATAGTTGTATATATATATATACGGATAGTGATAAACTCTTTATCGCGTGTAATAATGCCTGTAGTGTCTGCCACCCCCACCCCCCTGGCCCTCACACACACACATATATATATATATATAATATATATATATATATATATGTATATAAAGTGATAAACTCTTTATCGCGTGTAATAATGCCTGTAGTGTCTGCCACCCCACCCCCCTGGCCTTCACACACACATATATATATTGTATATATATATATACGGATAGTGATAAACTCTTTATCGGTGTAATATGCTGTAGTGTCTGCCACTCCCCCCCCCCTGGCCCTCACACACACATATATATATTTGTATATATATATGTGTCTGATGTGTAACGCATTATGCGAGTATGAAGGTGCGGAAGGGAATTAATTCCTTATTGTTATTATTATTATTACACGATGCACTGTACTGGCTCCTCCGTGTGTCATCACTAGTGGCGCCACCTACGGCGCTCCTCTGTACCTGTATACCCGGAAAACATCATTTGTGTCGGAGGATTTTTTTCTTTTTATTAGGCTAGAAGAACCAACAAATATATCACTCATACCATAAGTTGGTTCAAGTTACCTATTGAATCACGTGACTGACAAACATCATAACGCAACGCACCGTACAATTAAAGCACCATTTATTTATTAATTACACTTTCCACAGACAGTCAGTTAAAGTTGCATAGTCCGATGATTTTGAGTTTCTGCTATTTCCTGAGATAAAGATATTAGGTTGATCATTATAATCTACCTTACATTAGATTGACGTAACTTTTATTTTAAAGGGCTAACTTTTGAGATATTCGAAGTGCAAAATGTGCAAAATTAATTTTGGCAACCTTGCCAAAACTCTAACAACATAGGCTTATGCAGTAAAAGGTTCTGTTAAATTGGCTAAGTATTCCTTTATATGTGAAGACAAATGTTTAATAAGTGCATCAGTATCTAAGCCAGATATGCAGAATCAAATCTAGATAATTGTTTTCGTTTGAAAATTTGATGTTTTGATCGGACCAGGCAGCTTTAAAATAAGGTCCTCGCGACTATTGTGTGTTTATTGTTGTGGTCACGTACACGCTTAAATCCCGTCGTGATATGACCTGAGATGTTGCCAGGGCGTAAAGCTCCAACAAACAACCGACCAAAACGCTTAGATCAGGAGTACCACATTGTCCGTGATGCTCAGCAACATGGGTAATTTGTCACGCGGACACAGCCATAGCCGTCCTAGTAACTAAGGAGGCTTGCATGCTGCCACCTATCGAGAAACGATTGTATTAGTATATGTCTTGTGCACCAGTGCCCCCCTGTCTTCACTTTTAAGATACGAAAGCTGATTAGCCTAAGTAAACACTATCGGACTGCCATCTGCAAATGCCTTTTTGAACTAATTAACCTGTACAAGCCTACATAAGGCCAGGTGCTGCGGCAGAGAGCTCACTTCGATACGGGCACAAGGAGAACACTGACTAGCCTTAAAACTGCCACCCACCCGACCCCACATGGAGAGTTACGAAGGGCAAGGGTTAAAGCTTCTGTGACCTCACTGCATTATTGAACTTGTTGTTGAATTGAATTTCTTGTTGAACAAAAAAGACTAAAGGCCCTGTCACACTACGACGTAATGTCGTCAATGTAGGGAGAACGTAAAAAACGTCGAACTTCTCGGCGTAGTATGCAAATTTGGGCACAAGTTGAACGTGGATGCAGTGTAGTGGACGAGAGAGTAACGGCGGTAAAGCATAGTGATAGCGTCATTCAACGAGAGAGGACAACGTAATTACGCTCAGAGAACGTTATGTATGTTATTCCATCGCCAGAACTATGTTGCTTTACGTTACCTTACGTTATTTACGTCATGAAACGGTGGCAAAACGGTAAATGTACGTTGGACGTACGTTAGGCATCCATTATCCCGAGAGTTTCACTACGCAGACTGCACGTTTCCACTGACTTTAATGTGGGTCAACGTAGTGCAACATAGTGCAATGTAGTGCAATGTAGTGACCAACATTTTAATAATGTCTGTCTAACATCATTGACGTTCGCCGAACATGTACAGAATGGATGGCGAACATAAACCCTTACGTTTGAGGTACGTCAACAGTTTTGAACATGTCCAAAACCTCGACGTAACTTGACGTAACGTGACGTAGCTCGACGTCAGTCTAACGTCATTCTGATGTCATCATAACGTAACCCAACGTAGGTCAACGTAATGACGAAAAATGACCACGTTAGGCTCACGTTCGCTCATTACGTCATAGGTTGACAGGGGTATAACATTGCTGGGACTACAATAAATCCAACTTTAAACTAATCTACTGTGTCGCTTGTCAAATTAGACCAGGAACATGTGAATAATAGGGTTTGTTCAAATTGTGTTAACACATTTCTGGCACCATCTATTTTGCTGTTGGTTTTCCTCCCGATATGAGAGAGCCTACGTACATCAACCGTTTACCGAGGCATGTACTGAGATAATACTGTACTCAGAAGAGGAGCGCATCGGCACGCCATCTGAATCGGCAATGAAGTTATATGTTGATGTACATATTGTCAGTTACCGGTTACTGAGGCAAAACGCGTTGTTTTATTTAACGACGCCTCTAGAGCGCATTGATTTTTATCCTCGGATATTGGATGTCAAACATATGGTCATTCTAACATATTTCTTTGGAGGAAACCTGCTGCTCCCACATAGGCTACTATTTCCGATAAGCAGCATGGGGTCTTTATATACATTTTCCCACAGAGAGGGCAGCACATAACACAGCCTTTGATGAACCAGTTGTCAACCACTGGTTGGAATGGAAAATAGCTCAAACTGCAAATGTGTCCACGTGTAATATGTCGGTACTCGGCCGTCTGAACCCCAAACATTACTATGCTCCACAAGTGTGTTCTGACAACTGTCTGTCAGTCCCCACCTATAATTATTCTCAACAACTCATAAGGAAGAAATGAAGACAAGTCACACCATATTGACAGTGAAGAGGTTGCACTTGTGTATATCAGAATCAGTGCCTACAGACCATTGAACCTGAGTCCAATGGTTGTTGCACACGGCTCAGTGTCTTTGGAATAGATGTTGCTAGTTCGAGTGTAGAAAGTGGAGTCCTCTTCAAGAGTGCTTCTCCAAGAGTTGCTCATGAGGGATCTGTGTATCAGGTATATGGAATGCAGGTGACTGGGCTCACACATCCAGCCAATCAGACACCCTCTACAGCCTGGGTGGGCGACGCCCTAATAGGGGGACAGCTGTCACTCAACCCCAGCTGCAGGTGGTGTCCATAATGTATGCAGGATGGCTGGGTATGCTTGTTCATTGGTCCTGTGTTAACCGGTAGTTGCAGACAGTTACAACAAACATATATCAATGCTTCTCTCCTTCAATTACTTCTGGTGCATGAAGGGAACATTTAAATAATTATTAACTGTCTCTTAAGTATGAACAATACATCACAATCTCGGTCACTATGTGTTATCACATTTCCACATAGACACTTATGTCACAAAGCGAGTGGGGCACCCATTGCTTCTCTGTTACATAATCATGGTCCCCACTCCGTCGCCCAAGAATAATAATGTTCTTTGCCAATATATAAATCCGAACTGAAAATCTGTATATTTTTACACACTTACCGAGTGGTTTCACTGTTTTTACTTTTGACTACAGCACTTGTGCATAGACAAGAGAACCTCATTAAATATTAGGGACGATCATATAGGTAGTAGAGAATACAGTTAAGCCTAAGGAGAGATTCATTCAAAAATATCATTGTCATAATATAATTTAATATTAATAGGAAAATAACCATTAACGAAAATAAGAGTTGAGAAAATAGCAGTAAAAGAAATAGCAGTACGAGAAAATAACGATAGGATAATATGTACATTTATTTATTTTATTGAATGCTATGAGCCCCCCCCCCCCCCACACACACACACAATTAGGGCATCACTGTCAAATCTATTCAATATAATGCAGGATACAGGCATCTCAAACGTAGCGATGTTAAAAGTGAATTTGTTTGCAATGTTAGTCTCCTTCTGGTATGAATATTAATTAGCACAAAACCCCTTTATCCTGAGACTAAACCACAACCAATATCAATTATGCACATCTCTGCTTTCAACTCAGGTACTGACCAACCCCACCCCCACCCCCAACCACCCACCCTGCCCTAGACCAGGGGAATACTGGTGGCCACAAGTGAAGCTGATGTTTTTCTGTCCCTCACCCATCCATCCGGTCAGTAAAGTATTTAACTGAGGTTAGCGTTAACGTGTTTTGAGGTTGGTTGGTTCTTAGAGTTTTACACGCTGGCAACATCTAAGGTCATATCAGGATGGGTATTGTTTGATGACCGTGTGCACTCATGGTAACTTTATAGTGCTACTCCACTCGGACACCAGGCCACCATGACCTGATATCCCACTCAGTCACATTATCCTGACACTGAGCCAACCAGTCCTTGCCCCAACCTAATAATGCAGAGCGCCTGACTAGGAAGCGACAAGTATACATTTTGATGTCATTGGTTTTACTCGACCAGGGTTCAAAGTGGTCGATTCGAATCCGACGATATCTAATAACAGGAGACGGATGATCAACTCATTCAGCCATCCCGTCTGGCTTTGTTTTGACTTTGAGGTGATCACCCAAGATTACCGATAGGTAACAGTATGGCGGTCGGCCAGAGCCAACCGTTAATGAGACACCCATGGGAGGGAGTCAGGTCTGCGGGACGAGATGAGACGAGACAAGATGAGATGGGACAAATCTCTCCACTGCAGAGATCAAACAAAACTGCAGAGATCAAACAATACCGTTAACCAACGCTAAATCTAACTGTGCATTTACACCTTCCGGTTTGTGCCCGGGCGGTGAGGTCCGTTCGTGACGCTATCACCACATGCAATCTATGTGTGCTAGTCCTCAGCGTACGTCACTGATTGCTGGCAGTAAGATGGCTCACACATCCCCTCACCCCCTCACCCCCCTCATCCCCCTCACCCCCTCACCCACCACCCCTCCACATCGCCCCTTCACCTGCTATCTCCGTCCTTACCGAAACTAAGCTGTGTTTGAGGCGGCGCCCATCGGTCAAGTGCCGCTCTGCCTGCTTTACTAACTCACTAAGTAACGGTCGTGGTGTTTGTTCCCTGTGGCCGAGTGTTTAGAGTGTCGGACTCTTTGCTAGGTCAGACTCCTAATCTGAACGTTGGTGGTTCGATTCCACATGCCACCACCTCTACCAATTTGAATTTCCACCGCAGTGTATAACTTACAGCGTCATCCAAGACTGGTTGCTCTGATACCACGTGTCTGTGGTGTGGGAGGTTAAATATCCCTTGGGTCGGTAAAAGCATAGTCTCAGATTTTCTATCGACCAACTCTCTAATCGGTAAAGCGAGACTATTCCATGATAGCCGGTATAAATCCTCAAGAAAAACCTCCCACAAAAAACGGGTGGTCGAGTATGGTAAAGCGTCGACTAACCCCGCGGGAGGTCGCTGGAACAATCCCAGCCCGGTTAGCAATATTATACCCTTACAATATTGATACCTGTCGCTACATCGCCTGGCATGCGCTATTACTAGGATACCGTTAGGAGACTTGTTTGGGGTCAGTGTCAGGATAATGTAACTAGGTGTTGCTATGTTTGTTTCTTGAGGATTTAGATCCTGGGAACAGATCTACGGCCCGTCCTGATATGGCTGTAGATGTTGCCAGGACGTAAAATTCCAACAACCAAGCAACAACACCACCTCACCGACCAGGCATCACCCACTACCTCACCCACACACCACCCACCACACCTCACCCACACACCACCCACCACACCTCACCCACACACCACCCACCACACCTCACCCACACACCACCCACCACACCTCACCCACACACCACCCACCACACCTCACCCACACACCACCCACCACACCTCACCCACACACCACCCACCACACCTCACCCACACACCACCCACCACACCTCACCCACACACCACCCACCACACCTCACCCACACACCACCCACCACACCTCACCCACACACCACCCACCACACCTCACCTACACACCACCGACCACACCTCACCCACCACACTCCACACCACAAATCACCCGCCAAACACCACCCACACAACACACATCACCCACGGCCCACTACACACCACCTAACACCCAGTATGCATCACCCACTTCACACTACACACCAAACACTACACACCACCCACTACACACCACCCACTACACACCACCCACTACACACCACCCACCACCCACTACACACCACCCACCACCCAGTATGTACCACCCACTACACACCACACACTACCCAGTACACAGCACCCACTTCATACCACCACACACGACCCACCACACAGAACACACCACAAACCACACCACATGCATATCACACACCCTCCACGGCCCACTACACACCATCCACCATCCCTAGACACCACCCACTACACACCACCCACCACCCACTACGGACCACCCACTACCTATCCACCACACCTCACCTTCCACACTCCACATCACACCTCACCCACATCACACTAGACCATACCAACCAACCAACATCCACACACCACACACTACCCACCATCCACCAAACACCACACCCCACACACACACCTCACATTATCCACTGTCCACTACATACCACCCACAACCCAGTACGTACCACCCACTACACACCACACACCACCCAGTACACACCACCCACTACATACTACCACATGCCACCCACCACACAGAACACACCACACACCACACCACATACATATCACACACCCTCCACGGCCCACTACACACCATCCAGCACACATACACACCACCCACTACACACCACCCACCACCCACTACACACTACACACCACACACCACCCAGAACACACCACCCACTACACACCGCCCACCGCCCACCACCCAATACACACCACACACTACACACCACACCACCCGCAACCTCACCTACACCTCACCCACCACCCACCAGACCCCAACCACCACTCAGCATCCGGACACTACACACCACCCACCATAGTACACACCACCCTGAACACCACACATATCACACACCACCCACCTCCACCCACGCACCAGCCCTAACCCTCTCCCCCACTCTGCCTCCCATCCACCATGCACCACACCACATACCTCACCCACCATTCATATATCCACACACCACACACCTCACCCACACACTACCCACCACACACCACCACCCACCATCCACCCACCACACCAACCCCCACCCCACATCCACCCACCACCTACAACACCCACCCATCACAACACACACCATACCACACCTCACCCACACACTACCACCCACACACCACCACCCACCATCCACTACACAACACACTTCACCCACCACCCACTACCCACCACCCACTACCCACCATGCACTAACCACTACACCATGCACCTCACCCACCACACACTACCAACCACACACTACCCACCACACACTACCCACCACGCAGTACACATTACACCACGCAACTGACCCACCAAACACTACCCACCACACACTACCCACCAAGCACTACCCACCACGCACTACCCATTACACCACGTACCTCACGCACCATCCACCACACCAAACACCACCCACATACCACCCAGCCCCACCCACCCACCCCCGCCCCCACCCACAGGCCCTCAACACTCAGCACTCAGTGCCCGACACCCAACCCATCACCCACACACTGCCCACACACCACCCATCCCCACCCACACACCACCCACATTCCGCCCACCACCACCCATCCGCCTCCGACCCCCCACGCACGGTCACTCAGCACTCAGTGGCCGACATCCTGCACATCACCCACCACCACCCACGCACGACCCACATACCACCCACCACCACCCACCCATCTCCCACCCCCACCCCCGGGCACTCAGCACTCAACACTCAGCACTCAGTGCCCAACCCATCACCCACACACCACCCACACACCACCCACATACCACCCACCACAACCCACCCACCTCCCACCCACGTGCACTCAGCACTCAGTGCCCAACACCCAACCCATCACCCGCACACTGCCCACACACCAACCCACCACCACCCCAACACCACACATATACCACCCACCACCACCACCCACCTCCCACCCCGCCACCTCCCGCCCACGGGCACTCGGCACTCAGCACTCAGTGCCCGATACCCAACGCATCATCCACACACCACCCACACACCACCCACATACCACCCACCACCACCCACCACCACCCACCCACCTCCCACCCACGGGTACTCGGCACTCAGCACTCAGAGCCCCACACCCTGCCCATCACCCACACACCGCCCACACACCTCCCAGATACCGCCCACCACCACCCACGCACAACGCACATACTACCCACCACCGCCACCACACCACCCACCACCACCCCCCACCACCCACAGACCACCCACATACCACCCATCACCACCCACCCATCTCCCACCCCCACCCACGGGCACTCGGCACTCAGCACTCAGTGCCCGACACCCTGCCCATCACAGTTCCACCGCCCGCCGCCGCCGCCGCCACCTGCCAAAGAGCAGCCAATCACAAGACGCCTGCGCAGTGATACACCAAAACACGATCATTTCTGGCGGCAAATTAAAGACCGGTGTCATGGTATAAAACCCCGGCCCGATCGCAGCCCCTGCCGTGGCTTCTGCGCATGCGCAGAGTTTGTAAACAAGCTCAAATCGGCTGCAGAACGAATACACACTGCCAGTGTCTATTAAAGATTAATAGAAATGCACAACCATAACCTTATAAATTGAATATAATATATTCATTGAATATGTTTTCTATATGTCTACCAGGCGGTTTGTTTCTAGATGGTGTAGCTTTAGAGATATTTCACTTTTTCTGTATGAAGATTGCACTGACACTCAGAATATCCCAACTTTCACTATTTAATCTATTATCTCTGTTTTTAATACTTTCAGCATAAATTGCTCTTAGGTTACATTAAATACTTCAGATCTTCCTCTTCAATCGCGCATTAAGATATTTTTAATCGATCCAATGAAAGCTTTTAAATTTATTTTACAAAAATAAATGCTTAGTCAACTGTCTTCACGGCAGGGGCTGCGATCGCGCCGGGGTTTTATACCATGACACCGGCGCCATGTCTGCGCATGCCCACCGTGTGCGCTGATGGATCTGCGGGGTGTGGCCGCGGGGCCCCGGCTTACTACAATAATTACGGCAGGGGCCCCGTCGTACTAACCTTCACCGAGTGCAGAACCAATCCTGAAAGAATAACGAATTTTAGTTTGTTTGTGTGTTTGTGTTTAAGGACACCCTAGCACTAGGCGTGAACATCGGTTATTAGGAGTTAAACAATATAAGAAGGCCGGGGGTATTACCTTGCCGATAATAACTGTCAAATGAAATCGATGATTGTGGATGTCATTCGTAACATCGGTACATTATGGTTAAGACAGGAACTACCTGAACTAAACTAATAAGACGAGACCTGCGCCTCCCCATCACAGAGGCAGATAGATGCGCGACCGATGGCTGGGATCTCGTCCTGACCATAACTGCCACAGCCGCTGTCATCCAAACAACCTCCACGATTTCTTCACCCACCCACCCACACCGTTTAATAAGGGAATAGCGATAGGGTTGAGGGTTTGAACCCGGTTTACTTAAAGCTGCATAATCAGGTTGGAGAGCTTACCTCGTTCGGGCTATGGTGGTAAATGTACCTAATTCGAGTACCGGTTCCATTTCCAAGGTCGAATTTCATATAAGATTAAGGTGCAGGTTCACAAATATGGTTGTGGAACACTGAGTTTTGGGAAGTTTTCATATTGGAATACATCACTAGAAAGCAAAAAATTATATCGAATTTCCTGAATATTCGTAGGACATTTAGTTGGGACCGGATTGAGTAAATTAACAGTGAATATTAGGAAATAATTCAGGAGTTACAACACATGTCTATAGGACAAAACTGCCCATGACAGTACTGTGTTGGTATAGCCATCAATCTCAAACAATAGAGCAGCCTCCAGTCAACCATGGGGGTATATGCTGGTCTGTGGCCCACTCATATACTTCCACATGCCACTGGGGGAGGTCCTGTGGGGACTGTTGTGCATCATGTAGATATATTTTGTGCATCCCAATATATATATGCATAATAAATAATTCACTGTGATTATGCATCTGATGCATAATCACCACAAAGATGGCTTGTCTTGCTGGTACAACATTAAGAAAAACCTACCTTAAATATTATTGTATTTGATTTATTTTATTGTTTTGACAGCATATATACATATATACACATATACATATACACACATATACATATATTAATAAACACTTTATTGCATTTAAAACGGTATGTATAGCCTCCCAGCTACCTGGTTCCAAGCCTCCCTCAACCACATCCCAAATATTTGAATAGAAGTAAAAAGTAATAAACAAAAGCAAAATAAATCAAATAAAAATGCCAACCACTCACCAAATATATGTTTATATATGGTTTTGGGAGAACGGTGAATCCGAACACATGGCCTCATGGGTTCAAACCCTGGTCGAGTCAAACCAATGATTTAACAATCTGTTACAGCAACATTAACATTCAACTTACCCTGTATATTATTGCATTTATATTTTATTTATTTTATTGTTGGTTATCACATTTTATTTATATTTATATCATTTGAATTGAGGCCTGCTGCCGGGAGTCTCGGCACCGGGAGGCCGGGAACCCTGGTGCTGGGAAGCCGGGATTCCTTGCCCCGATAGGCTGCCATCTCCTCCCAACCCCGAACCCGAACCATGTATGCCTATTATAAATGCTATACATATACCTATACATACCTATGCATACCTATACATACATATATATACACATATTTGATATACATTCATATACATATATATACGCATATAAACGTACATAAACATACATAAACAATTTTTATATCTACCTACTATGGACCAAATTATGTAACTACCATAGTCATGAGTCTGAATTGAATGAATGAATATACATATGCATACATATACATACATACATATACATACATATACATACATACATATCTATATATACATATGCAGACATATATACATGACTCTACACACATGCATATAAATACATATTGTACTTAGAGATGACTGCATCACATATCTTAGAGTGGTCCTCTATTTGTTGCTGCTAAGTTAATCCATATGTAGTCTGTGTCACTATCAGACTTATTGCAACAATGCAAGGGGCCTAAGCTCTGACACTTTCACACTCAGATTTTAACCAAACACTGCCATTACCCTAAATAATATTCCATTTATATTAAATTTATTTTTGATTATGCATGTACATGTACACATACTTTTAAAGCTATATGTATATATGTATATATGCACATACATATGTATGTATTATATATAATATATAAATAATATTGCAATATCAGGTGAAGAATAACTTACCAGTGTTCCTAAATGTAAGGATGACTGTGCCAGATCCTTCACAATGGTAATCCATTTGCAAGTACCAAGTTGACTGTTGTGTAGTGTGTGCCTTCAGAAATATGTGTGTGCAGTGCACTGTGGCACACACCCTTATAAACCAAATCCAATCCACTCTCACACCTATTCAAAGGGCATAAGCTCTGACACATTCACACTCAGTGAGCTCAGCTGTCAGTGGAGGTGCAGCCCAGAGAACCATTGGCAACCTGAGGTGTGAAAGCTTTCCTTGGCAGTTTTTGGTTAAAATCTGAGTGTTAAAGTGTCAGAGCTTAGGCCCCTTGCAATAAGTCTGAGAGTGAAACAGACTACACATGGGTTAACTTACCAGTGACAAATGGACCACTCTACAATATGGGATGCAGTCATCTCTAAATACAGTATGTATTCACATATATATATATATATATATATATATATATATCTACATATATATATATATATATATAAAATTATGTAGTCACATATATAGGTCTCCATATGTATATATGTATACATATATGTAGATGTGAATGCATGTATATATAGACATATATACACATAGGTGCATATGTAATATGTATATTTATATGTATGTTTATATCTATATATATATTATATGTATACATACATGTATATGTAAATCTAAAAATAATGCCAATAATGATTAAAATAATACGGTAATAATGATGACAAGAATAATGATAATAACGATAATAATGATAATAACGATGATAATAATAACAAATATATAATGATAAAAATGGAATAATACTCCTTTGCCCGACCTGACTTTACCGGACATGACTTTACCGGACCCAACTTTACCGGACCCGACTTTACCAGACCCGACTTTACCGGACCCGTCTTTACCGGACCTGACTTTACCAGACCCGACTTTAACAGACCTGACTTTACCAGACCCGACTTTAGCCGACCTGACTTTAGCCGACACAACTTTACCCATCCCGAATTTACCAGACCCGACTTTACCCGATCTGGCTTTAGCCCAAACAAGTTTGGGTTAACTGATCATTTGGTTTAACCGAGCTTGGTTTAATGGGGTTGTATTGTATCCCGATATAAACATATATTTGCTGAGTGGTTGGCATTTTTATTTGATTTATTTTACGTTTGTTTATTTCTTTTTACTTCTATTCAAATATGTGGGATGAGGTGGAGGGAGCCTCGGAACTGGGAAGCTGAGAGGTTATACATATTGTTTTAAATCGATAAAGTGTTTATTAATATATGTATATGTGTGTATATGTATATGTGTATATATGTATATATGCTGTCACAACAATAAAATAAATCAAATACAATAATATTTAAGGTAGGTTTTTCTTAATGTTGTACCAGCATCTTTGTGGTGATTATGCATCAGATGCATAATCACAGTGAATTATTTATTATGCATATATATATTGGTATGCAAAAAATATATCTACATCATGCACTACAGTCCCCACAGGACCTCCCCCAGTGGCAAGTGGAAGTATATGAGTGGGCCACAGACCAGCATATACCCCTATTGTTGGCTGGAGGTTCCTCTATTGTTTGGAATTTATGGCTATACCAACACAGTTATAACATGGGCAGTTCTGTCCTGTAGCCATGTGTTGTAACTACTGAATTATTTCCTAATATTCACTGTTAATTTACTCAATCTGGTCCCAACTAAATGTCCTATGAATATCCAGGAAATTAGATATAATTTTTGGCTTTATAGTGATGTATTCCAATATGTAAACTTCCCAAAACTCAGTGTGCCATAAGCATATTTTTGAACCTGCTACCTAATCTTATATAAAATTCGACCTTGGAAATTGAACCGGGGCTCGAATGAAGTATTTAACCACCATAGCCCGATCGAGGTAAGCTCTCCAACCTGATAATCTGATGAAATATCAAATTTCCAAAACCAAACCAATTATCTAGATTTTATTTGACATATCTAACTTAGATACTGATGCACTTATTAAGCATTTGTTTCTGCGTAGAAGGCAATACTGAGTCAATTTAACAGAATGTGTTACTGCAGAACTCTATGGTGTCAGAGTTTTGGCAAGCTTGCCAAAACTAATTTTCCATGTGTGCACTCAAAATATCTCAAATGTTTACCATTTAAAATAAAAGTAACTTTGAACTAATGTAAAGTAGATACTAGTGATCGATCTAATACATTTATCTCAGAAAAACTACAGAAATTCAAAACCATTGGACTATGCAACTTTAACATATGAGCCTGACATGATTCTGGAGGAAGTTTGATTGTCGGTTGTCCTTCTTGTGGCATCGTGAGCAATTCCAAGTAATAAACTATTATATATGTAAGCAAGAGGAGGCGATGAACATATAATGAATAAGGGCCATATCAGTTTATTAACAATTGCACAAAGTACAGTAATAATGTGATAATCAATTAGCATTGTAGTATGCGATATCAACGATGAAAAATTGGCATCGAGTAAATTGTCTCACAACCAATAATATTACTAACAATCAATAATCAACGTGAGAATGATATCTGGCTGGGCCAACTGACCTACCGGTAAAAAAAACAAACAACAAAGCTCAGTAGACCGCTGGAAACCGAATGACGAGTCCAGTGCAGCGGGGCATACTGTGGCAGTCTGCGAACACAGCCCTGCGAGCCCCCTGGGGCCAAATGTATGTGTCGGTGGCCCTGTCACACTACGACGTTTCCCCCGGCGCGCCGGCAACGCGCAAAATATTTGCAACCCGTCGAGAAACGTCAAACTTTTCGGCGTTTCGGGGGGTAGTTGGACGGGCGGCAGCGTGTTGGTAGCGTGATCATAGCGTGTTATGAGCGCGCGGCCAACGCGTTTAGACGCGCGGCGGAACAGTATGTCGACTTCCTGCCAGCGGGTTCTCAACATGCCGTCGGCGTGTTGTCGGCGCGCTGTCGGCGCGTTGACGGCGGGTTGGTGTCGTGTTAGTACCGTGTCAACGCGTGCATACCCGCCAGCAACACGTTAGGATGCGCCTGCAGCGCATCCACACCGCACGGCAAACGCATCCAGGCGCGCTGGCAACACGTCCAATGCGCCGAAAAACGCTGGAGCAACACCAATGGCGCGCCCACAACACGTCGATGGGACGTTCCCGACACGCCAAAAGAATGCTCGCATTTTGGTGAAAAAAAAGCCAAAGTTAACCCATGTTGATCAACGTCCTGACAGCGTTCCGCCAGCGCGCTGCCAACGGGTGTCAACGTGTTGCTAATGCGTCCGTAACGCGCCCCCCCAAAACGCTGCCACGCGTTGCGGCCCGTCGAAAGTTTTGTGCAAGCACAAAACCTCGACGCGGCCCGACGCGCGCCGACGTGTCCATTCACACGTTGCTATGTACCGACGCGCCGGTAACACGCCAGTTGATACATTAGCCTTAAGGGATCGAGACACAAACACACACACACAGACACACAGAGACACATAGACACACACAGAGAGACAGAGACACACACACATACACAGAGACACAGAGACACACACACAGACACATACATAGACACAGACACATACACAGACAGAGACACAGACAAATAAACAGAGAGAGACACAGACACAGACACAGACACATACATAGACACAGACAGAGACACAGAGACTCAGAGACACACACACAGAGACACACACAGAGACACATACAGAGACACATATAGAGACAGACACAGAGATACAGACAGAGACACAGACACAGAGACACAGACAGAGACACATACAGAGACACATACAGAGACAGACACAGAGACACAGACAGAGACACATAGAGAGACACAGACAGAGACACAGATAGAGAGTGTGGCAGGGTCATTAGTAGCGTGTCAACGCGTACATACCCGCCACCAACACGTCAGGACGCGCCAGCAGCGCATCCAAACCCGCCGCCAACGCGTCCATGTACGCCGGCAACACGTCCAACGCGCCCAGAAACGCTGGAGCAACGCCAATGGCGCGCCCACTACCCGTCGATGGGACGTTGCCGACGCGGCGACGGAACGGTCGCATTTTGGCGAAAAAAAGGCCAACGTTAAGCGGCGTTGCTCAGTGTTCTAGCAGCGTTCCCCTAGCGTGCCGCCAACGGGTATTAACGTGTTGATAACGCGTCCGTAACGCGCCCTCCAACCCGTCGGCGAGCGTCGGGGCGCGCCGAAAGTTTTGTGCAAGCACAAAACGATCGGCGCGACCCGACGCGCGCCGACGCGCGCCGACGTGGTGGATCACACGTTGCTATCAGTCTACGTGTACCGACGCGCCGGTAACGCGCGGGTAACGCGCCGGTAACGCCCCGGTAAAGTACCGGACGTGTACCGACGTTTCGACCAAAAAGGCAACACGTCGACGGGCGTTGGTAGGAAACGTCGTAGTGTGACAGGGCCTTAAGGGATCGATTATGCCCTAATCTATTCAATGCGATCATATTTAACAGAATTACATACTCAAATCATGAAATTTCATTAAATTAACCCTAAATTCGAAGCAATATTAAAGGAGCAGCTACATCGGTGGCATTATTCATATTGTCGAATCGACGAATGTAAACTAAACAAATCACCACTGCCGCCGCATCGTCATCGCTATCCATACTGTCAAACATCAACAAAATATCGCCGCCGCCGCTACCGCATCGGCGGCAATATATTACGGCCAAATCTATTCAATGCGATCATATTTAACAGAATTACATACTCAAATCGTGAAATTTCATTAAATTAACCCTAAATTCGAAGCGATATTAACGTAGCAGCTACATCGGCGGTGTTATTCATATTGCCAAATCGACGAATGTACAGGCTTTCCCCAAATCTATAAATAATGCATTGGTTAGCTAACCAACCTGCGCTTTGGCAACATACATTTCCTGTGACACATATACCAACACCGACGTTAGCTAACCCAGCAGCCGCCCTTAACACCGGAGCCGATAAAAACTTGTTCATACATTTGGCCCCTGGTATCGAACCCGGGAACCACAGTGGTGCTACCAGAATAGAAGTAGCGTAGCCGGAGACTTCCTTGCCTTACATCTGCATACAGGCCTGTATCCAAGTTATATACCCATATCTATCTCCCTGTTAATAAATTATACAATGGCCATGCTTCTAGATAACACAGTTGGGTCTTACTTTCGATAGTAAATTTTATATTCTATATTTAATATAAAGTAGATTTCGGAACGAGGTGGGATGAAGACGATCGATATTTGATTTTAAACTCGGTCTTAAATTTCCATAGCCCGATAAAATCATCAAATTCTCAAAAGGAAAACACTTATCCAGTTTTGAACCTACATATCCATATTAGCTACTGGTTCAGTTATTAAGCATCTGTTGGTGTATAACAGAACATACTAAGTTATTTCCGGCTTGAATTGTTGTCTTATTTTTTAGATAAATATATCAAATTGATCGTTATGACTTACAAATCATTAGTCCGGAGTCATTTTGATGAAAAATGGTTAATTTTGAAGCAATTTGAGCTGAAAGAACCCAAAATGCTTTCAACGAGCTTTCTAGAAGTCCTCTCGCTATGAGTGGTATTGACATCACGCTATGACCACGTGATGTGGAATGACCTAAATCAAAAATAGCCTGGTCACCTAACGTAATAAATTCACTGATTATTCTATATATGCTGTCCCAAATCACTAGTTAATGCACCGATATCTAAGCTGGATATATATAATCAAATTAAGATACATGTTTTGGTTTTGAAAAATAAATATTTTATCGGACCATGCAACTTTAATAGAACCTGTTACTGCTGAAGCCTTTTTGAGAAGCACACTAACATTAATGGTGCATGTTTACACTTTGTTGTTGTTGTTGATACATCAGTTGTTTAAACAGGGGAAATGTCAGTCGCAGGGGAAATGTCAGTCCTCATTCCACTGCTCCTTGCTCTATCCTAGTAATGCCGAGCATCTGGCTAGGAAGCGACAAGTATACATTTTTAAGTCATAGGTTTGACTCAACTAGGATTCGAACCCACGATCCTACGATCTACCACCATGGAAATATATGAATGTGAGCTTTCTAATTTAATGAGTGTATATTGGCACATAATTGATTGTCTACCTTTACATGTAAAAGCGATGGTTTGAACAAAAAACAAACATTTCTCGCCGTGAATATGGCCTATGCTGCCGACACGGCGTAAAGCAACCACCAATCAATCAATCAATCAAACCACCATGGGAGACGGACAAACTAACTCATTCGGCCATCCCGTCTGGCCATCTACGTTAGTCATCTTAAAGCAATGTTACTTCAAACTAGAGTAAGGTAGATTATACTGATCAACCAAATATAGTTATCTCAGAAAATGACAGAAACTTAAAACCCTGCAACTTTAAGCATTTAGCGGTCTGTGCTGACCTATCAGGCAAGGAGCCACATAGGTGGGCATAGTTGATAGGGTGATGGCGTCAGAGGGCCTCGGTGGTGTCGTGGTTAGCACACTGGCCCAGAATACAACAAGGGGTGTGGGTTCGATGGTGGTGTGATGGTTAGTACACTTACCCGGAATGCAAGAGGTGTGGCTTCCATCCCTGCTCTGAGCGCAATATTTCCTATATCCATCACCCCTGATGACACTGGTTTCCATGACCAGGATCCTGGACAAGTTACCCGTTGTGTGGTTGTTGAACCTACCCCGTGTATGTACATATATGTAAGTGCATTGCCTGTGTAGTAGTCGGCACTGACCTCTCAGGCAAGTAACCACATAGACAGGTAGGCATGGGTAGTGTGTTGATATCAGGGAGGCTAGGTGGTGTAATGGTTAGCACACTGGCCCGGAATGCAAAGAGATGTGGGTTCGAGTCCCGCTCTAGGCACAATATTTCCCATTTTCTTCACCCCCACGACACTGATTGCGGTGTCCATGATCCTGTACAAGCTACGCACTGTATGGTTGTTGAACCTACCCTGTGTATGTATGTGTAAGTGCACTGCCTGTATGTATGTATGTAATTGTAAGCATTAACAGACTTACAATTCCAGGGGGACGAGTGTAGTAGTCGGCACTGATCTCTCAGGCAAGTCACCACATAGTCAGGTAGGCGTGGGTAGTCTGTTGATATCAGGGAGCCTAGGTGGTGTAATGGTTAGCACACTGGCCCGGAATGCAAAGAGATGTGGGTTCGAGTTCCGCTCTAGGCACAATATTTCCCATATTCATCACCCCCATGACACCTGTATCACACACCACCCACATAAACCAACCATTTAAAAGAGTACAATTTCAGAGCAATGAGTGTAGTGGTTTGCGCTGACCTCTCAGGCAAGGAGCCACATAAGTGGGTGTTGATAAGGTGATGGCATAAGGGGACCTGGGTGGTGTGATGGTTAGTAAACTTGCCCGGAATGCAAGAGATGTGGGTTCGATTCCTGTTCTGGGTGCAATATTTCTCATTTTCATCACTCCCCCCCCCCGAAGGACAAGAACGCTGGTGGCTGTTCTGTGCATTACCTCGCTCAACACGTGGAATAGTTAACATAGTTAATATAGTTCACATTTAGGTCACTTATCAGGCCGTCACTGCTTCTGGGGTAGCTATGCAAACCATGCTCATATTGAAATTAAATAAATTAGCAATAATTAATGATGTGAGTGCGCCCCGGTAAAATGAGGTCCACATTATATTTCTACATGTTGCAGGTAGCGATGGATTTCCTACGTAAATTACCCTTTCAGGCATGACCTTAGATGTTGCTAGGGCGTAAAAGCCAATCAGACAGAGATATAAACATGCGTACATTAAAGTTGACATTTCTCTTAGATAAATGTACCAGGTTGATCACTACCTCGCTTTAGTTTGAAGTAACTTCTATTATGACTGATGTTGTCACTGCGACTTCTATTAGAGATATGGATTATGTTAGAGCTGTGACTTCTATTAGAGATATGGCTTCTGTTAGAGCTGCCATTCATAGTACATATATGGCTTATGTTAGAACTGTGACTTCTATTAGAGATATGGCTTCTGTTAGAGCTGCCATTTATAGTACAGCTATGGCTTATGTTAGAGCTACGACTTCTATTAGAGATATGGCTTATATTAGAGCTGCAACTTCTATCCGTTAGAGCTGCGACTTCTATAAGAGATGTGGCTTATGTTAGCGCTGTGACGTCTAGTATAGATGTGTTTTTTGTTAGAACTGCGACTTCTATTAGAGATATCGCTTCTGTTAGAGCTGCCACTTCTATTAGAGATATGTTTTCTGTTAGAGCTGCGATTCATATTACAGCTATGGATTCTGTTAGTGCTGCGACTTCTATTGGCTTATGTTAGAGCTGCAACTTCTAGTAAAGCTGCAACTTCTATTAAAGCTGTGACTTCTATTAAAGCTGTGACTTCTATTAAAGATGTGACTTCTATTAAATGGTAACTTCTATTAAGGATGCGACTTCTATTACAGCTGTGACTTATATTAAAACTGTCACTTCTATTAAAGCTGTGACATCTATTAAAGCTGTGAATTCTATTAAAGCTGTGACTTCTATTAAAGCTGCGACTTCTATTAAAGCTGTGTATTCCATTAACGCTGCGACTTCTATTAAAGATGTGACTTATATTAAAGCTGCAACTTCTATTAGCTATGCAGCTCCTGGTTAAATTGCGACTTCTATTAAATCTGCTACTTCAATTAGAGATATGACTTCTAATTATGCCTGTCAGTTCCATTAGTGTTGCGACTTTTGTCAAAAGCTGCGACTTCTATTGCACCTGCGGATTCTAACTTCTATTAGACCTGCGACTTCTACATCTAGTAGTACTTCTCCTTCGCGCTTACGCGACCTGAATGAAGCTGGTTCCGGTTGTGAGAGAATAATGCGGGTGCGGCTGGTTGTTACTACTGAGTGACCTTGTCTAGGGGTCATAGTGTGGGAGAGGGGGGGGGGCGCTGAAGGGTGTGGGGGTGTGAGGTGTGGGGGTGGCACCAGTTGCATTATGGGTGGTGTGTGTAGGGGGGCGGCACGGGACCTTATTGGAGGCACTGACGACGGCCTCGAGTTCTCAATCATGATGGATATGACTCATAATGTACCGCGTTATGCAGGCCTCAGGGGGGAGGGGGGGATGGGGGAGGGCAGGAGGGGGGGGGGGGGCAGGGGGGAGGGGGGCAGCGGAGTGCAGGCCATATACAGCGGGCAGGGTGTTCCGGTGTGTTGTGGTGCAAGGCAACGAAGTCAGGCTTCAGCATGTGGTGTTCTCTGTGGCGGAGTGGTTAGAGTGTCTGACTTTTTGTCTAGTCAGACTCCTAATCTGAAGGTTGGTGGTTCGATTCCCTGTGCCCCCCCCCCCCCCCCCACCTCTGCCAATTTGGATTTCCACCACTGTGTATAATTTACAGCGTCATCAAAGGCCAGTTGCTCTGATATCATGTCTATATGGTGTGGGAGGTTCAAAATCCCTTGGGTCGGTAAAAGTGTAGGCTTTGGCTTTCATTCGACAAATTGTCTAATGGTGAAACCAAGTTTATTCAGACTTATCCCTGATAGGCAGTATAAATCTTCAAGAAAAAATAAAGAAAATATCCTCTTCCCCATGACCCCACCTCTGCTAATTTGGATTGCCACTGCTGTGTATAACTTACAGCGTCATCACAGGGCCAGTTGCTCTCATATCATGTTTATGTGGTGTGGGAGGTTAAAAATCACATGGTTCGGTAAAAGAGGAGGTGCAGGGTTTATATCGGCCAACTGTATAATGGTGAAAACAAGACTATCCAGAGTTATCCATGATAGGCGGTATACATCTTTTTTTTTAAAGATAACCCGTGGGTAGATCGTTCCACTTCGCATGTGTACGGTCGATAGTTCGATCCACTGCCGAGTGAAACCAAAAATCGCCTTGTCTTGTTTTCGGCATTACCTGGTGAGGGCAACGCATGGTTGGTAAGTATCAGAATATTGTGACTGAGTGAGATATCGGGTCATAGTTTTGGTGACATGGTATACCAGTGAGGCAGCACTATGGAGATGTAATTAGTGAGCACTGTCGCAAGTCAGTATTCTGCCAAATATGACCCGGGATGTTGCTAGGAAAGCATTATCTGAATATAAACCAAGCAACTAGTGTGTGTTCGTTTTCCGCTGCTAGATATTGTCTATAGTCTTTGCTATATATCGCAACTGATAACATGTCCTGAGGGATCATCAAAAGTTATTAATATTTTCAAATTATTTAATTAATTTGGGTGTGTTTTATATCCTGTCAATATCTAAGGTCGTATCAGGATCAATACTACTTGTGACAGTACGCACTCATGGTGACTTAATAGTGCTGCCCACTGGGAGACCAGTCTGTCAGCACCATGATCCGATTTCCCTCTAAGTCTCCTTATCCTGATACTGAGCTAACGACTCCTTGCCCTATCCTAGTAATGTTGAGTGTCAGGCTAGGTAATAAGCAGTGTAAGTCATTGGTTTGAATCGGCCGGGTTTCGAACTCCAGACCTTCAGCATGGTGTGTCTGTACTCTAGTGAAGATGCCACCGCATTACAATAGTACAAAGAGTGTTCCTTTTCCAGATACAAAGTTGTATATATATATCAATATATTATTGAAGAATATGACAATAGTTTAAGTTAATCAACATGTCATTACATCATAAGCCTTATGTAAAGTCGTCGTCTGGCAGCTGTAGTTTGTGTAGGCAGGCTATATGAAATCAATACAGGCAAGGAGAGAAAGGAAGAGTATAAAGAGTGAAAGTAGAGTGAGAGCTTGCACCCTCAGGTTTATTATTATATAGTGGTACATGGATCTGATATGGCATACCACCTGACCATTATCTCCAATCAGCAACCAGCATTTCTAGTTCCACCAATGAACAGTAAGCATTCTTGTGTCACCATGCCTACTGTGATCTACCCACTACCACCATGGGGTGTGGCTGATTGGCCTGCACCTGCCTGCTGTGTGTGTGTGGTGATCCGTGACTAACAGTTGGGGGGGGAGGGTAGTGAGTAGAGTTCTTGAGCTCCTTACACACTAACAGTAGTGCCCCTTTCACACTATCTATCTAATACACAATGACTATTGACTACAAGTAAAAGAGTCACCAGCAACTGCATAAATACATTCATGCACCTGGCTCTATACATCATTTACATTAATAGACCGTTTGTACTCCTTTATAGACCATTTCACATTCCCCACCAATGCATTTTATCGGAATATTTTACACTTATATATGATGATAGACAGGCCTCCTCTCCCTCCACCCCTTTTCATGCAACTTGTATTACTGGCAGAATGTTGAGAATGTTGGACGGCTCCAGTCCCATAGAGTAGTTCCTGCTTCTGACACCCTGGCGCCACCGTTCTACCACTGGCGCCAGCTGTGTTTCTCTTCAAGTAATACCATGTGATCGCTCATTCATTCAGTCATGACCAAGAAGAATTTTAGTGAATGATTTTATTTCTATTTGTACTTATTCTTGTTTGAATGGTCATACAGTCGGGTGTAAAACAACGCTTGATGTTAACAAGTATTTCTTGCTTGAATATTCGCTTCATCTAAACTATTTACAGTAAAACCTCTCTAACCGACCACCTCCACAGATCGACCACTCCCCTATATCGATCGCTTTATTTGGGCCCCAAACGATCGCCCATACAATACCAGTGTAACCATTTTTTTTTAAACACTCCCTAAGCCGGCCATCTCCTTAAATGGACCGTTTAAAGTTGGGTCCATGGTCGGTCGATTTATAGAGGTTTTACATTAATCATATTCTAGAAACACCTGTTTTGTCGCTAAAACTAGTCTGGTATATGTACTTTCTAACAATTGAGAATGGTTATTGGGGCTGGTTGATGCTTCTGATCACAGATTTACCGAAGAGACACTCAGTCTAGAGTAGGCCAGATGGGATGGCCGAATGGCCGAATGAGTTAGAGCGTCCATCTCCCGTGTTGGTAGACCATGGGGTCGTGGGTTCGAACCCTGGTTGAGTCAAACAAATGACTTATACATTGATACTTGTTGCTTCCTAGCCAGGCACTCAGCATTACTAGGATAGGGCAAGGAGCAGTGGAATGAAGAAGACCAATTGTCAGCGATTGAAATTTCCCCTGCTTAAACAACTAATGTACCAATAAATTATTGTTATATATATATCCCTGAGAATACGTTATTTCAAAATATTCAAACTAGGAATAGAAATATTCGACCATGACAACTGTAAATAAGACAATCTGTGTTGGTCCTTAAAGGCTCAGATTGATTGATTGATTGGTGGTTGCTTTACGCCGTGTCGGCAGCATAGGCCATATTCACGGCGAGAAATGTTTGTTTTTTGTTCAAACCATTGCTTTTACATGTAAAAGCAGACAATCAAGGCTCAGTGACACCTTACCGGATTGGGGTACCAGATAGAAAACGGACTCTGTTCGGTGAAATACGTCAATGTTCGTTTTATATAAGGTACACATCCGGCGTGTCTGTTCTCTCTCTGGTGGTGTCCGGTGTGTATGGTACCAAGTTTTGAACATGCACAAAACTTGTACCAGACACCGCTGGACTGACATGTATGGTTGGTGTCCATTTTAAGTCCGTTTAGTCCATTTTGTCCAGTACATGTCTGGTACCCATCCGTTACCTCCCCAGTTTGTTTCCTGCGGAGTCCATTAACCTAGTTGCGGGAATTCAGTCAGTATATGTTTTGGGCACGTCCGTGAATAGTCCGGTACATGTCCGGTTGATGTTTGGTCCATCAGTTAGACATTTGGTTGTCGTCCGGTTATCATCTGGTGGGTATTCGTTAATGTACTTCCTTGTCCCTTTAGCGTCCGTTTCATCCGGCGGAAAGCACAACATTTCGACAAATTTCGGTACATTTTTATACCGAACACCACCAGACTAGAAAATGTGTTGTACGGTTATCTCCGTTGCTCAGTCCGGTAAGGTATGACAGGCACTTTAAGCAGGGATTGGACGATTAACTCCACGTCAAAGAAACAAAGAAAATTCTTTAACACATGAAATTGGGACTAATCTGTGGAAAAAAAGGCTCATTCTGATAGTTTAATAAATTACCAGAAATATTGGATATTGGTAATATACATAATATTTTAATTGCATTTTATTCCAAAATAATATCCCAATTTACTCAATTTCATCACACTTTAATACCCTTGCCAACACACACATATTCATAAGCACCAATTGGCTTTTGTCACGATGTGTCCCAAATATATCAACCCGATGTGAAATTGATTAGAAATGTCTTCTAAAATTATTAACAAAAATAGAATATTTGAACTGATATTCAGTGGGTATGAGCCAACGATTCTGAGTACGTAAATAGAGATTAAAATGAGAAGAAGGAATGTTGAGTGCTTTGTATTATTTTTGTATTATTCTTTAGCGGTAGTATCGGTGATTGTTTAGTTGAAAGACCCCCGAAAAGGTTCTTTCGCTCAGTGTTTGCAGTCACCGTCTGGCAATTCGAGGCAATCCTACACAATATTGCAAAGTAGCAAGTGTGGCGACTGCGGAATAAGAACAAGAAGCAAGAAAGGCTAGAAGTGTCAAAAGTCTGTGTGCAATTTATCAAGCATATATGTGGGAAAGGGTTGGGATTTCTGTTTAAGCACAACATTACCATTACCGCTGTGTATAACTTACAGTGTCATCAAAAGCCAGTTGCTCTCATACCATGTCTACATGGCGTGGTAGGTACAAAAATCCCTTGGGTCAGTAAAAGTGTAGACTCTGGCTTTTTTTTTTGCTTTTTTTTTTGGTACATTAGTTGTTTAAGCAGGGAAAATTTCAGTCGCAGACGACTGGTCTTCCTCATTCCACTGCTCCTTGCCCTATCCTAGAAATGCCAAGCATCTGGCTAGGAAGCGACAAGTATCAATGTTTTAAGTCATTGGTTTGACTCGACCAGGATTCGAACCCACGACCCCACGATCTACCAGCACGGGAGACGGACGCTCTAACTCATTCGGCCATCCCGTACAGTACTATTGACAAACTGTCTAATGGTGAAAAGAAGTCTATTCAGACTTATCCCTTATAGGCAGTATAAATCCTCAAGAACCATTGTGACCAATTGTACAATCGAAATGACACTTTGGCTCAGGTTCATTCGCTGACCTTTTTCAGCGTGTGGAATTGGTGATAAGTTAGTAACGTGGTGCTTTCACCTCTGCCCTTGTGATGCGTTGCTAATTTTGTGGCAGCAATGAAATAATCTCAGACACACCTAAGCCACATCCTGGTCTGAATCTAATTATACATCTTGCCTTGATTTTATTTCTGGGTCATTCTTAAAAACTGGGATCCATATTTTTGGTTTCGCATTGCTTTTTTTGTTGGTACATTAGTTGATTAGGCGGGGGACATTTTAATCACAGATAATTGGTCTTCCTCATTCCACTGCTCCTTGCCCTATCCTAAGAATGCCTAGCGCCAGGCTAGGAAGTGACAAGTATCACTTTTTATGTCATGGTTTAACTCGACCAGGGTTCGAACCCTGGATTTACCAATACGGGGGGATGGACGTTCTAACTCATTCGGCCATTCCATCTGGTGACACGATGGTGATACTTAATTCTTTCTTTTACTTGTAGCAAGGTAAATAATTATTGTTACCTCTGTGTGTTAAGTAGGTCAGCGGTATTACATGTATTTAATCTATCCCACCAAATAATTAAAAAAGTGTGATTTTATGCTGAAGTGAAAATGGGACAATTTACACATCAACACCATTCATTTACCCACACTTTCTCTTTTAACTGTTTTTCAACTTTTTTCTTGTAGGACATGACCTTATTTGCTTAAATGTAATCAAATCAAATCTCGTTCGAATTTGTAGTGTATGATAAAGTAATGTTTTGGATGTGTTATCGATTTGTATGTTACACAAGTGTAACATAAATATCACTCGATTTGTATAAGATGAAAATCAAAGAGTGAAATAACCTTTTTTTCAACTTTGACATATCTATGCCCAACGGGTAAACCTTCATATGAATATGGAATGTTATTTGGAATGTTTTCTGCTATTAGTATATTATTTGGATGTTTAACTTTTGCTTTCCATGTCACACTTAAATGCCCAGTTTCAGAGAATGACCAATATATTTATTTGAGGATGGGGTATGGGGTGTGGTAGTGTCTTCTTGCAAGCTTCGCCCTATACAGTAAGCAGTAAGCGATAGTAAGTGAGTTCAGCCTGAGAGGACAGTTAAGGCCCGGTCAGATACGCGTTAGTGGACGTAGTTGAACGTAGTGGACGCTAACCTAGTTCAATGTAGCTGAACGTAGTTGAATGTAGTAGAACGTAGTTGAAAGTAGTTGAACGTGGTTGAACGTAGTTGAACGTAGTTGAACGTAGTTGAACATAGTAGAACATAGTAGAACGTAGTAGAACGTAGTTGAACGTGGTTGAACGTGTTGAATGTGGTTGAACATGGTTGAACATGGTTGAACGTGGTTGAACATAGTCAAACATAATCAAACATAGTCAAACATAGTCAAACATAGTCAAACGTAGTCGAACATAGTCGAACATAGTCAAACTTAGTCGAACATAGTCGAACATAGTCAAATGTAGTCAAACGTAGTCAAACGTAGTCAAACGTAATCAAACGTAGTCAAACGTAGTCAAACATAGTCAAACCTGGTCAAACCTAGTCAAACGTAATCAAACATAATCAAACGTAGTCAAACATAGTTGAACATAGTTGAATGTAGTGCAATGTAGTGCAACGTATTGCAACGTAGTGCAACATACCGGCATCCATACTTCTCCGTGATGAGAAACGTGATAAGAATGTGTGTGGGCTGCGAGTTTTGATTTAAGCTTTGGACATGTTCAAAAGAGAGGTATGTTTGAGGCAGGCGTAGCCTCTGTGATGATAACATACTCTAGTGTACTCTAGCATACTTTAGCATACTCTAGCATACTTCTTAATGTACTCTTGCATACTCTAGTGTACTCTAGCATATCTTAGCATACTTTGACCCGCACAAAACATTGGCTGTTCTGTCGTGGTCACATAGCCGTTAGTGGATGAAGTTGAACATAGTTGAACGTAGTGGAGGTTAACGTAGTTCAACACAGTTCAACGTAGTTGGACATAACGGGATCCGTACCGTAACATACCAGGATCCATACCGTGACGTATTTATCCGTACTATTAGGTGGGTGATCAACCAAAACCTGCTGTACCTTAACATAGTCTAACGTAGTGACAGCATGTTTCCCCCGCGTTAATCTATCCTACGTTCAACTATTTCAACTACGTTCACTAACGTGTATGTGACCAGGGCTTAAGCCATAGACACGTGTGCTATGGAGGGAAAGGATTGAGAGTTATAGATAAGGGACTGTGCACAGTGAAATTGGAAGATAAGTGGGAGGAATTGAGAAGACCCGGGGAGTTGAAGGAGGAGTGGAGGGTGGGTGGGGTGGGGTTGGGGTTGGGGTGGGGTGGGGTGATAGGGGTAGGGGTGGGGGTGGGTGGGTGATGGGAAGATGGGAAGTGCATAGAATATCCGCACTGGTTGATGGGGTGCATCTATCTAATAGCACTGAAGTCTATAGATGGTGAGTGGGCTGTCTATATATAGAGAGTCTGGGTTTGAAACCCCACTGCGGTTTGATCACCTATCATATCGTGACTCCCCACCAAGTTTCTGTTTGTAAATGTTTAATTCTGAATTGACAAGGCTGACCCGAGCAGACACAGATACCACTCCTGGGCAAAGGAACAGATCAAGACAGCAGCACAGCTGTCCAGCATTGAAAACAAGCACCTTGACAGGAGCTTATACATTATGGGCATAGTAAATACCTCGTCAATAAACAAATAAAAAATTGTTCCTTTTGCTTAAAGTTGCATAGTCCGATCGCGTTTGAATTATTGTCTCATTTTTTAGATAAATATATCGAATTGATTGTTATGACCTACTAATCATTAGTCCGGGGTCATTTTGATGAAAAATGGCTAGTTTTGAAGCAATTTGAGCTGAAAGAACCAAAAATACTTTCAACAAGCTTTCCAAAAGTCCTCTCGCTATGACACAGATTACCATCTCGCAATGATCATGTGATGTAAGCTGACCTAGTAATGTTTACATATGTCTTAGAACCTAACTAACGCCATATATGGTATCTGGAATGAGGGAAAGACAAATTAGGTCACGAGATTGACCTAATGTATTAGTGGCCTACCTGCCTAATGACTTCCTCAAAGTAGTAAATTCACTGATTATTCTGTATATATGCTGTCCAACACTACTAGATAATGCACCAATATCTAAGTTGGATACAATGAATCAAATGTTTGATTGATTGATTGGTGGTTGCTTTACGCCGTGTCGGCAGCATAGGCCATAATCACGGCGAGAAATGTTTGTTTTTTGTTCAAACCATCGCTTCCACATGTAAAAGCAGAGAATCAATTATGCGCAAATAGACACTCATTAAATTAGAAAGCTCACAATCATATATTTGTGGTCAAGGGAAACAAATTCACATAGAAAAAGACAAGTTTTACCAATAATTGATAGAATCTATTTAGTAAACTATATGAGGTGGTACAGTCCAGCTGCCCTCAAAAAGGCTAAAATGTTTTCCTGTTTTACCTTAGTAAAAAGGTCATGCATACTGTCTGCAGTGTAAAACCGTTGGCGCAGGGCCAAAAAATCAACGCAACTTAGTAAAAATGTGTTTGAGTGTCAGCAGGGACTGACACCCAATGCATTCAGGGGGAGGTTCCCCCTTGATCAGAAAAGCATGTGTAAGCCACGAGTGCCCAATACGGCAGCGGCTAAGGACCACTTGGTCCCACCGACCTCCCGCATGAGTCTGTGGTGGCTTTCCCACAGATGGTTCAATTCCTTTAAGTTTATTAATGTTTTCATCCCACTCATGTTGCCATTACTTATCTACATCAAATGTAGATAAATATTTTCATATCGAAATATATATATTTCATCGGACCATGCGACTTTAAAAGAATCGCAAAGACATAACAACATCTTTTTTTTTCAAACAAACCATCTTTTATGATATGAATACACATGTATTCGTCAACGTGCAGGATAATGAGTAGCTATGCATATAATGTATTTAAATTAATTAAAAGAGTTGACATATCCCCTAACCGACCGCTAAGATCCAAGGAATGATACTGTAAAGTCGTCATGAGTGTGCACTGTCACAAGTCCGTACCCGTCCTGATATGACCTTATGGGGCTGTCACACTACGACGTAACGACGTCAACGTAGGGAGAACGTGAAGAACGTTGAACTTCTCGGCGTAGTATGCAAATTTGGGCACAAGTTGAACGTGGATGCAACATAGTGGACGAGAGAGTAACGTCGGTAAAGCGTAGTGATACCGTCGTTCGACGAGAGAGGTCAACGTAATGACGCTGACGGAACGTTATAAACGTTATTCCATCATCAGAAGAACGTTACGTGACGTTAGCTAAGTCATGAGACGTTGAACGTACGTTGAATGCACGTTCTCCTGACGTTCTCCTGACGTTCTCCTGACGTTCTCCTGACGTTCCCATTACGCCCCATGGGCATTTGCACTTAGTTTAATGGGGGTCAACGTAGTGGAACGTAGTTGAACGTAGTGAGGAGCGTTGGAATAACGTCCGTTTAACGTCATTGACGTTCGCTGAACGTGAACAGAACGTACGGCGAACGTAAACCCTTACGTTCGACCTACGTCGAAACTTTTGAACATGTCCAAAACCTCGACGTAACTTGACGTAACACGACGTAATATGACGTAGCTCGACGTCACTCTAACGTCATTATGACGTCATCATAACGTAATCCAACGTACATCAACGTAATGACGAAATATCACCACGTTAGGCTCACATTGGCTCATTACGTCGTAGTGTGACAGGGGTATTAGATGTTGCTAGGATGTAAAATTCCAGCAAGCAACCATGTACATGTCAAATGCTGAAAATAACCTGGTTTATATCAACTTAGTGAATACAGTCAACTCACAATAGTCTTACTCCCGCTTAATCCGGAAATATCGCCGTCTTAACAAAGCCATCCAAGGAACAGATTTCCGCCATTCATTTTGTCCCTTTAATCTGATAAATTACTTCTATAGCAATATCGCCAGACCGCCATTGGTTGCAGGGAATAACATAGTCAAGATTAACTGGTGTTAACTGTAGTAAATATATGATGTGATTTGTCTCAGTGTATATCAATCACTCCATTGATCCCTTGGTTAAAGTAACGGGGCAGTCGCTTGACCTTAGGGGTCACCATGGTAACACTTCACTTGCCCTTCTTGTTCTCATTGGAATTTACCGGGCACGGTGGCCGAATGGGTAGAGCGCAGGCCTCGCATGTGTGAGATCGGTACTTCGGTTCCCGGTCGAGTCAAACCAAGGACTTATCAAATTGATATGTGTTGCTTCCTAGCCTGGCGCTTGGCATTATTAGGATAGGACAAGGACTGGTTTAGCTCAGTGTGAGGATAATGTGACTGAGTGGGATATCAGGTCATGGTGTTGGCACCCTGAATTCCCTGTGGGGCAGCACTATAAAGACACCATGAGTGTGCACTGCACCAGTCGGTATCCATCCTGCTATGCCTGTAGATGATGCTAGGATGTAAAACTCCAACAACCAACCAACCTCATCAAAATTTACTGGGGAGTTGCATTACAGTAAGCCCACAATTTCATCTGCTTTATGGATCCGATCTGTGTGATCTTTCTTGAAGTGGATTAGACATTAATTCAGTGAAGTATAAACACCAACATCATACTCTGAGTTGCGATTTCTTTGGTGACACCAGCCATGAGATTTCCTAATCTGACCATTTTTCAATCTAATATGTTTGAACACCATCAATTTACATAGACTACCAGACGGGATGGCTGAATGAGTAGAGCGTCCATATCCTGTTTTGGCAGATCAGGAAATCCGACCCCATGAGTTTGTGGGTTCGAATCCTAGTTCAGTCAAACCAATGACTTAAAAAGTGATACTTGTCGCTTCCTAGCCTGGTGCTTGGCATTATTAGGATAGGACAAGGACTGGTTGGCTAAGTGTCAGGATAATGTGACTGAGTGGGATATCAGATCATGGTGCTGGTGACCTGGTTTCCTAGTGGGGCAGCACTATAAAGTCACCATGAGCGCGCACTGTCGCAAGTCGGTACCCGACCTGATAGGACATTAAATGTTGCTAGGACGCAAAACAACAACAAACAAACAACAATTTTAATAGAAATGGAAACAAGAATATACAGTAATTAAGCGCCAAACGAATGGAATGTAAATAGAACATGAATCTCCCACGCCTATGCAGTCTGTCTTGACTAAAAAAAACAAACTTTGTCTTACTTAGTTTCATAAAGATCACATCTTAATCACATTTAATTTGTTAATTGTGTTATGTCCTTGCGATGTGTATTGACCTTTCTTTGTTGTGTGTGTGTGTGGGGGGCGCGAGGCTTTCACACATTTTTAAGAGATTATCCTCCCTCGGTGTTAAGCCCTGTTCACATGGGGCAGTTAATTCGAATCATATAAATCGACTTGCCTAGTTCGGCTCACATTTGGCGTGTGAATGCATGGCTGAGGCGGTTTAGGGCTGATTCGACTCATATAAATCGGATTTTATAAACCACCTAAGTAGGTGGTTTATATGAACCGAATTTTATGATTCAACTTATATCGCCCGTGTGAACGCAACCGACTTACTTGATGCGGATTAAGGACGTCACACGCATGGGCAGTCGAGACTTGAGTTTGTTTATTTTCCGGTCGATCAAAAGCGCATATTATAGAATTTAGTCTATAAACCGCTAGCTGCGCGCAGATATTCTTTTCATCATTTATTTTTAGGTTTTCACTGCCCAGCAGAAGTTTTGATCGTTCCAAAACAATACGATTCAGTCCATACATATCTAGGTCGAACCCACACTCTCTCGTGCCGACGTAGACTAACCGAAACTGGCGCTGGTTAGTGTGGACTTGCTCATGCGCAGATATCGATTTCCGGCTTAAGCCGGCCCAAGTACTGCCCATGTGGATGCGACACACTTTCAAACTCGGTCTGTGTGAACACGCCTCTAAATTGATTCATATAAATCGACTTGTCTAAGTTGACATAAACTTTGCCCGTGTGAACAAAGCTTTAGTTAAACATACCGATACTGGAAGGTGGAGGGTGGAGGGTGGGGGGAGGGTTGGAGGAGGGAGGGGCGGGGTACGGGAGGGGGGAGGGGCGTAGGGAGGGAGGGAATGGGGGAGGGTGGGAAGGGGGGTGAAGGGAAGGGAGCCGGGAAGGGTGAAAAAGGGAGGGAAGGAGGAGGGACGGAAGGAGGGAGATGGAAGAGGGACGGGAGGAGGAGAAAGAGGAAGGATGCGAGAAAGGATGGAGGGAATGAGGTATGGAGGGCGGGGAGAGGGAGGGAATGGCGGAGGGAGTTGAGGGAAGAGGGACGGGAGGATGAGAAAGTGGAATGAGAGGTAGAAGGAGGTAGGCAGGAGGGAGGGCAGGAGGGTAGGAGGGAGGGAGGAAGGGAAGGAGGAGGGAGGGAGGGGGAAGGGATGGAGGCGGGAGAGGAGGAGAAAGGAGAGAGAAGGGTGGAGGGAGCGAGAAAGCAGGAGGGGCGGATGAGAGGAGGGAGGAAGGGAAGAAGGGGGGAGCGAGGAGGAAGGGAGGAAGGGAGGGAGGGAGGAGGGAGGAGGAAGGGAGGGAGCAGGGAGTGGAGGAAAAGAAATGGGAGTGACGGGTGGACGGAGTGAGGAGGAGGGACGGAACGGGGGAGGGATGGGAGGTGGAGTAAGGGGAGCGTGAAGGAGCGAGGAAGGAGGGAGGGAGAGAAGAAGGGAGGGAAGGCAGGAGGGAGGGTTAAGGAGGGAAGCAGGTGCAGGTGAGAGTGGAGGGAGGGAAAGTTGGATAGGCGGAGGCGGAGGGAGGGGGGTCGAGGGAGGGGAGGATGAGGGAGGCGCGGAGGGACTTGGCACTGTGGTGCCACAGGTCCTTGCATGCCGTGAATGGGGATGCTGGCTCTATAATTGAGCTTGTTGACACTGTTTTGACGCGCTGTCCGAGCTTGTCCTCGGCCCCCGCTGATGCAGTGTGGCAGTCGGAACACGTTCCATCAATTTACACAGGTCTTAACTCTCTCGCTCTCTCTCTCTCTCTCTGTCTCTCTCTACCCCTCGCCTGCTACACTAGAGACCACGGCACGGAGAGAAGAAGGTCATAAGATGAAGAAGGAGAATGGAGGGGGGTTACAAATTGGAGAGAAAGAGAGAACGAGAGGACGAGAGACATGGGGAAACAGAGAAAGGAAGAATGATAGACAGACAGAAAGACAGAAAGACAGAAAGACAGAAAGACAGAAAGACAGAAAGAGACACATAGATGCAGAGATGCAGAGATACAGAGAGACAGCGAGACCGAGAGACCGAGAGAGACAGAGAAACAGAGAAACAGAGAAACATAGAGAGAAAGAGAGAAAGAGCGAAAGAGAGAAATGGAGAAAGAGAGACAGAGAGACAGAGAGGAAAACAGAAAGACAGAAAGACAGAAAGACAGAACGACAGAACGACAAAGAGAAGAGACAAACAGAGAAACAGAGAAATAGAGAACGACAGACAGAAAGCAAGAGAGAAAGACAGAAAGACAGAGACACGGATAAACAGAGAAATTGAGAAAGACAGAAAGACAGAAAGACAGAAAGACAGAAAGACAAAAATACAGAAAGACAGAAAGGCAGAAAGACAGAAAGACAGAAAACAGAAAGACAGAAAGAGAGACATAGAGGCAGAGATACAGAGATAGTGTACTGGGGAGCGAGGGATGCTTCCAGTTAATATCGGCAGCTGTGGATGAATGTCGTCTGCTGTCAATGGAATCACTGGTGGTGCATTATGGGAAGGAGATGTCGTCTGGCTCTTAGATTTCGGGGAGTTGGCGTGATGTGATTTAGCGTCTATATGGGAAAAAACATAGGTGTGTAATGTCAGAAGGTGACAAGGCTTGGTGCCGCTAGGGGGCAGTGCAGAAGTGGAAATGTGTGACGAACAGACGGAGAGGGAGGCCTCATGGTGGACAGCTATGATTAGATTTCTGAATAACAAAATCACATCTTCCTATATATATATATATATGTGGGTGTGTGTATATATATATATATATATATATATATATATGTGTGTGTGTTTAACCGTTTCATATCCTCTCTCTGCCTAATGCGAGCCTATGTGTTGTTTCTATAATATTTCCGAGTGAATTTCCTGGGCCTGCCATGGGCGGCCGCCGCCTCTCGTCCAGCTGCCGGTTGACCGCCTTCATGTTGTGTAACCCGGGCTAAGGGTGGAAAGCCAGAATGCCATAGAGATACGGATTTACCCTCTTCCCGCATTTAATAGACGTGTATTAATTATTCCCTTAATTCACTGGCTCTCCTCCCCGCCATTTAGCTTGTTATGTAATACTTTACATAGTCCAGACCAAAGCAGACACTCTATGTTGTGCCGCCGCTGTCACTTCTAAACAGCCTAGATAGTTAGATGGTATTACGATAATTCATGCTTTTATTAAGAAGGTGGTTACTATGTCCCCAGAGGGGGTGATCGGCTTCATACAGCCCACCAGGCAGAAGGCCCTTAATTATATATATATAGAATAATCGAATATGCATGTCAAGTTGACCATAGCGGTTAATATACTTAGGGACTGAAGAATAGCAAAGAATGCAAGGAATGTTCCAATCACATTGTAGAGCTCACAACTTTATTCATGTTCCTACTGGTACAATCTAATTTCTTTAATAATGATCGATACAAATAAATATGTCCTCTCCCATTTCATTAAGTTAAAACAGTTTGGAATTCCGACAATTAAAGCCTAAATCTCGTCTAAAACATCAGAGCGTGTAGTAACACGTCTGATCGGTCTGAGCCTGAGCGCTCGACCTCCTTACGTTGCTAGGAAAGTCGCAACCTGCGTCTCCTAGCAACGAGTTACAGCAGTGAACCTGGCCCTGCATTTGATGGCCAATGCGGGTCTGTCTTGGCGAGCAGCCCGCATTTCCAAATGTGGGTTGCTCGGCCCAACCCGTAACGGTCACAGCTCGAGTATAGTCTCACCCACTTCAAGTGTTTATGCATATATGTGTATATATGTATATATATATACACAACTGGTACAGGCGTGATCCAGAACCAGACTAGGAGGAAGACAACAGGTGGCAACACCAGGCGAGGCAGAAGGCCTGACTAGTCGCTTGAGTAGATGAGTGTCATTAGTTGTTTTTTGGGGGGGGTTTTTGGTAAAGTATTTATTCATCTGAATATGACATTTGTCAGCGCCGAAGCACTGGTCTTCCGGCCATCTTACTATTGGAATTAACATTCTAAACACCTAAGTTTGGTCAGTGCTGTATTAGTCACAGCACCGATCCTGAAGAATTAAGGGAGTGGCTCCTGCTGTATAATGTACAGCACCAGTCACTGCGGTTCATTCAAAAATGGGGAGCAGCACCGAGTAGAAGATGTATACCCAGGTCAGCTCAAACAATCGTTGTGGGTTACATGTTTTCTCTTATAAAACAAGCAAAGTCTATAGTTAACAAGACATTTTGTCTGTCTTATATAATGTTTAATGTGTTTAAACAGATTGATAGTTGTGTAGGATGTTCGGTGTGTTGATGGTTTGTTCATGATGGTTAAGGGTGGTGGCAGGGGAGGGGGGCCCATTGGGGTGGGTGGTAGGGGGGAACAAGTTGTGTAGTGTCAGTTGGTGTGAACTGACGACATAGTCCATGGCTAATTGGATTACAAATAATTTTACTTGTATACTTTCTTATACATCACATATATTATGTACATATACATACTACATATATATCAGTATGTGTATGAAGAAGGCAGCATTACCTAGGTTGGTAGGTTATTGGAATTTTACGTCCTGACAATATCTAAGGTCATATCTGGATGGGGACTGATTTGTGGCAGTGCGCAGTCGTGGTGACTTTATAATGCTGCCCCACTGGGAAATCAGGCCACTAGCACCATGACCCAATATTATCCTCAGTCACATTATCCTGGCACCAAGTTAACCAGTCCTTGCACTATCCTATTAATGCCGAGCGCCAGGTCAGGAACTGATACGTATCAATTTGATAAGTCACTGGTTTCACTCGACCGGGAACCAAACTCCTGATCTCCCAAATGAGAAGTCCACCACCCTCTCTACCCAGTCTGGCCGAGTCCAGTCAATGGCCGCTTGGTGAAGTGTCCAATTAACTCCGAAAATAGACTCGCTGAGCAGCTCAGGCCAGGCCGGTGGGGAGAGGGAGCTGAAGGAGCAGCTCAACCAACCCAGATTGCCGTCCCACTAATCCACCCTGTGAAACAGCCCAGATCCCTTAAAAAATATTGAAAAAAAGGAAAAAAAGTGATATGTATTTATGTGATGTATATCGTATTATGCGAGTATAAAGATACAAAGGGAATATTACTTATTATTATTGTAATATATGTGCATTGATATCACCGGTGGGTTAGTTAGTATCACGGTACGCGGCTAGCCTGCCCGAGTGACGTCAAGGTAGTCAAGGTGGTAGAGCCCGGTTCTATTAATAAACAGTGGTAAATCAGTCCTCGCAGTGTTAAGACGTCTTGTTCTTTACAATGGGGGACCTCCGACTTTTTAGTTCAAATTCCTGCCGTTCGCGTCTCCACTGAACTAGTGGGCCTATTCGGCACACTGTCACACTGCAAACCCAATGGCTATGAGCAATCTTCATACAGAAGAAGTCAAATATCTCTAAAACCACATGACCTAGACACAAACCACTTGGTATACATATAGAAAACATACAACGAATACATTATATTAAATTTCTACGGTTAGGGTTCTGTATTTCTATTAATTTTGAATAAAATAAACGTTTTGCACTGGGCGTACCGCCGAACTCAGTGCATTGTCAATGGCCGTGAGCAATCTTCATACAGAAGAAGTCAAATATCTCTAAAACCACAAGACCTAGAGACAAACCGCTTGGTATACATATAGAAAACATACAACGAATACATTATATTAAATTTCTAAGGTTAGGGTTCTGTATTTCTATTAATTTTGAATAAAATAAACGTTTTGCACTGGGCGTACCGCCAAACTCAGTGCATTGTCAATGGCCGTGAGCAATCTTCATACAGAAGAAGTCAAATATCTCTAAAACCACAAGACCTAGAGACAAACCGCTTGGTATACATATAGAAAACATACAACGAATAGAGTATATTAAATTTCTAAGGTTAGGGTTCTGTATTTCTATTAATTTTGAATAAAATATACGTATTGCACTGCGCGTACCGGCAAACTCAAAGCATTGTCAATGACCGTGTAGGCCCACTACTACCGATGCGCCACCAAGTGTCGGAAAATGAACTACGCCACATGTCCCCCATTATTATACTCCATAAGACGCAACACTGTACTGGTGGCACCGTCTAGCGCCACCTCGCTTCAACTCCTCAGTCACACCGGAGGATTTTCTTCTTTTTTTTTTAATGGGCAAATGCATATAAATCATTACCAGAGAATAAACTACTCGATTTGTCTAAATCTAAATGCCCATGGCATAAGATGTGCTGATTATATTGATGTAAATGCAATGCTGGATAAAATATTAATATCTTAATTTAGTATATATATTTTTTTATTTGGGATTCTATGTTTCAACCAAGAGCTGAGATGAGCTGAAACAAGCAGATTTCATAACTGCACCCAGTGTATTAGCATGTGCCATGTGCTTCTTGCGGCTTTGTTTTGCTCTGACGCATCCCATAATGCACCGTGCCGCTTGAACCGTGATGTAGTGTATTGGAAGAACTGATGTTAAAGAGAAAATTCATAATCGTCGCAGCCCACCATCTTTCATCACGCAAGGTTTATGCTAATCATAGAGTAAATTGTAAATGGCATTAAGGCCAAATAAAAAAGGAAATTAGTGATCGTTCCCGCCTGTTCCTGAAAAATGGACCGCCCCTGATTTAATGGGTTCTTTGTGCGTTTTTTTTTAACTGTTAAAAATGTGTCGAATTAGCAGTAATTCAACTTTTCTATCAATTGTTAAGTCATTTGACTCAGTCACGGTTCGAACCCATGAGTTCGAATCCCACAACCTACCAGAAGCTTTGGGGGGGGGGGGCGTTCAGCATTCTCATTGGATTTTCAGTGGCAGGTCATCAGGTCATCATTGAGATTGAACCCTGCATGTTAAACTGAGTTAACCGGACGCCTTGGCCGACTCGGTTGAGCGCAGGCTTCCCGTGTGGAAGGACGCGATTTCGATTCCCGGTCAAGTCAAGCGACCTTAGATGTTGCTAGGACGTAAAACGTTCTAGATCAAGAGCCCCCTGGTGGTCATTTCTAATGAAGCACCAACAAATGTAATCAACAGCAGACAACATTTTATTTCCAGTTAGCCGTTCGACTTATGTTTCTGGCTCTTTTTTGTTGTTGACAAAAACAGGGTGGGGGGAATCATTTTTATTCTCATTTTTTACACTAATTTATTGACTTTTTAATGATAATATTATTCTTTTTTTTTATGGAAATGGCTGATGTTCATTTTGAAAACACCACATAAAAGCTGTTGTCTGCTCCTGCCCTCTCTCATATTTCTCTCCACTTTTTCCGCCCACAGTGACCACAACCCGCAAGCTCATCTGTCAACACTCACTGTCACCAGTTTTACCACTGTCGGTCCTGTTCGGAAAGGGGGGCGGATGGTGGGGGGCATGGGCACGATGGCCGAATCAGTAGAGCGTGGACCTTCTCTCGGGGAGCAAATAGAGGTTTCTTGACAGCGAAGGCTAAGGGAGCAAACCCTAAACAGAAAACCATGTCACTGTGGCAGCATCAAGGGGGGTTGGTGTATGGAACTCCCAACATCTCCCCACCAGCCACTGCAGGGACAAATAGTTTTGCGCCTGTCTGGACATGCTCTTGCCAGTGTGAAACCTCTATTTGCTCCCCGAGAGAGTACCGCTGGTAACTTGCAAAAGCCAGAGTCACTTCAACACTTTTGCAGGCAGCTTTCATGAAAAGACCGACTAATGACATCACCCTCATAGCAGAGAGCTAAATGGAGAGTGGCAGTCAAGTAATGAAAGCAGTCTTTGTTGCATCGTGACCGACAGCATGTTATTGTTTGTTGTTGGACCTTGCATCCGGAAGGTAGGAAGTTCGGTTCCAGGTGTAGTAAAACCACTTACTTATGAATTTGATAGTTGTCACTTCCAAGCCTAATAGGATATGGCGAGGACTAGTTAGCTCAGTGTCAGGATAATGCGACTGGTGGGATATTGGGTCATGGTGCCAGCAGGTTGATTTCCCAGTGAGGCAGTAATATAAAGTTGCCATGAGTGTGCACTGTTGCAAGTTGGTACCCGTCCTGATATGACTTTTGGTGTTGACAGGACGTAAAACTCCAACAGCCAACCAACCATTAGGGGGCCCCAGTGTGACACTCGCTGACAGCGCAATGGCGTCAGAAGCTATATGAATACAGCGCTGTCAATCCGCACTCATCAAAGCAGTCAGCGAGTGAGCAGGAAAAGGGGGGGGGGGTTTGCTAACCAAGAAAATACTACATGGCACATAACATTATTTTCTTGAAGATTTATACAGCCTATCATGGATAAGTCTGAATAATCTTGTTTTCACCATTAGACATTTGGTCGATAGAAAGCCAGAGCCTACACATTTACTGACCCAGGGGATTTTTAACCTCCCAACCCACATAGACATGGTAGGACAGCAACTGGCCACTGATGGCACTGGTAGAGGTAAACATCCTTATTTCAGCGAGACACTAGCTCATTTATACAAATTACAGATCCTACATTTTGTAATTTTTGATTAATAATTAATCAAGAAGGCAATCTTTGAAATTATGTACGTTTGCTAACCAAGAAAATACTACATGGCACATAACATTATTTTCTTGAAGATTTTTACAGCCTATCATGGATAAGTCTGAATAATTTGTTTGTTTCACCATTAGACATTTGGTCGATAGAAAGCCAGAGCGCTACACATTTACTGACCCAGGGGGATTTTTAACCTCCCAACCCACATAGACATGGTAGGACAGCAACTGGCCACTGATGGCGCTGGTAGAGGTAAACATCCTTATTTCAGCGAGACACTAGCTCATTTATACAAATTACAGATCCTACATTTTGTAATTTTTGATTAATAATTAATCAAGAAGGCAATCTTTGAAATTATGTACATTTGCTAACCAAGAAAATACTACATGGCACATAACATTATTTTCTTGAAGATTTATACAGCCTATCATGGATAAGTCTGAATAATCTTGTTTTCACCATTAGACATTTGGTCGATAGAAAGCCAGAGCCTACACATTTACTGACCCAGGGGATTTTTAACCTCCCAACCCACATAGACATGGTAGGACAGCAACTGGCCACTGATGGCGCTGGTAGAGGTAAACATCCTTATTTCAGCGAGACACTAGCTCATTTATACAAATTACAGATCCTACATTTTGTAATTTTTGATTAATAATTAATCAAGAAGGCAATCTTTGAAATTATGTACGTTAAATTATTAAATAAAATTGTTTAAAAAAAATTGCTACTGTGCAAATGTCATGGTTCTGTCGATATCACGGGAAAAGAAAGAAATACATTCCGGTTGCAATGTTCGTGAGAACCTAGGAAGGTGAAAAAGGAACGTGTGAGTGCTGAGGGGGTGGGGTGGGGGTTAGGGGTGGGGGGGTGGGGTGCGTGTGTGTGTGTGTGTGGGTGTGGGTGGGTGTGGGTGGTCTTCTTAACGGGTCCCATCAAGGCGTAAGAGCTGCGTTGACTGGTCCATGCATTACATGGGCTTCTACTGGACAGCACTGGGCTTACTAACAAATTCCTGATATGACCTTAGATGTTGCCAGGACCTAGATCTCCAACAACCAACTAACAAATCATCGCATATTATTTACATAGAGTCAGACTGAATCTGTTGTTTGTTTGTTTGAGTTTTATGTCCAAGGAACATCCAAGGTCATATCAGGACGAGTGACCGACTTGTGACAGTGCGCACTCATGGAGATTTGATAGTGCTGTCCCACTGGTAGACAAGGCCACCAGCACCATCACCTGATATCCCACTCAGCCACATTATCCTGACACTGAGCCAACCAGTCCTTGCCCTATCCTAGTATTGCCAATCGCCAGGCAAGAAAGCGACAAGTATCAATGTTGTAAGTCATCGGTCGGACTCGGCTGAGATTCGAAATCCTGACCTCCCGCACGGGAAGCCTACGCTCTACCGATTCGGCCACCGCGTCCAATCAATGCCTTCGGCATTAGCTGGCCGATTTAGCTCGGGGAGGGAAGGTAATGGAGTCTATGTACTGGCCACATTTGAGGTCATATCAGGATTGACATCGAATAATGAATGTGGGCATTGGTTGCGGATTTATAGTGCTGCCCTTATGGGATTACACCACTCCAGACATCATGTCCTGATATCCCACTTGTAGTATATGGAAGACTTACATCATTGACTCGTATTTGATAATTACTCTGAGCCAACCGGTCTTTGTTCTATTCTAGAAAAGAAGGCACTGACGACAGAAAATGTACATCCTGTTATCTCTCAAGGCTGTTAGGTAACAAGCACTATACTTCTTTTTTCATATTTTTGTATTTGTATCAAACTCTTGTTGATTTTAGACTATTATGAACAGGAATGAATGTAGCGTAACATGGGCAGAAGACCAGTGCCTCTGCGCTGAAAAAAATACCTTTATTCTCTGAATAAATTTTCCAACAAAAGAAAATCACCAGACAATGCAATGAGCACCAAACATTGCTTACAATGGGACTCAAACCTGCAGCACTGTCCTTCTATAGGCGACCACCCTACCACCTAGTGGCTGACTTGATGCAACTAACCTGCCAATGCCAATTTGTTCATATCTCTAGAAGAGCAGGCTTCCTGTGTCGAAGGTCAGGAGTTACAAAACCCATCCGAGTCAAACCACTGACTTACAAAATTGATACTTGTCGCTTCCTGGCCTAGTCCTCGGCATTGTTATGATAGGGCAAGGACTGGTTAGCTCAGTATCAGGATAATGTGACTGAGTGGGGAACCCGGATCCTGGTGCCAGCAGCCTGGTCTCCCAGTGGGGCAGCACTATATTGTTGTGAGTGCACACTGTCACAAGTCGGTACCTGTCCTGATATGACATTATATGTTACCAGGATGTAAAACTCCAACAAACAAACCATGTCTCTAGATCAAGACCTCTCGCCTGACCGGACAAGTTTGGGATCTATTTTATTATAAATATTAATCACACATACACTACACACATGACGCATTCACCCGCCACATCAGGCTTCCCCATACACAATATCCTATTCAGTTTGTTTATTGGTGTTTCACGCCCTAGAAAGATCTAAGGTCATATCAGGATAAAATCCTATTCAAGGCCTGGACGTAATGGGAGCGCATACAGACACATGGAACACCGTGCACCCAGAGCAGGGCTCGAACTCAAGCACCTGCCATTCCAAGTTGAGTATTCTGATATTAGCCAAACTAGACTTCCTAACGCACCATATTTGTACACATGCGTAACTCTCTAGATGTAATTGCGAAGTGAACCGACCCTGTCCATACATCTATGTTCAACTACTTTCTATTCTTTAATGACAAGGAATATTATTTAGTCATACTTGTCCAGTCTTAGGTGTGATATATGCGTAATATATGTATAGGTGTGTGGCTAATATATGTTAACGGGTTGCAGAGTTTCAGACAAAGGAATATGCTAATGAGATGACATCATGGAAAGTTTAGCCGGTGGGTCAGACGAGCCATAGGCCGTGAATAAACCATTCAGTATCCCCAGAAGTTAAAGTGTTCAGACGTTGTACTTTCACATTAGTGAATTATATTGAAGTCAAATGGCATTTTCTCAAAGCAGGTGACAAAATGGAGTATAGCAAAACGCACTTGTTTTGTATAAGTCGGTAACTTTTGAAGTCCATGATGTCATATCCTACTAATACTTTATGTGGTTTACTTAATTAGTCACCGGGTGTGGTGCCCGAATCGGTAGAGCGAGGGCCTCCCATGCAGGAGATTTGGAGAGTCAATTCCCAGTCGAGTCAAACCAATGACTTACACAATTGATATGTGTTGCTTCCTAGCTTGGCGCTCGGCATTAGTAGGATATGAGAAAGACTGCTTAGGTCAGTGTAAGGATAATCTGAATGGGTGGGATATCAGGTCATGGTGCCAGCCGCCTGGTATCCCAGTGGGGCAGCACTATAAAGTCACCATGAATGTCCACTGTCACAAGTTGTTCAACATCCTGATATGAACTTAGATGTTGCCAGGATGTAAAACTCCAACAACCAACCAACTTAATTAGTTAGCAAACCCTTGGTAACGCCATCTCAAATATGGACACTCTGTCACACGATACGGCTTCCGGTGTGTTAGTACCATCAACGACTGTGAGGCGGCAGGCTGTAAGAGTACGAATTAATTTCAGTCAAGTTATATGCGATGTGTTTTTAGGGCTGCCGCTAGCAGGTCCTATATTCATCGGTTACTGGTTGTATAATTAATATGTAAGTATTATTTTAGGATGAAGGTGGGTATTATCTAAATCGCGATACCCAATATATATCTTAATAGGTATCCCAAGTGATTTTCAAAAATAGTTTGGAGTTTAATTTAATGGATTTCACCTGTTAGTATATTGAATTTGAAATAAAATGACACCTCATTTGTGAAAATCGCTCTAATATTAAAGAAGATATGGACCTTTTTAGGTTGTTACTTAATTGGTCCCACCCAAAACTAAAAAAGATAGCACATTTGATGGCCCCAAGAATTAAAAGTAACCACCGTATCAGACTACCTGTGTTTTTTCCTTCAAATCCATGGCATATACGATCAGAATAAAAAGATCCAGGGGTCTGATGTGGTTACATTTCAAGATATACATCTTAAAAAATGTGCGAAATAACAATTTCCTTAATTTCATAAATTTCCAAATTTAGCTTTGGGGCACTTTTGGGGGCTTGGTTGTGGACAAAATTGGCACCTATATTAAATTATTCTGATTTATCCCTAAGCTACTGATGAGTCTTGTCACTGCTATTTCTTTTCAGGACTACATGTGCTTGGGAAAAGCTTAACAAATAAGTTTTAAATTTCCAGAGCTCAATTTGACAAGTGATAAAATCCGGGAAAAGGAAATGCCCAACTTTGAGCCGGCTTAAAATGGTACAGAAAAGGACCCATACAAGATAATTGCATGAAATGTTCACACTTTACTATCTTCAATATGCTCTTTCTGTTTACATCATATACAATACAATTTGATATATGTGAATGTTTAACAAAAAATGTGTTCACACCCTATGTGTGGATGTGTGTGTGTGTGGGTGGTGTGTTTATGGAGCAGTCAGCCTTACACTAATTAATACCAGACAACACTGGGACATTGCATAACAACTTTAGCATTCAATTATTAAGTAGAGCCAACATTTATTTTGTCTCACATTCGCGCCTTCATGCTGTGCATTGCTAAGAATCATGATAAACCTTTTTTTATAGGAAAGAAATATCTTTATTTTCATGTAAAAACCTAAGTTATCCAATATTCGGTTCAGAAATGGTGGTTAATTGAACATTTAAAATTAAAATTGAAAATAGATGGACAAAGAATTTCTTTAAGGACAAAATATGACTATATGGCCTGTAGTATTGGCAACAAAATAATACCATTGGCATGATGATGCTAGCTCTGGTGAATGGGCGCCGGAGGTTTGAAGAAGCAGTGTACCATTTCATACATAAGTTAGTTGAAACAAAAGGTGATTTTCTACATAAATGGACTTGAAAAAGCATTGGTTTTCTTTAGCTGATCAACGTCATATCCTAATGTGGATGGTTCTATTAGAAAGATGAAATATGAAGCTTTATTGGGATTTGGATTTTCTTTCAATTGGTTAATAACTTAGAACACACCAACGGATTGAAAATGATGAATTTTAAGGCTCCACACACAGATTATTGGTGGATTGGCAAGGCACTTGGGATACTGTCGTGGGGGTGATGAAAATGGGAAATACTGCGCCTAGAGTGGGACTCGAACCCACATCTCTTTGCATTCCAGGCCAGTGTGCTAACCATTACACCACCTAGGCTCCCTGATATCAACACACTCCCCACGCCTACCTGTCTATGTGGTTACTTGCCTGAGAGATCAGTGCAGACCACTACACTCGTCCCCCTGGAATTGTAAGTCTTGTAATGCTTACAATTACATACATACAGGCAATGCACTAACACATACATACACAGGGTAGGTTCAACAACCATACAGCGCAAAGCTTGTACAGGATCCTGATCACGGCAACCAGTGTGTTGGGGGTGATGAAAATGGGAAATACTGCACCTAGAGTGGGACTCGAACCCACATCTCTTTGCATTCCAGGCCAGTGTGCTAACCATTACACCACCTAGGCTCCCTGATATCAACACACTCCCCACGCCTACCTGTCTAGGTGGTTACTTGCCTGAGAGGTCAGTGCAGACCACTACAATACCTAATCTTAAGATCCACTGTTAAGGCTAACAACTGATTGGGATTGCAATGTGTCAATTGCCAGCAACTGTTTTACTAAATTGTGTAGGTCAACAACTGACCAGGGGTAGTGCTCAATGCACTCCTTCACATCTCTTTATCTTCTGCTGTCTTCTTTTGCTCCCTACCACCCTGTCTGGTGGAGTAGCGCATTATGTAACATCATCCGGTCCACCAGGTGGCTACGTACATTCAGCCATGGGGAGTGCTACAGCGCACACACCAGGTTTGCGCTGCTGCTCACTACATGTCATTCAAATTTTGACTTTATAATAAATGGGTAAGGACCTTTTCGTAGGTGCCAGCCAGAGATCTTCTCATCCAATCCATGACTTGTCTTGTTCATGTAAACATAGGAGTTAAATAATATAGGCCAGAATAGAACCAATCCATGTGTTGTTTTGATAGACACGGTGTAAAGTATTGCACTCCGTGCGTTGGGTTCAATTTGACCAACTATTTGTCGATCACTTCAGCAAATACCAAGAACTCCTGACGCAATCATAGGGCCTGCGAGCTAAACTTATTTTACACCAGTCCGTCACAGTAACATGGATAGTATTCATTTCTGGAGTTGTGGGTGGGTGTTGAAGTTTTACGTCTTGGCAACATCTAGCATCATATCAGGATGGGTATCGACTTGTGACAGTGCACACTGATGGTGACTTTATAGTACTGCCCCACTGGGAAATCACTCCACCAGCATCATGACCCTATATCCTACTCAGTCACATCATCCTGACACTGAGCCAACCGGTCCTTGCCCGATCCTATTAATGCCGAACATCAGGCGAGGAAGTGACAAGTATCAATTTACTGATTAGTTGCCATCAGCCACATATCACATTTGATGGGGTTGTTTGTTGGAATTGGATATCCTGGCAATATCTAATGTGATATCTGGATGGGTACCAACTTGTTACAGTGAACACTCATGGCAATTTGATAGTGCTGCCCTATTGGGAGACCAGGTCACTGGCAGCATGACCCAATTTCCCGCTCAGTCACATTATTGTGATGTGTTTGTTTAGTGCCCCCCCCCCAGCACAACAAGTAAACATCGGCTATTGGGGTAGACCATATCCTAATTATGCGGAGTGCAGGCCTAGGTAGTGACAAGGATCAATTCTGTAAGTCATCGGTTTGACTCGGCTGCGATTCAAACTCATGTCTAGAGCACGCTCTATCCACTTGACTACTCCAATCCATGATAGTCAAAACCGGAAGTAATAATGTACCCAGCTCTGCCTGTAGACATGCGCAGACGACAATAGCCTGTTTTCCCGGGTAATCCCCTTCAATTTTACCGAGCCAGAATGGTGACTCTGGACACCCTGCACCTGAAACAGGAAGTTCCCGAAACTCCATCAAATATTTCTTTATTCAAGAATAGTATAGACTGCTGACAGAAACCCAAACCGGAAGTACATTAGCTGCAAGTCACGCAGCCTTATGCGCGACAATCAATCATTGGTTCGTGAGAATATGAGAGGGGCAGAGAGCATGGCTGTGACTGGCAAATCGTAGCCCTGGTTTTGAATAATTTTGCTCCTACTGTTATGTATTGTACCCGGTTAGGGCGCTGCGAGGGACCAGTGTAACACACTCTTTCCAACACACCTACCGGCAATGCTGGTGTATATAAATTGAAAACAAGCCACATTTAATGGTTCATTGGTTGGTTGTTGGAGATTTATGTCCTGGCAACATCTAAGGTCATATCAGGATGGGTGACTACAGTGTGCACTCACGGTGACTTTGTAGTGCTGCTCCATTGGGAGACCAGGCCGCCAGCACCATGACCTGATATCCCACACTTTGTGACATTATCCTGACACTGAGCCAACCAGTCCTTGCCCTATCTTAATAATGGCAAGTTTAGTTTAGCGGACAGAGCCAAAACCCATAGGACAGGTGAATTGCGACAATCATGTTTTGGTGGCTAATGAGAGAGGCCAATCTGAAATGTAATAATGACCAGATGGGATGGCCGAATGAGTTCAACATCCGTCTCCTGTTTTGGGAGATCGAGGGATCTGAACCCATTTTTGAGGCGCTTTTCATCTCCAGTCTGAAAAGGGAGGCGTCTCTGAGATGTCGCCGAGACGCACCCTGAACGCAAACAGGCCAAAAAGCATCACGGAGACGTCTCCGCGGCGCATCCGAGACACACCCTGAACGCGGCCCTGGTCTAGTCAAACCAATGACTTACAAATTTATACTTGTCACTTCCTAGCCTGGCGCTCGGCATTAATAGGATATGACAAGGACTGGTTGGCTCAATGTCAGGATAACGTGCCTGAGTGGGATATCAGCCTGGTCTCCCAATGGGGGAGCACTATTAAGTCATCATGAGTGTGCACTGTCACAAGTCGGTTCACATCCTGATATGACCTTAGATGTTGCTAAGATGTAAAACAACAACAACCAAACAAGAAAGGTAATAATAATGCATTCACTTCCAGGTCCTAATAACTGCTGTTTTAGAGATGAGATTCACAGCCACAGTGATTGGCTTGATGACGTCACGTGTTAGCAAGTGCATTCAAACCGGAAGTGCCTCCATTAGACGCCGGCGCCATTATACCCCATTAAAGGAGATAACTCACGCCGGGCAAATGTAGGGGGTGCCACCGCTTTCCACCTTTCATCTGATAAATTATTAGTATTCTTTGTTTAAACTAAGTCAGTGGTGGTTTTTTTTAATTAAAGGGGCATAGTCCAATGATTGTGAGTTTCTGTCATTTTTCTGAGATAAATATATTAGATTGATCATAATTATCCACTATTTAGTGTGAGGTAACTTTTATTTTAAATGGCTAACTTTTCAGATATTTTAAGTGCAAACATGTCAAATTTGTTTTGGCAGGCAAACCAAAACTCTGACACCATAGACAGGTTTTATTATATTGACTAAGTATTCACATTTATGCTGAAACAAAATTAAATGTTTAATAAATGCATCAATATCATAGGTTAGATTATGTAGAATCAAATCTAGATAATTGTTTTGTTTTGAAAATTTGATACTTTATCAAACTATGCAGCTTTAATAATGTAGTAGTCTGCACTGAACTCTCAGGCAAGTAACCACATAGACAGGTAGGCATGGGTAATGTGTTGATATAAGGGAGACTAGGTGGTGTAATGGTTAGCACACTGGCTCGGAATGCAAAGCGATCTGGGTTTGAGTCCCACTCTAGGTGCAATATTTCCCATTTTCATCACCCCCATGACACTGGTTGCTGTGACCATGATCCTATACATGCTACGCGCTGTATGGTTGGTGAACCTGCCCCCTGTATGTATGTGTAAGTGCATTGCCTGTATGTATGTAATTGTAAGCATTAAGAGACTTATAATTCCAGGGGGACGAGTGTAGTAGTCTGCACTGAACTCTCAGGCAAGTAACCACATAGACAGGTAGGCATGGGTAGTGTGTTGATATCAGGGAGCCTAGGTGGTGTAATGGTTAGCACACTGGCTCAGAATGCAAAGTGATGTGGGTTCGAGTCCCACTCTAGGCACAATATTTCCCATTTTCATCACCCCCATGACAATAATATTGTTTTTTTTTAAACTCTTTGTCACATTAACCAAATACCTCTGAGTGTTACAGCTAAATTTCACCTTGACCTCCATCCCACCCACACCCATCCCCAGTTATCACTCCTAGGTGTGGATATATAAGAAGATAAAACTGAATGTGTCTTTGCTTCTTTGTCTCTGGGTTCACAAAGAAATCGGAAAAAAGAGTCTTAAATGGCGTTGAATATAATATCGGTTAAGACTATGATTTGGACTATGATGTCGGCGATGACCAGATTGCGATAGTTATATTTTATATATGAAGAGTTCAGGCGTGAATCCCCACAGACGCCAATCAAAATATGTAGTTTAAATAAAACATTTTTACCTGAAAATAATTTTAATTCTCACTAATTCCAGTTTACTTATGATCGCATGATTATAAAGCAATGAACAAAAAAGTAGGAATTTAAACAAATACAATGTTTGAAGCTTTGATTCAAATAATTAGCTCAATTTTGGAATTGGTGTTTACAGGGTTTTGCGCCTGAACTCTTCATATTTTATTTTTACTCCAATACATTGTTTAAATGTTAAGATTAGTTGTCATATTGTTCTAAGCCATTAGTTACATGAGAGAAAAGCCCAAGTAGGGCTCTATATGAGCAAACTTTAAAGGCTGCTCAGAGCGCAACTTTTAAAGCAACATAGTCTGATAAAGCATCAACGTTTCAAAACCCAAACAATTATCTAGATTTGAGTCTACATATCTAAGTTGGGCGCTGATGCACTTATTAAACATTTGTTTCTGCATAAAATCGAATACTGATTCAATTGAATAGAACCTGTTACTGCATAAGCCTATGGTGTCAGAGTTTTAGCATGCTTGTCAAAACTAATTTGACATGTTTGCATTTCAACTATCTCACAAGTTTGCCATGTAAGATCAAAGTTACTTCACAGTCATGTAAAGTAGATTGTAAATGATCAATCTAATATATTTATCTCAGGAACATGACAGAAACTCGAAACCATCTCGGAATATGCAACTTTAAGCTTGTATAAGATATAGACCACCAAATATGGCAGTTGTAGGTTATGATCAACCTCGAGTTTCCACGTTGGAATCAATCTAGACAGGAATAAAGTGACTGTAATTGTTTCTGCTCATCATCATCATCATCATCATCATCATGCTGTCGATTGTGATGCGACAAAGACTGCTTTCATTACTTGACTGCCGCTCTCTGCTGTGAGAGTTGCGTCCATGAATCGGTCTTAATGTCTCTCAGCTTCAGGTTTCTCTTGATGGTCTACATTTCATGAAAGCTGCCTGCAAAAGTGTTGAAGCGCTGCTGGCTTTTGCAAGTTACCAGCGGCACTCTCTCGGGGAGCAAATAGAGGTTTCACACCGGCAAGAACATGTCAAGACAGGCGCAAAACTATTTGTCCCTGCAGTGGCTGGTCAGGAGATGTTGGGAGTTCCATACATCAACTGCCCTTAATGCTGCCACAGTGACATGGTTTTCTGTTTAGGGTTTGCTCCCTTAGCCTTCGGTTCTGTCAAGAACCTGTACCACAAGGCAATGGTTTACAACTCTGCAAGGCAGGGGGGTCAAACTCCCTGAGGTATTGCTATACCTGCAATACCTGCAATACCTGCATGCCAACAACATAATAGATCAACAACATCATCTACCAAAACCAACCTCTACCAACAACATCATATATCAACAACAACATGTGTATACCATTCACAGTCACTACCAACAACAACATCTACCAACAGCCTATATCAACAACAACATATATTAACAACATAATATATCAACACCTAGCCACTGCAGGGACAAATAGTTTGACGCCTGTCTTGACATGTTCTTGCTGGTTTGAAACCTCTATTTGCTCCCCGAGAGAGTGCCACTGGTAACTTGCAAAAGCCAGCAGCATTTCAACACTTTTGCATGTAGCTTTCATGAAATAGGAGAGTGGCAGTCAAGTAATGAAAGCAGTCTTTGTCGTATCGCGACCGACAGCATGATGATGATGATGATGTTGTTGGTAGAGGATGTTGTTCATAGAGGCTGTTGTTGATAGCTGATGTGTCGGTAGAGGCTGCTGTTCGTAGTGACTGTTGTTGGTAGAGGATATTGTTGGTACTTGTTGCTGTTGGTAGATGATGTTGTCTGTAGAGGGTGTTGTTGGTAGAGGTGGTTGCTGCTAGATCATTGTGTTGGTAGAGGATGTTATTGGTAGTGCCTGTTGTTGGTAGAGGGTGTTGTTGGCAGAGGGTGTTGCCGGTAGAGTATGTTGTTGGTAGAGGGGGTTGTTGGTAGAGGTTGCTGGTAGATCATGGTGTTGGTACAGGATGTTATTGGTAGTGCATGTTGTTGTTGGAGGGTGTTCTTGGTAGAGGGTGGTGTTGCTAGAGTATGTTGTTGGTAGAGGGTGTTGTTGGTAGAGGTTGTTGCTGGTAGATCATCGTGTTGGTAGAGAATGTTATTCGTAGTGCCTGTTGTTGGTAGAGGGTGTTGTTGATATAGGTTGCTGTTGTAGAGTGCATTGTTGGTATATGTTGTTGTTGGTAGAGGGTATTGTTGGTAGTGACTGTTGTTGGTAGCTGCTGTTTTTGGTAGATGCTGTTGTTGGTATATGCTGTTGTTGGCAGATAATGTCGGTAGAGGCTGTTGTTGGCAGATACTGTTGTTGATAGATGATGATGTTGATAGAGGATATTGTTGGTAGAGGCTGTTGTTGGTAGTGACTGTTGTTGGTGGCTGTAGGCGATTTTCTTGTTGGTAGTGCTTGTTGTAGTGTAATGTTCTTGCTGGATAAAATCCTGGGATCCTGTTCTGAATCGATGCTGTCCTAAATTGCTTGGTATTTTGGTGGACGAGACTGGGAAGTGGTAGGCTACAGGAACCAGCATACAATGTGAACTTCACGGACTGGGTCAATACTTAGTCGTGATAGCGAAAAGACAGTAGGGTGTTCATGTGGTGGGAGTGGTTTTGATGGGGTTTGTGCCTGAAATTGGAGAGAGCGATGTCGGGGCAAGCACAATGGAATGCACTCAAGGATCATCCACTGGGTGATGATCAGAGCACAATCATCACTCTCCTGTATGCACAGCCGTGCATTATGCTTCATTATAGAACCATGCAGCTACTATGGGTGTCAAACTACCATGCTATATCGCACAGCATAGGGTATATATTAAGCCTAGGTCACAGCTACCCGGATCAGGGGCTGGACGAGCCCCGGACCGTGATCCGGTGTGGTCCGTGGCGATCCGGCGTGATCCGTGGCTCATCCGCAGCTGATCCTTGATGATCCTTGGTGATCCTTGGTGATCCTTGGCTGGTTTGGCCTCATCCGGGGTCGGCCACGGATGTTTTAAAATGTTTAAAACATCCGGGGTGATCCGGGGAATATAGCAATCCGGGCTCGATCCAGCATCATCCGGCATCCTCCGGGTGTAATCCGGGGGTGGTCTGGGTAGTCCAGGTGTGCTCCTGGGGGAGTCTGTGTACCATCCGGGGCAGTCCGGGGCAGTCCGGGGCAGTCCGGGGCAGTCCGGGGCAGTCCAGATGTTTTTTAAACCGGATGAGCCACGTTTTAGTCACGGTTTAACCCGGACCAGCCCCGGACTAGCCCTGACATAGCCACGGACCACTCCAGGACTGCGCGGATAAGACCCAGACAAGCCAGATGACCACGGATTAACCACGGATCGCCACGGATCGCCACGGATAGCCCGGTTTACCACGGATCAGCCTAGGATGAGCAGAGTTTTTGCATATATATAGCAGGAGCAAGTCTGGGACTGATCCGTGACTACTCTGTGGATACACCGGGTAGTCCGGGGGTGGTCTGGCTCAGTCCCGGGCGATCGGGCCTCTGGTCCATGGCTAGATCGTGGCTCGTCCGGGTAGGTGTGACAGTGAGCCCAAAAATTACCAAAATAGCGATTTTATCCGGGACTGTCCCGGGTGGTCCAGGGGAGTAGTCCAGGGGTGGTCCGGCTAAAAATCTGGCGCTCGTCCAGGTAGGTGTGACTTGGGCTTTAACCGACATCATTGTTAGGCCCTGTCACATTACGACGCTTCTGCCGGCGCGCCGGCAACGCGCAAAATATTTGCAACCCGTCGAGAAACGTCGAACTTTTCGAGCTTGGGAGACAGATTGACAGGCGCAGCTGTAGTGGCGTGGTGGAGGCGGGTTATTGCGCGTTATTGGCGCGTATTGCGCGTTAGTAGCGTGTTATTGCCAGTGTCGGCGCCCTGGTGGCGCGCTATCGGCGGCGTTTACAGCGTGGAGGGAGCGCGTTGTGTATCGTGGTTATTATTGCGTTCAACCGTGTACATACCCGCCATCAACACGTTAGGATCGCGCCGCAGCGAGTCCACAGCGCGTCACAGCGCGCGGCAAACGCATCCAGGCGCGCCGGCAACACGTCAACGCGCCAGAGAAACGCTGAGCAACGCCAATGCATGCCACAACAGTCGATGGGACTTCGACGCGCCGACGGAACGCTCCCTTTGTGGGGAAAAAGAGCCAACGATAACCAACATGATCAACGTCCTGCCAGCGTTCCGCCGGTCGCGACCAACGCTGTGAGGTGTTGCTAACGCGTCCGTAACGCGCCTCCAACCCGTAGGCGCGCGTTTCGCCGCGCGTCAAAGTTTGTGCATGCACAAAACCTCGACGCGTCGCGCCGCGCACCGACGCGCGCCGTCTTTCATTCACACGGTTGCTATGTACACGCGCACCGTACGCGCCCATACGCGCCGTAACGCGCCTTTTACGCGCCTGGTTAATGTCCGGACGTTCACGAGTTTCGACCAAAAAGGCAACACGTCGACGCGCGTTGGTAGGAAACGTCGTAGTGTGACAGGGCCTTAACATTTCAAGACAATTTATGCACACCACCACCATGAATTATATTGCATTGTACAATGAGAGGGGTAGCGGGACATAGCTCAGGGGGTAGAGTGTCCACCTTTGAAAGTGTGCGTCATTCGAAGTATTCTGCTCAGTGGACTCATTTGCAGATTGGGCTATTTTCCGTTTCACCTAGTGGTCCATAACTGGTTCATCAAAGGTTGTGGTATGTGCCGTCCTTTCTGTGGGAAAGTGCATATAAAAGACCCCTTGTTGCTTATCAGAAAGAGTAGCCTATGTGGCGCACGAGGTTTCTTCATAGAAATATTCAGATGACCATATGGTTTGAAGTCCTATGCTGACGTCTTCAATGTGCTAGAGGCGTCATTAATAGACCACAAAGATGACGTTGTCAAATGAGTCATCCATATGAGTGCCAGGTTACCTCCCTCACCGCCACTTCCCCCCCCCCACCCACCCAGCCCCCATAAAGTGGCATTGACCGAAATCCTTTATTACAAGACAAGAAGCAATAATTTAGTTCCTCTTTGTTTTATTCTGAAATAATTGAAGAACTTGGAAGGTGTTCTATTATTAACTCCTGAGGTTAGGGTTCGTATTGATCACACGAATTGGATTGCTGTGCATCGGTCGATTGGTTGGTTGTTGGAGCTTTACATCCTGGCAACATCTAAGGTCATATCAGGGTAGGTACCAACTTGTGACAGTGACACCGACAGTGCACACTCATGGTGACTTTATAGTGCTGCCCCACTGGGAAATCAGGCTGCCAGCACCATGAACCGATATCCCACTCAGTTACATTATCCTGACACTGAGCTAACCAGTCATTGCCCTATCCTATTCATCCCGAGCGCCAGGCTAGGAAATTACAAATATCAATTGTATAAGTCATTGGTTTGATTCGACCGTGAATTGAACACCCGATCTCCCGCACGGGAGGCCTGCGCTCTACCGATTCGCCTACTACGCCCGATGCATCGGTGGTAGATATTACACTGATGAAGGTCACGCCGGAAAGGATGGCCTAGCGGTACAGTTCCTGATTCACATGGGTTCGATACCCGACTGAGTCAAGCCATTTTGGTCAAATATTAAAACTTGTCACTATCTTGCTTGGTGCTGGGCAGTACTGGAATAAGACAAGGACTGACTGGTTGGTTTAGAATCACGATAACGTAATTGGTAAGGAGCGTGCGCGGTGGCCTAATCGGTAGAGCGCGGCCCACGCATACGGAAGGTGGGGAGTTGGGTTCCTGGTCGAGTCAAACCAATGACTTCAAAATTGATAATTGTAGCTACATATCATGGCGCTCGGCATTAATAGGATAGGGAAAGGACTGGTTAGCTCAGTGTCCAGATAATGTGACTGAGTGGGATTTCTTTCTGACCCGTAAGTGTTATCGGTATAAATGTATTTACACTAAATTGTTGACATGGTTTGTATAGTAAATTGAGGTGTGGAGTAAATTCTTAAATTTAAAGTGTACGCAATGCAATATGGAATGAGCAAGATGTACATCAAATCATTTTACATTTACATACAAGGTTTTAGTTGTTGGTTTGGGATTTTCCAATTCAATAGATGCTAACACCTTTAAAATCTTAGTTTAGCGTGAGCAGAAACTGTTTCATTCATTATGTTGATGTGTATGCAGTGGGATTTGGGTCTTGGTTGTGGTATTTTTTGTGTTTGTAAGTCAAGATGTCTTGGGTATTGATTTGTTCTGTTGATAAATAAATCAATTCCAGTGACTGGTGCTGTACATTATACAGCAGGCCGGAAGACCAGTGCTCCGGCACTGACAATTATCATATTCAGATGAATAAATACTTTACCAACAAAAACAAATTGATTGGTGTCAGGAATGCGGGATCCCCATGTTGGTGGTTACGTGTATTATCTGATGTGACACCTATTATTTGTGGAACGGGCGCAGTGGCCAAATCGGTAGAGCGCGAGTCTGGCATGCGGGAGAGCAGGAGTTCCATTCCCAGTTGAGTAAAACCAATGACTTATCAAATTGATACTTGTCGCTTCCTACCCAGCCGCTCAGCATTAATAGGATAGGGCAAGGACTGGTCAGCTCAGTGTCAGGATAATATGACTTAGTGGGATATCAGGTCATGGTGCTGGCTGTCTGATTTCCCAGTGGCCCAGCACTATGAAGTCGCCATGAATGCACACTGTCACAAGTCGACACCCGTCCTCATATGACCTTAGATGTTGCCAGGACGTAAAACTCCAGCAACCAACCAAGCTGTTAGGTGTCAGTGTGGTATCCCCCTCTCTACCAGCAAAACGCAGGTGGGTCAGAGATTAAGGCGGATGAGAATGTGATTATTGACATAGTTGTACTTTAAAAAAAAAAGAAGTCTTTCTTCTTCTAAGAAATGTTGTGAATTGCAAAGAACTCCATCCAATCTTTGTTATTTAAATAAATACCCCCTGGAAAGAAAACAAGATTTATAACAACATAAACCTCCAAAATTACAAGGGAATGAGAAATTTTCTGAAGCCTTTAACTCTTTGCATTGTTCATGTTACACTAACATGGGTAATTCGCGCCGGGACTGCGATGTGGTAGGGAACTCCTCCCATTGTCTGCCATTGCTGCCACCTATCATCTCATTCGGGAATCACTAAAACTACGACCTGCTCCTGTCGCTGACTAGCGGATCTCTTCGGAACTGGCTGTCGGGCTTCGGCCATCACCATCTGAATTCAGACACTAAAGAAACTTGTTGCTCCTGCTGCTGTCTGCCGGGTTCGGCTTTGGCAGTGATATCAGAGCCCATTCCTTGCTCCCTCGCCCGCTTGAATCCGAACCCGTGAGGTTCAGCAGAACACCCAAGAAATTGCCGCCACCCACCTCTCAACTAACCATTGAAGTTTCATTCTAGGGTTGAGAGTTCCCGAGCTGCTTTGTTTGCTTACTGATCCTGTTTGATGTTGAATAAAGGCAACTTATACTACTCTCTGTCTCATCATCAATTGCCATTTCTTATTGACAGTTATTTCTCCACTGATAGAACACATTGTTAGATTTTGAAAGACATGCTACGTTGTAGATACAAAATTCACCCCTACCCAGAGTATGGGCGAATGACACCTGCTTAAATGCGAGCAAAATCTGTGGAAATTATGCATGTTGGCACTGTCAACATGGATAATTTACTGGCGGGAACACATGCACTACTTTCTCTCGGCACTACTTTCTTGCCCTATTTCCTCGTCACTGACTGCTGACTCGCACTTCACTTTCACGCCGGTCTTTCTCCTTGCAAGTCCTTGAACCATGGTGTCGACATCTTGCGCCTTCGGTCTATGACATCCTGATGGAGTAGTGATGCTGTGTCACCCTACCTTCCGCATACAGTAATTTCTGCGGTACCATCAGCCCTCGCCTCTTTTTTGGGTTGAGGGCTGCTGGTTCCGTGCTAGTTCTTCTCTCTCATCTCTTTCCTGACCTGTCCATTTTCCTCCCAACATAACAACATTTAACTAGTCTCATCTCTAATCACTATTCAATTGTTTGATATGCCTGACACTTATCATGACATCATTTAACCTCGCTGGTACTCTATACGATACATCAATAACATCATTCTCAGTTAACTCATGACACGATACACCATACCGATATGTTCTCCAGCCAAGACCGACCTAACCTTGCTGGTACTCTATACGATACCTCAATAACATCATTGTCAATTAACTCATGACACGATACACAATACCGATATGTTCTCCAGCCACGACCGACCTGCCTGCAGGTTATGTTCTCCAATAAATTGTTGTTATCTCCATCTCTGTCTTGTCTCCAGTTTGTTCCCGTATGTAAATTACCTGCGGATGTGGTGGTTCCAGCATCCAGTATCCTCAACGTTCAGTTTATACAAATGAACACTGGGTGCTGGAACCACCACATCCACAGTTAATGTATGTAATGTATATACTGTATATAAATCATAATGTGCACAAATTTGATAATGTATATAGTGTGTATTTTTTTTTTTTTTGGTAAAGTATTTATTCATCTGAATATGACATTTGTCAGCACTGGAACACTGGTCTTCCGGCCATCTTACTATTGGAATTGACAGTCTATATAATCTAAGTTTGATCAGTGCTGCATTAGTTACAGCACTGAACCTGTAGAATTGAGGGTGTGGCTCCTGCTGTATAATGTACAGCAGCAGTCACTGTAGTTCATGCAAAAATTGGGAGCAGCACCGAGTAGAAAGTGTATACTCGGGGCAACTCAAACAACTGTTGAGGGTTAAATTTGTTCTCTTTAGAAAACATGGTAAGTGTGGTATAGTGTGTATAATGTGTATAATGTGTATGCATAATTTATATATATGATGTGTACAAGGTATATATAGTATGTATAATACATCTATTGCGTATATATAATGTATATGTGATGTATACGAATTATAGGAGTATAAAGGTGTGAAAAGGAATTCTCCCTATATTATCACCCATATGTTGTATACTACTTTACGGGTGACCCCTTTTCACAGTTGGGCTAGGTGGCACCACCACCCCCAACCCTACCACTACCAGTGGCACGAAGTACTATATAATGTATGTATAATGTATATATAATGTATATATGGTTGGTTGGTTGTTGGAGTTGTATATCCTTGCAACATCTAAGGTCATATCAGGACGGGTACCGATTTGAGACAGTGCACACTCATGGCAACTTTATGGTGCTGCCCCACTGGGAAATCAGGCCACCGGCAGCATGACATGATTTCCCACTCAGTCACCTTATCTTGACACTTAGCTAACCAGTCCTTGCCCTATCCTATTAATGCCGAGCGCCAGGCTCGGGAAGCGACAAGTATCAATTTTATGTCATCGGTTTTACTGCACCGTGAACCGAACTCTCGATCTCCCACACACGATGCCTGCACTCTACTTTGGGAGGGAAGGATGTTAGGAAATTAACCATTCACAAACTGGTGGCGGCATCCACACTATGGTGCCTAGATATTCAAGAACTGACCATATAGGAGTAACGTGCCTTCATCGAACGTCTTCACGTAATGAGTTGTCGGGACAGAGACGATTATTATAAAGACTCGGCCCATGTGGACTATGCTCTGGCAGTGAGGAAAAATGCGGAGATGGCGGGCTTCACCGCATTTGCCAAAAAGAATGACGAGGAGAGTGTTTTACACTATGGAGCGCATAAACAGAGGGGAAAGAAGACAGGGGGGAAGGACACGGGAGCGACAAGAAGATCGATGGGTAACCCGGTGTCACCGGCCTGCTATGCTTGGAATGGGGAGGCAGGTTGCTCACGCACCGAAGAAGAGTGTCGCTTCGTTCACATTTTCTCCAAGTGTGGGGCAAAGTCACACAAGCGATTTAAGTGTAAAGACTGCCTTGACACGACTCAGCGCAGCGGCACACACACAGATAGGAGAGCAATGGCATCGAACGCACAGGGCCAAATTGGAGGGCCTAGTGCGAGACGGATATAATAATATTATATAATGTATATATAAAGAGATCTATCAAATAGTATATGTTGCCTTCATATATATACATTCATAATGTATATATATAAATAGATCATTGAAGATCTCACTAGGTCGCCCTTCTTCCATCGAGTAGTCACGTGACACAGCAGCCAGCAACATATTCCAGAGCCTGCTACTGCTGTCTAGAATTGAGGAGCAACCCCCCCCCCCCACTCCCCCGCTTGCTGATCAGTTGGCAGTGTGACTGTGGCAGAGTCTACAACACGTCAATGTACAAGAAATACACTAAAAGTAAGGCCCAGATGTCAGTGTCACATGCAACGAACCGATGCGTTCTGTCAGCGGATTTCTTAGTCAATGATGACAAGGCAGTGTATGAGGTAGGCGGCTGGTGGGTGGGAGGGTGGGTGGGTGGGGGTGGGGGTGGGATGGGGGAAGGTGAGGTGGTGGTGGTGGGAGGGGTGATGGGGTGGTTGTTGTTTGTAGTGGTGGTGGTGGTGCTGGTGTTGGTGTTGGTGTTGGTGTTGGTGTTGGTGTTGGTGTTGGTGTTGGTGTTGGTGTTGGTGTTGGTGTGGTGTTGGTGTTGGTTGGTGGTGCTGGTGGTGGTGGTGGTGGTGCTGAGTGGAGGCGGTTATGGTGGTGGTGAGTGGTGGAGGCGACGGTGGTGGTGGCAGGAGGGGTGATTAGGGGGTTGGTGGTGGTGGATGGAGATGTGGTGGGTTGGGAGGTGGTCTTGTGTGCGGGGAGGTGGTGGTAGGCGGCAAAGATGATGGAGGGAGGGGGTGGTGGTGCGAGGGGGTGATGATGTGATTGGTGGTAGTGGAAGGTTTTGGTGGGTGGGGGAGGTGGTTATGCTGGGACTCTGGGAGGTGGTGGTGGTGGGTTGGGAGGTGGTCGTATGTGGGGGGAGGTGGTTCTTGGCTGGATTGGTGGTGGTAGGTCAGGAGGTGGTGGTGGTAGGTCAAGATGTGGTGGTGGTAAGTGGTGGAGATGGTGGTTGGGGACGTGGTGGTAGTGGGTGGGGGAGGTGGTGAGTTGGGGGGTGATGGTGATGGTGGTAGCGGTGGTTGAAGGTCGTGGTGAGTGGCGGAGGTGGTGGTGGTAAATTGGTGGGGGGAAGTGGTCTTGGTGATGGAGGGTGGTGGGAGGTGGTGGTGGTTGTGGTCTAGTCAAACAAATGAGTTATGTCTAGTCAAACCAATGACTTATTAAGTTGATCCATGTTTGTCAGTTCCAAGCCTGGCGCTCAGCATTACTAGGATATGGCAAGGACTGGTTAGCTCAGTGTCAGGATCATGTGACTGAATGGGATATCGCGTCATGGTGCTGGCACCCTTTACGTTCAGAAGCCGAACAGGGATCCTTATTTGCCTTGTGGACCGGTTTATGCACAAGGTGCAAGGGAAAATAATTATGTCCCTGAACACTGTCTTTAATAGTTCTCAAATTTTAAAAATGGAGCAAATCCATGAAAATTCACTTCTTTGTAAATGTTATCATTACGTCATTGCTCACAATGCTCACAATGCATTTGATTTGGCGGAAGCGACACATTTCCACCCACTCTTTGGACTGGACTTTTGGGTGGACGGGTGAGTTCATCTTCCCTCCATCCGATTGGCCACTGAGTTTTCACACCTTTTTCGTTATCGACCATAGCTAGCCACTCTCTATTCACTTCTTAGTGATCTGGTTATATGCATATTTACCGCCTATGCGCATACTACTGCATAAACTGTTTTTATTTTATATATTTGTTGTTCCCATAGGGTTCCCGTCCTGATATGACCTTAGATGTTGCTAGGACGTAAAACAACAACAAACAAATGCCATGAGGTTGTGTCTTAGTGCTGCTATCTCAGCTTGTTTCTACCTGCACTTCTGCTTTATGTGATACCTTTTGCCGGATTATAAAGCTATTCGACTTCTTGTTGTAGTATCGACATTTTGAAATTGGATTCTGTATTTCAGAGGAGGATGGCCAAGGCTAGCGCATCTTTCGGCCGACTACGCCAGAGACTCTGGAACAACCACCATGTGTCCATTCGGGTCAAAGGTAAGATCTACCGCGCAATCGTGCTATCCACCCTACTATACGGAGCCGAGACCTGGACAGTGTACAGACGGCAGGTGAAAAAGCTGCATGCCTTCATGATGCGACATCTGCGTTCAATCATGATGCTAACCTGGAAGGACAAAGTGATGAATAAGGAAATACTTGAATGGATGGGGCTGCCCTCTATGGAAGATCTTCTGATCAAAAAGAATCTCCGGTGGACTGGACACCTCATGAGGATGTCATCAGATAGGCTACCAAAGCAGATCCTTTATTCTCAACTGTCTTCTGGCTACAGAAAGAGAGGGCGCCCCCGTCTCCGGTTCAGGGATACCATCAAGAGAAACTTGAAGCTGAGAGACATTAAGACCGACTCATGGATGCAACTCTCACAGCAGAGAGCTAAATGGAGAGCGGCAGTCAAGTAATGAAAGCAGTCTTTGTCGCATCGCGACGGACAGCATGATGATGATGATGATTTCATTGTGCATGTTACGCTAACATGGTAATTCGCGCCGGGACTGAGACGTGGTAGGGAAACTCCTCCCATTGTCCACCATTGCTGCCACCTATCGTTTCATTCGGGAATCACTCAAACTACGACCTGCTCCTGTGGCCAACTAATGGATTTCTTCAGAACTGGCCATCAGGCTTGGGCCCGCCATCGCCATCTACCAGAAAATTCAGACGCGAAAGAAACTTTTGCTGCTGCTGGCGCCTAGCGGGATCGGCATTCGGCACTGACCTCAGAGCCTGTTCGCTCACTCACAGCTTGAATCTGAACCCACAAGGTTAACCAGAATGCCTGAGAAATTGCCACCACCCACCCCTCAACTAACCATTGATGTTTTATTCTAGGGTTGAGAGTTCCCAAGCCGCATTGATTATTGTTACTTGAACCTGATTGATGTTGAATAACGGCAACTTATACTACTGTCTGTCTCGTCGTGAATTATATATATATATATACACTGGAACCCCTATTATAATACGATCTTTGGGGTCAATGCAACATCATTGAGAAAACAACAGGGTCATGTTAAAACAGGGTTCAAATTACTGAATTGTTTGTGATGCTCAGCAACATGGGTAATTTGGCATTCGATCGCCGCCATAGCATCATAGCGTTAAGATAATACTTATGCTGCCAGCTATCTAGTAACGGCGAAACTACCTCATGACTTGTGCGTCAGCGCCGCCTATATATTCATACTTTAATACGAAATACTTCGAAATGCTAACTCTATCTTACTGACCTGCCATCTGGAGTCGCCCGTTCGAACTACTGGCCCCAGCGCCTATATAAGGACTGTCTTAGCGACGGTGAGCTCACTTCGACACGGCCACAGGAGGACACTAGCTGGCTTTGAACTGCCATCCCACCCACCCCTGCTAATATTATCTAGGGCTAAGGGTTAAAGCTTATTGACCTCATTGTGCCTAACTCATTGGCTTATCTCATTGTGCTTATCCTGTTGAAACTTAATATGTGCTTACTAAAATCAACATATATCCAACTTTAAACTCAAATGCGGTGTCGGTGTCAAATTACATTTGAAGTAAAGAATTCTGGATCCAATGAATCATTGCGTTATATTTTATATACGGTAAATCGTGGCATGTCATAACAGGGTTTCACTGTCCTGAGCTACAATGCATTAAAGTTGCATGGTCCGATGGAATATAATTTTCTCAAAATCAAAAGAACTACCTACATTTGATCATATATGTCCAACTCAGATACGACTGCATTAACTATATGATTCGGTACAGCATATACAGAATATTCCGTGAATTTAAAATTCAATTCCTTTGGACACTCGCTTTGAGATAGCCATTAAACAGGGAGACCTCTAACAAACTAGGTCAATGTCATGACCGTATTAGTCTTGCCCTCATTCCCAGTACCATATATGGCATTAGTCAGGTTCCAGACTACCTATACAGGTCATTCCTAATCACATGACCATCGCGAGATGAGAATCTTTGCCACACCAACAAGACTTTTGATAAGCTTGCCGAAATGATTTTGTCTTCTTTCAGGTCAAATTGCTCCAGAATTAGCCCTTTTTCATCGAAATGACTCTGGAATAATAAAAAGTAGGTCATAATAGTCAACCTGATATATATATTTTTTAAATGATGCAAAAATTCGAAAGCCATCGGACTATGCAACTTTAAGAAAATCTGATAGTTATCAAGTTCACTTGCAAACACAGTTAAGACAAATCAAGGATCTTGTTATACATTTATAAATATATATATGTATAGCTAGTATATGGATATACGGGTATAAATCTTCGGTATGAGGTTCATTATTATTATTATATTGTTCATGTTTAATTAAACATGGGTAATTGAATACTCGAGATTGACTATACTCTTTCTATAGACTCCTTAGCTGCTGCCACCAACGAGAAAGGACTTGAACTATCACCATCTGCCAGCAGCTGATTGTGGCGCCACCTATGTAGTGCTTTAGTCACTGCTATGAGCGGTTTCGAATCACTTAGTCCTTAGCGCTCAAACCATCCAGACATATATGGTAGGCTCACCAAAATTTACCATCTCACCCACCCAAGCTTACAGTAAGATTCATAGGGTTAAGCGTCGGGAGCCTTGTACATCAAACTGACTTTAATCTACAATCTGTAACTCTGATAACAAGAATAAATGCCACTGTATACATGTTGGTCTCGTGTTTTTCAATTACGTTATAATATTGTTTATTTTCCAATAAGGGACGAATCTGAATTAGCTGTGGCCTGCTGGCCTACGGTGGCGCCGCCACCGGCAGCTCTTGGTACTTCCACGCACGCGATGTCTGAATCACTTTGCTGTCTATATGTCTAAGTATACAGTAAAACCTCTCTAAATCGACCGACCTTGGGACCAACTTTAACTGGTCCATTTAGGGAGGTGGGAGGTTTCGGGAGTTAGATTATGGTTATAATATTATCGATATAGGGGAGTGGTTGATCTGTGGAGGTGGTAGGTTAGAGAGGTTTTAGTATATACAGTCTACTCTGTCAATAATGGCCTCTGTCAATAACGAATCTGTCAATAACGGCAAAAAGTGCTGGTCCCATCACGGCACCCCTTTAATTTAATAGCATTGCCTCTGCGTCTAACGGACGAATGTCTTATGCGGACAACGAGCTGTTTTTTCACCTATTTGATCAATATTCTCTGTCAATAACGACATACCATATAGTTATAATATAGTAGAAATGACTAATTGTACAAATGAACAATTGTACAAATGATAAATTGTAGAAATGACAAATTGTAGAAATGACAAATTGTAGAAGTGATGAATAGTAGAAAAGACTAATTGTATAAATGATAAATTGTACAAATGACTTTGTAAGGACGGCCCTAGTCAATCAAGTATAAAAGAAAAACATTGCTTCAACCTTTTCCGTCAGTTCAGTCTCTCCCTACAACTGATCTCTCTATAATGGCATATTGCTCCAGTCCCATGGGTGTCCGTTATAGAAAGAGTAGATTGTATATTATGTGCCCGAAGAGTGATGTATATATATATCACTCTTCGGCCACATAATTGGTTAGATAGACTGGCAATAAACAGATCCAAAGCTGTGCTTGAAAGCAGTTGCTGGAATGCAGTTCTGCTGCAGCTAATCCATACAAGCTGTTTTTAAGCCCTTGCGGGTAATGATGCTTGTCTATTCAGATGGTGTTGGCATCTTATAAAAAAGAAACACTCCTAAAGCCCTGCCTACACAGCCAACTCACAAAACTCACAAAATACAGCAAAAACTAAATCAAATATAAATAGTGACCAATCCTTGTCATATCCTGAAATTTGCACACGAGGAATCTGACATGCCCCATTGCACAAGACCACATGACATGCCATGTCACGCTTGACCGCACATGCCACCACTCACCCACCCCACTCACCTCCCTCACCCCACTCACATGCTTTGCACACACTCACCCCTCTCCTGCCCCCCCAAAGTCTCACCCATATATAAACCCTCCACTTCTACACCTCCTCGGCACTCCTCTCAGTGTGCCTCGTTTCTCCTACCCACCCATCCTCTCTGGAGGGGTTGAGTGCTGCATAGTTTTCTCGTTTCTTCAGCCACTTGCCTATTTTTGTTCAAAGTTATACATGTGCTATCTTTACTACCATTCCTCTTGTTCATCAACTATCAAATATTCATCTACAGTTATGTAACACCTACCAGCAAATTCTACATTCTAACGACCCTCATTATCTGTTCAATCTGAGTACATTCCAGACAGGTTTGTGTTTAACCTGAACCATCTTCTTTGCTCCAGATTCTGACTTCTACCCCAACCGGCCTGCCAGGTTACTGAACACTGATGACCTCTGTGATGTGACCTCATGGTACTTGACTGGTCCTGCAGGTTCCTGATCGCGAAAGCATGACATCATGGCAACTACAGTCATTCGCCTGTTACAGCAGGCACCAATTTGCCTGTCCTACAAGCAGTTCTGAGCTCGAAGCCAGGCTTCACGCAAACCATGTCCATGGCATAACTGAATGCAGTCAACCTGCATGATCGCCTGCCTACAGGCACCGACTTATACTTAACCCATGCCCACGGCATACTGACCGCAGTCAACAATGGTATTCTCTGTAGCAGAGTGGTTAGAGTGTCTGACCTTTGTCTAGGTAGGACTCCTAATCTGAAGGTTGGTGGTTCAATTCCCCATGCCCCCCCCCCCCCCACCTCTGCCAATTTGGATTTCCACCGCTGTGTATAATTTACAGCGTCATCAAAGGCTGGTTGCTCTCATACCATGTCTATGTGGTATGGGAGGTTAAAAATACCTTGGGTCGGTAAAAGTGTACGCTCGGGCTTTCTATCGACAAACTGCCTAATGGTGAAAACAAGTCTATTCAGACTTATCCATGATATGCAGTATGAATCTTCAAGAAAAAAACCTGCATGATCACCTGTCTTCAGGCACAAAATTATTTTGTTTAATTTGCTTTGTCAAATTGATCAAATAAATCTTCTTCACTACCCTTGACTCCAAGTGTTACAAATTGTGTATGTTGGCCCGCCAACATAATTAATTCCTATTATTGCCAACCGCCAGGGTAGGTAGCACCAAGTATTGATTTGTTAAGTAATTGGTTTGACTTACATGGGATTCGAACTCCTGACCTTCTGACCTGGAACCCTGTGCTCTACCATGTTCAGGCAAATTATGCCGTAACCGGTGGGTTATTTGGACACTTCTGGGGCCCTATGCATGACACGGTGTTAGCGAGACAAAACTGGTTTTGGCGAGGATTTCTAGGTTAGCGGCGAAAACTCAGTACGCAAGGAGCGGTGTTAGCGCAAAGGCACCGAGTGTAAGCTAACACCGCATCATGCATATGGGCACTGTACTACAGTAAAACATCTCTAAATGAACACCTCCACAGATCGACCACTCCCCGATATCAATCGCTTTATTTGGGTCCCAAAACAATCACCACCATGACCGCCATGACTGCCATGACCACCATGACTGCCATGACTGCCATGACTGCCATGACCGACATGACTACCATGACTGACATGACCGTCATGACTGCCATGACTGTCATGACTGCCATGACCGCCATGACCACCATGACTGCCATGACCGCCATGACTGCCATGACCGCCATGACCAACATGACTGCCATGACCGCCATGACTGCCATGACCACCATGACCACCAGGACTGCCATGACCACCATGACCGACATGACCGCCATGACCACCATGACCGCCATGACTGCCATGACTGCCATGTCCGAAATGACCACTATGACCGCCATGACCACCATGACCGATATGACTGCCATGACCACCATGACTGCCATGACCACCATGACCGCATGACCACCATGACCTGATATCCCACTCAGTCACATTATCCTGACACTGAGCCAACCAGTCCTTGCCCTATCCTAATAATGCTGATCTATTGGCTAGGAAGTGACAAGTATAAATTGTTAAGTCATTGGTTTGACTGGACCAGGGTTTGAATGTGTGGGTTCGAATCCCATGATCTACCAAGATGTGAGACGGACACTCAACTCATTCGGCCATCCCGTCTGATCCCTTGATACTGGTCTTCCAGCCCTAATCGCAAAACCTGTTACGCAATACACAAAGTTATAGCATTGGAATCAAACCTTCCAAAATTTCATTTCCTTACATTCCTGTTTTTCCATTGCTCCATAATCATATCATCACACGAAAAGTGGAATTACTGAGAATTAAAAGTACTTTCGGGAAAAAATTATGTATTTTCATTAATTTGTTGGCATGGTGTTTATGGGGTTTTGTGCCTGAACTCTTCAAGTATAAGTCTTGGAATGAAAGATATTGTTACATCAGCTGACTTGAGCTAGCGGCTGATGTCAATATCAGACTACACATAGATATATTGTAAATAACTGTATTGTCACAAGGCTGGAACATCAGTGTCACAGTGCTAACAAAAGACTTTATTCAACGAATAAACTCTATTTACTGCAACAAAGCATAGAATGTGGCATTAAGGGTTTTAATCGGTTTTATATTCTTTGTCTTAACAAAGATCGATCCTGCTCAGTGGACGCATTTGCAGTTTGGCCTATTTTCCTTTGCAACCAGTGGACCACAACTGATTCATCAAAGGCTGTGGTATGTGCTGTCCGCTCTGTGGGCAAGTGCATATAAAAGACCCCTTGGTGCTTATCGGAAAGAGTAGCAGCCTATGTGGCGGCAGCGAGTTTCCTCCAAAGAAATATGTCAGAATGACCATATGTCTGATGTACAATAGCCGATGATAAAAATCAATACGCTCTAGAGGCATTATTAAATCAAACAAGCTATACTTTTATGAACAATGCTCATGGCTAATAAGAGTATGTAGACCAATACATCCCACACCCAGCTGTACAGAGGAACAGACATAGAAGATGAACAGACAAGAAGAGGAGGAATGGGAAGAGCTGAGGACTCGCCATCTTGGAATTGTAGGGTTGGTGCTTTGATTAAAGAGGTGCTCATCTTACCTGCACACTAGGCCCTAACAGTGGCCGCAGGACTAACTAGAACCCCATCTTACAAACAAATCAATGTCGATTTCCGCCCAGATTTAACACAAAATCTAAATAAATAAAACAACAAACAGAATTCCCAGCATGCAACATGGTTACATCCGGTTTGTCACTGGCTATTTGGGCTATGTTACCCCGGATATAATTGTGCTCGCTTCATATGGGTGAGGTCGTGGGTTCGATCTCTGGTTAATTCAAACTGGGGATTTACCAAATTTATCATTTTTCCTACATGGACTGGTGCTTGGCATTAGAAGCATAGGACCAGGGAGAGCGGAATGAAGGAAGCCAAACATTTGTTTGCAATTGAAATTTCCTCTACATAAAGTTGTAGACTTCAATGGTTTTGAGTTTCTGCCATTCTTTGTATTTTATGAATAAATTAGGTTGGTCATTATAATTGACCTCACATTAAAGTTGCATAGTCCGATGGTTTTGAGTGTCTCTCATTTTCTGAGATAAACATATTAGCGTGTTCATTATAATTTACCTTACTTTAGTTTGAAGTAACTTTTATTTTAAGTCGCTAACTTTTGAGATATCTGAAATGGAGACATGCTAAATTAATGTTGGCAAGGTTGCCGACACTCTATCACCATAGGCTTCTGCAGTAACAGGTTCTATTAATTGATTCAGTATCTCCTTATATGTGACGACAAATGTTTAATAAGTGCACCACCATTTAAGTTAGATATGTACAATCAAATCTAGATGATTGTTTTGGTTTTGAAAATGTTATGTTTTCATCAGACTATGCAGCTTAAATCTTAAATGAATTGTATTTTAAATTGCCTAACATTGGGGTTATTTGAAGTGAAAACATGTAAAGATTAATGTTGGTGTGCACTTCAGAACTCTTGACCAAATAGGCTTAAGCAGTAACAGACTCTATTAAATTGACTTAGTATTCCCTTCTAGGCAACAAATGCTTCAGCATCTAAATTGGATATGTAGAATCATATCTAGATAAGCACTTTGAGGATCGACAATTTAAAGCGGCTGTCATACATCACCGGATTGGGGAAATGGAAAGAAACCAAACAAAGTGTGTTGATATCCGGCAAAGTCTGGTTTGTGTCTGCTGCATATCCATTGCATATCTGTTGATATCCGTTGATATCAGGCCCAATCCGTTACAAGTTTTGAACATGCACAAAACTTGGAACGGATGCCGTCAGATAGGCGTCTATGGTTCTTGTCCAGTTTGAGTTTCTTTCGTCTGTTGGCTATCCGTTCATGTCTGTTTCATGTCCATTTCATGTCCGTTCGTCCGGCAGCCTTTGACCCGATATCGCAACATTTTGACACATTTTAATACATTTTGATACTTACACGCCCGAACACCACCGGACTAGAAAATTCTGTCCGTTGCTCAATGCGGTGATGTGTGACAGCCGCTTTATGCTTTCATACAGATATAATTTTAAAATGTAATATACATTTACAGATTAACTTACAGAGGATCTTCTGGTTGATCTAGGCCCTAATGGGCCTCAAATGCCAGCTCCTGATGGCATAAATGAACTTTTTTCTGCACACATATGTGGGTCGACGGTACCCTGAAGTCATATAACAACTATACAGCAATGACTTGAGCGTCCTCCTCCCGTTGTGGGAGGTCAAGGGGGTTCGAACCCACGGGATCGAATCCTGGTATTGTCAAACTAATGACTTAACAAGTCATACACGTCGCTGCCTATCCTTTTGTTCGGCATTACAAGGATAGGGCCAGGAAGAACGGAATACCAATTGTCCGCGATTGAAAATTCCCCTCTTTCCTTGAAGATTTATACTGCCTATTATGGATGAGTCTGAATAGAGTTGTTTTCATCATTAGAGAGTTTGTTGACAGTGTGCTAACCATTACACCACCTAGGTTCCCTAATGTCACCACCCTAGCCACAGTTACCTGTCTATACAGCTCCTTGCCTGAGAGGTCAGTGCCGATTACTACAGTAGTATTACATAGTTATATATAGTATCGTTTTATATTATAGTTATATGTAAATACATATATAGTTATATATATATATATATTATTATATATGTTTATATATAATTGTATCTATAGTTTCATATATAGTTTGATATCTAGTTTTATATATATATTTTATATAGTTTGTATTAATTCTGTATATAGTTGTAAAAATAGTTGTATATATATATAGTTATATATAGGTGTATGTCTAGTGTTATATCTAGTTGTATATCTTGTTTTATATATTGTTCATGATCCGTGACGAGGAAGGAGAGGAGGCAGGAGTTGGAATAAAACACTTTATTCAGATCGACAGAGGCAGTATATGATAAATGTATAATGTACAAAGAGGTGGTCAGTGAGGAACCTCTATCACTGAAGATCAAATGTCAAAGACTTCAAATAGTCAATAAGACCAGGGGCCATGCCCGAGGTTAGTGTTATCTGAGATATGAAGTCAGATGGGAGGGAGGTGGCCCGAGGAGCCCTCCACCAAAACTGAGGAGAGGGCTCGAGGGGCGCACGAGGCGGCGATCCGCGGGACGTAGGCGTGGACCGAGGCGGAGGTCCAGGTCCCCTGTTCCATGATCTCCGACAGGGGGACACCGGCGCGCTGACAAGCCTGGGCGGCCCCCCAGCGCAGGCTGTGGAGAGTGTACCCGTCGGGGGCGGGCACCCCGAGGGCCGAGAGGGCGCCTCGCAGGATGGCCGTCAGTGTCCGAGGGTCGAGGGGGCGGCCGGAGGGCAGAATGAAGGCAGGATCGGCGGGGCAGGCAGGGGCCAGGGCCACAGAGGCGGTCCAGGCGGCGACGGGGCAGAGCGGGCACCCGGGCGAGGCGGGGATGAAGAGGGCGACCGCCCCCGAGGGCAGCGCGATGGTCTTGGTGGTCCGGAGGGTGACCCGGAGCCCCCCGGGGGCGGGGGCGACGTCGCCGCGTGTGATGGTGTGGGGGCCGCCCCACACCTCGGGGCTGGGGGAGAGGAGGCTAGACTGCCGTAGCATCCCGTAATACCCGAGGAGGAGAGCAGCCCGGGGGACGATGCCCGAGGGCCCAGCGAGGGCGAGATGGTGGGCTACGGCGGCGAGGGTGGTAGGCATCAGAGGCGGGGCGGGGCGGGCGACGTGGCCGGAGGCTCGCTCGCCGCCGCGACAGACGTCTCTGGCGAGGCGCGAGGCGAAGGCGCTTGGATCGCCCCCGGCCGCCTCCAGCCAGGAGCGAGCCCCGGAGAGGGCGTCCCGGACGGAGGCCGGCGCCAGGGGGCGGGCGTAGAGCGAGGCGGTGTAGGCGGCGACGTCGAAGGGCGTCGGGGCGAGAGGGTCCCAGTGGTGGCCCGAGGCAAACTGGACGTAACCTCGGGCCTGGCGACGTCGGTTCCTCCAGGTGGAAGGGGCGAGGGCGGCGATGCGGAGTCCGTCCACGGCAGCGACCTCGGAGGTGGTGTACCCTGGATCAGAGGGCAGGGTTGTAGGGGAAGTCGTCATGGTGGGCGTCGGCGCGTTCGAGCCCGAGGCGGGCGACCTCGTCTCGGGCCACGCCGGCCCACCGACCAGGGAGGTGGGCGCGGCTGAGGGCGTCGGCGAGGACGAGGTCGGCGCCGGGCTTGTGGAGGATGGTGAGCTCAAAGCATGCCTCGGACGCCATGAGCCAGAGTTCCCGGGCGCACGTCCCGAGGGTGAGGTCGTGGGCCCGCCCCGACTCGAGGGAGGCCGCGGAGGCCATGTTGTCCGTGTTGATGACAACGTTGGCCCCCGCGACGTCAGCGCGGAGGAGGGTGCGGAGGGCCACCACCAGGTTGACCGCCTCGAGCTTGTGGATAGCGGGGAAGCGGGCCCGGAAAGCCCTGGAGTACCCTCGGGCGTAGTAGCGCCTGGGGGAGTAGGCCCCGCCCCTGGTGAGGCAGGAGTCGCACTTGATGACGATCCTCCGGGTCCCCATCGGGCGGAGGAGGTGGAGACCGTTGGAGGCGCGCCCGTAGGCCGCGAACCAGGCCAGATCCCGGAGGGCGTCGTCCCCGAGGGTGATGGTGGCGAACCCGTGGCAGCTGCGGAGGGCCGCGAGGAGGCTCGCCATGAACTTCCTCGCGGGGAGGACGCAGCTGCCGACGTGGTTGAGGCGGCCGAGGATACTCTGCAGCTCCCGGCGCCCGAGGGTAGGCTGGGCGGCCCGGGCCTCGCAATCGGCGACGAGCTCGTCGACTTTATCGGGGGCGATGCGAATCGTCATGGCTTCGCTGTCGACGGCGAATCCGAGCCAGGAGACTCGCATCGCCGGGGGGTGGCACTTCCCAGGGGCGACCTCCAGGCCAAGGGCGCCGACGAGGGCAATGAAGCCGTCGAAGGCCTGGCGGGCCGTCAGGTAGGTGAGCTCACACCCGACAAAGTCGTCGACGTAGACGAGGGCATGGAAGCCCTCGCGCCGGAGGATCCAGGCCACCGCGGCGGTCACCCTGACGCAGGCGGCGCCCGAGGAGCGGCAGCCGAAGGGAAGGGCGAGGTCGACATAGGTGGCCCCCTCGAAGGCGATCCCATATAGGGGGCAGGAGAGGGGGTCGGCCCGTAGCTGGCGGTAGGCCCTGGATATGTCCGCGGTCCAGGTGTAGGCCCCGGTGCCCAGTCCGACGAGGCGGCGGCCCACGTCGGCCACGGAGGGGAGCCGGTAGGCGTGGGGCCTACCCAGGTACTCGCGGCGGGGTATCCCAGCATTGACGCTGTGGCCGGGGGGGTAGGAGAGGTCGACGATGACTCGCCTCTTACCCGGGTCGGATTTGGGGCGGGTCATCATGGGGGAGACCTGGGCCCATGGGGTGAAGGGGGGGGGTGGTGAAGGGGCCGGCGAGGGCACCGTGGGCGAGCTCGGTGGTAATGAAGTCGCGGAGGTGGACTTCGTGTTCGGGGGCCTCCCGGTGGTTGGTGTATGTGGGCCGGGGGGGGGGTGCTGGCGGAGTAATTGGCGGGGAAGCCGTACTCGAGGAGGTCGACTAGGTCCTTGTCGGGGTGGTCTCGGAGGCGGGCGCGCCAGGCGGGGATGTGTAAGCCTGAGGGGAGGGGGATGCGGGCGGCCAAAAAATTAGGGAGGCCCGCATCGCGGAGGGTATGGTAGGCTCGGGAGAAGGTGGGGTGGCAGCTCCAGGCGGCGCCGGAGAGGTGGGGCCATATGGAGAGGAGGGTGGGGCGGTAGGCGGCAGGGGTGGGGCCGCAGGAGGGGGCGGCGGGGAGGGTGTCTTGAATGCTTGGGTTGACGACCTCGGCGACTGATTGGCCGAGGTCGCCGGGGGGGGTGGGGGGTGGGGGGGGTGGGGGGTGGACGGCCTCGGCGAGGGATTCGCCGGGTGGGAGGTGCGGCGGGTCGGGGGGTGGGGGGGTGGGGGGGGTGGGGTGGGGGGGGTGGGGGTGGCGGGGTGGGGGGGGGGGGGGATTGGGGGAACGGTTGCGGCGGAGATGAGAGGGGGCGTGTGAGGGGAGACATCTGGCGGGAGCGGTTTGGCGGTGAGATGTGAGGGGAGGGTGGTGGCGGCTGGCAGGATGGCGGTTGGCGCGGGCGTAGCGGGGGTGTTTAGGGAGGCGGCGGGGGGTGGTATCGGGTGTTGGCGGGCGGTCTGTGTCGGCGTGAGATCTGAGGGCGGTGGCGGTGTCGGGTGTTGGCAGGCGGTTTCTTTTTCCAGGGCGGTGTTTGTTGGCGGGGGTGGGTGCGGGGGGGGTGTGTGCGGCGTGGGTGCCGGTTGCGGGGGTGGGGCCGCGTCGCCGCCGCCGGGCTAAAAATCCGGCGAGGTGATCGCGGGGGCGGCTGAGGCGCGGTCACGGGTGCGCTTGGTGCAGCATACGGCCTCACTATGCACGGTGAGGATGCGGCGCACGTTTGCGCAATATGCGAATGCGTGCCTCCTCCTCGCGCCTTGGTCACCGTGTGCCTCACCGGGGGGGGACGAGGTCGCACGAGGCGGGGTCCCTGTTCCAGGCGGGGCAGGGTATCCCGTATGCCTCTCGGGTGTAGGGTGTGCGTGGGTCGGCGTTGGTGGGGCGGGACCCTGTGTGTGTGGGGGGAGGGGGGCGGGCGCGGGTAGGGGGGGGGAGTAGTCTGGCGCCGCCCCCGGAGGCAGTCGCGGGGGCGGTGATGACGTCCATACGCACAGTGTTGATCGCGACTGGGTCGCGCCACCCATCCGGGAGGCGTCCATCGGCAACCCAGGCGAAGATGGTCTCTGAGTAGCGCCGGACGGTAGGCCAGGGATGGGTGACGGCGTCCCTGAGGACGGTCATGTTGTGGTGGAGTAATCCGGGGAGGGCGTCGGTCGGGAAGGAGGGGTGGGACTCGAGCATGCGGAGGGCGAGGTTGTATTCCTCCATAGTCGCCTCGCCGCGCTTCAGAGCCTTCCCCTCGGGGCCTCTCTCAATGAGGTCGTGAGGGAACAGGTATCCGGGGGGTATACCTTTTCGACGCCTGCTTCCCTGCGCCTCGGCGGACTCCAGGATCTCCCTGACCGCGTCGGCCGCGGATGCGGGGGAGCAGTCGGGGGCTGGGTGAATGGCGGCGGGAAGGGGGGCCGCGGAGGCGGCCTGCTGTGTGGCATAGAGGCCGCGCCTGAGGTAGGGCTGGTAGGTCGGGTGGACGTCGGAGGCGGGCGTCGCGGAGGCGTGGGCGGGCGTCGGAGAGGCGGGGGCGGGCAGGAGGCGAGGATGCGATGCCGGGTGGGCACCCCCTCCGGCGGCGAGTTCCTGGAGCATGTCTGCTATGCGGTCGGCTATGGACGGGGGCGAGGCGGCCGGGGCCCGAGGCGGGGGCGCGGCGGCAGGGTCCGGGTAGGCTGAGGCCCAAGGTGGGGCGAGGGGTAATGGACTCGACCAGGGCTGTGAGGTGGTCGATGGTGCCGGCCTGGCACTGCATCGCGGCGGCCTGGGCGTCCATCCGGGCATCGACGGCGCTCGCCCAGGAGGTGGCCTCCGACTGGAGGCTGGGGGCGGCAGAAGTCGCGGAGGCGGCATCCTGTGAGGCGGCCGAGGCGCTGCGGCCTCGGTGCGATCCGCGGCGGCCCGGGGGGCGGCCCCGGGGGCGTGAGCCGGCTGGCATGGTCAGTGAGTGTGTGGGTGAGTGTCAGCCCGGGAGGCGTGGAGGTGTGAGGCGGGCGGTGTCGGGTGAGGCGGCGTCGTGTGAGGCGGCGGAGTCTGAGGGCCCGCGTGTGAAGTGAGGTGCCAAAAGAAAATATGTCCGGGCCAGGAGGGTGATGTGAGGCGAGTGGCTAGGAGCAGCAAGGGCGGCCGGTTATAAGGGCCGAAGGAGGGGGGGGGGGGGGGTTATGTCATCGACCCAACGGTCGCGGCAGGGATGCAGGAAGGCGGGGGGGGGTCCCCCTTCCCCGCCACGAATCAAAGGCAATGCGAGCATTACGACCATATGGTTTTATATATAGTGTTATCTATAGTTTTATATATAGTGTTATATATTTTTTATATATAGTTTTCCCAACATCTCTCGACCAGCCACTGCAGGGACAAATAGTTTTACGCCTGTCTGGACATGTTCTTGATGGTGTGAAACCTCTATTTGCTCCCCGAGAGAGTCCTGCTGGTAACTTGCAAAAGCCAGCAGCACTTCAACACTTTTGCAGGCAGCTTTCAGGAAATGTACAACCGCACAAAACACCATACCGGCTCGGTCGTCGCCCGGGTTACCAAGGACCGCATGCTCAAGTTCATCTTCCGTCGACAGCAGAAAATCAGCTAGGAGGAACACAACGCAACACGAAATGGAGAGCGGCAATCAAGTAATGAAAGGAGCCTTTGTCGTATCACGACCGACAGCATGATGATGATGATGATATATAGTTTTATATATAGTTTTATATATAGTTTTATATATAGTTTTATATATAGTTTTATATATAGTGGTATATATAGTTTTATATATAGTGTTATATACTTATGTATGAAGTCATATGTGAATAATAACGTATTATGTCAGTATAAAGATACAAAGGGGAATTTTACTTATAATTATAATTATTGTAATACTCCGTAAGATATGACACTGTACCACTGCGTCCATATCGGCCCACCTCTCCTCAACCGGATGTTGACCAGTGTCAGTCGCACCGGAGGATTTTTCTTACATATAATCATAAAGTTATATATAGATCAATGTATTTCGATGCAGGAATTATTTTGCTCAAAATTAATTTGATTTCTGGTAAATTCTACAAGACTCCCACGATGAATCGCTATTTAACCGCGGCCCCCTGGAGGAGCCATTTGGAGGCCGGGCATTGATTTCGGATACCCTTGGTCACCACCAAATGGAAAACCCCGCAGGTTAATGGAACGGAAAGGAAAAGTTGTACCTGAAGTTGCTGATTTGTCGAAATCTTCAGCAGACGCGAGGTGGTGCCATTAGTGCCCGGTAGAGGGCGTGTATGTGTGTTTGTGTAAGATGTGTATGTATATTTATTAATATTATACCACTAATGCCGGAGTAGGACGTTCAAAACACTACCCCGTTGAAAACACTATCATAACACGGCAGTGTAATGCCGCTTGTTTGTTTGTTGTTGTTTTACGTCCGAGCAACATATAAGGTCACATCAGGACGGGTGCTGACTTGTGACAGTGTGCACTCATGGTGCCTTTATGTTGTTGTTGAAGATTTATACTGCCTATCATGGATAAGCCTGAATAGGCTTGTTTTCACCATTAGAGAGTTTGTCGATAGAAAGCCTGAGCCTACACTTTTATCGTCCCAACGGATTTTTAACCTCCCACACCACATAGACATGGTATGAGAGCAACTGGCCTTTGATGACGCTGTAAGTTATACACAGCGGTGGAAATCTAAATTGGCAGAGGGGGGGGCACCGGGAATCGAACCACTGAACTTCAGATTAGGAGTCTGACCTAGAAAATAGTCAGACATTCTAACCACTCCGCCACAGAGAACACCGCATCCTGGCGCTTTATAGTGCTTCCCCACTGGAAGACCAGCTGCCAGCACCATGAGAGTAGTGTTTTGAAGTTAAAGAGAGTGTTTTGAACTTAGGGATAGTGTTTTGAGCATGGCCACAGTAGTGTCTTGAACCTACCTTTAACTAAGTTGAAAACACCACCGTAGTGTTTTGAACCTAGGTTGAAAACACTACCGTAGTGTTGTTGTGGGGTAGTGCTTTGAACTTACTACACCGGCCCAGACCCTTTTTTTGCTTATTGTTGTTTCATGTATTCCTAGCAACATCTGACGTCATATCATGACGGCCACTGCCCGCGGCAGCCGAATCGCTAGAGCGTAGGCTTCCCGTGCGGAAGGTGGTGAGTTCCAAAGCCCGGTCGAGTTAAATGACGTACGTGTCGCTAGCTCGTCAGATGTTCAGCATCACGAGGTTAGGGCCAGGACTGGTTAGCTCAGTATCAGGATAATGTGACTGAGTGGGAAATGGGGTCATGGTACCAGTGGGTCGGTCTTTTAATAGGGCAGCATTATAAAGTCGCCATGAGTGTGCACTGTCACAAGTCTGTACCCATATTGATATGACCTTAGATGTTGCCAGGACGTAAACCTCCCAACTTCTGACAGTGTGCACTGAATGTAACTTTATAATGATGTTCCACTTGGAGACCAGGCCGTTAGTGACCATGACCCGATATCCCACTCAGTCATCATCATCATCATGCTGTCGGTCGCGATGCGACAAAGACTGCTTTCATTACTTGACTGCGAGCCGGTATGGTGTTTTGTGAGGTTGTACATTTCATGAAAGCTGCCTGCAAAAGTGTTGAAGTGCTGCTGGCTTTTTCAAGTTACCAGCGGCACTCTCTCGGGGAGCAAATAGAGGTTTCACACCGGCAAGAACATGTCAAGACAGGCACAAAACTATTTGTCCCTGCAGTGGCTGGTCGGGAGATGTTGGGAGTTCGATACATCAACCGCCCTTAATGCTGCCACAGTGACATGGTTTTCTGTTTAGGGTTTGCTCCCTTAGCCTTCGGTTCTGTCAAGGACCTGTACCACAAGGCAATGGTTTACAACTCTGCAAGGCAGGGGCGTCAAACTCCCTGAGGTATTGCTATACCTGCATACCTACTCAGTCACATTATCCTAATACCGTTATAACCAGTCCTTGTCCTATCCTAATAATGCGGAGCCCCAGGATAGATAACAACAAGGATCCATTGTCTAAGTCATTGGTTTAACTCGGCTGGGTTTTGAACCCCGGTACTGTGCTCTACCGATTCGATCACCGCATCCGGTCAGGCCATTTGCAGTGCCATACTAACTGGTCGATCAGTCACTACTGCTAATGGTACTAGTACTGTATGGTACTATTTTCAATATAGGCCGGTTATAATTTAACGGTTCTAATACCTGACAGTCTCTGACCGTAGTGTTCGGATAAGAAACAATAATAGTATGTGGAATCTCCATTGCTCACGGGCACAGAAGATATGGCGGCTGGGGTGGGAAAACATGGCTTTTATTCGGCCGTGGCCCCCCTTGGTGGCAAGACATGGTAAATTTTTAAGTGAACAGAGTGGCCGCAGCCGACCTAAGGTCATGTAAGGTTATAAAATGGCTAAGGCTCGAATATGTGGACGTGTAGGCAGGCTATAGTGAAATCAATACAGACAAAGAGACGAAGAGTATAAAGTATAAAGAAGAAGAGAGAGTCAAGCCCTCTGGTTTATTATATATATGGTTACATCGGTTCACTGTAGAGTATCACCCCACCCCTTTCCCCCAATGGAAAACAAGCATTCTTGGCCCTACGGATATGGATCCAGCATTCCCGGTCCCCATGGCTACCAGTGGTCTGCCCACCACCACCAAGCTGTATGGCCCCATGGCCACCACCAACCTTGAACTTTGAGTGTGGTGATCCCTATCCCAGCAGAGGGGGTAGGCCCTGAGTGCTCTCCCACCCAGACCTGCCAGCACCACTATGTCTATTTATATCCCACTCAGGCAACACCAGCACTTACATATATATATATACATACATGCACCTGGTCACGTACACTGATCTGTAATAGAACATTTGCATTCCCTCTTATTCCGTATATCAGAATATTTTACAAGGCGATAACATATCAGCATAAGATGGTAAATGTTACCTATGGAGAAGAGAAGAATAACAATGATGAACAATAACTTGATAAGCTTGTTTGTTTGTTGTTGTTGTTTTACGTCCTAGCAACATCTAAGGTCATATCAGGACGGACTTGATAAGCAAATGAGTATATACAAGGTCAATAAGTATAGACTCTACATTTAACATTAAATATTGAAACAAATTAAATAATTAGCCAAACAAAATGAATGCTATGTATTGATTTTGATTATTAAATGAATCTGCCGATAGTTAGTTTCTGGGTAAGATCATTTTAGAAATAGTGAAAACATCATTTTAGAAATAGTGAACAAAATAGTTCCCGTTAATTTCAATTTAGAAACTCAATTCAAAGGAAACTGTCCAAACGTTAGCACATTTATGTAATGATAAACATAACAATAGAGGTCGGTTGTATTTTGGAGGTTCACGTCCTAGCAACATCTTAAGGCCCTGTCACACTACGACGCTTCCGCCGGCGCGCCGGCAACGCACAAAATATTTGCAACCTGTCGAGAAACGTCAAACTTTTCAGCGCTTTGGGAGAAAGTTTGACGCGGCGCAGCGTGTTAGTGGCGGGTTGGAGGCGCATTATTGGCGCGTTATTGGCGCGTTAGTAGCGTGTTATTAGGATGTATGTAGCGTGTCGGTAGCGTGTTATTGGCGTGTTGTCGGTGCGCTGTCGGCGCGTTGTCGGCGCGTTTACGGCGTGGAGGCAGCGCATTGGTATCGTGTTAGTATTGCGTGAACCCGTACATACCCGCCAGCAACACGTTAGGACGCGCCCGCAGCGCGTCCACAGCGCGCGGCCAACGCATCCAGGCGCGCCGGCAACACGTCCAACGCGCCGAGAAACGCTGGAGCAACGCCAATGGCATGCCCACAACATGTCGATGGGACTTTCCCGACGCGCCGACGGAACGCTCCCATTTTGGGGGGAAAAAAGCCAACGTTAACCAACGTTGATCAACGTCCTGCCAGCGTACGGCCGGCGCGCCGCCAACGCGTGTCGACGTGTTGCTAACGCGTCCGTAACGCGCCCTCCAACCCGTTGGCGCGCGTCGCCGCGCGTCCAAAGTTTTGTGCATGCACAAAACCTCGACGCGCCCCGACGCGCCCCGACGCGCGCCGACGTGTCCATTCACACGTTGCTATGTACCGACGCACCTGTAATGCGCCGGTAACGCGCCGGCAACGTGCCGGTAACGTACCGGACGTGTACCGACGTGTTGAACAAAAACCCAACCCGTTGGCACGCGTCGAAGCACGTTGGTGAGAAACGTCGTAGTGTGACAGGGCCTTAAGGTCAGATCAGGACGGCAAAATATGTTTACTAGAGTACTGACATGAATAACTAATATGGTATTTCAACCATTAAGGTGACAATTCTTATTGATGGCTAACTTATTATCAAATTAGACTTAGCCGCTGTGTGGTATCCACTTAGTTTGATATCAATATGTGTTGTAACCATAAGGTCCCCCCTCACAACATTTGAGAGATGGAAAGTGGAATGGAGACTTGGGTGGATGGAGTGAGAAATAGAAAGGGGAGTGAAGAGGGGCGAATGAACAGAGCAGTTGGGGAAAGGAAGGGAGAGGGATTTGAGGGGTGATAGGGAGGGAACAGGGAAGGGGAAGGAGCAGGGTCGAGAGTGGAGGAGGTTGGGAGAGGGAGGGTGTTGGAGTGTGGGAGAGGGAAGGTGTTGGAGTGTGGGAGAGGGAGGGTGTTGGAGTGTGGGAGAGGGAGGGAATGTGAATGAGGGTGGTGGAGAGAATGGAGGGGGCAGAGGGAGGAGGAGGGCGACCTTGATCTTTATTGCAAAAGAAGGATCACCAACTTTATTGTGTTATTTGGCCTAATGGTGGAAAGACACCTTCATTTAGTTTGATATCAAAATGTGTGTGATGTAACCGTAATGGAGTTTTACGTCCTGACAACATCTAAGGTCATATCAGGATGAGTACGGACTTGTGACAGTGCCCACTCATGGTGTCTTTTCAGTGCTGCCCCACTGGTAAACCAGGCCACCAGCACCATGACCTGATATCCCACTCAGTCACATTATCCTGACACTGAGCTAACCAGTCCTTGCCCTATCTTATTACTGCTGAGTGCCAGGCTAGGAAGCGACAAGTATCAATTTTTACGTCATTGGTTTGACTCGACCAGGATTCGAACCCACAAACTCATGGGTTCGGATTTCCCGATCTCCAAAAACAGGAGATGGACGCTCTACTCATTCGGCCACCCCGTCTGGTCAGAGTTTTACGTCCTGACAATGTCTTATGTCATATCAGGATGGGTACCGACTTGTGATAATATGCACTCATGGCAACTTCATAGTGCTGCCCCACTGGTAAATCAGGCCATTGGCACCATGACCCGATATCCCACACAGTTACATTATCCTGACACTGAGCTAACCAGTCCTTGCCCTATCCTATTAATGCTGAGCGTCAGGCTAAGAAGCGACAAGTATCAATTTTATAAGTCATTGGTTTGACTCAACTGGGAACTGGACTCCCGATTTCCCGCATGCGAGGCCTGCGCTCTACCGATTCGGCTACCCCGCCCAGTAATGGAGGACGGACGATGTTAAATATGCATGTGTATTACTTAGAGTGTCGACTGAAGTAAAGTTCATTGATCATGAGAGGTAAGCGATCAATACCACTTTCATGATATTGGTATTTTATTGAAGGTAGGATCTGTACATAGACAGGTAAATCCCTGAGGCTGTGTATTGCTGTTGGGCGTTCCTTTGTGCTTTGTGCCTTCCCCACCTTCCGTGCCGTGCCGCTTCCCCATCTCATGATGCCAGCAGCCAGGTTCTGCACCGTGTGCATGGAATGGCACACCGGTTCCACGGGGGATGATTGCAAGGGCTCCAGGAAAGACTCGGGCATGCCGGAACAACGGTAGACACGCGCCTCAAGCAAGGAGAGGGACCAGAGCCAGGAATGTACCAGTGACTACCTGGGGGCCTCTCAGAGTTTGGAGGTCTTCGAGGAGGAGCCAGCCTGGGAGGAGAACGAGGTTGAGAGGGAGCTTCGCAGGAAGATCGTGATGGCATCTGCCCATAAGTGGGAGTGCATGCTCCAGCTCCAGTTGGAGGAGATAGAGGGCGAGGTAGAGGAGGTCTTGAACATTCAGGGGTGTCCCGGCAGCACCAACCATGAGAAGGGCTGCGGACGCTGGCACAGCAAGGAGAGGCGTGGAGGCAGATTGAGTTCCCAGGACTCAGATGACTCGGCCCACTTGGAGGAGGAGGAGACCATGGAGGCCAGGACCATGACTCCAAGCATCGATCACGCCAAAGGAGGAAGAAGTTGTTGCGATGCCACTACCACTGCCGCTCACGTAGCAGCAGCAGCAACAGGTCCAGGAGCTCCAGCCATGAAGAACGCCTACAGCGTAAGTACAGTCTAAGAAATTGTATAGATAAGGATGCTAAGGACATGACAGTCCATGACATTGTTATTGCAAACTTGAAGTGGGCGGTGGCATCGAAGATGATGCCAGTGGCTGAAAAGGATGGGGTCATGAAGTGTGTAGACTACATGGTTATGAAGGCCTCGGCCGACTCATACCTGAAAAAGGCCAATAAAGGCTATGACAAGGATATCCGTAGGATAGCCATAAAAGGGCATGCAGGCCTTCGTGGGCAGGAACATGGAGCTGTCCATGGAGCATTTCGTGGCGGAGAAGCGCGCCCATCAGGCCAGCATATCGGGAGCTCACCCGGCAAGGTGCTGTGTGAGCCGGTGCAAAGGGGCCTGCGAGGCATGGAACAGCACAGCAGGCTGCCGGAGGGGCAATGGTTGTGAGGATCACCACAACTGCAGGTTCTGCTGGGACCCAGTCCACCGTGGACCAGACTGTAAGGACCAGAGCTCCAATGCTTTCAAGCCAGCAAGGCGGTAGCAACAAGCTGCTGATCCGCCAGGCAACTGTCCCACTATCGGGCCTGGGGTACCGGGTGGCACCTGGAGGGAAACCGGCGGCACAATCGATCCCAGGAGTAGAAGTGGCGAACACTGTTCGCGCCACCCATGCCGGCCGGTATGAGGACATTCTAAGTTCCACCCACTCCACGTGCAGGTGTGACAGTACAGATATGTTCAAAGCTTGCCTCACTGATGTTCCCTTACAGAGTAACAGAGTTGTTAATGTTGCCAAATGTACCACTGTTGGCAATGTTGCAAATTCTACCACTATTGATAATGTTGATTGTAACACTTATGATGATATTGAGTGTTATGTGTTGGGGTAGTGGGTGTTTTGCTACCAATCGGGGTGCTGATGTTGGTGGCGGCAATCATGTTTACACCAGTTCCCATGAGGTGGCCGCTGATGCAGGTTTCAATCCCATTCCCACCAGCCCAGGGTAGTAGCGGAAGAAATAGTCATGAATTACCAACCCCTCGCAGATTGAGCGAGCCGAGCATAAAGTATCATGATAGTGGTTTTAATTCCTTTCTCCATCCCAGTGCGGTAGTATCAGAAGAAAACAAGCAGCAGGGGGAGCGGGGCCAGCCCTGGCTCTCCTACACTAGGTGTGAGGAAGCTGGTTGCCTTTATCAAGTAGCCGCGGTTTTCTCAGGCGGATTATCCCGTAATTTTACTGTCTATGATAAATGTGCTCAGGGCACCTGCTGATGTTCGCATTATATAGGGGGCACAGTCGCGCAGTTTCGCATTGCCGTTTCTTCACAGAAGCCTTCCTGCAAGGCGATAATGACCCAGACCGGGACTACATAATGAGGGGGGTTATATTTGGCTTCAGGGTGATTATTGATGACTGCGACTCCGAGTACATGGGTCGCAACTATGGCTGGAGCATGGGTGAGCTCACCCACGCTGCCATGTCAGATAAACTGAAGCGCGAGATAGACCTAGCCATACTCATTATCAGGGATAAACCTGAGATTTGCTCACACCCCATAGGTATGCTACCTAAGCCAGATACAATCGGCTTCCGCACGATCATCGATTGTAGCGCCCCTAAAGAGTTCATGTCAGGGGCTTTCATGGCAGTTTGCCTTTCATGAGAGATAACAGATTATGTATGGGGCTCAGTTCAAGCCCTTTTGTCTTTTCTAAACTGTCAGATTTTGTTGTGCGCTGCATGGTGCGTATGGGTCACGACTGGGTCACAAACTATCTAGATGATTTGTGCACCCTAACAAACACCTATGATGAGGGGGTCACAGCCCAGGCAGACCTTGTGGCCTTGCTCAGACTACTTGGCTTCTTCGTGAGTTTAAAAAAACTCACTTCCCCGACCCCTATATGCAGGTTTTTAGGTATTTTGATAAACCGCACTCTTGTCTTATTGTCTTACCATTTACTTTTCTCCTGTTACTCTACATATCTTAACGGTAGAATTGTTTTATATACAGTAAACCCTCTCTAAATTGACTGACCATGGGACCGACTTTAAGTGGTCCATTTAGGGAGGTAGTCGGTTTAGAGAGTTAGAATATCCTTACAATGGTATTCTTGGGACCCAAATAAAACGATTGATACAGGGGAGTGGGCGATCTGTGAAGGGTCGGAAAAGAGAGGTTTTACTGTATATATATAAATATATATATAATGAGATATTGATGAATGAATGTGTAGTTGGATAGAGAAATAGACAGAATGACAGAAAAATATGAAGGTAAGCAGATAGATAGATAGATAGATAGATAGATAGGGAGGCAGACAGATGGATCGAGAGATGGCACCATGGAAGGATACAGGAATGGATACAGGGGTGGATCTAGGGATAGTTCCAGGGATGGATACAGGGATATCCAGGGATAGATACAGGGATGGTTACAGGGATGGATACAGGGATGGATACAGGGATGGATACAGGGATGGATACAGGGATGGATACAGGGATGGATACAGGGTTGGATACAGGGATGGATACCGGGATGGATACAGGGATGGATCCAGGGATGGATCCAGGGATTGATCCAGGGTTGGACACAGGGGTAGTCCAGGGATCGATTACTAGCTTTGATGTAGTAATAAAACTTGTTCCGCAAATATTATTTAGGATGGAGCCTAACATTGACGCATAACCTGTCACCTGATATATATATATTATATTACTACTAATTACAGACAATGCGAAAGGGGGCGAAGAAGAGGAGACAAGACAGGGAGAGAGAGAATGGGAAAGAATGAGAAAGTATGAGAAAGGAATAGAAAAATTAAGAGAGAAACGAGAGGGATTGAGGAAAAACGAGAGAAAGAGAAAGAGAGATTGATTGATTGATTGATTGGTGGTTGCTTTATGCCGTGTCGGCAGCATAGGCCATATTCACGGCGAGAAATGTTTGTTTTTTGTTCATACCATCGCTTTTACATGTAAAAGCAGACAATCAATTATGTGCCAATAGACACTCATTAAATTAGAAAGCTCACAATCATATATTTGTGGTCAAGGGAAACAAATTCCCATAGAAAAAGAAAAGTTTGATTAATAATTGATAGAATCTATTTAGTAAACTATATGAGGTGGTACAGTCCAGCTGCCCTCAAAAAGGCTAAAATGTTTTCCTGTTTTACCTTAGTAAAAAGGTAATGCATACTTCTGCAGTGTAGAACCGTTGGCGCAGGGCCAAAAAATCAATGCAACTTAGTCAAATGTGTTTGAGTGTCAGCAGGGACTGACACCCAATACATTCAGGGGGACGTTCCCCCTTGAGCAGAAAAGCATGTGTAAGCCACGAGTGGCCAATACGGCAGCGGCTAAGGACCACTTGGTCCCGCCGACCTCCCGCATGAGTCTGTGGTGGCTTTCCCACAGATGGTTCAATTTCTTTAAGTTTATTAATGTTTTCATCCCACTCATGTTGCCATTTGGATTTTATGTGGCTGGCTATTAGTGGTTTCAGATCAGAGAAAGAGAGAGAAGAGGAGAGAAAGACACACAGAAAGAAAGAAAGAAAGAAAGAAAGAAGGAATGAATGAAAGAAACAAGCAAAGAAATTAAGGAAGGAAGGAAGGAAGAAAGAAAGAGAGAACGAAATAAAGAAAGAAAGAAAGAAAGAGAGACAGAAAGAAAGAAAGAAAGAAAGAAAGAAAGAAAGAAAGAAAGAAAGGAAGAACGGAAGAAACAAAGAACAGAAGAAAGCAAGAAAGAAAACAGAAGAGAGAAAAAAGAAGAGAAACAAACAGAAAAGAGAAAAAGAGAAAAGAAGAAATAAAGTGAGAAAAAACAAAGAGACAAAGCACAGAGAAGAATGAGAGAATCGGAGAGTAAAAAAGGAGAGATATGGCGAGACATCTGCTGGACAGTGGCTGAGGTAGGCTGCCCACTCAGGTCTAACCCACTACCCCTGAGAGACCGTGCCCAGCCTACCGACACTAATGAGATTTATACTTGTTGAAACTGCAAAGGCGAGCACAGGCTAAGCTATCCACACAGTACCCCTTCTCACACCCCCCACCTCTCCAACCCCCGCTCAGGGAGGTTTATTAAAGTAGGTGCCTTGTGTGGAAGTATAAGTTACCGCATGCAGGTGGCCCTCCCCCTCCCTCCTCTAGATCCCCCCGTCTAGATCCCTACGGGGCATGCAACTAACAGTTCATCGAGCATTGCGATAGAGACGTCGCTTCTGCTGGTGCCTGGGGAAGGACTGGAACTGGGACCTGGTGTGCTTGCACTACAGGGAGTTGGGTGGTTGGCCCCTCATGGTTATACCATTCATTGTGCTATTTTTAGGTGTTATGACCAAGGACATATCCTTGTAGAATAGATTGAGTCATACTAGAAATGCCGCCTCATTGTGTGGCTGACTCTCAGCTACTACCTGCTCTCCCTACATCACTCGGTCACCGGGTGACCATTTCCTTTTCCAACATGATCTCCAAAGACCCCCAAACCTCTTAACAACAAATTGGTCTCACTTTATTACTTTCATCTAGCTTTATCTAGCTTTTTAACATGCTGTTCTTTGATTCAACAAATTTAAAATATTGAATTATTGTGAAAACAAATGTAAACAAATGCAAACATTAGACCATTACATATCAATTTTGCTATGCAATATTGGCACTAAATATTGTTTAAATGCAGCTCAGGGCCCCATTCGCTTAAGAACAAACTGGTCTCACTTTATTACTTTCATTTAACTTCATCTATCGTTTAACTTATTGCTTTAGCTTCGATTCAACACATTTAAAATATTGAAAGATATTGAAAACAAATGGAACCATTAGACCATTCCATATCGTTTTTGCTATCATTCGAATATGACAAGGATACTGAATTCATCTTGCTTCATCTATTTTAAACATATTTAAAACAAATTAAAATATTGAATGATATTGAGAACAAATGAAAAAAAATGAAAAAGAATGAAAACATTCCACCATATTGAATGATATTGAAAATCCATTCCATATCGTTTTTTGCTGCACAATATTGAGTGATATTGAAAAATCATTCCATATTGTTTTTGCTACACAATATTGAGTGATATTGAAAACAAATGAAATCAACTGAAAATCAAATGGAAACATTAGACCATTCCATATCGTTTTTGCTATCATTTGAATATGACAAGGATACTGAATTCATCTTGCTTGATCTATTTGAAACAAAATGCTTTTACTTCAACAAATTTAAAACGTCCATTATTTTAACACAAGTCAGTTTCTTCATCAGAACATACACTTTGAATGACAACATAGTCTAGATACTGGTGACCACATGTGGGCGGGGTTCATAGTGGATGGAGGGGACATGTGTATGTGTGGGGGGGACGTGTGTGGGGGTGGGAGGGACATGTGTGTGTGGGGTGGGAGGGACATGTGTGTGGGGTGGGAGGGCTGCGGGGGGGGGGGCTTCTGGGTTTGCTGTATAAGCTTTCATAAAGATAAGTTTCCATTTTTTATTTCTTTATTGAGGTGGTATTTATACTGTCCATAGCATATAAGCTTGAGTAATCAGGCTTGTTTTCAATGCTGGCCAACTATAGTGGTGGTATTAATCTTATCACACAATAGCAGCTGATAATGTGCTTGATTGCCTCCCGTACAGTAGCAGGTAGATAGTTGAATGGTATGGTTAGTAGTATATGTTAGTTTTTTAGGATTTTCCTTGATATATATATATTTGATTTGTTCTACTCTTATTACTAGACTAGCCTACTCTTAATGTTACTATCTGGCTAATGTTGGCATGGTTACCTTCCATTGACCATCCATATTCTCCTTAATCCATTTTACATAATTCTCATATTATAAAGTAGTGTATTGTATGCACTACCCAGCTCTTTGACCATCCTTCTTCTCCTTAATCCATTTTACATAATTCTCATATTATAAAGTAGTGTATTGTATGCACTACCCAGCTCTTCCTAAAATTTCAAATTTTTTCAAAGGAGAGAATGGATTAGTTTTTTTTGTTTTATTCACATTCGCAGCAATGCTGTAAACCCCAAATCCTAGCAATACTAACGCATCGGCAGCGGCGATATTGTCTAACATATGGACTTCCAATTTTAGTGTTGGCCTAACTTTGAGCCATTGAACTCCAAACAACCATCCCCTCCACTCACCCACATGTGGACACAAGGTTCCTATCTGGGTGGGGCAGCCTGGATGTTTATGAGTCCAAGAGGGAAGGTATTACAACGTAACGCGAGAAGGTTGTTATTGGATATCTCACTTTCGATGGCAGTGAATGGATTTGTGCTTTTTGTTTTATTTAGAAAATCCTAGCAAAATCCTAGCAATATTAACGCATCGGCAGCGTTATTGTTGAGGGTAAGCACATGGGAAAATGGTGTAGGGTGTGGATGGCGTGGACGGCGTAGATGGTGCATAGGTGTGTATGTCACTGGTCACTGGTCAGTGGTCAGGGTTGCACTGATAGGAGTGTGGCAGTGTGTGGCAAGGTGTGAATGAGAAGCTGTATGGGACTGGTGGGACACCCAGTGGCAAAGAGATGAAGCACGGTAAATTGTGCAGGTGGTGCCATCTGCTATGAAAATCGGTAACTAATAAAAAGATGGGAAAACAGTGTATGACATGGATCGTGTGGATGGTGTATAGGTGTATATGTCACTGGTCACTGGTCAGTGGTCAGGGTTGCACTGCTAAGAGTTTCAGTAAGAGCGTGGCAATGTGTGGCAAGGTATGAATGAGAAGCTCTATGGGACTGGTGGGACAAGAGCATGTGGCTCTCGGTGACCCGGTGCTGCCACCTAGGGGTATTAGGACAGAACAACAAATATTATAGATCACACCACCTAGTATAAATGGAAGGAACCAAAATAAAAGAAGAATAGTGAAACAAGTTCTATTCTATCCTATCCTGCTAATTTCCGTAGTAATGGGTGTAAATAAATATATAAAAAAAGTTAGAAGATAACATCGATCAAACCGATCAAACCGATGGGCGTAAATAAATATATAACGAAAGTTAGAAGATAACAGCGATGAAACCAATGAAAACCGATGATAACACCGATGAAACCGCTGAACAGCAGCTAATTTCTGTAGTAATGGGCATAAATAAATATATTCTTAAAAAGTTAGAAGATAACATCATTCAAACCGATGAAACCGATGGGTGTAAATAAATATATAACCAAAGTTAGAAGATAACATCGATGAAACCGATGAAACCGATAAAACTTAGGTAGGCTCAGTTTTCGCCCGGCCAACATTTTGGCCAAGAGTTGGCCAAAGCAACAGTGCTATACATACGGTTATCTAGGCTCAGCCTCCCCACGGGCCAACATTTGCATTCATGTAGGCTCAGCCTTCTCAGGAGCCAACATTTGTACAAGACTTGGCCCCTTCAGTTGTTAATAAACACAGTCAGAAATTGGGCAGAAGTTGGCCATATTGTGCCTTATACGTAGAGTGAGCCTAAGTAGAAATGTAGGTCTACCTCTCAGTGAGCCTACACTACATGGGGCAACTCAGGCCAGCATTGGACTTTTCATACGTAGAGTGAGAAAGGCATATGAGCGCGGGTAAGCTTACTTTGGAGACATGGAAGCAAGAGATAGAGAGAAAGGGAGAGACTGAAAAAAAGACAGAAAGAAAGTAAGAAACAATAGGGAAAACTGTGAGAGTAGGACAAAGAATGACAGTATGAGAAGGAAAGAAAGTTAAACGAAAGAAAGACAAACTAATGGGACTAATGATGGAAATACAGCTTCAGTTAGTTTGATATCAATATGGGATAGGTGTGTGATGTAACCATAATTGGTTGTTGGAGTTTTACGTCCTGACAACATCTAAGGTCATATCAGGACAGGTACCAACTTGTGACAGTACGCACTCATGTTGACTTTATAGTACAGCCCCACTGGGAAATCAGGCCGCCACCACCATGACTCGAAATCCCACACGGTCACATTATCCTGACACTGAGCGAACCAGTCCTTGCCATAAGCTATTAATGCAGAGCGCCAGGCTAGGAAGAGACAAGTATCAATTTTTAAGTCATTGGGTTGACTCGACCAGGGTTCAAACCCACAAACTCATGGGTTCGGATCCGCGGATCTCCCAAAACAGGGGACGGACGCTCAACTCATTCCTCTAATCTTCCCTCCAACCGATTCTCCAGTCGCATGTCAGTCGCAGTACGCCCTTCTCTTATCACTGTGTAGCCGGCTAGCAATGCTGAAACTTACCCACCCACTCACTAAACCGCCAAACACTGTATGTTTCCACCCCTCCCCCTGACCGTAGATGTGGCTAGGATGTAAAATCCCAAACAAACAAATAGCAAATCACAGATCTGGGCCCAGAGCCAGTATGTGTTAATTCAACTCGCGTTATATGCATTAACTATTTGACTGTCTGGTTCTTTTGCAGAATCAGTAACATAGAATAACTGAAATAAGGGGTAGGGCAGAGGAGAGATGCGATATGCAGTAAGCTGGTAGAAAAATGTAATTTTTACAACCAAACTATGCAGGGTAGCCGACTGCGTTGAGCGTCCGCTTCCTGATTCGGTTGGTCGTGGAATTAATACCCTGGTTCTACCCCTGGCTGAGTCAAAGCAATGCCTTCAAAATTGATACTTGTCGCTAGCTATGCTGGTGGGCGGCGTTATTAGCATAGGGCAATAAATAGTGGAACGATGACTCCCAAATGTGTGCGATTGAAATTCTCCTGGCTTAATTAAGTAATATTAAAGACAATGTATGACAAGACACGCCATGCCACTCAGCGCGTTCCTATGAAATACAGCAAGCAATATAATTGGACAGGTCCCCTAGCCCAGCCTGACTGATGTACCAGTGAAACAAGGGGACAGGTTCCCTAGCCCAACCTGACTGCTGCACCATCAAAGACAATGTATGAAAATTATAGTGTATTATCTCCTAATATTAATAATGAAAAAAATCTTGTAGAATAGTAAAGTTCAAACCTACTTTAAACACTTTAATCTGTGACATACATAAATAAAATGTGTGATTATGTCTCAGTAGGAAAACTACTACTACATTTGATTAAGGAGCTGCCTTTATTCATATTCACATAATAAATTATATAGTACATACATATATATATGTGATGTATAAAACTTATGCGAGTATAAAGGCGCGTAAGGGAATATCCCCTACTGGCCACCCTGATTCTGTGTACTACTTTATGGGTGGCCCCTCCCCTGGGTGGGACAGCTGGCGCCACCCCCCCCCCCAGTGCCGCGAATACTGTCACTCGCGCACTGGTCATTCTTTTCCGTTATACATCACATATATATGCATATATAATCTCTCCATTTATATATCGATATATGTATATGTATATATATATATATACATATATATATATATATATATATACTACATACAGATATACCAATATGACTTCCTTTAGGGACACACAGAGAGTGGCGTCCGCTGCCTCATTAGACATGCGCAATCAAGCCAAGGTCGGCAGTGCTTACGGCTCACGGCTCACGGCTCACAGCCCGGCCGATTGCAGCGCCACCGCGCGGCGCGTGGCGCGTTGCGCGTGGCTAAACTATAGTTATTGTGGAATTGGCTGGCATTTGGTCGCCTCGGGCCATTACGCACTGGGACCGGCCGGAGCTGGGAGACGGCGGCCGGGGGATGGTCATTGTCAGCTGCCCCTGTCATCCCGCCAGGACTTCCGGCGCGTCAAGCGGCCCCCGGCACCAACAATTAACTGACACTTCCTGCAAACATACCAAGCGTAGTGGCCAAATCGGTAGGGCGCGGGCCTCGCGTGCTGCGGAATATCGGGAGATCGGGAGTTCGGTTCCCGGTCGAATGAAATCAATGACTTATCAAATTGATACTTGTCACTTACTAGCCAGCGGTTTAGTTCCAGATTTGGCCACACCGACGCCACCTGTCGGGGGTTCTGACCTCCTCCTATAAGCCAGCTGTGTCTCGTCGCTATCGCATCCGGACCCACTCGGACAGTCATTCTTTTTCGTTATACATCACATATATATGCATATATAACCTCTCCATTTATATATCGATATATGTATATATATATATATATATTTAACCGTCGGGCTATTCCACCCCCGCTTAAGGCGACCCTACGTGTTAATATAAATAATTGTTTCCATGTGAATGACTTGTGCCTCCTGCAGCCGGTTGTCTGTCATCCTGCCAGCCTGACCCTTGACTAGCATTGCCCGAGGTGGAGAGTTCGACTCCTGACAGACCATTGGCAGAAGGCCCTTAATTAAATAAGATTATAGAGCAATCCAAATAGCAATCTGAAGTTGACCATAGCGGTTAATAATATAAGTCTGGAGGACAGTAAGGAATGCAAGGAACGTTCATGTCACTTCTTAGGAGCTCACCATTTTATTCTTACCTCTTACTAACAGAATGAATTGATCAATAAAACCTATGTTCTTAGTTAAATATAGTTCAACAGTGGAATGTATGTTATAAGCCAAATCCCCTCCCATATAATTAAGTTAAATAAGTTTGGAATTTCGACAATAAAAGCCTAAATATCGGCTAAAACATCGGAGCGTGCAAAAACACGTCCGATGGGTCTGGGTCCGAACGGCCCGACCTTCTATCGTTGCTAGGATAGTCACAATCGACGTATCCAAGCAACGCTTTACAGCAGGGAACCCTGCCTCGCAAAATGCGCGCCTGCGCAAAATGCGCGCCTGTGCAAAATGCGCGCCCGCGCAAAATGCGCGCCTGCGCAAAATGAGGTCGAGCAGTCTCGCCCACTTCACAGCCTCCCCAGACGAACAACAGGAACTGATGTTCGTCTAAGAAAGGAAAAGTGGGAGAGACTACCAGGGTTCGCGGCTGTAGCAATAAATAATAAGCGTAATCGCGACCCCGCTTGATCCACGACCATATGGTGTGGAATGCGAGGCCCCGCATACTTCCTTCTCGTTGTGTAATTTTTTCGATTTGAGACAAGCCAGCTCTCTGGTCAACAATTTCAGTATTTCACAAGAAATATGTTTCTACTTAAATTCCTTCAAAAACAGTTTTGAATCATTACTTGATAAAATTGAAACTACCAGAATCGACCTTCAAATCTGGTACCGGCCCAATTAAAAATACTGACCCTGTCGTAGCTGAATACCCTGCCAGTCAGTCTGGCAATGAAAGAAACTCCACTAGTCACTCGTCATCTGTACAATTGCACACCATCCAATATCACAACCCTTTATAACACACTCCACCATTTTGACACTTGTGACCACACATGTACTACTAACCCCTAGAAGAAAATTCCCTAGCCCAGTTCCCGTGATGAAAGCTAGCTCAATATTTCTCCTCTACCAGTAGCCTATACTGTAAACTCATTACAGCCTCAAAAGTACTCTGGCTGGCGTTACCATAGTAATATCCCTATCTCCAGTCCGTATCACACCTTATGCTAAAAGTGAAGGGTATTTGGAATTCGCTACAGACGACGTTACCCTAAATGTATACAGCTCCAATGACAGGGTCCCCTTTTTCTCCAAAAATTCACACCTTGACTACTAGACAATGACTACTATACAATGACTACATTGTAACCAAAGCCGGAAATTCCCGAAGGAAGTCCGCTTTTGGTTCACACAAAAACAATCTACGGTGCTATTCAAGCGCAAACTCAACCATTGGTAATTTACACTTCAACCAAAGCCGGAAATCCCTGAAGGAACTCCGCTTTTGGGTGACAGAAAAACAATTTACGGCGCCACCGAAGGGCGCACCAGACCATTGTTTTTTTTTTTTTTTAGGGAAGTGCTCCATTAGGTAATTTAAGTACAATTTTCGCCTCTGAGGGAGATCAAATAAGGGCGACAATTAATGTTTGTCGGGTCAAACCCAATGAAGGCCAAAACACGTACCGACGCGCACGGTCGTGCGAGACGAAACTGTACCCAAAGTAAATGCGAGCATAAGTAAATGTGTGCATTTGTCAGTTTGCCCACAGCCTGATTCGCAAAAGTTGTACTTTCTCGCCAATATGCGCACGCGCATATATTTCTTCTTGTAGCAATGGGATAATACTGGAGGGACACATTTCTGGTTTGATGGCCGGTGGGCCCCGTATATATAAAAATACTCCTCACCGGATTACTATTGGGCACCGCATCCAATTAATGATACTCCCGACCGTAGCGTCTTTAGGCATCGTATGCCGGCACACTCCCTTCGATTGGGCCACGCATGCCGTCACACTCCTTACCAGGTAATGTCTCTACTCGCAGTGTGTTCCCTTATTTGCGCCGTCACATTATCTAGTCTGATCTACATCAATGGTTTGATGGCCGGTGGGCCCCGTATATATAAAAATACTCCTCACCGGATTACTATTGGGCACCGCATCCAATTACTGATACTCCCGACCGTAGCGTCTTAAGGCATCGTATGCCGGCACACTCCCTTAGATTGGGCCACGCATGCCGACACACTCCTCACCAGGTAATGCCTCTCAGCGGGTTTTGCGCCACTGCGCATATATACCCGTTTCTTCCATATGTGATACATTCGGCTTGGCGAGCCACTAAATGCGAATCCAAGCAGCGATCCTGCGTGCCTTTTGCATCGACAGGTCGAGGCCGGAGTTTCTTACTCTCTGAGCTCTGTGTGGTATGTGTTTTGGTGGTGTAGGTGTATGGTGTGTGTCTGTGGTGTGGGTGTAGGTGTGTGGTGTGGGTGTAGATGTATGGTGGGGGGTTTAGGTGTGTGGTTTGGGTGTCAGGGGTACCAACCAAAGCATTACAGAGACCGGCATGGATTATCAAAGATTTTAAATACAGATTTATCGCACAGATCAAGCCCCCGGGATCTCAATGGGGGTGTGTGCCGTCATATCAATGAACCACTGTTACATAAAATGTACCATGGCAAAGCACAAAAGCCTGCATATACGCGTACATCACATAAAATGAAAGCAGATTCAGCTATCTAATACATGGTAAGAGTTACTATCCTTTAGTTTACATATAAATTTTAATTCTCAGACTACAGAGATAGAAATTTAATAATATACAATATACTTAATAAAACGGCACCGTGTAACCTTACTGATGGTCTGTATAATAATTTGGAATAATCCCTACCCTAGCTCCTCTAGATGGTTCAATTTTGATGTTTAACCTTATAGATATTTATCTTCACAATCACCATAACAAAAATTCATATAGTAACACTGGTAGTTACTTACACAAATTTAAATGGTTCACTTTTTATGTTCAACTTTATAGAATGTTTATAGTACTTGGATAATACAATTTAAACATATTTACACCTATACACACTTTGGTCTAGTGGTCGAGTATGAAGGGGATTTAATGTTTACATGGGAAAACCGTTACAAATACTTTACCTATAATAGAATATGGAATAATCCCTACCCTTCCACATGACCAAACAATTCATATTAACATTTCACTCTTATCCCTAATGTACATGTATGATTAACTAGTGGTTATCCCCAGAGATCACGGCTAGTTACTCCTACAATTTTAAATGGTTTAATTTTATGTTTAATTTGATTGAATGTGTATGTCTATTTCCCCATAGATTAGTTTTAGGCCTATATTCTAGAAAATTTTGAAAACCAAGCTGGTGCCCTCAGAGAGAAGAACCGGTTCAGTAAATGATTGTTAAGCTTCATAGTTTAGAGACATACATATTCAATGCTCATTTTGAATCAGTTTAACCATGAAGAATATATTCACCAGTTCAACCATGAAGAAAATCCCCTCCGGGTGTATCTAAAATAAATTTGCTGTCTAATCCCCTGGCAGTAGTTGGACCCACCGTTAACCAACCTATGGCAATAGTTGGACCCACCGTTAACCAACTTATTTCCCCAACAACATGGGGAGCCACAAATAACACATAATACAAACATAACACCTATATCCACCATTTAATAATTTAGTCAAGTGGTTGGTTATGAAGAGGTGTCTACATTTACCTTAATAAAACAGTTAGAAATGTTCTAGTTTACACAGATAAAATTTTGAACATTCCTGTGTCCTTCCAGATGACCAAATATAAACATTTGCTATATTTTAGTGCCAGTTTTTTTATATTTACTATAATAGGTGTACCAACCACAGGCTGTTTCCCTCTGGAAGAAAGCAGCCCGGGGAAAATTGCTATTATTTTGATAATTAAAACAAATTGTAGAATGTTCACATATATGTTTACTCTCATAGAAACCTGGTTAGTTTGATTTTTATTTTAAATTTAAGTTTAGGGTTAATATGTTACAATTTGATTTGGCCCCATCCCCTTGTGTACCAGTTTAACCGTGAAGGCTTACAAGGATTCTGTGGTGTATTTTACTTTTCTCTACCAACATGTATGATGCAATTATATGTTTGCAAGGGTTTTTGACCTATAATTCTAACCAGTTTAACCGTCGGGCTAATCCACCCCCGCTTAAGGCGACCCTACGTGTTAATATAAATAATTGTTTCCATGTGAATGACTTGTGCCTCCTGCAGCCGGTTGTCTGTCACCCTGCCAGCCTGACCCTTGACTAGCATTGCCCGAGGTGGAGAGTTCGACTCCTGACAGACCATTGGCAGAAGGCCCTTAATTAAATAAGATTATAGAGCAATCCAAATAGCAATCTGAAGTTGACCATAGCGGTTAATAATATAAGTCTGGAGGACAGTAAGGAATGCAAGGAACGTTCATGTCACTTCTTAGGAGCTCACCATTTTATTCTTACCTCTTACTAACAGAATGAATTGATCAATAAAACCTATGTTCTTAGTTAAATATAGTTCAACAGTGGAATGTATGTTATAAGCCAAATCCCCTCCCATATAATTAAGTTAAATAAGTTTGGAATTTCGACAATAAAAGCCTAAATATCGGCTAAAACATCGGAGCGTGCAAAAACACGTCCGATGGGTCTGGGTCCGAACGCCCGACCTTCTATCGTTGCTAGGATAGTCACAATCGACGTATCCAAGCAACGCTTTACAGCAGGGAACCCTGCCTCGCAAAATGCGCGCCTGCGCAAAATGCGCGCCTGTGCAAAATGCGCGCCCGCGCAAAATGCGCGCCTGCGCAAAATGAGGTCGAGCAGTCTCGCCCACTTCACATATATATATATATATATATTGCTGCATCAAGTAAGAATTGCGACTCTCAATAGTCAGGTGATGACATGGAGACCGATGGGGGCGCCACCAGTTATAAACTACATACAGTCAGGCACTCCTGCCCACCCCTGCCCACTCTCACCCACCCTTGCCCACTCTCACCCACCCCTGCCCACTCTCACCCACTCCTGCCCACTCTCACCCACCCCTGCCCACTCTCACCCACCCCTGCCCACTCCTGGCCACCCCCTCCCACTCCCGCCGACCCCAGCCCACCCCTTCCCACTCCAGCCCACCCCCTCCCACTTCCGCTCACCCCATCCCACTTCCGCCCACCCCATTCCACTCCAGCCCACCCCTCCCACTCCCGCCCACCCCTTCCCACTCTCCCCCACCCCATCCCACTGCACGGCCCATACCGCGCCACCCCGCCCTTTTTTTTTTTTTTTTTTTTTTTTATTGAGGCTGTATTTTATACTGTCCATTAGCATATAAGCCTGGGTATTCAGGCTTGTTTTCAATGCTGGCCAGCTTGTAGTGTTGTTGTGTTGTCTTATCACACAGTAGCTGCTGATAAGGTATTTGATTGCTGTATTTCAGTAGCAGATAGATAGTTGGTTGGTCTGGTTAGTACCTATAGTAGTCTATGTTAATTTGTTTGGATTTTCTTGGCATTATATGTGCTTTATTTTTTCTAACTCTTATTTCTAGACTAGCCTACTCCTATTTACCTATCTAAGGCCTGCCTATCCTCCCTTACCCACTCCCTCCCACCCCTTCCCACTCCTGCCCACCCCCGCCCACCGCCTCCCACTCCCGCCCACACCAGCCCACCCCTTCCCACTCCCGCCCACCCCCGCCCACTTCCGCTCCAGCCCACCCCTCCCACTCGCGCCCACCCCCCTCCCACTCACGCCCACCCCAGCCCACCCCCTCCCACTCTCCCCCACCCCATCCCACTCACGCCCAACCCCGCCCACCCCCGCCACTCCCCTATCCTCCTTACCCACTCCCTCCCACCCCATCCCACTCCGGCCTACCCTTACTCATCCCTCCCCACTCCCACCCCCTCCCTACCCCGCCACCACCCCCACTCCCTCCCACCCAGCCCACTCGGCTCCCCTTACATGCCCTCCCACCACTCCCGCCCTCCACTCCCTCCCACTAAAACCCCACCCACTCCTGGCCACCCCTTCCCACTCCTCCCACCCTACACCACCCCACTCCTCTCCCAACGGCTAAAGAAAATAAAAAAACATCCCCAAAAGCAACACACTCTGAAGGCCAGTCACGCACAATGACACACCTCCATACCACAGCTGGTTCTGCTACTCATTTCTCCTCTCTCCCCACCTCCCAATTATCACCCCCACCCTCCACCACCCACCACCCACCGTCCATCCACCTACGTACCTAAACCAGTTACCGGGCGCGGTGGGCGAATCGATAGAGCGCGGGCCTCGAGTGTGGGAGATCGGGAGTTCGGTTCCCAGTCGAGACAAACCAACGACTTATCAAACAGATATGTGTCACTTCCTAGCCTGGCGCTCGACATTATTAGGATAGGGCAAGGACTGGTTAACTCAGTGGCAGGATCATATCAGCTCATAGTGCCTCTGGCCTGATTTCCTGGTGGGACAGCACTATAAATTCACCATGAGTGTGCACCGTCACAAGTCGGTACCCATCCTGATATGACCTTAGATGTTGCCCGACCATAAAACTCCAACAACCAACCAACCTTAACCAGTCAGTTCATCGAGAACCCTCTAAGTCACTCATTACAGGGAAACAAATAATTCCTAGTCATTAATATTTTACATTTCACCCACTAACACATTCTAACATACGCATCATTAAGTCGCGTCCAATTAAATTATCACAAATACAAGAATAACCAAACACAGTAAAACTATAACCAGTCATCCCCATTGCACCCACTTATGTTGTCATTGTTGTTGTTGGCGCTGCTGACTGTGCTTTAGAGGTGGTCGCTGTGCTTGGTTTCCCGCCAGTAATCAGCGTGTTCGTCATGTGTGAGGAGGGCACCAGAAAGGTCCCACAGTTGTCGCAAGAAACGGCGTTGTGAGGCCTTACTCACTAGTCAGAACACGCTTCATAGAGAGCCAGTTCATCCTGCTCACTAATAGGCTTACAGCGACCTCCACTTGCACTCTCCCTCTGCACTCTCCCCTCCCCTGTCCACTCTCCCCACCCTCTCACCCCTCTCCCATCCCCAATCCCCCCTTCTCCCCTCCTCCTCCTCCCTTCCCTCCTCCTCTACCCTCTCCCCTCTCTACTCTCCGATCCCGCCTATCCCATCCCCTCCCCTCCCCCTCCCCCACTCCCCACCCTCTCACCCCTCTCCCATCCCCAATCCCCCCCTCTCCCCTCCTCCTCCTCCCTTCCCTTCCCTCCTCTCTAAAACCCTCTCCCCTCTCTACTCTCCGATCCCGCCTATCCATCCCCTCCCCTCCCCCTCCCCCACTCCCCACCCTCTCACCCCTCTCCCATCCCCAATCCCCCCCTCTCCCCTCCTCCTCCTCCCTTCCCTCTCCCTCTTCCCTCTCCCCTCTCTACTCTGTCATCCCACCTATCCCATCCCCCTCCCTTCCCCCTCCCCTCCCACTTTCCCTCTCCCACCCTCTCCCTCTCCCTCTCCCCTAGTCCTCTCCCTCTCCCCTCTCCCTCTCCCCTCCCTCTCCCTCTCCCTCTCTCCCCTCTCCCCTCTCCCCTCTCCACTCTCCGCTCCCCTCCCCTCCCCTTCTCCCACCGTCTCCCCTCTCCTCTCTCCCCCTCCCCTCTCCCCTCCTCCCTCCACTACTCCCTCACCCCTCTCCTCCCTCCGCTTCCCTCTTCCCTCCACCCCTTCTTTTACCTTTTCTGCATTCCCTTTTCCCCTGTGACGGTCATGGTTGGGCTATCGGAATATGTGTCTCCTTAATTGTTTAATTATCCCTATCCGCATGTCCTTCATTAGTTACAAATCCCAATATGCATGTCCTCAATTACTTAAATATCCCAATGTGCATGTCTGCTATTGTTTAATTATCCCAATGGGGCTTTATGTCCTGGCAACATCTAAGGTCATAGCAGGATGGGTACCGACTTGTGACAGTGCACACTCAAGGTGAGTTGTTCATGCTTCCCCACTGGGAAATCAGGCTGCCGGCACCATGATCCGATCCATGATCCCACTCAGTCACAATATCCTGACACTGTGCTAACCCGTCCTTGCCCTATCCTGTTAATGCCGATCACCTGGCTAGGAAGCGACAAGTATCAATTTTTAAGTCATTGTTTTGACTCGACCGGGAATTGAACTCTCGACTTTCGGCACGGGAGACCTGTGCTCCACCGGTGCTCGAAGCCACAAACCCATGGGTTCGGATCCCCCGATCTCCGAAAACAGGAGCCGACGCTCTACCCATTCAGCCATTCCGTCTAACCGGGCGTGGTGGCCGAAGCGGTAGAGCACAGGCCTATGAACAACGGCTTACAGAATTGAAATTACCTACCCTTTCCTACAGAAGGAACAGAAGTGACATAATTGAAGTATTTAAAATTATGAAAGGATTTGATAAAATAGATATGAACCAATTTTTCACCTTGAATAAAAGAGTAGGCAGTCGGGGCCATACTCTCAAACTAGTAAAACCCAGAGCCATTTCAAAGTTAAGGCAAAACAGTTTCTCAAACAGGATCATAAATATATGGAACAGTCTCCCACAAAATGTTATTGATGCCGAGTCAATAAATTCATTCAAGAACAGATTAGAAAAAGCATGGGCTGATGATCCAGGGAATTTTGACACCTTATTCACCACATGCTACTAATTATTCCTTGTGTTGCATATTTACTTGCACTCAAGCAAAAATGAGAGCCAAATAAGTGTTCACACTTCCTGTCTACCATTCACTATTTCACTATTTCACTATTTAGAGAGTTTGGTTCCAGGTCGAGTCAAACTAATGACTTATCAATTTACACTTGTCGCTTCCTAGCCTGGTGCTTGACATTATTAGGATAGGGAAAGAGCTGGTTAGCTCAGTGTCAGGATAATGTGACTGAGTGGGACATTGGGTCATGGTGCCAGTGGCCTGATTTCCCAGTGGGGCAGCACTATAAAATCACCATGAGTTTGTACTATCACAAGTCGGTACCCATCCTGATATGATATTAAATGTTGCTAGGACGTAAAACAACAACAAACAAACAGCCATCCCATCTGTTGGTGACTTTCAATACTGTCGTCTGCGATTACTTAGTCCATGAAATCTAGGTAAACTGATGACTAGGAGAAAAACAGCTGTGGCTGACAACTTGCAAACTCATCAGGTTAGTGCTTATTTAAGCGTGACCTGATTAGTAGTTTACTTTGGAGGGGAAGGGCGGAGGGGAGGGGGCAGGTGGTGGGCAGACGATACTCATAATAATTGAAGGGTAAACATGGCTAATAATGTACGCAAGTCTCGGACTGTGCTACTGATGTTCACTGGACCGAATGTCAGTGCATCATTGGTCATGTACATGTGTGTTTGTTTAACGACCCCCCCCCCCCCCTCCTCCCAGGAACAAAAAGTAGACATCGGTTATTGGGAGCCATACAGTGGTTAAAAACTGCCTACACAAACTCACTCTGTCCACGCACGCTCTGCACAGACACACATCCATACCTACACCCCATAGGGGCAGCACTATAAAGTCGCCAAGTGTGCGCACTGTCACAAGTCGATACCCGTCCTGATTGATATGACCTTAGATGTTGCTAGGACGTGAAACAACAACAAACAAACAAACACACATACCTACAAACATACTCACGGATAAGTCATGCCCTCACACACTTACAAACCAGACACACACCCATACCTACACCCCAGTGAGGCAGCACTATAAAGTCGCCATGAGTGCGCACTGTCACAAGTCGGTACCTGTCCTGATATGACCTTAGATGTTGCTAGGACGCAAAACAACAACAAACAAACACACATACCTACACACATACTCACGGATAGGTCACGCTTCTCACACACTTACAAACAACACACACTATACGCACTCTGTACGCACACACGCTCAGACGCCTCATCCTGATAAGATGTTGCTACGATGAAAAACAACAAACAAACAAAACACCCAGATGCGCGCACACACTCACGCACACAAGGTTCTTGAGGCTTTGCGCCCTAGCAGCACATAATGTCATATCAGGATGGGTACCGACTTGTGACAGTGCGCACTCACGCCGACTGTATAGTGCTGCCCCACTGGGAGATCAAGCCACCGGCCGCAGGACCCGATAGCCTATTCAGTAACATTATCCAGATACTGAGATAACCAGTCCTTTTCTTATCCTACCTAGCCTAGCCTAGCCATATATACATGTGTGGCTAGGCTACATCGCAATCTATATATACATATATATATATATATAAGTGATGTAAAAAACTTATGCCAGTATAAAGGCACGTAAGGGAATATTCCTTATTGGCCACCCTGATGTTGTGTACTGCTTTATGGGTGACACCATCTTCACAGTGGGACAGCTGGCGCCACCACCCCCACTGCTACCAGTGCCACGAATACTGTCACTCGCGCACTGGAATTTGTATATATATGAACTATTTTTGTCGTGAATACACAAGACAGAACAAATAAGGCATCAGACAAACAGCATATGATTGACGTGGTCATGGGTCGCGACAATGTGGAGAACAGCAGTTCTTGACACATAATAAGGTGCAGACATTCTTGCCTCACAATTAGCGTCCATTTTAATGACGCGATATGTCAGGCAAGTGCCAGGCTTCTTTCTCCAAGTATAAAAAGAGTGATGTGACGCAGCGCCATCCTGCGGGCCAGACAAACAGACATACTGGAGAAGACGTACCTAAGCAGGCCAAATCACCACGAGCCGGGATGGCCAAATGAGTTGAGTGTCCACCTCCCGCTTCGGTAGATCATGGGATTCCAAACCAACGGGTTAGAACTATGGTCGAGTCAAAGCAATGACCTTAAAATGTATACTTGTCACTTCCTAGCCAGGTGCTCCGCATTTAGTATTAGGATAGGGCAAGGACTGGTTGGCTCAGTGTCAGGATAATATAATGTGACTTAGTGAGATATCAGGTCATGGTGCTGACAGCCTGGTCTCCCAGTGGGGTAGCACTATAAAGTTGACATCAGTGTGCACTGTCACAAGTCAGTAACCGTCCTGATATAACCTTAGATGTTGTTAGGATATAAAACAACAACAAACAGCAGACAGACAGAAGCAGACACTTATTAACATCTGACAGGGAGCGGTAAGTACCTTATGTGGTAGAGTGTCCACTTCTGAAGCTGTGGGTCATCGGTTTGATCCTTCTTAGTCAATCTGCAGTTAGGGCTATTTTCCATTCCAACCAATAGTCCACAACTGGTTCATTAAAGGCTGTGCTGTCTGTGGGAAAGTGCATATAAAAGACCTGGTACTGCTTATCGGAAGGAGTAGCCTATGTGGCAGCACCGAGTTTCCTCCAAAGAAATATGTCAGAATGACCATATGTTTGACGTCCAATAGCCAATGATGAAAATCAATATGCTCTAGAGGCGTTGTTAAATAAAATAACCTTTACTTTTAATAGCATCTGACTTGGCATCCCCAGACCCTTGAGTTTCATTGCATCATTCCATTCTCAAATGTATCCTCGGTGATGGATGGACGAAAAGTCCCGAACATAGCATCAACAAGGTCGCCACCTCCCAACCTGGTCCCCTCACCCCCCCCCCCCCCATCCACCACCAAGACACGTACTCCCGACGTTGACACGCGTGGAGGAGGGGGATTGTCTAGGCTACCCAGGTGCCACGAGGGCTACCACTGGTACCAACTAAGAGCAGAGCAGATATCTTCACACACCAGCACCAACCGGCCAGGCTTCCATATTCCTCAACAACCTATTGCATACATATTCCAGCCTCACCCCACTACTCACAACCCTCCACCACCACTCACACCCCTCCACCACCACTCACACCCCTCCACCACCACTCACACCCATCTGCCACCACTCACACCCCTCCACCACCACTCACACCCCTCCACGACCACTCACACCCCTCTGCCACCACTCACACCCCTCCACAACCACTCACACCCCTCCACCACCACTCCAGCCTCATCCCACTACTCACACGCCTCCACCACCACTCACACCCACTACCACTCACACCCCTCCACCACCACTCACACCCATCCACCACCACTCACACCCATCCACCACCACTCACACCCATCCACCACCACTCACACCCCTCCACCACCACTCACACCCATCCACCACCACTCACACCCATCCACCACCACTCACACCCCTCCACCACCACTCACACCCATCCACCACCACTCACACCCCTCTACCACCATAAACACCCATCCACCACCACTCACACCCCTCTGCCACCGCTCACACCCCTCCACCATCACTGACCACTCACAAGCCCCCCCCACCACTCCACCACCACTCACACCACTCCACCATCACTCACACCCATCCCACCCCCCACCCCCCCCCCACCCACCCACCCCCACCACCACCACCCACCCCCACCACCCCCACCCTCACCCCCACCCCCACCCCACCCCCACCCCTCCCACCCACCACCACCACTCACACCCTCCACCCCACCCACCCCCCCCACCCCACCACACCCACTCCCACCACCCACCCACCCACCACCACTCCCCACCCCCCACCACCCCACCCCCACCACCCCTCCCACCCCCCACCACCACCCCACACCCATCCACCACCCCCCACCCACCCACCACCCACCACCACCCCCCACCACACTCCACCCCACCCCCCACCACCCCCACCCCCACCACAACCCACACCCCCCCACCACCACCACACCCATCCCCACCCACCCACCCCCCCACCCACCCCCACACACCCATCCCCCCCCACCACACCCCACTCCACCCCCACTCACCCCCCTCCACCCCACCCACCCCCCCCCACCACCCCCACCCCCTCCACCACCACCCACACCCCCCCCCACCCTCCCACCCCCTCCACACCCACTCACCCCCCCCACAACCACTCACACCCCTCCACCACCACTCACCCCCCTCCACCACCACTCACCCCCTCCACCCCACTCACACCCATCCACCACCACTCACACCCATCCACCACCACTCCACACCCCTCCCCACCACTCACACCCTCCACAACCAGTCACACCCCTCCACCACCACTCACCACCCCCCACCACCACTCACCACCCCTCCACCCCACCACACCCCTCCCACCACCACTCACACCCCTCCACCACCACTCACCCAATCCACCACCACTCCACACCCCCCACCACCACCACGCCCATCCACCTACCACCCACCCCTCCACCACCACTCAAACCCATCCACCACCACTCACACCCCTCCACCACCACTCAAACTCATCCACCACCACTCACACCCCTCCACTACCACTCACACCCCTCCACCACCATTCAACCCCATCCACTACCACAAACACCCACCCACCACCACTCACCCCCATCCACCACCACTCCCAGCCCATCGACCACCACGCACACCCCTCCACCACGGCCCACACCCCTCCACCACCACTCCCAGCCCATCCACCACCACTCACCCCCATCCACCACCACTCAAACCCATCCACCACCACTCACACCCCTCCAGCACCACTCACACCCCTCCACCACCACTCACACCCCTCCACCACCACTAACACCCACCCACCACCACTCACACCCATCCACCACCACTCACACACCTACTTAATCCACCACACCCTCTTCTTCACTTCACCCCTCTCCCTCCTGTCCATACCCCATTCTCTATCCATTTACGCGTTCCTCTCCGTCCTTTCCACTTAACCTTGCACTTAGCCCTTTCTGTCCCTTTACCACTACCGCCCACACTCTTCACCTCGCCGACCTGTTTCCATTCCTCTTTTTATCCTGACCTCTTTCCTTATTCCTCCCCCCCCCCTACACACACAGTCCCCTACTTCTCCCCTCTCCTTCAACCAGACCCCACCCGCCCAACCCCAGCCCCACCCCCACTCCCTCTCCCCCACCCCCAGCCCCCACACACACATTCCTCTACTTCCCCCTTTCCTTCAACTCCTCTCCCCTCAAAAGTGTCATGTGGAATGAGCTCCCAACCAAAACCAGAGAAGCTGGTTCGATCCTTGCCTTTAAAAATGCATACAGAGCTCACCTGGTTATTCAGGCCCAAAACCTGGCACTGCAAATATATAATACGTGGTGAATGACCCATTGACTTCACCCTCTCTCATGCCTGCTCTCTCCCTGCGTGTCCGCCCCCCCTACCCATGGACCCCTCTCCCCCATCCACATTTGACAAACAACTATTATAACTCAATGACTCGAGACCCACTACCCCTACTTTAGACCCATTACAACCACTGAATAACTACATCAATCAGCAATGCACACTATATAAACCACTATACATGCACAACATGGCACTATTTAAAGACTAACCATTATTAAAACCAAATCTAACTGATATGCAAACACAGCATATGATTTAACCACTAGTGTACATTACTGCACACTCTATCTTGATGCATATACCTTGCACTATGTTCAGTAAATATGCTGTACACTATGCAGCATAGGTTGCTCCCCCACTTTCTTTTATGTTCAGAATGGGTTGTGCTGCACACAATGCAACACATTCCACTTCCACTATGTACAGATGAAATGCGACCACTGCGGCGGCTGGAAGACCAGTGCCCCGGCGCTGACAAAATATGTATTCAGATGAATAAAGATATTTACAACAACAAAAAAAGACCTAACCTCCAACTTCCACCCGACCCGACCCGACCCCACACACACATTCCTCTACTTCACCATTTCTTTCAACCCCACTTCAAAAATAAAATCTACCCTCCATCTTCCACCCGACCCCATCCCCATACCCCATCCCCACACCCATCACACTCCCTCACATCTCACCCGCATCCCCCACACACATTCCTCTACTTTCCCCTCTTTTACCCCCCCCCCCCCAAAAGCTACCCTCCATTTTCCACCCGACACCACCTCCACCCCTGTCCACACATCCACATCCACACCCATAGGCACACCCTTGCCCCACACCCACCCCCTCACACACCCACTCCCCCCACTTCCGCCCTACACACACTGGCGTTCCTATTAACCGGGGAGTCTCGCCGAGCATGCGTGTTGACAGGCCTTGTCGGCAGGGGGCGACAGGCACTAAGGGATGGCCCTGCGAGATCCCGGGGCGTAGACTGGAGGAGAGAGGGCAAACAGCAATGTCACGCTGAAGTACCCTCCAGGGGGCGCCAGTGGGTGGCGGAAGTGGGGAGCCTCCAGCGTCTTCTTGGCATTAAGGTGAACGGCCTCTAACCGGCACAATTCGCTCTATCTGACCTTGACCTCATTCTTATTTATTTGACCTAGTCGTGGGGCCTATTCGTCTGACCTTATATGCATGGGTGTTATCAAAGATAATGTACAACAAGACGCGCCACTCAGCGCTTTCCCTTGAAATAGCTACAGCAAACAAGGTAATTGGACAGGTCCACTAGCCTAGCTTGACTGCTGTACCATTGAAACAAAGGGACAGGTTCCCTAGCCCACCCTTGCTGCTGTACCCTTAAAGACAATGAACAACAATTATAGTGTATTTTCTCCTAATGTCAATAATGAAAACAATATTATAGCATAGTAAAGTTCAAACATACTTTAAGCACTTTAATCTGTGCCATATATAAAGAACATTTGTGATTAGGTCTGAGTAAGAAAACTACTACAACACCTGATCATAGATGATGCACCTTGTTTGCCGTGGGATGGCACCACTATATGATTATTCAGAAATGTCTATGTGAAAGCGCTGAATCTTCTCCTAGCTTTACTGGATCCTGGTCATGGCCCCAGTCTTGTGGGATGATGAAAATGGGAAACATGTCATCTAGAGTGGGAATCGAATCCACATGTCCTGCATTCCGGACCAGTATGGTAACCAGTACACCCCCTAGGCTCCCTGATGTCGTCACTCTATCCATGTCCTGCATGTGTGGCTTAGAGGTCACTGCAGACCACTAGAGTAGCATAAGACAATGCAGACCAGACGGGATGGCCGAATGAGTGATGCATCCGTCTCCTATTTTGATAGATCGTGGGATGGTTCACACCCTGGTCGAGCCAAACCAATCACTTAAAAATTGGTTCTTGTCACTTCCTAGCCAGGCGCTTGGCACTATTAGGATAGGGAAACGACTGGTTGGCTCAGTGTCAGGATAATGTGACTGTGTGGGATATCAGGTAATGGCGCTGGCAGCCTTGTCTCCCTGTGTGGCAGCACTATAAAGTCACCATGAGTGCGCACTCTCATAAGTCAGAAACCGTCATGATATGACCTTAGTTGTTGTTAAGACTTAAGACTCCAACAACAAACCAACCAACCTAAGACAATGCCTCCATGCTTGGGTGGGTCGTGTCTCTCCTGCTCCTTAGGCAACGTGTCAAACAACAGCTTTAGGAAGTTGACCCACCCCTTCAATAATCGGCAAACCTTGTAAAGGTCGCCTCACGATCAATCTGGAGGTGAAGCGCGCATGCGTAAGATTACAGCTTCCGTTTCTTCACAGTCTGGTCTCACAACACTGTATTCGCCAGGCTCGGCGTCGTTCGGCATTGACTTGTTGCCGATGGATATTTTGTTTCGATCATGAGATCTGCACATATGTATATGTGGTGAGAAATGTGCATTTGGTGTGATATCAGACCTCTGGCCGTGTGTGCAATGTCATCAGCAGTGGAGATGAGGCATACAACATATTTGTTAAATGGTGATTGCCTTTTTTATCACACGGCGTAATTAAGTAACCATGCCAACAGTAGCCAGATAGCGCACCACACAGCTATGTACAAGCCTATGATATGTACATAGGAGTAGGCTAGTCTAGTAGTAAAATTAGAAACAATAAAATACATATATGCCAAGAAAATTGAAAAAAACTGACATAGGCTACTAACCGTACCAACCAACTAACTACCTGCTACTGAAATGCAGATAATCAAATACTGTATGATAAGATAACACCAACACTACAGCTGGCCAGCATTGAAAACAAGCCTGAATACCTGGGCTTATATGCTATGGACAGTATAAATAAAGCCTAAATACAAAAATTAAAAATTAAAAATTCAGGGTGGTGGGCGGTTTGTATTTGTATTTTTTATTTCTCTGGTGTATGTGATATAGACATAATATGTAACCAGACGTAATGGCCGAATATCTTGAGCACCTGCCTCCCATTCTAGTAGGTCGTGGGATTCGAACTCCTGGGTTTGAAACCTGGCTGAGTCAAACCAATGACTTAACAATCGATACGAAATTTGAATTGTTGCTAGCCCCACTCATTTTTAACAGTTCTTAAAATAATTAAAACAGTTTTTAAATCAGAGGTGGCCATTTTTCAGGCACTGGCAGGGACGATCACCAATTTTATTTGTTATCACGCATACTCATACACACACTCACACACATACGCATACTAACTCTCACATTTTAGTTTTTCAGACTTAAGCTGCGAACACACTGGACATGTGCGTCGTGCGTGCGTCAAGTACAAGCGTGCGTCATGCGGTTCTCACGCGTAAATAGCGAACACACTGGACGCGTCTGCCACGCGTCATATTTCTCATGAAGACTGCTTCCTAACAGGTCCGCCGCATAAACCTACATGTTTGCACCGTCCCATTCTTCATATTTCTCATGAAGACTGCTTCCTAACAGGTCCGCTGCATAAACCTACATGTTTGCACCGTCCCATTCTTCATATTTCTCATTTCTGTGTTTCTGTGTGTGTGTCTGTGTGTGTGTCTCTGTGTCTGTGTGTGTCTCTGTGTGTGTCTGTGTGTGTGTGTCTCTGTGTCTCTGTCTCTGTGTGTGTCTGTGTCTCTGTGTCTTTGTGTCTCTGTTGCTGTGTGTGTGTCTGTGTGTGTATCTCTGTGTATCTGTGTGTGTGTGTCTCTGTGTTTCTGTGTGTGTCTGTGTGTGTGTGTCTCTGTGTATGTGTGTGTGTCTCTGTATGTGTCTATGTGTGTGTCTCTGTGTCTCTGTGTGTGTCTCTGTGTCTGTGTGTGTGTCTGTGTGTGTGTCTCTGTGTGTATGTGTGTGTCTCTATGTGTGTGTCTCTGTGGTGTGTCTATGTGTGTCTCTGTGTCTTTGTGTCTCTGCTGCTGTGTGTGTGTCTGTGTGTGTATCTCTGTGTATCTGTGTGTGTCTCTGTGTTTCTGTGTGTATGTGTGTGTCTCTGTGTCTGTGGGTGTGTCTCTGTGTGTGTCTCTGTGTTTCTGTGTGTGTGTCTGTGTGTGTGTCTCTGTGTCTGTGTGCGTGTCTCTGTGTGTGTCTCTGTGTGTGTATCTGTGTCTGTGTCTCTGTGTTGTGTCTCTGTGTATCTGTGTGTGTCTGTGTGTGTGTATCTGTGTGTGTATATGTGTGTCTGTGTGTGTGTCTCTGTGTCTGTGTGTGTCTCTGTGTGTCTTTGTGTGTGTCTGTGTGTATGTCTCTGTGTGTGTCTGTGTGTGTGTGTCTCTGTGTTGTGTATCTGTGTATCTGTGTGTGTCTGTGTCTCTGTGTCTTTGTGTCTCTGTTGCTGTGTGTGTATGTGTGTGTATCTCTGTGTCTGTGTGTGTGTCTCTGTGTTGTGTCTCTGTGTATATGTGTGTCTCTGTGTCTGTGTGTGTCTATGTGTGTGTATGTGTGTGTATGTGTGTCTGTGTGTCTGTGTCTCTGTGTATGTGTGTGTATCTGTGTGTGTGTCTCTGTGTGTGTGTCTGTGTGTGTCTATGTGTGTGTATCGGTGTTGTGTCTCTGTGTGTCTCTGTGTCTTTGTGTCTCTGTTGATGTGTGTGTCTGTGTGTGTATCTCTGTGTGTGTCTGTGTGTGTGTGGTTGTGTGTGTGTCTGTGTGTGTGTCTGTGTGTGTGTCTCTGTGTGTGTCTCTGTGTGTGTCTGTGTGTGTGTGTCTCTGTGTTGTGTCTCTGTGTCTCTGTGTGTGTCTCTGTATGTGTCTCTGTGTGTATATGTGTCTCTGTGTGTGTCTCTGTGTCTGTGTGTGTCTGTGTGTGTCTGTGTGTGTGTCTCTGTGTTGTGTCTCTGTGTCTCTGTGTGTCTCTCTGTGTGTGTATCTGTGTATGTGTGTGTCTCTGTGTGTGTCTCTGTGTGTGTCTGTGTGTGTATATGTGTATGTGTGTGTCTCTTTGTCAGAGACACAGAGACACAGACACACACATAGAGACACACACAGAGACACAGAGTCACACACAGAGACACACACAGAGACACACATAGACACGGAGACACAGACACACACATAGAGACACACACAGAGACACAGAGTCACACACACACATACACACACACAGACACTGTCGTCCCGCTGTCATCCCGTCTGTCGTCCCGATGTCGTCGGGCTGTCGTCCAGATGTCATCCGATTGTCGTCGAACTTGGCCCGAATTTGCATATGTCGTTCCCCCCATTCTCCATCTTCCGTTCCCCGTCTTGCATTCCCCGTCTTGCATTCCCCTTCTTGCATTCCCCTCCTCTTGCATTCCACCTCTTTCATTCCCCAAGAGGGCGATGGAAGAGGGGGAATGGAAGAGGGGGAATGGAAGAGGGGGCATGGGAGAGGAGGGAATGGAAGAGGAGGGAATGGAAGAGGGGGAATGGAAGAGGGGGAATGAAAGAGGGGGAATGGAAGAGGGGGCATGGGAGAGGAGGGAATGGAAGAGGAGGGAATGGAAGAGGGGGAATGAAAGAGGGGGAATGAAAGAGGGGGAATGAAAGAGGGGGAATGAAAGAGGGGGAATGAAAGAGGGGGCATGGGAGAGGAGGGAATGGAAGAGGAGGGAATGGAAGAGGGGGAATGAAAGAGGGGAATGAAAGAGGGGGAATGAAAGAGGGGGAATGAAAGAGGGGGAATGGAAGAGGGGGAATGAAAGAGGGGGAATGAAAGAGGGGGAATGAAAGAGGAGGGAATGAAAGAGGGGGAATGAAAGAGGGGGAATGAAAGAGGGGGAATGGAAGAGGGGGCATGGGAGAGGAGGGAATGGAAGAGGAGGGAATGGAAGAGGGGGAATAAAAGAGGGGGAATGAAAGAGGGGGAATGAAAGAGGGGGAATGAAAGAGGGGGAATGGAAGAGGGGGCATGGGAGAGGAGGGAATGGAAGAGGAGGGAATGGAAGAGGGGGAATGAAAGAGGGGGAATGAAAGAGGGGGAATGAAAGAGGGGGAATGGAAGAGGGGGCATGGGAGAGGAGGGAATGGAAGAGGAGGGAATGGAAGAGGGGGAATGAAAGAGGGGGAATGAAAGAGGGGGAATGAAAGAGGGGGAATGAAAGAGGGGGAATGAAAGAGGGGGAATGAATGAGGGGGAATGAAAGAGGGGGAATGAAAGAGGGGGAATGAAAGAGGGGGAATGAAAGAGGGGGAATGGAAGAGGGGGCATGGGAGAGGAGGGAATGGAAGAGGGGGGAATGAAAGGGGGGAATGAAAGAGGGGGAATGAAAGAGGGGGAATGAAAGAGGGGGAATGAAAGAGGGGGAATGAAAGAGGGGGAATGAAAGAGAGGAGATTGGAAGAGGGGGGAATGGAAGAGGAGGAATGGAATAGGGGGAATGGAAGAGGAGGGAATGGAAGGGGAGGGAATGGAAGAGGAGGGAATGGAAGAGGAGGGAATGGAGGAGGGGGAATGGAAGAGGGGGAATGGAAGGGCATACACATAACACACTGTGTGGTCAGGCAAAGTCGGGCAAAGTCAGGCAAAGTCGGGCAAAGTCAGGCAAAGTCGGGCAAAGTCAGGCAAAGTTGGGCAAAGTCGGGCAAAGTCAGCCAAAGTCAGGCAAAGTCAGGCAAAGTCGGGCAAAGTCGGGCAAATTCAGTCAAAAGCCAAGCATCACCACGCGTCAAGCGTAAAAAATCGCTCCAAAAGCGATTCGTGACGCACGCGCGACGCACGCGCGAGAAACGCACGCACGACGCACGCGCGAGAAACGCACGCGCCAGTGTGTTCGGGTTCTCTTTATTACATACATATTGATTTTGTACGCACGCGCGACGCTTGATGCACGCGCGAGATACGCGTCCAGTGTGTTTGCAGCTTTACACATATTCACATAGATAAAGGATTCACCCGGTACTCGCAGTACACGGGTGAATACCAGCCCTATATAAAAGCTGTCGAAAAAGCGGGGAAATGAAATGAGAGCCTAATTTTACAATCTAAGAAGCAACAATTATTCTTTTTATTTGTCTTCATATTTCCGCGCTACCTTTGAGTTGAAAAATATAATAAAACATAGAATTTAATAGAATTTAAAGGTGAAACCGACGAGGTTATATGGCCACCATCTTGTCTTTTTGCATTCTCTCCCATTTCACCAACTCTCTGCAATATATGTAGCCATTTGATCCTGGAACCACAGTTTCTAGTTCCTGCTCCATACTAAAGCTATTTTCGCCCGAATTTACACTACGTTGTTGTGCACCCGTGTACTACCAGTACAGGGTGAATCTTTTATCTAATATTCACACACGATGCACACAGTTAGACTTACGCCCACACTCACACGCATGCTTACTCTCACTAACACTTACACTTGCACTCACACCCACCCAAAGCCAACTTTCCGGACGCGGTGGCCGAAAGTATAGTCCTATTTCATATGGCGTCAGCATAGGTATCTAGATCAGAGCGCGCGTCTTTTGGCTGCAGGACAACACACTGTCACACTGCAAACTCAATGGCTATGAGCAATCTTCATACAGAAAAAGTGAAATATCTCTAAAACCACACCACCTATACACAAACCGCCTGGTGCACATATAGAAAACATATTCAACGAATAGATGATATTAAATGTATAAGGTTAGGGTTCTGCATTTCTATTAATTCAGAATAAAATAGACGTTTTGCACTGCACATACCGGCAAACTCAATGCATTGTCAATGGTTGTGAGCAATCTTCATACAGAAAACGTGAAATATCTCTAACAGCACACCACCTAGAAACAAACCGTCTGGTACACATATAGAAAACATATTCAACAAACAGATTACATTAAATTTATAAGGTTTGGGGTCTGCATTTCTATTAATTTTGAATAAAATAAACGTTTTGCACTGCGCATACCAGCAAACTCAATGGCAGTGTGCCTTCGTTCTGCAGCCAAGCTGCACACACATACACAATGTTTATAAACATTGAAAGGGGTCTATAGAGAGTGTTTAAATATTTGTCAATTGTGAGTATCAGACGCGGTGTCAAATCATTCATGTTGCTCACAACATGGGTAATTGAGCGTGCAAGCCCACTACACCCTGTTACTATGGATGTGATCCTTGGTGCCCCCTACCAACATATCCCTTAACTAAGTAAATGGCCGCCGATTGACATGCCCCATCGCGTAAATCTTATAAACACATTGTGACATAGTAGAATTTCCAAATTCACTTCGACCAGAGCATTTCAATCGATTGGACGTCTCCAGCATAAATTCACCGCCCCACCCAACCCAACTACTGTAAGAATTTGTCTCTAGGGTTAAGTGCCTGGAAACCTTGAACTCTAAATTCAACAGCATGACTCAAAACTGTAATGAAATGAAAGAAAAATAAATGCCACTATGCAATGTACTGGTCTCGTGTCATTCAATTAGTAAGAGCACAGGCTTCCAGTGCTGAATGTCGGGTGTTCGAATCCTCGCCGAGTCAAACCGATGACTTATACAATTAATACTTGCCACTACCTAGCCAGGCTCTCGGCATTAAAATGACAGGAAAAGGACTCGTTTCTGCAGAATCAGGATCATGTGACTGTGTGAGATATAAGACCATGCTGCTGGCGACCTGGTCTCCCAATGGGACAGCACTATAAAGTCGCTATGAGTGTGCACTGTCACAAATCGGTATATATACATGTGTATATACATGTCCTGAGATCACCTTAGATAATTACTAGGACATAAAGCAACAAACCAACAAACCCAAAACAACTCACATTTACACTATTTACACAGAGTGGCACTAACATCCACACACATAGAGACACACACAACTGCCCACACTCTCAAACACACCAACACTCACACACACTCACACGTACACCATCTTCCCACACCCCACCTAGACACAGCACAGACACAATCACTCTCAAATCCATGCCACACAGACACACTCACTGACACGTCCTTCTCCCGTGTTGGTAGACCATGGGATCGTAGCTTCGAACCCAGGTCAAGTCAAACCAATGACTTAGAAATTGATACTTGTCGCTACCTAGCCAGGCGCTCAGCATTATTAGGACTGGTTGTCTCAGTGTCAGGATAATGTGACTGAGTGGGATATCCGGTCATGGTGCTGATGCCCTGATGCCCTGATGCCCTGATGCCCTGATGCCCTGATGCCCTGGTCTCCCAGTGGGCAGCACTATAACGTTGCCATGAGTGTGCACTGTCACAAGTCGGTACCCATCCGGATATGACCTTAGATGTTGCTAGGACGTAAATCAACAAGAAACAAACACACTCACATCCACACACACACTCACACCCACATTGTGCTCGTACACGACAACACCACAAACAAACAACGCAGCCAGCGTTCAGTTCAATGTTGTGTTTTGATTGGGTCTGATTGATAATCAAAACTCAGAATGATCATGGACAAATCAAATGTGACACAGCACAATTAAGTACCACAAATTGGTGTGAGTCATTTCTGCTCCCAATAAACTGAAGTGTTCTTTATTCTCCGAATATTTTCAGAGAAATTCAAATATCGCAAACCTTGCACACCAACTGCTATTTCGCGATTGTTGGCTTATTACTTTAAGCGCCTGTCACACCTTACCGGACTGACTACCGGACACCACCGGACAAAGATTTATCTAGTCTGGTGCTCTACGGTACACAAAATGTATCGAAATGTATCGAAATGGAGCGTAATTGTGTCAATTGCCGCCGGGCAACCGGACAAGTACAGTACATGTACCGTGCATGTACTGGACGAGAACCGGTGTCCGGCGGTGTCCGGTAGAAGTTTTGTGCATGTTCAAAACATGTACCGGACACCGCCAGACACCACCGAACACCACCGGATGGGTACCGGACATCGTCGTAGAGTACCGGACAGTGTCCGGTTCTCGTCCGGTTCCCCAGTCCGGTAAGGTGTGACTGGGCCTTTAACTTCAGTCTTACTCATAATTTGAATATTGCACACAGAGAGGAATGAAAGTGTGCAGACATTTTAATTTTAACATAAAGTTACTAAAATGTCAAATTTATGTCATGGCCACGGATCGAGACGAGTGGCTGGTTGGTTGGTTGCTGGAGTTCTCGCAACATCTAAGGACATATCAGGATGGGCACCGACTTGTGACAGTGCGGACTTATGGGTACTTTATAGTGCTGCCCCACTGGGAGACCAGGCCACTGGAACCATGACCCGATATCCCCACTCAGTCACATTATCCTGACACTGATCTAACCAGACTATTACCATAGATTGATTGGTGGTTTCTTAAAGGCCCTGTCACACTATGACGTAACAACGTCAACATAGGGAGAACGTGAAGAACGTTGAACTTCTCCGCATAGTATGCAAATTTGGGCACAAGTTGAACATGGATGCAGTGTAGTGGACGAAAGCGTAACGTCGGTAAAACGTAGTGATACCGTCATTCAAGCGTTATGAACATTATTCCATCACCAGAAGAACGTTATGTGACGTTACATACATCATGAGACGTTGAACGTACGTTGAATGTACATTCTCCTGACGTTCTCCTGACGTTCTCCTGACGTTCTCCTGATGTTCCCATTACGCCGTGTGGGCATTTCCACCCAATTTAATGTGGGTCAACGTAGTGGAACATAGTTGAACGTAGTGAGCAGCGTTTGCCTAACGTCCGTTTGCTGAACGTGAACAGAACGTACAGCGAACGTAAACCGTTACATTCGAGCTACGTCGAAAGTTTTGAACATGTCCAAAACCTCGATGTAACTCAACGTAACACGATGTAATGTGACGTAGCTCGATGTCAGTCTAACATCATTATGACGTCATCATAACGCAATCCAACGTAAGTCAACGTAATAGCGAAAAATCACCACGTTAGGCTCACGTTCGCTTGTTACGTCATAGTGTGACAGGGGTATTACGCCGTGGTGGGGGCATAGGCTATATTCACAGCGACAGTTGTTTGTGTTTTAATCCACCACCGCTTTTACATATAATGTAAAAGCATAAAATCAATTATGTGTCAATAGACACTCAAGATTTTAAAAAGCTCACAATCGTATGGTTTATGACCATAGATTTTCCTAGGATGTAAAACTCCAACAAACGTGGGACCAGATTAATTTCTGAGCACCTGTCGATGGGTGAGTGATTCAGGGGCTTGATTGGTAGCGGTGTTGGGCGAGGTGTGTGTGTGTGGGGGTGGGTGCGGGGTAGGTTTGGGTCAGGGGGTCATTCCGTGACAGTGGCCGTGTCACAACACCCCCAACAGCAATCTGTCACTTACTCACTGACAGTAGGTAATGTAAAAGACAGCTAATTATGAGCGTTTGTCCACGGACCCACCGTGTGTCCACGTGACCACCACATGTTTGTTGTTTTTGTTTTACGTCCTAGCAACATCTAAGGTCATATCAGGACAGGGACCGACTTGTGACAGTGCACACTAATGTCGACTTTATAGTGCTGTCCCCCCGGGAAACCAGGCCACTGGCACCATGACCTGGTATCCCACTCAGTCACATTATCCTGACACTGAGCACACCAGTCCTTGCCCTGTCCTAATAATGCCGAGCGCCTGGCTAGGCAGCGACAAGTATAAATTTTGAAGTCATTGGTTTGACTCGACCAGGGTTCGAACCCATGAACCCATGATCTACCAGCACAGGAGAGGGACGCTCTAACTCATTTTGACCACCACGTGACCACCGCGTGACCACCACGTGACCACCACGTGACCACCACGTGACCACCACGTGACCACCACGTGACCACCACGTGACCACCACGTGACCACCACGTGACCACCACGTGACCACCACGTGACCACCACGTGACCACCACGTGACCACCACGTGACCACCACGTGACCACCACGTGACCACCACGTGACCACCACGTGACCACCACGTGACCACCACGTGACCACCACGTGACCACCACGTGACCACCACGTGACCACCACGTGACCACCACGTGACCACGCTGTAGTGTTTTCCACCAGGGGCCTGGAATCACTGTCAACGTAATGCACTCACCACGGGTGTGAATACTCCCTATAATAATATCACAATCAAACTGAACATAAATACCTCTCTTTTATCCCACCAGGTGGAGTAGGCCCTAGGCCTGACAGTGGCTCGCTTGGAGGTAGGGGGGTGGCGCCTTCTAATGGTCCTGGGATGCGTCTGGGTGTAAACCTCCATGGTGTTTCCCATCTTTTTTTTCCTTTATATATGTTTATTCTGCTGAATACATTATTTTGTTAGTGCCGCTAATTCAGGATTATTTACACAAAAATGATTTTGATTGTTTGTTGTTTGACGTCCTAGCAAAATATAAGATCATATCAGGACGGGTACCAACTTGTGACAGTGCACAATCATGTTGACTGTATAGTGCTGCCCAATGGGATACCATGCTGTCAGCACCATGACACTGATATCCCACTCAGTCACATTATCCGGACACTGAGCCAACCAGTCCTTACCCTATCCTGCTAATGCCAAGCGGCTGGCTAGGAATCGACAAGTATCAATTGTTAAGTCATCGTTTTGACTCGACCAGGGATCGAAGCCACGAACACATGGGTTCAGATGCCCCGATCTCAAAAACAAGAAACTGGATGCTCAACTCTTTCGGCCACCCTGTTTTGGTCGACACAAAAATGGTATATTAGGTGCGTATGTATTAATGTAAGCTAACAATAGCGGTTAAATACACAATGTGCAGTACACAGCAATGTGCAGTATACAGCACAATGTGCAGTATACAGCAGTATACAGCAGTATACAGCAGTATACAGCAGTATACAGCAGTATACAGCAGTATACAGCAGTATACAGCAGTAGTAGCATATGACTACATCAATATTACAGGGATCAATGTATTGTCGTCGCATTTCAAATGTGGGAAGGAATTATCTTCTGTATTCATTTAGGTAAAATTGTAATAAGTTTTATTATAGGACATGGTCAGTTGGCGTTAGACAAGGAGTATGTCACTGTCAATACAATAGGAATACCAGACATGTCAGCGCCATCTATCGAATAAGTGAGCAACGCAAACGCAGCATATATGTATATAATACAATTTTCAGCGGTACAGTGATTGAGGATACCAGTCACTGAGGCGTGGGCGAGCAAGCGGCGCCATGTGGGGAGGTCATGAGGTAACAATAGGTGACCTAATGAGTAGGTGACCAGCCGATGAGTTAGTGGCTGGGGGGAGTAGATGGCTATTCCAGATTATTACACTTGTATAATGGCTTATACAGCATATCTAATTGGCCACTTGGTGCGCTGACTCTTCTCTTGGTTAAACAGGTGCTATAAATGTATATATGAATGTGAAAGATGTGTGATGATGGTGATGATAATGCTGAGGATGATGTGTATTTGTTCATAGCAATTTCATATTTATGCATATTCATACTTACCTATCTCATGTATAATATAATTGTGTGTGTTTACATGTGAAACACCAACCAGCAGCCGGGCTGATCAAACCCACCACAAGGTGGCACTGCGAAATTTACATTACCATCGGAGAGATAGGGAGTGAGCTGTCTTAGTATTATAGGGTCTTTGGATGCGTTCATGTGTTCAATAGACCCCCGCCACTTAAGCTAGTGACCTCTATTGGCAGAATCTGGAACCACTCGATGTGGGTACATTCCTGATTTCACATGCTATATCTCCGTAAAGAATGCCTGGAAAAATAATAAAATGCCTGATTATATTCAGATATTCATATCGCAACAGGATTCAAGCTCTTATCCTTGTAATATATATATACAAAAAAGATAACTATATTGTATTTTTCTTCAGGAATTTCACCGCCACTCTCTTCACATATTACACCCCTCCAGGTAGGCTAGTGACATCTATCGGTAGAATCTGGAACCACTCTATTCGGGTACTTTTCAGCTTAACTGGTGGGGTCTATTAGCCATGTTGCGGACAAGATGAAACAATTTGTAATTGTGGAACGCCTTTTCTTTTTAAACAATGAATCTTTAATTCTAATAGGAAAATAAATATTATACAAAACCAGCTCTACTTTCAAGGGATGGAATGGCTGAATTGGTGAAAGCGCTGGCTGCCTCCCCGTGTCCGGAGGTTGTGGGATCGAACTCGGACTGAGTCAAACCAATGGCTTACAAAATTGGCACTTGTAATCACCTAGTTTGGCATTAAGCATTACTAGGATAGGGCAAGGACTTGCTTGCTAGTATCAGAATAACATGACTGAGTAGGATATCAGGTCATGGTTCTGGTAACCTGGTCTCCCAGTGAGCGGGGCAGCACTATAAAATCACCAATAATGCGAACTGTCACAAGTCAGTACCCCACATCTCTGGATATGACCTTGGATGGTACTAGGATGCAAAAACCCAACACAAGAAAGCAAGATCTCTAGCATCAACTATCACTCACGCAAAACTGGCTGCTGGCACCATTAGGCCTAGATGCAATCTGTCCCGGTGTTGCAATTTCCGCGGCTCACCAGTTTGCGAGGGACACATCCATTCAAATGCATTGTCAATGGCCGTGAGCAAATCTTCATACAGAAAAAAGTCAAATATCTCTAAAACCACACGACCTAGAAACAAATCCCTTGGTACACATATAGAAAACATGTGCACCAACAAGATTATGATAAATTGATACGGTTAGGGTTCTGGATTTCTATTAATTTTGAATAAAACTAATGTTTTGCACCGCACGTACCGTCAAACTCAAGGCATCGTCAATGGTCGTGAACAATCTGAATACAGAAAATACCGCAAAAGTGAAATATCTCTAAAACCACACAACCTACAGACAAATCGCTTGGTAGACATATAGAAAACAGCTTTACCAAAAAGATTATATCAAATTTATAAGGTTAGTGATGATGCTGTTCGATTTTGCCGAATGCGCAGAAGCGATGTGTCCCTCGCAAACTGGTGTGCCACGGAAACTGCAACACCGGCTCTGAGCGACTTGGCTGCCCGTAGTTGCTTTGAGTAACGCCCCACCCTGTGTGCCGAACGGCTCATTCAATTAATTTCTGACAGCATTAATGTAATTTTTCCCCGCCGCGTCGAAAAGTTCCGAGGCGTTGCTTGATTAAAACAATCACAGCCGGTCGAGACAGACGCTAAGCATCACGTGACTCAGCTGTGGTCTTCCAAAGACGACGTGCTTATTACTACTGCTAGAACGGGTGCAGTGGTCGAGTCTGCAGAGCGCAGGCTTCCAATGAGGAAAGTCGGGAGTTTGAAGCCGGGTCGAGTCAAACCAATGACTTACAAAATTGATATTTTGTCATTACCTATCCTGGTGCTTGGCATTACTTGGATAGGGTGAGGACTGGTTAGCTCAGTGTCAGGATAATGTGACTGAGTGGGAAATCAGGTTATGGTGCTGGTGGCCTGGTCTCCCAGAGGGGCAGCACTATGAAGCCGCCATGAGTGCACACTGTTACAAGTCAGTACCCTTCCTGATATGACCTTATATGCTGCCAGGAGGTAAAACTCGACCAATCAACAGACCATATATATCAAAATAATGCTCCGGTTCGACGGACACTGGTCTCCAACAGTGTTGGGCTTCACGGAGTATAACAATGATGATAATAATTCCCTTATGTATGTTTATACGCGCATCATTCATTATACATCACATATACATCATATATATCGCGTTATACATGAAGCGCTTGAATGACAATGGGAGAGCCCATCGTACAGGTGGAGGCCGAAGGTCGCGCCACCAGTAGCAGTATGTAGTATAGGATTTGAATACATCGAGGACAATGGTTGGTAGATAATGAAATAGAAGAATAATAATATTAATTTCCTTCCGCGTTTTTATACTCGCATAATGCTTATACATCACATATTTTACAACATGATATGTATCGTCGCTATATCGCTCAGATATGGAAGAGGCGCCCCCTGGTGTCAGAGTCGGGTGGTTACTACTGAGAGATTTTAGTGTGATAAGAAGGCAGTGGCGGGAGCATCGCAACAGGCACCCAGCATGGCATGACATCCACAAGCGTCTCACAGCAGGGGGCACTTCACTAGCAGTTTACCGAACATAATCGCTCAATATTTTATATTATAAAAACAACATATAGAAAAGAGAGAAATAATAATATTAATAATAACGATGATAATGATAATGATAGTTGTTTGTTGAAGCTATGTTATAATGGGTCATTTATCCCACATTTTTATGAATATAATTGATTTCTGAAGTTGTATGTCCTGGCTACATCTAAGGTCATATCAGGATGGGTTTTTGTAGGAATATATCTAGAGCACTAACTGAGGTATTAGAGTATATATATGCAATAACATAATAACAAGGACCATAATAATAATCAATAGTAAGTACATTATATATATCCATATATGTGGCCGATATCACATTTGAGACACCTGCTCTCATCTGATCGTTGAAGTTAATCAACATTGCACCTCATCAGTACATATAAGTTATAACTAAGTGTAAAGTCGACGGCTGGCAGCTGTGGTTGTGTAGATAGGCTAAATATGAAATCACTACAGGCAAGAGTAAGAAAGGCAGAGTATAGAGTATGCAGAAGGAACCAGAAGGAGCTTGCTTGTTTTATTATTATATAGGCTGTAGAATCCAAGATGGCTGTCACACCTGATCAGCTCCTCCAATCAGCAGTAGGCATTCTCCAATCAATCAATGGACATTCAATATGCTTGTATCCAAGCCTTGGTTGTTTATGGCTACAGTGCCCTGTTGTGTCTGGGTGTGCCATGATCCGTAAATAGCAGTTGGGGTGGACTGCGTATGTGAGCAGAGCTCCTAAGGCTCTGTCACACTAAAAGTAGTGCCCCTCTCACACTATCTATAACTACATAATGTTTATATCAAACTCAGGAAACGATCACCAGCATCACATAATACCTAATGCCTCTGGCTCTATATACCATTTACCTTTTTATATAACAATTGTAATTACTATAGACTAGTTCACACATCCGCCAATGTCTAAATATCAAGAGATTTTATAGAAGTAACTGCCTGACAATAAGAGGTGCAGTAAACATCTTGATACAGGCTTATTGGCCTAGGAAATCAGTAGCGCATAATAAGTAAAAGCCGCAATAGTTATTTCCTGATGACATCACCGCAGCTCATATGCACAGCTATTCCATTGAATATATATATATATATATCGAGTGGTTGTTTGAGTTTTATCCTGGCAAAATCTAAGGTCATATCAGGACGAGTACTGACTTGAGACAGCGCACACTCATGGGGCGACTGATAGTGCTGACCCAGCGGTTGACCAGCCCACCATGACCTGACATTCCACTTTGTCACATTATCCTGACATTGAGCCAACCAGTCCTTGTCCTATCCTAATAATGCTGAGTGCATGGCTAGGAAGTGCCAGGTATACATTTTTAAGTCATCAGTTTGACTAGACCAGGGTTCAAACCCGTGGGTTTCGAATACCATGATCTACCAAAAAGAGAAACGGATGCTCAACTCTTTCGGTCATCTCGTCTGGTCTACTATATTTGAGTTTCCCAGTGGGACAGCACTATAAAGTCGCCATGAGTGCGCACTGTCACAAGTCGGTAGCCGTCCTGATATGACCTTAGATGTTGCTAGGACGTAAAACAACAACAACAAAACAAAACTATATTTGAAGAGTTCAGGCGCAAATCCCCGTAAACGGCAATCCAAAAATGCAGAGAAACATTGGAATAAAACTATCAAAAAGTTCATTTTTTGACATTTCTATAATTTAGTAAATTGCTGCATCATCTTTTCTTCACAAATAAAGTGTGATTAATAAGAATTAAAATTAGCTTCGGGAAAAAAGCGGTTATTTTAGTTCAATTTTGTTATTGCCATTTACAATGGTTTGCGCTTGAACTCTTCATATATATAATATAATATATATGCGATATATACACATTTCTCACCGGCTCATGCTCTTCTGTTCCCACAACTTAGGAGTATCTTTTACAACGCACATATACCATGTCCTTGATGTAGTAGGAGGAGCGGGACGTAGCTCAGGCGGTAGAGTGTCCACCTGTGAATGTTTGGATCATTTGATCGATCCTGCTCAATGGACACATTTGCAGTTTGGGCTATTTTCCATTCCAACCAGTGGTCCATGACTGGTTCATCAAAGGCTATGGTATGCACTGTCCTGTCTATGGGAAAGTGCATAAAAAAGACCCCTTGCTGCTTATCGGAAAGAGTAGCCTATGTGGCGGGAGCAGGTTTCCTGCCAACAAGAAATATGTCAGAATGACCATATGTTTTGACGTCCAATAGCCAATGATAAAAATCAATGCTCTCTAGATGCGTCGTTACATAAAACAAACATCTTGATGTAGTAGGATTTTTAAATAACATCTGTCTTCTGGGGCGAAAGCGCATACACAAATAACCAATGAACATTGAACTAATCAGTCGCGCTGATTGATTGATCACCTGCTTTAATTACATCGTTGGAGTCCGTAAATACAAATTCTAATTTCCAACTTTTGTTGGGGCCTTTGATTATTATGGGTGTCTTGTATTTTGTTTGGTTTTTAACTATGGGTGCAGACGGTTGGAGGCCGCCGCCAAACCAATATTACCCGCTTCACTACTGAGACCATTGTTTGTGGGGTTTTTTCTGGTGAATAAAAACCAATTAAGTAACAGCAACAAGAAAGACAACAAAGAAACTGTTTGTGTTGCCCAGATACCGCCTCTCACGATTGGAACCAGGATGTATATATATAATATATAATATGTAGTATATAGTATATAGTATATAATGTATGATATATAATATATATAATATATAATATATATATAATATATAATATACATAATTTATATATATATATGTATATAATATATATAACAATGTTAAGATATATATTATTATATATTATATGTTACATATAATAGATATGATATATATACTATATGTAATATATATCTATATATGTGAGATATAACGTAGTATATGAATATAAAGGGGCAGAGCATTCTTGTGATATTTATTTCTCTTTTATTATGCATGCTATTTATTTATTTATTCATACACCGGTCAGCCGATTTACTGCTTTCCGGGACCCAATTTCTGTGACACCACTCCGGTCACGCGCCTGTACATGCAGTTGGTGTCACATGAGCCTAGATTTTCAAGCTTACTGTATATATGGTACATATAATATATATGATATAACTATGCATAATATAATATATATTATATATATGTATATACTATATATATATATTATACTTAAGATATATATTATTATATAATATATGTTACATATAATATATATGATATATATACTATATATAATATAGATCTATATAATATACATATATGTCTTATATATACAGTGATATTTATTAGTATATATATTATAGGATGTATAATTAGTTATGCGGATATAAATAGGCAGAGTATTCCTTTATTATTATTATTACTATGAGGTTATTCGCAAAATATATTACTTATATTGCGGCCAATCGTTGACCTGGCTGGATTTGCCCCGGGTTGCCTCCGCGAGCGCCGCCACCGGCCGTTTCCGCTGGTGCTCACGCCAGGTCAGTCACTTGCCCATTGGATCTTAAATTAATCACTCGTCTGTGCCCCGTCCTTTTGTTAACATAGCCCTACTTTATATAATATATGATATATATTATATATAGTATATATATATTATATATATATATATTATATATATACTATTATATAAGATAGGTTAGATATACTATATATAATATAATATGTATAATATATACAGAGTATACATAATATATGTGGATATATCAGTATACATGCAAATATATGAATAATCCACACCTGATTAGTCGGTGCTAGTCGGTAACCATCTCTTTTTGTTTGCGCCCTGCATTCACCAACTGATTGGCAGGTGCCGTGACCTAGACCCGCCAGGCGTCACATTGTAGAGTTCAAGTCTGTGGCTATGTAGGTAGGCTAAAGTGAAAAACAATACAGACAGAGAGAAAGAGAGAAAGTAAACCAAAAGTAAGAGTGTAAGAGAGAGTCCAAGCCCCTCTGGTTTATTACATATAGTACATGGATTCTTGGTATAGGATCATGCCATTCTCTAAACCAATAGGGAAGCAAAATTCCCAGTTCCTCCAATAGGGACTCAGCATTTCTGGTTACCATGACCACCAGTGGTCTGCCCACCACCAGACCTGGTTGACCTGTGGCCACTACCAACCCTGACCCCTGTGTGCATTGACCCCTAACTCAGCAGAGAGCCAGGCCCTGAGTGCACTCACCGAGACCTGCCAAGCATCCCTCTGTCTATAATTACCTGCCCTCAAGCATGGACCAAGCCATATATATATACACAACATACATATACACACACTCTTGGCCGGCCACACATAATAATAATAGAGGATTTCTATTTCCCCCTCTGCCGATTATCAGAGTATTTTACAGCATGATATGTAGCGTCGCTATATCGCTCAGATATGGAAGAGGCATCCCCTGGTGCCAGAGTCGGGTGGTTACTGAGAGATTATATTGTGATAAGAAGGCAGTGGCGGGAGCATTGCAAGAGGCACTCAGCACGGCATGTCATCACTGTCCACAAGCGTCTCACAGCAGGGGGCACTTCATTAGCAGTTTACCGAACATAATCACTTAATATTTTATATTATAAAAACAATATATAGAAAAGAGAGAAATAATAATATTAATAATAAAGATGATAATGATAATGATAATTGTTTGTTGAAGCTATGTTATAATGATAATGATCTGGGTCATTTATCGCCACATTTTTAGGAATATAGTTGATTGTTGGAGTTTTACGTCCTGCCTACATCTAAGGTCATATCAGGATGGGTTTTTTAAGGAATATATCTAGAGCACTAACCGAGGTATTACAGTATATATATATATGGAATAACATAATAACAAGGACAATAATAATAATCAATAGTAAGTACATTAATCAAGGGTATCTCCAATATTTATACTTGCATAATTAATTATACATCACATATATAAAAGGAGGTGGACGCATTTCAAATAGATACTGATAATATAATGATGCATGTTAACATAACATGGCTAATTTGTGGGGCGGAGGCAGGAACACCCCGAATGACCTGATCCGACCCCATCCACCCCCAGGGGAAAGAACACCCATACACCCCCATTGGTGGCGCCACCTAGCGTCAAACCCGGAACCCCCCTGCCCGGTTACAGGAGGAGCCGGACCCAGCCTCCCGCCAAAACACACACGTGACCAGGTTCAAACGCGAACTGCCTCCACGGCCACACAACACCTCCAGGGGCCAAATGTAAGAGTCCGGGTTAGGGCTCGTAACCCACGCGTCGTGCGGATTTCCCGGGTTAGCGGCCAAAGTGTCAATGTATGTGCACGGGTTAGGCTACCGCCTCGAGGGTTAACGTCGCCTTCACTAACCCCAAGTTGAGCCTGGGTTAACATGCAGGTTAGGGACCGATTCGGGCCAAATCTATTCAATGCGACCATATTTAACAGAATTACATACTCAAATCGTGAAATTTCATTAAATTAACCCTAAATTCGAAGCGTTATTAAGGCTACCGCCGCATTGGCGGCGATATTAATAGTTATATTTTCGAATCAACGAATGTAATGTAAACAAATCGCCGCAACCGCCGCATCGACGTCGCGTTCCATACTGGCGGCGCCGGCGGTTTGTTTACTGTACCTTCGTCGATTCGAAAATATAACTATTAATATCGCCGCCAAAGCGGCGGTAGCCTTAATAACGCTTCGAATTTAGGGTTAATTTAATGAAATTTCACGATTTGAGTATGTAATTCTGTTAATTATGGTCGCATTTAATATATTTGAGCCTAATATATGGCTACAAACGCAGAGGGATTTCCCAAATCTATAAATAACTGAAACGTTAGCTAACCTGCGCGCGCTTTGGACTGACACATCCCCCGTGACACATATATTAACGCCGACAATAGATACCCCGCCGGCCGCCCTTAACTCCGCAGCCGATAAATTGTGGCTCTTACATTTGGCCCCTGGTGCCGACCGGACAACTCCACCACCTAAATTCACCCATCCACCCACACCTCAACAATGAACAGTAACGGGAAGGGTTAAAGGGCTCGATTCCGGTTCCTATCCTCAAACACCTCAACCAAATAACTGTAACAATCATAACGAAAAAATAAAAACCACTGTATGGAATCCTGTGTCCGCCCTTAGTGAATTATGTAAATATAAACAGCATTGTCACATTGTATCTACTTAAGATACTTACTTTTTTTTCTTCTTTTTTTCTTTCTTGAAGATTTATACTGCCTATCATGGATAAGTCTGAATAGACTTGTTTTCACCATTAGACAGTTTGTCGATAGAAAGCCCGAATCTACACTTTTACTGACCCAAGGGATTTTTAACCTCCCACACCACATAAGCCTTGTTCACACGGGCAAAATGTGAGGCGAATCAGGCAAATCGAATCAGGTGAGGCGAATTAGCGCACGTTCACACGGGCAGTACTGAGGCCGGAAATCGAATGCTGCGCATGAGCAAGTCCAGGCTAACCAGCGCCATTTTGGGTTCGACGATGCTGGCACCAGAGAGTGTGGGTTCGACCTAGATATGTAATTACTGAATCGTATTGGTTTGGAACGGTCAAAACTTCTGCTGGGCAGTGAAACCATACAAATAAATGACAAAAAAAATATCTGTGCTTAGATAGCGGTTTCATTAATTAAATTATATAATATGCGCTTTTGATCGACCGGAAAGTCAACAACCTGAGGTGTCGGCTGCGCATGCGTGTCACTTCCTTAATCCGCATCAGTGCGTCCACACGGGCAAAATTAACCGCATCACAGAAATCGCCTCACGTAAACTACCACCAATAGGTGGTCTACACGATCCGCATCACGTGAGTCGAATCAGCCCTAATCCGCCTCAGACGTGCGTTCACACGCGAAATGTGAGGCGAACTAGGCAAGTCGCTTTCTACGAATCGATTTACATTGCCCGTGTGAACACGGCTTTAGACATGGTATTAGAGCAACTGGCCTTTGATGACGCTGTAAGTTATACACAGCAGTGGAAATCCAAATTGGAAAAGATGGGGATCGAACCACCGACCTTCAGATTAGGAGTCCGACCTAGAAAAAAGTCAGACACTCTAACCAATCCGCCACAGAGAACACCACATTTAATATTTGCAACAATCACAAATATGTGCTGATAATATTGTAAAGAGTTTACGGTGTGTGTTTTAAAGGTGGTGAGGGGGCGGCGTATTCTGCTGGTTGGTCTTTGGAATTTTACGTCCTGGCAACATCTAAGGTCATCTCAGGATGGGTACCGACTTATGACAGTGCAGAATCATGGTGACATTATACTGCTGCCTCACTGGGAAATAAGGCCGCTGGCACCATGACCCAATATCCCAGTCAGTCACATTATCCTGACACTGAGCTAACCAGTCCTTGCCCTATTCTAATAATTCCGAGTGCCAGGGTAGGAAGCGACAAGTGGCAATTTTAAAAGTAATTGGTTTGACTCGACCGGGAACCGAACTCCTGATCGTGAGGCCCACGCTCTAGCGATTCGGCCACTACTAGTGAAGTACTGAAAATTACAACTGATATATGAGCCTGTCTTAAAAGGTGATAACTGATAACTTTTGTGCCTGTTGCAACGATTGACACAAAACAGCACAGAAACGGCTACACTGAAAACACAAGGACATTTGCTTCAAATCAATATATATTCTATTGGGATTATGAAACACCACGTAAAAAACAAATCAGTTTATCCTGAGCAAATGCATAAGCAGATAGTATGCTGATCGTTACAATGGACAAAGTTTTGTCCCATATTATTTAGCACCTTTTGAGACAGTCTCATATATATTATATGTGTGTAGAGTTCTCGGCTACAAGAAGAAGAATATAACAAATAAGTGACGGGTTGGCATTTGAATGCTTCTAGCTCGGACAAATACCCATACAGGTACAATCAACATAAACAAAAGGAGGTGAGTTGGGCTGGGATGCTCTCAGGAGGCACCTTATTTAGGCGGGTACAGTAACTTCGCAGCAGTAACAAGACCGAAACAAGCCCACAGAACACAGGCGGGATCAGCAGGACAGCACCATAACACACTAGTATTACAACAACATGGTGTAAAATGGCTAAAGCTCGAATATGTGGTTGTGTAGGCAGGCTCTAGTGAAATCAATACAAACAAAGAGAACGGAAGGGTATTAAGTGTAAAGAAGAGAGAGTCAAGCCCTCTGGTTTATTATTTATATGGTTACATTGTACAGTATCACCCCACCTCTTTCCTCCAATGGAAAACAAGCATTCTTGGCCCTACCAATAGGGATCCAGCATTTCTGGTCCCCATGGCTACCAGTGGTCTGCCCACCACCACCAAGTTGTATGGCCCCATGGCCACCACCAATCTTGACCTTTGAGTGTGGTGATCACTATCCCAGCAGAGGGGGTAGGCCCTGAGTGCACTCACACCCAGACCTGCCAGCACTATCCTATGTCTATTTACATCCCACTCAGGCACCTCCAGCCCTTACATATATATATATATATATATATATGTGAAGTGGGTGAGACTACTCGACCGATTATTTGCGCGCATTTTGCGCAGGTGCGCATCATGCGCGGGCGCGCATTTTGCGCGGGCGCGCATTTTGCGAGGCAGGGTTCCCTGCTGTAAAGCGTTGCTTGGATACGTCAATTGTGACTATCCTAGCAACGATAGAAGGTCAGGCCTTCGGAGCCAGACCCATCGGACGTGTTTTTGCACGCTCCGATGTTTTAGCCGAGATTTAGGCCTTTATTATGGAAATTCCAAACTTATTTAACTTAATTATATGGGAGGGGATTTGACTTATAACATACATTCCACTGTTGAACTATATTTAAATCATAACATAATTTTATTGATCAATTCATTCTGTTAGTAAGATGTAAGAATAAAACAGTGAGCTCCTAAGAAGTGACATGAACGTTCCTTGCATTCTTTACTGTCCTCCAGACTTATATTATTAACCGCTATGGTCAACTTCAGATTGCTATTTGGATTGCTCTATAATCTTATTTAATTAAGGGCCTTCTGCTCATGGTCTGTCAGGAGTCGAACTCTCCACCTCAGACATTGCTAGTCAAGGTTCAGGCTGGCAGGATGACAGACAACCGGCGGCAGGAGGCACAAGACATTCACATGGAAACAATTATTTATATTAACACGTTAGGCTCGCCTTAAGCGGGGGTGGAATAGCCCAACGGTTAAATATATATATATATACATACATGCGCCTGGTTATGTACACTGATCAGTAATAGAACATTTGCATTCCCCCCTATGCCGTATGTCAGAATATTTTACATGCTCAGAATATATTGGTGTAGCAATAATATAATCAGTAATAATTACATTCCGTGCATCATTCGATGAATTGGTATGGACACGGGCCCACCCATGAGGGAAAGTTGGTAAATTAACGAATTCGACAAGGTTATTTAATTTGGGACCACACACGACTACTAAGGCAACCCGAGAGCAGCTTCTGTTGGATCGATGAGATGAGATGAGCCCTGCATACACAACACTCACTGCAGTTACCGGGTATCGGGTGTGGCGGTTTAAGCCGTGTCCCGTGCTCAGCCGTGTACCTATACTCAAACTCAAGGCATTGTCAATGGTCGTGAGTAATTTTCATACAGAAAATACAGAACAACTGAAATATCTCTAAAAGCACACCACCTATTAACAAATCGCTTGGTACACATATAGAAAACATCTTCACCAAAAAGATTATATTAAATTTATAAGGTTAGGGTTCTTGCTTTCTATTAATTTTGATTAAAACTAATGTTTTGCACTGCGCATACCGTCAAACTCAAGGCATTGTCAATGGTGGTGAGCAATCTTCATACAGAAAATCCAGGAAAAGTGAAATATCTCTAAAACCACACCACCTAGGAACAAATCGATTGGTACACATATAGAAAACATCTTTACCAAAAACATTATATTAAATTTATAGAGTTAGTGACTTAAGACCATTGACAATGCCTTGAGTTTGAGTATAGGTACACGGCTGAGTACGGGACATGGCTGAAACCGCCACACCAGCCCCGTCACACTCTCCCTGCACATCTGCTCACCCCGCCCCGCTCTCACTCCGCATCCTTTGGCCCCCTCCCCGCTCTCATTCTCCATTCACAGGTCCATCCTTGCTCTCACTCCGCATCCACTGCCTCCTGCCTGTTCTCACTCTGCATCCCAGGGCCTCTTCATCCGTTTTAACTCAGGACCCCCCCTCCCCCCCAAATACGGCACTGGCGATATGTACTGCCTTTATGTGTTCTTCTCATATTCGTTGTTTCTTCCTTCTACTATTCTTCACTTCTGCTTCCTAGCAGTGATTATTTGTCAAATTCTACTTGCATACCAGTCGCACAGTGCATAGTTTCAAATTGTGATGGCCCTCTGTAGTGTATTAGTAGATGAGATGGCCGAATGAGTTGAGCGTCCGCATCCCGTGTTGGTAGATCGTGGGATTCAAAGCCATGGGTTTGAACCCTGGTCGAGTCAAACCAATGACTTAAAAATGTATACTTGTCGCTTCCTAGCCGGGTGCTTGGAATTATTATGATAGGGCAAGGACTGGTTGGCTCAATGTCAGGATAATGTGACTGAGTGGGATATTAGCTCATGGTGTTGCTCACTTGATCTCCAAGGGGGAAGCACTATAAAGTCACCAGAAGTCTGCACTGCCACAAGTCGGTGCCCGTCCAGATTTGAACTTAGATGTTGCGAGGACAGTAAACTCCAACAACCAAGCTATGGCGTATTAACTCAACTACACTTCTTCATAACTGAAGGTATAAGGGGTGGATTGACAGGTGGCTGGTTCACATAGCCTAGAATTCTCGTGTCATTAGGGGCGCTTTTTATGTTGGCTTAGTACAGATAGGTTTCTCTGTGTGCTGGTATTCCATAGCATATTAACTCAATTACACTTCAGTATCACGTGAGGAAATATATACTAATTATGTATAAAGGCTGGTTGGTATACAGAGCACATAATTCTTGTATCATTAGGTTCGCTTTTTATGTTGGCTTAGGACAGACAGGTTTCTACGTGTGCTGGTACTCCATAGCATATTAACTCAATTACACTTCAGTATCACGTGAGGATATATATATATATATATTTACTAATTACTATAAGGGGTGGATTGAGAGGTGGCTGGTTCACATAGCCTAGAATTCTCGTATCATTAGGTTCGCTTTTTATGTTGGCTTAGACAGACAGGTTTCTACGTGTGCTGGTATTCCATAGCATATTAACTCAATTACACTTCAGTATCACGTGAGTATATATATATATATATATTTACTAATTACTATAAGGGGTGGATTGACAGGTGGTTGGTAATCAGAGCACATAATTCTCGTATCATTAGGTTCGCTTTTTATGTTGGCTTAGGACAGACAGGTTTCTACGTGTGCTGGTATTCCATAGCATATTAACTCAATTACACTTCAGTATCACGTGAGGATATATACATATACTACTTACTATAAAGGCTGGTTGGTATACATAGCCTAGAATTCTCGTATGATTAGGTGTGATTTTTTATGTTGGCTTAGTACAGATTTCATTTCCAAATAGCCTTCAACCTAATGGTGCAGTCACACTACGATGCTTCTCCCGGTGACCTGTCAGCGTTGAAAATAAAATCTTGCACGTCGAGAAACGTCCAACTTTTCGGCGGTTTGGGGAAAAAGTTTGGTGTCAGCACGGCGCGTTATTCGCGCGCGGCCAACGGGTGTCGGCACGTGAGGAAAAACAAAAAAAAAGTTTGCCGCGACATCTTCATATGGCCTTAGATGTTGCTAGGGTGTAAAACAAAAACGCCCCAGTTTGCCACAACGTGTGAGCAACGACCCTCCCGCGCGCGCGCCGTCTTCCTAGCGTTCCCATAACGTTATTCCGGCGCGTCCAACGCATCGCGACGCGTGCCTAACGTCCTTACCCATATATTTGCGTGCGCTGCCGGTCGTTGGTTTTTTTTTGACACGCTTAAAACATTGGGCGACCGGCAACGCATGCCGACGTTGTCCGCCGACCATCAACATCAAGGATAGTGTACCGACGTGTACCGACGTGAACCGACACGCGCATAACGCGCCCCCAGCATGTCTCGATATTTCACCCATTTTCACCCAAAAACACCACACGTCGCCAGGTCGCCGGCGAGAAGCGTCGTAGTGTGACTCCACCATAACCTTGTATATATTATACCTTGCCGGTATATATGTTTATCAGGTTATCAGTTTAGAATGGCGTGCAGCTGAACAAGCTGCCCTAGATACCAACACGCATGATTACGGTGATAACCAAGATTGGTTGGTTAGTTTTTGGGCTCTTACTTCCTGGGAACATCTAAGGTCATATCATAACGGGTACCGACTTGTGGCAGAGCGCACTCATGGCAACTTTATAGTGCTACCCCATTGGGAGACCAGACCACCAGCACCATGACTTAATATCCCACTCAGTCATATTATCCTGACAGTGAGCCAACCAGTCCTTGTCCTATCCTGATAATGCCGAGTGCCTGGCTAGGAAGCGACAAGTATCAACTTTTACATCATTGGTTTGACTCGAGGATGGCAAATCGGTAGAGCGCAGACTTCCTATGTGGAAGGTCAGGAGTGTGATTCCCGGTTAAGTTAAACCAATGACTTACAAAATTGTTACTTTTCGCTACCTTGCCGTGCGTTCGGCATTACTAGGATTGAACAATGACTGGTTAGTATCAGGATAATGTGACTGAGTAGGAAATTGGGGCATGGTGCCGGCAGCCTGGTTTCCCAATGGGGCAGCATTATAAAGTTGCCATGAATGTGCACCGTCATAAGTCGGTACCTGTCCTGATATGACCTTTGGTGTTGCTAGGACATAAAACACATAAACAAAAGGCTGGCTTGACTCGATAGGATGAGGGCTGCGATAGGGAGCTACGAAAGACTAGTCTGTGGTGTATGCTGGAGGAGCGTGAGCCTGGACGACTGCGATCCTGGATGACTGTGACCCTGGACGACTACAACGTTAGATGACTGGGACCCTGGATGACAGCAATCCTGGATGATTGCAACTCTGGGCAACTGCTACCAGAGATGACTGTGTCCCTGGACGGCTACAATGTTAGATCACTGGGACCCTTTGATCACTGCAATCCTGGATGACTGCGACCCTGGACAACTGCGACCAGAGATGACTATGACCCTGGACGACTACTACTTTAGATGACTGGGACTCTGTACCACTCTGACCCTGGACGACTACAATATTAGATGACTGGTTCCCTGGATGCCTGGGACTCTGGACGAGTGCAACCCTGGATGACTACATTAGAAAACTGGTACCCTGGATGACTGAGACTCTGGACGACTGGGACTCTGGACGACTATGTTAGATGGCTGGTACACTGGATGACGGCGACTCTGGACGACTGTGACCTGGGACGACTATAATATTAGATGACTGGTTCCCTGGATGGCTGGGACTCTGGACGAGTGTGACCCTGGATAACTACATTAGAAATCTGGTTCCCTGGATGACTGGGACTCTGGACGACTATGTTAGATGACTGGTAGCCTGGATGATTGGGACTCTGGATGAGTGCAACCCCGGATGACTACAGTAGAAAACTGGTACCCTGGATGACTGGGACTCTCGATGGCTGGGACCTGTGACGACTACAACGTTAGATGACCAGGACCCTGGATGACTGGGACGCTGGACGACTACGTTAGATGACTGGTACCCTGGATGACTGGGACTCTGGATGAGTGTGACCCTGGATGACTACATTAGATGACTGGTACCCTGGATGACTGGGACTCTGGATGTCTGGGACCTGGGACGACTACAACATTAGATGACCAGGACCCTGGATGTCTGGGACTCTGGATGACTATGTTAGATAACTTGTACGCTGGATGACTGGGACTCTGGACGACTATGTTAGATAACTTGTACCCTGGATGACTGGGACTCTGGATGAGTGCGACCCTGGACTATTGCACAACTAAATGACTGGGAATCTGGATAACTGTGACCTGGGATGACTACAACGTTAGATGGCCAGGACCCTGGCTGACTGCGACTCTGGCTGACTACATTAGATAACTTGTACCCTGGATGACTGAGACGCTGGACAAGTGCGACCCTGCACAACTGCAAAACTAACTGACTGGGACTCTGGACGACTGTGAACTGGGACGACTACAACGTTAGATGACCAGGACCCTGGCTGACTGCGACTCTGGATGACTACATTAGATAACTTGTACCCTGGAGCACTGCGACTCTGGACGAGTGCGACCCCAGATGACTGCGACCCCGGACGACTGCGACACTAAATGACTGGGTCCTTGGATGACTGGAATATACAGATGACTTGAACCTGCTGCTTCCTTTTCTTTTGACATCCTTTTGTTTTGTTTTGTTAGTTTCTTTTTTTTAAACATATAACCCAATACACTGGAGGAGGATAAGGTAGGTGGAGTTGGTGGTGATCGTAGAGAACGTTGGAGGATGAAGTCATTTCACACCAGATGGGATGGCCGAATGAGTTAAAGCGTCTGCCTCCCGTGTTGGTAGACCATGGGATCGTGGGTTCGAACCCTGATGGAGTCAAACCAATGACTTAAAAATGGACACTTGTCGGTTCCTAGCCAGGCACTCGGCATCATTAGGATAGGGCAAGGACTGGTTTGGCTCAGTGTCAGGATAATGTGACTGAGTGGAATATCAGGTCATGGTGCTGGTGGCCTGGTGTGCCAGTGGGGCAGCACTATAAAAGTCGCCATAAGTGCGCACTGTCACAAGTCGGTCCCCGTCCTGATATGACCTTAGATGTTGCTAGGACGTAAAACAAAAACAAACAAAAGTCATTTCACTGCAAGGGCGACGGTTTGATAGGGGTCGGGGGTTGGGATGGGGGTGCGGGTGTTGAGTAGGGGGTGGAGTGGGGGTTAGTGTTTCGGGGTGTGGGGAGGGGGGGGGTGGTTAGTGGTGGGGGGTGGATGGTTGGGGGGGGGGAGTGGCAGGTGGGGGGGGGGGGGGGGGGGGGGGTGGTTATTATTCGATGGAGTAGTACCCAGTTGTGTTTACGCTCCCGAATGGCTGGCCGGCGGTACCCCAGGGGCTGCCCGGGAGAGTCAATGTTTTCACGGCGTCGCTGGGTTTCGGGCTAACGCAGGGTGGGGTGGGGTGCGGTGGGGAGCGAGGGCGGGCGGGCGGAGAGGGGACGAGGAGGGGCGTGGCGTGGTGTAATGGGCGGGAGGGGTCCTGGAAAGGGGAATAGACAAGGAGGGGCGATCGGGACGGGGTTGGGGAGGGTTGGGGACGGGCGGGGTGGGGTGGGTGGGGATAGGGGTGGGGATGGACGAGGCGGGGAGCGGGGAGGTGGGCGGGGAGGCGAAGATACGGGGGGGGGGGGGGGGGGGGGGGCAGGGGGGGGGGGGGGCGGGGAGGGGGGGGGGAGGGGGGTGGCGTGCATACTAGGGGGTAGGGGCTCCATGAAAAATGCCATACAGTTCATATTGTACCGGCATTCTTCTCTGCTCCCTCCCCGTACCATTAGAAGCCACCACCCCTACCCCCAGGCGAGCCACCGTTACTCCACCTGGTGGGATAAAAGAGAGGTATTTCTGTTCAGTTCGATTTTGATATTGTTATAGGGAGTCTCCACACCCATATTTCACCCCTTCTGTCACTCCCACATCTCCCACCACTCAGCCACACACATTCTACTCCTTACTCACATCCCTACCACCACACCCAACATTTCCCCCAGCCTCTTCCCTAGCCGCCCCCCCCCCCCAGATACTTTAAAGTCTCGTTAATCTGCAAACCATTTCTCCCAGCCGCTTCCAATCACCCCATCCCCTCCATTCCTCCATATCCTCGCTATCAGCGTACTCCAGCCCCCCACCCCCACCCCCACCCCACCCCCTAAACCTTCAGCTACACTCTAGCCCCCCCCCCCCCGCAGCCACCTCTAAACCTCCATTACCTCTACACTAGCTACACTCATCATCATCATCATGCTGTCGGTCGCAATGCAACAAAGACTGCTTTCATTACTTGCCTGCCGCTCTCCATTTAGCTCTCTGCTGTGAGAGTTGCGTCCATGAGTCGGTCTTAATGTCTCTCAGCTTCAGGTTTCTCTTGATGGTATCCTTGAACCGGAGACGAGGGCACCCTCTCTTTCTGTAACCAGAAGACAGTTGAGAATAGAGGCTCGGCTTTGGTAGCCTGTCTGATGACATCCTCATGAGGTGTCCAGTCCACTGGAGATTCTTTTTGATACATTTCAGGAAAGCTGCCTGCAAAAGTGTTGAAGAGTGCAAGTTACCAGCGACACTCTCTCGGGGAGCAAATAGAGGTTTCACACCAGTAAGAACATGTCATGACAGGCACAAAACTATTTGACCCTGCAGTGGCTGGTCAGGAGATATTGGGAGTTCCATTCATCACTGCACTTAATGCTGCCACGGAAGCATGGCTTTCTGTTAGGGTTTGCTCCCCTAGCCTTGAGTTCTATCAAGTACCTGTACACCACAAGGCAGTGGTTTATAACTCTGCAGGGCAGGGGCGTCAAACTTCCTGAGGTATTGCTATACCTGCAATACCTGCATACCCTCTACACTAAGCCCATCATAACAGCCTATCCCTCTCCCATCACACTTTATCCCTCCCCAACACCCGAGAACCCCCACCCCCACCAAAACTTTCCCAGGGACACCTCAACCCTTACCCCGGCCCTCTCCATACTCCATCTCTACAAAGTATTCTCACAGCCACTGCCACCCCCTCCGCTCCCCCACCTCCCTCTACGTCACCCACCTCCCCCACCCTTCCCCACTCACCAGACCCTACCTATCCTAGCACCCTACCTCCCCACCTCCCCCCAGCTCCTCATAACCCCACCTTCATCGCCCCATATCCCCACCTTCTCTATAACTTTCCCCATCTCCCCTACCTCCCCCATTTCCCCTACCAATCCCCAGCCACCACACCCTACCTTCCCTAGCACCCCACCTCTCCGATGACCCCCGCCATATTCCCCACATCCCCCACCTCCCCCACCTCTACTCACCTCCCCCATAACCTCCCACCTCCCCTACCTCTAGCTACCTCCCTCCTACCTCTCCTATCTACCCCACCTCCCCAATAAAACCCCTAGGTCCTCCACCTCTACCATCTTCCCCATGACTCCCTGACCTTCCCCGCCTATACTCCCTTACCCCATAACTCTCCCACCCCACCCCCACCTACCCACAACTGGAGGTGGGGAGGTGGACCTCCCCCACCTCCAGCTAAATCTCCCAAAACTTCTCCCACCACCCCCACCTCCACCCTAACTGTCCCATCTCTCCCAACGTCCACCCACCTCACCCCTAACGTCCCTCCATCTCCCCAGACCTCCCCACCACCCCCACATCCCACCCCTCATCTCCCCACCACCCCCACACCCCACCTCCCCCCTAACTTCCGCCATCTACCCCCCACACCCCACCTCGCCCTCACACCCCATCTCCATCCACCACCGTCACAAACACCACCTCCTCCCCCCACCTTCCCAACATCCCCCCATCTCCCCACCACCCCACACAACCACTCCCCCCACCTCCCCCCAGCCCCCCCCACCCCTCCCCCCCACATCCCCCACCACCGCGCCCTGTTGCGCCGCATCACTCGTTCATGGCCCGCAGCCGCTGCAATCTCACTCAATTTCCTGCCGCGGGAAATTGAACTTTACATTTGCCTCTCCTCGTCACCGGTGGCCGAACTGCCTCAATTACGGTGTATGTAAATTACGCCTTCGGGCTATAACGCGTCATAATTACCCAATAATTGCCACATCTAAAAATATTTTCATATATATGTTTTTTATTTTATTTTTTTTAAATTGAAGGGCGGTGGGGGGAAAACGGGTATAGTTGGTGGGTGGGTGGCATGAGGTTGGGGGAGGGGCGCCATCTAGCATTGCCTTGCCCAGAGAGAGATGGATAGATGCATAATGGTGCCAGAAGATTGACAGTGCATGTCTATTTATAGAACGGGGAAGTACCACAACCAACAATGGAGCCTGTGAGCTGGCCGACTGAATCATCACAGTTTATTTGTATAGTGATGTGCACACAGATATATATATATATATATATATATACCTTTTCTCCATTGGAGTTTTTGTTCAAAACACTGCTGTCGATTGCTGCCGGCTATCCATTCAAGTTGCTTGCATAGGTTGCTTTAATAAAACAAGTCTCACATATTTTCTTCTTTATATTATTATAATTATTATTATAATTATTATTATTATAATCATTATTATTATTATCAGAGGAAAGTTGTATTGCAAAGCGATGGTTGGTTTCTTGTTCCTTCTTGTCCCTTCTTGTTCCCCATCGTTCCTTCTTGTTCCTCCTGGTCCTTCCTTACTCTTTCAGACCGTGCATAAATAATATACTCCATCCCCGTATATATTGAATGCCATTCTCTCATTTTAAAGTTGTATAGTCCAGTTGTTTTGAGTTTCTCCATTTTTTAGATTAATATATTAAGTTAATTGTTATGATGTACCTCACTTTAGCTTGATGGCTAATTGTGAAGATGTTTGAAGTGAAAGCATGCATCAAGGAATTGGCATCCAGATACAAATTTGGACATGATAGCAATAACTGGGAACATCTTCTATTAAATTGACCGTTGTTTTTTTAATTGTTGGTGATGGTCTATTTATGTTGCCCATAACGGTTAAGTCTAATGGCTTGTTTTTCACCGCTAGACAGTAATAGTCTGATGGTTCCCCTTCTTTTATTACTTTCAGTTGTTGTGTAGATATCTACTACACACACTCTTTCTCTGTTTGTAAGCATTCTCCCACATCTCCCAACCCTCTATGATTCTGTTAATTCTACAATTGGTGAGTTATTTGGTTACCTATAGTTTCCCTGACTGCTTTCACCAGCTTGCATTCGTGATTTAGCAACAAATACTTACAAACTGCACCAGTATCTAAGTTGAATATGCATGATCAAATCGGGATAAGTGTTTCGGTTTTGAAAACCATCATGAACAAACCATCAACACATGGAACATCCTACACAACTATCAACCTGTTTAAACACATTGAACATTATATAGGACAGACAGAATGTCAACTATAAACTTACCATGTTTTATAAGAGAAAAAACGTAACCCTCATGTAAAATATTTGGGAATTTTGGGGTGGTTTATATTTAGTGCTCTGAAGACAAGGACCTGCCGGGTACAGGCCAGGTCACCTGACTGGTACCTGGTTGCATTGGTACTCTGCAGGCAAGGGCCTGCCGGGTACAGGCTGGGTCACCTGACTGGTACCTGGTTGCATTGATACTCTGCAGCCAAGGGCCTGCTGGGTACAGGCTGGGGTCTCCTGACTGGTGCCTGGATTTTAACCTATAAATAAGGGTGCATGGTGCATGCGCGCTCTCTCTCACCACCACCACCAGCCAGCCCAGACTATGTACATGTGCCTGTAGCAACTTTAGTTTTGGATTAAACCATGTGAGTACAATATTATGTCTTCTTGTGTGATATTTCAGTTACTGAGCCCAACAAGTGATTTTGGAAGTAGATAGTTGATATATCTAAAGAATATGTGTAGAAGTTCTCTGACAACTATTTCAATTTAATCTAACAGCATAGACTTTAATACCATCAACAATTTCTGAGATACACACACTTTTCACTCAGTTGCCCCAAGTATACACTTTCTACTCAGTGCTGCTCCCTATTTTTGCATGAACTACAGTGACTGGTGCTGTACATTATACAGCAGGAGCCACTCCCTTAAGTCTACAGGATCGGTGCTGTAACTAATACAGCACCGATCAAACTTAGATTATATAGACTGTCAATTCCAATAGTAAGATGGCCGGAAGACCAGTGCTCTGGCGCTGACAAATGTCATATTCTGATTAATAAATAAAAAAATAATAAAATAAAATGTGAGAATCAAATAGATCACAATTATCAAGCTAACGATAAGAAGACAGAAACTCTAAACCATCAGATTACCTAAATGTAAGAAAGCCAACAAGTAGCAAGGATATCAATCCTGATAAAAGGTAAGAGTGAATACAATTAGAACGCACATGATGTTTGTTTGTTTGGGTGTTAAGTCCTAGAACCAGCTATATCGATACACAGTGTACGTAATCGCAGAATTTTACAATGATATGCTGGCATTCAACATCTAACAGTTTATTAATAATGTCATGGGGGTGATGAAAATGGGAAATGTTGCGCCTAGACCAGGACTTGAACCCACATCTCTTTGCATTCCGGGCCAGTGTGCTAACCATTACACCAGCTAGGCTCCCTGATATGAACACACTACCCACACCTACCTGTCTAAGTGGTCACTTGCCTGAGAGGTCAGTGCAGACCACTACACTTGTCCCCCTGGAATTGTAAGTCTTTTAATGCTTACAATTACATACATACAGGCAATGCACTAACACATACACATGGAAGGTTCAACAACTATACAGCGCATAGCTTGTACAGGATCCTGGTCATGGAAACCAGTGTCATGGGGGTGATGAAAATGGGAAATATTGCTGGCATTCAACATCTAACAGTTTATTAATAATGTCATGGGGGTGATGAAAATGAGAAATGTTGCACATAGAGCGGAACTCGAACCCACATCTCTTTGCATTCCGGGCCAGTGTGCTAACCATTACACAACCTAGGCTCCCTGATATCAACACACTACCCACGCCTAGCTGTATATGTGTTCACTTGCTGGAGACGTCAGTGCAAACCACTACAATAACTACCTAATTTAAGCAACTTTTTGCGGAGTTTCTTTGGACGTTTTCTAAATATATATAATGCTGTACTACTTCCACAAAACATCGGAGAGAGACTAACTTAATTTCCCCTGAGGGAGAAGCCACTCTGGCTGCGCTCCAGTGCGATCGACCTTGCGGGACCTTTGACGTGCGCAGCTGGACAGGGGGCACAGGGAAGAATTTTCTGTTCATCATATCCAGCACTGGTGTAACATGCACCTCCCGGCACCACTGTCCCTTGGGTCGGTCTGGTCTGTTTGCACTGGCTGCAGCCGCTTCTACCTGGCCGGTAGTGGTTGGTCGACTGGCGGTTTGCTGGGCGCTGTACTTGTAAAAGTCTGGTCGTCCCACCTGGTCTAGCCGATTCAAGCCCTGCGAGGCTTTCCACTGTGGGATGAAGTTTGCTGCCGAGGGGAGGATGGTGAACCTCTCGATGTATGGTCCGCCCCCAGGCCTCTTTCTTCTCCAAGTCGTGCTCATTGTGGACGGCCTTGTTCTTCTTGAAGAAGCCGAGGAGTACCGAGGCGGAGCAGTGTCCGAACAAGGTGTTCACGTGGTCTTCCTCCTCTTTGCCGCTGGACTGGTTCTTGATTGAGGAGGTGGCGCCCTCTTGTAGTGCAGGCTCCACCTACTGGTCCAGCTGGAGTTCACCAACTTCGGAAGTCCGTCAGGGCTCCTCCTGCCTGCGACCACCATTCACATTCAATTGGCATGCCTTGACGCTGATAAATGGGTGTGGGCTGCCATGAACTTTGAAGTGGCACCCGAACCAGATGGAACTGCCCTGTTTGGAGTGACAGGGGACTTCTCACATCGCTCAGCCACAGATCAAACATTGGTGGTGGTGGTGGCTTGTGTCTTCATCCGCGGGGCCGCGCCTCCAATTTCACTGGTGGATTTGGCTGCTATGTTGTTCGCTAGCTTGAAGATGCCTGACTGGTCCAGGATGGCCTTCTTCTCAGAGGCAGCCAGCACCGATTCTGAGTGACGCATGACTGGTGGATGGGGCTGGTGACCTCTGTGTTGATCTGGTCAGCTCGGCTGGTGCTGGTGCTGCAGCGGCGCAGCGCGACCAGGGGGGCAGGGACAATTAAGGAGACGCCATGAGGGGTGATGTCTGTCCTGTTGCTGCTGCTGTTGTTGTTGCTTAATAGTGACTGTCAGCAGTTTCATGGCGGCTTTGTCCTCCCTGATGTCGGGCTCCGGCTGGTCAACTTTCTCGAGCTCCACTTGGTTTGTCTCCTTGTTACGGGAGAGGCTGCACTGGGGGGAGGGGGCTTCATGTTGGCTGGCTTCTTGGCTGTAATGAGTGCATGCTGCCCATATAGGGGCGATGACCTTGCGCCCTCCGCCTTGTTGCTCACTTCTCCGGGTGGCCCCCCTCCACCGCTGAAATGCTCTCTCCCATTGCTCTTCTCGGGTGTTATCAAGTTCATGCTCTTTGTGCTGAGTATCCACTTTGTCATGGTTTGGATATGTTGGTCGCACTTTGTGCCATTTCGATGTACCAGCTTTGCTGGGACTTTCTTCAGCCCAGTCCGCAGAGATATCATGCACATTCAACCGTGAAGAAAATGGGAAAATATGACATACATAAGTCTCATTGCCCAGTCGAGTGGAAGGTCCCGCTTACACATTTGTGTTAGAAGTAACGTGTATGCATTAAAGTTGCATAACCCGATGAATGCGTCAAATTTTCAAAAGCAAAGCATGTATCTAGATTTGAACCTATGTATCCATCTTAGAAACTGGTGCACTTATTAAGTATGTGTTGATACATAGAAGGTGTTCTCTGTGGTGGAGTGGTTAGAGTGTCTGACTTTTTTTCTAGGTCAGACTCCTAATCTGAAGGTCAGTGGTTCGATTCCCTGTGCCCCCACCTCTGCCAATTTGGATTTCCACTGCTGTGTATAACTTACAGCATCATCAAAGGCCAGTTGCTCTCATAACATGTATATGTGGTGTGGGAGGTTAAAAATCCCTTGGGCTGGTAAAAGTGTAGGCCCGGGCTTTCTATCGACAAACTGGCTAATGGTGAAAACAAGTCTATTCAGACTTATCCAAGTATAAAACTTCAAGAAGAAGAAGGGCATACTAGTCAGTTTCATAGAACCTGTTACAGCTGAACTCTATGGGATCAGAGTTTTGAAAACCATGCTAAAATTAATATTGTAAGTCTACACTTCAAATATATTCTAAGTTAGTCATTTTAAAGCAAATTTACTTAAAACTAAAGTAAAGTAAATTATAACGATCAATCTAATCCATTTATCTCAGAAAATGACAGAAACTACAAATCATCGGACAACGCAACTTTTAGCCTATAAGTAAAACAGTAACCGAAAAAAGAGGAATACATGAAATTTATAATTGAAAACAAGAAATAAATAAAGTAGGTCACGTCAGTGGCAGGGCTTAATTTCCTATCCCAATGGCAGGTTCTGTAAATTCATGGGGAAACATTAAACTTTAAAAAAAAGAAAATTAGACAACACCATTGATTAGGTCTCATTTCCAGCCTTGTTGAAGCTTATGCACATTCCTGGAAAATCGAAATAATTCAATCTACTGATATGCCACTGCAGCACTGAATATTTTGTTTGTCCACTAATGAATTATTTAAATTGATGCATCTTTGATTACATCTAGGCTGCATTCACTATAGGTGTGCAATAAAGTTCGTAAAATGACGTGGTCTATCTGTTGGAAGAGTTGCAAGAGAGGACATCCACAACCAACCCGTTCTGTTGACACCCTTAAAAGAACCAATATTAAGTGCAATATGTCTATGTGTGTGATGAAAATGCCTTATAGGAGATTTCCACCAACACCTGACCTCTTGTAATATATTGAGTCTCGGCCGTCAGAGCCCCAAGATACCACTTACTCTTCCCCAGGTGCGTTCTGACAACTGTCTGTCAGTTCCCACCTGATGCCATTCTCCAACAAACTCATAAGAAAGAATGGGAAGACAAGTCACGCAAGATTGACAGTGAAGAAGTTGTGCTTTATTGGCATGAACTCCTGTTCACCTACTAGCGATCTATCACCCTCACTCCTTACCTACTGTCCACACAGATCCTCATTACTCTTGTTAGTGTGTATATGAATCAGTGCCTACAACCCATTGAACCGGAGTCCCATGGTTGTTGCACACAGCTCAGTGCCCTTTGAATAGCTGCTGCGAGTTTGTATATAGAAAGTGGAGCCTCAGACAGAATGTCTGGGTTCCTGGACAAGAGAAGAGTGTCTCCTTCTAGAGTGCCTAGCTCAGAGTCTCTCTCAAGAGTGTCTGTCAAGAAGTGAATGAAGAATCATCTATATCAGAGTGAGGCATGTGTGTCAGGTGCAAGGGGTGCAGGTGACTGGGCCTCCCACAGCCAGCCGATCAGACACCCTGTACAGCCTGGGGGGAGACACCCTAATAGGGTCAGCTGTCACTCAACCCGAGTTGCAGGTGGTGTCCATAATGTATGCACGATGGGTGGGTGTGCTTGCCCATCGGCCCTGTGGTAACAGGTAGTTGCAGACAGTTACAATAAACATATATTAAAAATGTCCTTCCCCTCCACTTGCACTCTTACTGGTGCATAGAAGGAACATTTCACTGAACATCAACTGTCTCCTAAATAGTTACATCACGTCATAATCTCGGGCACCATGTGTTGGACATATTTTCCACATAGTCTCTTATGTCACACAGCGAGTGGGGCACCCATTGATTCTCTGTTACATAACCTTGGTCCCACACTCCATCGCCTGAGACTAGTAATGCTCTCTGGCAATATATAAATCCATACTGAAAATCTGTATATTTTTACACTCTGATGGCAATATCAAGAACTCATATTGTGGGTATGAGTTCACCACACAATGCCCTATAGACAATATGTAATTACACTGAACAGTTAAATATCCTTAAGGTGCTGTCACATTACAGCTTTTTGCGGGAGCGTATGGCGGCGTAAGCGCTTTACGTCATATACGTCAGCATACGCCGCCATATGCTGTTGTACGCCGTCATACGCTTTCTTACGTCCGTCCGTCCAAAAATTGTTGAGCATGCTCAAAATTTCTCGGCGTATGGGAGCGTATGGTTCATATGCTACTCATACGCTACTCATACACCGGCGTACGCTCCGCATATGCTAGGGGTACTCCAGCGTAGGTTACGCATATGCTCAACTTGCATCACCGGCGTATCTCTAGTGTATGTAGCATACGCATAACCTACGTGTTACGTATTCAAGCATACTCCTAGTGTATGCACAGCGTATGCACAGCATATTAAAAGCGTATGCCTGACCTTTGGTCTCGACATCGATCTGAGCCGGGTTAACTGACATGTTTGGACCATCCTACATGTTTCCACCGTCCCATTTCTTCATATATCATATATGGAGACTGCTTCCTAACAGGTAGTTGCTTTTGATAGTGGTTGGAGCACATGTTTGGACCGTCCTACTCTGGATGCCACACAAATATTGTACACTAATTGTGCTTTTGATAGTGGTTGGAGCACATGAAGAGTTTAGGCGCAAAACCATGTAAACGCCAATCAAAAGATTGAGCAAAACATTGGAATCAAACCTTCAAAAAGGTTTTTTTATATTCCTACTCTTTCACTCATTGCTCCATAACCATATGATCATATGAAAAGTTAAATTAGTGAGAAGTAATATTATTTTCAGGTCAAAATCCTTTATTTAAATAACAATTTTGGATTGGCGTTTACATGGTTTTGCACCTGAACTCTTCACATGTTTGGACCGTCCTACTCTGGATGCCACACAAATATTGTACACTAATTATTCAGTTTTACCTTGCTATCCGGACCGCATTCTGTCCACACCTCTCTCTATCACCTCTCCGCCGGCCATGCTCCTCCTTGATATGTCTGAAAAGAGTTCCAGGAGGGGGAGCCCGCCGGCATTTCACTTCCTACTCTTACTCTGTCCGTGTCTATGGCTCGCTGAACGGTCACCATAGAGCAAATAGACACAGTCCTTTGACTCAACTCTCCTCATTTCTCTTTCCTAGACTCTGCCCATTTCGATTTCTCCCAGGGACACTTCTTCCCCTGACCAGGGTAGTTGTGTTCTTGGGTGGGGCCCTTCACCTTTACGATTTGTCCGTCTTGTTCGTTGCTCGAACTACCACTGCTCCCACCTTTTTCCGCCTTCCTCAAACCCCTGCTGCTGACTGGATTCAAGTGTTCAACCACATCTACAGCTCAAGTACCGCCGGACCGAAGAGATTCACTGCCACCCCAACGCCTCGCCGTTACAACGTTGTGAAGATGTCCCCAGCTTCTACAACACTCCCTACAAAGATTGGGCCGATTTATCGGAGCCTCTCTATTAATGTTGCAGTTCTGCAGCCGTTAACCGTCATAAGGTTACAAACACCTTCATGTGTGGGGTCGGTGGGACCAAGTGGTCCTTAGCCATTGCCGCATTGGCCACTCATGGCTTACACACTCATTTATGGTCAAGGGATATCCTCCTCCCGAATGCATTGGGTGTCAGTCATGACTGATGCTCAAACACATTTGATTAAACTGCATGGATTTCAGGGCCTTGTGCCAACAATTTTACAATGCAAACACCATCCATAATCTTTCGACTAATGTAAAACAAGAAGCAATCCTAGCTTTCTTGAGGGCGGCAGGACTATACCACCTGGTATAGTTCATTAAAACCAGACGGGATGGCCGAATGAGTTAGAGCGTCCGTCTCCTGTGTTGGTAGATCGTGGGATCGTGGGTTCGGATCCTGGTCGAGTCAAACCAATGACTTAAAAATCTATACTTATTGCTTCCTAGCCAGACGCTCGGCATTATTAGGATAGGGCAAGGAGCAGTGAAATGAGGTAGACCAGTCGTCGGCGATTGAAATTTCCCCTGCTTACACAACTACTGTACAAAACAACAACAACAACAACAAAACTATTTCACCAATTTATCTAGTATTTTACCTGGCTTCAAATTTGTTATTATAATTGTGAGCCTTTGACTTCAAAAGTATCATTGTATAGCCATTAGCAGATTAGTGTGCTGATATGCCGTTAAGCATTTATTCATTCATTCATTCAAAAGTATCTTGGGACACATAGTTGACTATATGCTTTTACATTCTCTGTAAGAGTGACGAGCAATTCTCACCGTGATTATGGCCTTTGCTGCCGACACGGCGTTAAGCAACCACCACTAACTAACTAATTTATCAGTAGTTAGCACAGAACATACAGGTGAACAAGCCGCGTGAAAGTCATGTAATCGGGGACCTCTTCATGAATTCGATCACAAGTTAGAGGTAAAAGCCTATCGAATCTGGGTTTGTCCAGAATACAAGCTTAAGTCAACATGAGTAGATCAATTCAGAATATTGTCTTAATATCATTGAATCAAGTTACAGTAATGATTAGCCAAGGATAACAGTAGAAAAGGCCGAGAAAACAGCGCTCAAACCAGAACTGATAGGGGAGAGGGTGGGTGAGCGAAGTTGCCTGTCCGACCCGCTGGGGTAAAGTGATCGAACACTTGCCTCGGTACACAATATAAACAGGGGACTCAGTGCCTCGTGAAGGAAATTACCCATGTTAGCAGGCAAACATGAATAATTCACTTCACTTGGACAAACAAGAGACAAGGCAGATGCATATGAGTTTAACAAGTAAAATTTAATTAAAAAAACAAGTATGTAACTCTTTGGAAGTTGATCATGTGTTACATCAAGCAGTGTACAAGGGACCAGTCTAAAGCCCCGTTCATACACGCACATTAAGTCGCCTCAATTAATTTGCCTTGTCTATTTCGGTTCACATTGGCCATGTGGACGCGACGCTGAGGCGGATTAGGGCTGAGTCGATCCAACTAATTTGCGTCAAGTATACATCTCGCGAGGTAGTATATATGAAGCGAACTAGCTTAAGTCGGCCCATCTTGCTTGTGTGGACTATAGCAGTTTACTTTGAGGCGGCTTAAGCACATCACACGCATGCGCAGTCGAGACCTGAGTTTGTTGATTTTTCCGGTCGATCAAAAGTGCATATTATATAATTTGGTCTATGAAACCGCTAGCTGTGCACAGATATTTTTTTCATAATTTATTTATAGGTTTTCACTGCCCAGCAGAAGTTTTGACCGTTCCAAAACAATACGACTCAGTCTATAAATATCTAGGTCAGACCCACACTCTCTCATGGCGACATCGACTAACGGAAAGTGGCGCTGGTTAGTATGGACTTGCTCATGCGCAGATATCGATTTCCGGCTTAAACCGCCCCAAGCACTGGATGTGTGGATAAGACACACTTTCACGCCTAGTTCGCCTGATCTAGTTCGCCTGATCTAGTTCGGCCTAAAGTTGTCCTGTATGAACGGGGCTTTATAGCTAGTACCAAGCCATATTATTGGGTATTTCAGTATCCAGCCTGTGTACGAAGCCATATTATTGGGTATTCAATATCAAACCTGTATAATGAGCCATATTATTGGGTATTCAGTATCAAGCCTGTATAACAAGCCATATTATGAGGTATTCAGTATCAAGCCTGTATAACAAGCCATAGTATTGGGTGTTCAGTATCTGGCTTGTATACCGCGCCATATGATTGGCTATTCAATATTGGGTGTTTGTATCGAGCCATTTTTATTGGTTCTTCTGTATTGAAGCTTTGTATCAGGTCAGATGCATCAGTTCTTATCTATCAGGAATTATGTAATAGACGCCGGTACGGAGCAATATGTATACCACTGCATTTATGGGACATTATTGTACATGTCAGACCTGTTTTATCGGAACTTATCTATAGGGCCATTTCCATTGGGCATTGTACGTTTAGAAAATATGCCCTGTCATTGTGTGTGGCTACCTTATGGTGCTGTCACATTACGATGTTTCTCGCCAACGCGCGTCGACGTGTGTCAGTTTTTGGCAAAACGTCGGGAGACATCTGGAAACGTTAGGCGAGCGTTGGATTTCGTTGATGGACGGCAACGGTCGGCGAAGCGCGTCAGGGTATCGGCGAAGTTTTGTGCTTGCACAAAACTTTGGACGTGCGACAACGCACGCCAACACATGGGTGCCAATATTATGGCGATGTTAGGGGGTCGTCGAGATACGTTAGAAGCACGTTGGAGGTACGTATACTTTTTTTCCATTGATGCCGTGCGCACGTGAGGGTCGTTTCCACATGTTGCGCCATACTGTTGCTTAAACAATTTGTTGTTGTTTTACATCCTAGCTACATCTAAGGTCAAATCAGGACGGCGCGCCAAAACACGGTACCAATACGTTGCGCTGACGCCGGAAAGTTTGACATGTCTCGTCTATTGAAAGTGATTTTGCACATTGGCGGCACGCCGGCGAGATACGTCGTAGTGTGACAGGGCTATAAGGGGCCATCCAAAGCTTTCAACATTTTCACTCACAATCCCACAAAGCGTACTACTTTTCCAGGCAGCCCGCGTGTCCTCCAAGTAGTACACATTTTACTACAGAACATAAATACAAGAATATGAACATCTTAAATGTCAACATTTTATTAGATTATAAAAGTTATACTTGGCTGACTTTTCCCTCCCCCATCATCGAACGCTTGTATGACCATGAAAATGTTGAAAACGTTGGATGGCCCCTCAGGGAATTGTGCCCAAGTAACCCTTGCCGAGGGTTAAGCCTGAGGGAAGTGTTATCTAGCTGGTTGCCAGACCCGAAGGCAGGATGTGATGACAATGATATAATGGCGGTATTACATGATCCAATTAATCCAAAAACACTGTTCTCCCCACACTTGCGAAAAAAAATATATAGGACACTATATCACTGCAACTCAGAATTGGAAGGATCGAGAATTGACTATGGATTTGTAGTCAGGTTAGCTTGGTTCTTTTCACCATGCTCCAGAAATAGTGAATCTTCTTTTTTTATTTTGGTGAAATTCAAATGATCAAATTTGGTGAAATGGTATTTAATATAATCCAATATGTAATGCTTCTGAACAATGTGTTGGAAAGTTGCTGACTTAAGTTGCTGTCATTGGCGCGATGACCAGGATTATGTACATGCTGTGCACTGCACAGTGTCGAACCTCCAGGTGTATGTAATGTCAGTGCACTACAAGGTTATCTGTAATTATAAGTATGATACTTACAGTTCCTGGCGGAAGAGAAGTGAGGTGCACTGACTTCCCCAGGTAAATTAACACATACACAGGTAGGCGTTGTTAGGTTGAATCCATCGGGGAGCCTATGTAGGCTAATGGTTAAGACGTTAGCACCACAATGGCAAAAGTGTGGGTTTGAGTCCCACTCTAGGTGCACTGTTTCCCTTTGTTTGCAAATACACTCCCCATGACAGTTGGATAGGATCAAAGACTCTATAACACTAAGACGGCTCACTCAGCCTGTACTATGTAATCAAAATGATCAAACCCACCACTTGGTGCACTGGTTGTTCTCTTGGTTAAACAGTTGCTATATTATATGTATAAATGTATATATATGAATGTGACAGATGTGTGATGAGGCCGATGATGATGCTGATGATGATGTGTATTTGTTCATAGCAATTTCATATTGATGTGTATTCATACTTACCTATATCATGTATAATATAATTGTATGTGTTTACATGTGAAACACCAACCAGCAGCTGGGCTGATCAAACCCACCAGAAGGTGGCACTGCAAAATTTACATTACCATGGGAGAGATAGGGAGTGAGCTGTCTTAGTGGTATAGGGTCTTTGATAGGATGTAGTGACTGGTTGGTGTGATGTCAGAATAATGTGACTGATTGGGATTTATCATATCATCATACCAATGACATGGTGGCCCAGTGAGAGAGTAATATAAATATGGCTGCACGCTGTAGGGGGAAGCCAGCTCCTCCCCCCCCCACCCCCACCAAAAGAATGAATTGCCTTGAGCATTTCAAAGATTCTTTTCTATTACATGTACTTAGAAATCAAACAAAAAAAACATGACAGTGCCAGGGTTTTAATCTGTCTAGTATTTTTCATTTGATATGTTCCTATGATACACACATCATCATCATCATGCTGTCGGTCGCGATGCGACAAACACTGCTTTCATTACTTGACCGCTGCTCCCCATTTAGCTCTCTGCTGTGAGAGTTGTGTCCATGAGTCGGTCTTAATGTCTCTCAGCTTCAGGTTTCTCTTGATGGTATCTTGAACCGGAGACGAGGGTGCCCTCTCTTTCTGTACCCAGAAGACAGTTGAGAATAGAGGATCTGCTTTGGTAACATTTCATGAAAGCTGCCTGCAAGGGTGTTGAAGTGCTGCTGGCTTTTGCAAGTTACCAGCGGCACTCTCTCAGGGAGTAAATAGAGGTTTCTCACTGGCAAGACCATGTCAAGACAGGCGCAAAACTATTTGTCCCTGCAGTGGCTGGTCGGGAGATGTTGGGAGTTCCATACATCAACCGCCCTTAATGCTGCCACAGTGACATGGTTTTCTGCTTAGGGTTTGCTCCATTAGCCTTCGGTTCTGTCAAGAACCTGTACCACAAGGCAGTGGTTTACAACTCTGCAGGGCAGGGGCATCAAACTCCCTGAGGTATTGCTATACCTGCAATACCTGCATACTAACACTGATGTTATAATCAGATATAATCATCTTTTTGTAAATCATTTCAAAAGAACTTTGCAAAACTAGGGACCGAACGCGGTGGCCGAAAGGTTCCCATGCTGAAGGTCGGTAGTTTGAAAATATGGCCAACTCAAACCAATGACTTACAACACTGATGCCTGTCACTACCTAGCTGGTGCTTGGCATTACTAGGATACAGCAAGGACTGGTTAGCTCAGTATCAGGCTCATCAAGTCATGGTGCCAGCGGCCTAATGCCCCAGTGAGGCAGCACTATAAAATCACCATGAATACACACTGTCACAAGTCGGTACTCCTCCTGATATAACCGTAGATGTTGCTAGGTCTTAAAACCCCATCAAACAAGCTCTACCTATTATTTCGATCACCATGTAGCCCTGCAAACTACTTTTTTTTAGAAGGTGCACTGATTGAAAGTTTGTTCTAATCGCCATGATATATTGCTAAGATATATAGCCGCATGATCACCCTCTCATCCACCTCATATTGCCCAAACAGGGGGAAATTCACCACACAGGCATGCAGCGTACTGTGCCTGTTGTTCATTTTGTGTGGGGTAACATCCTGGCAACATTTAAGGTCATATCTGGATACTGACTTGACAGTGCACACTCATGGCTACTTCATACTGCTGCCACACGGGGGGAGTAATCGATTAATCGACTCCGATCACCTGAGCCACTTTTTGGCGCATGCACATATCCTGCAGACTCGGGTCGAATAATCGAATGTGCTTCTCCATGCTCCGGGTGAAAAAAATGGTGGCCCTTTTTTTTGTTTTTTAATAGCTGATATAATTACAGCAAAATAGGATTTAAAATGTTTTATGATGGCATAGTTTTGTGATATTTCCATTTCATTAATCTATTTTATTACCAACAAAAAATATGTATGACTGGTACCGGTGGCTGTTATCCTGCAGGACAGTACCAGCGCAAATGTGACGTCATCGCTCCTAGCCACCCCAGCCAAGATGTGGGTTACTGGGGTCGGGTTGTTTTGCACACGGCACGTGTATTTGTCGACTCCACTTGCGGTGTTCTATTTGAAATTCTGACGACTCGGGTGACCCGAGTCACCCGGGTCATGTTAATCGATTGTGGCCTGGGAGACCAGGCTGCCGTCACCAGGACCCAATTTCCCACTCAGTCACATTATCCTGATACTGAAGTAGCCAGTCAAGCGCTAGGCTATTCAGCGACAAGCATCAATATTGTAGGTAAGTCGGTGGTTTGACTCGGTCGGGATTCAAACTCCCAACTCTCCATACAGGAAGCCTGTTCCCTACCAATTCGGCCAGTTTGTCAGGCCCGCAGCAGCGTGCTGAGAGACAGACCCTTTGATGGCGTATGACAAGTGTCAGTAGGACCTCGGTGGCGCCTTCCTAATTGCTATTTATTTGATTAGATCTGGCCAATTAACGCCGGGCAGAAAAGTAATTAAGGTTGCTATGCCCTGGGAGAAACATGTTCCACAAACACACCCTCGGGCTGTTATCCCCTTTTTATTCAAAAATCACCGGAGACATCCACTGAGATTACTAGCATTATTTGTACTGCAAATTAAAGTTGCACAATCAGATGGCTTTGAATGTGTAGTCATGTTTTTCAATTCAATATGATTGGTTGATAATTATGATCTAATTTACTTTAGTTTGAAGTACCTTTTGATTTTAAATGTATATTTGAAGTGAAGATATATATATATATATATATATATATATATATATAGCTACATTACCCTCAACACAACACTACCAGGAAAGGAATTTGGCTAAAGAATTCATGCTGTATATATATATATATATATATATATATATATATATATATATATGCTAAATTAATGTTGGTTTGCATGTGTAAATGCTGGACATCATAGGATTCAACTGTGGTAGGTTCTATTAAAATTGAATTGACGTAACATCCCTTATATGTAGCTGGAAGTGCTTAGTATGTGTGCTAGTGTCTAAGTTGGGTATGTAGGTTCAAATCTAGGTAAATATTTTGGTTTTGAAAATTTGATTTATTTGTGTACAGATGTAGCATGAATTCTTTAGCCAAATTCCTTTCCTGGTGGTGTTGTGATAAGGGTAATGTAGCTACTATTCGCGACCAATGTTTTTGTTGTAATGTTATAGCATATAGATGTTGGGTGTTGATTAGTAGTGCTTTCGGGGACTGCAATGATCACGTGACGAATTGCTTTGCAAAACAGCCACGCTCAGCGCAATCTACCTCTGTTCCGCTTAGTCTGTGGGATTTGTGTCTTACACACGGCGCGCTGCATCAAATCTCAAGCTGTTCCACTTGTCGCACGCTCCAATTCTCCTTTTGGCATGTGTGACCCATCATCAAAATGGCGGCTATTTAGCCAGTGTGTGACTGCCATTTGCCCATAAGCATATTCAGCACTCTACGGAGCGACCCAACCAGCCAGCGCTGCGACCCAAAAAGCCATGGTTGAACTCTTTTGAACTTGTTTCCGCTACAAAGGTATTCGGGGTCAGCGATTGGTTAATAATATATCAAAACAAATGCTCGCTGCCATAGAATTTTTACTCAAAATTAAAAGAAATAAAGAACAATTTGGAATAAACATGGTGCACAAATGCAATATTATTACTTTATTATTACTTTATTCCACCAAAACAATGGTTGTATAACATATTGCAAATGGCGGCCCCCTTAAGGGGGTGGCCATTTGCAATCGAAAAGAACAGCTCTGATTGGCTAAAATTATGGAAAGATAACATTATTATTTTAGTAGTTTATTGTTCAGACATATTTACACATATATATGTATCTTTTGCACAGATTAAAGTGCTTGAAGTATATTTTAAATTTATCAACATCGACTTCTGTTTAAATCACACAATATCACTACTTACTGAATGGGAAACTAATCCTGCAAGGGTATATGCTCGATATGACCCAGTGGTCAGCCGTTTTTGCTCCTTTCGTCGCTGTGCACCCTTCTCGGCTATTTAGCCAGTGTGCGACTGCCATTTGCCAGACAGGTGTAGACCGAGTGAGTACAAAGTGGAGCAAGTCGCGCAGTTTTTTCACGTGATCTCGCTTCAACCAGTGTTTGATAACAACGCCATATATGGGACCGATTGGGAACCGATATTGAAGCCCATTGCCAATGTTAATGCATTGACTGCTGGCTGAGGCACTCACTGCATGGTAGGCTAATATAACTCCCGCTAACATACATTAAGTAAAAGTCCCAACAGAAAAGAAGAAGAAACATGAAAGTATTTATTAATTTACACCAAATTAAGCATCAACTCATAGTGGATATATAATGCATGCGAGACTCACATTTGGGGTTTATATGCTTAGTTCATTCCTTGTGTTGTGAAATTAACCATACTGATGTGTGTTTTGTTGATACGTCACCATGTGGGAGGTGACCGCTTGCCAGTTGCTGCTAGACATTGGCATCGATACCCAGGTCTGCCGCTGGGTGGTGCCAGTGACAGATGGACCTCCACACATGCCTGGGAGGGGGTGAGGGTAGCATAGGGGGAGGGCGGAGGGGGGGGGGGAATTCCTTCGTCTCTCACTCATGCTAAAAAGAGGTGTTGTAATGACACTATTTAATTCTAAAATGAGGCTGATCTATTTTCAAAAAAGCTTGTGTATTACCCAATGGAGGACAGGTTGCTTCACCCTGAACTATTTGTATTATATACCAGGCATTGTGGCCCCGCGTGTGCAAGGTCTGGGGCCATATGCATGGAACAGTGTTAGTGGCGTGTGGTGTTAACCCTCTAACACCGGGTAGCTATCACCAGTTATCAGGGGCGTGGCGAAGTATGTCAAGCCGTATGCATGGTGGCCTAAATGGTGCGTGTTTGCTAAACCTGAATGTATTTATAGATTTGGGAAATCTCTCTGAGCATCTAGCTGGCGAGCACCGCTATTTGACAATATTTAACAGAATTACATACTCTAACAGTGATATTTTATCAAATTCGAACCGATAAAGGCGATATTAATGCTGCCACTACATCGGCGGCGATATTACTATTGTCGAATCGACGAATGTACACAAAACAAATAGTGGTGCTCGCCAGCAACAGGCTCACAACTAACAAAGCTGTTGGTTCCCGGCCGCAGAATCGGCGGTGATATTGTCAAATAGCAGTGCTCGCTGTGAACCGGCTCACCACGATGCGGCGGCAGCATTAATATTGCTTCGAATTTATGGTTAATTTGCTGAAATTTCACTTATTGAGTATGTAATTCTGTTAAATATGATAGCATTGAATAGATTTGGGCTCCATCCTGACACTAACCTAACACTAACACCACTGTAAACCTGCTATGGGCTGGGGTTAGAATCTCTGACTTTAAACTTGTGGTGTTAGGCCTAACACTGCTCCATGCATAGCGACTTTTCGGCGCTAAACCAGAAATCCCGGCCTAAACGCGTGTTTGCTCGCTAACACCGCTCCATACATATGGCCCCAGGAGTTTGGTTCCCAGTCGAGTCAAACCAATGACTTTAAAATTGATACTTCTTGTTTCCTAGCCTGGCGCTCAGCATTAATAATAATGTGACTGAGTGGGATATCGGGACATGGTGTCAGCGACCTAATTTCCCAGTGGGGCAGTACTATAAAGTTGTCATGAGTGCGCACTCTCACAAGTCGGTACCTATCCTGATATGAACTTAGATGTTGCCAGGACGTAAACTCCAACAACTAACCAACTTGTATCGTATTCAGGGTTGAAAGATCTCCGCGATTTCGCGGATATCCGGGTTTTTTTCAATCCCACAGCACCATCAGCGTATACTAATATGTGGTGCAGACGCCGTAGTACTATCATCATGTACTACTAATAAATACTCCAAATGCCACAGCACTATCAGGAAATATTACTAATACATGCTTCAAACGGCGCAGCAATATTAGCGTATATATATATCATTATCAATATATATGAAAACCCACTTCCGGAAATTGTCTGCGATTCCCTGACAATGCTAAACCTATTGGAGAATATCGGCATTTCCGCTTTTTGTTCCTGGTGACCACTTTCATCCGTGCGTATTTAACATTTACAAACAATTATAATATACAAATAAATGTATGCCGTTGTATTGCTGTATGTTGGCGAGTGTCTGGTGAGTTGAAGGTAATTGGAATGCAGGTTTCCTAGGTGCACAACACACATTTATGATTTACACCAAAGACCCTATAATACTAACACGGCTCACTCAGCCTGTACTGTGTAATCAAAATGATCAAACACACCACTTGGTGCACTGGCTGTTCTCTTGGTTAAACAGTTGCTATATTATATGTATAAATGTACATATGAATGTGAGAGCTGTGTGATGATGGTGATGATGATGATGATGTGTATTTGTTCATAGCAATTTCATATTGATGTGTATTCATACTTACCTATCTCATGTATAATATAATTGTATGTGTTTACATGTGAAACACCTACCAGCAGCTGGGCTGATCAAACCCACCACAAGGTGGCACTGCGAAATTTACATTACCATGGGAGAGATAGGGAGTGAGCCGTCTTAGTAGTATAGGGTCTTTGTTTACACATAGCTCCTACTCTTCCAACTTACAAATGAGCATTGCCGTTTATTACAATATTTGTAATGGCGATGCTCCCTCTGATTATAATTACTCGATGATGTACTTGATCATGAGGTGTGGACACTGGACGTTACTCATAACCAGTGTTCATTTCGCAGAATAATACTAATTACAATATACGCCAGTAAGATTAATTAGTTGTGTGTCCCAATGCACATCAGACTCTGTTTGTATTGTGTTTCCATTTGCCAGTCTTAATAATTTGATATCATATAGTAATAATAAATCAGACATTTGGTCTGTATGAAGACAAGCATTAGCATGATATAGTAGGTAATTCTTCAGTAGCCTGACATGTGCAGTCTCATATATATATATATATATGTTTATGTAAATATATTTATATATGCGTATATATATATATATCTATATGAGACACTCTCAAAGGGTGCTAAGCAATATGGGACAAACCTTTGTCCATTGTAATGATCAACATGTTATCTGCTTATGCATTTGCTCAGGATAAACTGATTTGTTCGTTTACATGGTGTTTCATAATCCCAATAGAATACATATTGATTTGAAGCAAAAGTCCTTGTGTTTTCAATGTAACAGTTTCTGTGCTGTTTTGTGTCAATCATTACAATGGACAACAACGAAAAGAGTTATCAACATTTGAGACAGGCTCATATATATTTGAGACCACACGTCATTGTTGAATTGGCAAGGGTGCAGGCTTCCCATGCTTCGAGAATTTGAATCTTGGCCGAGTCATACCAATGATTTACTCAATTTATATTTGTTGCTACCCAGGCTGTTTCTTGGCATTACTGGGATATGGTATGCACAATGTGTAGAATCTAATGCTCGGATCTGTGGCTGTGTACGTAGGCTATGAGGAAAACAATACAGACACAGAGAAAGGAAGAGAGTAAAGTATATAGAAGAAGAGAGCTTATATCGTTACATGGGTTCATTGTAGGGCATCATACCACCTCCTTCCACCAATGGGAATCGAGCATTCCTGGTCTCACCAATGGGAATCCAGCATTCCTGGTCTCACCAATAGGAATCCAGCATTCCTGGTCTCTATGGATATCAGTGTTCTACCCACCACCAGTAGCTGTATGGCCCCATGGCCACCAGCAACCTTGACGTTTTGAGTGCGGTGACCCCTACCCCAGCAGAAGGGGTAGGCCCTGAGTGCAATCACACACAGACCTGCCAGCATAACTATGTCTATTTATATCCTACTCAGGCACCACCAACCCATATATATATATATATATATATATCTATACATGCGCCTGGTCATGTACACCGATCAGTAATAGAACATTTGCATTCCCCCTTGCCGAATATCGGAATATTTTGTGACTGGTTAGCTCAGTAGCAAGATAATGTGAATGAGTGAGAAATTGGTTGGTGGTGCTGGCGGCCTGGTCTCCTAATGGGGCAGCACTATAAAGGTGTTATGAGCGCATGCTGTCACACAAGTCGATATAACCTTATATGTGTTCAGGATGTAAAACCCTAACAAAACACACTATATATATGCTGTATAAGAATTATTCGAGTATAACAACCCATAATTCCATACTCGCTCCTCAGCTCCACCCACCAGTGATTGGGTGATGGAGCCTGGGGGTGGTCATCTACGGCTTCAACCTACTCAACTTTTAGCAAGCAGGCGGGAACTCCACCTTAAATTACTTGCTCAACACTACACAACACAGCCAGATCACACCGCGACTGTGCCACAAAATACCAGGCACATGGACACCCCAGTCCTAAGGGAAGTCATAAGCAACACAAAATGCAAGATCAATAAAAGATCTTAATAAATACAAACAATTTCTAAAGAACAAACGATAAGAGGCATGCAGAAGTAGCATAGAAACTAACATAAAAAAATATACATATCAAACCTGTTGTGTATCTGTTATGTACCTGTCATGTATCATAGAGCGTTGCCATGGGAAACTGGCCTGAGGCATGCTGGGAACCTTATGAGGATTAAAACAGTTCCATCACATAACTCACAGTGTCGAGACATACTTTACATGGTGTCAGATGTTTAAGAGGGAATCCTAAACATGGCTTTGACAGGATTACGACCACCAGGCCCACTGAATGTGGAGGATAATATGGATATCAACTGGAGATCCTGGATCACATCATATGAGATTTATGCGACTGCATCGGGTGCCGCTTCTAAATCGGAGAAGGTGCAATGCTGCGTTTTCTTGCACATAGCTGGCAGTGAGGCGCAAAAGATCCATCAAACTTTGAAGATAGAGGACGTTAACAAGGATAAAATTGCCCCTCTAATTGACGCATTCAGACATTATTGTGAAGGCAAGTGCAATATTACAGTGATCAGATATAAATTTAATTTGTACAATCAGACAGGAGAAACTATGGATGTATACATTCGAGAGTTGAAATCTAGGATCACTCGATGCCGTTATGACGTCATCGAGGATTCGTTGCTTTGTGATCGTATTGTGTGTGGAGTTAGAGACAACTTGCTGCGTGATCATTTACTCCAGACTCCGGACTTAACATTAGAAGGATGCATACAACTGTGCAGGCTAAGTGAAAACAAGGGTGTTCAACTGACGAACGGAGGAATTAAGCGTGAAGAATGTGTTGACAGTGTTAAAAGTAATTATGAGCGTCGAATGGGTCCTGTGACGCGTAGGCCGCATTGGAAATAGTCGTTGACAATGCCAAATCGACGCTCTGCTTCCATCAAGTTTTCATGCGGGAATTGTGGTTACAGTCACTCTCAAGGGAATTGTCCTGCACGAGGGAAGGAATGTGTGGGATGTGGAAAAATTGGCCACTTCATCAAGCTTTGTCGTGATCGTCAGCAATCAAAACATACTGCGATAAATGAAGTTACGGTTGACCCAGTGACCGAGGATGCGCTTAGTAATGGTTGCCCTGACTACGACCTGTTTGTGGGCGCTTTGTGTTGTGATGATAGCGGGTGTGATGATCTCTGGTACATGACATTACGCATAGGATTGTGTGATGTGTCGTTCAAGATGGATACTGGATCGGAGGCGAATATCCTGGCTTTGGAGACATTCGACAAGATGACGGATGTCGATGTACAATTGAAGTCGTCGAGATGTCGACTTGTGACATATAACGGCCAGTGCATCAAACCTGTCTGGGAGTTACGTCTGAACGTCAAGGGACGTTCTCTGCAATTCCAAGTCACCGATGCGGGCAGCGCTATCCTGGGGAAAGGGGCGTGTGTTAGTCTAGGACTGTTGACCAGGATTGCCGAAATTGGATGTGATGCTGCAGTATCTAAAGGGGCAGCTGCTGACGTGGTAAATAAGTATTCTGACGTATTTTCTGGATTGGGGTTAATTAAATTAAATGCTGTTATCCACATTGATCATAATGTTACCCCAATAATTGACCCTCCACGTAGGATACCTTTGGCGGTTACTGAGGAAGTACGAACAGAGTTAACTAGAATGCTAGATTTGGGAGTCATTGTAAAAGAGACGGAGCCTACTCCGTGGGTCAGCTCTATTACAGTAGTCAGGAAGCCAGGGAAAATAAGAGTATGTTTAGACCCGACTAAGCTTAATAGAGCTATCCTACGTGGACCGTATCCAATACGTACTGTGGAGGAAGTGGTGGCTCAATTACATGGAGCAAAATTCTTTTCGGTCCTAGATGCCAATAGCGGGTACTGGCAGATCCAGTTGGATGCTGCCAGTTCAAAACTCTGTACTTTCAACACTCCCTGGGGCCGTTTCAGGTATACCAGGTTGCCCTTTGGTATCAAGACGGCTGGGGATATTTTTATACAGGAGATGAACGAGATGTTTCAAGACCTACCAGGCGTTCACGTCATTTCTGATGATATACTTATTCATGGGGTTTCGATCGACGAACATAATGTTCGTTTGCAGGCTGTCCTGTCTCGTGCTAGGGAGATGAACCTCAAATTAAACCCGAAGAAATCGAAAATTTGTCAGACAAGTGTCAATTATGTGGGTCATTTAATTTCTGGGGGGGGGGGTCTTCAACCAAATAAGGAGCGGGTGCAGGCTATCCTTGACATGCCCGACCCAGTAGATAAGTCTGGCATCCAGCGTTTTTTGGGAATGATGGGTTATGTGGGTAAATTTATTCCCGACATGGCAGAGATTACCAAACCTTTAAGGACCGTATTACAGAAAGAAGTAGCATGGCATTGGGATGAGCCTCAAAATACAGCTTTCAGGAAATTAAAAGTATTGTTGACGAGTGCACCAATTCTAAGGTTTTTCAACAGTTTAGAACAGATAGTCTTACAGGTTGACGCATCTAAGTATGGATTAGGTGCGACATTATTACAGAATGAACAACCTGTGGCCATGGCATCTAAGGCTTTAGATTCGACCCAGATCAGTTACGCAGTCATCGAAAAAGAACTTCTAGCTATCTGTTTCGGCTGTAAGAAATTTCACAATTATATATTTGGTAATGAAATTATTGTACAAACTGACCACAAGCCATTAGTGTCGATTATGTTGAAACCTTTACATGAGTTGTCGGCACGTATGCAACGCATGCGTATGCGCTTGCAAAACTATAATTTACAGGTGATATATGCTAAGGGCCCGACCCTGTTTTTTGCAGATACCCTATCGAGGGCACATACCACCAGTCTTGAACCAGAAGATCTCTTCGATCAAGAATTATCTGTAGCTGTTGTGAATATCGAGGATGATGTATTGCATCGCATACGATGTGCGACAAATACCGATATTATCTGTCAAAACTTACTACTGGTCATTAGCAATGGGTGGCCTCAGAGGAACTGTGAGGTTCAGCCTGATTTAAAACCATACTGGACTTATAGACAAGAACTCACATATAGCAATGGTCTGATATTAAAAGGTGATCAGATTGTGATTCCTAGTTGCCTACGATCTGATATCTTAATGAAGTTGCATGAAACACATTTTGGTATAGTACGTTGTAAGCAATTAGCTCGGGACACTGTCTTCTGGCCCGGCATTAATACACAGCTAGAAGATATCATTTCTCGGTGTCCCATTTGTCAGGATTTTAGAAATAATCAACACAAAGAACCTTTGATTCATCATGACATTATTGACATCCCTTTTTATAAAATAGGGGTTGACTTATTTCATGTTAATGGAAAGAATTATCTTTTATTGATCGATTATTATACCAAATATCCTGATGTCATTGAGTTACATCATACATCAAGTAATGCAGTTATTGATGCCCTTAAACAAACATTTGCCCGGTTTGGAATCCCACATTATGTCGTTTCTGACAATGGCCCCCAATTCTCAAGTATGGCATACAAGGACTTTGCTGCTCGATATGGGTTTAGCCCCGTCTTCACTAATCCAATGCATGCACAAAGTAATGGTCAAGTTGAGCGGTGTGTGCAAACAATTAAATTAATGATGAAAAAGGCCATACTTGACGGGGGTGACGTACATTTAGGTATGCTCATGTTCAGGAACACAACTTTGGCAGGTGTGGGTGCCTCCCCCGCACAATTATTAATGTCGAGAAAATTGAGGACTCGCTTACCGACCCGAGATGTAACTCTAATGCCACAAGTCCAGAAATCTAAATTAAATCAAATAAAGAAAATTAGGAGTACGCAAAAACAGTCCTTTGATGCCCGTGCAGGTAGTGTTTTGCCTCGAATTCTAGTAGGTAATGATATTCGCTATAAAAACCATACAGATAGTTGGCAACCGGGAGTTGTAATTGACACACACACACCTGGTCCTAGAGATTATCAGTTGATCAATAAGGAAGGACATGTATTACGTAGAAACAGAAAATATATATATCAATGTCCTCAAAGTGATGATGCACTCAACATAAAAAGACAGAAACACACATATCCTAAGAGTGTTGAGACGTCTCATATGAACAATACCGTCCATAACCATTACGTATCTCGGTATGGACGGGTAATTCGACGGCCAACCAGGTTTGGATACTCTTGAGTCTATGTGGCCCATACCATTCTATGGGTATACCTCTTGTCATTAAGGTATGTTGTTGCACGTGCCATAAAAGCGCGCATTTACCTAAAGTTCATAGATATTAATGTTGGTACAACTAACGACACCTGTGTGTCGGTTAATATATCGACGTACTCATTCCTGTTTGTGTTATTTATTCTTATCTATGTAGGCATTAGTATTCTATTTCAGGTATGTTGTTGCACGTGCCATAAAAGCGCGCGGTTACCTTGAGTTCATCGATCATAATGTTGGTATAACTAACGGCATCTGTGTGTCGACTAATACATCAACGTAATCATTCATGTTTGTATTATATGTTCGGATATAGAGGTGCATTGATATTGTACTACTCATTCACTTGTATCAATAATAGGGGGACATGGGATAGGTAGTATAAGCGAGAACGTAATTTATAATGTTAGAGTATAAGGTTAGATCTTAGGTATTTCAAATTAAGGATTATATGAGGGAGATGTTGTGTATCTGTTATGTACCTGCCATGTATCATAGAGCATTGCCATGGGAAACTGGCCTGAGGCATGCTGGGAACCTTATGAGGATTAAAACAGTTCCATCACATAACTCACAGTGTCGAGACATACTTTACAAAACCGGCTTCATAGCTGTCCAGCGACCGAAACAAGCACCCTCAAAGGAGCTTAATCGCTATGAGCAGAATAAATACTGTATCAATAAAAGAATAATAATAATACATTTTTTAAATCTCAGCTCCGATAGCCATCTGCTCATAACCTCAGTCACTGTAACCCCGAAATTGAGAGAGTACTCTTCTCTTCCCTATGTGACGTCACATAACTATTAATAATAGCCAGAGGGTACTCAGACTCAGAGTATAATGCTGCATGGAGGACCAATCCCAACCTACTGGGTTCAAGCTCAAATAGCTCTTTATGGGTGTGATATTTTATTAAGGTACATAGAATGTTTATGTAAGGGTTATGTGGTAAAGTCACGTGGCCTGATCTTTAAGAATTAGTAACTGTTGTTGTTGTGTGTGTTGTTTTGGTACAGATATGCAGGTATTGCAGGTAATGCAATACCTGCAGAGTTGTAAACCACTGCCTTGTGGTACAGGTTCTTGACAGAACCGAAGGCTAAGGGAGCAAACCCTAAACAGAAAACCATGTCACTGTGGCAGCATTAAAACCCCAGTCACACAAGGCCTGCGTTCGCGAACGATCGATTCGCGATGTCAAAACGTCCTCCTTGCGCCCTCCTTATGCCCTGATTGAGTGCTGTCGCCGCGAGGACGCCAACCTCCTGGTGTCCATTTTGGGAATTTTGGACACAAGGAGGGTGCTGCTGCTGCATGTGCAACCTCCTTACGTCCTGTTCCGGTGGCGCCATTCAAAATGGTTGGCGCCCTGGCGCTGTCCTGGCGCCGCCCTGGCGCCGCCCTGGGTTGGTGCCATCACATGCGATGCTGTAGTCACCATGTGGTCGGCGCCGAGCTGGTGCCGACATGGCGCCGACATGGCGCCTACAACATATTTGAATCAATGTATCGAATGGAACGCTGGGTGGTTGGCGTCATTTTGGGCGTAGGGAGGTTGGCGGCAAACGCTGCCTCTCGTGTGACTGGGGTATAAGGGCGGTTGATGTATGGAACTCCCAACATCTCCCGACCAGCCACTGCAGGGACAAATAGTTTTGCGCCTGTCTAGACATGTTCTTGCCAGTGTGAAACCTCTATTTGCTCCCCGAGAGAGTGCCGCTGGTAACTTGCAAAAGGCAGCAGCACTTCAACACTTTTGCAGGCAGCTTTCATGAAATGTAGGAGAGTGGCAGTCAAGTAATGAAAGCAGACTTTGTCGCATCGCGACCGACAGCATCATGATGATGTTTTTTTGGTAAATGATAATTATATTCAGCGAATAAAGATATTTTTTCAGCACCGAGGCACTGGTCTTCCGGCTGTTTGTTGTTTATTTGTTTGGGGTTTTATGTACTGGCAACATCTATTGTCATATCATGAGGGAGTATCAGTAGCAATCGTCTTATATCTACACAGGTAAAGCGGTGTGACACCACATCCAGATCGATAGGCCAAATTCGCAGGTGTTTTTGTTGTTAGCTTTAATCAGGTTCATTGTTCTGAACTATGGGTACCTTAATTAAAGAGCCAGATAACCGGTGCCTTTCTGGCAATATAGCAGGTAATCAGTCGCGCTACAGTGACTGTAATAACTCACATAATAAGCTCACATCCCATCCATACACACGCACATTTATTGAAATTAAATTAAATGCTAGGCACTTGTGAAAAAACACATATCGGTTTGTGTTTTGGTGTTTGACAGTTGGAATTACTCGCATGAAAAGCTTTAAGTGCCTGTCACACTATGCCGGATTGAGCAATGGACAGAATTGTCTAGTCCGGTGGTCTTTGGGCGTGATAAGTATAAAAATGTGTCAAAATGTTGCGACATCGGGTCAAAGGCCGCTGGACAAATGGACATGAACGGATAGCCAATGGACGGTAAGCAGACTAAACAGATTCAAACCGGACAAGAACTCTAGGCGTCAATCCGGCAGCATCCGTTCTGAGTTTTGTGCATGTTCAAAACTTGCAACGGATTGGGCCGGATATCAACGGATATGCAATGGGCACAAACCGGACTTTGCAGGATATCAACGGACTTTGTTTGGTTTCTTTCCGTTTCTCCAATCCGGTGATGTGTGACAGAGCCTTAGTTTAGCATGAATCAATGAATATTTTACACAGAAGTAAAGACTCAGTTCAACGATATGACTGATCGATATAGCGAGGTTTTCCTTCTGGTGCGCAGTTTGATTGGTTTATTTATTTGTTGGGGTTTAATGTTCTAGCAACATATAAGGTCATATCAGGACGGGTACCAACTTCTGAGAGTGCGCACTCATGGCGACTTTATAGTGCTGCCCCACTGGGAGACCAGGCCACCAGCACTATGACCCGATATCCCACTCAGTCCTGACACTGATCCAACCAGTCCTTGCCCTATCCAAATAATGCCGAGCGCCTGGCTAGGAAGTGACAAGTATCAATTTTTAAGTCACTGGTTTGACTCAACCTGGGTTTAAACCCAATCCCATGATCTACCAACACGGTGCGCGGTTTGAACGTGCGCAGGGAACATTGGAGATGGTGGAGGGGGAAGAGTCTATAATAGAGTATTTAAACCACCATTCCGCCATCTGATTACGAATTAGTGCTGTAGGTAGCAGCTCACTGTGCAAAATGTTCTGTTGAAAAGGTCTGACAAAGATTTCAAACTATGCTGCAGACGCGGCGTGAAGCAACCACCAATCAATCAATCCGCATATAGCTTATTAAACAAATTCCATCAATGAATAATACGTTCATCTAGAATTTTATTTAGCTTTCCCAGAAACTATATGATTGTGAGTTTTAAAAATTCATGAGTGTCTATCGACATAAAATTGATTGTATTCTTTCACATGTAAAAGTGATGGTTTGAATTTTAAACAAACAGTTCTAGCCATGAATATGGCCTATGCTGCCGACACGGCGTAAAGCAACCACCAATCAATTTCAAACTATCCACCTGCCCTCTGATGGCAGTTGCTGCGGGTAGCATTTCATTGTCCATGCCTTGTCGAAACTACATTATATATGGGGGCAAGAATCATTTACTGCTGCTATACATGCAAATCAAACACTTTTCCATTAGTTCTTTCTAATCTGTGTCGCCTTTTGAGAAATGTCACTTGCACACTCATCACCATGGACACTGACCTCACTGTTCTCGCTCCACATAAGACATTAAGACATTTTTTATTCGCAATTTCTATACATTATTCCACAAACATATACTATTCTGTTGACAATAGAAATTGCAGGAACAGTGTAACCATTAATGGTTGTCTTTCTACTGCCCTTTATAAACAAAATAATCTACATATTCAGTAAACATAACCTGGAAAAGTGGGCTTGAAGAGTATTTGTTGGAGTACATCAGGTCCAGTCTAAGCAGCCTATACTAGATCCCTTTAACATTACCTTCTCGCTCTAGTATCTTAGATAAGCGCTTCAGGGTTTGTCACGCTTGGAGTGTTCTGGCAATGGATGTGGAGATGATGTACATAAAATAAACATTTCCTGTTTAACTTCCGGCAAGTCTTGAAGACGTGGCAGCTGATATGATACTGCTTAAAGTTAGGATTCCATGTATGAGGTATGCAAATGCGAATGCAACAACAAATTGAAAAGCATGTAAAGGCACAGTGGTGCTTTCCATATGTCCGAATGCGAATATGAACGCGAATGCGGATGTGGCAAGTGAATCGACCCATGGATCGAGCAGTGTGAATGTGAATGCCGCTGCGCTTGCCATAGAACAAACAGGAACTTTGACTTTCCTTCACAAATTTGTTGAAAGAAAGACTGAAAATTGGCTCGATATCTATGCCGCATGCCACATATATGGAATCTTATCTTTAGTGGGCTGCAACCCAAAGTAGGCCTGGTAAAAGAAAGCCAATAGAACTAGAAGCTATAGCAATTACCGCATACGTAGGTAAATGTCTCAGTGCACATCAATCAATTAAAAAGGAGTTAAACTCCAGTTCCTAATGACCAACTTTGCTGCTAACGCCCTGATTGGCAACTGAAGGGTCTGGTAGAGCTTCTTGTGTATTGCTATAGATGGAGGAGGGTAGGATCTAAGGTAATTAATTATATTGCAAAACTTACTATAGTAAAAACATTAAGTATGCTCATACATGTTGTTTCGTCAGGGTAATGTGACTGAGTGGGATATCAGGTCATGGTGCTGGCAGCCTGGTCTTCCAGTCGGGCAGCACCGTAAAGTCGCCATGAGTGCGCACTGTCACAAATCAGGCCCCGTCCTGATATGACCTTAGATGTTGCTAGGACGTAAAACAACAACAAACAATATAATGCTGTGTTCACACCTTCAGAGTTACACCGGTTTAGTTTAAGTGACTTAATTAAACCCACTTAGCACTGTGTCCAAACTTACGCATTAAACCGTGTTAAGATAAATCGGTTTAACTAATCCACCTCCCGAACTGGTTTAACAAAAGCGAACTAGTAGTTAACTCAACTTATCACTAATATGGCTTAGTGCCGCATTCACACTTGTGTCTTAAACCGTATTAGTTGAACCGACTTAGTTAAACCGGTTTACGGTGTAAGTGTGAACAGGGCTTAATAATTATACTGGGTTTTAACCACAGAGCCTGTGGCTGACTTAGCTTGATTAGTCTGATTGCTGTGATGATTGCATTGGCAATGCTCAGTCAGTCGGCGCCAGGTTCATTTCATTGGACAGACGGACAATTGGTCGGCGGCCTCAGAGCATGATATTGATAGTGCAGACTGCTTCATGCTCCGTCACTTCAGAGATAGCCGCGTTATTCGGAGCTCTACTCTCGGTTCTAATCATGCCAGGATTTTTGTTGTTGTTGTTGTAAATGAATGTATTCATATCAATCTTTTGTCAGTGCCATATCACTGCTCTTCCGGGCATATGTGTTACAGGTATCTTGTTATTTACACTATTTATTTTGTTTAACGTGGTTTAAATAGTGTCTTGAAATGTGATGTAGATTCTGAAATTAACGTGTACACAATGCAGTAAGTAATGAGTTAAATCATTTTACATTTACCTAAAGGGTTTTAGTTGTTGGTTTAGGATTTCCAATTCAGGTAGATACTAATACCTTTACTTAGTCTTAAGCCCCAGTCACACCTACCTGGATCAGGGGCCGGACGAGCCCTGGACCTTGATCCGGCATTGTCCATGGCGATCTGGTGTGATCCATGGCTCATCCGTGGCTGGTCCCTGATGATCCTTGGTGATCCGTGGCTGGTCCGACCTCGTACGGGGTCCGCCCCAGATGTTTTAAAATGTTTAAAACATTTGGGGCAGTCCAGGGCATTTTGTGATCCGGGCACAATCCGGCATCATCCGGGATGATCCGGGGATAATCCGGGGGTGGTCCGGGTAGTCCAGGGGTGCTCCGGGGTTAGTCATTGTACCGTCCAGGGCCACGGTTTAACCCGGACCAGCCCTGGACTAGCCCCGACATAGCCACGGATCATTCTCGGACTGCGCAGATAAGACCCGGACAAGTCAGATGAGCATGGATTAGCGACAGATCACCATGGATAGCCCAGTTTACCAAGGATCAGTCTAGGATGAGCCCCGTTTTTGTATATATATATATAGCAGGAGCAAGTCCACTTCAAGTCCGGGACTACTCCGTGGACACACTGGATAGTCCGGGGGGTGGTCCGGCTCAGTCCTGGGCGATCCGGCCTCTGGTCCGGGGCTAGTCCTTGGCTCATCCGGGTAGGTGTGACCGCGAGGCCAAATACGACCAAAATAGCAATTTTAATGGGGTCTGTCTGGGACAGTTCGGGCCACTGGTCCAGGGGTGGTCCGGCTAAAAATCCGGGGCTCGTCCGGGTAGGTGTGACTGGGGCTTTAGTTCAGTGTGATCAGATACTCTTTTATTCATTGCGTTGTTTCGTATGCAGTAGCAATTGGTATGTTTGTGTTAGTAAGCCAAGATGTCTTGACTATTGGTTTGTTCTATAGTATATAAATATGTCTATGCTTTGGTGTGAGGAATGAGGAATCCCGATGTTGGTGGGAAGGGACTATAGGGAGAGGGAGGACAGCAGGCAGGACATACCGGAGGGTGGGACCACAGTGGACACAGGGTGGGCACAGCTCGGGTTGTGCATTTGGGTAAAAGCATGCAGCAGCACTGATCACTGGTGCACATACATATACAGGATTTGTTTGTTGGGCACCATTTTACTTTAACGTCAAATAGCCGATGATGAAAATCAATGGGCTCTAGAGGTGTCGTTAAAGTTGTATAGTCCGATGGTTTTGAATTTCTGTATTTTTTCTGAGATAAATATATTAGATCGATCACTAGTATCTATTTTACATTAGTTTAAAGTTACTTTTATATTAAATGGTAAACTTTTTAGATATTTTGAGCGCAAACATGGAAAATTAGTTTTGGCAAGCTTGCCAAAACTCTGGCACCATAGACTTCTGCAGTAGCAGGTTCTGTTAAATTGACTCAGTATTGCCTTCTACATAGAAACAAATGCTTAATAAGTGCATCAGTATCTAAGTTAGATATGTAAAATCAAAACTAAATAATTGGTTTGGTTTTGAAAATTTGATATTTCATCAGACTATGCAGCTTTAAATAAAACAAGGTTGGCCCCATCTTTGGAAGGGATAGGGCAATGACTTGTTAGCTTATTATCAGGATAAGTTTGTTTGTTGGAGGGTCTTACGTCTTAGCAATATCTGAGGTAATACCAGGACTGGTACCGACTTGGGACAATGCTCACTCATGATGACTTTACAGTGCTGCCCCACAGGGAAACCAGGCCACTGGCCCAATGACCTGATGCCATACTCAGTCAAATTATCCTGATGCTGATCTCCCCAGTCCTTGCCCTAGCCTAGTTACGACAAGCACTAGGCTAGGGTAGCAGCAAGTATCAATTCTGTAAGTCATTGGTTTGACTCAGCCGGGATTCAAACACCCTGCAGACCTTATATACAGGAAGCATGCACTACTCTACTGTTTTGGCCACGAGGTCCATTCCTTAGTGATATTCTATCTAGTGTAGAATATGTAGTGTAGGATATGTAGTGTAAGCAAGAACATGGGTAAGCAAGAACCACACCGTGTTTTGGGAGATTAGGGGATCCGAACCCATGGGTTTGTGGGTTCGAACCCTGGTCGAGTCAAACCAATGACTTAAAAAATTATACTTGTTGTTTCCTAGCCAGGCACTCAGCGTTATTAGGATAGGGCAAGGACTGGTTGGCTCAGTGTCAGGGTAATGTGACTGAGTTGGATATCAGGTCATGGTGCTGGTGGCCTGGTCTCCCAATGGGGCAGCACTATAAAGTTGCCATGAGTGTGCACTGTCACAAGTCGGTACCCATCCTGATATGACCTTAGATGTTGCTAGAACGTAAAATACCAACAAACAAACAGAACCCCACCGAGATTAGTCATCAGGAACCATGTGTTTATTGGTGCTTACTGAGCTTAAAGTATAGAGGTTATAGTGGAGGTAGGTCTGGGAGCAACTACCACCCTATTTCCGCTTGTAGCTTCAGTCCTTCGTTGGGACCCATTACCGACATAAAGGCAGGGAGGAACGAGGAAGCAGTGCTGGGAATGACATAACTTTATTCTCATGACAATCTCATCCAACGGCGTTTTCGGTTACATTATTGGATGTTTGAGCAGGCCCCCGGGCAAAGTCTGACATGAACATGAAGTTATGCGAGTCATTAATGTAATCATCGACAACATATGTACAGTGTTTTTATGAACATAGCAGTTAATCAAGTGAGGGAGATACATCACAATATATCAACAATCATGAGTCAAGTGAGTGAGAAGAATCATGAATCATATAAGTAGTGATCAGGTAGATCAATGAGTTTTTAGGGTAAATGATCAGGTTTACTTGATCTTAGTAACTCATATATATTAAGATAGTGATGAATGGCTAATAGGAGAAATTAACCTATTCACAGTTTAGGATAATTACGGCGAGGAGATGTGTAGCTGACGGGTGTCAGTGGAAGAGTGAGGAGGAGTATGCGATGCAGAGTCGGAGGAAGAGTGAGGGAGGGGTGCCTGTGATTGGCTGGAGAGGATTAGGCCATCAGGATAGTGGTGGGCTAGTGATTGACAGGTGGGCATGGCTGCTTCACTTGCTCCCCCTGCCGGCCCTAGTAATGACAGCAAATGACCACCTCCATGGTAATTTAACTCAATGAACACTAATTTAGAAGAGATGTATTGGACAGCTGCTCCTCCAAGATTAAGGGGCACCATCTTTGAAAAGGCAACCAGACGTGTTAGGCGAATCGGTAAGAGCGCTAGCTTCCCATGCGGAAGGTCAGGGTGTCTGAATCCAGGCCGAGTCAAACCAATGACTTACCAAATAAATACTTGTCGCTATCTAACTTGGTACTTGGCGTTAATAGGAGAATACAGGGACTGATTAGCCCAGTATCAGGACAATGTGATTGAGCGTAATATTGGGTCATGGTACCAGCCTGGCCTCCCAGTAGGACAGCAGTTTGAAGTCGCCATGAGTGCACTCTGTCGCAATTCAGTACCCATCCTGATATAATTTTAGATGTTGTTAGGTTGTAAAACCCCAATAAATAAATTTGGAAAAGGCTCAGTTATACTCCATATGCCTGCCATACCCGTGCCGTGAAGGTTTCAATCTACAAAAGTCCTTTTCTACATAGGATATGGCACAATTTATTTTCCTAAATATAGAATTTAAAATCTGCATCTACATCTACAACAATCAATATGCATCGTCCATTATTCTTCTGGTAAGTCATATAGACAATAATACACTCTTTATCTCAAACAGCTGGGTGATATGTGGTCAGGGTGGTAACACGCGGGGGGGGGTTCTCCCTTCGGCATTTTCAGCTTTTTATGTGTGCATATTAGGCCAAATATATAAAGAATCGGAGATCGTCCTTTTGATCACACAAATCAGGGTCAGGTTGGCGTGTGGGATTTGTGTGTGGGTTTTTTTCAGTATTTTCTACATGATTTCAATGGAATTGTACATGTTGCTAGCAACAATCATAAACATGGTGAACTGTAAAGTGCCTGTCACACTATGGCGGATTGAGCAATGGACAGAACTGGGCAAAGAATATTCTAGTCCGGTGTTATTCAGACTTGAAATGTATCGATTATGTAACGGATGGGTAACGGACGGGTAACGGACAGGTAATGGATGGTAACAGTTGATAACGTATCTAATGATCAACGGAAAATTCAGAATACACAAAGAACTATAATGAATGACAATGCACGTGTAATGGATATGTACCGGACGGGAATGGATGGGTAATGGATGGGAACGGACGGGGAACGGACAGTAACGGATAATAACAGCATAGGTCAGTCAACCGCAATCTGTTACAAGTTTTGTTCATGCTCAAAACTTGTATCGGATCAGGCCAGATATCAACAGATATCAATGGATATGCAATGGATATGCAACAGACACAAACCGGACTTTGCCGGATATCAACAGACTTTGTAAGGTTTCATTCCATTTCCCCCAATCCGGTGAGGTGTGACAGAGCCTCAAAGGAATGATCCATGAGTACACTGCTGTCTAGGTTGAGTCCATTGGATGAAATCTACGTAGGCGTTTTGGTTTTGTAAATATCAGCTTACCATTAGATTGTTGGAATTTTAAATAGATTTGATAGTACCATTGTGACCACATAGTGCATTAAATGTACTTACAAAGTTAAATTGAAGAGTTCAGGCGCAAAACCCTGTAAACGCACATCCAAAAATGCAATTAAAATGAAAGATTTTGACATGAAAATAATTTTAATTCTTACAAATTCCTCTTTTGTTGTGATTGTATGATTATGGAGTAATGACAAAAACAGTAGGAATGTAACAAAATAATGTTTTTCTAAGTTTGATTCCAATGTTTATGCCAATTTGTAGATTGGCGTTCATGGGGTTTTGTGCCTGAACTCTTGAAGGAAAACTAAAAGAGTATACATTCAATCCACTGAGCTATATCAGTTTTGGGTTTCTCTGTGGAGGGAATCTACCTGCATTGTGTTTGAGGTTTGGGGTTTATGGATCGATATCCTAGATCTTAGGTTACTTTGGCTCTTATGGCGATGTACACAAATACCTGCATATGTAAGCATATTTACTTCTTTGCATGCACGTGTATCACGTAGATGTATCACATGAAGGTATATGTATATATATATGTATGTATGGTTAGTGATAAGACGTTATCGCGTGAAATATGCTCTGTAGTGTCCTGCTCCTCTCCCCCCGCCCCCATACATATGAGCCTGTCTCAAAAGGTGATAACTCTTTTTTGTTGTGTGTCCATTTCAACGATTGACACAAAACAGCACAGAAAGGGTTACACTGAAAACACAAGGACATTTGCTTCAAATCAATATGCATTCTATTGGGATTATGAAACACCATGTAAAAAACAAATCACTTTATCGTGAGCAAATGCATAAGCAGAAAGTATGTTGATCGTTGCAATGGACAAAGTTTTGTCCCGTATTCTTCTCGCCTTTTGAGACAGTCTCATATGTTGTTGGGGTGATGACAATGGGAAATATCACGCATATAGCAGGATTCGAACCCACAGACCTTGCCATTCCGGAGCTAGTGTGCTAATCATTACACTACCTAGACTCCCTGATGCAATCATCCTGAGCTTTTTAAATCCACAGTGTACTGACACTAAATTGATTCTGTGCTTTTACATTCTGTAAAAGCGATGGTTGAATAAAAAACAAATAATTCTCGCCATGAATATGGCCTATGCTGCCGACACGGCGTAAAGAAATCACCAATCAATCCACACACAAAATCCTAGAGGTCAATGCAGACTATTAAATGTAAAAGCGATGGTTTGAATAAAAAAACAAAAGGTTCTCGCCATGAATATGGCCTATGCGGCTGACACGGCGTAAAGTAACCACCAATCAATCAATCAAAAACATTTGTCCACTAGAATTGTTAGTCTTTAGATGGTTTATGTACATAAGTCATGTTAATGCGTACTATTACAAACATGAAGGAAATTCACTTAAATACACATTCACAGGTTGGCTCAGTGGCAAGATAATGTGACTGAGTGAGATACTGTGTCATCATGGTGCCAACGGGATGGCATCCAGGTAGGGCAGTGCTATAAAGTCATCACACCTAGCTTTCAAATATTAGATGCATTGATTATTCCATGGGTAGCTACAATGCAAATTCAGTCGGGTGCATTAAACTTGTTGTGGACTTGGCCATTCAACTTGCAAAGATAATATCGAAAGATAAGACTTAGCCATTCAACTGGCAAAGATAGTATCGAAAGGTAGGGCCTAGCCGTTCAACTGGCAAAGATAATATCGAAAGATAATTCATGATAAATACATCAGTAAGTGCTGGACAACATATGTACATGTGACAAGTTCTAAGTAAGTCACAAAGCACATATATCTGGATTTGTCAACACACTGTTGCTGGCAGTTCTATGGCACAAAGAAGCTGTGTCTGAAAACATGATACATTCTAAATACCATGTAGATACTCACATTGATCTGACTAATATTGATATAGTTATATGACACAACTGTTAACATATTGCTATGGAAATTTTGGGTGACAGAATATCATTGTGTTATAACTTACATGCTGCAAATTGTGTATTCAACAGTAATTGTATACCTTACTCTATAATCCTTTTGTGTAAAATAACCCTGAATTAAAATATAGCTGGAAGACCAGTGTTTCGGCACTGACAAAAGACTTATTCAGCAGAATAAGCATATTTACCACCGAAAAAAAACAAAAAATATTGGTTTATTTATCCGTATATTTTCTTGCAAAACATGATCAAAATGAAAATCAACTTACTATGCTTCAGTTCTTGACGAGTTACGGAAAAGAGTTAGTGAGTGTGGTCTTACAGTCCTGCTTTGGCACAAGTCTGTACTCGTCCTGTCATGATTCCAGATGTTATTTACTAAGGTATTAACTTACAGATTAACTTACAGATCCTCCTCTAGCTAATCTAGGTCATATTGGGCCTCTAATGCCAGCTCGTTATGGTTAAAGGTCCTGTCACACCTCACCGGATTGGGGGAAACAGACAGAAACCGAACAAAGTCTGGTTTGTGTCCATACAAGTTTTGAACATGCACAAAACTAGGAACGGATGCCGCTGGATTGACATCTATGGTTCTTGTCCGGTTTGAGTTTGCTTTGTCCATTGGCTATCCATTCATGTCCATTTCATATCCATTTCATGTCCGTTCATCCAGCGCCCATTGACCTGATAGCGCAACGTTTTGACACATTTTAATACATTTTGATACTTATCACCACCGGACTAGACAATTTTGCTCAATTGCTCAATCCGGTGAGGTGGGACAGTCGCTTTAACAAACAAAAAAACTATCGGGTTTTCATATGTTGCTTACCTTGCAACATGGCGCCTAACTGACAGACCCACCCAGCCATGTATCTACCATTTAATGTATTCTTGCTACTTTAGTTGGGTAGAATTACCTTTAAGAAGGGAATACCACGAATGTTACCTTTGATTGACACCATCGACAATTGGCCGTCGACCTAGCCAGTTAGCAGTTTGGTTTATGTCACCCATACGGCTTGTGTTACTTGATAATGTATAGGTACAGTTGGTGCTGATGATTTATATAAATACAAAATAATTAAATGTAAAATAATAGACCAGTGATTTATTTTAACAAATAAAAGAATAAAATAAATAGCCCAGTGACAGTGAGAAACTAGCCAGATCTCTCCAATAAACTTGACATCTTCAATTAGAGTATTCCCTGTATGTATATGGTGGTTGACTCAGTCCAAAACAGTCCTAATCCTATCTCTGTCCTAATAGGATTATTATCGAAACGTAGTGAGTTTGGTGTTTTTTTTCCTAGCGGAATTTCTTGTTGCAAGTTTAAATATTTCCTTTGTGGTAAATATGTGTTAAGCGGCTGTCACACATCACCGGATTGAGCAACGGACAGACTTTTCTGGTCTGGTGGTGTTCGGGCGTGATAAGTATCAAAATGTATTAAAATGTATCAAAATGTTGCGATATTGGGTCAAAGGCCACCGGGCAAACGGACATGAACTGGACTTGAACGGATAGCCAAAGGATGATAAGCAGACTAAACAAACTCAAACCGGACAAGAACCTTAGACGTCAATCCGGTGACATCCATTCCAAGTTTTGTGCATGTTCAAAACTTGTACCGGATCAATAGATATCAATGGATATGCAGTGGATATGCAATGGATATGCAACGGACACAAACCAGACTTTGCCGGATATCAACAGACTTTGTTTGGTTTCTTTCCGTTTCCCCAATCCGGTGATGTGTGACAGCCGCTTTATTCTGAAATACATGACATGTCATTTATATGGTCATTTTAGTAGTGGTCACTGGGTACTAGATTATTACTTTGCCTATGTCAGCAAAATTGAGGCAGTTCACATTTAATGGGTAAAGTTTGTTCAGGTTTCAACAAATTTGATTTGGGGTTTTGCTGCTCATTACAATTAAATCCAATCACTTGTTTTCGCCGCTGGACAGTAATAGTCTTGTGATTCCCCTTGTGTTATTACTTTCAGTTGTTGTGTAGAACCCTGCTCTATCTGTTGCAATCATTCTTTCTCTGTTTGTAATCCTTCTCCCACAGCTCCTCCATACGCGCGGTGAGTTTGTTACCTATTCAATTGGTTAGTTGTTTGGGTTACCTATAGTTACTTTCCCTGACTACCTTAACCTTGTTGTGGTAAAGGTCATCAGTGTATTTTCTTTCACCACCTAGCAACATCTAAGCTGGTATCCGGATAGATACTGACGTGTGATACTGATAGTGTGCACTTATCGTAATTGCATAGTGTTTCCCTAATTGGAGACCTGGCCAAGACTCCCGTTTTCGTAGATCGCGGGTTCAAACCCCAGTCGAGTCAAACCAATGACTTAAAATGTAAGATGTGTCACTTCCTAGCCAGGCGTTTGGCATTATTATGAGAGGACAAGGACTGGTTGGCTCAGTGTCAGGATAATGTGACTGAGGGGGATATCAGGTCATGATGCAGGCGGCTTGGTCTCCCAGTGAGGAAGCTCTATAACGTCGCCATGAATATGCACTGTCTCAAGTCGGTACCCATCCTGACCTGACCTTACCAACCAACGAACCAACATGGCCAAGAACACCATGACCTCATTTCTCACTCAATCACGTTATCCTGATACTGAACAAACCAGTCCTATCTGAGCCACTCACGTGGGAGTGCGGGACTGACTATCGACCTCCATTCGCCTCCACATTTTGCCAAATGTGAATAGAAATTAGTTGGCTATTATATTATTATATATCCTGCCAGACTCATCGTCCTCAACCAATTGTACGCTTATTTTGTTTTGTATGCCTAGATGCAAATAATAGTTAGGATACATGTTGATGCAGTAGCGATGGAAGCACGCCCTTATTGGCTGTTCTGATTTGAAAATAGTTGTTACCATAAAAGCCACGGACATATATATATATATATATACATACAGTAAAACCTCCCTAACCGAGCACCTCCCAAGATCGACCACTCCCCTATATCGATCGCTATATATATATATACATATACATATACATACATATATGTGAAGGCGAATGAAGGTTGTAGTCAGTCTCACGCTCCCACATGAGTGGCTCAAATTGGACTGGTTTGTTCAGTATCAGGATAATGTGATTGAGTGAGAAATGAGGTCATGGTATTCTTAGTCATGTTGGTTGGTTGGTTGTTGGAGTTGTTCATCCTGTGAACATCTAAGGTCAGGTCAGGACCTGTATATATATATTTGTACATATATATATATATATATATATATATATATATTTAAATCAGACAAGGGGCGTTTCAAATATTCGGTAACCATTCCATGACGTTGTAGAACTGCGTGCTTCCCGCGTTTTATTTGGTAAGCCTTATCTTCCTTGTCGTCTGCTATCTCTCACTTCGTATTGTAATGAAGGTAACAGCAGACGACATTTAATTAATCCCGGATGTCCATTCCCCGTATTCAGAGTAGATTATATATTCGTGGGGGAAAGTTCAGAGGTGAATAAATAGGTTTATTTTATAATTCACAAGGAAGTACATGAAGTGTCTTTATTCAATAAAGGCCCTCGGGCCAGAGTCGTTCAATAGGATATTATATACAGTTCAGGTGAGGAGTCCATGAAGGTTCAAGTAAGGAAGTTCATACATTAAGTCGAATGTAGTAATTACTAGCAAAGCCCTGAGCTCCTCCCCCCCCCCCCCCCCGCATCCTCGCTTGCTCTCCTGTGGGTCTTTCCCCCCTGCCACCCACCCAAATGGGCCCCCCTCCCCTGCCACCACACTTAACCATCATGAACAAACCAACAGCACACCGAACATCCTACACAACTATCAATCTGTTTAAACACATTGAACATTACATAAGACAGACAAAATGTCTTGTCAACTATAAAGTTAGCTTGTTTTATAAGAGAAAAATGTAACCCACAACGATTGTTTGAGTTGCCCCGAGTATACACCTTCTACTCGGTGCTGCTCCCCATTTTTGTATGAACTGCAGTGACTGGTGCTGTACATTATACAGCAGGAGCCACTCCCTTAAGTCTACACGATCGGTGCTGTGACTAATACAGCACTGATCAAACTTAGATTATTTAGAATGTCAATTCCAATAGTGAGATGGCCGGAATACCAGTGTTCCGGCGCTGACAAATGTCATATTCAGATGAATAAATACTTTACCAAAAAAAAATAAAAAATGTATCACAACCAAGAGTTCAAGCAGTAAGTCAGATCATAAATAAGCTAAATCAAGAGTCTTATCAATCAAATAAAGAAGGACAATCACTAAGTATAATCAAGAGTTCAATCAGTAGGTCAGATAATGAATTAGGTAAATCAAGAGTCTTATCAATCAAGTAAAGAAGGACAATCAATCAAGGCAATCAATCAATCATGAGTACCAATAGAAAATCAGGTTCTCTCAACCCTATCAAGTGTTCTCGTATTGTAGGGATGGCTGGGTGGCCGAGGAAGCTGGTGGTTGTTGTCGGTCCGGTGTCTGGAGTCAATGTGGTTAAATCCAGGGCCTGGGTGCCCTTCATCGACCGGGACTGTGGCGAGATCTCGAGAGGCGAGATTAGTTCCGCGGTGGTCCGAGAGGGGTTTTAGGCATTGTCTTTGAATCCAGGGAGCGCCACCATCAGTGTAGTCCCTTGTTTGCACGCAAATTACCCATGTTGATGAACAATTCTTTTATACGGTTGTTTCATGTGGGGGGTGGGGGGGAGGGGTTTCTTCGTTTTAGTCGAAGCAGACAGTTGAGGGGGAATAACTGGTGGTGGTGAATGGGTTAAGACGTCTTAATTAAAGCTGACATAGCTGACAGGTGATTAACACGTTAATTAGCACGCTCCTCGCCCATCCTTACGCCCTCCATGACCCCTCCATGTGTACCCGCCCTCTGCTATATAGGGTATTCACGTGACGTCATGAACCGGAATCGCGGCCATTGTGGCGATATCAACTAGTAAACATCCCATAGAGTTTGACTGTACATGCAGTGGAAAACGTCTATTTCATTCAAAATTAATAGAAAGCCAGAACCCTAACCATATAAATTTAATATAATCTTTTCGTTGAATATGTTTTCTATATGTGTACCAAGCGATTTGTTTCTAGGTGGTGTGGTTTTAGAGATTTCACTTTTTCTGTATGAAGATTGCTCATAGCCATTGAGTTTGCAGTGTGACAGTGTGTTATTATTGTGGTTACTATCGCCACAATGGCCGCACTTCTGTTTAGCATGACGTCAGTGCATACCCTATATTCCGTATTCGACTTGTCCACATGGTGCTGGTTCTCTACTGTGTGATAAGGCCAGGGGTGACCAGCGAAAGGGAAACATGCCGACCGGGGTGGGAGGGAGGGAGGGTGGGGGAGGGGAGTGGGTGGGGGGAGGGTGGAGGGGGTGGTGTGGGAGGGAGGGTAGGACGGTGAGGTAGGGTAGGAGGGTGGGGGAGGGTAGGTGGGAGGGAGGGAGTAGTGTGGGAGGGAGGGTGTGAGGGAAGGGGGAGTGGAGACGGGGAGGGGGGGGGAGGGGGGGTAAGAGGAAGTGAGAGAGTAGCAGGGAGGGTGGGGTTAGGACGGAGGGTTGGAGGAAGGGAGGGGGGGAGTGTGGGCGGGAGGGTGGGTGGGAGGGAGGGAGCGAGGGAAAGTAAGTTGGAGGGAGGGTGGGAGACAGGAAGGGAGGGTGGGAGGGAGGGTAGAAGATGTGGAGGTGTAGAGCGTTGAGAACGCAGCATCCCTTGGGTAAAGGGCAGTTATATAAGCATGCAGGCTATAGAGCATACCTATAGAAAAACTGTCTGTTGGTTAACGGTGAATTATCATTATTATTGTTAATAATAATATTATACTGCACATACATATATATGGAGTCTGCACTGACCTCTCAGCCAAGGAGACACTTTTTTTTTTTTTTTTGGTATTGAGGCTGTATTTATACTGTCCATAAAGGGGCTGTCACATTACGGCGTATGGCGGGAGCGTATTGAAAACCTACGTACGCCATGCTGGTGCCACTTTCGGGTGTGTTTGAGCGTATGGGGGACCTATGAGGAGCGTACGAGGAGCGTATGATGAGCGTATGGGAGCGTATGGGAGCGTGCTGTGACATTTTTTGACATTATGGGCCATACGCCCTCATAGGTCGTGTTTTTTTGAGCATGCACAAAAAAAATTGGACGGACGAATTTATGAAAGCGTATGGCGGCGTATGCCTCATACGCTTCACATACGCCAGCATGTTGCGGCACTGGCGGCGTATGAGTAGCGTATGAGTAGCATATGAGTAGCGTATGAGTAGCGTATGCGGCGTATGCCGACGTATATGACGTAATGCCGCTACGCCGCCATACGCTCCCACCATACGCCGTAATGTGACAGGGCCTTAACATATAAGCCCGGGTACCCAGGCTTGTTTTCAATGCTGGCCAGTTGAAGTGTTGGTGTTATCTTACCACACCGTAGCTGCTGATCAGGTATTTGATTGCCTGCATTTCAGTAGCAGATAGATAATTGATTGGTTGGTATGGTTAGAAGCCTATGTTAGTTTTTTTTATTTTCTTGGCATATATGTATTTTATTTTGTTCTACTCTTATTACTTGACTAGCCTACTCCTATTTACATATCATAGCCTTGTAGGTAGCTGTGTGGTATGTTATCTGGCTACTTTTGACATGGCTACCTTCCATTGGGCATCCCGCTGGTGGGCCGTGACATATCACATGCCCCTTTGCAGTGCAGCTTAGTGGGGGTTTCCTAGCTTTATTTTGCACAGATATTTTTTGTAAGTTATACAGGACGTGGATAGGGTGATGACACCAGGGAGCCTAGGCGGCATAATGGTTAGCTCACTAGCCCCTAGTGCAAGGAGTCTGGGTTCTAATGCTTCTCTGGGCGCAATATTTCCCATTTCAGGAACACCCCTGTGATCGGCGACACCCTGCTATGTGCGTGACAATTTCTCAATGTAGGAATTGTCTTTGTAGTTGCAGTAGCCTACACTGACTGACCTCTCACGGACACGGTCACAGAGACAGGTAGGCATTGATATGGTGATTGAATCAGGGAACCTAGATAGTCTAATGATTAGGACAGTACCTCCGGTGTGCGTTCGAAATCCCTTTCCGATGATAGGACAATTTTTATGTGAAAAAAACATTGGTCAGGATGCCGATGAGGAAAGGCTGATTATTGATTGATTGATTGATCGATTGATTGATTGACTGATTGGTGGTTGATTGATTGATTGATTGATTGATTGCTGTACCATCGTATCAGCAGCAAAGGCCACATTCACAGCGAAAAATTAGTCGAATTTATTCTATTAAATTGGTCTCATAATTGATTTTCTTAAAGTGGCGTTCTCTGCAGCGGAGTGGTTAGAATGTCTGACGTTTTTCTAGGTCAGACTCCTAATCTGAGGGTCGGCGGTTCGATTCCCCATGCCCCCAGCTCTGCCAATTTGGACTTCCACCGCTGTGTATAAGTTACAGCGTCATCAAAGGCCGGTTGCTCTCATACCTGTCTATGTGGTGTGGGAGGTTAAAAATCCCTTGGGTCGGTAAAAGTGTAGGCTCGGGCTTTCTATCGACCAGCAGTGGAATGAGGAAGACCAGTCGTCTATGACTGAAATTTCCCCCGCTTAAACAACTAATGGACCAAACAAAAAACAAAACAAAACTAAAAAAAAGTGTTTATCACATTTAAATTTTTGAAAGATTTTTTAAATTGTGCAATATATGTCAAATGACAGGAAGTAAACGTTTGTCTCAGAAGCAATAACGAGATGAAAATTAAAATATGAGGAGTTCAGGCGCAAAACCAAGTAAGTCCACCCGACCTCTTTTGTTTTAAAATCAAGATTTGTATATGCCCATAAATATAATTCTCAGTAATTCCACTTTTCTTTGTATTATAGGGTTATGGGCAATGAACAAAATACTATGAAAGTGATAAATGAACCTTTATTCCAAAACTCATTAATTAATCAACTTTTATTGATTTTTCTGCAAAACCAAGTAAGTCCACTTTCGGTTTGTTTGCAAAACCATGTAAGTCCATTGTCAAAGACTATTCTTATGGAAATCTTGCAGAATCAAAGAACACACAATTTCCACCATAAGCTTACTCATCATCACCACTATCCTCATCAATTGCAACATAGGTTTCCATCATAAACGTCGACTAATCACCCGAGGCAAAAAAAAAAGAAAGAAAAAAAAAAAAAAATGTGACCTGACACGCGTAGCTGATTGGCCAGCTACATCTTACGTGGTTTTGCAGACAAACTCGAATGGCGCTTACAAGGTTTTGCAACCAAACCCTATTTTAAGGCCAATTTAACATAGGACTTACCAGGTTTTGAAACAAAACTGATTTGCTCATTGGGTAATAGGGACTAAGAAGTGGTGTCTCCATTGGTTATCTCACTTTTCATGAAAATGGACTTACTTGGTTTTGCGCCTGAACTCCTCATATAATGGTTTAATTTTCAGAAGGGGAAATGGGTAATAGTAATAGTCCAGTTGATCTCAAGAATGTTAAAATGAGTCCTTATTATATTTGAAGACAAGTATTACTGAACACAACCGACAGATGTTGGCCGCAAGTAGTCAGTTATCTTCGATCAGATTTTATAGAGTGAATGTTACCTCTCTCAGGGGTGAAAGATCTCCGCGATTCCGCGGATTTCCGGGATTTTTCAATCCTGCAGCACCATCAGCGTATACTAATATGTGGTGCAGACGCCGCAGCACTATCAGCGTATACTACTATTACTAATAAATGCTCCAAGCGCCGCAGCACTATCAGCATACACTAATAATACATGGTTCAAACAGCGCAGCACTATCAGCGTATACCTATATATATGAAACCCGCTTCCGGGAATTTTCCGCGATTCCCTGACAACGCTAAACCTATGGGAGAATATCAGCATTTCCGCTTTTTTATCCGGAGGCCACTTTCATCCCTGCTCTCTAAATCCACCGATTCGTAGCTTCCTGTTCTATAGCTGGCAGCAGCAGGAAGTTAGTTTTAATCAACTTCCGGCGGTTTGGGACGCTGGTGGTTAGACTGCAGTGTCAGGGTGATGGTCAGGTAATTAGGTTGGTTGGTTGTTGCTGTTTTACGTCCTGGCAACATCTAAGGTCATATCAGGAAAGGTGCCGACTTGTGACAGTGCACACTCATGATGAATTTATAGCGCTGACCCACTGGGAAATCAGGCTGATGGCACCATAACCCAATATCCCACTCAGTCACATTATCCTGATACTGAGTTGACCAGTCATTGCCCTATCCTATTAATACTGAGCGCCAGGCTAGGACGCAACAAGTATCAGATTTGTAAGTCATTGGTTTGACTCGACCGGGAACGGAACTCTCGATCTCCTGCATGTGAGACCCAATTAAGTAGTTTGTTGCTCTTGTGTTGGGCTGAGTGAGCAAGCAGGGTGTGCCTAGAATTAGTTGTATGTCATTTTGGGGGACTGACAGCCCTAACCTCATTAGGTACGCATATTTGCATATCTGGCAGTGGGACCTAGCTCAGGCGTTAGAGTGTCCACCTGTGAAAGTGTTGGTCATCCGATCCATCCTGCTCAGTGGACACATTTGCAGTTTGAGCTATTTTCTGTTCCAATCAGAGGTCCACAACTGGTTCATCAAAGGCTGTGGTATGTGCTGTCCTGTCTGTGGGAAAGTGCATATAAAAGACCCTTGCTGCTTATCGGAAAGAGTAGCCTATGTGGTGGCAGTGGAAATACGTAAGAATGACCATATGTTTTACGTCCAATAGGCGATGATAAAAATCAATGTGCTCTAGAGGCGTCGTTAAATAAAACAAGTCTTCTTGGGGATGGTTATAATAAGGTGGGTTATGGGGAGGGTTCTCATAGGGTGGGTTATGCAGCAGGTTATTATATGGCAGGTTATGGACCAGCTATTATAGGGTGGGTTATGCAGCAGGTTATTATAGGGCAGGTTATGGACCAGCTATTATAGGGTGGGTTATGCAGCAGGTTGTTATAGGGCAGGTTATGGACCAGCTATTAATGGGTGGGTTATGCAGCAGGTTGTTATATGGCAGGTTATGGACCATCTATTATAGGGTGGGTTATGCAGCAGGTTATTATATGGCAGGTTATGGACCAGCTATTATAGGGTGGGTTATGCAGCAGGTTATTATAGGGAAGGTTATGGACCAGCTATTATAGGGTGGGTTATGCAGCAGGTTATTATAGGGAAGGTTATGGACCAGCTATTATAGGGCGGGTTATGCAGCAGGTTGTTATATGGCAGGTTATGGACCATCAATTATAGGGTGGGTTATGCAGCAGGTTATTATAGGGAAGGTTATGGACCAGCTATTAATGGGTGGGTTATGCAGCAGGTTGTTATATGGCAGGTTATGGATCATCTATTATGGGGTGGGTTATGCAGCAGGTTATTCTAGGGCAGGTTATGGAGCAGGCTTTAGTAGGGCGGGTTTATGGAACAGGTTATACTATTATAGGGCTGGTTTTGAGGACGGGTGTCATCAAGCAGGTTATGGGGAAGCTTATTAATGGCCAGGTAATGGAGCAGGTTATAATAGGGCAGGTTATGGAGATGGTTATAATAGGGTGTGTTGTGGAGCAGGTTATTATTATTTAATGGGTTATGGAACAGGTTATTATAGGGCAGGTTATGGAGGAGGTTTGTATTGTTATTGCATGGCAGGTTATGGTGCAGGATATAATAGGATAAGATATGGAACAGGTTATTATAGGGCAGGTTATGGATCATATAATGGGTTCTGGAGAAGGTTTTAATAGCACGGGTTATGGAGCAGGTTATTATAGGGAAGGTTATGGAGAAGGTTATTATAGGGCAGGTTATTATTATAGAACGGGTTCTGGAGCAGGTTATTATAGGATAGGTTATGGAGAAGGTTAAGCGGAAGGTTGCTATCAGGCAGGTTATGGAGTGTATAATTGTACACGGGATGCAATCATAGTGTCTACACTGGCCGTGCGAGGCGCCACTCTCCCTACTTCCGGGGTTAGCGTCATATCGACGCTGTTGCGACGCGGCTGCACCAAGGGTCACTGCGCAGCCTTTCCGGTGGCGCCCCCTGGTGGCGCCTTCTGGTGGCGATGGACTGCCGCTCAATGGTCTGCTGACCTAAAGCTTAGACTCCATATATGCGACATGTGGTATACGGATGCGAAAAAATATGGAAAAGCATGTAAGCGCTTGGTGGTGCTTCCGTATGTCCTGATGCGAATGCGAATGCAAATGCAAATGCTGCAATGGGGATTGCTCAATGGACCAATCGGTGTGAATGCGAATGCGAAAGGCATGCTGCATACCACGCATATATGGAATCATAGCTTAATATCAGACACCGGTTGTCCACACTCCAGTGGCTATGAGTAGTGGTGAGATGGTATAACTACATGCACTGTAACAATCAAGTGAGTGAGTGAGTGAGTGAGTGCGTGAGGGATGGAGGTAGAGAGGGTGGGAGGGAAGGGGTAGGAGGGAGGGGATGGGGAGCAAGGGAGGAAGGTGGCGAGGAAGGGAGGGGTTATTTAGGATATACAGTCGTCATGGAGTGGGGTCCAGTGGTAATAGTGGAAAGTGTAAAGTCATGAAAACTTTGCCTGACCCTTCTTCCCTCACATAATACTGGTCCAAATGATCCCACTTAGGCCACATAAAAAAGTTACTTGTTTAGTGTCCACCTATTAAATGTTTCCAGGTCGGGCGGGAGGTTTTTATTTGTATTTCCTATGTTGTATGTAGAATGGTGGTGTAAGGGAAGAAGAAAAGTAGCCATGGTATTCATGGTCAGAAGGCATGATAGAAAGGTAGAGAAGACCATAGACATTATTTAACTAGAAATTGAACAAGGAAACTTTAAAATTACTATAAAATCTTTATTCAACTGAAAGTTCAACTACGTGTATTTAAGATGGAAATGTATTAAGCGTTGTTTTGTCTTTTAATATGTTAATTGAAAATTTGTTTTTCTAATAAAAAATATATATATATATTTGGAGGTCGGGGGCATTTCTCAGGTGGGGCGGGTTTGCTAAACAAGTATATATTTTGTATCTGGCCTAATCGCCAGCGCGTCCAGCCACACACTCGCGCATGCGTGGACGTGCCTGGGGCGCACAGCCCACCACCTACAACCTCTTCCCACATCTCCCCCTCTTCCTCCTCCTCCTGGACCTGTCACCCCTAATGGGCCCTCTCCTCCCCCTCCCCCTCCCCCTCTCACCACCTCCCACACATCCACCTCCTTACCTGAGAGCTTCCTCCCACCATGGAGGAGGTGCAGCTTCTACAGGCTGCCCCTGGAGGGACCGCCCCCTGCTGGAGGGGTGGAGGGCGTGACGACCCATTCCTTGGTATAGCTGGCACTAATCGTGTCCCTTACGATGCCTATTATCGCTCACCCAGAACCCTCCTCCCGTGACACCGACACAGGAGTCCTCCTGGGTTTGTAGATGCTGGCTTCCGGCAACCACACCCTCGAGGCGGGTATATGTATCATTGTATGCACGGTCAGCACTCTGGAGACGACTGGTTTCACACTGACTGACTTAATAGAAGTGCCACAGACCCGTCACCAATGCCACACATAACACCACCACTATCACTACCACATATCACCACTACCACATACACCACTACCACATACCACCATACCACATACCACCAACACACCACCTCACTACACACATCACCACTACCACACATCACCACTACCACACACCACTACCACATACCACCATACCACCAACACACGACCTCACTACACACACCACCACTACTACATATCACCACTACCACACACCACTACCACATACACCACCACCATATACCACCATACTACCAACACACCACCTCACTACACACACCACCACTACTACACATCACCACTACCACATACACCACTACCACATACACCACTACCACATACACCCCTACCACATACACCACTACCACATACACCACTACCACATACCACCATACCACCACCTCACTACACATACCACCACTACTACATATCACCACTACAACATATGCCACTACCACATACCACCATACCACCACACACCACCTCACTACTAAACATCAACACTACTACACATCACCACTCCCACATGCACCACTACCAAATACACCACTACCACACACCACCACACACCACCTCACTACAAACTCCACCAGCACACATCACCACCACCACATACACCACTACCACATACACCACTACCACATACCACCACAGCACCACACACCACCTCACTGCACATACCACCACTACCACACATCACCACTACCACACATACCACTACCACATACACCACTACCACATACACCACTACCACATACCACCATACCACCACACAGCACCTCACTACACACACCACCATTACTACACATCACCACTACCACATACACCACTACCACATACCACCACACCACCACACACCACCTCACTACACACACCGCTACTACCACACACCCCCACTACCACACACCACCACACACCACCACTACCACACACCACCACTACCACACACCACCACTACCAGTACCACATACCACCACTACCACAAACCACCACACACCACCTCACTACACACACCACCACTACCACACATCACCACATACACCACTCCCACATGCCATCACACCACCACACATCACCACATACACCAGTCCCACATACCACCACACCACCACACACCACCTCACTACACATACCAACTCTACCACACACCACCACTACCACACACCACCACTACCACACACCACCACAACCACACACCACCACACACCACCACTACCACACACCACCACTACCACACACCACCACTACCAGTACCACATACCACCACTACCACATACCACCACACACCACCTCACTACACACACCACCACTACTACACATCACCACATACACCACTCCCACATACCACCACACACCACCTCACTACACACACCAACACTACCACACACCACCACTACCACACACCACCACTACCACCAACCACCACTACCATACACCACCACTACCACACACCACCATTACCACACACCACCACTACCACACACCACCACTACCACACACCACAACTACAACACACCACCACTATCACCACCACACATCACCACCCATCAGCACTACTACACAGCTCACACCACACACCACCACACACCACACCACCCACCACATACCACACACTACACACACCACCACATACGACACACCACCGCCGCCACCACCCATCACCACTACAACACACCACCACACACCACACCACTACACACCACATCACCACTACCACACACCAGGACGGACCACACACCACTTATCGATTCCTAGCCTGGCGCTCGGCATTATTAGGATAGGGCAAAGACTGGATGGCTCAGTGTCAAGATAGTGTCCTGGCTAGAAATTGAAAACATCCAACTATATGCAGATGACAAGGCAGTATATGCCGAAGGCAAAACAACCAAAGAAATATAAATGAAACTGAATCTAACACTAAAAAAACTAACCGAGTGGTGTCAACTAAATAGGATAACCATAAACAACAGCAAGTCGAAAACAGTACTATTTGGTACCAGACTAACGAGTAATGATAAAATAAAGTGTCTTCTAGGAAACACCGAACTGAAACAAGTAGACAACTACTGATATCTAGGAGTGGATCTAGACAGACACCTAAATTATTACCTCTGATTAACAAATACTATCAAAAAAGTAAACCACAAAATATCGCTACTGGCTAAACTGAGATACTACATGACTGAAACATGGCAATTAAAATATATAAAGGCATGATCCTTCCCTACTTTGACTATAGCAATGTAGTATACATGGGAGGAAATACAAAACTATTAAACAAATCACAGGTGCTATAAAATAGAGCCCTCAAAGTATGCCTTCAGGTGCACAAAAGATATCCCACAATAGAATTACACAAAAAATGCAACGCAACACTACTAAGGAGTAGAAGGGAAACGCACCTCAACATACTAGCACATCATTACACCACAAAACCAGGCTACACAGCAACCTCTAGTAGGGACACCAGGCAAAAGGCGGCCCCAGTGCTACTGACAGCAATAAGTAACACAAAAATGTATGAGAGAAGTGTATTGGCCATGGCGGCACATGCCTGGAATAATCAACCCACACATCAATGGGCAATCAAAAGCCTGGACCACTATAAAAGATTCTTAAAGAAAACAAGGTAATACACAACCACCTACTGAAGGAACAATATCTCACCTGACCGTTGGCACAGTGCAGTCACTACTTGCTGTGTTCTGGCACAGAAAGCAAAAGACAGGCCAGAAAAAATGGTAGATATTACAAATACGGAAACTAGCCCTCCTAAGTACTAAGGAAATCTAAATGACTATCACCATAGGGCGCAGTCCGTCTGGGTATGTGTACTGGGACAAACCAAAGCAGAATGGGGCAGGCCATGGTCATGCATCCGATTCACCCTGAAATACAAAATGGCTAACCATACAACACTACCATCCCACCTAGTTGCAGTTCTGAAGGGTCCAGGGGTGTTCTGGCACATTGGTGAACTATCTAAGGACAGGGCGTGGGTGAAAGGATGCTGTAACAAACCACAAAGGGATGGGATCCTCTCCCAGAGGCCTGTATGTCATCCAGGGAGATGTACATAGTAGGCTAAGTTATCATATACAGGTTAGAAAAGAACTTTGAAAAATACAAAAAAACTAATATAGAAACTACCAACACCCAAAACCGCCAAAGGTTGGCCCGAGAAAGATCAGGTAAACACTCCTGAGTGCGGGACCAGACAAATCCAGTATCACAGCTGTCCAGCATTGATAACAAGCACCCTCACGGGAGCTTATACGTAATGGGCAGAATAAATAACTTGTCACAAAAAATAAATAAAAATAAAAAATCTGACTGAGTGAGATATCAGGTCATGGTGCCGTAGGGGCAGCACTATAAAGTCGCCATGAGTGCACACCGTCACAAGTCGGTACCCGTCCTGATTTGACCTTAGATGTTGCCAGGATGTAAAACTCAAACAAATTTATTTAATCAAGGTGTCGCCAACTAGCCCAAGAGTGACTGACGGTTCGTCGACGGGCGACGGGCGACGGACAACGGGGGCAAGGTGCGAAAGCCCGCTGAACAAGTTGGGTGGACGGGAAGATGAAAGCGCCCGTCCACCTGCGGATGAGTCCAATGCGAAGTGGTCAGGGGAGAAGGTAGATAAAAGCTTCACCCGGTACTTGTAGTACACATGGGTGAACGACAACGTAGTGTAAATACGGGCAAAAATAGCTTTAGTATGGAACATGAAGTAGAAACTGTGGTTCCATGATCAAATGGCTACATATATTGGCACAGATTTGGTGAAATGGGAGAGAAGGCAAACATCCAAGATGGCGGCCATAGAGCGCCGTCAATTTCAATTTTAAATCGTATTAAACTAGCTATTTTATTATATTTTTCAACTCAAAGGTAGCGGGTAAATATGAAGACATCTACAAAGAATAAATGTTGCTTCTTAGATTGTGAAATTAGGCTCTCATTTCATTAACCCGCTTTTTCGACCGTTTTTATATAGGGTTGGTATTCACCCATGTACTGCAAGTACGGTGTGAATCCTTTATCTAGGGAGAAGGGTGCACTGTCATTCCAGTTGAATTGTCCCGCAATTTAAAAACTGTGAACATTGATCAACAACATATATTTATCTCAAATAATGTACAGCAGACAATTGAAACTCGCGGACTATGAATCTTTCAATCTCGCCAATCTCTCCAATATTTGTATATTTGAGAGTATGGCGTCCTATCACAGCATGACAGCACTATAAAGCTACCCGTCTAAGCTTGACCATGGACGGTATGCACTGACCTCTCCGGTATGGAGCCATATACAGTATAACCCCGTTAAACCAAGCTCGGTTAAACCAAACGATCGGTTAATCCAAACTTTTTTCGGTGGCCCGGCAAGATACTACCATTTATCATATAAAAAAGTTGGTTAAACTAAAGTTGGTTAAACCAAATTATCGGTTAATACAAACAAAATTGTCAGGACCCAGGGCACTTCAATATGGTTAAACCAAACTTTCATGTGGTTATAAGGTCATCTGAGTTTTTTTTTTATGATAAATGGTAGTATTTTGCCAGGCCACCGAAAACAGTTTGGATTAACCGATTGTTTGGTTTAACCGAGCTTGCTTTATGTATATACATAAAAAACAATAATCAAAGTGTCCACAGACATTGTATATTACATTCATAATGCACCCACATTTTTGCCAAAGCCAAGTCAAAGTCGAAGCCAAAGCTTGGTTAAACCAATGATCGGTTAATCCAAACAAATTTGTAAGGTCCCTTCAAGTTTGGTTTAACGAGGTTATGCTGTATACTGATATAGAGGTGGGTGTGGATAGGGTGATTGTCAGATCTTTGTCCCAGTCAAACCAAGGATTCTTATAAGGATGGGCCAGACCCCATGAGATCGTGGGTTCGAACCCTGGGAGAGTCAAACCGATGACATAAAAATTGATATGTGTCGCTTCCATAGCCTGGCACTCGGCATTACTAGGATAGGGCAAGGACTGGTTCACTCAGAATCAGGATAATGTGACTCAGTGGGATATCAGGGCATGGTGCTGGCGGCCTGATTTCCCAGTGGGGCAGCACTATAAAGTTGCTAATGAGTGCACACTGTCACAAGTCGGTACCCGTCCTGATATGACCTTTGATGTTGCTAGGACATAAACAACAACAAACAAACAAAATATAAGGATGGCAAAGCGAGACTGTTTGAAACTCTCCCAGCGGGCAATCCCGAAAATACGGCCGCCATTTTGAAAGCGTGTAGTAGAAGAATCCACTGCGAGGTTCCTAATACCCCCATCACACCAAACTCGTTCTCACTACGTTCTTGAAAATGTTGCTGAATGGGCTCAAACTGTGTGCAAACGGAATGGACATAGTAGTAAATTTTATGGTTTTTGAGTGGACGGGCTAGAACAGAATGGTGCTCCAAAACTTTGAGCATGCCCAAAACTTTCTTGCAGCCACATTCTATCCCGACCATAGCCCGTCTTAGAACTGGGTCGGACGTTTTGAGAACTAGTTTGGTGTGATAGGGGCGTAATGACAAATTGTGATAGCTAGGAAACACCAGCCGTCGTTAATGTCAACGAACCGTCAACATAGCTCTGTCTCATTCGGCTACGACAACAATGACTTGAATAGTTGGTCAATACGATCAAACAATTAGGGTTAACTTGGTGAAAAATGTTCAATCATGTACTTGCTTAAGTTCTAATAGCAATGGGAGTGCTCTCCAAAATGTGGCTTCTTTTTTAACTGGGACATTTAGTTGTATTTCCCTCGGCTACAATCTAACTGTCAACAGTGATGATCGCGTTATCACGCTTTCAAAATGACCATGGTTTTCCTAATTTACCACGCAAGTCATGACGTCACTTAACCATCTATCCCTCTACTATCTGTGGTCAAACCAACAGCTTAGATAATGTGTATATATGTCGTTATCTGGCCTGGCGTTCTGCATGACTAGGATAGGTCATGCACACTTGCTATCCGGACCGCACTCTGTCCACACCTCTCTCTATCACCTCTCCACCGGCCATGCTCCTGCTCGAAATGTCTGAAAAGAGTTCCAGGAGGGGGAGCCCTCTGGCATTTCACTTTCTACTCTTACTCTGTCCGTGTCTATGGCTCGCTGGATGGTCACCATAGAGCAAATAGACACGGTCCTTTGACTCAACTCTCCTCGTTCTCTTTCCTAGATTCTGCCCATTTCGATTTCTCCCAGGCACACTTCTTCCCCTGACCAGGGTAGTTGTGTTCTTGGGTGGGGCCCTTCACCTTTACAATTTCTCTGTCTGGTTCTTGTTGCTGGAAGGACTGCTGCTCCTACCTTTGCCCGCCTTCCTCAAACCCCTGCTGCTGATCGGATTCAAGTGCTACACTACACTACACCTACAGCTCAACTACACGCCGGACCGAAGAGATTTGCTGCCGCCCCGACACCCCGCCATCACTACCTTGTGAAGATGTCCCCAGCTTCTACAACACTCCCTCTACGAAGTTAAGTCTTCAACCACAGATTGGGCCGATTTATCGGAGCCTCTCTACCCAATGTTGCAGTTCTGCAACCGGTAACCGTCGTAAGTTTACAAACACTCCCAATTGATTTGAGGATAGGTCAGGAACTGGTTGGCGCTTTGCCAGAATAATGTGACTGAGTGGTATAGCGGGCCATGGCGGCATGCTAACCCAGTGATTTCGCATAGTCACACCTCAGCAACGGTCCTGAGATGACTAGCTGCGGCTAGGACCTAAAACCCCAAATGAGCTAAGCCGCCACATGTGTGAAATAGAGGCGGCGCTGAATTGTATATGTATATATTTGTATATATATATATTTGTGGTGTTCTCTGTGGCGGAGTGGTTAGAGTGTCTGAGTTTTTTCTAGCCCGGACTCCTAATCTGAAGGTCAGTGCTTCGATTCCCTGTGCCCTCACCTCTGCCAATTTGGATTTCCACCACTGTGTATAACATACAGCGTCATCAAAGGCCAGTTGCTCTCATACCATGTCTATGTGGTGTGGGAGGTTAAAAATCCCTTGGGTCGGTAAAGGTGTAGGCTCAGGCTTTCTATCGACAAACTGTCTAATGGTGAAAACAAGCCTATTCAGGTTCATCCATGATAGGCAGTATAAATCTTCAAGAAAAAAAAAAAAAAAAAAAAACACACACACACATATATCAATTGGGAAGCGAGTGGTACAGGCAAGAGGCTGAGTCGTGACAGCTGAATAGGCCAGGTGGCAGCACTAGGCAAGGCAGAGAGCCTGTCCATTCGCCTGAGTTGTTAAGTGTCAGTAGTTGTGAGGTGGCCAGACAAGGAGGCACCATTAAAGGATAATCTTATACAGCACACATATATATATACACAGTAAAACCTCTCTAACCAACCACCTCCACAGATCGACTACTCCCCTATATCGATCACTTTATTTGGGTCCCAACGATTCCATTGTAACCAAATTCCAACTCTATAAACTGACCACCTCCCTAAATGGACCGCTTAGAGTCGACCCCACGGTCGGTTGATTTAGGGATGTTTTACTGTATAGACATGTATATATTATGTATATATCTCAAATCCTCCAGTGTGAGTAAGGTTCCAGCGCATGTTAGGTACAGAAACAACCGGTGGTGGCGCCACGGGTCGCGCCGGGGAGGTACAGGAAGGTGGAGATACAAGCAACGGTAGGCAATAATATAATAATAATAATAATATTGAAGTAGTTCCTTCCCGCCTTGTACTCGCATAATACGTTATACATCACATACGTATATATATGTATATGTATATTTATATATATATATATATATATATATATATATATATATACCTATGTGCATGTATATGTATATAAGAATTCCAATAGCCGATGTTTACTTTTTGTGTTGGGGGGTCGTTAAACAAACAAAGTATATAAAAATAAGTAGTACAGGTGTGTATGGGCTTTCAGGCAGTAACAGAGTGACCAGCCGGTGGAATCAGTAGGGTATATATCACAGGTGGGTAGGCTGGTGGAATAGCCAAACCCCTCCCGGGGGGTTCGTCGAACCGGCGGGAGGGGGCAGCACCATGCGATTCCTACATCCGCATATACTTAGTATATACGTTGGTATATATATATATATATATGTGTGTGTATTTATATATGTATCTGGATGTATATGTATGTATAGATATGTGTATATGTATGAATTCATATATATGTGTATATATGTATATATGTGTATATGTATATATATATATATATATATATGTGTATATATATATATATGTAAAAGCTGCATGCCTTCATGATGCGACATCTGCGTTCAATCATGAGGCTAACCTGGAAGGACAAAGTGACGAATAAGGAAATACTCGAACGGATGGGGCTGCCCTCTATGGAAGATCTTCTGATCAAAAAGAATCTCCGGTGGACTGGACACCTCATGAGGATGTCATCAGACAGGCTACCAAAGCAGATCCTCTATTCTCAACTGTCTTCTGGTTACAGAAAGAGAGGGCGCCCCTGTCTCCGGTTCAGGGATACCATTAAGAGAAACCTGACTCATGGACGCAACTCTCACAGCAGAGAGCTAAATGGAGAGCGCCAGTCAAGTAATGAAAGCAGTCTTTGTTGCATCGCGACCGACATCATGATGATGATGATGATGATATATATGTATATATGTATATATGTACATATATATATATATATATATATGTGTGTGTGTGTACTATCTGTTTATGTGTACATATGTAGGTATATGTTTGGGGGGGGGGGGGGTTGTGACAAAGTATTTACCCTGCCCATAATGTATAAGCCCCTGCGAGGGTGCTTGTTTTCAAAGCTGGACAGCTGTGATGTTGTTTTTGTTCTGATCCTTTGCCCAGCGGTGTTTACCTGTTTCAGCTCAGGCCAGTCTCTCATGGTTTTGGATGTTAGTAATAATCTATGTTAGTTTTTTTGTGTTTTTTCCAGATTTGTTGTCTAGTTTGAGTATGATACCTTAGCCTACTATGTACATCTGCTTTGGTGTCATGTAGGCTTGCAGGAGGGGATCCCATCCCATAATGGTTTGTTGCAATCCCCTTTCACCCAAGTCCTGTCCTTAGATAGTGCCCCGGTGCGCCAGAACACACCCGGACTCTTCAGAACTGTGACTAGGTGGGATGGCTGTGTTGTTTGCTTAGCCATTTTGCATTTCAGGGTGGATTAGATGCATAACTGTGGCCTGTCCATGTCTGAGTTGGTTTGTGCCATTACACATACGCAGGTGGACTGCGCCATGTGGTGATGGTTTCTCTGATGTTCTTAGTGCTTAGAAGGGCTAGTGTCCATATTTTCTTTTTGTATCTACCATTTTTATGGCCTGTCTTTTGCTGTTTGCGCTATTGCACAGTAAGCATCGACTGTGCTCAGGGGCAGATATGATTTTTGTTCTGTTGGGAAGTAGTTTCTTTCTTTAGTAGTGTTTTTGTAGTGGTTATGGTTACGGATTGTCCATTGTTTTGTGTTTTGCTTATTCCAGGCATGTGCTGCCATGGCAAGTACACTCCTCTCATAGATTTTGGTGTTACTCATTTCTGTCAGTACTATCGGGGCCGCCATATGTCTGGTGTCCCTGCAGGGGTTACTGTGTAGCCTGGTTTTGTGGTGTAGTGGTGTGCTAGTATTTCAAGGTGCATTTCCCTTCTATGCGTCAATAGTATTGCATTTCATTTTTTGTATAGTTCATGGTAGGGTATCTTTTGTGTACCTGGAGACATATTTTGAGGGCTTTGCTTTGTAGCACCTGCAATTTGTTTAGAAGTTTAGTATTTCCTCCCAAGTAGAATATGAACCAACAAAAACATGTATATAATGTATGTATATATATGTATATATGTAAATATGTAAATATATATATGGATATATATACATATTATATATATATAGCCACGACTCCTGCCACTGCTGCCAAGTTTATGCCTCTCTACTCTTCCCTCCTGGGAGCGGGCTAAGCCGGGGGCTGAGCCGGGCTGAGCCGGGCCGTGAGCTGCTCAGTCCCGCCAGATCCCGCCGCCAGGGGTAGGATCGGAGGGGGAGGGTATCCGCTTACGAAGGGAGCTAACACCTGGTCACACTCGCCTGCAGCTACGGCGGGGGTTGAATAGGGGCAACAGGGCTGATATAGACGCAGGAGCGGTGTGAATGAAGCAAGCTGGTAGTATATAGCATGGGTGTGAACAAGCAGAATATATACTCTACATTTATCCTCACTGCCTTTTATATACAGAAAATCTCTCCAGGTCGACCGACCATGGGACTGACTTTAAATGGTCCATTTAGGGAAGTGGTCAGTTTAGGGAGGTTTGTGTTTTTATCGTTACAATGATATTGTATGGGCGATCGTTTGGGGCCCAAATAAAGCAATCGATATAGGGGAGTGGTCTAATCTGTGGAGGTGGTTGGTTAGAGAGGTTTATTGTATATTCTGTTTGTTGATTCTTATTCTGTGGCAATTGGAGTGAATACATATAGATATACATATATGTATATGTATAGCATGCACGCTGAGGTGAGGGCCTTTAATACGTCAAATCTGTACTCTCCATGCACGATATGCTGTGTTTTAAGGGCCTGTCACACTACGACGTATGGCGTCAGTGCGTGCCCAACACACAACAATTTGCCAGTACGTCAGCATTCGTCAAACTTTTCAGGGGTGGGGGATAAAAATGGGTGTATACTCAACTTGCATATAACGTACACACAACGTACGGAACATATGCAGAGAATATCTCTGACCTATTGCTAGCGTATGAGAACGTTCATGTGCCTCGCAAAACGTTCGCAAAATGCTTGCATACATTCACGCTATGCTGACCAATGTTAAGTACATTACTTCATCGCTAGAAGTATGGCATATACGTTAAGTACGCTGGAGATACGGCAGGCATACGTTCGAAGTATGTTAGGAGTACGCTATGCATCCGTTGGCAGTACGAAGACTTCACGTTCCCGACAGGCTGAACGTATGGCTAACATGTTCCAACCTATCTTGACCTACCCCTGATGTATGCATAATGTACACTGACATATGCTGAGCATACGCCTAGCGTTTGAGAAACTTATGAGCCATACGGCGACATACGTTGAAAATGTTGTGAACATGCACAACAATTTTTTAGCAGCTCGACCTATGCCAACCTATGATGACCTATGATGCGGTATCCCAAGCGTACTCGACGTATGCCCAACATATAAGTAATGTATGACACCGTATACCAACGTGTTGGTCGAAAATTGCATATGTCGGCATACGCTAAGGCCATACATCGTAGTGTGACAGCCCCTTTATATGTATACTTTTTTTTGTAATTATGTTAGTTGGTTGGTTGTTGGAGTTTATGTCCTGGCAACATCTAAGGTCATATCAGGATGGGTACTGACATGTTCATAGTGCTGCCCCACTGGGAAATCAGGTCGCCTGCACCATGACCTGACATCCCACTCACTCACCTTATCCTGACACTCAGCTAACCAGCCATTGCCCTTTCATATTAATGCCGACTGCCAAGCTAGGAAGCGACAAGTATCAATTTTGTAAGTCAGTGGATTGACTCGACCGGGAATTGAACTCCCGATCTCCGGAAAATATATGACCAGAGTGGATGGCCCAATGAGTTAGAGCGTCCGTCTCCCGTGTTGGTAGATCGTAGGGTCCTGGGTTCGAACCCCGGTCGAGTCAAACCAATGACTTAAAAATTGATACGTGTTGCTTCTTAGCCTGGCGCTAGGCATTATTAGGATAGGAAGGGGATCGGCAAAGTTTTGTGCTTGCACAAAACTTTTTACGACTGACAACGCGCGACAATGCATGGGTGCCAATATTATGGCGACGTTAGGAGCATGTCGAGATCACTGGAATAACGTTATGTGAACACTAGGCAGATGCCGATCGCGCATGAGGGTCATTCCTACACGTTGTGCCAAACTGTTGCTTTGTTGTTTACGTACGAGCTACATCTAAGGTCATATCAGGATGGCGCAGCAAAACATTTTTGGTTTTTTTCTCACGTGTTGATATATGTTACCACAACGTCGGCCGCACGCTACCAACACATTGCGCTGAAGTCAGACTTTTTCTCACCGCGCCGAAAGGTTTTGAGTGTCTCGACTTGTTTGCGTGTTGGCGGTGCGCTGGCGAGAAGCATCGTAATGTGACAGCACCATAACACTTCCGGTCGGAAGACCAGTGTTACAGAACTGACAAAAGGTATATATGTGAATAAACCAATCATTTACCAAAAATGAAAATGTAAGTTTTTTAAATAGAAGAATGTAGATAGTTTATTCTGAAACATGTTCTTCTTCGGAAAATGACTGGTGTGGATTACTTCGTTATTAATTTACGTCCCAGCTCATGCTTATATGGGTAGCTTTATATCGCTGTCGTGCTGTGATACCATGCTACCGGCACCATGACTCAGCGACCCATTTAGTCACATTATCCTGATACTGAGCTCAAATGAGTCCTTACAAATTCCCCACATAAAACCACTAGCAAAGCACTTATGGCACTTGCGTATAAAAGTCGCAACTTCATATTTTCTTTTGTCCTTCTTTTTTTCTTTTTTCTTTTTTCTTGCCTCGTTGTGATGATGGTAAAAAATACTCGATGAACTATTATGAAAGCGGGCCCAGAAATGTGGAACCTATTGTGTTGTACGTGTTCCATGTAATGAGCTGGCCGGGGTCAGGGATTTAGCCGCCAACATCCTAGATGTCCATCTGTTGACTACATTTCCCGGAAGTCTGAGCCTAAAACCCCGGTCACATGGCCGTTAGTGTGTAAGTAAGTTAAATTACGTTGAAATACGTTAAGGTACAGCAGGTTTTGGTATGGATAAATACATTACGGTACCGATGCCGGTACGTTCAACTATGTTCAACTATGTTAGCCTCCACTACGTCCACCTACGTCCGCTAACTACTATGTGACCAGGGCTTCGTCCAAGTACGCTAGAGCATGGTAGAGTATGCTAGAGTATGCTAGAGTAAGCTAGAGTATGTTAGCATTGTGGATGTAAATTCAGCCTCTAACGTAGCACTCTGTTGAACATGTCCAACAATTAAATCGGAGATCACGGCTCACCCAGATTAATACCAAGTTAACATCACAGACAAGTATGGATGCCAGTACGTTCAATTAGGTTCAACTATGTTCAACTACTTTCAACTACGTTAGCCTCCACTACGTCCACCTACATCCACTAACTACTATGTGACCAGGGCTTCGTCCAAGTATGCTAGAACACGCTAGAGTATGCTCAAGTATGCTAGACTAAGCTAGAGTATGTTAGCACCACGAATGCAAATTCAGCCTCTAGTGTAGCACTCTGTTGAACATGTCCAAAAATTAAATCAGAGATCACGGCTCACCCACCTTATTACCAAGTTAACATCACAGACAAGTATGGATGCCAGTACGTTCAATTAGGTTCAACTATGTTCAACTACTTTCAACTACGTTAGCCTCCACTACGTTCAACTATGTCCACTAACGGCTATGTGACCAGGCCTTTAGAGAGGGACGGACGCCTTTCCCGCCATTTAGTGCTTAACTTGTAACATGACAAAATCAAAATGTTGTCTACTCACAGCAACTACTGGTAGTACTAATGGACCTGTCATACAACGACCTATGGCATTAGCGTATGCCAGCGTATGAGGTTTTCGACCAATAGGTCGTCATACGCCATCATAGGTTACGTATAGGTTGGGCATAGGTTGGGAATACGACAGATACGCTCTTCATACGCCATCATACGCCGAGCCGCCAAAAATGTTTTGTGCATGTTCAAAATTTGCAACCTATGCCAGCGTATGACTCATACGTTGCTCATACGCTAGACGTATAGCTTAGGGGTAGGTCGGCATAGGTTAGGTGTATGCTGAACCGACACCCTCCGGGTGTCTCTGGCGTGCTCACAATGTTCTGTAAAAGGGCTGTCACACTACGGCATATAGCCTTAGCATATGCCAACGTATTTGATTTCCGATCAACACATCAGCATATGCCATCATAGGTTACACATAGGTTGGACATACGTTGTAAACGCTTTTCATAGGTCGTCATAGGTCGGCGTAGGTTGAGCCGCCAAAACTAATTTTATGCATGTTCAAAATTTTAAACCTATGCCGGCTTCTGGCTCATACGGTTCTCATACCCTGGGCGTATGGTGGATGTACACCGGTATAGGTTATGCATACTGTGGCCATACATCGGCGTAGGTTACTCATACGCTGGACCTGTCAGTGTCACCTGTAACCATCAACAAATGTACCAGTATGCTGCATGTAGGTCGTCATACAGTTTGCACACGCCGTCATAGGTTAGGCATAGGCTAGGCATAGGTTAGGCATAGGTTAGGCATAGGTTAGGCATAGGTTAGTCATAGTTTAGGCATAGGCTACGCATACGCTTCATATGTCGCTGGGAGTTCCCGCAATGCAAAAAGTCGGTTTATCGTGACCTATAACGTTTTTCAGATTATTGCACCACGTTACGCATATGCGCCACCATAGGTTGTAGTGTGATAGGCCCATTAGATAATAACACTGGAAGAAAGTATGAAATTTCATGAAAAATTGCTAGTCTTTAAACACTCCTCTTTGGGTGTATGTTTAAATTTAAAATGCCCTGTAAGTACTGAGAATGAACTAAAAGCATTACACTTTACTTTGATATCAACATTATTTGGGATGTATATTAAGACAACCCACCAAAAGGCACTTTATTACAGGCATGTTTGCTAATTAGCGCATTATTTTGCATCACATTAATCACAACAAGTACCGAAGCATGCGTTTTTGTTTCACTCAGCGCTGAATTGTCCTTGGTTACACGGGTTAAGCCTTTGAGAAAGGTGACTAAATGAGCTTTAATTTTGTATATGACATATATTTAAAACAAAATCAAATTGTGCCAAACAAAATCAAATTGTGCCAAACAAAAGAACGCACCTCATGTTTCATTCAGTATTACAGATAAATTGTGTTCAAATAAATAACAGATTTTTATAATGTGAATATCTTGAAGAATAAACAAGAAAGAATCTTTCTATTCTGTTTTCTTCTGCATTTCACTAGCACTGTGTGATTAATGTTAATTAACTGCCCAATTTTTAAGAAATGACTGCCGGTACCTTCTCTCAGTCGATGCATGCATTACGCTTTTCCTGTACCGTGACGTGATACAAATATAGGAGTTTCAGTGTAAAGTAATTATGAAATTGAATAAGGTTCCAAGCCTGAGATACACTCCAGGATAGCATAGATAACAGCAGCCTACAAAATAAAGCTTGTTTTATGTAACAATGCCTCTAGAGCACATTGATTTTTGTAATCGAAACATATCGTCAAACATATGGTCATTCTGACATATTTCTTTGGAGGAAACACCTCCAATTTTGTTCTGCTTAAGATTGCTAATCTGGTTATTGAAAACTTTTCAGACTTAGAAAATTAGAAATTTGAAGAGATTGAGAGATGTGTTTTGCTAGTCTCTTTGCAAGAGTGGGGTATGTTCTGTCGAGTGAAACTTTTGCTCAGCTCTCTGCTGTCAGTGGCCAAGTGACAGCGCACTGAACTATTCAACACTGAGGGCTCAACAGCCACAACTCCTCACAACACTGCATACATCATTCCTGAAGCGTGTTCATCAGCAGCACATGCTAGCTTAACAAGGTAACAAATGGTTACAAATCAGGATAAGTTGACCCTTATTTATACTTTGTTGATACTTTTTCTTAGAGAATTTTGATCTTTTTTGATAAAGGATTTTATACTTTGTTTGTAAAATCCAGAGTGGCGGCACTGCAGTATGGCCTACTGTAATTTAGTTAGGAGTCTTCTTCTTGGTTGTCCATCAGTGGCTCATCATTTGTTGCGAACTTGTCGATGACTGATGAGTCACAATTTGTACTCGGAATGTGCGGTGGCATATTGGACATATATGTGTGTAGCGGCAGCTGGAGTAAAAAGTAAAGCTTTTTTCATTTAACGTCTCTAGAGCACATTGATTTTTATCATCGGATATTGGACGTCAAACATATGGTCATTCTGACATATTTCTCTGGAGGAAACCCGCTGCTGCCACATAGGCTACTCTTTCCTATAAGCAGCAAGTTGGCTTTTATATGCACTTTCCCACAGACAAGACAGCACATAACACAGCCTTTGATGAACCAGTTGTGGACCATGATTGGAATGGAAAATAGCGCAAACTGCAAGTGGGTCCAGTGAGCAGGATCGATCGGATGACGCACACCTTCACAGGTGTACACTCTACCGTCTGAGCTACGTCCCACTCAGCCGACAATGCAGTCAGTAATCAACTATCAGACAGAGCGCCAGGAAACGTTGCGACAAGTATAAATTTGGAAGTCTTTGGTTTGACTCTGCCCGGGACAGATCCTATGACCTCCCGTCTGAAAACTACATTTGAGCCCCGCCGTTGACAGCAGTTGAAGTAACTTTTTATTTTAAATGGCCTAACTTTTGAGATATTTGAAGTATATATATGTATAATTAGTTTTTGGCAAGCATGCCAAAACTCTGACACCATATGCGTCTCCAGTAACATGGCATGGGGAATCGAACCACATACCTTCAGATTAGGAGTCCTACCTATTAAAAAAGTCAGACACTCTAACCACTCCGCCACAGAGGACACTGTAATATATGCATAAAAGACATCCAGGCACGTGTGGAGAACAAAGGATATGTAAATGAGATGATGTCATAGACAAAGGGTGCCGCCGGTTCAGGACCCTGGACGGTGAATAAAGCATTCAGTATCCAGAAGTCAAAGTGTTCAGACGTCGTACTTTCACAGAGACCACTTGAATGCAGACTTTCCTGAACAGTTTGGGTAATCATCATCACAATCATCATTGCTGACTTCCCACGGCAATGTACAGTGAAACGCCGTTGCAAGCCGATCGTTCGGGTACATATAATGTGGTTCCAAACCAAGGCGAGTAGGATATTGTCGTGGGGGTGATGAAAATGGGAAATACTGCGCCTAGAGCGGGACTCGAACCCACATCTCTTTGCACTCCGGGCCAGTGTGCTAACCATTACACCACCTAGGCTCCCTGATATCAACACACTCCCCACGCCTACCTGTCTATGTGGTTACTTGCCTGAGAGGTCAGTGCAGACCACTACACTCGTCCCCCTGGAATTGTAAGTCTTGTAATGCTTACAATTACATACATACAGGCAATGCACTAACACATACATACACAGGGTAGGTTCAACAACCATACAGCGCAAAGCTTGTACAGGATCCTGATCACGGCAACCAGTGTCGTGGGGGTGATGAAAATGGGAAATATTATGCCTAGAGCGGGACTCGAACCCACATCTCTTTGCACTCCGGGCCAGTGTGCTAACCATTACACCACCTAGGCTCCCTGATATCAACACACTCCCCACGCCTACCTGTCTATGTGGTTACTTGCCTGAGAGGTCAGTGCAGACCACTACAATATTATGGAATGAAGTTCCAGTTTGAACCTGGGAAACTAACACCCACCTTGAATTCCAAAATCTATCCGAAAATCCACCAATGTGGACAGACCTTAACACAGACCCACTGAATAAAGATGGTTCTTGTTGTTTTACGTCCTAGCAACATCTAAGGTCATATCAGGACAGGCACCGACTTGTGACAGTGGGCACTCATGGCGACTTTATAGTGCTGTCCCACTGGGAAACCAGGCCGCCAGCACCATGACCTTGTATCCCACTCAGTCACATTATCCTGACACTGAGCCAACCAGTCCTTGCCCTACCCTAATAATCCTGATCGCCAGGCTAGGAAGATCGATGTTTAAGTCATTGGTTTGACTCGACCAGGGTTCGAACCCATGACCCCTCGATCTACCAGCTCTAACTCATTCGGCCATCCTGTCTGGTCCTCCAGTGAATAAAGAAATGCACAGTGCAACTAAAAGAACTCACTCTAACTTCTAAGCATACCCACTGAACCCCTAGGCCGTAATCGATTAACACGACCCGGGCGACTCGGGTCACCCAAGTCGTCAGAATTTCAAATCGAACATCACGAGTGGAGTCGACAAATACACATGCCGTGTCCAAAACGACTCGACCAGAGTAACCCACCTCTTGGCTGGGGTGGCTAGGAGCGATGACATCACATTTGCGCTGGTACGGTCTGCAGGATAACAGCCACGGTACCAGTCATACATGTTTTGTTTGGGTAATAACATAGAATAATGAAATGGAAATATAACTAAACTATGCATTATAAAACAATTTAAATCCTATTTTGCTGTAGTTATATCGGTTATTACAACAAACAAAAAAGGTTTTGGATTAAGCCACCATTTTTTTCCACCCTGAGTGTGGAGAAGTGTATTCGATTTTTAGACCCGAGTCTGTAGGATGTGCACATGCGCCAAAAAGTGGCTTGGGTGACCCGAGTTGATTAATCGATTATTCCCCTACTGTCCTCAACCCGCACCGCCCGCCCCCACCTCCGAAACCCAATATCACAAAAGTACAGGAAACAAAAAGGCTTCAACAAGGCACAGAAGAAAAGAGAGACAAGCTAGGCTTCCACATGACTCTTTACTTCCATTTCTTTATTTACATCGAGACAATATCAAACAACGCTACCAACACTGCATCAGTGTGTGGATTGACATGGGCAGTGGGGAGTGGTTAGTGAGATGGCCGCATGGTGGCGCCATCGCCAGGGGCAGTTGGAGGTTGGTTGGTTGGTTGGTTGGTTGGTGGAGTTTTACGTCCTGGCAACATCTATGGTCATATTAGGACGGATACCGACTTGTGACAGTGCGCACTCATGGCGACTTCATAGTGCTGCCCCACTGGGAGACCAGGCCACCAGGACCAGGACCCAATATCCCACTCAGTCACATTATCCTGATGCTGAGCTAACCAGGCATTGCCTTATTCTAATAATGTGGAGCGCCTCGCTAGGAAGCGACAAGTATCAATTGTTAAAGTTATTGGTTTGACTCGACCGGGAACTGAACTCCGGACCTTCCGCACCTGAGGCCCCCGCTCTACCGATTAAGCCACCGAGCCCGGTAGGGGGTTGCTATTATTATGAAGCAGCAGGCCTCTCCCTGGGGCTCCATGTGGTGCTTGCACTTGACCCCAAAGACCAGTATCAGGTCATGCACACATATATATCACAGGCAACAGATGGCCAAATCAGTAAAAGCGCAGGCTTCCCATGTGGAAGGTCTGAAGTTTGAATCCTGCGTGAGTGAAAACAATGACTTACAAAATTGATACTTCTCACTATCTAGCCTTGTGCTCAGGATTACTAGGGTAGGGCAAGGTCTGGTTACCTCAGTATGTGCATGACTTGCTTACTATGCCAACCAGGCGGAGCGGCCCAATCGGTACAGCGCGGGCCTCACGTTCGCGGGAGATCGGAAGTTCGATTCCCGATCGAGTCAAGCCAATGACTTATAAAATTGGTACTTGTCGCTTCCTAGCTCTGGAGTTTTACATCCTGGCAACATTTAAGGTCATATCAGGACGGGCACCGACTTGTGACAGTGCGCACTCGTGGCGACTTTATAGTGCTGCCTAACTGGGAAATCGGGCCGCTGGCACCATGATCCAAATTCCTACACAGTCACATTATCCTGACAGTGAGCTAACAAGCCCTTGCCCTATCCTATTAATGCCGAGCGCCAAGCCAGGAAGTGACAAGTATCAATTGTATAAGTCATACATGGTTGTTTTGGGGGAGCACACTGTTGGGGGCCAGTACTGAGTGGTGGCCAAACTCCAGATCTCCCGCATGCGAGGCCAGCACTCTACCGATTCGGCCACCACACCCAGTGGCTGAATCGGTAAGAACGCTGGTTGGCTTCCCTTGTAAAAATAGTATCCAAGTCAGGGCGTATCCATGGTATTGTTTGCAAGTTCACATATGAGAGAGTAATTATATGTTGCGGTGTGCATTACCATTAAGCCCCAGTCACACCGTACCGGACTGAGTACCGGACACACCGGACAAAGAATTGTCTAGTCCAGTGGTGTTCGGTATCAAAATATATCGAAATGTGTTGAACTGTTGCAATGGCTGCCGGATGAAACGGACGCTAAATGGACAAGGAACATACATTAACGAATAGCCAATGGACGAGAACCGGACGAGAACCGAATGGCAACCAAATGTCAAACGGACAGACCGAACACCAAACGGACACATACCGGACTGATCACGGATGCGCTGAAAAAATATACTAACCGAATTCCCCCACCAACATCAACGGACTCTGCAGGAAGCAAACCGGAGATGTAACGGATGGGTACCGGACATGAAACGGACAAAACGGACTAAACAGTCTTAAACCGGACACCAACCGTACACTTCAGTCCGGCGGTGTCTGGTACAAGTTTTGTGCATGTTCAAAACTTGTACCGGACAATGCCAGACACCACCAGACAGATAACGGACACGCCGGATGCCAACCGTATATAAATCGTACATTGCCATATTTCACCGGAGAGTGTCTGGTTTCTGTCCGTGTCTCCAATCCGGTAAGGTCTGACTGGGGCTTTAAGCTAAAGTTGGATTGTTATATAACACTAAATTGTATACAGTAAAACCTCTCTAGATCGAGCGACCATGGGACCGATGGTCCATTTAGGGAGGTGGTTCGCTCAGTGAGTTTTTTTAAATCATTGGAATGGTATTGCATGGACGATCGTTTGAGACCCAAATAAAGCGATTGGTCGATCTGTGGAGGTGGTCGGTTTGAGAGGTTTTACTGTATATATATTATATATAATCTATTATATACATATAAATGCTCGGAGAATTATTTATTATTTATTTATTCGATTTGGCTCGAGTTGAATATTAGCCAATCGCCGTCGTCCGGCTTCTGGCTGCTTCCTTTGGCCCCAGCGCTTGCTCTCGAGGCGGTCAGATTGTCACTTGCCTCCAGTTTTTTGCTTTTGAATTAGGTAGGGCATTTATCGCTCAGCCCGGAGTCGAATAAACGGTCCAACCCAATCTGCTGGTCTCCTTGTCATTCGTAGGGAAGTCTTATATATATATGCATATATATATATATATGTGTGTGTGTGTGTGTATAAACTTTTTCTTCCACAAGGAAAGGCATTTATTCACACGTCTATCACGAGATGGAGCAACTGTCGATATTTCCGGTGTGTGGCTGGGGCCGTGGTACTAACGGAATGTCGCCCAAATCCGCCTGGTCCCGTGCCTTAACAACACAGTGAACACAGGCCCTGCCCAGCTGTGGAATTCAAACCGGAAGCGCCGTCGGAATATATGCTAATGTATCCTTCCTTTTGACACATGTGAGATTGATGTGGGGGCTTATTTGGGCGAGTCTTAGTGCCTTGTTGTATCCAATGGAGTGGGGCGCGTGGGGGGATGGGGAGGGGGGGGGAGTGGAGAGGGGGCGGTTACAAACTAGTAACACCGCCCCACTGTCGACCTATCAGCTTGCTCCCTTTCCGAGTGCGCACTTGGCCCGAGGCAGGTGCGCGCGCACCCTTGACCCCCTCCCCCTCATGCCCCACCCATCGTCCCACAACCCACCCCCTCCCACACCAACAGTACCGGCCCCCACCAATCCCCTCCCCCACAGTCCCCTCCGCCGCAGTCCCCGCCCCGCCGCAGTCCCCGCCCCGCCGCAGTACACGCCCCGCCGCACTCCCGGTCCCCTTCATGTCCACCCACACCCACCTTCACAGCCGTCCGCCACCACCCCCATCATCCCCCAACCCCCAGTCCCCGCCCCCCCCCTTCCCTTACACCCACACTCACCTTCACCGCCGCCCGCCACCACCCCCATCATCCCCACCCCAGTCCCCGCCCCCCTCCTCCCTTCCACCCACACCCACCTTCACCGCCGCCCGCCACCACCCCCATCATCCCCCCACCCCCAGTCCCCGCCCCCCTTCCCGTACACCCCCAACTACACCACCGCACCCACCACCCCATCATCCGCCCCACAGTCCCCCGCCCCCTTCCCGTCCCCCCACACCCACCTACACCCACACCCCAATCACCCGCCAACCCCAACAATCCCCCGCCCCACGTCACCCCCTTTCCGTCCACCCACACCCACCTACACCCACCCACACCCACACAAACCCGCATACACCCACCCAAACCCACCTACACCCACACAAACCCGCATACACCCACCCAAACCCACCTACACCGCTCCCACGAGCAACAGACCCCGGACACGTGGCAAGCAGGCCCCAGGAGAAACAATAAATGTGTGAAAAATAGAGTCCTCCTGACATGGCCCCGTCCGCCCCGCTGTGGTAGCTGTCCGGGCTTTGCCAGGTTTATTTGACAAGGTGAAGGAGGATTGGCAGTTCCAAGTAGTTTTTTTATTTTTCTTCATTTCCTCTCTTTTTTCTTTTTTGGTAATGTTATTTTACGCTTTCCCAAAGAGATGATGTCTTCCCAACTAATCTACCTGCGAAAAAACACCAAAATCCCACCCCCTTCGCAAATTTGGTAGCTCGTGGTAGATCGTGGGTTCGAACCCTGGTCGAGTCAAACCAATGAAATTGATACTTGTTGCTTCCCAACTCAGCGACAGTAGGGCCGCTCTGGCCATCCTCTCCAGGATTTCCAAGCCATCCTGGAACGCACTTGCTCGCTACTACCACCAGATAACAGGTATCATCAACGCTGTTGGTCGCCCAGAGCCTGACACCGAGGACTAGCAGGCTCCACCTCGTCCCCATACCTGACTTGACACCAGTACTAACTAACTACTGATTTTCACTAACAACTAACAGGCAACCCCACTCACTGCCTAACTAATTCCATCCTCACTTCACTTCTTCCTCTGTCCTTGGCCGGACTTACTGTACATACCGCTGAATCTGGAGGGACTGAAGTTTGGATCCTGGTTGAGTCAAACCAATGACTTATAAAATAGGTACCTGCTGCTACCCGGCGCTTGTCGTTATGAGGTCAGGACAGGGACTGGGTGCACAGTGTCAGGATAATGTGCCTATGTGGGACATCAGGACATGGTGCCAGCGGTCTGATTTCCCAGTGGGGCATGAGTGCATGCTGTCACAAGTCGGTGCATGTCCTGGTATGGCCTAGGGTCTTACTGGGGCGTAAAACTACACCAACCACCCACCCTCCCCCGGCCGGCCCTCTCAGAGGACTGTGGTTGGGCTCTTAGGCTGCCTTTTTCTTTCCTCCCCCCCCCCCGCCCCAATTTCTCTGACCACTACCCATCGGAAGCCAACTTACGACCACATTGGACCACTTTCAGCAGTGCCCATACAGTGCTGCCGATTTGCAGCCTTCAGCGCACCAATGAGACTGAAAACTCGCCCAAAAACAACAGCTTCCTAGCCTGGTGCTCAGCATTATTAGGATAGGGCAAGGAGCAGTGAAATGATGAAGACCAATTGTCTGTGATTGAAATTTCCTCTACGTAATCAACTAATCTACTCAAAAAGACTATATTTTCGATCTTCTGGATGTTGTATCATTGGATATCACTCCATAAAACTCCAACAACCAAGCAATCTTTACATACCTAATTGTGTCTGGGTTTTTTTTGTGAAGCGGGACCGTGGGACATTATGGATCTACCCCCCCCCCGTTCCCCCGTCCCCGCCACCCCCCCCCCCCCCGCGGATTGTCGGTGGAAGTTTCCTTTTAGTCTCTTTTTAGGTTGATCGCCATGCGTGTCTTAGCTCTAGGCTTTAGTTGGTGCGACTATAAAAGCAACAACATGCAGAGCAATAGTAGATCTCATATATGCGGAAAGAAAGTTTGTTTTCTGTAATGACGCCTCTAGAGCACATTCATTTTTATGATCGGCTATTGAACGTCAAACATATGGTCATTCTGACATATTTCTTTAGAGGAAACCCGCTCCCACCACATAGGCTACTCCTTCCGATAAGCACCAAGGGGTCTTTTATATGCACTTTCCTACAGACAGGAGAGCACATACCACAGCCTTTGATGAACCAGTTGTAGACCACCGGTTGGAACGGAAAATAGCCCAAACTGCAAATGTGTCCACTGAGCAGCATCGATAGGATTACCAACACCCTCACAGGTGGACACTGTGCCGCCTGAGCTACGTCCCGCTCCTCTATATGGGAGTGCTAAAGTGACTTCAGTGACATATTCCAATGCCATCAGAGCTGATAGCCAAGGCTGCGTTTTGGCAATGCATCTACAGGCATAGATAAAAGATTCACCCCATACTTACAGTACAGGGGTGAATGACAACGTAGTCTAAATACGGGCGAAAATAGCTTTAGTATGGAACAGGAAGTAGAATGCCTGGCACCAGTGTCAAATGGTTACTTATATCGGCACAGAGTTGGTGAAATGGGAGAGAATGCAAAAAGATAAGATGGCGGCCATAGAACGCTGTCGATTTCACTTTTAAAGTCTACTAAACTGCATGTTTTATTACATTTTTCAACTCAAAGGTAGTGGGGAAATATAAAAACATATAAAAAGAATAAATATTGCTTCTTAAATTAAGACATTATTCACTCAATTAATTTCCTCAGCATGTCGAAATTCTTCGTCAGCTTTTCTAATGGGTTGGTTTTCACCCCTGTACTGTAAGTACTGGGTGAATCTTGTATCTACTACAGGCATAGCTATTGCATGTCATCAGAAGTGTGTTTGTTTGTTGTTGTTTTACGTCCTAGCAACATTTATTAGGACGGCTGTAACCAGAAGTGGTTGCTTTATTTAAATTCTCGTTATAATTAGCTCCAATAATAAGTTATCAAATTAATACTCGTTGCTACCTAGCTTGGCGCTTGGCATTAATATGATATGCCTTGGTTGCTAAGTATCAGGATGATGTGACTGGTTGTAATATCGAGTTATCGCGGCATGGTACCAGCGGATTGGTCTCCCAATGGGGTGATCACTAGAAAAGTTGCACTGTCACAGAAAGGAGTGGGACATACCCCAGGCGGTAGAGTGTCCACCTGTGAAGGTGTTGGTCATCCTATCGATCCTGCTCAATGGACCCATTTGCAGTTTGCGCTATTTTCCATTCCAACCAGTGGTCCACAACTGGCTCATCAAATGCTCCCATATGTGTTGTCCTGTCTGTGTGAAAGTGCATATAAAAGACGTCTTGCTGGTTATCAGAGAGAGTAGCCTATGTGGCGGCAGTCAGTTTCCTCCAAAGAAATATGCCAGAATGACCATATGTTTGATGTCCAATAGCCTATGATATGAAACTCAATGTGATGTAGAGGCGTCGTTAAATAAAGCAAGCTTTACTTTGGCATTAATAGGATAGGACGTGGTTGCTAAGTATCAGGATCATGTGACTGGGTGTGATATAGGGTTATCGGGTCTTGGTACTGGCGGCTTGATCGCCCAGTGGGGCGATCACTGGAAAAGTTGCCATGAGCATGCACTGTCACAAGTCAGTGCCCATCCTGATATGATCTTAGATGAATGTTAGGATGCAAAGCCTCAACAAAGCAGAACAAATGGATCAGCCATGTTGGTTGGTTGGTTGTTGGAGTTTTACATCCTGGCATCATCTAAGGTCATATCAGGATGGGCCCTGACTTGTGACGGTGTGCACTCATGGCGACTTTATAGTGCTACCCCACTGGGAGATCAGGCCGCCGGCACCATGACCCAAAATCCCACTCAGTCCTTGCCCTATCCTATTAATGCGGAGCATAGGCTAGGAAGCGACAAGTATCAATTTAAAAGTCATTGGTTTGACTCGACCGAGAACCAAACTCCTGATCTCCCAAACGCGTGTCCTGCGCTCTACCAATTCGGCCACCGCGCCCGGTGGATGGATTGCAGATAACTACTTAGAAGTGATGTTCTGATAACAATTCTTACAACTACATGTATGTATCCCCCCCCTACACACAGACTACATTCTTGTTGATGCGCAACAGTTTCCATCTTGGAAGTAATGTAGTGGAACCCTGCACTGCACTTAGACATGTTCAATGAGAACACACCAAAATATTATCCAGCCAACATTGATCTTGGTGCGTATACTGACATCTCTTGAAGGTTTATACTGCCTATCATGGATAAGTCTGAATAGTCTTGTTTTCACCATTAGGCAGTTTCGCGACCTTACTATAAAAAGGTTCTATCTGTCAAAATGGTGCTTTCAAGATAATGAGGACTGAAGCTGTGTAACTGCATGATAGTGCCATGGGGGTGATGACAATGGGAAATATTGGGCCTAGAGTGGGACTCGAACCCACATCTCTTTGCATTCCGGGCAAGTGTGCTAACCATTACACCACCTCATCATCATCATGCTGTCGGTCGCGATGCGACAAAGACTGCTTTCATTACTTGACTGCCGCTCTCCATTTAGCTCTCTGCTGTGAGAGTGATGTCCATGAGTCGGTCTTAATGTCTCTCAGCTTCAGGTTTCTTTTGATGGTATCCTTGAACCAGAAGATGAGGGCGCCCTCTCTTTCTGTAACCAGAAGACAGTTGAGAGTAGAGGATCTGCTTAGGTAGCCTGTCTGATGACATCCTCATGAGGTGTCCAGTCCACCGGAGATTATTTTTGATCAAAAGATCTTCCATAGAGGGCAGCTCCATCCGTTTGAGTATTTCCTTATTTGTCACTTTGTCCTTCCAGGTTAGCCTCATGATTGAACGCAGATGTCGCATCATGAAGGCATACAGCTTTTTCACCTGTCATCTGTACACTGTCCAGGCCTCGGCTCCGTATAGTAGGGGGGATAGCACGATTGCACGGTACATCTTGCCTTTGACCCGCATGGACACATGGTGGTTGTTCCAGAGTCTCTGGTGTAGTCGGCCGAAAGATGTGCTAGCCTTGGCCATCCTCTTCCGTATTTCAGCATCAATGCATCCATCACTTGATATAGTGCTTCCGAGGTAGGTGAATTCTGGAACAGAGTTCAGCTTGTTTCCTGTTGGGAGGATATCATGGTTGACAAGCTGTCGTCTGTACACCACCAAGGCTACCTGATATCAACACATTACCCACGCCTACCTGTCTATGCGGCTCCTTGCCTGAGAGGTCAGTGCAGACCACTACACTCATCCCCCTGGAATTCTAAGTCTTTTAATACTGACAATTACATACATACAGGCAATGCAACACACTTACATACACAGGGTAGGTTCAACAACCATACAGCGCGTAGCTTGTATAGGATCCTGGTCATGGAAACCAGTGTCATGGGGGTGATGAAAATCGGAAATATTGTGCCTATGGCCGGACTCGAACCCACATCACTTTGCATTCTGGTCCAGTGTGCTAACCATTACACCACCTATGCTCCCTGATATCAACACACTACCCACGCCTACCTGTCTAAGTGGCTCCTTGCCTGAGAGGTCAGTGCAGACCACTACACTAGCAAATCAGATAGAACAATATTATTTTTAATATATCTCACTGAAAAATACCAGTTGAGAAACAGTTGTGTAACTGCATGATAGCCTTTTGTAGATAGAACATTTTTACATCTATAACACGAATGCTGTCACTTTGTCAGATAGAACCTTTTATAGTAAGGTCACAGTTTATCGATAGAAAGCCCAAGTCTACACTTTTACCGACCTCTGGGATTTTGCACCTACCACACCACATAGAGATGGTATGAGAGCAACTGGCCTTTGATGATGCTGTAAGTTATACGCGGCAGTGGAAATCCAATTTAAGTTGCATAGTCCGATGGTTCGGAGTTTCTGTCATTTTCTGAGAGAGATATATTAGGTTGATCTTTAAAATATATTAGGTTGATCTTTAAAATCTACCTTACTTTAGCTTGAGGTAACTTTTATTTTAAATAGCTAACTTTTGAGATATTTGAAGTGCAACCATGCAAAATATATTTTGGCAAGCATGCCTAAACTCTTACACCATAGCCTTTTGCAGTAACAGATTCTATTAAATCGTCTCAGTATTTCATTCTATGCGGCAACAAATACATCAGTATCCAAATTAGATATGTAGAATAAAATCTAGATAATTGTTTTGAAAAGATTTGATGTTTTCATCGGAACATGCAGCTTAAATACTGGGGTATCAACCATGTTTTACCGGAAACGGTGGCCGAATCGGTAGAGCGCAGACTTCCCATGCGGAAAGTCGTGAGTTCGAATCCCAGCCGATTCAAACCAATGACTTATCAAATTGATACTTTTCGCTACCTAGACTGGCGCTCTGCATTAGTAGGATAGGACAAGGACTGATTAGTGTATCAGGATAATGTAACTGTGTGGGATATCGGGTCATGGTGCCGGCAGCCTGGTTTCCCAGTGGGGCAGCACTATAAAGTTGGGGGGGTCCATGGCACCACGCCATCTTGTATCGGAGCTATGCATCAGAGCTGGAATGACTCGGCTCTGGGAAAGTAGCTATTAATAGGCCGCCCTGGAGCTACCGATATAGGAGCCCGACGCGCCCCCTGGCGAGCAAGATGGCGCCGGTGCATTATTTACTAATAAATAGCCTCCACCCCTGCTCTTCTCAGCAGCAAAGTAAAGAAGAAAGCAAAAGAGACTTCTCTTTTTTGAATGACCATTTATACTGCCTGTCATGGATGAATAGTCATGTTTTCACCATTAGACAGTTGGTCGATAGAAAGCCCGAGTGTACACTTTTACCAACCCCCAGGGATTTTTAACTTCCAACACCACACATAAACATAGTAGAAGAGCAACTGGCTTTTGATGACACTGGAAGTTATACACAGGGGTGGAAATACAAATTGGCAGTGGTGATGACATGGGGGATCGAACCACCGACCTTCAGATTAGTAGTCCGAACTACAAAAAAAGTCAGACCTTCTAACCATTCCGCAACAGAGAACACCACATGGTGATATTTGGAGAAACAAAGTATCAGCATATAAACTACACAATATATTTGTTAATACGGAGAGAAAAAGAATGTGCTTTTAACCAGAGGTATGAGAAAGAATGACATAAAATTCTTTGAGCAGACGACAAACAATGAAATGCCAAAAGTTGATGATCAAACCCACCACTTGGTGCACTGGCTGTTCTCTTGGTTAAACAGGTGCTATATTATATGTATAAATGTATATATGAATGTGAAAGATGTGTGATGATGGCGATGCTGATGATGATGCTGATGATGATGTGTATTTGTTCATAGCAATTTCATATTGAGGTGTATTCATACTTACCTATCTCATGTATAATATAATTGCATGTCTTTACACGTGAAATACCAACCAGCAGCTGGGCTGATCAAACCCACCACAAGGTGGCACTGCAGAATTTACATTACCATGGGAGAGATAGGGAGTGAGCCATCTTAGTATTGTAGGGTCTTTGGCGTGACTCTGTTAGAATAACCAATTATAAGCACCCGCTATGCAACATTTAACCGTAATTATTTTGCGAAATTTAGTAGATTTGTTTGTTTTATGCATTCGTTGATTAAGCAGGGAACATTTCAATTACGAGCAATTGGTCTTCTTCAATCCACTGTTCCGTGTCCTATCCTAGTGATGGTGAGTGCCAGGCGAGGTAGCAGCAACTAAGACGTCTCCCGTTTTGGTAGATGTTGGATTCGAACCCACGGGTTCGAACCCTGATCAAGTCAAACCAATGACTTATAAACTGATACTTGTCGCTTCCTAGCCATGCACTCGGCATTATTAGGATAGGGAAAGGACTGGTTGGCTCAGTGTCAGGATAATGTGACTGGGTGAAATATCAGGTCATGGTGTTGGCAGCCTGGTCTCCTATAAAGTCGCCATGAGTGTGCACTGTCACAAGTCGGTACCCGTCCTGATGCGACCATTAGATGTTGCCAGGACATAAAACTCCAACAACCAACCATCCAATCATGAGGACCAGTGTGCAATTGCAATCCAAAGTCTTCCCCGGTGTGTCAGGAAACCCTCTAGGTCATATGACGAGGGAATCCCACCTGTGGCGTCAGTCATAAATTACAGACCTCAGCACTCAACTTGGAGAGCATTTGTCAGAGTACAGTTCCAGTATCAGCGGCCTATATCGGAAGCCTTTAATATATCACGGTTATTAATGTGTCTCTGGTGGCCTATAAAAAAAAGTTGAAGTAAGTTGTATTACTATTACCATGATGAGCAGTTGATTAATTACCCAAGGCTTTAATGTGTGCTAATGTGGTTACTAATGAGGAGCACTTGATTCTGATATTGAGGCATTAATATATCAAGGTGAGAAATATGTATTCGTTACCTTAACTGCGCCGGGTATTCATTGCTACTGCTTAGGCCAACTAAAATAAAATTGGTGATCGTCCCCACCCGTGCCTGAAATATCGCCGGCCCCTGATTTATTTGTTTAATTTTTTTATTATTTTTAAACTGTTAAAAATGTGTCAGGCTCGAATAGGATTTACATATTACCCAGCAGAATATGAATCAATCTGTATTTTCGATGGGATAAATGAAAATATTATGGGGGGGAGGGGGGGAATAGCCTTGCTACTGTTAATTAAAACATTTTACTTCCAAACTTGAAACTTCTAGAACTGTATTGTATATTGAAAACAAAATTTAACAAATAAAGATAAAAAAAAGCCCGCCCGACCTGGATTTGTGTGATCAAAAAGACGGTCAACAACTGTGGTTATTTATTTGGCCTTACATGATGAACGGCAGACTAAACAATGGCCTGTGCTTCTGCATGATGAAGGAATAACTGGCTCTGGTGGCGACACAGCTATGTAACGCGACACCATACATCCTATGGAGCCATTGTCACTATTGCAATTGTATATCAATAGATGGCCAGCCTCTGGACAGGCCCAACCGACGTGAGACATAAGGCAGGGTTGCCAACATTGGAAAATGAAAAATCGGAAGATCCTAAGGGATATTATATTGGGGGGTCTGCGGGTACTCCCCCATACAAAAAATGTTTACATCATAGATGCTCTGTGGTGCATTCTGGACACAATAATCCATAAAGTGCCTGTCACACTATGCCGGATTGAGCAACGGACAGAATTGTCTAGTCCGGTAGTATTCGGGCATGATAAGTATCAAAATGTATTAAAATGTGTCAAAATGTTGCGATATCAGGTCAAAGGACGTTGGACGAACGGACATGAAACATACATGAACCGATAGCCAACGTACTGTAAGCAGACTAAACGGACTCAAACCGGACAAGAAACCTAGATGTCAATTCAGCGGCATCCATTCCAAGTTTTGTGCATGTTCAAAACTTCTAACGGATCTGACCAGATATCAACGGATATCAATGGATATTCAATGGATATGTAATGGACACAAACCGGACATTGCTGGATATCAACGGACAACGGTTTCTTTCCGTTTCCCCAATCCGGTGATGTGTGACAGCCGCTTAAGACTTATATAATTTGGTATATGAAAAAGTGGAATATTGGCAAATGGTGATGATGGTGACATAAAATATTGTACACCTTATGGCAAAACCATAAGGGTTGGCAACCTTGCATAAGGCATGACAGTTGGCTTTGATGACTGCTGGGTGCTCCATTTTAACACACCGGACGCGATGGCCGAATCGGCAGAGCATAGGCTTCCCGTGCCGAAGATGGAGAGTGTGAATCCCGGCCGAGTCAAACCAATTGAAGAATTTATGGGACTCTTGGCCGCTCCCAGTCACTCTACTTATAAGTTATACTCATTATTATCAGGAGGATCCTGGCAACTGTCTCCTAGTCTCCCCCCACTAAATACCAAAACACAACTCATAAGAAAGAAAGGGAAGCAAGTCACGCAAGATTGAGGTTGAGCTTTATTGCTACAACTTTTGTTCACCTACTAATGACCTGCCACCCTGACTCACTTACAACCTGCTGCACAGACCCACATACCCACATAGCTTCTGCTTGTTCAGTCAAAATCAGTGCCTACAGCCCATTGAACCTAAGTCCTATGGGTGTTACACACAGCTCAGAGGTGAACTGCTTCATTTGGTATCTCTAGAGTGAGTGTCTGTCTGTCCAGCAAGTGCAAGGAGTTCAAGGGTGACTGGGCTCACACAACCAGCCAATCAGACACCTCTGCAGCCTGGGAGGGGTGGTGCCCAAGAGGGGGCACCTGTCACTCAACCTCAGGGCAGGTGGTGTCCATAATGAATGCAGAATGGCTGGGTGTGCTTACCCAGTAGTCCCATGGTAAGAAGTCATCTTCATACAGTTACATTAAACAATAATACATGTCCAACTCCATTTGCACTCTTCCTGGTGCATGGAGGGAATATTCCTTTAATTAGTAACGGTATCTTATTATCCGGACATCATACTGTAATCCTGGTCACCGTGCATCATAACATTTACACATAGTTATTTCCATGTCACACACAGTGAGTGGGCACACATTGCATCACTATTACATAACAATGGTCCCCAACTCCATCGCCCGAAATATTGATAGGATTCCAAGCTCGGCTATCACAACCGAAAGACTGTATATATTTGTACACAATGACTTATAAAATTGATACTTGCTGCTACCTCGCCTGGGGCCATATGCAGGAGTCAGTGTTAGCGAGCCAAAACGCTTTTAGAGGGGATTTCTGGTTTAGCGCCGAAAAGTCGGTATGCACGAGTCAGTGATAGGCCTAACACCATGCGTTTAAGGTCCGCTACACTAACCCCGTTTCATAGGACGTTTAACGATGGTGTTAGCGTAAGGTTCTGCCCAAATCTATTCAATGCTGTCATATTTAACTGAATTACATACGCACTAAGTGAAATTTTATCAATTTAACCTTAAATTCGAAGCATTACTAAGGCTACCGCCGCATTGGTGACGATATTAATAGTTATATTTTCGAATCGACGAACGTAATGTAAACAAATCGCCGCTGACGCCACATCGACGTCGCTTTCCATACTGGCAGCGGCGGCGGTTTGTTTACTTTACGCTCATCGATTCGAAAATATAACTATTAATATCGCCGCCAATGTGGCGGTAGCCTTAAGAATGCTTCGAATTTAGGGTTAAATTGAGCCAATTTAACTTATTGCGTATGTAATTCTTTTAAATATGACAGCATTTAATATATTTAAGCCTAACATATGGGTACAGACGCAGAGGGATTTGCCAAATCTATAAATAAATTTAGGTTTAGCTATAATGTAAATGTTATGCGCTCCTGCATACGACTTGACACAGTTCCCGACGTCGGTGATAGCTAAACGGTAATAGGCTCTAACACCAAATCCCGCTAACACTGACTCCTGCATACGGCCCCTGGTGCTCGACATTAATAGGATAGCACAATGATAATATGACTGTGTGGGATATCAGGTGTTGGTACCCTGTGGCCTGGTCTCCGAGTGTGGCAGCACTGTAAAGTCACCATGTGCGCACACTGTCCCAACTCGGTACCCGTCTTGATATCACCATAGATGTTGCTAGGGCTGAAACAACAACAAATAAACCATACTGTCACTGATCAGTGACAGTAGGGAGTGACATTGACACCTAAGTCTGTTCTCTCTATTTACCCTCCGCCCTAGCCTCGAGGCTTTTGAGGCTTTTGTAGTCTCAGTGTAGTGTTATAAATTGCAGCCCTCATCCTTCTGATTTACGCTCACCCCAGGCAATAATTTATCGGATTAAACCAGCGGCGGGAAATGGGAGAAGGAGTGGTATATATAAGAATAAAGATACCCCTAGGGGTAATAGTATGTAATGATAGTGTGTGAGTGTGTGAGTGTGTGGGTGTGTGGTCTGTGAGTTAGTGTCTGAGTGTGAGTGTAGGAGGTGTGAGTGTGAGTGTAGGAGGTGTGAGTGTGAGTAGTGAGTGTGTGAGTGTGAGGGGACAGTCTGTGAGGTCTTAGTGTGTGAGGTGTGAATGTGAGTACGTGAGGTGTGAGTGTGTAAGTGTAGGAGGTGTTAGTGTGAGTATTGAGTGTGTGAGTGTGGGGTGGGAGTATGTGAGGTCTTAGTGTGTGAGTGTGAGGTGTGAGTGTGAGTACGTGAGGTGTGAGTGTAGGAGATGCGAGGTGAGAGTCGGTGGTTGTGTGGGTGTGGGAGGTGTGAGTGTGTGGATGTAGGAGGTCTGAGTGTGTGGGTGTAGGAGATGTGAGTGTTTTGGTGTAGGAGGTGTGACTGTGAGTTTGTGAGGTGTGAGTGTGTGGGTGTAGGAGGTGTGAGTGTGTGGGTGTAGGAGGTGTGAGTGTGTGGGTGTGAGTGTGAGGTGTGAGTGTGTGGATGTAGGGGGTGTGAGTGTGTGGGTGTAGGAGGTGTGAGTGCGTGGTGTGGGTGTGTGGATGTAGGTGTGAGTGTGTGGGTGTAGGAGGTGTGAGTGTGTAGGAGGTGGGAGTGTGAGGTGTGAGTGTGAGGTGTGAGTGTGTGGATGTAGGAGGTGAGGTGTGAGTGTGAGGTGTTAGTGGGTGGATGTAGGAGGTGTGAGTGTGTGGGTGTAGGGGGTGTGAGGGTGTAGGAGGTGTGAGTGTGAGGTGTGAGTGTGAGGTGTGGGTGTGTGGATGTAGGAGGTGTGAGTGTGTGGGTGTAGGAGGTGTGAGGGTGTAGGAGGTGTGAGTGTGAGCTGCGAGTGTGAGGTGTGAGTGTGTGGATGTAGAAGGTGTGAGGTGTGAGTGTGAGGTGTTAGTGGGTGGATGTAGGAGGTGTGAGTGTATGGGTGTAGGAGGTGTGAGTGTGAGATGTGAGTGTGTGGATGTAGGAGGTGTGAGTCTGTGAGTCTGTGGGTGTAGGAGGTGTGGGTGTGAGGTGTGAGTGTGTGGATGGAGGAGGTGTGAGTGTGAGGGTGTAGGAGGTGTGAGTGTGTGGATGGAGGAGGTGTGAGTGTGTGGATGTAGGAGGTGTGAGTGTGTGGATGTAGGAGGTGTGAGTGTGTGGATGTAGGAGGTGTGAGTGTGTGGGTGTAGGAGCTGTGAGTGTGTGGGTGTAGGAGCTGTGAGTGTGTGAGTGTAGGTGTGGGTGTGTGAGTAGTGAGTGTGTGAGTAATGAGTGTGTGAGTAGTGCGTGTGTGAGGTGAGTGTGTGAGATGTGAGGTGAGAGTTTGTGATTGTGTCAATGTGTGAGGCGTGATATCGTGACATGTGAGTGTGTGAGGTGTGACTGTGTTAGTGGGTGAGCTGTGAGTCTGAGATGTGAGGTGTGAATGTGAGTGGTCTGAGGTGTGAGTGTATGAAGTGTCTGTATTTGAATTTGATTTGTAGAATCTAATGAAACTAAGTATTATGGTTTTAAAGATTTGATGCTTCTATTGGAATTTGCAGCTTTAATTAATTTTATATTTAATTTTTGTTTGTTGTTGTTTTAGGTCCTAACAACATCTAAGGCCATATCAGGACGTATACCAACAGGTGACATTTATAAAATGAACCAACTGACAACAGATGGGTATGATATCCACCTGTGCTGGGTGCCTGGCCATGCTGGCATACAAGGAAACGAACGAGCTGATCGGGCTGCGAAGAAGGCCCTGAACTGTGATCTTGAACCATGTCTGATCCCTCACTCTGATCTGAAACCACTAATAGCCACCCACATAAAATCCAAATGGCAACATGACTGGGATGAAAACATCAATAAACTTAAAGAAATTGAACCATCTGTGGGAAAGCCACCACAGACTCATGCGGGAGGTCGGCGGGACCAAGTGGTCCTTAGTCGCTGCCGTGTTGGCCACTCGTGGCTTACACATGCTTTTCTGCTCAAGGGGGAACCTCCCCCTGAATGTATTGGGTGTCAGTCCCCACTGACACTCAAACACATTTTACTAAGTTGCGTTGATTTTTTGGCCCTGCGCCAACGGTTTCTACACTGCAGGCAGTATGCATGACCTTTTTACTAAGGTAAAACAGGAAAACATTTTAGCCTTTTTGAGGGCAGCTGGACTGTACCACCTTATATAGTTTACTAAATGGATTCTATTAATTATTAATGAAACTTTTCTTTTTCTATGGGAATTTGTTTCCCTTGACCACAGATATATGATTGTGAGCTTTCTAATTTAATTAGTGTCTATTGGCACATAATTGATTGTCTGCTTTTACATGTAAAAGCGATGGTTTGAACAAAAAACAAACATTTCTCGCCGTGAATATGGCCTGTGCTGCCGACACGGCGTAAATCAACCACCAATCAATCAAACCAACAGGTGACAGTGAGCACTCATGGCGAATTTATAGTGCTGCTCCACTGGAAGACTAGGCTAACGGCACCATGACTCAATATCCCCCACACACATTATCCTGATACTGTGCCAACCAGTCTTGTCCTATCCTATTAATGCTGGGCTCCAGGCTAGATAGCGGCAAGTATCAATTTGATAAGTCATTGGTTTGATTGTGCTGGGGTTCGAACCCCCGACCTTCCGCACGCGAAGTCAGCGCTGTACCGATTCAGCCACCACGTCCGGTTTTATATTCAGAGATGGATATATTATTTAATAATCACGTCATTTTATAATAATGCACACTGGTAGTACATTGCAGTGAAACCATTGCAGTCTTTACTTAGTACAGTGACCTACAGTGTACATAGAAAAAGGAAACAAACTTAGTTATAAAAAAATCCTCAGGTGCGACTGACACTGGTCGACATCCGGGGGAGGCAAGGTGGGCGAGATGGCGCCACCGGTACAGTGTTGTGTCTTACGAAGGATAACAACAATAATAATAATAATAAGTGATATTACCTTGCGAATCTTTATACTCGCATAATACGTTATACATCACATATATAATATCCATCTCTGAATATAAAACCGGACGTGGTGGCATTCTCCAAAATGTATAGAGTGTTAACATCAAGTAAGATATTAATACAAACAAGGAAGCGTATTCTTCAGTGTTATGTGTGGTCTACTCTAATGTATGGGGCTGAGACATGGACAATCTCTAAGAAAATGTACAAACGTTTAGCAGCATTTGAGATGTGGACTTATCGAAGGATGATAAAAATATCATGGACAAAGAAGATCACCAACAAAGAAGTTCTCAGAAAAATTAAAAATAAGAAAAGCTTGTTTGCCACTATACAGACAAAGAAACTTATTTATTTTGGCCACATCATTCGTCAGAGTTCAATATACCATACATTGTTGGAAGGGAAGGTGAATGGCAGCAGAGGGAGAGGGAGACCAAGAACATCATGGTTTACAAATATTTCACAGTGGACAGGCTTGAATTATTCACAGTCTATCAGAACAGCACACCATCGGGACAAGTGGAGAACCATTGCATCCAACCCTCGACTAGAGGACGGAACTATTGATTGATTGATTGATATAATTTATAATCTTGTAATTTGAAATAGCAGTGCTTAGTATAACGGACGATCATGAAACACCATTAATATAGATAAATGAACTCGAGTAGAACATGACAAAAAGAAAGTCATGTATTATTCATTTAATGGGAATAATTAATTCTAATATTGATGTCGGAGCCTTGTAATCGCTTGCATCTTATGACAGTTAATTATAGATCTAGTCATTCTGGAGTGAGTTACCAATGACTAATGTGTAAGGTGAAACTGACACCAAAATCAACATAATTACCTCGTAATTGTAAATTACTGATTAGTGGGGAACGAGGAACGACGCACATGGCCACGCGTCATCTGTCATGTGGTGCTGCCACCTGGCGATAACTTCAGAACTATGGCGCTTTATACCACAGGTCACGTGACTAGTGCAATATGGGGCGATGTGCCGCCTAGTCAGAGGTAATATTCATTTTACAGTTTTAGCTATTGATTGGTTAGTTGTTGCAGTTTTACGTCCTAGCAACATCTAAGGTCATATCAGGACGGTTACCGACTTGTGACATTGCCAACACTCATGGCGAATTTATAGTGCTGCCCCACTGGGAGACTAGTCTGCCAGCACCATGACCTGATATCCCACTCAGTCGCATTATCCTGACACTGAGCCAACCAGTCATTGCCCTATCCTAATAATACTGAGCGCCTGACTAGGAAGCGATAAATATCAATTTGATAAGTCATTGGTTTGACTCGACCAGGATTCGAACCTGGGGGTTCGGATCCCACGACGCTCAATTCATTCAGCCATCCCGTCTGGTCTTTAGCTATTGATCTATAGGCCCAGAGCATGTGAGAAACCATCATTGAGAAACCATCATTTTACACCAGTGCAATTTTTACTGTGGGCCTAATAAAACTAATATTGACTGCAGATCATGATTATTGAGCCGAAGAACACATAATAGTCCCTTGTACGTACACTTCTAAATGTCTTTTTTCCATTTTTCTTTTCTTTTTTTGGTGGGTTTAAGTAGATTTTCTTGTATTCACCATTTGATGTGTCACCATTCCTCAGTCATATATGTAGTGGTCTGCACTGACCTCTCAGGCATGGAGCCATACAAACAGGTAAGCATGGATAGGGTAATTGCATCAGGGAGCCTAAGTAGTGTAATGGTTAGCACGCTAGCCCTGGAATGGCAAGAAGTGTGGGTTCGAATCCCGCTCTAGGCACAATGTTTCCCATTTTCATCACCGCCACGACACATCTATTGTTTTGTGGATAAGGGGATGATTAGGTACAATACGAAAAAACAAAAGTTTGTTTTATGTTGATTGATTGATTAATTGGTGGTTGCTTTACGCCGTGTCGGCAGCATAGGCCATATTCATGGCGAGAAATGTTTTATGTAACGACGCCTCTAGAGCGCATTGATTTTTATCATCCGATCGATCCTGCTTAGTGGACACATTTGCAGTTTGGGCTATTTTCCGTTCCAACCAGTGTTCCACAACTGGTTCATCAAAGGCTGTGGTATGTGCTCTCCTGTCTGTGGGAAAGTGTATGTAAAAGACCCCTTGCTGCTTATCAGAAAGAGTAGCAGCCTATGTGGCGGCAGCAGGTTTTCTCCAAAGAAATATGTCAGAATGACCTTATGTTTGACGTCCAATAGCCGATGATAAAAATCAAACTGCTCTAGAGCCGTCGTTAAATAAAACAAATTTGTATACTCCACTGATGCTTCGCCATGTGTGGGTTGGACCTTATGTAACTAATGAATAGGCTGTAATGACAGACACACAGACACACAGACAGACAGAAGTGAGTGTTGGGGTTGGACCTTATGTAGCTAATGAATAGGCTGAAATCACAGACATACACACAGACAGACGGAAGTGGGTGTTGGTGTTTGACCTTATGTAGCTAATGAATAGGCTGAAATCACAGAGACACACAGACAGACGGAAGTGGGTGTTGGAGTTGGACCTTATGTCGCTAATGAATAGGCTGAAATCACAGACAGACACACAGACAGACGGAAGTGAGTGTTGGGGTTGGACATTATGTAGCTAATGAATAACCTGAAATTACAGACAGACAGACAGACGGAAGTGAGTGTTGGTGTTTGACCTTATGTAGCTAATGAATAGGCCGAAATCACAGACAGACACACAGACAGACGGAAGTGGGTGTTGGGGGTTGACCTTATGTAACTAATGAATAGGCTGAAATCAGGGACAGACACACAGACAGACGGAAGTGAGTGTTGGGGTTGGACCTCATATAGCTAATGAATAGGCTGAAATCACAGACAGACACACAGACAGACGGAAGTGCGTGTTGGGGTTGGACCTTATGTAGTTAATGAATAGCCTGGAATCAGAGAGACACACAGACAGACGGAAGTGAGTGTTGGGGTTGGACCTCATGTAGCTAATGAATAGGCTGAAATCACAGAGACACACAGACAGACGGAAGTGCGTGTTGGGGTTGGACCTTATGCAGTTAATGAATAGCCTGGAATCAGAGAGACACACAGACAGACGGAAGTGCGTGTTGGGATTGGACCTTATGTAGTTAATGAATAGGTTGGAATCACAAACAGACACACAGACAGACGGAAGTGAGTGTTGGGATTGGACCTTATGTAGTTAATGAATAGGCTGGAATCACAGAGACACACAGACAGACGGAAGTAGGCCTGAGGAAGGAAAAGAGAGACAGACCGGTGGAGAAGAAGGCGGTGAGAGAGAACAGGTAACGGGGGAGTGAAGGTGGGTGAACGGAAAGACAGACGGAAATGATGGATGGTCTGACGGAGAAGTTACCCAAGGGATGAGCTCGACTGTTAGACATGGGGATAAAGCAAGACATTGGCAAGTGTGGCGGGTGGGTGGCGTTATGTGTTTGTGGGTGGGGAGTTGGGAGTGGGAAGTGGGGCGGACAAACAGGTATATGTGAGGGATTCCCCCTCGTGCGGACAACACCTGAACACGGCACGCTATGTCATGTCACGTGACAGTGGTTGGAAGAAGTCGGCTTCAGCAGGGTTTCCGTTTTAAATTTGTGTGTGGGAGGGTGGGGGGGGGGGGGGTTGGAAAAGGTGGAGTTCTAATGGTAGCAACCGGGGAAAATTGTGGTTGGTTGGTTGTTGGGGTTTTAAATCCTACCAACATCTAAGGTCATATCAGGATGGGTACTGACTTGTGACAGTACACACTCATGGCGACTTTATTGTGCTGCCCCACTGGAAAATCAGGTCACCAGCACCATGACCCAATATCACACTCAGTCACATTATCCCGACACTGAGCTAACCAGTCCTTTTCATTTCCTATTAAATGCCGAGTGGTAGGCTAGGAAGCAACAAGTATCAATTTTATAAGCCATTGCCTTTACTCGACCGGGAACCGCACTCCTGATCTCGCGCACACGAGAGCCACGCTCTACCGATTCGGCCTCTGCGCCCGAACCATTGAGAAGACACCCACTTTAAGGCTTTTGTCGGAAGTGATGAACGATTTCCTTTCTTCTCATTGCTAAACAATCTATTGATGCAATGCATTGCCAGCTTCCTGTGGCAGGCGTCGCCGAACAGAGTTCACCTAACGGAAGTTCCACCGGAAGTGACTCTCTAGTGCTACTTGGGATTCGATTCGGTGATTCCCGAAATCTGTAATGTCAACACCAGCCACCAGGGGGCACTGCGCCTTTTATCCTGGTCTCCGATAGGCAATCAGTCAGGTCAATTGGATCCTTTGAGGTCTGACCACAACCCTTCCTCCAGGGTCCCGTTTTAACCCTAATATCGCCCGGTAGTCACTACCAAAATAGAAACCAAAACCAGGTACCCCGATTCCTTTTTGAGTTATATATATATGATTAATTCTACATATGAATAAAGGAACAACAATAAGAGTGGGTTGAATATATATATGTATATAATCTCTGGCTAGAGGTTAACCACCTGTCGACTTAAAAAAAGAAAATTGTGGGCAGAGTGACTGAGCGTGGTTGAATAAATTCCCGCATTTGCAGACAGGAGGCGACACAATCGGCCCTGTTGCATAGTCACTGAACAATTAATAATAGATCAGTATAGTAGATGACTAGAATATAATAAGGAGTGAAAGCTTTTGATTAATTATACTTGTATAATGCTTATACATTATATATATATGGGTCACTCTCCTGAAAACTGGCCAGAAGTGTCACATGGAGAGCTAAAATCGAATATTTGGATCTCTTTGCATTTTTGGGTTGCAAATGAAAGCTGGAAATCTCACCTTTACAATTATGTAAAATATAAATTGATGAGATAAAAAATAAAGGTATAGTCCATGATTAAGCTATGTCTTATGGCAGTATAACATGTGTGTGCCACATGTAACACATGTTTAGGACACCACACAGTCTGCTTAATAAAAATCTAATCAGAATTAAATAATATCATACTTAGAAGCATATTAATCATGGCATAATATACAGAAGAATGTAGTGGTTATATTGATAACAAAAAGTAATTCCCAGTCATGCTTTATTTATTCACTGAATAATTGGTGTACAATATTTGTGTGGCATCCAGACACCCCTGGTTACACGTGTAACAGAAGTTTGTAATGTTATTTCTGAAGACATCAAATTTTTTTTAATAATTTAAGCATGCATACATGTTAATAAATATTTCCTTTTTGATTTGGGAACTGTTTTGTTTGCTATATCAATACAATACAAGATATTAATAAGGATTCAACCATGTCCCATATGTCATGTTACAAATGGCTGACTGTAAATTGTTTTTTTTGGTAGAAAAACACGTCATAACTAAAAGGACCAAAGTTGCACACAGTTTATTTTATTTCCCTTAATTCTTTCATCAAATCTGAACATGAATATGAAAAGTATAAGGAAAAAAATAAGTAGAAAGTTTTTTTATTGATTCTCTGTGGCGGAGTGGTTAGAGTGTCTGACTTTTTTCTAGGTCAGACTCCTAATCTGAAGGTTGGTGGTTCGATTCCCCATGCCCCCACCTCTTCCAATTTGGATTTCCACTGCTGTGGATAACTTACAGCGTCATCAAAGGCCAGTTGCTCTCATACCATGTCTATGTGGTGTGGGAGGTTAAAAATCCCTTGTGTCGGTAAAAGTGTAGGATCGGGCTTTCTATCAACAAACTGTCTAATGGTGAAAACAAGTTTATTCAGGCTTATCCATAATAGGCAGTATAAATCTTCAAGAAAAAAAAAGAAAAAAAATCCCATTCCATGCTGACCAGTTTTCAGGAGAGTGACCCATATATATAGATATATATATATATATATATATATATATATTGCAAAGCACCAATTGTCAATCAGCACTTACTCAGCATTAAATAAGCCTTACACATCTGCTTTGGTAAGTCATACTTATTGGATTCTCAGTAACTTTCACGTTGGGAATTGGACTTGGTCTGACGATGTCAGTGTGCCCACTCTAAAACCTGCCTTAAGGTGTCGCTGCTGCCACCACCTCCTCAATACACACACAATGGTCTGGATGTGGGGAGTGGGGAGTGGTGGCCTCGGGTGCCGGTGGAGCCTACCTCTAAGGCAATGTGTCCATAGTCGAGGCTTAATTGGGGGGAGATAGAGTAGCTCTCGTTACTCGAAAGACCCTATAATACTGAGACGGCTCACTCCCTATCTCTCCCATGGTAATGTAAATTTTGCAGTGCCACCTTGTGGTGGGTTTGATCAGCCCGGCTGCTGGTTGGTGTTTCACATGTAAACACATACAATTATATTATACATGATATAGGTAAGTATGAATACACATCAATATGAAATTGCTATGAACAAGCACACATCATCATCAGCATCAGCATCAGCATCATCATTGACATCATCACACATCTGTCACATTCATATATATATTTATACATATAATATAGCAACTGTTTAACCAAGAGAACAGACAGCACACCAAGTGGTGGGTTTGATCATTTTGATTACACAGTACAGGCTGAGTGAGCCTTCTTAGTATTATAGGGTCTTTGGTTACTCCCACCCTTGTCAACGTCTTCGGCATTTCTACAGCTTTTACAAAGGTTGGTAGGTTGTTGGAGTTTTACGTGCTGGTAACATCTAAGGTTATATCAGGAAGGTCTTACAAAGATCCTCTCACACACAAAACTATTTATTGTTATTTTCAAGTAAGCATATTTATGTATTTATTTTGTATTTAATAATCGGTTATTTATTAAATGACAAAATTAATTACGCATAGTCACATATGTATATGTAATATATAATGGATATGGTATGTATCAGTATTCTTATTAGATGTCACTGCAATAAATGTCATAATTTAATAGTGTACAATATATAGCGTTCATTAATTAATTGCCTTAATTTATATAGTGTAAGGGGTATAGCTTGTATTCAATGCCTTAGTGAATTAAAGGGCTATAGATAGCTTAGTAAGGAGGACGGGGGAAGGACGGGGAGAGGGGAGCAGGGAGGAGGTGGGATGGGAGGTGAAGATGGTGTGAGGGAGGGGGAGAGGGTGGGAGGTAGGTGAGGAGGGGGTGAAGGGGGCGGGGTGGGGTAGCGGCAGTGAGGGAGGTGGGGAAGGAAGGAAGGACCGAGGGAGGAGGGGAGGGAGGAGGGGAGGGAGGGAGGAAGGGAGGGGAGGTTGGAGGTGAAGATGGTGGGAGTAGGGAGGTGTAGAGGGACGGAGGGAGTGACGGGGAGGGGGATGGGTAGAGGGAGGAGGGTAGGAGAGAGGGGAGCAGGGAGGAGGTGAGATGGGAGGTGGAGATGGTGTGAGGGAGGGACGGAGCGGAGGGACGGAGTGGGAGAAGGTGGGAGGTAGGTGAGGATGGAGTGAAAGGGGGAAGCGGGAGGGGTAGCGGAAGTGAGGGAGGTGGGGAAGGAAGGAAGGACCGAGGGAGGAGAGGAGGGGAGGGGGGAGGGGAGGGAGGAGTGGTGGGAAGGAAGGGAGGAGGGAGGAGGGGAGGTTGGAGGTGACGATGGTGGGAGGAGGGAGGTGTAGAGGGACGGAGGGACGGAGGGAGTGAGGGGGAGGGGGAGTGGATAGACGGAGGGAGGTAGGTGGGGAGGGATGGAAGGACCGAGGGAGGAGGGTAGGGAGGAAGGGATTGAGGAGGGGAGAGATGGAGTGGGGTGGAAGGGACGGAGGGGGAGAAGGTGGGAGGTAGGTGAGGTGGGAGTTGAAGATGGAGGGAGGGATGGAGGAGGAGAGGTGGAGAGGGATGAATGGAGAGGGGTTAGAAAGAGGGAGGGAGGTGGGGAGGGAGGGAGGGAGTGGGGAGGGCCAGAAGGAGCGAGGGAAGGGATGGAGATGGAGAGGGGGAAGGAGAGGTAGAGGGAGGGATTGAGGAGGGGAGGAGGGGGGGTGGGGAGGTGGGGAGGGAGGGAGAGAAGGGACGGAGTGGAAGCTGGTACTGACGGATACAGACGCCCGATCACACTGAGCTAACTGAGCTGGTTGAGCCTGGTGGATCATACTGATATCCGGTGGTCTGCCTGCTCAGCTTCTGATAACTCTCCCATTGGAAAGTGTTGATGGACAGAGCACCGGTAGCAACGATGCCGTCGTGTGGGTGCTGATAAATAGGTCTACTAGAGTCCCAGCTTCCCAGAATGCATTCTGTCTGTCGGTGCTTACCAGACACTGCACTGCAACACATCCTCACATAGCAGCATAGTACGAGGCGCGGTGGCCGAATCGGCAGAGCGTGGGCTTCGCGTGCGGGAGATCGGGAGTTTGGTTCCCGGTCGAGTAAAACGAATGGCTTATAAAATTGATACTTGTCACTTCCTAGCGTGGCGCTCAGCATTAATAGGATAGGGTGACGATTGGTTAGCTCAGTGTCAAGATAATGTGACTGAGTGGGATATCAGGACATGGTGCCAGCTGCCTGATTTCCCAATAGGGGCAGAACTATGAAATCGCCATTAGTGCGCACTGTCACACAAGATGGTACCCGTCCTGATATTCCCTTAGATGTTGCCAGGAAGTAAAATTCTAACAACCAAGCGTTCCTCACATAGTTGTGACCCAAAGTTAAAGACCCTATAATACTAAGACGGCTCACTCCCTATCTCTCCCATGGTAATGTAAATTTCACAGTGCCACCTTGTGGTGGGTCTGATCAGCCCGGCTGCTGGTTGGTGTTTTACATGTAAACACATACAATTACATACAAATACATATCATCATCAGCGCCATCATCATCATCGCCATTATCACAGATCTTTCACATTCATATATACATTTATACATATAATATAGCAACTGTTTAACCAAGAGAACAGCCAGCGCACCAAGTGGTGGGTTTGATCATTTTGATTACACATTACAGGCTAAGTGAGCCGTCTTAGTATTATAGGGTATTTTCCAAAATTCTGCTTTCTACGATCAGTATACTGTAAATGCCTGATACATTATAAGGCATTAATTATACTTGAAGCTGCATAGTCCGATGAAAACATTCACATTTTCAAAACGAAAACAATTATCTAGATTTGATTCTACATATCTAACGTAGATGCTGGTGCACTTATTAAACATTTGTCGTCACACATAAAGGGATACTGAGTCGATTAATAGAAGATGTTACTGCAGAACTCTATGGTCCGGTATAGTGTCATAATTTCGACATGCACACAACAAAAAAGTGTGTGTAAATTGTGATGATCGGAGGCGAAATGAGCAAATGGTAGGGGGGTGAGGCACCACCTGGTGGGCAGGAGGGGAATTAGGGACCTGCTTGAAAGCAGACCTCCCACCCTCCAGGCTGCACCTCAGCGTCCAGTAACCCAAACTACCGAAGAACATATCAAAGGACGTTACAGGAGTATTTGCAGCGAGTAGAACAAGTAACTAACAAAGCAGGAGAATTAGATACATGAATAATATTTGCGTAAATACTTTATACCCCACGTAAATTTTCACTTTTCCACCTTAGCGCAAAATCATAGGAACATTCTTCCGATACATTTTGTGGGATAGATTAAATACATATAGTATTGCTAACATACTTAATACGCAGAGATAACAATAATTATTTGATTGCTATTAAGAAAAGAAGGAATTAATTATGTCCATCGTAATATGGACACCAACTTATGTGGTACTCAGTGTTACGTGACTGCCTACCTTTCCCGCGTCCACTGCACCCTCTCCGGCCGAGCTTGCAGACCCAACAGCGTTATCAGTTGCATCACAAATGCTCACCGCTGATCTTCCTGCCACTGAAAAAATCGTTGCGCTCTCCGCGATGACCGCCTAACTATCCTTCCCATGTTGGCTCGTGAACGACCAAATATCTCACGTGTTGACGCCGCATGTTGTGCATTTAACATCATGAACATTCCGCTGGCTACGTTGTCAGCCATTGTTGTTTGCAAGAAACGGTCATGTGCAGATATGCACTTCTGCCTTAATTCGGTTTAAGTACTGCCCGTGTAAACGCGACACACTTTCAAACTCGGTTCGTGTAAACGCGCCACTAATTTGCTTCATATACATCGCTTTGTCTAATTCGCTTTAAAATTGCCTGTGTAAACACGGCTTTAGAGAACAACCCGTCCGCCAACTAATTCTGTATTATATATATATATATAAAATATCAAAAACTCAAAACCATCAGACTACACAACTTCAACTTCCTCTGCGCTTCCTTTGCCACATGTCCTTGGATGTTGCCAGGACATAAAACTCCAACAACCAACCTATTCGCCCAGACAGGATGGCCGAAAGAGTTAGAGCGTCTGTCTCCCGTGCTGGTGGACTTTGGGATCGTGGGTTCGAACCCTGGTCGAGTCAAACCAATGACTTAAAAATTGATACTTGTCGCTTCCTAGACAGGTGGTCGCCATTATTAGGAGAGGGCAAGGAGTGGTTAGCTCACTGTTGGGATAATGTGACTGAGTGGGATGTTGGGTTATGGTGCTGGCAGCCTGAATTTCCAGTGGGGCAGCACTGTTAAGTCGCCATGAGTGTGCACTGTCACAAGTCGGTACCAGTCCTGATGTGACCTTAGATGTTGCCAAGACGTAAAACTCCAACAACCAACCAACCCACACCCACACCCACACCCACACCCACACCCACACCCACACCCACATCCAACCACACCCACACCCAACCCACACCCACACCCACACCCAACCCACACCCACACCCAACCACACTCACACACATACCCACACCCACACCCACACCCACCCACACACACACACACCGGCACCCACACCCACACCCACACACACCCACACCCAACCCACACCTAACCCACACCCAAACCCATACCCACACCCACACCCACACCCACACCACACCCACACACCCACACACACACCCACACCACCCACACCCACACACACACACACCCACACCCACACCCACACCCACACCCACACACACACCCACACACACACACCCACACACACACACACCCAGGGCCAGTATTGATGCACTATTGTCACTTGGGACAGTGTCCTGTGTGCATCATGCAGCGCCCTGCCTCTAGCATCTTCGTAGACTATTTTCAGCAAGGTTGCATTCTGGGTAAATATGGCGTTGGGCAATATTGCATTCTGGGTAAATGTGATGCTTGCATCTACCAAGAACAAAAAACTGCTGATAGCCACAGAACCGAAATTTAAAGAATTCGGAATATATATATATTTTACCTACATAACGATATAAGACGCCATGAGTGCATACTCTCACAAGTCGGTACCAGTCCTGATATGACCTTAGATGTTGCTAGGACGTAAAGCAACAAACAACCACTATATATGTATATAACAAAAATTAAATAATAATAAAACAAATTTAAAGCATTGCATATTACTAAAAAAACTAAATTCTAGAGATTTTAATCAAATTGGATTAGTGCTGCCCAGCGGTGAAAACAAGTGTTAACACAATTATCAGTTATGAGCAAGGTAAATAAATTGATCACAACAAAAAATATATATGTATTATATATGTACAAACTCCGGGCACTGTGATTGTTAATTATCGAATTGTTACTTGCGATTGCCTGTACCCCTACACCCAATATATATGGACTGAAATTAAGTTAAGAAATTCTGATCACATTGCAATCGGAATGATGCATGCATGCATGCATGCAATTCTCTCCCAATCTTATATAGGCAACACAGAGTTGTGTATGCACGTACATTGCATCTCTGAACCTCAGTTTACAATGGAAGGAATTCGAGAATGAAGGACGTGCCAATGTGTTTGTTTGTTTGTTTGTTGTTGTTTTACGTCCTAGCAACATCTAAGGTCATATCAGGATGGGTACCGACTTGTGACAGTGCGCACTCATGGCGACTTTATAGTGCTGTCCCACTGGGAAACCAGGCCGCCGGCACCATGACCTGGTATCCCACTCAGTCACATTATCCTGACACTGAGCACACCAGTCCTTGCCCTATCCTAATAATGCCAAGCGCCTGGCTAGGAAGCGACAAGTATCAATTTTAAAGTCATTGGTTTGACTCGACTGGGACTCGAACCCACGACCCCACGATCTACCAGCACGGGAGACGGACGCTCTAACTCATTCGGCCATCCCGTCTGGTCACGTGCCAATGTGAGATGCACAAAAGATTAAACAGGTGGGCAAGTTCTCACCAGTAAGGCGAGATGGGGGTGGGGAAGATGGTGATCATCTATTTGATCACATAAATCAGGGTCGGACGGGCGGTTTTTATTTCTATTTTTTATTTGTCTGGCGTATGACGTAGACGTAATATATAACATGGCCGAATGAGTTGAGCGTGCGCCAACTGTTCTGGTAGGTTGTGGGATTCGGAAAAACCCTGGGTTCGAACTCTGGCCGAGTCAAGCCAATGACTTAAAAATATATACATGTCGCCACGTAGTGTCATTTTTTTTTTTTGGGGGGGGGGGGTTTGTTAAATCAGGGGCGGGCGATTTTTCAGGCATGGGCGGGAACGATCACCAAGTTTCTTTCATTTGGCCTTACCACCTGGTGTGCTGTAGAGACAGCTAAAATAATAACCACCAGATGGCGACACCGCCAAACACTTCCTGCTCAGAACCAAGTGTGACAAAGCTCATTGTCCTTCGATCACTCTTTCGTGACCCTTTGACACAGAGATGCTGCTAAAGACTATTCGGAGCTGACAAGTCAATTTTCAGAAACCTTCGGATAAGCATGAATTGCATGAATAATTGGGGTTTATATCTTAGCAACATCTGAAGTCATACAATGACGAATACTTGTGACACTTAGATTGAATGTATAGTGCGGGGTCTAACTTCCATATACGCTTGTAAAATATTCTGATAAAACACATTGGTAGGGAATGTGAACTGGTCTATAATGGATTACAAATGGTCTATAAAGGTAAATGATGTATAGGGCCAGGGGCATTAATGTATTATGTGGTGCTGGTGATCCCTTACTTATATTAAATAGTCATTGTGTATTCAATAGATAGTGTGAGAGGGGCACTACTGTTAGTGTGGAAGGAGCTCAAGAGCTCTACTCACAACACCCTCCCCCCAACTGTTAGTCACGGATCACCAAACACACAGACACAACAGTGCAGGTGAGGCCAAAGCAGCTACAAGGCATGGTGGTGGTGGGTAGATCACAGTTGCCATAGTGACATAAGAATGCTTACTGTTGATCGGTGGACCTACAAATGCTTACTATTCATTGCAGGGCATGCTCAGGTAATATGCCGTGTCAGGTCCGGAAACCACTATATAATAAACCTGAGGGTGCAAACTCTCACTTACTTTACTTTCACTCTATACTCTGCCTTTCTTATCCTTGCCTGTATTGATTTCCTATTAGCCTGCCTACACAACTACAGCTGCCAGCCGACGACTTTACACGCTGACATGTAGCCACGTGCCACCTGAGATTACAATTTTTGTTATTAAAATATATTATGTAAATGCATGTATGATCTATGTACTGTAGCATTTTATTCCATCACCGAAAATATCTGGTTACCAACTGAAAATCCCAAGCTAGGCTCTCTGTCGTAGGCCTATTTCCCCACTGGAATGCAATTCCACCCAGAGTCTTAACAATTAGATTATCTAGGCTCCCTGATGCAATCAACCCACCCATAACTGCAGGCTTAAGTGGTATGCCACCTGGGCAGTTGAGAGCAACTAATTACATTATTCCCACCTGGGATCATAAACCTCATACATATGATTAAAAATATCCAAGTAGCTACACTCCATCAAAGACCCTATAATACTAAGACGGCTCACTCAGCCTGTACTATGTAAGCAAAATGATCAAACCCACCACTGGGTGCGCTGGCTGTTCTCTTGGTTCTCTTGCTATATTATATGTATAAATGTATATATGAATGTGAAAGATGTGTGATGATGTCGATGCTGATGATGATGTTGATGATGATGGGTATTTGTTCATAGCAATTTCATATTGATGTGTATTCATGCTTACCTATCTCATGTATAATATAATTGTATGTGTTTACATGTGAAACACCAACCAGCAGCCGGGCTGATCAAACCCACCACAAGGTGGCACTGCAAAATTTACATTACCATTGGAGAGATAGGGAGTGAGCCGTCTTAGTATTATAGGGTCTTTGACTCCATACACAGAAGAGCGTCAACACTATGCAATACTCAGCGTGTACAATATTCTGGTTGCGGAACCGGTGTCATGTGGGAAGTGTTGCAACAAACTGGAACATCCTGCTTTGAGCGGGACTAGAACCCACATTACTGCCACTCAGTGGAGAGCATCCAAACTAACCATTATCTTCCTCATTACCATTATCAATCCCTTATGCCAGGTACACACCTACCGTTTGTGCGCACCCACCTACCGTATACGATCTAAAACTACCCGTTTCGCACACAAAAATCGCTAGGTGTGTGCTCCCCGCGCACACCTAGCGATTGCGATTCCCGACTAAAAACTCAGTTTTAGGGCTAAAATGGGCCGATTACAATTGCGATTCGCGATTCGAAAAATGAATCGGCCCGTTTTCAGTTTTAAGCGGGTCGGGTCGAGTCGCGAGTTTTAGTGCGCGAATCGTAAATGGTAGGTGTGTACTTGGCATTAACCGCGAGGGTCGTTGGGGCACCCGAGATAACTTTGCAACCAGTTTTCCCCAGTTGTCCCTGTTATCCGCTGCCCTCTGGGACTTGGCAAACTTCAGGCGTGTCCATTCCCTGATGTCGTCTTCCCGCCTCCTCCTTTGTCCGCCTTGCTTTCTTCCCCCTCCCCGTCAATGTGCCTTGCAAGATTGTTTTTGCCAGACCTGACGAACGAAAAATATGGCCATACCACTGATGTTTGTTTGTTTGTTGTTGTTTTATGTCCTAGCAACATCTAAGTTCATATCAGGATGGGTACCAACTTGTGACAGTGCACACTCATCGCAACTTTATAGTACTGCCCTACTGGGAAACCAGGCGCCTGCACAATGACCTGATATCCCACTCAGTCACATTATCCTGAAACTGAGCCAACCAGTCCTTGCCCTATCCTAATGATGCAGTCACACTAGGACGCTTCTCGCCGGCGACACGGCAACGTGTAGTGATTTTGGGCGATAATAAGTGAAACGTCTGGACGCGTTGGTGGCGCATTATGAGCGCATCGGTACACGTCGGTACACTATCCTTGACGTTGATGGTCGGCGGACAACGTCGGCGCGTGTTGCCGGTCGCCGAAGGTTTTAAGCATGTCAAAAAAAAACAATGACCATCAGCGCGCGTCAACGCGTGGGTTCCAATATTATGGCGACGTCAGAAGGACGTCGCCATCGCTGGAATATCGTTATGGGAATGCTAGGCAGTCGCCGCGCGCACGGGACGGTCATTCCCACACGTTGCGCCAAACTGGGCCGTTGCTGTTTTATGCCCTAGCAACATCTAAGGCCATATGAAGATGTTGCGCCAAATTTTTATTTTTTTTTCCTCACACGTCGACACCCGTTGGCTGCGCGGAAAATAACGCGCCGCGCTGACGCCAAACTTTTTCCCCAAACCGCCGAAAAGTTGGACGTTTCTCGTCACGCAAGATGTTATTCTCAACGCTGACGGGTCGCCGGGAGAAGCGTCGTAGTGTGACTGCACCATAATAATGCCGAGCGCCAGGCTAGGAAGGAAAAGTATCAATTTTTAAGTCGGTGGTTTGACTCGACCAGGATTTGAACCCACGAACTCATGGGTTCGGTTCTCCCGATCTACCTAAACAGGAGATGGATGCTGTACTCATTCTGCCACCCTATCCGGTCCATACCATTGAAGTTTGTGTCTCTCTACAATTGCCAGGTACCGGCCGTGGTGGCCTAATCAGTAGAGCACAGGCTTCCCATATTGAAGTTCGGGAGGTCAAATCCCAACAGAGTCAAACCAATGACTTATCAAATTGATACTTGTCGCTACCTAGCCTGGTAGCTTATACATGCTTTTCTGCTCAAGGGGGAACCTCCCCCTGAATGTATTGGGTGTCAGTCCCCGCTGACATTCAAACACATTTTACTAAGTTGCGTTGATTTTTTGGCCCTGCGCCAACAGATCTACACTGCAGACAGTATGCATGACCTTTTTACTAAGGTAAAACAGGAAAACATTTTAGCCTTTTTGTGGGCAGCTGGACTGTACCACCTCATATAGTTTACTAAATAGATTCTATCAATTATTAATAAAACTTTTCTTTTTCTATGGGAATTTGTTTCCCTTGACCACAAATATATGATTGTGAGCTTTCTAATTTAATGAGTGTCTATTGGCACATAATTGATTGTCTGCTTTTACATGTAAAAGTGATGGTTTAAACAAAAAACTAACATTTCTCGCCGTGAATATGGCCTATGCTGCTGACACGGCGTAAAGCAACCACCAATCAATCAATCAAACCTAGCCTGGCGCTCATCATTAATAGGATAGGACAAGGACTGGTTAGCAAAGTATCAAGATATTGTGATTGTATGGGATATAAGGATCATGGTACCTGAGGCCTGTTTTCTTAGCAAGGCAACACTATAAAGTCACTATGAGTATACACTGTCACAAGTCGGTACCCATCCTGATATGATCATAGATGTTGCTACGATGTAAAACCCCAACAAACAAACAACCCAAAATTCAGACAATTTTACAGTTGCCTAAGAAGTGTATGGAAAGAGGCATTAGATGTTAACAACTAGAAGTATATGGGAAGATACATTTAACACTGGGTTTCTAATAAGTAGTTAAGCCCCAGTCACACATAGCCGGACGAGCCCCGGATTTTGAGCCGGACCACCCACGGATCAATGGCCCAGACTGTCCCGGACCGCCACGGATAAAATCACTGTTTTTGTTGATTTTTGCCTCGCAGTCACACTTTCCCGGACGAGCCCCGGATGAGCCCCGGACTGCCCCATACCACCCCCGGACTGCCCCCGGACTGGGCCGGACTGGCCCCAGACGAGGCCAGACCACCCCCGGACTGCCCCGGATGACCCCCGGACTATACTGGATCACCCCCGGACTATCCCGGATCACCCCCGGTCTTACGGGGGCAGTCCGGAAGTGGTAGGCCGGAGGTAGTCCTGGATAGTCCAGGGATGGTCCGGGTCAAACCGTGGCTCAAAATGACCCCGCACCACCCCCGGACAGGCCCGGTCCACCCCGGACCACCCCCGAAATACCCGGACCACCCCTGGACCACCCCCGGATCAGGCCGGATCAGGCCGGATTGAGCCCGGATCGCAAAATCCCCCAGACCGCCCCGGATGTTTTAAACATTTTAAAACATCCGGGGCTGAGCCCGGACGGCGCCGGACGAGCCACGGATCATGCCGGATCAGGGGGTGTCGGCATGGACGAGCCACGGACGAGTCACGGATCACCCCGGATCGCCCCGGACCACCCCGGATGGCGGTCCGGGGCTCGTCCGGCCCCTGATCCGGGTATGTGTGACTGGGGCTTAAAGGTGGACACCAAGACAATTTGCGACGTTACTATAAAACGGTTCTATCTGACAAAATGGTGCCTTTGAGATAATGAGGACTGAAGCTGTGTAACTACATGATCACAAAACAGATATAACAATATTATTTTTAATATATCTCAGTGAAAAATAGCAGTTGAGAAACAATTGTGTAACTGCATGATATTCTTTTGTAGATAGAACATTTTTACATCCATAACACCAATTCAGTCACTTTGTCAGATAGAACCTCTTCATAGTAAGTTCACACATTCTAAGTTTCGGTTGTTGCCTTTGGTTTTTTTATTGTTATTCTCTTTGTGTTATTGAATATTATTTAACTTGTTCACTTTTGCTTAACAATAATATAAAGAGAGCAGTTCATTTTGCTTGCACAAGTTAATAAGATTCTGTGTTCCTTTTCTTGTGATAGTTCATCAAAGTATGCGTTATTTCCCAATAAGGTTTATTTCATTACGACTCAGTTAACACTTTGAGGGAGTGAGCTGAAGATGAAACATCTGGAAATAATTCCTCAGGGAAGTCCCCTTCATTTGTTTGAAACCAGGTTAGAGCTCGGAAGGATTTTCATTAGTGATTGCAGAACCTATTCCCAAAACCTGTTGAGTCTCGTGTAAGGATTCGCACCTTCCGGTTTTGTTAGGGAGCCTGTGTTATTTGCAAAGAAATAAAGGTATTAAATTAAATTATCTAACAAATTCCACAGCTGTAATTAATTTTAACCATAGATCCTTTAAGAGGAAACATTTTATAATTACACAAAAAATGGCTTTCTTGAATTGCAACAACTGTTGTGGGTGTAGCACCAAAGGTTCAATTTTTACACTTTCAAGACACATTCGCGAATCAACCTGGTGAACACTTAGCAAAATATCTCACGGGTACAGTTATTTCAAATTGGTAAATTCAGTCAAAATTAAGTTTGAAACCTGAGCAGTAATTTCCACCCGAGTTAATTAGTGATAATACTTTGTGATGAGAAATTGTTAGTACTTTTCTCTTTTTATCTTTCGTATTGGGTCACATTGAGTTAACTCCAATTTCAGTTTCCTACCACAGTTCCACTACCGATACCCTTATGAAGATGAGTCTGTCACCCAGCAAGGACCTAGCATGTCGCTGGTCTTTTCTTTTTTTTTTTGGTCCATTAGTTGATTAAGCAGGGGAAATTTCAGTCGCAGACGACTGGTCTTCCTCATTCCACTGCTCCTTTCCCTATCCTAATAATGCCGAGTGTCTGGCTAGGGAGCGACAAGTATCAATTTTTAAGTCAGTGGTTTGACTCGACCAGGATTCGAACCCACGATCCCCTGATCTACCAACACGGGAGACGGACGCTCTAACTCATTCAGCCATCCCGTCTGGTTTGGTTGTTTGTTGGGGTTTTACATCCTGGCACCATCTAACATCATACCAGGATAGGTACCGACGTATGCACTCATGGCGTCTTTGTAGTGCTTCCCAACTTGGAGATCAGGCTGCCCGAACCATGACCCGATATCCCACTCAGTCACATTATCCTGATACTGAGCTAACAAGTCCGTGTCCTATGCTACTAATGCCGAGCGCCAGGATAGGTAGCGACTGGTATCAATTCTCTAAGTCATTGGTTTGACTCCGCCAGGATTCGAACTCCCAACCTTCCACACGGTCCTTGGATCAATTGGTGCGAATGTGAATGCGAATGCTGCATCATTTGCCTTAGAAAACAATAGGAACTTTGACTTTCCTTCACAAATTTGGCATTCCACGTACGCATTCGCATACCGCATACCATTTACAGTATAACCCCATCAAACCAAACTTGAAGGGACCCTAGAAATTTGTTTGGATTAACCGATAATTGGTTTAACCGAGCTTTGACTTTGACTTGGCTTTGGCAAGAATGGAGGTGCATTATGAATGTACAATGTATGTGGACACTATGATTCTTGTGTTTTATGTATATACAATTTAACCCCATTAAACCAACCTCGGTTAAATGAAACGATCGATTAATCCAAACTTTTTTCGACGACCTGACAAAATACTACCATTTATCATATAAGAAAGTCTCAGATGACCTTAAAACCACATTAAAGTTTAGTTTAACTGTACCGGAAGTGACCTGGGGCCGACAATTTTGTTTGGATTAAGCGATACTTTGGATTAACCGACTTTGGTTTAACCAACTTTTTTATATGATAAATGGTAGCATTTTGCCGGGCCGCCGAAAAAAGTTTGGATTAACGGATCGTTTGGTTTTAACCGAGCTTGGTTTAACGGGGTTGTACTGTATATGGAATCGTAGCTTAAGCCTTACCATCTTTACACTGATGCAGGAACATTGCATCGTTATAGAGAATGCGTTATCACGACCATTTCGAGAATTAATAACTGGCAATATTGAGATGGGAACGAATCACAATTCAGATTTTTTTTTTAATCTAATGGAGCTAAGAGTACTGCTAGATTAACCAAAAATAATCAATTAAAAATACACTAATGATTAAAGCAAACTCTTGGAGGGTACAAAGGCCAGGCATGATACATGCACCCAGGAGGTCAACTTTAAACCTTATGGTGCTGTCACATTAAGACGCATCGCGCAAACGTACGTCGACATATGTGATTTTTTGCTGCTCCGTCGGGATACATTGTTATGCATTACGCATGCATTAGGCACTCGTTGGTTTACGTCAATGTACATCGACGTTCGTCAAGATACGGCATCGCACGTCAGGGGGCTGGCAAAGTTTTGTGCATGCACAAAACTTTCGACGTACGACAACGTTTCACAATGTGTGGATTTTACGTCTGCCATACTTTATGTATGCGTTAGGCGTACGTCGATGTACGTTAGACATATGTTAGTCAAACACTGTTCATTACATTGCACTATGTTGACCTACTTTAAAGGCAGTGGGAACATACAGTCTGCGTACTGACAACGTATGGATAACATACGCCTAACGTATGTCTAATGCACGTTTAGCATTTCTCCAGCCTGTCTTCACGTATGTAATGTATGACGCATAGTTCTGGCGATCAAATAACATATATAACATTCACTGGCATTCTGTGAACGTACCATGAGCATAATTCAAGCATTTTTCGCCGGGAGGTACTTAGCCATACGTTAGTCATACGTTGGCCATACGTATGTATACGTCCAACTTTGCCCCCCACGCCGAAAAGTTAGACGCTTCTCGACGTAAAAAAGTGATTGTATGCATTGGCGGCGCGCTGGCGAGATGCATCGTAATGTGACAGGCCCATTAAAACCACTAATGACCAGCACTACCACAACAAGGGGAAGGCAGTCAGGGAAAGTAACTACCGTATATGTCCCAATAGATGTGCACTGCGTGAGTGCAGACATATGGATGCGCGTCTATTCAAAGTTAAAGAATTTCATGGATTTGTTTTTGTTGTGCCTCTGAAATAAAGTGAGATTGTCTTAGTTTATGTGCATTCAGTCTGAATATGATCGTACATTTTTTTTTTTTTTGTCATGCCTCTGAAATAAAGTGGGATTGTCTTATTTTATGTGCATTCAGTCTGAAAATGATCATAAATTTGTATTTGTTGTTATCATGCCTCTGAGATAAAGTGGGATTGTCTTATGTTATGTGCATTCAGTCTGAATATGATCGTAAATGTGTGCGCGCTTTCAATCTTGAAATGTGGGGGCTGTGCTTCTATTGGGTAGCGTGCTTCTATTGGGACATATACGGTATATGTAACTAAACAACTAACCAATTGTAGAATCATCGAACTCACATATATGGAAAAATGATTACAGACAGACGAAGAATCCATGTAGATAGCTGCACCACAACTGAAAATGACAACAACAAATGGGAACCATGGGACTGTTACTGTCCAGCGACGAAAACAAGTCATTTGACTTAACTGTTAATGTTATGGGCAGCATAAACAAACCATCGCAAAAAAAAAATCAAAAAGAAATAAAGATATGGTGCCTTCCGAGCCAGTGTGCTAACCATTACACCACCTATGATCCCTGATGTCACCACCCTACCCACACCTACCTGTCTATGCGAGTCCTTGCCTCAGAGGTCAGTGCGGGCTACTACAGTCATCCCCTTGGAATTGTAAGTCTTGTTATTTAATGCTTACAATTACATATATACAGGTAAGGCAATGCACTTGCATATATACATACACAGGGTAGATTCAACAACATACAACAACCATACAACACATAGCTTGTACAGGATCCTGGTTACGGCACCACTATCATGGCGGTAATGAAAATGGGAAATATTGCACCTAGAGCAGGAATCGAACCCAGATCCCCTGAATTCTGGGCCAGTGTGCTAACCATTACACCACCTAGGCTTCCTGATGTCACCACGCTACCCGCGCCTACCTGTCTATGCGGCTCCTTGCCTGAGAGGTCAGTGCAGATTACCACAATAGCGCCTGTCTATAACATCAGACCGCTCCGCTGTTGTTTATATGGCAGTCCCTTCCATCCTGACAAATGCGAATGTTCGGGAGTGTCGTGGGCTGTGCTTTCAGACACCTCCTTGAGTAAATGCTTCGTGGCGATGTCATTGGAACTCTCTGGAAGGAGATAGGAAAGGCGAAATTGAATGTCGTGTAACTAGCACTGATTCGGGAATCCTCAGGGAATTCCGCGCTGAATGCAGTTCCCAACACCACCCTATGGGCTACTTTTATTTATCTGCTTAAACAGATGAGTAGTTTCTTATATCTTCTTGATTGCATACTATTATTTGATTTTAGGTTATTTAACAAGTTGTGTCAGGTACATGACTTGCATGATTTTACACGTCGCATGCGTTCCATTATTATAAAAGATTTTTTTTAAAGATTGAAATTTGCTCAGTTTAAAGTTGCAAACAAAGTCCATTGGTTTTTTTTAGACTTTCTGCCGCATTTATTTAAATAAAGCTATCAGCTTGATCAATATAAACTGTTTTGCTTTAGTTTGAAGCAAGTTTTATTTTACTGTGTTAACTTTGGGGATATTGGAAGTGAAATGGAAGAGTTATTGCAGGCACACCAAAATGCTAAACATCAACTTTGTATGTTAATGTTTCTATTGTAGCAGCCTAACACAGGTGCACCAAACTGCAATACATGTTTTAATTAAACGACGCGAGACCGACATAGGTTTAAAGTGGCATTTATTTTAAAGCCGATAATGGTAACAGGGAACAGAAATGAATATGTAGTGGTCTGCACTGACCTCTCAGGCAAGTAACCACATAGACAGGTAGGCGTGGGTAGTGTGGTGATATCAGGGAGCCTAGGTGGTCGAATCAAGACCAGTACAGTATATAGTGGCGTTTATTCTTCCTATTCAGCTTGTTACAGTTAGAGTCATGATATGAGATTTAGAGTTTGAGGTTTCCAGGCACTTAGCCCTATAGAGACAGTTCTTACAGTAGTTGGGTTAGGCGGGACGGTGAATCTAAGCTGGAGAAAAAACAAGTCCGATCGAGTGAAACGCTCTGGTCGAAGTATCTGGATTTGTAATAGGTCACGATTTGTTAATGAGAATTATGCTAGGTGGCGCGTCGTGCGGCGACCATTTATTAGTTACTGAGACAATGGTAGGGGGCGCCAGAGATCGCGTCCATAGTTACTGAGTGTGTATTGGTCTCGCGCGCTCAATTACCCACGTTGTGAGCAACATGGACAATGTGTCTTAGATTAGCTTGAAGTAACTTTAATTTTAAATGGCTAATTTTGGAGATATTTGAAGTGTAGACATCCTAAATTAATTTCGGCAAGCATGCCAAAATTCTGACCCCATAGACTTCATTAATAACAGGTTCTTTTAATTTGACTTAGTATGCAGCAAGAAATACTTAATAAGTGCATCGGTATCTAAGTTGAATATGTAGAATCAAGTCTAGATCAGTATTTTGCTTTTGAAAATGTGATGTTTTCATCGGACTATGCAGCTTTAAGGAATTGTTTCTATCATCAGGTACCAAAGTTGAAAAGGTCTTAAGGTACGAAAGGATCTATAATCCCACCCGTCTCCTCTCCTCTCTCCTCTATTAATATGCAGTTAATGCTCGGTATGCGACTATAGGCCAGAGGGGCTCTGGATGAGTATCGGCGAGGCTGAGCAACGCTCAGTGCACATTCCGGGGTTCTGAGAGACTCAACCCCTATATTTTGATGATGAGGTGTAGATAAATTATCTTTATTTTCCAAGCTTTAGCTATTTTAATGCCTAGGTCACAAATGCTGCAGTCGCGGCATGGTGCTGCAGTCTGATGTGTGTCTTGCGGTTTATGCTAATGTTAAGGCATTGCGGTCTGCGGTTTATCTATTCATAAATTGTATGGTCAACGCAAGGCATAGGTCACTGTACGGTGCCTATTTTTTAAGTATTTTTGTGTGTTCTCGCTCAACCTCAGATAACACATTTTAAGACATTTTTGTATTCACAATTTCTATGTATTATTCCATTCCATACTCTATTCTGTTAACAACAGAAATTGGCGGAATTGCGGTGGGCTTACCGTCCTGATATGACCTTAGATGTTGCTAGGACGTAAAGCAACAACAAACAAACAAAGCCGGCGGGATTGCTACCAGGGGCGTTCGATTTTCCAAAGTTAAGATAACTTCAACTTAGAAAAAAATGCAATCCCTTGCAGAGATATCGGATATCAGTTTCATCAGATAAGACAGGCCACCAGGCGATGTCACAGATATCACCGATGTCGCGGGTCGAAGGAGTCTGTAACAAATAATACTTAGATACTTTTGGAGGGGGGTGGGATACATTGGTTGATTAAGCAGAAGAAATTTCAATCGCAGACAATTAGTCTTCGTCATTCCACTCCTCCTTGCCCTATCCTAGTAATGCCAAGCGCCAGGCTAGGTAGTGACAAGTATCAAGTTTTAAGTCATTGGTTCGAATCCGACGACCTACCAAAGCGAGAGACGGACGCTCAACTCACTTACAGTTGCATAGTCCGATGGTTTTGATTTTCTGTCATTTTCCGAGATAAATATATTAGGTTGATCGTTATAATCTACCTTACTTTCACTTTAAGTAACTTGTGTCTTAAATGGTTAACCTTTGAGATATTTTAAGTGTAAACATGCCAAATTAATTTTGGCAAGCACGCCAAAACTCTGACACCATAGGCTTCTCCTGTAACAGGTTCTATTAATTTGATTCAGTATCCCCTTCTATATGGCTAAAAATGTTAATAAGTGCACCGGTATCTAAGTTAGATGCGTAGAATCAAATCTAGATAATCATTTAGGTTTTGAAAATTAGATTTTTCATCGGACTAGGCAGCTTTAATAAAGCATTTAACAAGATCAGTAAATTCAGCTTTGTAGAGGAGCAGTACACACACAAACGGTTTTGGTCGTGTTTTGCGGTAATTTGCGATAAATTGTTTGTGAAGCCTGCCTTATTTGTCTGGATGGTGTCCATAATAGGAACTGGCCGTAATAAGGTTTGGTCGTAATAAGCACAGGCTGGCCATTGTTTTACCACAGATATCTGACGAGTGTAAAGGCCCTGTCACACTACGACGTTTCTCACCGGCGCGCCGTCAACGCGCAAAATATTTGCAACCCGTCGACACACGTCCAACTCTTCGGCGCTTTGGGAGAAAGTTTGATGGGGCGCAGTGTGTTAGTAGCGTGCTATGAGCGCGTGGCCAATGGGGTTCGACGCGCGGCGGAACAAAGTGTCAACGTCTCGCCAGTGGGTTCCCAGTGTGCCATCAGCGTGTTATCAGCGCGTTGTCGGTGCGCCACACACGCATCCACACCTGCCGCCAACGCATCCAGGCGCGCCGGCAACACGTCCAACGCGCCGAGAAATGCTGGAGCAACGCCAATGGCACACCCAATACCCGTCGATGGGACGTTGCCAACGCGGCGACGGAACAGTCGCATTTTGGCAAAAAAAAGGCCAACGTTAAGCGAGGTTGATCAGCGTTCTGCCAGCGTTCTGCCAGCGTTCCGCCGGCGCGCCGGCAACGTGTATCGATGTGTTGGTAATGCATCCGTAATGCGCCCTCCAACCCGTTGGAGCACGTCGCTGCGCACTGACAGTTTTGTGCAAGCACAAAGCGATCGGCGCGCCCCAACGCGCGCCGATGGCCACCGACGTGTTGATTCACACGTTGCTATCCCTCAACGTGGGATAGCAACGTTAGCGGTACCGGTACTGACGCACCGGTAACGCACCGGTAACGCGCCGGTAACGTACCGGACGTGTACCGACCTTTCGCCCAAAAAGGCAACACGTCGCCACACGTCCAAGCGCGTTCGTGAGAAACGTTGTAGTGTGACAGGGCCTTAAAGCGTGACATAGGATAGCCAAAGTAATTTGCTGGTGTCCACCGACAGTTGTCCTAGTCATCATCTTCCCCAGCCATTCAAATGTCACTGGTTGTTTAAAGTTGCATAGTCTGATGGTTTTGAGTTTCTGCCAATTTTGAGTTTCTGCCATCGTCCGACATAAATATATGATGTTGATCATCATAATCTAACTTACTTTAGTTTGAGGTAACTTTTATTTTAAATGGCTAACTTTTTAGATCTTTGAAGTACAAACATGCTGAATTAATCTTGGCTAGCATGCCAAAACTCAGACACAATAGTCTTCTGCAGTAACAGGTTCTATTAAATTATATTCCATTCCATGTGGCGACTATTTTTGTTTGCTCATTGCCCCATAACCTTTTCTTCGCAAGAAAAGTGGAATTGGGGAAAATTAAAATTACCCTCAGGTTAAAATATTTTATTTTAATTCAATATTTGGATTTGCGTTTACGTGGTTTTGCGCCTGAACTCTTCATATATTGTAATCGAAGTAAGACAGACCTAATCGGGTTTTGGTTCTTTTATCACCACGCAGGTGGCGCCCCATTCGCGGGCTCCAAACCGGGGTTGGCGCGCGACTCCTACCTAATACATATGATATCGATAGCACAATAATATAATATTATAATTAAATCTACCAACCATTTTCCTCGATGTATTCACCTCCTATCCTACATACCGGTACTGGTGGCGCCACCTTCGGCCCTGACCCTAACTACGGCGTTCGCACTGTTATTCGCGGCGTGGAAATAAATATGTGATGTATAAGCATTATGCGAGTATAAAGGCGTGGAAGGGAATTATTATTATTAGTATTATTATTCTTCTATTCATTACCTACCAACCATTGTCCTCGATGTATTCACCTCCTATATCTACTTGCTGCTACTTGTGGCGCCACCTTCGGCCTCCACCTGTACTATGAGCTCTCCCATTGTCATTTAAGCCCGCCTCTGTCTCCTCCCACTCTCTGAGGAGAGGCGGGTGCACTTTCCTGTCCCTATGCGGCGCCTCGATCGAGGAGCTTCGCACCAGGGGGGACTGGTGCACCGACACAGTCTTCACTTATCTGAAGACCCCCCTCTCCATCATGATCATGAACGACATGAGGGTGGCTACCTCCCTCGCCACTACTCGCCTTCCTCACTAATACAGATAGAATAACTACCTCGGGGGTTGGGGGATCCTTGATCTTTGGCAAATATTCCCTATGCCAGAGAATACATTAATCTCAACCCACTTTTTATTGTCTTGTTCAATTTGTACTATAGCCAGGCTTTATATATATATATATATATATATATATATATATATAATAGTTTTCCTACAGTGAGTGACGGTTACAGTGTGAAGAGGGGGGGGGGGGCACCCTGGCTGAGCTGAGGTGGGGGAGGCTGGAGTAGTAGATGACTATGAGAGGTTCCAGGGTCCCGGGGGCCGGCAACCGATGAGGGAGAGGAGGGATATTCCGAGTTATTATACTTGTATAATTATTATACAGCATATATATATATGTACATATATACACATATATGCTGTATAAGAATTATACGAGTATAATAACCTGGAATATCCCTCCTGCCCCTCATCACTCACTCAGCTCGATGGACCGTGGAGTCTCTCATAGTCATCTATTGCTCCAGCCTCCCCAACCCCAGCTCCGATGGTAGCGCCACCACCCCTGCACACTGTAACCGACACTCACTGTACCCCTGAAAATTAATATATATGTATATATACATATAAAGATTCTTCGAAGGCCACCCACCTCTGCCAGGTCCCTTTATCTTCCGCCGATGTATGGATAATCTATATATTATAGAAGGGAATATATGATGTAAAATAACACGATGATCCACCACTCACCGCACTCACCACACACATGGCAGGCCGGCCACTGTGGGGTGAAAACCTTTAGACAATGTAATCTTCACAGGGAAGTCCCTCCACGAAGGCCACAAAGACCTTCAGGGATTAGAAGTAATCCCCCCCTTCCCTCTCATGGATATACAGCAGGCGAAGCAGTCTTGTAGTGCCCCCCCCCCACCCACACACACACCCCGGAGACCGTGGCGACTGGTGCCTGTATTTCTATAGCTCAGGAAATAGGTAAAGGAGTCAGGAACTTCAATTTGGCGCCATGCTGTCATTTGACTATCAGCACTGATATTGATAGCGAGTCCAGTTTAATTGGCTTCGGTTTTCTTTTGGGCTGTCTTCACTGGAAGTCATTTTTTGCAGTATTCGTCCTGAGAAAACAGGGATAGGGGTCGGGGGGTGGTGGGTGGGGGGGTGGCGGGGGGGATGGGGTTATTAAATAGGCCGTGCTGTCAGTCCAGTGGCGACTGTGAAAGTGAGATAGCAGGTGCTGTCGTGTGTATCAGGTTGTGAGGATGTAGGAAGGTTTATCATTCTCAGGGTTAGTGCTTACTAGAAATGTTTTATCAAGCTTACTGTTAGTATTGCATCCAATACACCCCCGCCAGTTAAGGCTCTGTCACACATCACCGGATTGGGGAAACGGAAAGAAACTGAACAAAGTTTGTTGATATCCGGCAAAGTCCGGTTTGTGTCTGTTGCATATCCATTGCATATCCATTGATCTCCATTGATATCCGGCCCGATCCGTTACAAGTTTTGAACATGCACAAAACTTGGAACGGATGCCGCCGAATTTACGTCTATGGTTCTTGTCCGGTTTAAGTCCGTTTAGTCTGCTTATCGTCCATTGGCTATCCGTTCATGTATGTTTCATGTCCGTTTCATGTCCATTTCGTTCGTCCAGCAGCCTTTGTCCTGATATCGCAACATTTTGACACATTTTAATACATTTTGATACTTATCACGCCCGAACACCACTGGACTAGACAATTCTGTCCGTTGCTCAATCCGGGATAGTGTGACAGGCAGTTTAAGGGGAAAGTACCTGTATGCAGAATGGTATGGAGGTATTGCAGGTATATCAATGCCTCAGGGAATTTGACACCCCTGCCTTGCAGAGTTGTAAAGCACTGCCTTGTGGTACAGGTTCTTGACAGAACCGAAGGCTATGGGAGCAAACCCTAAACAGAAAACCATCTCACTGTGGCAGCATTAAGGGCAGTTGATATATGGAACTCCCAACATCTCCCGACCGGCCACTGCAGGGACAAATAATTTTGCACCTGTCTTGACATGTTCTTGCCAGTGTGAAACCTCTATTTGCTCCCCGAGAGAGTGCCGCTGGTAACTTGCAAAAGCCATCAGAACTTCAACACTTTTGCAGGCAGCTTTCATGAAATGTTGAGATTAAGACCGACTCATGGACGCAACTCTCACAGCAGAGAGCTAAATGGAGAGCGGCAGTCAAGTAATGAAAGCAGTCTTTGTTGCATCGTGACCAACAGCATGATCATGATGACCTGTATAGAATGGTTCAATATTCTGCCGATAGATGTCAGTAGGTTAACGGATACCTTCAACTACAGAAGCATCGATGTGCGCACTGAAATTAATAAGCATGGTTTCATATCAAACATTTGTTTAAATCTCCAAACTTAGCCATTTGAGCTGGAGTTAATCCAAGAGGGAACAGAGTAGCTTATAATGGTCAACCTAATAAATCGAATGTATTACAAACACGCAAAACCAAACCACGCCAGTTCAGCTGGAAAGTACCCGAATAGAGTGGTTCCAGATTCTACCGATAGTTGTCACTAGCTTATACCCCAGTCACAGGAGAGCCAGCGTTCGCCGCCAACCTCCTTACGCCCAAAAGGACGCCAACCTCCCAGCATCCCATTCGATACATTGATTCAAATATGTGGTAGGCACCAGGGTGGCGCTGGGTCAGTGGCAGGGCGGCACTGGGTCAGTGGCAGGGTGGCGCTGGGTCAGCACCAGGTCATCACCAGGGCGGCGTTGGGTCAGTGGCAGGGCGGCACTGGGTCAGCGCCAGATCGGTGCCAAGTCGCCGGCAACTCGCCAACCAAGAGGTCTGTGCAAGGTCAGCGCCAGGTCGGCGCCAGGGCAGCGGCAGGGCAGTGTGCCAGGGTGGCTCCAGGGCAGTGCTGGGTCAGTGGCAAGGGGTGCTGGGTCAGTGGCAGGGCGGCGTTGGGTCAGCGCCAGGTCAGTGCCAGGGCGGCGCCGAGATGGGGACAGGGCGGCGCCCTGGCGCCAGATCGGCGCCAGATCGGCGACAACTCGCCAACCAAGAGGTCGGTGCCAGGTCAGCACCAGGTCGGCGCCAGGTCAGCACCAGGTCATCACCAGGTCAGCACCAGGGCGGCGCCAGGGTGCCAACCATTTTGAATGGTGCCGCCGGAACAGGACACAAGGAGGTTGCAAGTGCAGCACTTGCAACCTCCTTGCATCCAAAATTTCCGAAATCGATGCCGTGAGGTTGGCGTCCTCGCGGCGCCAGCACTTACGTATGCCATAAGGAGGGCGCAATGAGGACGTTTTGATGTCGCGAATCGATCATAAGCGAACGCAGGCCTCATGTGACTGGGGTATAAACTGGCGGGGTCCTCGCGGCGCCAGTACTTACGTATGCCATAAGGAGGGCGCAATGAGGACGTTTTGATGTTGCGAATCGATCATAAGCGAACGCAGGCCTCATGTGACTGGGGTATAAACTGGCGGGGTGTATTATTAGGTTTTTAATTTATTGGGAGAGGGTGAAAATATATTTTGTTAGAATCCAATTGATCATGTTGCTTTGGCAACATTGGTAATTCGCGATCGACAAGTGACAGATAGTGCTGCCGCCTCAAGTTCAACGAGCTACACGTGCATCCCCGCCACTGTACCTGTTGAACACTCCTCCATGTCCCGTGCTGGTAGATCATGGGCTCGTGGGTTCGAACCATGGTCGAGTCAAACCAATGACTTGAAAATTGGTGCTTGTCACTTCCTAGCCAGGCGCTCAGCATTATTAGGTTAGGGCAAGGACTGGTGTGCTCAGTGTCAGGATAATGTGACTGAGTGGGATACAAGGTCATGGTCCCGGCGGCCTGGTTTCCAAGTGAGACAGCACTATAAAGTCGCCATGAGTGTGCACTGTCACAAGTCGGTACCCGTCCTGATATGACCTTAGATGTTGCTAGGATGTAAAACAACAACAAACAAACAAACATCCTCCATGACCGGGAGAAGGCCAGGCTCATTCACTTAATTAACTCCAGGTGTCGCCACCGACTGTTGTGGCCGCGCCCCGCGCCTGAACTCTGTGAACCCCAAATCTGACCTCACTTCCGGTACCGTTAGCCCGGCTGCAGGCACTTCACACCAGATGAACTAACCATTTGACTTGATTCTCATTCATGCTGAACTTACGCTAAATACAATCCCATACTAAGTGGTCCCTTGTCGTGTCGAGAATTATATAAGTGTTGTATCAAGCCTACTGTTGGTATGAATCCAATTACTATTAAATGGGTTTTTTTTATTGTGTGAGGGCTGCGAATTTATTTGTTAGAATTCAATTATATAAATCAAATAAAATGTTGTATCAAGCCTACTTTTGGTATGCATCCAATTATTAGAATTTTAGTGTTTTTTTAATTGGGGGAGAAGGACTGCAAATTTAGTTATAATCCAATTATATAAATGTATAAAACCAACTATTGCATCCAATTATTAGAAGTTTTTTTTTGTGTATGGGAAAGAGAGAAAGGTTACAAATTTATTGGTTAGAATCCAATTGTGCATTTTGGTCCTCAACATGTTTAATTTGTGCGAGGCAAAGAGCTATGGTGCTGTCACCTGGGCTTGACTCCTGACCCTGACTGCTGGGCCCCTACCATTAATTTGATCAAACCTGTTCTCATGCCCCGAGAGTGATGTCACTTCCGGTCTGCCTCCAGCACTTCGCCACCTGACATCAAACCGACAACACCTCAGCCGCTAACTTTGCCGCCCACCCATCCCTACAAACAAAAGACAGTAACGACAGGGTTGAGCGCTTGAGTACCTGATTCGAAACCCCAAACCTTGTAACTATCATACTGTTATCTGTGAACCAGACGGGATGGCCGAATGAGTTAGAGCATCCGTCTCCCGTGTTGGTAGATCATGGGGTCGTGGGTTCGAGCCATGGTCGAGTCAAACTAATGACTTAAAAAATTATACTTATCGCTTCCTAGCCAGGTGCTCGGCATTATTAGGATAGGACAAGGACTGGTAGGCTCAGTGTCAGGATAATGTGACTGAGTAGGACATCAGGTCATGGTGCTGGGGGCCTGGTCTTCCAGTGTGGCAGCACTATAAAGTCGCCATGAGTGCGCACTGTCACAAGTCGGTATCCACTCTGATATGACCTTAGATGTTGCTAGGATATAAAACAACAAACAAACTGTTATCTGTGTGAAATAAAGTTTGTTGTCATGTAGCTCTTGGTCCGCATAGTGAATTATATAATTTAATTTACAACTAGCTTCCTCATAATTAATGCGCAAAGTGCACCCCGTCCTGATATGACCTCAGATGTTGCTAGGGGGTAAAACAACAACAAACAAACAACAAACAAACGCAAAGTGCACACATAATATTGATTATTAGGCACCATAATATTGATTATTATTCAATTAGATGATACATAATTTGTAGCTAATGTAATGTTGTGGGGGACTCGGTTGGAATGGGGTGGGGTTAGGGTGTTGTAGGGGTGGAGGGGTAGGTAGGGTGGGGTAGGGTTGGGTGAGGGGGAGTTGTAGGGGTGGGGTGGCGGCTACGGTGGGAGGTGGGGATGGGGACTTGCAGAGGTGGATGGTGGGGAGAGTGGGGGTAGGGGAGTTGTAGGGGTGGGGTGGGGGGTTGGAGTGGGGATGGGGTAGGGGGTTGTAGGGGTGGGGTGGAGTGGAGGTTGAGTGGGATGCGGGGAGTTGTAGGGGTGGGGGTTGGAGTGGGGATGGGGTAGGGAGGTTGTAGGGTGGGGGTGGGGGTTGGGTGGGGGATGGGGACTTGCAGAGGGTGGAGTGGAGGGTAGAGTGGGGGTCGGGGAGTTGTAGGGGTGGGGTGGGGGTTGGAGTGGGGATGGGGTGGGGGTTGGAGTGGGGATGGGGTAGGGAGGTTGTAGGGGGGAGGTGGGTAGGGTGGGGGTGGGGATGGGGACTTGCAGAGGTGGAGTGGAGGGTAGAGTGGGGGTCGGGGAGTTGTAGGGGTCGGGTGGGGGTTGGAGTGGGGATGGGGTAGGGAGGTTGTAGGGGGGAGGTGGGTAGGGTGGGGGTGGGTGTAGGGAATTGTAGGGGTGGAGTGGAGGGTAGAGTGGCGGTGGGGGTCGGGGAGTTGTAGGAGTGAGGTGGGGGTTGGGGTGGGGGTGGAAGTAGAGGAGTTACAGGGGGTGGGGGGACTGGAGTATGAAAAAGGCCATTGATGGCTGCAGTCATAGTCTGAGATCACGCTGAGCCCGTTGAGCCCTGGTGGATCATGGAGGATCCCAGTGGTGTGCCTGCCTGGATCCTGATAGCTCAGTTTGTGTTGGGTGACGATGGTTAGAGCCAGGCAACACACTGGTGTGTGGTTAGCGACTACGCTATAGTTCGTTTGTTGTTGGAGTTTTACGTCCTTGCAACATCTAAGGTTATATCAAGACGGGTACCAACTTGGGGCAGTGTGTGACTTTATAGTACTGCCCTACTGGGAAATCATGCTACTGGCACCATGACCTGATATCTAACTCAGTCACATTATCCTGACAGTGAGAACACCAGTCCTTGCCTTGTCCTAATAATGCCGAGCGCCTGGCTAGGAAGCGACAAGTACCAATTTTGTAAGTCATTGGTTTGACTCGACCGGGAATCAAACTCCCAATCTCCTGCACAGGAGGCCAGCACTCTACCAATTCGGACACGGCGCCCGGTATCTACGCCATAAGTGTGGTGGGTTTGAGTTGGGGGGGGGGGGGGGGGGGGGGGTGGGGTCTGGGGGGGGGGGGGGTCCATAGGGAATTCTACTAGAAACCACCTTCATGGCAGTCTGGCACTAAACTGTTTCCACCATAACAAAAATGGCCATCAATAGACCAGATTCAGCAGTTGAACCTTTTACACACTTCTTCCTTGCAGAATTACTAGGTTATTACTAGGTTATTAGGTTCTAGAACAAACCAGATTGAGTACATGAGACTTGTAAGTGATGGCACCCCGCCCCCCCCCCCCCCGCCGCCTACTGTGCCACATACACCTTACCCTTAATTAGAGCACAGTTTATGCAGCAACCCAGCCCCTTCAGTCCCCCATAATTCCGACCTTATGATAGCTAACCCACTAACTAATCTCCAAAATGTTCTCTGTGGCAGAGTGGTTAGACTTAGAGTGTCTGACTATTTTCTAGGTTGGACTCATAATCTGAAGGTCGGTCGTTCGATTCCCCATGCCACCCACCCCCACCTCTGGCAATTGGATTTCCACCGTTGTGTATAACTTACAGCATCATCAAAGGGCGGTTGCTCTCATACCATGCCTAGGTGGTGTGGGAGGTTAACAATCCCTTGCATCTGTAAAAGTGTAGGCTCGGGCTTTCTATCGACAAACTGTCTAATTGTGAAAACAAGTCTATTCAGACTTATCCATGATAGGCAGTATAAATCTTCAATAAATTTACTGGGTGCGGTGGCCGAATCGGTAGAACATGGGCCTAACATGCGGGAGATCGGGAGTTTGGTTCCCGGTCGAGTCAAACCAGTGACTTATAAAATTGATACTTGTCACTTCCTATCCTGGCGCTCATCATTAATAGGACAGGGCAAGGGCTGGTTTAGCTGAGTGTCAGGATAATGTGACTGAGTGGGACATCAGGTAATCATGCCTGTGGCTTGATTTCCCAGTGGGGCAGCACTATCAAGTCACCATGAGTGCGCACAGTCACAAGTCGGTACCCATCCTGATATGACCTTAGATGTTGCTAGGATGTAAAACAACAAACAAACTCTCATTGTGCCGTGCCTCACTTCTGCATGGGCCTCGTGTGCGGGAGATCGGGAGTTTGGTTCCCGGTCGAGTCAAAACAATGACTTATAAAATTGATACTTGTCAGTTCCTAGCCTGGCGCTTGGCCCTTAGATGGTGCCAGGATGTAAAATTCCAACAACCAACCAACCAATGCCTCACTTCTATTAGAAACCACCTTCATGGGAGTCTGGCACTAAACTTTTTCCACCATAACAAAAATGGCCATCAATAGACCAGATTCAGCAGTTGAACCTTTTGCACACATCTTCCTTGCAGAATTACTTATATATTCATTATTAGGTTCGAGAACAAACCACATTGAGTACATAGGACTTGTAAGTGATGGCACCCCCCCCCCCCCTGCCGCCTACTGTGCCGCATACACGGTACCCATAATTAGAGCACAGTTTATGCAGCAACCCAGCACCTTCAGATCCCCTAATTCCGAACTTGCGATAGCTAACCCACTAACTAACTAATCTCCTAAATGTTCTCTGTGGCAGAGTGGTTAGAGTTAGAGTGTCTGACTATTTTCTAGGTTGGACTCATAATCTGAAGGTCGGTGGTTCGATTCCCCGTGACCCCCACCCCCACCTCTGGAAATTTGGATTTCCACTGCTGTGTATAACTTACAGTGTCATCAAAGGGCGGTTGCTCTCATACCATGCCTATGTGGTGTGGGAGGTTAACAATCCCTTGCGTCTGTAAAAGTGTAGGCTCGGGCTTTGTATCGACAAACTGTCTAATTGTGAAAACAAGTCTATTCAGACTTATCCATGATAGGCAGTATAAATCTTCAATAAATTTACCCGGTGCGGTGGCCGAATCAGTAGAACACGGGCCTAACATGCGGGAGATCGGGAGTTCGGTTCCCGGTCAAACCAATGACTTATAAAATTGATACTTGTCACTTCCTATCCTGGCGCTCAGCATTAATAGGACAGGGCAAGGGCTGGTTTAGCTCAGTGTCAGGATAATGTGACTGAGTGGGACATCAGGTAATCATGCCTGTGGCTTGATTTCCCAGTGGGGCACCGCTATCAAGTCACCATGAGTGCGCGCAGTCACAAGTCAGTACCCATCCTGATATGACCCTAGATGTTGCTAGGACTTAAAACAACAAACAAACAAACTCTCATTGCGCCTTCCCTGACTTCTGCACGGGCCTCGTGTGCGGGAGATCGGGAGTTCGGTTCCCGGTCGAGTCAAAACAATGACTTATAAAATTGATACTTGTCGGTTCCTAGCCTGGTGCTTGACCCTTAGATGGTGCCAGGACGTAAAATTCCAACAACCAACCAACCAATGCCTCACTTCTCTTACCAACAATAATGTTGGTAACCCACCTATTCATTCCTTTGGGCTTTCCATTGGTGCATGGTCGCTAGGGAGTGTGCCCTGTGTAGAGGTCACCACCCTTATCACCTACTCCTGTATGACGCCCTAGGGCACCCTGAGGTGCATGGTCATTGTGTTTGTGGTGAATATGGCCCGCAATGACATGGCCGACTGTCGTTTCAATCTGCTTTGTAAAGTTAAACTTTAACGACACTTCTAAAGCGCATTGATTTTTATCATCGGCTATTGGATATACTTAAATATATATCTATGCCCATATATATATTTTTTTAATTGTAAGTTAAGCTTTAATGACGCCTCCAGAGCACATTGATTTTTATCATCGGCTATTGGATATACTTAAATATATGCACTAATTTTTATATAAATATACAACCACACACATATATATATATATATATATATATGGGTCATTCTTTAAAACTGGGCACGAAAGTGTGACATGGAAACCAAAAGTGAAAACCTTCCAAATAATAGCAAAAATCCTTCCAAATAATCACCTAATCCAATGTCCTATGAAGGTTTGCATGTTGTACATATGTCAGAGTTTAAAAAAAATGAATTTCACTTTTTGAATTAGATCTTATACAAATTGAGCAATACATTCATATCACGCATGTAGCATGACAATCAAAGACACATCCAGAACCTCATTTTAACATATACAACATAGTCAAACAAAATGTTATTGATTACTCTTAAGCAGACAAGTTTATAACTTACAAGAAAAAAGTTGAAAAATAAGTTGAAAAAAGGTTTGGCTACATGCATAGTGTAAATGTGTAAATTTTCACTTTTTCACATTAGCACAAAATCATATAAGTAAACTTTTAATTTCTTTCTTGGGATACCTTCAATAAATGTGCTATTGCTAATTCACTATACTCGGCTGGCAGAAGAAAAAGCAGAAAAGTGGTTTTAAAGAATTTATTATCAAAAGTAATCATAACCAAGGAGGTATTCATGGCTAGTATTATGTGTGGTCTACTCTAATGTATGGGGCAGAGACATGGACAATCTCTAAGAAAATGTACAAACGTTTAGCAGCATTTGAGATGTGGACTTATCGAAGGATGATGAAAATATCATGGACAAAGAAGATCACCAACAAAGAAGTTCTCAGAAAAATTAAAAATAAGAAAAGCTTGTTTGCCACTATACAGACAAAGAAACTTATTTATTTTGGCCACATCATTCGTCAGAGTTCAATATACCGTACATTGTTGGAAGGGAAGGTGAATGGCAGCAGAGGGAGAGGGAGACCAAGAACATCATGGTTTACAAATATTTCACAGTGGACAGGCTTGAATTATTCACAGTCTATCAGAACAGCACAACATCGGGACAAGTGGAGAACCATTGCATCCAACCCTCGACTAGAGGATGGAACTGTTGATTGATTGAGGTGGCTGGGATCCGAATGTTCATCATATGCTGACCAGGAACACAGAGTTCAGAGATGAGCACCAGGAGACAGGCATAGGTAGATGAATCAGCACTCACCCCCCAGTTAGAGGGAGGGTGGGCAGGAAAGCAAAGTGTACTGTAGGGCGTGCTGTGAGAAAGTGAGGGGTAGTAGAACAGGAGAGAGCGAGGAAGACAGAAATAGACATAGCCTCGTGAGCAAATTACCCATGTTAGCCTTGGCCAACATGACCAACATACTTAATACACAGAGGATACAATAATTATTTGACTTGCAATCAATAAAAGAATGAACAAATTATCAGCATCGTAATGTGGAAACCAAATATGTGGTGCCCAGTTTTAAAGAATGACCCATATATATATATAAGTATAGTCAATTATTTTTAAGGGTTTTACCACAGTTTCATTTCTGAGCAATGTAATCTGTTATCATTTTAATTTTACTGGTGTAGTAAGCTGCACTGACCTCTCAGGCAAATAACCACATAGACAGGTAGGCATGGGTAGTGTGTTGATATTAGGGAGCCTAGGTGATGTAATGGTTAGCACACTGGCCTGGAATGCAAAGAGATCTGGGTTCGAGTCGCCATATTTCCCATTTTCATCACCCCCATGACACGGGTTGCCGTGACCATGATCCTGTACAAGCTACGCGCTGTATGGTTGTTGAACCTACCCTGCATATGTATGTGTAAGTGCATTCATTGCCTGTATGTATGTAATTGTAAGCATTAAATGACCATTTAAAAGACTTACAATTCCAGGGGGACGAGTGTAGTAGGCTGCACTGACCTCTCAGGCAAGTAACCACATAGACAGGTAGGCATGGGTAGTGTGCTGATATCAGGGAGCCTAGGTGGTGTAATGGTTAGCACACTGGCCCGGAATGCAAAGAGATGTGGGTTCGAATCCCGCTCTAGGCGCAATATTTCTCATTTTCATCACCCCACCGACAGTAGTTTTGAATATTTAATAGGTGCGGAATTTGGAAGGGGAGGGCCACATGGTGACAGTCGTTCACTTAGCCAATTGTTATTTTTAGCGGATTTAGCGTCCTAGCAACTTCTAAGGTCACACCAGGACGGGTACCAACTTGTGAAAGTGCGCATTCATGGCGGCATTATAGTGCTGCCTCATGAGGATACCAGGCTGACAGCACCGTGACCCAATCACACACTGTCACATTATGCTGATACTCAGCAAACCAGTATTTGCCCTATCCTATTAATGCTGAGTGTCAGGCTACGTAGCACCAATTTGTGAGCAATCGCCGACCGATCGCCGACCGGTCGCCAACCATTTTTTCCCCGCGGTTTTTTTCTTGCTTTAGTCGCAAGGAAGTTGCCGACCTATGTGTGTGTGGGTTATTTTGACACGGGAAGTCGCAAAGTGGTCGCAAGCCTAGTGTGACTGGAGCCTATTAACCCCATGTCTCATGGCGTGACATCGCACCGATTTATATATATATATTTATATGCATATTAAGGCTACATAAAAGATTACTCGTTTAGCGTCCACCCATTTCAATTTGTCCAGGTCGGGCGGCATGTTTTTATTCTAATTTTATATTTTTTTGTGTGGAAAGGTGGAGTACAGGAAGAAGAAAACTAACCATGGTATTCATGGTTGAAAGGCATGATAGGAAGGTAGAGAATACCATAGACACTGTATAGCCGGAAATTGAATGAGAAAACATTATAATTACTAGAAAATCTTTATTCAATTGAAAGCTCAACTATATGTGATGAGTTCAGGTGCAAAATCCCGCAAACACCAATCCAAAAATGTACTTTAAATCAAAGGTTTTTACCAGAAAATAGTTTTAATTCTCACTAATTTCACTTTTCATATGATCATATGCTTATGGCGCAATGAACAAAAGAGTAGGACATTTTTTTAACACCTCTTTGAAGGTTTGAATCGTTTATCTCCATTGTTGGATCGGTGTTTACATGGTTTTGCGCCTGAACTCTTCATATTGTATTTGACAGAAGGAAACCTTTGTTTTGAGTTTTAATATTCTATTTGAAGGTTTTTTTTATGACAAGTAAACAAATATGAAGTATGATCTATAATAGTGATATAAACCAATGTAGGAACTAATTTGTTCAATTATTTACTATTATTAAGATATTCGGCATCACGCACCCACCTTGATATGTTTATGGCAAGTAAAAAATATAAAATATTTGGAGGTCGGGGGCATTTCTCAGGACGGGCGGGGATGCTAAACAGGTATTCGGAATCGCACACCCTCCTTGATATTTTTATGGCAAGTAAAAAATATATAATATTTGGAGGTCGGAGGCATTTCTCAGGTCGGGTGGGGATACTAAACAGGTATTCGGAATCGCGCGCCCACCTTGATATTTTTATGGCAATTAAAAAATATAAAATATTTGGAGGTCGGGGTCATTTCTCAGGTCGGGCGAGGACGCTAAACAGGTATTTTCTTTTATCTAGCCTAATAAAGCCATCAATATCCGGGCACTTAATTGTTTTCTGCTCAAGCTAGTTCCTTTACCGTCGTTGTTCAGCACGACAGTGTCTGCACCAAATGGACTTTATTGTTTTTGACACGCGCTCATTATTGTTTTTCTGAGGAGTGAATGTTGGGAAATTAACAGTTGAATGTGAAATTGCTCATCTTTGAAAAACTCACGATGACGGGGTGGGTGGGTGGGTGGGTGGGTGGGAGTGATTGTGGGGGTGGGATGTGGGGGTGGGTACTTGTGGGCATTACAGACATGAATTGCAAGTCAACACGGGCAAATCAACGTTAATTAAGTAGTGTGCAACTAACTCACTCGTTTCATTTCTCTGCTCTGGGCAAATGTCAGTTCTTTGTAAATGGAACTCACCAAGATAGCAAATGGCTTGTAATTAAAATGGGAAATATAAATAATTGGTGTAGTTTCAATCACTTTCTTGAAGATTTATGCTGACTATCATGGATAAATCAATCATCATGATCATGCTGTCGGTCGCGATGCGACAAAGACTGCTTTCATTACTTGACTGCCGCTCTACATTTAGTTCTCTGCTGTGAGAGTTGCGTCTATGAGTCGGTCTTTTTCATGAAATCTGCCTGCAAAGGTGTAGAAGTGGTGCTGGCTTTTGCAAGTTACCAGCGTCACTCTATCAGGGAGCAAATAGAGGTTTCACACCGGCAAGAACATGTCAAGACAGGCGCAAAACTATTTGTCCCTGCAGTGGCTGGTCGGGAGATGTTGGGAGTTCCATACATCAACCGCCCTTAATGCTGCCACAGTGAGATGGTTTTATGTTTAGGGTTTGCTCCCTTAGCCGTCGGTTCTGTCAAGAACCTGTACCACAAGGCAGTGGTTTACAACTCTGCAGGGCAGGGGCATCAAACTCCCTGAGGTATTGCTATACCTGCAATACCTGCATACCATGGATAAATCCAAAGACCCTATAATACTAAGACGGCTCACTCAGCCTGTACTGTGTAATCAAAATGATCAAACCCACCACTTGGTGCGCTGGCTGTTCTCTTGGTTATTAAACAGGTGCTATATTATATGTATAAATGTATATATGAATGTGAAAGATGTGTGATGATGGCGATGCTGATGATGATGCTGATGATGATGGGTATTTGTTCATAGCAATTTCATATTGATGTTTATTCATGCTTACCTATCTAATGTATAATATAATTGTATGTGTTTACATATGAAACACCAACCAGCAGCCAGGCTGATCAAACCCACCACAAGGTCGCACTGCGAAATTTACATTACCATGGGAGAGATAGGGAGTGAGCTGCCTTAGTATTATAGGGTCTTTGATAAGTGTGAATAGTCTTGTTTTCACCATTAGACAGTTAGTTGATTAGAAAGCCCGAGCCTACACTTTTACATACCCAAGGGATTATTATTTTAACCTTCCATAGCACGTAGACATCGTATGAGAGCAACTGGCCTTTGATGACACTGTAAGTTATTCACAATCATGGACATGCAAATTGGTAGAGGTGATGGTGTGGGGAATCGAAACACCGATCTTCAGATTAGGAGTCTGATCTAGAAGAAATGTCAGACACTCTAACCGCTCCGCTACAGAGGACACTCTATTGTTGCTAAGCACATACAGTAGCCTAGAACAGTGAACAACAGGTGCAGTGTAAGCCCTCTGTAATCTTCATTGTGAGTAGGTAATAATAGAACATGTACTTCCTTCATCAATCAATCAATCAATCAATAGGATACAGCTATAATAGGCCTTGGACCTGTTAGCTGCTCTTAATTAATAGAAATGGAGACAGTTCTTCAGATGTGGTCGATCGTAGCAACTGTCACTGGCTCCAAGATATATGTAATGCTTGACCAGTATGCATCCAGTCGGGACTTGAAACAGTTCACCGACTCTGCTGCTACGACACTCTCTGGCAGGTCATTCCACAGGTCAACCACCTCGAAAAAGTTGTGTCGCAGGTCCAGTCTGGAGTACCGCTTCCTCAGCTTCAGGGAGTGCCCTCTGGTCCTGGTGTTGGAGTCTCTGATAAGGGGCCCGCCTGTCTTGTAGATACCATGGAGATATTTGAATACTTGTTTTATGTTCACTTGCCGCATCCTGCTATTTGGTTTATCCTCTTTTTTTTTTAAAGAATTGTTCAAAAGAATGCTTAATGTTGTTTTTTTGCTATTAATTTCGTTATCTTTGCTAGGAGCTGGGTCCCATCTTGATATGACCTTAGATGTTGCCAGGACGTAAAACTCCAACAACCAACCAATTTATTTGCTAGGATTGCTTGCTCGCGTCGCTTCACTCCACTCCACCCCACCCACCACCAGCAGCCCCCCCCCCCTCGCCCCCCACCACCAAGGTAATTGTTAGTCGGTGAGGGGTTTCCCTTATTTATGTGCGACTTTCTTTTCAATAACTCGACCGGGCTCGGTGGCCGAATCGGTAGAGTACCATGCTCGTGTGTGGGAGATTGGGAGTTTGGTTCTCGGTTGAGTCAAATCAATGACTTATAAAATTGATACTTGCTTCTTCCTAACCTGGCACTTGGAATTAATAAGATAGGGCAAGGACTGGTTAGCTCAATGTCAGGATAATGTGACTTACTGGGATATCGGGTCATGGTACTGGCGGTTTGATTTCCCAGTGGGGCAATGCTGTAAAGTTGGCATGAGTGTGCACTGTCACAAGTCGGTACCTGTCCTGATATGACCTTAGATTTTGCAAGGATGTAAAGCTCCAACAACCATCCAACCAATTTGTCAATAATCTAATCGATAAGTATTCTCAAAACCCATGCCTAGTTTCGTTGCCATGACAACAAGGAGCCGACCTGCATAATTGTCATTCCAATCTCGATCTGACCTAACAACTCCGCGCTTGTAGTTGCCAAATGTGAGTACAGTAAGACCTCTCTAAATCGACCGACCATGGGACCGATTTTAAATGGTCCATTTATGGAGGCGATTTTAAATGGTCCATTTATGGAGGTGGTAAGATTAGGGATTGTTGTTATCATCACAATGGTATTGTATCGGCAATGGTTTGGGACCCAAATAAAGTAATCGACATAGGGGAGTGGTCGATCTGTGGAGGTGGTCAGTTAGAGAGGTTTTACTGTAATTTCCACCAAGGGTAACCCCGATTCACCTATTTAGTTGTTTGGATTAAGAGATTTTGCTTGTCTCTTTTTCTTAGGAGTGTTGTCCTCTTTATTTTCTTCTTTTTATTTGAGAGGGGGCGGAGGTTGAGCCGACTTTTGATGACTACATATTGACCTGAATTTTAAACATATTTCAGGGTATGTGATTAATTTTTAGCTAGGAGAAGATTCAAATTGTCCAGTGATAGAAGACTCAAGAGCTTGTCATTTCAGGGTAGAAACCACAATCGTGTAGAATCAGAGATTCTGCCAGTAGAATCAGAGGTTCTATCAGTAGAATCGGAGATTATATCAGTAGAATCTGAAATCACTTCAACAACCATGATATATATAGAGAGAGAGGGGGGAGAACAGAGACACAGACAGAGACGGATTGGTTATCAACTTTGCCATCTCGGAATAGACATACAGTAAACCGTCTCTAACCAACCACCTCCACATATCGACAACTCCCCTATATCGATCGCTTTATTTGGGTCCCAAACGATCGCCTATACAATTCCATTGTAATGATAGAAAGACTCACTAAACCGACCACCTCCCCAAATGGACCATTTAAAGTTGGTATCATGGTCGGTCGACTTAGACAGGTGTTACTGTATTCCCAGAATCTGAGTGGCTGAGGTAGATATGCACATCATTGGGGGTCGTGCCTGGAGATGTCCAGCTCGTGGTCTTTCTCGGCCTTTCCTGGCCTTTCCCGGCCTTTCTCGGTGCCGAAGTCAGATTGGAAGCGAGTGTGGTCAAGCTATATGGCATCGTGTCAGTCACAGTACTATCCTATAATCATTGGTATGTATACCGGGTGCGGTGGCCGAATCGGGAGAGTGCGGGCCTCGCATGCAGAAGATCGGGAATTCGGTTCCTGGTCGAGTCAAAGCAATGACTTATCAAATTGATGTTTGTTGCTTCCTAGCCTGACGTTTGGCATTATTAGGACAAGGCAAGGACTGGTTAGTTCAGTGTCAGGATAATATGACTGAGGGGGATATTGAGGCATTGTGCTGATGGCATGATTTCTCAGTGGGTCAGCACTATAAAGTCACCATGAGTGCACACTGTCATAAGCTGGTCCCTGTCCTGATATGACCTTAGATATTGCTAGTGTTGCAGTGATCATGCGGTTATGGTAGGTATGTTGGTAGTGCAGGTATTGCAGGTATTGCAGGTATTGCAATACCTCAGGGAGTTTGACACCCCTGCCCTGCAGAGTTGTAAACCACTGCCTTGTGGTACAGGTTCTTGACAGAACCGAAGGCTAAGGGAGCAAACCCTAAACAGAAAACTATGTCACTGTGGCAGCCTTAATGGCAGTTGATGTATGGAACTCCCAACATCTCCCGACCAGCCACTGCAGGGACAAATAGTTTTGCGCCTGTCTGGACATGTTCTTGCCAGTGTGAAAGCTCTATTAGAGAGTGCAGCTGGTAACTTGCAAAAGCCAGCAGCACTTCAACACTTTTGCAGGCAGCTTTCATGATGATGATGATGGTAGTGTCGAGGGCAGTGTGGGTTTTGCAGGAGGCCATAGTGGTATCATGGTAAATGGTTAGATGCAGTACTGTATACAGTAAAACCTCTCTAAATTGACCGACCATGAGATCGATTTTAAATGGTCCATTTAGGGAGGTTGTCGGTTTAGGGAGGTTTTTAAAGATCATTACAATGGTATTCTATGTGCAGTCGCTTGGACCCAAATAAGGCGATCGATATAGGGGAGTGGTCGATCTGTTGAGGTGGTCGGATAGAGAGGTGTTGCTGTATTTGTATTGAAAACTCAACATGACATGCCTTTATTTTTATTTGGGATTTTGTTATGCCTGATGGCCTCTTATATGCTCATAATGAGGGAGAATATACCATCCATCCTTGTAATTACAGAGATCGATGCAGCATCCACCAGAAAGTCATCTACACTTTGTAAATAGATTTGTTATTCCCTCACTTAGATCTCTAATTGCAGGACAGTTCGAGGATGTAAGATGCTGAATGAGTAAGCATAAAAAAGGCTGAAATTAATCCTTCAAAGTCCTGTTTAAAGTTGCATTGTCCGATGGTTTTGAGTTTCTGTAATTTTCTGAGCTAACTATAATAGATTGATCGTTGCAATATACCTTACCTTAGGTTGAGGTAACAGACATGATATACATTTCCAGGCCCAGATTTTTAAAATCATGAAATTTAAGGACTTTCCTAAGTTTCCTAGACGCATACAAACCATGATATATTTGTATGTATACACACATATCCACATATATGGAAATTGCTCGTGACATAGTCCTGCATCAAGAATACTCCATTTAGCTATTACTGGTGTAGTGGTCTGCACTGACCTCTCAGGCAAGTAACCACATAGACAGGTAGGCGTGGGGAGTATGTTGATATCAGGGAGCCTAGGTGGTGTAATGGTTAGCACACTGGCCCGGAGTGCAAAGAGATGTGGGTTCGAGTCCCGCTCTAGGCGCAATATTTCCCATTTTCATCACCCCCACGACACTAGTATTACCACCAAACTGTGTCATTACTATTCCATTTAGCTCCATAACCAATGACATAGTTTTTAGCCAATCAAAAACCAGGAAATCTACGTGGTATGTTAGTTAAAGAAAAATTGAACCTTTGTTTAATACTTGTTAAGAGACAAATTTTATTTTGGGGGGGAAAATAAAACCCCACAGATTTCTATTTTCCTTTTTGTTCCTGTCCTTTTTTGGGGGGCGGAGAGAGGGTACATTAGTTGATTAAGCAGGGGAAATTTCAGCCATAGACAATTGGTCTTCTTCATTCCACAGCTCCTTTCCCTATCCTAGTAATGTCGAGCACCAGGTTATTTACTTTATCAAAATACATGTAAATAGTTGGTTGGCTTGTTAGTAACACACGCCATTGAGTCGCGTGACATTGGGTGATACGTCACCTCCGAATTGAAAAGAAACTGGCGTAACGTCAGTGTGGAAGTATTGATTCTGGTAGTGCCACTGAAGGGGGGGGGGGGGGGGGGGGACAAAGAAGGAGGGTGTAGAAGTATAACAAAGCGGGCATATGCATTTTCTTAGGGGGGAGGGTCAGTGACTGAGTTATTTCCAAAGTGCCCATTGTTCGCTCGCCATTGTAGGCCTACCTAATAGAATACAGGAGTTCTAGATCGATTTAACACATATGTGACCATAGCATAATACAGAAGGTTTACATCGACTTAGCACAAGTGTGACCATAGCTTATATATATGCACCAGGCGAGGCAGAAGGTCTGCCCAGTCGCTTAACTAGATGAGTGTCATTATGTACAAATATACGGAATTTCGGTTCGGAATTATATATTGGCAGAGAGCATTATTATTCTCGGGCGCGGAGTGGGGACCAAGGTTATGTAACAGAAAAGCAATGGGTGCCCCACTCGCTGTGTGACATATGAGACTATGTGGAAAATGTGATAACACATGGTGCCTGAGATTATGATGAGATGTTCCTATATAAGAGACAGTTAATGTTTGGTGAAATGTTCCCTCTATGCACCAACCAGTAAGAGTGCAAGTGGAGGAGAAGGACATTTTTAATATATATATTTATTGTAACTGTCTGGAACTACCTGTTACCAGAGGACCGATGGGCAAGCACACCCAGCCACTCTGCATACATTATGGACACCACCTGCAGCTGGGGTTGAGTGATGGCTGCCCCTATTATGGTGTCACCCCCGGGCTGTAGAGGGTGTCTTATTGGCTGGCTGTGGGAGGCCCAGTCACCTGCACCCCTTGCACCCCTTGCACCCCTTGCACCACCTGACCACACAAGCCTCAATCTGATATTTCTCCAGACACTCTGGAAGGACACACTTCTTGATGGACTCTTGAAGGGAACACATTCTTCTCTTGGCCAGGAACTCAGACACTCTGTCTGAGGCTCCACCTTTTCATATACAAACTGAGCTGTGTGCAACAACCATGGGACTCTGGTTCAATGGGCTGTAGGTACTGATTCCTATACATACTAAAGAAAGTAATGAGGATCTGTATGGACAGGCGGTAAGGAGTGAGGGTGATGAGTCGGTAGTAGGTGAACAGGAGGAGTTGATGCCAATAAAGCACAACTTCTTCACTGTCAATCTTGCGTGACTTGTCTTCCCTTTCTTTCTTATGAGTTTGTTGGGGAGGGGCATCAGGTGTGAACTGACAGACAGTTATCAGAACGCACCTGGGAAGAGTAAGTGGTATGTCTGGGGCTCAGACAGCCGGGCATTCCAGAAATATTACAATTAGTTGTGTAGTGTCAGTTGGTGTGAACTGAGGACACAGTTCATGGGTAATCGGCTTCCGGATAATTATACTAATGTAATTGCTTATACGGAACATATATATGTACATACACACACATATATATATATATATAGATATATATATATATACACACTAACTGAGACAAGCTATCTAGTAATATTATTCGTATAAATACTCTATACTACATATATATGTGCTACATAAGCAAGTATACGAGTATAATTATCCGGAAACCGATTATCTATGAACTGTGTCATCAGTTCATACTTGACTCTACACTAACTAATGATACCCCTCCACTCATCGACTGGTCAGGCCATTCGCGCCAAAATTGTATATATATATATATATATATATATATATATATATAAACAGTTGGCCCCATTAAACAGAAACAATAAGAAATAAGAAGAAGACTGATGTGGTTGAGAAGAGTAAAAATTTGACCGTCCGAGTGGGTCGGGAGGCAATAATGACCAGACACAGCTGGCTTATATGAGGTCAGAGCCCCTGACATGTGGCGCCGCGTGGCCAAACCTGGAACTAAACAATGTCATACACTGGCTGTGGTTCACAATTTAACAATACAGATATAAGTGAAGATGGTTGTGTCCTTGTTTATATTCCCATAATACATTAGAGAGCACACATATATATATATATATATATATATATATATATATATGAATAGAGCATTACTTAAATACTAAATACTATAGACAAAAGAATCACTACGACCCAGAGTAGGGGTGAATGACAGATATGCCTAAGTCCGAGCAAAAACTGCTTCAAATAGGAAAGTAGTGGTTCCAGTGCACAGTATTGATCTATATTGGTGTAAAGTCGAGAATGTGGTAGAGAATGCAAAAACCCAAGATAGCTCTCGATTCAACTTTTAAAGTGTATTACTTCAAACGATTTAATAAATGTGGCACATACAAATAGTGGGGTATGATAGGCAAGTAATGTAACCATATATTTACCATATTAGATTGCAAACTCATGGGGATATAGGCCTATCCATAACCTAGTGTAAAGTCGACGGCTGGCAGCTGTGGTTGTGTAGGTAGGCTAAATAGGAAATCACTACAGGCAAGTATAGAGAAGGAAGGCAAGATATAGAGTGTGCAGAAGGAACCAGAAGGCACTTGCTTATTTTATTATATATATATAGGTTTTAGAATCCAAGATGGCTGTACATCATCATCATCATGCTGTCGGTCGCGATGCGACAAAGACTGCTTTCATTACTTGACTGCCACTCTCCATTTGGCTGAACACACCTGATCAATCTCTCCAATCAGCAACAGGCATTCTTATATCTGCCAATGATATTCCAGAACCTTGTAACCAAGGCATGGTTATGTCTGGCTACAGTGCCCTGTTGTGTCTGGTGTGCAGTGATCCGTAAATAACACGTGGGGGGAAGGGGTATGTGAGCAGAGTTCCAAAGACTCTGTACATTTCAAGAAGTGCCCCTCTCACACTATCTATTATAATACACAATTTCTATCTCAAACCAGTAATGGATCACCAACACCACATATACCTTATATGCCTTTGGTTTTACATACCATTTACCATTATATAGACCATTTGTAATTTATTATAGAATAGTTCAAATCTTAACCAATGTCTCAATTATCGGGAAATTTTACACTAGTCTTGTTGGGGGTAAAAAAAGGTTATTCATCAGAACATCCATTTTGTCAGTGCCAAGGCACTGGTCTTCCGGGCGTTTACATTAGATTGTAAATAGGTAGATCAGCGAATACTTAGATAGGGCATATTAGTAGATTATGAAGGGGGTTAGTGTGTTATTGGGTTAGCCATAATAAGTTCCATGTTATGGGCTAAGGTGGTGGGTCGCTGCAAAAACTGTGCTGCTATTATGGGTACAATGTATGGGATGGGGGGGGGGGGGGGGGGGGGGGGGTTAATGCTTTCTTCAGCAGCCCTGTCTCTCAGAGATAGTGCAGTGAGACCAACTACAAAATGATGCTGATGCTCAAAACTTATTAAGTATGCATGCCTTTCTTATTTGATATTTTGCCAACATTCGTGGTCAATAGACTACATCACGGTTCCGACTGCGCATGCGTTGAAAACGGCGTTGGGAGCAAAGCAAAGGTGTACGGCCATTGAGTTTGCCGATATGTGTGGGGCAAAACTGCCATTTTATTCAAAATTAATAGAAATACATAACAATTTGGCACAAACATGGATGGAAGGATGCAATATAATAAAATAATGAATATGTTTAAGACACAACTCTCCATAATTAAGCATTTTGAGCTAAGAAACATAATTTCAGTCACTTTACAGGCTGATGTTTACATCCCCATTGATTAGCCAGAAGTAACTCTTGTTCTAAATATTAAAATGTCAAATGTGTCAACAAAAACTTGTTTCAAAGAAATTGATAACCAATATCTGATTAACCCTACTCATTTTCTATTTCTACATATGTCATTAACCATAGGATATAAATAAAAACATGAATAAAATAAGTAAAACTGACTCTGGCTATGGCTCTAACACTAGTCTGAGTGCCTAGATTTGTCTAAATCTAAATGCACATGGCATAAGATGTGCTGATTATATTGATGTAAATGCAATGCTGGATAAAAGATTAATATCTTAATTTATTATATATATTTTTTTAGTTGGTATTCTATGTTTCAAACAAGAGCTGAGATGAGCTGAAACTAGCACATTTCATAGCTGCCCACAGTGTATTAGCATGTGCCATGTGCTTCTCACGGGTTTGGTATGCTCTGAGGCATCCCACAATGCACCGCGCTGCTGGAACCGTGATGTTGTCTGTCCATATTATTGTGCTCATTATTTTACTTATTTTGGTATTATTACCAATATTAGCCAATGCGGTATTTTCCTCTCTATTATGTTCAGTCCAGTAAGCGCTGTCAATGCGGTATTTTCCTCTCTATTATGGTCAGTCCAGTAAGCACTGTCAATGCGGTATTTTCCTCTCTATTATGCTCAGTCCAGTAAGTGCTGTCAATGCGATATTTCCCTCTCTATTATGCTCAGTCCAGTAAGTGCTGTCATTGCAGTATTTTCGTCTCTATTATGTTCAGTCCAGTAAGCGCTGTCAATGGGGTATTTTCCTCTCTATTATGCTCAGTCCAGTAAGCGTTGTCAATGCGGTATTTTCCTCTCTATTATGTTCAGTCCAGTAAGCGCTCTCAATGCAGTATTTTCCTCTCTATTATGCTCAGTCCAGTAAGCGCTGTCAATGCGGTATTTTCCTCTCTATTATGTTCAGTCCAGTAAGCACTGTCAATGCGGTATTTTCCTCTCTATTATGGTCAGTCCAGTAAGCACTGTCAATGCAGTATTTTCCTCTCTATTATGCTCAGTCCAGTAAGTGCTGTCAATGCGATATTTTCCTCTCTATTATGCTCAGTCCAGTAAGTGCTGTCAATGCAGTATTTTCGTCTCTATTATGTTCAGTCCAGTAAGCGCTGTCAATGGGGTATTTTCCTGTCTATTATGCTCAGTCCAGTAAGCGTTGTCAATGCGGTATTTTCCTCTCTATAATGTTCAGTCCAGTAAGCACTGTCAATGCAGTATATTCCTCTCTATTATGCTCAGTCCAGTAAGCGCTGTCAATGCGGTATTTTCCTCTCTATTATATTCAGTCCAGTAAGCGTTGTCAATGCATATTTTCCTCTCTATTATGTTCAGTCCAGTAAGCGTTGTCAATGGGGTATTTTCCTGTCTATTATGCTCAGTCCAGTGAGTGCTGTCAATGCGGTATTATCCTCTCTATTATGATCTGTCCAGTAAATGCTGTCAATGCGGTATTTTCCTCTCTATTATGCTCAGTCCAGTAAGCGCTGTCAATGCAGTATTTTCCTCTCTATTATACTCAGTCCAGTAAGTGCTGTCAATGCGATATTTTACTCTCTATTATGCTCAATCCAGTAAGCTCTGTCAATGTGGTATTTTCCTCTCTATTATGCTCAGTCCAGTAAGTGCTGTCAATGCGGTATTTTCCTCTCTATTATGCTCAGTCCAGTAAGCACTGTCTATATTTGTACATATGAATAATGTGCTAAACAATCTTTGGCTACAAAATCAATTAGGTTTTTAGTTTTTTTTAATTTGCGGCCTTTTCCATGAATTTTTTTTCTATTGCTTGGTGGGAAATGTTAGTGCATTTTTAGTGTGACGCAGCCTTGAACGTGACTTCTGTGAGTGGACATGATACCTGAGATTCATGGGGAAGTTATCAATTTCCTTTCTCTTTTTCCTTGTTTTTCAGCCCTTCGTTACCGTCACTTGCATTTTCTTTCTCTCTTTTTTTTGTGTGTTCTACCCATTGCAAGTTTCATGTTCTCACCAAATTCTGTTACAGATGTCATTATGTAATTTGGAGCAGGTAAGCTTGTCATTTTGGGCAGAAAAAAAATTATCTTTTTTAATGAGGTAATTTGGCTAAAGACAATAAGAAATGGTGTATTTGAGGACAATGGAATTCACACTTGAAAGCTAAAAGTTTTCCCAAGGCTGCAATCTGCAGCTAATGTACATGTTTGTTTGTTGTTGTTTTACGTCCGGGCAACATCTAAGGTCATATATCAGGACGGGTACCGACTTTTGACAGTGCACTCTCATGGCAACTTTATGGTGCTGTCCCACTGGGAAATCAGACCGCTGGCAGTGTGACCTGATATCCCACTCAGTGGACATTATCCTGACACTGAGCTAACCAGTTCTTGTCCTATCCTATTAATGGGAAGCGCCAGGCTAGGAAGCGAAAAGTATCAATCTTAAAGTTATTTCTTTGGCTCGACCGGGAGCCGAAGTCCCAACCTTTCGCACGCGATGCCCGCGCTCTGCCGATTCGGCCACCACACCCCGTGGCCATTTAGAATTAGAACCCCCATGTATCAACAGATTGTCAAGTAAGATCTTGAAAGATTGAAAGCACTTATACTAACTACTCCAACGGTCCAATAGCCGATGATAAAAATCAATGTGCTCTAGAGACGTTGTTAAATAAAACAAGCTTTACTTTTCTTAATATCTCCAAACAAAGCCCAAACGGAATAGCCGAATAATTGTATGCTTGTCGCTACCTAGCCTGGGGCTCAGCATTACTAGATTAGGGCAAGGAGCATTGGAATGGGGAAGACCAATTTTCCATGATTGAAATTTTCCCTGCTTAATCAAGTAATATACCCCCCCAAAAATATAGATATAACTTTAATTTGTTGTTACGCGAGACCGATCATTTTGTAGCAGGAGTTATGGCCCTGTCACACTACGGCGCTTCTCGCTGGCGCGCCGTCAGCGCGCAAAATATCTTCTACGCATCGAGACGCGTCCAACTTTTCGGCGGTTTGGGGAAAAAGATCGGCGTTATTCACGTGCGGCCAATGTTAGTCGACGAGTGAGGAAAAAAAAAAAACTTTGGTGCGACGTGCTCATATGACCTTAGATGTTGGTAGGATGTAAAACAACAAAGCAACCATTTGGCGCGCCGTGTGGATATGACCCTCACGCATGCGCGGCGACTGCCTAGCATTCGCCTAACATTATTCCAGCGCTGTCGACGTCCTTCTGACGTCGCCATAATATTGGAACCCACACGTTGACGCGCGTTGTGGGTCGTTGGTTTTTATTTACATGCTAAAAACATCTAGCGACCTTCTACGCTCGCCGACGTCCTCCGGCGACTGTCAACGTCCAGGATAGTGTACCGACGTGTACCGACGTCCTCATAACGTCCTCCTAATGTTTCCCGACGTTTCCCGACGTTTCGCCAAAAAGTGACACACGTCGACGTCGTAGTGTGACAGGGGTATTAGCTAATAAGCGTCAACATACGGTAGGTAACAACTCATGGGTAGTTAGATAAGATAGATATGCCAACACCTCCTTCACATCCACTTAACACCACCAACACGTAGACAGACAGAATCGCCCGGGATAGCAAGTACCCGCTGTTTCCACCAGGGACTTGGCAGGTACTAGGGGTGCTATCCTGATTGCCCTGACATGCCCCTCACACCCACACCCTACACCCACACCCACACCCACACCCACACCCACACCCACACATCCAAACCCACACCCCCACCCTCTGCTGCCTATGGCTATGCATACTAAATTCCTAATGACCCATCTGATTGGCCAACTAGATTCCTCCCGTGGGGGGAGCGATGTGTATTTACAGCATGCCCCGTGCGCAGTGCAAAGACTGGTTGGATGGTTGTTGGAGTTGTAAGTCCTGGCAACATCTAAGGTCATATCAAGACGACTACCGACTTGTGACAGTGAGCACTCATGGCGACTTAAAAGCGCTGCCCCACTATAAGCAGCATGACCTGATAATATCCCACTCAGTCGCATTATCCTGACACTGAGCTAAACCAGTCCTTGTCCTATCCTATTAATGCCGAGAGCCAGGCTAGTAGGAAGTGACAAGTATCAATTTTATAAGTCATTGGTTTGACTCGACCGGGAACCGATCTCCCGCACGCGAGGCCCACGCTCTGCCGATTTGGCCACCGCGCCCAGTGCAGTGCCAAGAAAGGGCATTAGGCATTACGCATTAGGCATTGCCATGATGCACCGTGTTGTCCCTGATAAAATGCCCCAGATTAGTGGCAGCTTCTGTTATTCTGTTGTGACCGGCTTGGGCCCCCCCCCCCACCCACCTCTTGTGTCTAAAGCAAACTTTTTTTTTAAAGAAACTGTTCCAAAATAATCAGCGCCCTGAGCAAATTTGCCGGTGATTAGCGAGCCATAACCTGATTAGAATAATTGTATCCCGGCGCGTCGGGAGCTACCTACTGGAGGAGCAGGGCCCGCCTGTATCAACAAATAGCCGGTGGTGGAGGTGCCACATTTATCAACAAATAACCTGTGATTTTTTTAAAGCTAAAATTGTGTATCTGGATTTGTAGCATAGATACTTGTAGGTTTTAGGTTAAATTTCTTTTTTAATTGGTCATCGTTCTCGCCTGTGCCTGAAAAATCGGCCACCCCTGATTTTTGGGGGATTTTTTTAAAGCTGACACTAGGTAGTGAGAGGTATCAATTTTTAAGTCATTAGTTTGACTAGGTCAGGGTTCGAACCAAGGGTTTCGAATCCATACCAGAACGGGAGGCGGATTCTCAACTCATTCGGCCATTGCGTCCGATTATGTATTACGTCTAAGTCATTCTCCAGACAAAAAAATATAAATATAAATAAAAACCACCCACCCGACCCTGATTGGTGTGATCAAAAGGACGATCACCAACTTTGTTTATTTATTTGGCCTTAGAGAGAAGCCTTCTTCAATTGCATTTGTTTTTGTTATATTCGTTGATTAAGCAGCGGGAAATGTATTGGTCTTCCTCATTCTAATGCTTCTTGCCCTATCCTAGTAATTCCGAAGGCCAGGCTAAGTAGTGACAAGTATCAAATTTTAAGTCATTGATTTGACTCAACCAGGGTTCAAACCACCATCACCTACCAAAACGGGAGACAGACACTCAACTCATTTGGCCATCCCGTCTGGTCGGCCATTCATTGTTTCAGCATTCTACTTCTTCTTGTCCTATCCTAGTAATGCCGAGTGCCAGGCTAGAAATTGAACAATTTTTAAGTCATTAGTTTTGCTCGGTCAGCGTTAGAACTGAGGGTCAATTCATTTGGACTTCCCATCATTATTTTTAGTTTTAGCGAAAGTAATGTCAGATATGGTGAGTCCCCCCCCCCCCCATCAGCCCTTATATGTTGCAATTAAGAAGCGCTCTGTTAAAGTTGCATAGTCCGATGGTTTAGAATTTCTGTATTTTTTCTGAGATAAATATATTAGATCGATCACTAGTATCTACTTTACATTAGTTCAAAGTTACATTTATCTTAAATGGTAAACTTTTGAAATATCTTGAGTGCAAACATGGAAAATTAGTTTTGACAAGCTTGCCAAATCTCTGACACCACAGACTTCTGCAGTAACATGTTTTATTAAATTGACTCAGTATTGCCTTCTACACAGAAACAAATGCTTAACATGTCCATCAGTATCTAAGTTAGATATGTAAAATCAAATCTAGATAATTGGTTTGGTTTTGAAAATTTTATATTTCATCAGACTATGCAGCTTTAAATTGGGTGATTTTTGTTTGAGTTTTGTATCGGCAGGGACTGGGAGCGGGGGAGGAGTTATGTGATCCTTAGGTGGTACAGTATCAAGACAATATACGACAAGACATGCCACTCAGCACTTTCATATAGAAATTTCTTAAATAACCATGCAGTGGCGCCATCTCACGGCAAACAAGGTGCGCATTAAATGGCAATCAAAATGTTATATTTACACAGTGTATATCTCCTGCTTGTCTTGCATACTAGTTGCGTTTCTTCAGCAATTCAGTGGAAATTAATTTTCAATACACCATGAATAATAACAATATTGTTTTCATTATTAATATTAGGAGATAACACTATATTATTGTCATATGTTGTCATTGATGGTACAACAGTCAGGGTGGGCTAGAGTACCTGTCCATTTGTTTCAATGGTACAGCAGTCATGCTGGGCATGGGGACCTGTCCAATTGCCTTGTTTGCCATTGTCGGGTGGCAGCACTGCATCTGTATTTCACGGGAATGCACTGAGTAGCACCCATCTTGTCATACATTGTCTTTGATATTATTCTGTATGCACTGAAAGCTATTCATAGATTTAAATGTTGGCGCTATGAACAGCAACATGTATTACAAACACATATTTATATATACATGTATATATACATTTATATATATACGTGCATATATACATTTATATATACATGTATATATATACATTTATATATGCATTTATATATACATTTATATATACATGTGTATATACATTTATACATAAATGTATATAAACATCTATATAGGCGTGTATATACATTTATATATATACATGTATATGTACATTTATATATACATTTATATACACATTTATATGTACATGTATATGTACATGTATGTATACATTTATATATGTATGTGTAGTGGTCTGCACTGACCTCTCAGGCAAGTAACCACATAGACAGGTAGGCGTGGGGAGTGTATTGATATCAGGGAGCCTAGGTGGTGTAATGGTTAGCACACTGGCCCGGAATGCAAAGAGATGTGGGTTCGAGTCCCGCTCTAGGCGCAAACTGGTTGCCGTGATCAGGATCCTGTACAAGCTTTGCGCTGTATGGTTGTTGAACCTACCCTGTGTATGTATGTGTTAGTGCATTGCCTGTATGTATGTAATTGTAAGCATTACAAGACTTACAATTCCAGGGGGACGAGTGTAGTGGTCTGCACTGACCTCTCAGGCAAGTAACCACATAGACAGGTAGGCGTGGGGAGTGTATTGATATCAGGGAGCCTAGGTGGTGTAATGGTTAGCACACTGGCCCGGAATGCAAAGAGATGTGGGTTCGAGTCCCGCTCTAGGCAGAATATTTCCCATTTTCATCACCCCCACGACATATGTATACATTTATATATACATTTATATATACATTTATATATACATGTGCATATACATTTATATATGTATTTATATATACATGTATATATACATGTATATATACATTTATATATACATTTATATAAACATGTATATACACATTGATATATACATTTATAGATACAGTTATACATACATTTAAATATACATATATATATACATTTATATATATATTTATAGATGCATTTATATATACACACATATATATATACATTTATATATACATTTATATATACATTTATATATATACATTTATTATACATTTATATATACATTTATATATACATTTATGTACAATGAGTGGTATGGTAAGCAATTCCAGATATGCAGATATTCGATTGATTTATCATAATTATGTACATTATGCAGGCTAACCATTGGTCCACTGCTGTTTGATTGTTGAGGTTATACACCCTACCAACATCTAAGGTCATATCAGGTGGGGTCCGCTGCAAACTAATCTGACACTAGTGCTACCACTGGCTGTTTTCGATACTCTTGACCAATATGGCTGTCTCACTCACCTCCTGCCACAAAGACATATGGCACTGGTCTACATCCGGTCAAAGACCCAATAATACTAAGATGGCTCACTCCCTATCTCTCTCATGGTAATGTAAATTTCGCAGTGCCACATTGTGGTGGGTTTGATCAGCCCTGCTGCTGGTTGGTGTTTCACATGTAAACACATACAATTATATTATACATGAGATAGGTAAGTATGAATATACATCAATATGAAATTGCTATGAACAAATACCTATCATCATCAGCATCATCATCAGCATCGCCATCATCACACATCTTTCACATTCATATATACATTTATACATATAATATAGCACCTGTTTTACCAAGAGAACAGCCAGCTCACCAAGTGGTGGGTTTGATCATTTTGATTACACAGTACAGGCTGAGTGAGCCGTCTTAGTATTATAGGGTCTTTGATCCAGTGGAGGCGAGGAGGCTGCAGGTGGCGCCACCGGTACAGTGTTGGATCTTACGGAGTATACCAATAATGATAATAATTCCCTTACGTATCTTTATACTCGCATAATTTGGTATACATCACATACATGTTTATATACATATTACATATTTTATGGGGCCGGGCGCGGTGGCCGAATCGGTAAAGTGCAGGCCTCCCGTCCGTGAGCTGGGGCTTTCGATTCCCGGTTGAGACAAACCAATGACTTAAAGATTTATACTTGTCGCTTACTAGCCAGGTGCTCTGTATTATTAGGATAGGGCAAGGACTGGTTGGCTCAGTGTCAGGATAATGCAACTGAGTGGGATATCAGGACATGGTGCTGGCATCCTGGTCTCCCAGTGGGACAGCACTATAAAGTCACGATGAGGGTGCACTGTCACACGTCGGTACCCATCCTGATATGACCCTAGATGTTATCAGGACGTAAAACCCCAACAACCAACCAACGAGATGTCGGTGAAGGTTGTCGGTGACACTTTCGTTAAACTGATTGCAAAACTTCTTTGGAAGCTCCGTCGTCAGTTGTGCGTTCGCACATTGCCCCCGGCTGGTTCTTTTGTGAACACACCCCCACCCCCACCTACCCACACCCCCACCCCCACACCCGCTACCTTCTCAGAGACAGAGGCTGTCTCTAGACCTTCTCTAGTCTTACTTTTTATGAGGACACTTTCCCATGGGCGCATTTTTCTTGAGACATACCCGGTACGCACTGAGTGCCAAAAGCATGAATGTTCCCCTATTCTTAGATAAAAGATTCACACCATTCTTGCAGCAGGGCTGAAAATCAAACCATTAGATAAACCGGCGAAAAATATCTACATCCTAGGTAAATGAAATGAGCAGATAAATCCTTAATTTAAGAAGCAAAATAAATTCTTCACATATATCTTAATATTTACCTGCTACGTATTTGAAAAATATAATAAAACATGTAGTTTTAAGCTGTATAGTCCGATGAAATATCAAATTTTCAAAACCAAACCAATTATCTAGATTTGATTTTACATATCTAACTTAGATACTGATGTACTTATTAAGCATTTATTTATGCGCAGAAGGCAATACTGAGTCAATTTAACAGAACCTTCTACTGCAGAAGTCTATGGTGTCCGAGTTTTGGCAAGCTTGCCAAAACTAATTTTCCATGTTTGCAGTCAAAATATCTCAAAAGTTTACCATTTAAAATAAAAGTAACTTTGAACTAATTTATCTCAGAAAAATTCAGAAATTCATGATTGATTGATTGATTGGTGGTTGCTTTATGCCATGTCGGCAGCATAGGCCATATTCACGGCGAGAAATGTTTGTTTTTTGTTCAAACCATCGCTTTTACATGTAAAAGCAGACAATCAATTATGTGCCAATAGACACTCATTAAATTAGAAAGCTCACAATCATATATTTGTGGTCAAGGGAAACAAATTCCCATAGAAAAAGAAAAGTTGTATTAATAATTGATAGAATCTATTTAGTAAACCATATGAGGTGGTACAGTCCAGCTGCCCTCAAAAAGGCTAAAATGTTTTCCTGTTTTACCTTAGTAAAAAGGTCATGCATACTGTCTGCAGTGTAGAACTGTTGGCGCAGGGCCAAAAAATCAACGCAACTTAGTCAAATGTATTTGAGTGTCAGCGAGGACTGACACCCAATACATTCAGGGGGAGGTTCCCCCTTGAGCAGAAAAGCATGTGTAAGCCACGAGTGGCCAATACGGCAGCGGCTAAGGACCACTTGGTCCCGCCGACCTCCCGCATGAGTCTGCGGTGGCTTTCCCACAGATGGTTCAATTTCTTTAAGTTTATTAATGTTTTCATCCCACTCATGTTGCCATTTGAATTTTATGTGGGTGGCTATTGGTGGTTTCAGATCAGAGTGAGGGATCAGACATGGTTCAAGATCACAGTTCAGGGCCTTCTTCGCAGCCCGATCAGCTCGTTCGTTTCCTTGCATGCCGGCATGGCCAGGCACCCAGCACAGGTGGCTGTCATACCCATCCGTTGTCAGTTGGTTCATTATATAAATGACCGTTGCTAGAATAGGGTTATTCATTTTCAGTCCACCAACAGCCAGGAGGCAAGAGAACGAATCACTGTATATAACATAGTTAGTGTGGTTGGATACCTCGATACACTCCAATGCGAGAAGGAGTGCTCGGGCTTCTGCAGTGAAAATCGAGAAATCGAGAAATTCAAGACCATTGGACTATGCAACTTTAATGGACTTTAAAAGTGATATCGACAGCATCCTATGGTTGCCATCTTGTCTTTTTGCATTCTCTTTCATTTCACCCACTCTGTGCCGATATAATAAGTAGCCATTTGATACTGGAAACAGGGATTCCACTTCCTGTTCCATATGAAAGGAGAGTTTGCCAGTATTTAGACTACGTTGTCATTCTATCCTCTTCTGTGCTGTGGGAGCAGGACGTAGCTCAGGTAGTAGAGTATCGATCCGTGATGGTATGGGTCATGCAATCAATCCTGCTCAGTGGATCCATTTGCAGTTTGGGCTATTTTCCATTCCAACCAGTGGTCCAAAACTGGTTCATCAGAGGATGTGCTGTCCTGTCTGTGGGAAAGTGCATATAAAAGACCCCTTGCTGCTTATCGGAAAGAGTAGCCTATGTGGCGGCAGCAGGTTTCCTTGGCAGAAATATGTCAGAATGACCATATGTTAGACGTCCAATAGCCGATGATAAAAATCAATGCACTCTAAAGGCGTCGTTAAATAAAACAAACTTCTTTTTTGTCTTCTGTGCTACGGAAAGCTACATTGATGGAGGCCTAATCTTTATGGCACAGCATGCCATTTGGAATGCTTGTAAAGAGGTATTCAACTGCACTAGACGGTTGACTGGCTAGAGTCACTTGCTTCCAGTGCGGGAAGTCAGGGGATCGATTCCTGACTGAGTAAAACTAAAGATTTGCAAAATTGACCTTATCTGGTGCTCGGCATTACTTAGATCAAATATCCACTTCTTATCCTCAGTAAGCGTGAATAACAACTACATCCATATCCGAGCAAAATCTGTTCTGGTATGAATCAACTGTAAATAAAAGATGGAGCTCATGGTTCCAGCATTTATTGTATATATACAATAAATGCTGGAACCATATATATATTGGAGAAGAGTTGATGAAATGGCAGAGAATGTACAAAAAAAAGGAAAATGGTCCCAGAAACCTCTCAGTTTGACTTTCATGAATCATTTGCCCAAAAGTAGTGGGTTATGATAGATAAGCATTTTAACTGCATATTTAGCGCCTTAGATTGCAAATTCCTGTGGATATGTCTATAACGCAGCTTCCCTAAACTTGTTAATGTGTTGTTTAGCAGCCCTGTCCTGAAGACAGTGCTGTGGGAGTAACTAAATAAATAAACAAATAAATAAGTAGTGCCAAACCGGAGGTATAAAAATAATTGTTTTGAATTGCCTTGTAAATAGGTCCCCAAGCCGAAAGAATACAAATAATTGCTTTGCGTTGCCTTGAAATAACACCCAAACCGGAAGCATAGAAATATCCCAGCCAACATGCCCTTGTGTGCCCTACATGGGTTGTCAATGGGTGAGCTGGGCACAGTTGGGCAGGGGCTCCAGGTGGGATCTGAAGTGGGCTTGAGATGGGCCCCACATGGGCTAGATTACCAGCTTTAAAAAAAAATTCATATTTTGTCTAAGATATAGTGAAGATATTCAATAACTGAGATAGGCCCACCTGGGCTAGCCTGGTGGCCAAATTTAGCTGGGACCCAGATGGGCTGCCCATGTGGGGCCCACCCAGGGCCCAGCTGGGAATGCTGGCTGGGTATAATTGCTTTGCATTACCTTGAAATAGCACCCAAAGCGGAAGTATAGAACCATTTGCTTTGCATTGCCTTGAAATGGTGCCCAAACTGGAAGTTTAAAAACAATTGCTTTGCATTGCCCTGAAATAGCACCCAAGTAGGAAGTACAGAAACAATTGCTTTGCATTGCCTTTAAATGGTGCCCAAACCAGAAGTAAAAATAACAATTGCTTTGCATTGCCTTGAAATATCACCTAAACCGGAAATCTAGAAACAATTGCTTTGCATCGCCTTGAAATAGTACCAAACCGGAAGTATGGAACAAATTGCTTTGCATTGCCTTGAAATGGTGCCCAAACCGGAAGTAAAAATAACAATTGCTTTGCATCGCCTTGAAATATCACCTAAAGCGGAAGTATGGAAAGAATTGCTTTGCATTGCCTTGAAATATCGCCCAAACCGGAAGTATAGTAACAATTGCTTTGCATTGCCTTCAAATAGTGCCCAAACCGGAAGTATACAAAAAATTGCTTTGCATTGCCTTGAAATAGTGCCCAAACCGGAAGTATAGATAAAATTGCTTTGCATTTCCTTAAAATACTGCCCAAACCGGAAGTACAGAGACTACCTAGCTTTGATCCTACCTATTAAACTTAGATATCAGTGCACATATGAAGCATTAATTGTTTCTGTACAGAGCCCATTTAATAGAAGCCTATGGTGTCAGAATTTTGGCATAGTTGCCCAAATTTATTTGGCATGTTTTCACTTCAAATATCTCTAAAGTTAGCCATTTGAAGTCAAAGATACTGAAAATTAAAGTAAAGCAGATTATAAGCATCAGTCTAATGTGTTTATCTCAGAAAATAGCAGAACCACAGAACTATCGGACTATGCAACTTTAATCAATGAACACAGCAAAAACAAATAGCCTATAAAACTTATTTTATTTAATGATGTCTCTAGAGCACATTACTTTTTTTTTGTATCATGTCATCGGCTATTGGACATCAAACATATGGTCATTCTGACAGATTTCTTTGGAGGAAACCTGCTGCTGCCACATAGGCTACTCTTTCCGATAAGCAGCAAGGGGTCTTTTATATGCACTTTCGGAGAGACTGGACAGCACATACCACAGCTTTTAATGAACAAATTGAGGACCCCTGGTTGGAACAGAAAATAGCCCAAACTGCAAATGGATCCACTGAGAAGGATCGATCCGATGACCGACAGCTTCACAGGTGGACATGTCCTATGTCCCGCTCCATCCTCCTGAGGTAGGGATCCTATTTTGACCACTCACAGCCCATCTCTCAGGCTGCAGAACAGTCTGCACATGCACATCTGAATCAACGCCTTTGATTGTAGACGCGCAGGTGGAACTGTACAATCCATGTCTTCTGCAACCGGGCCTTGGCACCGGAAGTGGATGAGAGGACCGACTACCATGGATGAAAAAACATGGCGCCAAGCAGAAGGTGCTTCTGGGTAATTGTAGCTTGTTCCGGTGACAGCAGGTTAAATCCGGCACTACTACCGACATGTTCACACTGGGACATACTGGGACCCTGCACCAAGTACACCCTGTCTCGTCGTGATGGAGGGAGTCGGACATAGCTCAGGCTGTGAATGTGTCGGCCATCGTATCAATCCCGCTCAGGGGATCCATTTGAAGTTTGGGCTATTTTTCGTTCCAACCAGTGGTTGACAACTGGTTCATCAAAGACTGTGAGTGTATGGGTCATGCAATCAATCCTGCTCAGTGGATCCATTTGCAGTTTGGGCTATTTTCCGTGCTGCACTGTCAATGGGAAAGTGCATATAAAAGACCCCTTGCTGCTTATCGGAAAGAGTAGCCTATGTGACGGAAGGGGTTTCTTCCAAAGAAATATATCAGAATCACTATATGTTCGATATCCAATAGCCGATGATAAAAATCAATGAGCTCTAGGGGCGTTGTTAAATAAAACAAACTCTATGTCTTGATTGTCAAATGAGTTGAACATCCGTCTCCCATTTTGGTAGATCGTGGGATTCAAACCCACGTGTTCGAACCCTGGTTGAATCAAACCGATGACTTAAACATTGACACTTGTCACTTCCTAGCCCGGTTTTCGGTATTATTTGGATAGGGCAAGGACTGGTTGGCTCAGTGTCAGGATAATGTGACTGAGTGGGATATCGCGTCATGGCCAGATTTCCCAGTGGGGCAGCACTATAAAGTCGCCATGAGTGCGCAGTCACAGGCCGGTGCCCATCCTGATATGACCTTAGATGTTGCCAGGACGTAATATTCCAACAACCAATCCAAAAACAAACCAAAGAAATAGAAAAAAAGTTTATTCAGAATGTTATGGAAAAATATGCATTTTCGTGGAAAGATCGCGATAGCACACGAAATAGCTGAATCAGAGCCTGAAAATGGGATTGATTCCGGGGGAAATTGGCCTGGTTGGCGGCAGGTCTGTGGACGATCTAATAACGTTCCTTTTATAACCAGATACCGCTCACACCAAACAACAATCTGCTCCACACACGAGAAGCTGTTTGTTTCAGACAACAGAGTGATCGGATATAACCGATTGGCGGCAAACTGGATTATTCCAGATGGTTTATTGCCCAAGTCCATTAACATCCTTTGCAACAGCGTCTAGATCAGATTCTTACTCGTCTCATCCAACCAGATTGTTTGTCTATGTTTGTTTGTTTGTTTGTTGTTGTTTTACGCCTTAACAACATCTAAGGTCTTATCAAGAAGGGCACCGACTTGTGACAGTGAGCACTCATGGCGACTTTATAGTGCTGCCCCATTGGGAAATTAGGCCGCCAGCACCATGACCTGACATCCCACTCAGTCACATTACCCTGACACTGAGCGAACCAGTCCTTGCCCTATTCGAGTAATGCCGAGTGTCAGGCTATGAAGCGACAAGTATCAAATTTTAAGTTCTTGGTTTGACTCGACCAGGGTTCAAACCCAGGAACTCATGGGTTCCGATCCCCCGATCTCCCAAAACAGGGGATGGACGCTCAACTCATTTGGCCACCCCACAGTCACATTCCCTGACACTGAGCGAACCAGTCCTTGCCCTATTCGAGTAATGGTACTGTCACACTACGATGTATCTCGCCGGCGCGCCGCCAATGCGCAAAATCACTTTTAATCATTGACAGACGTCAAACTTTTCGGCGTCAGCGCAACGTATTGGTAGAGCGCGGCCGACGATGTGGTAAAGGTTTGGCGCGCCGTCCTGATATGACCTTAGATGTTGGTAGGACGTAAAACAACAAAAAGCAACTGTTTGCCGCAAGGTGGGGTAACGATCCTCATGCGCATGCGGCATGTGCTTACCGTTCGCATAACGACCTTCCAGCGCGTTTAACATAGCTCGAAGCGCCCCTAACATCGCCATAATGTTGGCACCCGCAAGTCGTCGCACGTCCAAAGTTTTGTGCAAGCGCAAAACTTTCGATGTGCGATGACGCGTGCTGCCAACCCTCGTCGACCGTCGCCGTCCATCAATGAATACCAACACGTGCCTAACGCACGCATAATGCTTCCTGACATCTCCCGACATTTCGCCAAAAAATTACACACATCGACGCGCGTTGGCGAGAAACGTCGTAATCTGACAGTGCCATTATGCCGAGCGCCAGGCTATGAAGTGACAAGTATCAAATTTTAAGTCATTGGTTTGACTCGACCAGGGTTCAAACCCATGAACTCATGGGTTCCGATCCCCCGATCTCCCAAAACAGGGGATGGACGCTCAACTCATTCGGCCACCCTGTCTGCTCCAACCAGATTAATCCCCCCACCCCCCACCCCCCATGCCTCACTCACCACCCGGAACCTGTTGGCCTTATTGTAGTGGTTATTGGAAGTGGATTGCTTTGTTTCAAGTTCCATAGTCCGATGCTTTGGAATTTCTGGCGTTTTCTGAGATAAATATATTAAATTTATCGTCATAATCCACCTTGCTTTAGTTTGAAGTAACTTTAATTTTAAATGGCTTTCATGGATATTTTTGAAGTGTAAACATGTCAAATTAGTTTTGGTAAGCACGCCAAAACTCTGACACCATAGATTTCTGCAGTAACAGGTTCTATTAATTTGACTCATTATTCCATTCTGTGTCAACAGATGCTTAATAAGTGCACCAGTATCTAAGTTAGATAGATAGAGACTCAAATCTAGATAATTGTCTTGGTTTTGAAAATTTGAGGTTTCCATCGGACATTTTTTGTTTCACTATAGTGAGTTCCATCAACGTTTGTGAGGCTGTATCCATCGTATTAATCGGTGAAATCGGGGTGGGGGGATCCTTATCGCATGGTTTAATTAATTGTGCATGTTATGATTAATGCCTCGGTCACAAATGCGTTACGGCGTGCTTGCGGCAACCATATGTCGCCACATCGGCCAGGCCGTACGGTCACCGCACGGTGGGTTACGGTCACCGTGCGGTTTTTTGCTTGCTGTAAGGGTTGTGGTTGCTTTAAGTTGTAGTTATCTTAACTTCGAAAAATCGCAATGCCGCAGGCCGCAATCCTGGCAATCCAGACTCCACAACAATGTACGATCACCTTTGTTGGCATCACTGAAAAGGTTGCAAAATGAATATCAATTTGCTTCAAAATTCATGTTTGTGAGACCAATATTGAGAAAGTTATGACTTTTTTTTGTATATTAAATACGTGCATAAATTCAACACAAACCCTACGATTTGTGAAGAGATAAACCGCAGACCGCAGCACCGTACGGCGCCCTCAACATTTGTGACCTAAGCATAACCAGCTGATAACATGGGTAATTCACGGGCGAGCGGACGGCCGAACCACAGGCTCACCAACCATAAACGGCTCGAACAATCGAAGTGTGTGGGGCTCGAGCCCAGCGGCCTCCGCACTGCGGTTTGATTGATTGATTGATTGGTGATTTCTTTACGCCGTGTCGGTTATGATCTGGTGAATTCATAGTATCACATTCGAATGCTACCAAATCAGCTGTGTTTACACCTATTGTCAGTGGGTGAATGCAGGTATAGCAATACCTCAGGGAGTTTGACGCCCCTGCCCTGCAGAGTTGTAAACCACTGCCTTGTGGTACAGGTTCTTGACAGAACCGAAGGCTAAGGGAGCAAACCCTAAACAGAAAACCATGTCACTGTGGCAGCATTAAGGGCGGTTGATGTATGGAACTCCCAACATCTCCCGACCAGCCACTGCAGGGACAAATAGTTTTGCGCCTGTCTTGACATGTTCTTGCCGGTGTGAAACCTCTATTTGCTCCCCGAGAGAGTGCCGCTGGTAACTTGCAAAAGCCAGCAGCACTTCAACACTTTTGCAGGCAGCTTTCATGAAAATGGAGAGCGGCAGTCAAGTAATGAAAGCAGTCTTTGTCGCATCGCGACCGACAGCATGATGATGATGATGTCGGCAGCATAGGCCATATTCATGGCGAGAATTCTTTGTTTTTTATTCAACCATCGCCTTTACATAAAATGTTTGATTGATTGATTGGTGGTTTCTTTACGCCGTGTCGGCAGCATAGGCCATATTCACGGCGAGAATTGTTTGTTTTTATTCAACCATCGCCTTTACATATAATGTAAAAGCATACAATCAGTTATGTGTCAATAGACACTTATGAATTTTTAAAAGCTCAAAATCATATAACAAAATAAAATAGATGAAAAAAATAATTAATAAATATTGTTTTAATGAACTATATGAGGTGGTACAGACCAGCTGCCCTCAAAAAGGCTAAAATGTCTTCTTGTTTTATTTTAGTAAAAAGGTCATGCATGCTGTTTGCAGTGTAAAATTGTTGGTACAGTTTAGTCAAATGTGCTTGACTGTCAGTGGGGGCTGACATCCAATACATTCAGGGGGAGGGTCCCCCTTGAGCAGGAAAACATGTGTTAGCCACGAGTGGCCAATACGACCACTTGGTCCCGCCGAACCCCCACATGAGACTGTGGTGGTTTTCCCACAGACCATTCAATTTCATGCAATTTGTTAATGTTTTCATCCCACTGATTTTGCCATTTGGATTTGATGTGGGTGGCTATTAGTGGTTTCAGATCAGAGTGGGGTATCAGACACGGTGTCGCCACCATACGGAAGCGGTGGACACTAACCCGGTCGCAGCACTTGCACACTGAGCGGAGCCACTAGCAGCAGCCGCCGCGGGGAGGTCACGTGACCCCGGTGTCGCAGTTTCAGCTCCCTGTCAGTTTCAGCCGTGCGCATCGCTTCTGTGCATGCGTCAAAACCTAACGGCATCGTCACTAACCTTATAAATTTAATATAATGTTTTTGGTAAAGATGTTTTCTATATGTGTACCAAGCGATTTGTTTCTAGTTGGTGTGCTTTTAGAGATATTTCACTTTTCCTGTATTTTCTGTATGAAGATTGCTCACGACCATTGACACTGCTTTGAGTTTGAGTCTATGCTCACGGCTGAAACTGCGCATGGCTGAAACTGCGACACCGGCCTGCCAAAATTCAAACCCACTACTGCTCCAGCCACCATTGAACCAGCACCTACACGCCTTTCTTCGCCCACCCACTCACACCTCAAACAGAACAGTACTCGGTAGGGTTGAGGGTTCGAGTCCCGCCCTGCCAAAATGACAAAACCTGTAGAGAATGAAGCTGAACGCCATTTCATGTTACCACTTGACCTGACATACTGAACCTCTGATATCGAACCGAATAGACATCCATTATACCACCACTGCCTCCGCCTTTGTGAATTATTATATATAAAATATAGAACGTTTCTATGGATTAACTAAATCTATATACAAAATATGGGATTCTTGTAAGATTTAATTATAACGTATTAAATATGCCAACCTCGTATGATAGTCCGATCAAAACATCAAATTTTAAAATCCAAAACAATTATCTAGATCAAATTCTACATATCTGACCAGATGGGATGGCCGAATGAGTTAGAGTGTCCGTCTCCCATGTTTGGAAGATCGTGGGGTCGAACCCTGGTTGAATCAAACCAATGACTTAAAAATCGATACTTGTCGCTTCCTAGCCAGGCGCTCGGCATTATTAGGATAGGGCAAGGAGCAGTGGAATGAGGAAGACCAATCGTCCACGATTGAAATTTCCCCTGCTTAAACAACTAATGGGACCAACAATTTAAAAAACTTAGATACTTGTGCATTTAGAAAACATATGTCGCCACATAGAATGGAAAACTGATACAATTTAATAGAATATGTTACTGCAGAAGCCTATGGTGTCAGAGTTTAGGCATGCTTGCCAAAATTAATTTGGCATGTTTGCACTTCAGATATCTCAAAGGTTAGACATTTAAAATAAAATTTCTTTCAAACTAAAGTAAGGTAGATTATAACGATCAACTTAGTATATTTATCTCAGAAAATGACAGAAACTCAAAACCATGGGGCCGTATGCAGGAGTCAGTGTTAGCGGGATTTGGTGTTACAGCCTGTTACCGTTTAGCTATCTCCGAACCGGAGAATTCGGTCAAACGGTATGCAGGAGTGCGTAACACTTACATTATAGCTAAACGTGAATTTATTAATAGATTTGGGAAATCCCTCTGCGTTTGTAGGCATATATTAGGCTCAAATGTATTAAATGCGATCATATTTAACAGAATTACATACGCAATAAGTGAAATTTATTCAAATTAACCCTAAATTCGAACCCTCCTTAAGGCTACCGCCGCATTGGCGGCGATATTACTAGTTATATTTTCGAATCGACGAACGTAAAGTAAACAAATCGCCGCCGCCGCCAGTATGGAAAGGGAGGTCGATGCGGCGGCGGCGATTTGTTTACTTTACGTTCGTCGATTCGAAAATATAACTATTAATATCGCCGCCAATGCGGCGGTAGCCTTAAGGAGGGTTCGAATTTAGGGTTAATTTGAATAAATTTCACTTATTGCATATCTAATTCTGTTAAATATGACAGCATTGAATAGATTTGGGCCTAATAAACTCGCTAAACCTAATATTTTTTAGGGGTAAGGTAACACCGGTTAAGCCTTTGGTGTTAGGCCTAACACTGACTCGTGCATACCATTTTTTCGCCGCTAACCCGGTGTGGCAGTAAATCGCAAACCCCTGGAAATTGCACATCCCGGGGTTTGCGATTTACTAGGAAATCACAAACCCCCGCTCTAGCGGCGGCGTTAATATCACTTCGATTTTAGGGTTAATTTGATCAAATTTCACTTTTTGAGTATGTAATTCTGTTACATATGATAGCATTGAATAGATTTGGGCCTAATCGGTACCTAACACCGCCCTTAAACCTGGTACGGAGTGGTGTATCAGTAACATGGGGGGTTTGTGATCTCCAGGGGGGATATGTGATTTCCTAGGAAATCGCAAACCCCCCATGCCCATATATGGCATGGGGGTTTGCGATTTCCTAGGAAATCACAAGTGGGGGTTTGCGATTTACAGTGTTTGCGATTTCCTGCTACACCGGAATTCCCGCCAAACACCGTTTTTCCTCCCTAACACTGACTCCTGCATACGGCCCCATGCAACTTTAAACCTGCTTAGTCCGTTGAAAATATATAATTTTCTAAACCAAAATAATTACCTAGATTTGATTCTACATATGTAACTTAGATACTGATGGGCTTATTAAACAGTTGTCATCACATAGAATGGAATAATGATGCAATGTAAGAGAATCTGTTACTGCAGAAGCCTATGGTGTCAGAGTTTTGGCGTATTTGCCTAAATTAATTTGGCATGTTTGTAGCCTACTTCAGATATCTCAAAAGTTAGCCTTGTAAAATAAAAGTTACTCCAAACAAAAGTAAGGTAGATTATAACGATCGACCTAATATATCTAGCTCAGAAAATGGTAGAAACTCAAAACCATCGGACTATGCAACTTTAAGTCTGGCATACAAAAAAACGGTGGCATTGTCATGCCATTAGATTAATTCTAATGTATATAATAAGAGCATTTTCATTTGATTTAAAGTTGCATAGTCCGATGGTTTTGAATTTCTTTTTTTTTCTGAGATAAATATATTAGATCGATCACTAGTATCTACTTTACATTAGTTCAACGTTACTTTTATTTTAAATGGTAAACTTTTGAGATATTTTGAGTGCAAACATGGAAAATTAGTTTTGGCAAGCTTGCCAAAACTCTGACACCATAGACTTCTGCAGTAACCGGTTCTGTTAAATTGACTTAGTATTGCCTTCTATGCAGAAACAAATGCTTAATAAGTGCATCGGTATCTAAGTTAGATATGTAAAATCAAATCTAGATAATTAGTTTGGTTTTGAAAATTTGATATTTCATCGGACTATACAGTTTTAAGGTCAGAGTTCGAATCCCGGCCGAATAAAACCAATGACTTATAAAACTGATACCTATCACTTCCTAGCCTGGCGCTTGGCATTAGTAGGAAGGGAAAGGACTGGTTGGCTCAGTGTCAGGATAATGTGACTGAGTGGGAAATGGGGTCATGTTGCTGGCAGCCTGATTTACCAGTGGAGCAAGATGCCACTATAAAGTCTTCGGTATTTGTAAGCAATAACTAATGTGAATTTGTAAGCAATAACTAATGTGCATGTTGTCGGTAACATGAGTAATTCACGACTTTGGAGACCGTGTTAGTGTCGCCAGGTGATATACCCTGACGCGCGTTGCTAGTGCATTCTTGTCTACCGCCAATGACGGCGTAGCATTTTCGTATCTATGGGGATTTATTTAGGCTTTGAGGTAAAGATAAACAGAAGCCGAAAGGCATTCACTACTGGAGCAGCACATCGTATGCATCGATTTCAAATATTGGATCCAACGTATTTAGGACTTTTCAGTCAACAACAACAACAAAAATTGAATAAATTAAAGATAATCATATCCCCTATTTCCCATTCTGTCACATTATCTTAAAACTGAACTGAACAGTATTTGATCTGTTCTGATAATGTTGAGCACTAGGTTAGGTAATGCCAGTTTAGTGAATTATTGTTTTGATTTGACCGGGATTCGAACCTACGACCTCTGCGCGAGAAGTCATTGCTCTTACTAATCAGAATTGCCGAAAATTAGCTCCGAAATCAACTACATACCAATAAGCCGTGTTCACACACGGGCGTTAAGTGGCCTCAACTAGTTCGCCTTGTCTAGTTTGGCTCACATTCGCTGTGTGGATGCGACACTGAAGCGGATTAGGGCTGAGACGATTCATCTAGTTCGCCTCAAGTAAACCACGTCGTGAGGTACCTTATATGAACCGAACTAGCTTAAGTCGGCCCAACTTCCTAATGTGAACGGTATCGGTTTACTTGAAGCGGCTTAAGTGTGTCACATGCATGCACAGTCGAGACCTGAGTTTGTTGACTTTCCGGTCGATCAAAAGCACATATTATATAATTTGGTCTATGAACCTGCTAGAGGTGCACATATATTTTTGTCATGATTTATTTTAAGGTCTTCACTGCCCAGAAGACGTTTTGACCGTTCCAAACCAATACGATTCAGTCCATACATATCTAGGTCGAACCCACACTCTCTCATGGCGACGTCGACTAACCGAAACTGGCGCTGGTTAGTATGGACTTGCTCATGCGCAGATATCGATTTCCGCCTTAAACCGCTCCGTGTGTGGACACGACACTAGTTCGCCTCATCTAGTTCGCCTTATCTAGTTCGGCCTAAAGTTGTGTGTGTGTGAACAAGGCTTTAGACTCTACTACTGACATTGTTTATGGCTATATATATCTGGAATACTACCTGGTATTTTGAAAACGAAAATATCTATAAATAATTACTAACACTATAGCGCATAGGGTAGGTATATACCAAAATGTTGCAAATGTGACAGCAAAGAAAACTAGCCACCCACAGCTAATACTCCAGTCACACGAGGCCTGCGTTCGTATCCGATCGATTCGCGAGGTCAAAACGTCCTCCTTGCGCCCTCCTTACGCCCTCATTGAGTCCTGTTGCCGCGAAATCGCCAACCTCCCGGCGCCCATTTCGGAAATTTTGGGCGCAGGGAGGTTGCTGCTGCTGCACGTGCAACATCCTTGCGTCCTGTTCCGGCGGCGCCATTCAAAATGGTTGGCGCCCTGGCGCTGCCCTGGGTTACCGAGTTGCCAGCGATCGGGCGCCGATCTGGCGCCAACCTAACGGCACCAAAATATGCAATGCCGCGCTCACCAGGTGGTAGCCACTATGGCGCCGCCCTGACACCGCCCTGGTGCCGCCCCAGCCCTGATACGGCGACAGCCGGCGCCGCCCTGTCGCCGCCCTGCCGCCGCCCTGGCGCCACCCTGGTGCCGCCCTGGTGCCGACCACGTAATTTGAATCAAAGTATCTAATGGAACGCTGGGTGGTTGGCGTCCTTTTAGGCGTAGGGAGGTTGGCGGCGAACGCTGCCTCTCGTGTGACTAGGGTATTAGATGACAAGGCAACTAGCAAATTGAGACGATTGTTGTTCAGCGATGAAAAAAAGCCACGATGTGACTTACTCGTTCTGGACTGGGTAAATAAACCATCACCAATTTTTCACATCAGAATGTGTTAAAAAATATATGCGTGAACTTTGTCGGTATTGGGACCGTTCAAGATGGCGGTATGAACCGAATTAAACATCTGAAAACAGGATCTCAAAACCGTGTAATAGAATCTCAGGCAGCCCTCTAGTGTGACGCGTGTGAACTAGCTGTTGCGTTGACGCTGTTGTACACCATGTGGCGCCACTGTACAATTGCAATACTAACAAAGACATGAAAGGTTTAGTGTTTTACTCGTTGAAAGATTCAAACAAGTTTGTTTGTTTAAGTTTTACATCCTAGCACCATCTAAGGTCATATCAGGACAAGTACTGACTTGTGACACTACGTACTCATGGTGACTTTATAGTGCTGCCCCACTGGGAGACCAAGCCACTGGCACCATGACCGGATTTCCCACTGAGTCACATTATCCTAACACTGAGCCAACCAGTCCTTGCCCTACCCGAGTAATGCTGAATGCCAGGCTAGGTTGCGACAAGCATCAATTTTATGTCATTCGTTTGACTTGGCTGGGATTCGAACTCAGCTAAGTGACCTCTATTAAACCTCAAATGGGTCACTGAGGTCCACACCAGTTGGTACGATCAGCCCAGCTGCTGGTTGGTGTTTCACATGTAAACACATACAATTATATTATACATGAGATAGGTAAGTATGAATACACATCAATATGAAATTGCTATGAACAAATACACATCAACATCATCATCATCATCATCGCCATCAGCACACATCTTTCACATTCATATATACATTAATACATATAATATAGCACCTGTTTAACCAAGAGAACAGCCAGCGCACCAAGTGGTGGGTTTGATCATCTTGATTACACAGTACAGGCTGAGTGAGCCATCTTAGTATTATAGGTCTTTGCTAATACCCATACTAGAATGACTAAAACCAACAGGATTATTAAGAGGCATTTTTATTTGTTTAATTAAATTTACACCTAAATTGTATAAATCCAGTTCACCATTGGAGTAGTAAATAATTTACTACACGTGCGTAATTAGTAAATATATGAGACATTGTTAGGATGAAAAAGTAGTAACTCATACTGATAACATCAATAATAATAATTCAGCCTTAAATTGGCTAAAAATTTAAACAAAATAGTTTGCTATTTAAACAAAACTTTTGGCTTGAGAATGGAAGATAGAATGTAAGTGTCATATTTGAATTGCTTTCCGCACTATTTACAAACACGATATTCAGTTATAAGACCGCCATTGTATTGTACAGCATTTGTACACAAAACAGGAGGCAGATTGGCTCTGAGGGAATGATTGGTTGTCAGTTTGAATGCCTCCATGAGCATGCATTATTGGCAGCTGATTCACAATGCAAACTCATCATTATTCAGACTAGTATCACATCACGTTCTCAGGGAACAAATATATATAGCACGAAACAAATCCCAAACAGGTTGTTCGCTGAAACTGGGCACCACATATTTGGTTTCCATGTTAATAATTCTTTTATCGCAAATCAAATAATTATTGTTGTTACCTCTATGTGTTAAGTACGTTAGCAATACTACATGTATTTAACCTATCCCACAATGTATCAACTGTGATTTTGTGCTAAAGTGAAAATATTTTAATTTATACATTGACACCATGCATTAACCCAAACCTTTTAACAACTTTTTTCTTGTAAGATGCAATCTTGTTTGCTTAGCTGTCATCAATCAAATCTTATGTGAATTTATCGTGCATGATAAAATGATGTTCTGGATGTGTGTTTGATTTCCATGTTACACACGTAATATTATATTACTCAATTTGTATAACATCAACATCAACAAGTCTAATAGTTAGTTTTTTTCAACTCTAATGCCCGGTACACACCTAGCGTATACGATCGTTTTCCCGCACCCACCTAGCGTATACGATCTAAAACTGCCCAAAAATCGTGAGGTGTGCACTCCCCTAGCACACCTACCGATTGCGATTCATGACTAAAAACTAATAGGGCTAAAACGGTAGGTGTGCTCTAGCACTACGATTGCGATTCCCGATTCGAAAAATGAATCGGCCCGATTTCAGTTTTAAGCAGATCGGGAGTTTTAGTGCGCGAATCCTATACGGTATGTGTGTACCTGGCATAACATATGCACAACATGTAAAACTCCATATGAAAAATGGATTCTGTTATTATTTGGAATGTTTTCTATTATTTGGAAGGTTTTCACTTTTGGTTTCCATGTCACACTTTAGTTCCCAGTTTCAGAGAATGACGCAGATGCACAGACAAGAATTCCTGATTTGATGGTGGTTAGAAAACAGATGAGTTTTATATCTCAAATGAGTTTTATATCTCAAAGAAAAGTAAGAATATACAGTTTTTTTCCCCTTCCCCATCACCAGCACCTCCTGAACCATGAAGTGATTTGTGCTCATAAAATATGTAAGATTAATCCAAACCAATGTTGTCCTGACATAACAGGTGTCCTATCATCAGACGGAGTCTAATGAAACAAACATAATTTATACATTGACAAATGGTCCACACATTGCAGGTGGTTGCAAAAGACAAGGAACTAATATCCATACTAGATTAACTAAAACCAAGAGAATTACTACACGTCTTTTTTAAATTACAATTAGTCCTAAGTTGTACAAATATAGTTCACCACTGGGGTAGTAAATTAATTACTGAACGTGCATAATTTGTAAATATTTGAGACATTGTTAGGGTGTAAAAGTAGTAATTCATAATCATAACATAAAAAATAATAATTCAGCCTAAATTTGGCTAAAAGTTGAAACAAAATAGTTTGCTATTTAAACAAAACTCTTGAATAGAATGTAAGTGTCATAATTGAATTGCTTTCCTGACTATTTACAAACATGATATCCAGTTATAAGACCGCCATTGTATCGTACACCATTTTCCTCCAAAACAGGAGGCAGATTGGCTGTGAGGGATCGATTGGTTGTCAGTTTGAACGCCTCCATTAGCATGCATTATTGGCAGCTGATTCACAGTGCAAACTCATCATTAACAATTAGCGTTGTCATTCCACACTCAAGCGTCACATCACCTTCGCAGGTAACAAATACATAGCACTAAACAAGATCCATATATTTACAGACAAAAATCCTGCTTTGATTGTTTGTTGTTGTTTTACGTGCTAGCAACATCTAAGGTCATATCAGGACGGCCTGATTTGATGGGGGTGTTAGAAAATACATGCAAATGCTAGTTTTTTTTATTTCAAAGAGAATTAAGAATAAAACAGCGTTTTTCCTGTCCCCATTACCTCCCACACAAAAAGATCTGTGCTGATAAAATATGTAAGATCAACATAAAATATATATCACCAATTACTGTAATATCTCGAATTTCCAACATATATATATATATGTATAATATATATAACATATATGTATTAATGTATGTATAACATCAAAGATGATGTACAAGATGCGCCATTCAGCGCTTTCATATAGAAATTTCTTAAATAATCATGCAGTGCTGCCACCCAACGGCAAACAGGGTAATTGGACAGGTCCCCTAGCCCACCCTGACTGCTGTACCATTAAAGACAATTATATAGTCAATTATAAAATTATTATTCAATTATAACAGGATATATAGGTTAATATATTCCTAAGGTAATAGGCTAATTGCTAAACCACTTCACTAAAAGTCACCGGTTTTACCTCACCCAGATACAAACGAATCCAGCATCAAAAGCTCTCCAAACATACCTTTGCTTAGTTTGTTCAGTTCATGCCACTGAACATGTGGGAGGAGAGTTGAGGTCTGTGATGTATGAATGACTTCATTGGTGGGATTCCCTCATCACATGACCTAGAGGGGTTCCCCACACACAGGGGAAGCCATAGCAACCACCAAGATGGCAGGCACAGAAAGCTCTTAATTCAATGTTTAAAGTCTATTCATCTACATGATTTAATCAATTATTCATACAAAAAGCAGCTGGTTATGATAAATAAACATTTGAACTTTATATTGATCATTTTAGATTGCAATTTCTAAAAAAAAATTCTCTATATGGTTGTCTATAAGTGTCAGTGCTGCTGGACTAAATAAAACACAACAGAAGGAACCAATGTCAGCACTCTCCCCCCACATATGTAGTTGCATAAACTGAAAACTGTCAAATGTATGCTTGGAGAGCATTTGTCGGAGTACGGGTAGTGTCTCAGCGACCTATATCTGGTCCCTTTAATCTGCTTCTGCTCAAGTTCTTACATAAAAACCTTGTTCTTTGAAACCGTTGATTTGTTCCATCATTTGGATAACTTCTATTTATTGTTTGGGATGGTTGGGACGAGAATTGTCCTTATGAGATATTTGAAGTGCAAACATGCTAAATTAATGTTGGCAGGCATGCCAAAATACCATAGGCTTCAGCATGTTGTTAAATTACCTCAGTATTCCCTTACAGGTGATGATAAATGTTTAATAAGTGCAGTATCTAAGTTAGATATGTAGAGTGATTGCAACAGTTGGGATGGCCGAATGAGTTGAGCGTCCGCCTCCCATTTTGGCAGATTGTGGTATTCGATTGATTGATTGGTGGTTTCTTTACGCTGTGTCAGCACCATAGGCAATATTTACGGCGAGAATTTGTGGGATACTTTTCGCTTCTTAGCCAGGCGCTCAGCATTAATAGGATAGTACAAGGACTGGTTAGCTCAGTGTCAGGATAATGTGACTAAGTGGGATATCGGGTTATGGTGCCATCGGCCTGATTTCCCAGTGGGGCAGCACTATAAAGGCCACGAGTGTGCAGTCACAAATCGGTACTCGTCCTGATGACCTTAGACTTTGCCAGGATCTAAAACTCCAACAACCAACCAACCGATTTCCCAATCAGTCAGCTGTTTGAAACGTAGAATACCAATTTTTTTTAAATCAAAGTCATCTACCAATGCATTTACATAAAACTAATCAGCACGTCTTATACCATCTGCATTTAGATCTAGCCAAATTTACTGTTAGAACTATAGCCAGAGACTGGCACAGAGTCAGTTTTACTTATTTTATTCTTGTTTTTATTTATATCTTATGGTTAATAACATCCGTAGGGCTTAGGTTGGTTATATATTTCTTTTAAACAAGTTTCTGTTGACACATTTGACATCTTAAAATTTAGAACAAGAATTAAAAATGTTGATGTGAACATGAGCGCCTAACACTTAGGCTCATGTTCGCATCACGACTGATTGTCTTGTGGGGAATTAGATGTTTATTAGCTTAAAATGCTTATTTATGGATAGCTGTGTCTTAAATATATTCATTACGTTATGTTGTATAGCTGGACCCATGTTTATGCCAAATTATTCGATTTTACTCAAGATTAATAGAAGTACAGAGGTTTTGCACTGCGCATATCAGCAAACTGAATTCTGTGAATTTCTTTTGCTTTGGACGCCTTTTTCAGCGCATGCGCAGTCAGAATTATGAACTCGTCTATTAGGTTAATTGACTTGTAGTGGTAGTACTTCCCTCTCATTCTAGTCTGGTTAGCCTGATGACTATAGCCTGAACTAATATATATATATGGGTCATTCTCTGAAAATGGCCACCACATATTTAGTTTCCACATTACGATGGTAATATGTAATTTTCTTTTTTTGGTCACTAATCAAATAGTTATTGCTGCTTCAGTGTGTTAAGTGTTAGAAATACTATGTGTATTTAATCCATCTCAGAAAATGAATCAAAAGTATGCTCGTGTAATTTTGTACTAAAGCGAAAATTTACACATCGACACCATGCATTTACTAAAACTTCTTAAAAACTTGTTTCTTGTAAGACATAATCTTGTTTGCTTATTTGTAATCAATAAAATGTTTCAATTTGTTGTGTAGATAAAAATGACATTCTGGATGTGTTTGATTTCCATGTTACACAAGTGATTTAAACAATATTGCTAAAATTTGTATATAAGATCAAAATCCAAAAGTGAAATAGTTTGGTTTTTTTCAACTCTCGCATATGCACAACACGTAAACTCTTCATATGAACATTAATTCTATTATTTGGAATGCTTTCCGCTAGAATTTGGAAGGTTTTTCACTTTCGCTCTCTGTCAGACTTTACTGCCCAGTTTGATAGGACGAACCCTATAGATATAGATATAGATATATAGATATAGATAGCATAGTTATACGAATCTTACCTGGGTATAGATGATGGATAACTGTTGTTTTCCCGAGGTAGAAGCCTCGGGTAGACGTGGGCTAGGGAGAAGGAAGCATGTGAGGTACCAGCAATTTTAACCTACTTATTCAGGATAAAAATGAACTTTCAATACAATGGATACTATGATTTTCCCGTAACGGTACACCAACGGGATAGACGTGGCAGGGCGTGGTGGGTGGGCCCTAGCCCACGTCTACCCGATGCTTCTTCTACCTCGGGAAAACAACAGTTATCCATCATCTATACCCAGGTAAGATTCGTATAACTATACTATTTTACCTCGGTATACAGCCTCAGGCTAGCCTCAGGCTAGGGAGACCTTTACATAATTCATTTTTATCCTTAATATCATCCATTCTTATATAATATTCAACATTTTTGTTCTCACCTATTTTTGTTAGTTGGCGAGCAGGCGCTTTGCAATGCCGGTAGGCTTTTCTAGTCGCTTGTTGTAATGTTTTGCAAACGACTTAGCCGTCTTCCAGCCTGCATGCGCTAGTATTCTTTTCACAGAAACACCTAGCAACCGTGCCTTGGAAACCATGGCACCTCTAGTTGAGTGGGATGAGTATTTGCTTGTATCCACTCCAGCCAATTTCAACACCGTAATTGTCCATCTGGCAAGGGTGTCTCGTGAAATTGCTTTATGTGGCCTTATAAAGCTCACTAATAGTTGTTGTGATGCACGTAAATCCTTTGTCTTAGATATATAAGCCCGTATGGCTGACACAACAAATAATTTCTGATCACTCGGAAAACAGTCTAAGTGAACCGTAGATAAAGGGTCACCTAACGTGTTCGATTTAAGCAATTGTGCTAAATCAAACGTAGCTTGTTTCTTGTCTATTTCTAATCCAGTTAAAGACAAAGCAACAATCGTCTGTCCTCTGTGTCCGGTTACTAATAATAACAGGACCGCGACCTTAAAACCTAATTGTTTTAAATCTAACCACGAGTTGTGAGGCCAAGCCTGAAACAACTTAAATACTACAGACACATCCCAAAACCGACTAAACTTTGGTTTTGGAGGATTCCTTTGATAAATTGAACGAAGTAAATATCCAAGAACATAATGTTTTCCAACTGTTTCACCATCAATTCTCGGTAATATGATTGATAACGCACATCTTGCCGCATTAATCGACCCAAAGGATAGTCCCTCATCCTCTAGAGAACGAAGAAAACGAGCTACTTGTGAAATTGTTGGATTTGTTGGCTTAACTTTCATTAACAAACAATGTACACCCCCTTTCTTTAAATAGGATGTGTACATTTTGACAGTTCCTGGCCTCCAGGCATCAGCTACTATCCTATTCTCAGTAATTTTGTCCAATCCAAATTGGCGCAGCTGGTTCCTTAGAAAAGGAATGCCAATAGGGGCGTCGTTGACACGTCGCCGTGAACCACTAACGGTCCGTGGTGTGTCAGATTTCCGAGTTTTCTTGGGAATCGTATATGTTCTTTTGCCAGTTGTGAAACTGCTGGCAGCCAAGGTTGCGTGTCCCAATCGGGCACCACCAGTATCGCATGTGTCCTTTCCAGACCGATTTTCCTGACAACTCGGCTGATAATGCTAAACAGTGGGAAAATATAAAAATAATTATTTTCCCAGGTAATAGCAAATGCATCTACCTTCCAAGCCTCCGGTTCAGGATGCCAAGAAACATAACAAGGTAATTGGTTATTATTTCGTGATGCAAATAAGTCAACTGTCAGGTGTACCACCATATAATTCACAAATGAAATTTAACAAAGGTGTAGAGAAAGGACCATTCTAAATGGACATGGAAAATTTCTACTTTTAAATCTGCACGGTATTTTTGGTGACCCTGGAATATGCACTACAGTCAGCCAGACTTGTTGAGCCTGTGCCCAGTTCCAAATCAGTTTAGACAACTGATTGCAAGGCTTTGATTTGGTTCCACCCATGTTACAAATATATGCCATGGCAGTAGTATTATCAGTTAGTATTCTAACTTGTGATTTATGTATCTTTACTAAACTACATAAGCCCAGATAAATAGCACGCAGTTCTAGTGCATTAATATGGTCTGATTTTTCATCATCAAGCAATCTACCTCCTGTTGTGACCCCATCTCGATGAGCTCCCCAACCTTCTAACGAAGCATCAGTAGTAATTACCGTATTAGGTTCCGCCATGCGGATTGGATTTGGTGAACTTGCTATGTGTTGCATCCACCATCCAATATCCTGTAGCCCTTCTTGCGAAATAAACATCTTTCGCTCAAAATTCCCTTTAGTTCGTGTTAACGCTAAATTTTTTATCTATTTCTAGAGATTTAATATGGGCCTTCCCGTATAGAATAGCGGGTGCATACGATATCATTATCCCAATAAGGACTGCGACCTTTCTAATTTTAGGTTTTGGTAACTTAATAAGCTGGGTCGCTGTATTCATAAACTTAATTAGTTTTTGTTCTGTTATCGACACTGTAAGAGACTGTGTATCCAGAATAAACCCTAAACATTTAAGTTGTTTTGTTGGTTTAAACACTAACTTTTGTGGATGTACATAAAACCCCAATTTAGTAAGTAATGCACATAAATCGAACACTGCATTCTCACAATCAATTTGTGTTGATGCAATAATAAAGGAATCATCTATGTATGGAAACATTATATGACCCTTCCGCGCCATTACTGAAAAAAACGGTTTAAGCAGTTTAGTGAATAAACGAGGGGCACAAGCTAAACCATTCGGCATGCAAGTAAACTCATAGAGTTGGTTATCCCAAAGAAACCGAAGAAATTTCCGATCTTTTCCTCTTATGGGAAGCGTATAATATGCATCTTGTAAATCAACACTAGCCATCCACGCATCTGGCGTAATCAGATCGCGTGCTGTATCTAGCGAGAACATTTTAAAATGTCGATATTCAACCATTTTATTAAGGATTGTTAAATCCAGGATCATTCGAACCTCACCATTAGGCTTTGGTCTCGAGAAGATGTTTTGAAATAAACTCTCTTGAACAGTATGTCACTTTTTGTATAATTCCTTTCTCAAAGAATTTTTGTACCTGTTTAGTTAGTGCCTCTCGTTCAACCGGTTCAATGTTATAAGGAAAAGGTATCCTGCCTTGTACCGGAAATTGTGTGAAGGGAATATGAACACCCCTAACTATTTGTAAAATTTCTTGGTCACTAGTAATTTTGTGCCACTCAGAAATATGATTATTAATATTACCAGCCACAAAGTTGCTTACAGTTTGTGTGGTTTTTAGAGGCTGGAAGGACTTGTAACGTTTGTGTTTCAACCTCTACTTGGACCCGCCCCTGGGGAAGGGTCTCGGCGAGTTGACCCCTCGGCCTAGTGCCGTGCGGTGTTGTCGGTCCAGCCTGAGCGAGCGCCCCGGCCCCGAAAAGCTTGACCGAAGTTTGAACCCGATCTGGTTCCCCTGGTGAACCGCCGTGGACGAAAATCCCCTCGTGACCTTTTGAAACGAGGAGTTTCCTGTTTCTTCTTACCATCCATGTTTTTGCCACTCTTGGCTGCAGTTTCTACCTCTTTATAGAGGTATTGTAGCTGACCGCCAAACATTTTGGTGTTATCTAAAGGTTTCCCTTTAATCGGCTCTGGAGCAAGAAAGAGCGTAAACTCTTTCCCATCATTATCAGTAACCTTCTTTGAGCGAGCCACTTCTTTGCCAGCATCTGTGCAAACGACTTGAAAACATTTTCATATCTTCGATACGACAGGTAATTACCTGCCGCCGCCAACAATGCAATACCTTTGTCCATCGTCTTAGCCAAAGACGAGAACTTGTTTTCTCGTTGCATTCTGTTTGCTACAGGAGCAATAGCTGTTAGGGTACCAAGCACCACCTTATGCACTATGTGCAACACACCCTCAAATCTCTTACGGTCCTCCGTCATATTGACATCTCGATCCATCTCCTTAATGATGGAGTTGGGAACACCTTTAATGCCTGTTCACTCATCTGATAATTTAGAAATAATCTCCGCCGGCTTAAACGTGCGGAAATGGCCATTAATGTTCTCACGCATAAGCGTAGTGGTTTTCACCCGCTTAGCCCTTGGCTTCTCGACTTTCTTAGCCACTTTGCCTCCAATGGCAGCATAGACACCTTCATATTGGGTGTCTGAGTCCGATTCCGTAGACGTGGAATCCGTGGACGAGTCAGAAGAAGAAGAAACTTTCCTCTTCTTCTTCTTCTTGGACTTGGTCTTGCGCTTTTTGCGAAGCCCAGTCTTCCCCCTCTCCTTGGTGAACTCATCACCCGAAGAAACAATGTGTTTCTTCTTCTTTCTCCGTTTAGGAGAAGGAGGAGGAGCCATAAGCTCCATCTCTGAGTCTGTGTCGGAGAAATCCTCCACAGAAGACTCTTCTTGCACACTCCGTTTACGAGACACCGGTGGTTTGAGAGCCATTATGTGACTCTCCATCGCCGCAAACCGCGTCTCCCAATTTTGAGGCGCGGCGCCGCCAGGCACTATGTCCTCCTCGGAGAGAATATGCGCCCCGGGCTGTGTCGCAGGCCCTGCCGACAACACGGGTGAGGAGTCGTACTCCTCGTCCTCGCCACTCGAAACACGCCCCTCGGCTGCTGCTGCACCGCGCTTACTCCGCTTCGTGGCCATCGAGAGCTGAAACAAAATTTTTGATCAGTCCCGGTATATATATATATGTCACAACATGGTTGTTTAAAACTCATTTGGACATCTATTGGTGTTAGAGAACGTGTTTATACCGTTATGAGTCAGGCGTAATAAGCTAAATTTGTGCGTGGGTTGTGGGTCAAGCCCACACCTTACGCGGGGTTGGGACCAGTGTATCGGCCCGCCCATCCCTCTGTCACGCACACTTCTCCCACCTGTGACTACAACGTCAACAAGTTGGAGAAAATGCAACGAAACTCGGAGAAACGCCTGAAAAAGTTTTGTGGGGAGTCTATAAAAGAAACCCAGGAGCATCTCCAACATTACTCTCTATTAGAGTACGAGAGAATTTCCACAGGAGACGAGGCAGAGCCCACATCTCTACCCATAATCACACGGTGACTCGGGTGTTAACAGAACCGCTAATGACCGGTGTCAATCCTTTCGAGAAGAATTTCTACCTTGGTTTTTATAAACCAATACTCCGTCCAAAATGGACCAAAGAAAGTCTAAACTTTCCATAATGATGCTCTAATGCATCATGATTAAGCTAACCACAGTTTTTATGATACTTACTGCGTATTAGCTTGTATGTAGACTAAATTTGCCGGAGCAACCCAACGACACGTAATCCAGTCGTGAGTTGTATATGCTAATTGCTGGTACCTCACGTGCTTCCTTCTCCCTAGCCTGAGGCTAGCCTGAGGCTGTATACCGAGGTAAAATAGATATATATATATATATATACTCCTTTCGGGTTCCTGTTCTAATACATCACCTCGACCTCATCACTTTCCTTGGCGAGTGGCGCCACCTGGAACATTTGGCCGAGTGGCCAGTGTGTTGGCCTTGTACCCGGGGTTGACCTTTGACCCTGCGCTGGGCCGTTGAGGGGTCTTGGCCTTGTGCTTGGGGTTGACCTTTGACCCTATGCCAGGCTGCTGAGAGATGTTGGCCTTAGGCTCAGGGGTGACCTTAGACCCTGCGCCGGGCCGTTGAGGCGTGTTCGCTTTGTGCCCGGGGTTGACCTTTGACCCTTTGCCGGGCCGTTGAGGGGGCGTCGACACGGGAACGCTGGGGATGACCTTTGACCCTCTAACCTGGTTCTCCGCCAACCCTTCAAAGTCGACGCCGCTGTTGAATTGTGCCGGCATGCCTAAAAGAGTCCCGCTTTGCGCCATTCCGGGAAGATCAGTCACCTTGAGGACGTATTCAGATTCATCATTGGCATCTTTAGTCATTAGACTCGACCGTCCTAGAAGAAACAACAAAAAGATCCACTTATATATACCGTAAAACCTCTCTAACCGACCACATCCACAGATTGACCACTCCCTTATATGGATCGCTTTATTTGGATCCCAAACGATCGCCCATACAATACCATTGTAATGATTAAAAACCGACCACCTTCCTAAATGGACCATTTAAAGTCGGTCCCATTGTCGGTCGATTGAGAGGTTTAACTGTATCATGGAAGTATAATTGGATGTCTATTAATGCCCACTGCGAATGCGCACAGAGAATGTGGAAGCAGGAGTGAGATAACATGGCTTTATTCCGGGCAGACCCCTCCCCGCCACCCGCTGGCGTCACATGGTGTGGTAATACCACACCATGTGACGCCAGTGGGTATGGCTCTTCGCACTGGTATGGCTCTTCGTAGATAACTGAATCAGAACAAGGTCATGTAAATGAGCGAGGTTAAGTGTAAGGAATGGTGAATGGGATGAGACAAGTGATAAGATGAGAGAAGGCATTGGGAGAATGGAAAATGGCGGATTAATTTGCTCGGGTGGCATTAATCACTCAATGGTCAATTGAAGTTTTCATTTTATATTTTCGATTTGTAGGTGGGTGGGTGGGAAAGAATGGCAGTGGTCAGCCCAGAGGTGCGGTGAAGACTGACCAGCCGGCAGAGGGCGAGGGCCAATGGAGAGTTGTCGCAAAGGGAGATTAGCTAGCGGACGAGACAGTGAAAAGGATGGTTGGTTGGTTGTTCAAGTTTTACGTCCTGGCAACATCTAAGGTCATATCAGGACAGGTACCGACTTGTGATTGTGCACACTCATGGTGACTTTTTAGTCCTGCCCCACTGGGAAATCAGGCCACTCGCACCAGGACCCGATATCCCACTCAGCCACATTATCCTGACACTGGGCTAAACCAGTCCTTACCCTATCCTATTAATGCAAAGCGCCAGGCTAGGAAGCGACAAGTATTAATTTTGTAAGTCATTGGTTTGACTCGACCGGGAACCGGACTCCCGATCTAGGCCCGCGCTCTACCAATTCAGCCACCGCGCTCTGTCAGGGAAGAGGAGGATGAATGGGAAGGCGAGGGGAGGAGTCAAACGTGTGTGAGTGTCTGGGTGGCTTCCCCCACCGCCCCAGCGAAGCGTGGGTGGGGACGAGGTAGGCTTCACGGTTCCCCATGGCCCCACAATGACTCCGAATGAGCATCCCCTCTCATTCCCAGCTTGTATTTTAAATTTCAAAAGTGATGCATGTGTAAGAGTATTTCCTAGCTGTCCCCACGCTCTTCCCCCCCCCCCCCCAAGAGCTACCTTTGCTTATGACAGATTCCTTTTAAGGCAATTGGGTATTAGAGGCAAACCTTAACTCGGTGATACAAGTGATAAAAATATGCGCTTAATTCTTAACTAGCTTGGGGGTTGTACAAGGTTTGTTTGTTGTTGTTGTTTTACGTCCTAGCAACATCTAAGGTCATATCAGGATGGGTGCTGACTTGTGACAGTGCGCACTCATGGCGACTTTATAGTGCTGCCCCACTGGGATACCAGGCTGCCAGTTCCATGACCTGATACCCCACTCAGTCACATTATCCTGACACGCCAACAAGTCCTTGCCCTATCCTAATAATGCCGAGCACCTGGCTAGGAAGCGACAGGTATACATTTTTAAGTCATTGGTTTGACTCGACCAGGGTTTGAACCCACGATCCCATGGTCTACCAACACGGGAGACGGACGCTCTAACTCATTCGGCCATCCTGTCTGGTCCCGTTGTACAAGGTTCATACATAGCTTCAGCAACCAGAGTCACTATGTCCATACCGGTAACTAGTTTGGGAATTGAACAGGGTTCACTCACATTCTCAGCTACCAAATTCAATGCCTTTTAATGACTTTTTAAAGTCAGCACATTTTTTTTTAATTTTACTCTCAAAACTTAAATATATTACCTTTTTGTTCTAAATTTAGTTAGTAAATAAGCCACACTTGTTAATAATAGTTACAAACAAACAAAAACAATGATCAATTTGTCAAGTTCACAATTTCCCGCAGGCAATTCTCATTGGTTGGTTGGTTGTTGGAGTTTTACGTCTTGGTAACATCTAAGGTCATATCAGGACAGGGCTTTTTAGGTCCTGCACCTTTGCAAAATCCAAGGGCATTTGATCAATCTTTTTAGCTTTTGCAGGGTATTTCCAATTTTAAGGCCTTTCCAGGAGACATCCTCAAATTCCAGGTATTCTCAAGATTGTGTGAACCTTATGTGTCCAAAACATCATCTACATTAGTTGGAATAAAAGATTCCAGAACAAAAAGGGACAATCAGTTGGAGTTCACCTGAAAGCGGGCCCCCTTAAAGCTGCATAGTCCGATGAAATATCAAATTTTCACAACCAAACCAATTATCTAGATTTGATTTTACATATCTAACATTGATACTGATGCACTTATTAAGCATTTGTTTCTGCGTAGAAGGCTAATACTGAGTCAATTTAACAGAACCTGTTACTGCAGAAGTCTATGGTGTCAGAGTTTTGGCAAGCTTGCCAAACTAATTTTCCATGTTTGCACTCAAAATATCTCAAAAGTTTACCATTTAAAATAAAAGTAACTTTGAACTAATGTAAAGTAGATACTAGTGATCAATCTAATATCAGAAAAAATACAGAAATTCAAAATCATCGGACTATGCAACTTTAAGTTACATATATTCCGATGTTTTTCACTTTCCGTCATTTTTCTGAGATAAATATACCAGTATTAAATTGATTGTTATAATCTACCTTACTTTAAGTTTGAAGTAAGTTGTAATTTTAAATGCCTACCTATTGATATATTTGAAGCACAAACATGTCAAATTAGTTTAAAGTTGTAGAGTCCGATGAAAACATCAAATTTTAAAAACCAAAAAACTTATCTAGATTTGATTCTATATAGTCAACTTAGATACTGTTGCACTTATTAAGCATTTATTTATGCATAAAAGGTCGTAGTAAGTCAATTTAATAAAACCTGTTAGTACTGAAGTCTATGGTATCAGTGTTTTGGCGTGCTTGCCAAAATCAATTTGGCATGTTTTAACATCAAATACCTCCAAAGTTAGCCATTTAAATTAAAAGTTACTTCAAACTAACGTAATGTAGATCATAACGATCAGCATAATGTATTTATCTCAGAAAATGGCAGAAACTCAAAAGCATCGGACTATGCAACTTTAAGCGAGCACGCCAAAACTCTGACACCATAAGCTTCAGCAGTAACAGGTTCTAATAAGTTGACTCAGTGTCCCCTTCTATGTGGCGACAAATGCTTAATAAGTGCATCAGTACCTACACTGGATATGTAAAATTAAATCTAGATAATTGAACGACGCGAACCCAGATGAATGGTATATATTTGGACTTGTTAATGCACTAGAATGGTAATCGTACACGCGTGAGTATAATGAGAGAAGGCCCAGAGATGCTTTAACCCTATAGTTCTAGTCTCTTATTGTGGGGTGGGCAGGATGGCAGAGTAAATTGTCTGTCACCGTCCGGCACCAAGGTCGTAGTGGCCGATATCAAGTTTTTGCTCGCTTTATATAGTAGCTTAGGCGGTGCGAAACGTCGCGAATAAGTACTTTCGTAACTTTGTAGCAGATTTAGTTTAGACATCATATTTAATTTACATACTCGTGTCAACCAGCTCTGCGTGGTTACTCGGCGTAGTTCAAGAAGACCCACTAGGCGTTGTCGATATACGTATTTAATATTAAGGTTCGAGTATAGGTGGTGCCAGCGGCCGTTTGAATAAATATTCGACTCCACCTTGTTCAATTACCCATGTTGCAACCAACATGGACAATTGTTTTGGTTCTGAAATGTTGATGGTCCATTGGACTATGCATCTTTAAGGTAGATTACAGCTAAGGTGATGATTAATAAAGTGCAATTAGTGAACACAGGTGCAGAGTGTTAATATTGTCCAACTCCAAAAGCTGAGGTATAGCGCTGTCCCGTTTTTGCCGTTCCTACTAACAAAAGCAGATACAGTAAGCAGGGGTAAAAGTGGTTTATGGGTTTAAAAAAATATTGAAGTCAATTTACTAATTAATTGAATTGTCATGACGTACCTCCTTCCCAATCCGAAAGAGCTTTACCAGTAGCTATTTTAGCTTCGACAATTTAGCAAACTGACAAATCTTAATTGATTTGGATCTAGTTAAAGATTTTTAATCTGGATGTGATGTGATCGTTAATTAATTAACGAGACGGAGACAGAGGTATTATATAACGGTTATTTACTTCTCATCGGAAAGGGCTCAGATACAATACAAGGTCAATCTGATACATAATAACAGGTAGGTTCAATAAGTCAGATAGATACATATAGTCAAGTATGATATCAGATATGCAGAACATTGGTCAGTTATAATGGTACAAGGTTGGTAACCGGCAGTCCAGAGCATTCGAAGCTTCCCCAGTCTGTGTGAGTCAAGTGGTTAAGGACCGGGACTCGAACTCTTGACCCTATCGTTACTCTCCATTTAACGCTGTGGGTGGGTGGGCGAAGAAAACGAGAGGGGTGCTTTGATGACGGCGGCTGCGGCGGTTCTGATCGAATCTGGAACGGTCTTGTGGTCGCGTGACGCAGTAACTGCCCGTGGCGCCATCTGGAGGAACCCCAGGAACCAAGTTATGCTTGTAGCGTATCAGGGTTTCTGCCAGATGGCACCACCGCACTGGTGTAAGTCAGTTTGTGGTGTTCCTGTCTCCGCCGTAAATTACCAATGTTACGCGTAACATCCACAATTAACGAGACTGGAGACAGGAGGATATTATATTAACTGTTATTTACTTCTGATCGGAAAGGGCTCACATACAATACAAGGTCAATCTGATACATAATAACGGGTAGGTTCAATAAGTCAGATAGACACATATAGTCAAGTATGATATCAGATATGCAGAACATTGGTCAGTTATAATGGTACAAGATGGTAACGGCAGCCATACAGAGCATTCGAGAGCTTTCCCAGTCTTGTGTGAGTCAAGTGTTAAGGACCGGACTCGAACTTCTTGACCATTAAGGAAGAGGTTGAGGCCTAGCGGCACTATCTGGTCCCTAGGGAATATGTGTGGACTAACAACCAACCCATGCACGAGCTTTCCATTCAGGGCTCTGAATCCCAACCGAGTATGCAGCTACTGCCTGGGAACCACCAATTCTGAGACTGTGTAGAGAGTCTTAGTCGTCAGGTGCTGGTGCGTCCAGATGGTCTAAGAGCGACATTCGTAGTGCTGCCCGCGAGGATCGGCGCTGTAAGGGGGCACCCTCTTGGCAGTGTGAATGCAGGGCCTGCCTGTGGGGGAGCGTGTAGTCGGATGTAACGGCTCCAGGCTGTCACTGGGCAGCACACGGAGTTGGGGCGTGGTGCAATGGATATGGTGTAGTCTTGTCCTGGTCTCCACCTGGTCTTTGTGGATCGTACTGTTACGGTGAGCCCTTCGCTTGTGAGTGTCAGGTCGTGTCGTCGTAGTGAGTGGCCAGGGTCTTGGGGGGCGTGGCTGGCTAGCAGGTTCCCTTGTCTTAATAGTGTGGTGTAGCCAATCAATAAGGCCGCTATCAGCACAGCAGCATCTGGTCCGGCAGTAATCAGGTGCCGGACCACTGCCTGTATTGATGATGGTGATAGGGGTGGGGCTTGTCGTGTTCTGTGGTTTGATAGTCTGAGTACTCCGCGCTTCATTAGAGTTAAGGGGTACGAGTCAAATGCTGAAGTGGTGCCGCCGAAAAGGAGGACCCATGTTCTGGCCCCGCTAATATAATTCATTACAGTACCTGGTGCTATCAGGGATTCGTTGAGTGATAGTATGTAGGCGAGGAGGTCATACTGGGCGGGGTCCAGAGGGTCAAAATGGTGGGTTGCTGCAAATCGTAGGTATCTCTTTGCTTGCAGGGACTTGTTCTTCCACGTTCCGACCGCCAGAACGGCGAAGTAGAGCTCCATCACCCTGGTGTGTGTGTCGTCTGGGTAACCTGGGGATAGAGGGGCAATTATAGTCGAGATCCACAGGTTATCCTAGAGACCTGTAGTGAAAATGTCATCGAATGTTATATTAATTTCAGTCAAATTCATTTCATGAGTGAGCTTGTTGGCTTTCTTAACAGCAGTATCATCAATGCTTTTTCTACTGAGAGCATCGGCAAGGATCAGATCCTTTCCATGCTTGTGAAGAATTTCCACGCGACAATGTTTGGTGGCAGCATACAACCAGATCTCTCTGGCGCTAGCCGTGAGGATAGGGTCTCTGCCCGCACCAGATGAGAGGACCTGTTGGCTTGCCATGTTGTCAGTGTTGATTACAATAGTGTAATCTTCCGGATTGTGAGGGGTGAGGTTCTTCATTGCGGCTACGAGGTTAATCGCCTCGAGGTGGGCAATGTTGGTATGTTTCCTCGTGATGTCGTCCGGGTAGGTTTGAGAGTAGTAGTGCTCACTGGAGAAAGCGCCTCCCGCTTTCAGGCATGAGTCACATTCTATTACCCATATATGTTTTTTAGTGGGGTCTAACAGAACTATGCCATTCGAGTTTGCGGCATATTGAAGAAACCACCTGATGTCAGATCTTAGCTCATCAGGCACATCGTGTTTACCAGTGCATGGAGTGCTGCGTAGGGCGTCGAAGATTCGTGACATGAAGCGTCTGGCTGGCTCCACGCATTTGGCAATGTGGTGGAGTCTGCCAACTAGTCTCTGTATGTCTTTTTTGGTTGCCCTATGCTTCGTCATCCCCGCGCGGCAGTCATTCATGGTGTCATCAAGTTTGTCTCTGGGGATGGTAACCGTCATATCATCTGCGGATATGACAAAACCAAGCCACTCAAGGGTCTTAGTCGGGGGTATGCACTTATTGGGGGAGAGATCCAGACCCAGTGTGTCTGCTAGTTGCTTGAAGTCGCCATATGCGGCGGTCGCTGTCTGGAGTGTGGGTGCCACGCCCACAAAGTCGTCAAGGTAGCAGTGTACAAAGTGACCACGTTTTCGGAGCAGGTATACGACCGCATTTGTGGTCCGAGCGCATGCCATCGAGGATGTCCTACACCCGAATGGAGGAGCGACATCAGTGTAGTAGTTTCCGTGTAGGTGGATGCCTAGCAAGGGAGTGGAGAGTGGGCAGGTGCGGAGTTGTCTATACGCGCGTGCTAGGTCAGCAGACCAGATATAACATCCCGTTCCCAGCCTCTCTACCTCGTCGGCGGCGTCCATCACATTGGGGAGTGTATAGACTCTCGGCTTGCCTTGATAATATCCTTTTTGTATGCCACTGTTCACGCTTGCCGCCCTAGGCCAGCTGAGGTCCACGATGACACGCCTGCTTGTGGTGTTCTTCTTTGGGCGTGTCATCATGGGGCTGTACTGAGCCCAGGGTGTGAAGGGAGGCTCACAGAATGGTCCGAGGAGCGCCCCATGTTGAAGTTCCGTGTTGACATAGTCTTCAATGTATGTCAGGTGGGCAGGGTCCTCCCTGTGGTTCTCGGTGGTTGACGTGGGGGGCGTGTCTGCAGTATAGTCAACGGGCCAGCCAAAATCAAGATAGTCAACAAGTTGTTTGTCATGGTAACCAGTAAGAAGGCGCCTCCATTCAGGTATATTGAGGCCTGAGGGGATAGAGATCCTAGCGCCGATGTGGTTGGGGAGTGCTGTGAGTCTGACTTGCCTATATATCTCTAGATATCTCTAGAAAACGAGAGGGGTGCTTTGATGACAGCGGCTGCGGCGGTTCTGATCGAATCTGGAATGATCTGGTGGTCGCGTGACGCAGTAACTGCCCGTGGCGCCATCTGGAGGAACCCCAGGAACCACGTTATGCTTGTAGCCTATCAGGTTTTCTGCCAGATGGCGCCACCGCACCGGTATAAGTCAGTTCGTGGTGTTCCTGTCTCCGCCGTAAATTACCAATGTTACGCGTAACATCCACACCCCCCCCCCCCCCCCCCCCCCGCCCCTCCCCGTGCTAGCGCGCGCGCCCTGGGCCCCCCCCCCCCGCCCCCCCCCCCCGTCCGCGGGCGGCTGGCAGTTGGCCGTCCACCTCACAACAGGAACATCATCAAGAACTTCATGAATATTCTCAGTAAAAGTTTATCGTGCTCGACTGGACTCACTGGTGGTGCGGGGGGCGGGGGGGCGATGTCGATACCCTGGCTGACTCCCCACACGCGGGCCCACATGCCCAGGTGGTGGAGTTCCACTTGTTTGCATGGTCGTCTTCTTGCTTGTCGGCGGCCATTGTTTTTGATATCATCAGTTGGAGTGGGACGCCGTCCGGGGGGGGCGACCATCTGGATCCCGTGGCCAGTGGTCGGCCAATGAGGTCAGCCCTTCATTCGGCGGACATCTTATTTCCGCAGCGCTGGATGTTGGCCACCTTTTGTTGCGTTGTGTTGTCGTCAGTCTCGTGCAGGCTGGACATAGCCACTGTTGTTATGATGGCGGCCTTGGAGCCTTTTGCTTTTCACCTCTCCCAACGGCTTTTTGGCGTCGGTTGGGATCGTTCTCCGAGTCAGTGCTGCTGCCCATCTTTGTTGTTATTTATTCAAATCGGGCCTGCACTTGTGTATTTCCGGCGGGCCTGCGGTAATATGTGCAGGGGTGGAAGAAACGAGAGGGGTGCTTTGCGATGACAAGCGGCCTCTGCGGCGGTTATGATCGAATCTGGAATGATCTGGTGGTCGTGTGAAGCAGTAACTGCCGTGGCGCCATCTGGAGGAACCCCAGGAAGCACGTTATGCTTGTAGCCTATCAGGGGTTTTCTGGCCATGATGGCGCCCACCGCACCGGTGTAGTCAGTTCGTGGTGTTCCTGTCTCGCCATAAATTACCAATGTTACGGCGTTAAATCGTTAATGTTTTCAAATGGAAATTGTTCTCCTATTTTCTAGTCATTTTACTTTGCTTGTTGCTTTATGTCCTAGCAACAGCTAAGGTCATATAAGGATGGGGAATTCGAAACTCACCAATTGCTGTCATATAATATCAGCAACTTGCCTAAGTTAATCGGTGATGTGAATATTAAAAATCCAACAAGCTTAGGACCGGAAATGGCCCAGATCTTTAGATTTACCAGTGTTCTAGATTCAGCTAAGAATATACTTAAAAATACAAATAAAACTAAGAAAGTTAAAAACCTTAAATTGTGCTTAACCAGTTTTAAAATAGGCCACTTTTTCTGGTAATTCCGGATTTTGGACGGCGGTGATGGGATAAGAGGTCATATATTTTTTTTTGTTTAAGTACCTAATCAATCTATGTTTTGGGGGTTGGGGGTTAATAGTAATAATAATAGTACTAGTAGCTTCTAATTGCGGTGAGGGAGAGAAGACCGCTTCATTACCTTTTTGCTTCTGGAGAGCTTGAGGCCTCCAAAACGGTGCCATAACATGTTTGAAGTTAAGCCTTCATTGTTCTTCAAAGAAAGCCATGGGGAATATGGCCGATTGTAATTCACACCAACGTTTGCTTTACGTCCCTGGAAAAAAAAGGTATATCAGTTTCAATATCAGTTCCTACTGCAGCTTTCCAACGACAGGGTACTAATTTTTTTAACTAATGCACTTTTCGGCGTTTTGGGCAAAAGTTGTACGTATACATAGTGTATGGCACAACATTGACCAATGTATGGCTAACGTGCCTCCCGGCCATAACGCTCCAAATTATGCTCATGGTTAGTTTGCAGAACGCGTGGGTGAATGTTTTATACGTTATTCGATCACCAGAACTACGCCTCATACATTACATATGTCAAGACATGCTGGAGAAATGCTCAAGTCGTTATCCATTGAGGACTGTACGTTCCCACTGCCTTTAAACGTAGGTCAACGTCGTGAACAACGTTTGGTCTAACGTTACGTCTAACATACATCGGACATACGCTAAATGCATTACATAATGTACGGCAGACTAAAATCCACACGTTGTCGTATGTCGAAAGGTTTAGAAGCATGCATAAAATTTTGCCGACCCCCTCATGCGCGCGCGTCGCATCCCGACGTTATACCAACGAGCGCTATAAACGCATTACAAACCAACAAATCACTTATGTCGAGGTGTACGTTTGCACGATGCATCGTTAATGTGGCCACCATACCAATCTCCAATTTTAACAAGCTCGATTGATAATATTCTTCACAAATCATCTTTTCATAGCCCATTACTTTTGGAGCGCAGAAAATTTAGGTAGTTGCTGAGACGTGAGAAGTGTTAATGGGACAGAAATCCAGTGGCTATCTTGGTGTTGCATGTGGCATTTTCTCACAGGTTATCAGCTTTATCAGGACTATCTGTGCCAAAATGGGATTAAACAGTCACTGACACTGTACGCTGGAACAGAATTTACAGCCTGCTAACCGGAAGCGGTGGGGTGGTTAGGAATTGGTTTAGAGCGCAGGTCCTTCATGCGGTAGATTAAAAGATTGACCCTTGTACTTACAATTTACAAGTAGGCTACTGAAGTACGGTGAATCTTTAATTCCCTGCGGAAGTCGGGAGTTCAATTCCTGGTCGAAGATCTAGATAAAAGATTGACCCATTACTTACACTAGGGGTGGAAAAACAACCCTATATAGAGCAGATAAATTTTTAATTTAAGACGCAAAATATATTCATATATTTACTCACTACTTTTGATTTGAAAAAATTTATACATGTAGGTAAATGGATTTAAAAGTGAAATCAACAGCATTCTATCGCTGCATCTTTTTTGCAGTCTCTCATTAATTTGCATATGGTAAAGTTAGAAAGCTCTTATCATTGACCATTTCAATTTAGTCCAAAGATTCAAATTATAATTTCAGTAGAAGCTCCAATGAGTCAAAATGAATATGCTTTCTTTTAGATTTTTAAGATAATCCAAAATTGAGATATGGGCATTTGAAGGTTGTTGACTTTCGATCTCTCTTGTTATTAGCTAACACATTAGCGAAGAAGCCTTATTAAGTACTGTTAAATAGGGACTAATTTTAAACAACATTTCTTTGTAGTTTTACTTTATTTATGGTCAGATTCCTGATCAAAATCACACCATATGTTCTTCTTCGTATGGAAATCACCATAACTATGGTTCAGATCCTGATGAAATTTCACATCAAGGGTCTTCTTGGTATGGCAAATCACGCCTTCAGCATATCATAACTGATTTTTTTTTTAAAATTAGATCACAGAAAAAGGTAGGTTTCCATGGCAACCATTATACAATCAATCTGCCCACCTACAATATGACAACTGAAGCTTCTTTATTAATTGGTTTTGGTCCTAGATCAACATGATACCAAGGTTTGTTCTTGCTATGGGAATCATTCTCAGCTTTCAAACTGATATAAAAAAAATGAGATCACTGAAAAATGTGGGTTTCCATCGGCAAAGCCCTGTTATACAAAACCGCCGACACCTACCAATACTCTGCCAGATTCTAGACTTGTGGTTCCAGTTGTAGTCATTGTATGACATTTTTAGGAAGAAAAATAATTGCTAATGATTCACATTCTAATAGTTAAAAACATGGCCATTTCCTGGCAGTTTACCTCTTAAAATTTTCATCTAAAGACTTGAATAGCTTAGTAAAATGCCTTTCAACATCGTACAACAGTGAATATAGTATCTTTTGTTGCTGAAATCTTTGGCCCTTCAAAAACGGATGTAACATGGATGTAACAATGAGGTTACTGATCATGACTATCGGGTGGGGTTGCCTTTTCTGACTCTACTCTGCCTGAGATGAGGTCACAAAAAGTTGCACGAGTTTTTGGTCAGGCAATTAGTGACGCCCCAGGTGATACCAAAACCATTGATTACAGATACGCTGATGAGCCTTATCCGACATTTACCTTTTACATTGACCTTTTCTTGAATTAAAGTCCATGTCATATGACCCCATGTTTGTGTTGTTAATTAAGAACTTGGTCTATTCTGCGGAAAAACCCCAAAGGCCGACTGTACAGAGTAACAAGTGGCGTCGGGCCTAAGGGCTAAGCATTGTTATTCATATTAATTAATTAAGAATAATTTTAGCTTCTTAAAATTAAGAATTTATCAAGCTCAGTTTATTTCCCCACCTGACCATAAATCGAAAATACTTTCACAGTTTTTAAATGGGTTGATTTTACCCCTACTGTTGTAGTAGTCTACACGAAACGGGGTGATTCAAACTCTGCATGGCTTTAGATAAAAGATTCACCCAGTACTTACAAGTACTGGGGTGAACCCTAACATAGTCGAAATAACGGGTGTGCAAAATAGCTTTTAGTACGGAACAGGAACTAGAAACTCTGGTTCCAGGATCAAATGGCTACCCATTTCGGCCACAGAGTTTGTGAATTGGGAGAGGAATCGCAAAAAGACAGATGGCCGGCAAAATAGTAACTATTGATGTCGGTTAATATTTAGATTCCTTAAACTACATGTTAGGTAATCAATTCCTGATGTGGTTTATGCTGAGGTGATTTGCCAGACCAAGAAGAACCTTGATTGTGAAATTTATCAGGATCTGACCATTATTTAAAAAGGCTAGAGTTGAGTATATTGTAGGTGGGAGTGATTGTATTATGGTGCCATGGAACCTACATTTTCCTTTGATCTAATTTTTAAAAATAGTTTTGATAAGCTTGGGGTGATTTACTATACAAAGAAGAACCTCTGGTGTTGAAGTTTGGGATCATGGAGTTATGATCATTAATAAAGGAAACTACAAGAAATTGTTATACAAATAGGTGTTTCATTGGAGCTTCCAATGGAAATTATAATTTGAATGTTTGGAATAATTTGAAAAATTTTACTGGGGTACCTAAAGGGGCTATCACATTAGTGGCGTAAGCGCGTTACGTTCATATACGTCGGCATACGCTTTCTCACGTTCCCAAATTTTGTTGTGCATGCTCAAAAAATTCTCGATCTACAGGAGCGTATGGTTCATACGCTCCCTCATACGCTCCTCGTACGCCAGCGTAAGTTACGCATTTACGCTTCAACTTGAGTCCACCGGCGTATCTCTAGCATTTGTAGCGTACGCATAACCTATGTGGTTAGTATTCGAGCGTACTCCTAGATATTGCCATAGGTCTTGACATCGATCTGAGCCGGGTTAACGGACATGTTCTGGAACCGTACTAATGTTTCACCATCCAAATTTCTTCATATATTCATATATATGGAGACTGCTTCCTAAAGGTGGTCCGTTTTGATAGTGGTTGGAGCACATGTTTGGTACCGTCCTACTCTGGATGTCACACAAATATTGTTACACTAATTATTCAGTTTAAAAATAAATATGATCCACATACTACACTGTGGGCAGGCTACTAAATAAAGATGGCTGTGGTATTACTTTTAGTTTTGCTATTCCAATAATAAACTTCAAAAGTTTCACTCATTTTCAACTGAAAAAATCACCCTTTTTTAGCAATCTCAAAGTTTAGAAAAGTTATTTAATGGACTGTGGCCAGCCATTATTATTAAATTTATCTTGTGTTGCGTTTGGGGAAATGATGTTGACTAGACCACTCAGAATCGAGCGCGAGGCGGGACTGGCAAACAGGTATGATTGTGTTTATCTTTTTTTTTAGTGACAAGTTTTTTTATTCTGCCATAACGTATAAGCTCCCGTGAGGGTGCTGTTTTCAACGCTGGACAGCTGTGGTACTGGATTGGTCTGGTCCCGCACTCAGGAGTCTCACCTGATCTTTCTCGGGCCCAACCTTTGCGGTTTTGGGTGTTAGTAGTTTCTATATTAGTTTTTTTTATTAATTTCAAGTTGTTTTCCTAACTGTATATGATAAATTAGCCTACTATGTACATTACGCAGATGGACATACAGGGCCTGTGGGAGAGTGCCGCCATGGCAAATACACTTCTCTCATAAAATTTTGGTGTTACTTATTTGCTGTCCGTAGCACTGGGCTGCCATTTGCCTGGTGTCCCTACGGGGGGTTGCTGTGTTGCATGGTTTTGTGGTGTAATGGTTGTGCCAGTATTTTGAGGTGTGTTTCCCTTCTACTTGTTAGTAGTGTGTTGCATTGCATTTTTTGTGTAAATTCGATTGTGGGATATCTGCACGCGCGACTCGGCGTATATCGATGCCATTGTGGAGGTGCTGGGAGCGCCAGTACAAGAAAGTATTTTGGTGTTATTTCATGTCACTATATTTTTTGTTTCAAATGTCATCTTATTGAATTGCATCTTATTTATGTTTCAAATGTATCTATTGATTGCATCAATATAGAACATGAATTAAACTAGCTTCACTGAAAATTTTCATCAAGATATCTCAATTATTAAAGAAAGTACATGAATTTCACCAATTTCAGTCACAGAAATGTTTTGTTTCAGGTCACTTTACTTTTGTGTCAGGTCACTTAATTTTGTTTCTCAAAATGTCACTTTATTGAATTATATCAATTAGAACATGTCTTATCTAGCTTCAGTCCAAATTTCATCGAGATATCTCAATTAATAAAGAAATTACATGCATTTTCCCTTAAAAGTCACCAATTTTGGTCACAGAAATCTAGTGCTTATAAGTATAGTTATACGATTTACCTGGGTACAGATGATGGATAATCTTGTTTTCCGAGGTTACAAGCCTCGGGTTAATCGTGGACTAGGAGAGGAAGCAACATCCGGGTTCAGCCAATCTACACCTAATTATTCAGGATAAAATGAGCATAAAATGATGTGAAATCCTTAAAATGATGGAAATCTGATGTTTTCGTTTTGGCACAAGCGAACGTGATAATCGTGGCAGGGTGTGGCGGGTGGGCCCTAGTCCACGATTAACCGAGGCTTGTACCTCGGGAAAACAAGAGTTATCCATCATCTGTACCCAGGTAAGATTCGTATAACTATACTATTTTACCTCGGTACAACGCCTCGGCTACTCGAGGCCGAGGGAGACCGTCACGTAGCCTCATTTTTATCCCCAATTATCTGATGAACATGTATTTGTATCAGTAGTAAAACAAAAGTTTGTACATCTCACCGGTTCTTGTTAGTTGGTGAGTAGGCGGGTTGCCACCCCGCTTGGTTTCTCTAGTCGTTTGTTGTAATGTTCAGCAAACGACTTGGCCGTCTTCCAGCCGGCGTGTGTTAGGATTCTTCGAACCGAGATTCCTAATTTTCTCGCTTTGGACACCATAGCACCCCTTGTGGAATGCGAAGCATAACGTTCCGTGTCAATGCCAGCCAACTTGAGTATAATAAGAGTCCATCTGGCTAGTGTGTCACGTGAGATGGCTTTATGTGGCTTGATAAAGCTCACTAAGAGTTGTTTGGAATTCCGTATTCCCTTTGTCTTGGATATGTATGTTCTAATGGCTGAAACTACACACAGTTTCTTATCCTGTGGAAAGCTATCTAAATGAATAGAGGAGAGTGGATCTCCTGTCCTGTTAGACTTTAACAAAACGTTTAAGTCAAACGTGGCCTCTTTTTTGTCAATGTCGAGGCCTTGCAAAGAGAGGGCTACAATTGTTTGTCCTCTATGTCCTGTAACTAGTAATAATAGTACTGCTAATTTATAGCCTAACCGTTGGACCGTGAACAATTTATTCTCTGGCCAGGATTGGAAAAGTTTAAACACCGTAGAAACATCCCAAAACCGACTATATTTCGGCTTTGGGGGGTTTCTTTCATAGATTCCTCTCATGATCCAATAAATTACTTCATGTTTGCCAATGGTTTGTCCTTCGATTCTTGGCACAATTATGGAGAGTGCGCAGCGCGCCGCATTTATAGCCCCATAACCAAGTCCATCATCTTCCAACATGCGGAGGAAGCGGCCTACTTGAGCGATCGTGGGGGCCATCGGTTTAACTTTATGTATTAAACAATGTACTCCCCATTTCCTAAGGTAAGTAGTATACATTTTTACAGTTCCTGGTCTCCAGGCATCCGAAATTAACCTTTCCTGGGTGATTTTATCTAGTCCGTATTTTTGTAAATACGCCCTTAGAAAAGGAATGCCAGTAGGGGGGTTGTTGACACGTCCCCTTGTGTCGTCACTTTTCCTTGATGTTGTAGGTTTACCTGCCCTCTTGGGAATTTTAAAAACTTCTTGGCTTCCCATTCGACTATGGCTCGCCACGGCTGAGTGTTCCAGTCTGGTACTATCAATACCGCATGGGTTTTGTCTAGCCTGATCTTTCTGGCTACTCTGCTGACCAGGCTGAATGGGGGAAAAATATAATAAAATGCGTTATTCCAAGTGAGGGAAAAAGCATCCACTCGCCAAGCATGTGGTTCTGGGTGCCAGGATACATATTTATCAAGTTTTTTGTTTTTACGTGAGGCAAAAAGGTCTATGTCTGGCAATCCCCATTCCTGACAAATGGTTAGAAATATGTCGGGGCTGAGAGACCATTCTAAATGGTCATGGAAATGGCGGCTTTTATTGTCGGCCAGTGTATTTAGTTTACCTGGGATGTGAGCTACTGTAATCCAAACATGTTGTTTTTCTGCCCAATCCCAAATTAGTTTTGCTATATCGTTGCAAGCTGAGGACTTTGTCCCACCCATATTACGGATGTAGGCCATTGCGGTAGTATTATCAGTTAAAACTTGGATGGTAAGTTTATCTATTTTTACTAAGCTCGTAAGTCCTAGATAGATGGCTCTCAATTCTAGGACGTTTATGTGGTCATCTATTTCATTATCTAACCAGCGGCCCCCAGTAGCTTCATTTCCTCTGTGGGCACCCCACCCCTCTAGTGACGCATCAGTAGTAACTGTTGTGTTGGGCTCATCCATGCGGATGGGATTATGGGAATTAATCAAATGTTTCATCCACCATTGGATGTTATCATGTCCTGCTTTGGAAATGGTCATTTGGCATTCGAAATTTCCCTTAGCTTTGGTTAGGGCGATATTTTTATCTATTTCGAGGGATTTAATATGTGCTTTCCTGTATAATACGGCTGGTGCATAAGCCACCATTAGACCAATGAGCACAGCCACTTGCCTTATTTTTGGTCGTTTTATGTTTAAAAGGTCTGAGGCTGTAGCACTAAATTTTTCAATTTTGTCTGATGTTAGGGAGATTGTCATTTCTCTTGTATTAATAAAGAAACCTAGGAATTTTAATAGGGATGTTGGTTGTAGAACCGATTTGGTGTCGTGAATGAAAAACCCTAAGTGGGTTAAGGTATCACATAAGTCCTTTATGGCTAAAAGGCAATCTTCCCTTGTGCGTGCTACAATAAATGTGTCATCAATATATGGAAACATGACATGGCCTTTCTTGGCCATTTCAGCAAATACGGGTTTAAGTAACTTTGTAAATAAACGTGGAGCACAGGCTAGGCCATTTGGCAAGCATGTAAATTGGTACAATTGGCCTTGCCACATAAATCTAAGAAAATTTCTATGCGACTCATAGATCGGTATAGTATAGTAAGCGTCTTTGAGGTCTACGCTTGCGAGCCACGAGCCCTGCATTACTAGGTCACGGGCTGTTTCTAACGAAAACATTTTGAAGTGCTTATATTCGACTAATTTATTTAGAATAGTTAAGTCAATGATCATTCTAATGTCGCCATTAGGTTTGGGCCGTGAGAAGATATTTGAGATATATTCTCCTTCCGTATGTTGAACGGTAGTAATGATACCTTTGGATTGAAATTTATTTACTTCTATGTCTAATGCCAATTCCTCATGTTGAGTTAAGCGGTATGGGAAAGGGACTTTATGTTGTAAAGGGGTTTCTATGAAAGGAATGAAAACCCCTCTAACAATATCGAGAACGGACTGATCATGAGTCAGTTGTTCCCAGTCCATAATGTGGTTAGATACATTGCCTGCACAAAAGGGGCTTACACTGGGTTGCTTTTGAGGCTCTATTTGTTGGCCGGTTTGGGGAACTGCTTCTGGGGAGGATTGTCTCTCCTGAAGGGGCGGTTGCCGTCGTTCCAGCCGTACTGGTTCCTCGATTGGTAGCCGTAGTTCCGGCTGCCGAAGCGGTTGGTCGATTGGCCGGTCCGCCGCCCTCGAAAATCCGATCTGGATTTCTTGAACTTAGCCACATTGGAATCCTTCTTGCCGTCTAGGTGTTTGGATTGTTTCGCCTGTGTTTCTACCTGTTTGAAGAGGTACTGTAGCTGTCCTCCAAACATTTTGGAATGGTCCAGCGGTTTGCCTTTGATGGGTTTAGGCGCCAGGAAAAGAGTGTATTCTTTTCCGTCGTTGTCGACGACCTTCTTGGAGCGGGCAACCTGCTTGCCAGCATCGGTAGTAACTGACTTGAAGACATTTTCGAAACGCCTGTACGACAAGAAGTTACTCGTGGCTGTTAACGACGCGATCGCCGCGTTCATGTCTTTAGTGACCGTAGTGAACTTGTTTCCGGTCATCATCCTGTTGGCTACCGGCATGATTGCCGCGAGTGCCACCAGTACACCTTAATGAACGGTATGGAGACAGGTTTCAAACTTTTTCCTGTCTTCGCTCGTGGTCACATCGTCGTCCATCTCTTTGATGGTTGCCTCGGGGATCCCTTTGATGCCCGTGTATTCTTCCGCGAGCTTTGTTAGAGTCTCCGCGGGCTTGAAGGTGTCAAAATGTCCTTTGACATTCTTCCTCAAAAGCGTGCAGGTGTTGATGCGCCGCTTTCTGACCGTCCTGATCTTCTTTGCGACCTTAACGGTGATGTTCGCAAAGGTACCGGGATGTGGGTCATCCGATTCGGACTGCGTGGTAGTCGAATGATCGGAGGAGTCAGAGGAAGAAGTCTTTGACTTCTTCTTCTTTGATTTGGACTTTTTCTTTGTCCTTCTGACCTTCTGGACCTTGTTCCTGGCCTTATAGTACTCATCTCCGCCAGACGAGTACTTTTTGGGGTGTTTTCGTTTGCGCCCCAAGGCCACCTCCGAGTCGGTAGTTGGTTGGTCTGACAGATCCTCCCATTCCGATGGTTCTGATGGGGAGGCATCTGCCTTTATTGACGTTTTGGGCGTAGGGAGCAGCTGTTGCAGTTGCTCCCGTATGAGCTTGACCATCTGCTCATTCGCCACCAGCTGCGAGGGTCCCGGTTCAGGGGAGCGATCACATGACGCGGCGGACTGGCGTCCCGAGGCCGCGTCCCCTTCATTGAGGGTATGTGGTGCACCCTTGTCACCCCGCTTCGCGGCCATCCTGAGGGTTCTGAAAACAACCAAAAGGCGTTTTTAAAACCACAACTCAAGGAAAACTGAACCAGTGGAACAGTGCTATGAGGCCGGAGGGTCATTCAGGAGTAATAAAACTGTATTTACACCAGTTTTAACCCAGGCGTGTGTAAGCTAAAGTATCGGAGGTATGACGGTCGCAAGCGAGCCGAACTAACGCGGGGCGGGACCAGTGTAGATCCCGCCCACACTCTCTGTACCATAGACTTCTCCCACCTGTGGCTACGACACCAACAAGTTGGAGAAAATATTATGATACTCGGAGGTACGCCTCAGAAAAAACTATCATAGCGACGAAATGGCTCCAGCCAACATGTCTCTCCGTTGGGCAACGGGCGGCAATTTCTACCTAAGCGACGAAATGACCCATGTCAACATGTCTCTCCGTTCGGCAACGGGCGGCAAAAACAAAATGGATGCCTCAATCTACGGCACCGGCTAAACAACACGCCTGAGAATATTACTTATTATCAAATAAGATACAGACAACAAGTCTATAAGCGTGTGCTATGTGTATTCATAAACAATCTTGCCAGTTTATGTTCCGGTACTTACAGTAGAAAGAGTAGTAATCCGTGTGAAAAACTGCTGAGCTGCTCGTAACGTTCCTCCAGTTATGAGCGGAATATGCTAATTGCTGAACCCGGATGTTGCTTCCTTCTCCCTCGGCCTCGAGTAGCCGAGGCGTTGTACCGAGGTAAAATATATATATTTCAATATAGTGCTGCCATCTGGTGGAATCCATCTGTACCAATATGCGGTAAACCATATATCGGTGGCACTATCTAATAGTGGAGTTAACAGCACTTGCGGTTACAATACTCAAAATGGATGCCACTCTGGTCAAAGTGACCAAAGTTAGTAAAAACCATCAAAATTAATATGAAATGTGTACGGTAGATAAAAAGAAACATGCTAAATAACAACCCATGCATGGTGAAGCATCAGTGAAGTATGATGATGTGCATTGGCTGCACCAATTAACAGGGGAGTAGTGATCAGAACCACCCTAAAACTGGATTTGGGTGGACAGTTATGTTAGACTAGCATGGCGATAGTCAGTACTACTAATAGTAGAGGGCATAACTGAATATATTGGTAGAGGTGACACACTTGTTAGAAGGTGGTGATATCATCTTCCAGATACTCTCAGGTGGGACTTACAGTTAGTGTAAATAGGTTGATATTAATTTAGTATCATTAATATTTAAATTAATTTACAGCATTTCGTGTATTCAATGTTATTTCTCATCTGATACAACCTACAACTATGTCAACTATGTGACAATATAATGGTGACGTTATGGATTTGATCAGTTCGCATTCATTTGAAGCCAGATTTACCACATTTTCTTTTCTGAAATGTGCATTTATAAACTTGAATTAAGCCTATATCTGTTTTACTTTAACATATACTCGAGTGCGTTTAAGTTAGATATGAGAATATATCTACTTATATATGAGACTAAGCTAAAATTAATAAAAGGCAGTAAATAGAGGGTTAATATAGTGTTTATTTATTCAAGGCTGACATCGAATAGAAGTTCACAATGAGCCGCATAAATCATAATTAACATAAGCATAGGCAGAGCATATGTCACATTTGCTACAATATAAGGATACAAACAATCATAACGTAAAAGTATGTGCAAAGAAGACTTGCCATATAATAATAGTTAGAAAGGTATAAGCCTCATAATATAATATTAATAGTTACACAGTGAGCAAAAAGATATTACATTTGGCATACCGTACGGCACAACTGCGACGATAATGGTAGTAACACTGATATATTTCCACCAAACATGATTTCTAGCTTGGCTATCGAATAACGTCGATTTACCTCATTTTGTTATCAAATTGAAAGCATCTGCACACCAATTTTTACAGAATCCTATGCTAAATGATTTAAGTGTCGATAGGTCAGCTCACTGATACACATTAATTGTTTGTTGCTGGGTGTAATGTTGCAAAGACATAACAACAACAAAAAAAACTAAAAATACAACCCCACCCCATTAAAGCTGCATAGTCCGATGAAAACATAAACTTTTCGAAAACAAAACATTCAGATATATTTGATCCTACATATTTAACTTAGATATTGGTGCATTTAATAAACATTTGTTGTTGCATCGAAGGGAATAATACTAAAACAATTTAATAGAACCTGTTACTGCTGAAGCTGAAGTAAAATTGCATGTTTACAATTCAAATATCTCCAAAGTTAGCGACTTAAAATTAAAAGTTACTTCAAACTAAAAGTCAAGTAGATTATAATGATCAATCTAAAGTATTCATCTCAGAAAACGACATAAACTCAAAACCGTCGGACGATGCAACTTTAAAGTTACATAGTCCGATAAATAATGACATTATCAAAAGCTCAAAAGCAGAACACTTATCTAGATCTGACCATACATATTATGTAACTTGGATACAGGTGCACTTAGGCCAAATAAAAAAAATTTGGCGATCGTCCTTTTGGTCACACATATTAGGGTTGGGCGGACGGTTTTTTTTGGGGGGGGGGAGGGGGGTTCAGTTTAAACAAATAAATTGGACACATTACAATGTTTTCAGTCAAACAATGAACACTATATTCTCATTTAGAAATTTAAAGTTGAATTGCTGATAGCCTGATGCATTTTGAACAGTTAAAAAAAGAAAAGAAAAACATTAGGGGCGGGCGATTTTTCAGGCACGGGCGGAGACGATCACCATTTTGTTTGTTGGCCTTATTAAGTATTTGTTGCTACATCATAGAAGGGTGTACCAAGGATGTAAATGACCAAAACTTAAAAGCATCGGACTATGCAACAACAACAAAAACACCACCAAACTGTTGTTGGGTGTAGGTCGACGGGACAGGTGGCGCCACCTCACGGCTTCTTGGGCGCGGGCTCGGAGGTGCCGCGGATGCACAGCCGGCCGCAGCCGTTGGTGCAGCACTTCTGGCCGTCGCCGCAGTCCCCGTCGCTCTGGCACATTTGCGCACAGGCGGCGATGCCCTGCGGCGCGGGGCACTCGATGAGCTCCTCACGATGCCGCTGCTGCTCCTTCTTCTGCTTCTGCTGCTTCTTGTTTGCCACGCACGCCTTCTCGCACCCAACCTTCGTCTTGTAGTTGTTCGAGTTACCCTGGCAGCCGCCGTACAGGAACGGTTCGCACTTTCCGGACTTCCGGTTGTAGAAGAAACGCCGGAAGATGGCCATACACCGGCCCGGGTCCGACGGTGAGACGCAGTCGTTCTTGCGTTCTTCTGGTGTGTGTGAGGTGGGGGTGGGGGGTGATGGGGAGGGGGGGGGGGCAAACATAAAACGTGTAAGGCATGGATTCATTCAAGTAACATAGCATATCGATAACAGCGGTTCTTCACGTATATGTAAAATATAATTTATTATATATATATAAATAGGCGGGGTTTCTCCTACCTTTATTTAATTATTTATTTACGATCTCGATTATTCTATATATGCTGCGGTACTAGCAACTTTTGCTCCGCTGCTACGGCGCTGCCGCTGCTTCCCATTCAGTCTGCTGCCACCCAGCTCGCTGCTGCTACACAATTTATATATATAGACGGACCCACCCCAACTTTCGGCTCTAGCTGTAGCTATGACCTGACATGCCAGATCTCAGCTTCAGCCATTACTGAGGGACCAGCGGAACTCGGAATACCCGTATTGTGAAAGGGAGGGCGGCAGGGAGAAAAAGGAGAAACCTGGAGAGAACTAGTTAAGCAGTCATAAGTGGTGCCTCAACGATCCTTATGCCGGTGTCGTATTCTCAGCGCCCGGTCATTCTCAGCGGCCTGTCGTGGCTTCTGCGCATGCGCGGATTTTAAGACATATGCAAAAGACCCATGGCCTCGCCGGCTACAAGCTCAGGCACGGTACCCGGCAGTGTCAGGGACCGATTAGGCCGAAATCTATTGAATGCGATCATATTTAACAGAATTACATACTCAAATAATGAAATTTAATTAAATTAACCTTAAATTCCAAACGATATTAACGTAGCAGCTCGATCAGCGTCGAATCGCCGAGTGTAAACAAAACAAATAGCAGTGATCGCCGCAACGTGCGAAAATCCGCGCATGCGCAGAAGCCACGACAGGCCGCTGAGAATGACCGGGCGCTGAGAATATGACACCGGGGTGAAAGTGGTCTCTGGCAAAAAATGCAGAAATCGATGGCAATGTTATATATGCAAATAATGTTTCTCCAATAATAGTATCCTTTCCTCAGTACTTATTGCCCTACATTCTTCAATATCACAAACAAAAATCTGCGATGAAAGTGATAATGAAAAAAAAAAGAAGGGAAATGGATGTGGGTGATAATACAATCACATCAAGGACAGAACATTTTACTCTCCAAGGATAGTCTGCATTGATTTGTTAGCGCAATGAAGGTATGATAGTGCTTGGCTCTCCATGGGATGAAACCTAATTCATAGGATTTTTCTGTGATTCCATGACAGTGCTAATCCCATAGGAGAATATCCATGTTTTCGCTAAAGTGAAAGTCACCTCCACTTGGGATAAGAGAACCCAACAATATTAGGTAGTAGATGAAGAGAAAAACATAAAATTAGATTGTTTGATTGGGTTTTGTGTCCTAGATATTTTAGAAACAAAACAAATCGAAGATTAATAAAGAGCGGCGAAATCGCATAGACATTTCATCCCTTCTTATGGGTTATCGGAAAGTGAATTGGATTAAGAACTTTAAAATTAGAAAAATTACTGTTCTTATCACTGTTTTGTGAATATCTTGTCACGTTTACGAAACTAAAGCCGTGTTCACACAGGCAATGTAAATCGATTCGTAGAAAGCGACTTGTATAGTTCGCCTCACATTTCTCGTGTGAACGCACGTCTGATGCGGATTAGGGCTGATTCGACTCACGTGATGCGGATCGTGTAAACCACCTAAGCGAGGTAGTCTACGTGAATCGATTCCTGTGATGCGGATAATTTTGCCCGTGTGGACGCAACCAATTCGCCTCACCTGATTCGATTTGTGTGATACGCCTCACATTTTGTCCGTGTGAACACGGCTATAGTGTCATCTGATGCTTTCTACTCCTAGTGCCAGACGACATTCGGTGCTCTTATACAAGCGACACTCACTGCCTTATGATTAGCTATACACATATATTTTCCATTGAAATGCCTACCGTTGTGTTCCTGCTTGCACTTAGCCTCACAGCCCGCTGTGTCTTGGAAATTGTTGCCGTTGCCATCGCAACCGCCGTAGACGAACTCTTTACACTGCCCCTGGCGGTGGTCGTAGAAGTAGCGCTTCAGGTAAGCCCTGCACGGCCCAGTCTTTTGTGGAAGGGTGCACACATCTTCCTCCACCTTGGGTACTGTCTTTGTCAGCTTTGTTTTATCTGTAAGCATGTGATTATAAGTGGCAGTTGAAGCTGCATAATCCGATAAAAGCAGCACATTTTCAAAAGCAAAGCACCTATCTGTGTCACTCTCCTGAAAACTGGCCAGAAGTGTTACATGAAGAGTTCAAATCTAATATTTGAATTTTTTACACTTTGTGGTTGTAAATGAAAGCTGGAAATCTCCCCTTTACATGTATGTAAAATATAATCGATGACATAAAGAATAAAGGTGTAGTCCATGATTAGGCTATGTCTTATGGCAGTATAACATGTGTTGCTCAGATGTAACACATGTTTAGGACACCACACAGTCTGCTTAATAAAAATCTAAGCAGAATTAAATAATTTCATACTTAGAAGCATATTAATCATGGCATAATATACAGAAATATGTAGTGCTTATATTAATTAAAAGAAAGTAATTCCCAGCCATGCTTTATTCACTGAATAATTAGTGTACAATATTTGTGTGGCATCCAGACACCACTGGTTACATGTGTGATGGAAATTTGTAATATTATTTCTGAAGACATCAATTTTTTTCTTTTTAATTTAAGCATGCATACATGTTAATAAATACTTCCTTTTTGATTTGGGAACTCTTTTGTTTGATATATCAATGCAATACAAGATGTTAATAAGGATTCAACCACATCCTATATGTCATGTTACAAATGGCTGACTGTAAAATGTTTTTTTTTGGTACAAAAACACTTCATAACTAAAAGGACCAAAGTTGCACACAGTTTAATTTATTTCCTTTATTTCTTTCATCAAATCTGAACATGAATATGAAAGGTATAAGGAAAAAAATAAGTAGGAAGTTTTTTTATTGATGTTTTAAAATCCCATCCCATGCTGACCAGTTTTCAGGATAGCGACCCTTCTAGATTTGAACTTACATATCGAACTTAGATATTGGTGCACTAATTAAGCATTTAGTGCTACATACATCTAGAAGGGAATCTGGATACTGGAGCACTTATTAAAGTTGCATAGTCTAATGGTTTTGAATTTGTCCTTTTTTGAGATAAACATATTAGATTGATCATTATTATCTACCTTACTTTGGTTTAAAATAACTTTTATTTTAAATGGCTAAGTTTTGATATATTTGAAGTGCAAACATGCAGAATTTCTTTTGGCATGCATGCCAAAACTTTGACAACATAGGCTTCTGCAGTAACAGGTTCTATTAAATTTCCCCACTATTCCCGTCTATGTGGTGACAAATATTTAATAAGTGCACCAGTATCTAAGTTAGATATGTAGAATCAAAACTAGATAATTGCTTTGGTTTTGAAAATTTGATGTTTTCATCAGACTATGCAACTTTAAAGCTGCATAGTCTCATGAAGCCTTCAAATTTTCAAAACCAAAATACTTACCTAGATTTGATTCTCCAAATCGAATGTAGATACTAATTCGGACAGGAAAGCCAGAGAGTGATATCAGTTTGGGAAATGGAGGTTTTATTCACATAGTACTCTTATACAATAGTCAATTTTAGGGTAGTTTTAGGTCATAGTTAGTTAATTCATTCAGGCAACCTCCTACATCTCTGCAGAGGGCAGCGCAGGTCACGTGTTCGAAGCGACCGAGGGGGAGACCCGAGCCGAGCCTATTTAAAAAGAGGGTGGGTGGGTGTGGTCAAGCAAAGGTTACAGGTTGGCGGAACCGGGCCGAGTGCTCCGAGTGGTGGGACAGAGGCGTCCCTCTAAGTGTGCGGAGTAGAATCCAGGGGTCAGCACTGGCTTTCCTGCCGAATTAACCACAATTTGAAATTATGAGCCAATTCGGACAGGAAAGCCAGAGAGTGATATCAGTTCGGGAAATGGAGGTTTTATTCACATAGTACTCTAATACAATAGTCAATTTTAGGGTAGTTTTAGGTCATAGTTAGTTAATTCATTCAGGCAACCTCCTACATCTCTGCAGAGGGCAGCGCAGGTCACATGTTCGAAGCGACCGAGGGGGAGACCCGAGCCGAGCCAAACACAAAGCCAGGGCTCGGGGGGCGACCGAGGTTACCCAAGGAGGTAATTGGAGTGAATCGTGTCCGACTCCCAACTTCGAGGCCATTAGTGCCCTGAGGCCCATCTCACGGGCTGCGCATGCCCAGACCGCCCCCTGCGAGATCGTGCCGTATGAACTGGCCCTGGGACAGCCACATCCTCCAGGGCTTCCCTGATCAGCATGATACTCCTCTGCAGGGTCACTAAGATGTCAGAGTGGTGATGAGTGCTGGGGTGCCCGAGGCCACCCGCACGACAACCCAGGCCCTACACCACGGCGCCAGGCCCGGTCTGGTCACAGCGGTGAGCTGGGTGTCGCCGGACAACACGGGGGCTGCCCGCGCTCCGCCTCACTGATGTTGACGTGGGTGACATTGTGGACCAGGGTGACATCACAGATGAGAGTGACGCAGGTGGCATCGTTTTTGGCTTGGGTGACCTTTTGAACGTGGGTGACATCACCGACGAGAGTGATGCGGGTGGCATCATGGACATGGGTGACGCCACTGGCGTCGTTTTGGCTTGGGTGACGTGGGTGACCTTTTGAACGTGGGTGACATCACCGACCAGAGTGATGCGGGTGGGTGACATGGGTGACCTTTTGACCGTGGGTGACATCACTGACAATAGCGATGCGGGTGGCGTCATGGACATGGGTGATGTCGGTGGCGTTGTTTTGGCTTGGGTGACGTGGGTGACCTTTTGAACATGGGTGACATCACCGAAGAGAGAGATGCGGGTGGCATCATGGACATGGGTGATGATGTTGACGTCGTTTTTTGGCTTGGGTGACGTGGGTGACCTTTTGAACGTGGGTGACATCACCGACGAGAGTGATGCAGGTGGCATCATGGAGATGGGTGATGCCACTGGCGTCGTTTTGGCTTGGGTGACGTGGGTGACCTTTTTTAACGTGGGTGACATCACCGACCAGAGTGATGCGGGTTGGCGACATGGGTGACCTTTTGAACATGGGTGACATCACTGACAATAGCGATGCGGGTGGCGTCATGGACATGGGTGATGTCGCTGGCGTTGTTTTGGCTTGGGTGACGTGGGTGACCTTTTGAACATGGGTGACATCACCGACGAGAGAGATGCGGGTGGCATCATGGACGTGGGTGATGATGTTGACGTCGGTTTTTTGGCTTGGGTGACGTGGGTGACCTTTTGAACGTGGGTGACATCACCGACGAGAGTGATGCAGGTGGCATCATGGACATGGGTGACGCCACTGGCATCATTTTGGCTTGGGTGACGTGGGTGACCTTTTGAACATGGGTGACATCACCAAGCAGAGTGATGCAGGTGGGTGACATGGGTGACCTTTTGAACGTGGATGACATCACTGACAATAGCGATGCGGGTGGCGTCATGGACATGGGTGATGTCGTTGGCGTCGTTTTGGCTTGGGTGACGTGGGTGACCTTTTGAACATGGGTGACATCACCGACGAGAAAGATGCGGGTGGCATCATGGATATGGGTGATGTCCTGGACATGGGTGATGCCGTGGACGTGGGTTACATTGTGGTCGTAGTGACCTCATGGACATGAGTGATGCGCGTGACGACTTCGGCGTGGTGACATCGCGGATGTTGCAGTATATGTGTGCGACTGGTGCGACGTGACTGTTACATCACGCATTGATGGCCTGGGTGAGTGTTGACCATAGTATGGTCACTGGCATGTCTGATGTGGTTGACGTAGGTGATGTTGCTATGATGCGATATAAATGTCAATGTTCACACAGACATCACATCCCTGATGTTTATGGACTCAGTGTCAGTGTGTGTGTTGGTCTAGCACTTTGGTCTAACCATGCACTTCCTCCCTGGTGGAAACCGTCCTCATGACACCCGCACAGGTTCCAGGTCGCTCGGCCAAACCGTAGGGAGCGAGCCGGCACCTGATGTGTGTCACATCCATGGGAGTCAGGTTTGAATCCCTATAGTCCTCCCGTTTGGTGTAGTTGCCTAGGGTGGCGTCATGATGAGGCGGCCACACCGGAGACGGGGGTGCATCCCAGATAAAAGACTCATCTCGCACGTCCAGCAAAGGCGAACGGTGACGTAGTCTCTTAGATTAAGTCAAAGCCCTGTCAACTTTGACAACAATTCAGGTCACAAGTGTTTATTAAATTTGTCCATTGTGTATGGAGTTTACCAACCCACACATCTGAGGTAGTAATTGATATTTGCAGCTTGTAGTTGTGGTCATTGTTGTGTAGGTAGATCTCAGAGTTGGTCCGAAGTAGGTCACAGATTCACCTGGCACCCGCAGCGCCGGAGCAGGAAGCAGACTGCCTGGCTCCAGTGATCGCCCTGAAGACGTGGGATTGAATCCGTGGAGTTGCTGCTGGCTGAGCTCGATTGGCTAGGACAGCTCGTATTCCCAGGTGGTACCCATCCAAGTATGATCAGACGAGAGCCGGTGGTTTACACGTGATATGGCGGTCATCAACGCTGTAAACCATGCATGTTTAAAACATACATATACTCGTTTGAGCCGAAACGCCTCCAAACGCGCAAATTATTTTGATGAACTTGTAAGAACCAGTCCAACAAGAATTTGTATCCTCCAGCATTCTTGGGTTTTAACCCGACAATGGTGCCAGACCACAATAGCGACAATCGAGCCGGTAAGGTCCGACAACACTAAACAATGGCGACTGTCAAATCTAGCGTCCCGGGGAATTCAGTGGCCCAAGCCATTAATTCTGTTACTATATTCCCAGGTGGTACCGATCCAAGTATGATCAGATGAGAGCCGGTGGTTTAAAGTGATATGGCAGTCAACAACGCCGTATACCAGCATGTCTAATTCATAAGCCCGGGTGGACCCATCCAGTTATGATCATAGGAGAGCCGGTGTTTTAAATGTGATATGGCAGTCAACAGCCATGCAACCACGCATGTTTAATTCATACAATATACTCGTTTAGCTCGACACAACTTACACACAAATTATTCGTTTGATGAACTTGTAAGAAGCAAATCTTCCAAGAATTCGTATCCTGGAGCATTCTTGGGTTTCAACACGATAATACAATAGCGATAATCAAGCCGGTAGGTCCGACAAAAACAAAATGGTGACTCACATCTAGCATACCGGAAAATTCAATGGTTTAGCGCCGATAATTCTGTCACAAATTCTTCATTTGATGAACTTGTAAGAAACACATCTACACAAGAATTATATCCTCCAGCGTTCTTGGGTTTTAACACGGTAGTGCCGTGTGTGCGGGTGTTCTTTTGTAGCCAGTGGATGAGGAGCCTCCCGTGTTAACAGTCGGGAATGTGACCTGTCTAGACGGAGGCAGTGTCACCCTCACGGCCACAAGGCTGAATGTCTCTGACACAGATACTGCATCTGGAGACCTTTTTATGACCGTCAATGTGGCCATCACAGGGAACTAGTGATTTGTCATCCTCTTCGTAACACTCCTCGACATCCTCACCCTCCATATCGTACGACCATGGATCATGGCACGCTCCGCCATCATGACCTACATAGGTCGAGTCATCCTCCTGTGGTTGTTGCCACGCGGTGCATTCTTTTTCTTTCCAGCGTTCTGTGACTATGATGTATGTTGAACCATTAGCAATGTTGTAACCATGGGGTACGGGAGTTTTCTCGTACCAGTTATGCCAGTTTTCACTGCGCCAGTGATACTTTGTCCACAGGATGGGTCGCCTCCGCACCGCACTGTCACTCCGGGTCGGGCAGCATTATTTCGGTGCGTGCAGGCCAGTCGGAAGCCACCACACATGTTGTGAAGCACTGTCTCCGTTTCTTGTCCCCCAACACTTTTAAGGGAGGATCCAGATTTGAAACCTTGTACAGTCCTCCCGTGGTGGTGTAGCTACATCTTGGTGATCGGCCCGAAGACGTGGGTTCGAATCCTGTTGGATTGAAGGCGCTCAAGCAAACGTTACAGGTTGGCGGAACCGGGCCGAGTGTCCGAGTGGTGGGACAGAGGCGTCCCTCTAAGTGTGCGGAGTAGAATCCAGGGGTCAGCACTGGCTTTCCCGCCGAATTAACCACAATTTGAAATTAT